>OX415249.1:145391591-146820591 GCA_948329865.1 Linaria vulgaris | reverse complement strand
GCAAACGTCCTTGGAATCCAAAATTTCTTTCACCTAAAGTTGTATTATGTTAAATTAACGTGTTCCGTTAAGTTTTGTTGAAAACAATGGTAAGAGAGACTTTAAACTGAAGAATAAGGCTAGAAATTCAATTAAGAGAAAGTTGCAAACGACCGTGAAATCCAGTATTTCTGTCACATAAAATTGTATTATGTTAAACAAGAGTGCTCCGTCTAGTTTTGTTGGAAACGGAGGTACGGAAGACGTTAGACTAAAGAATAAGTCTGAAAATACAATTAAGTGGAAGTTGCAAACAACCTCGAAATTCATAATTTCTTTCACCAAAAGTTGTATGATGTTAAATAAGGGTTTCCCGTCAAGTTTTGTCGAAAACGAAGGTAAGAAATACGTTAAACTAGAGAAATTATTCAAAAGCCACTTAAACCCATATAACTTAAACCCTAAACCCTAAACCCTACAAGCTTTCTTTTATTAACAACCAAAATAATGATATTTTTACACAAAAGTTGCAAAACAACTTCAAATCCTATGATACTTTATCATAGTTATTATTACGATAAATAGGTGTGTTACGTAGAGTTTTGTCCAAATCGAAGTTGTGATAGTTGTTAAAAAAAAGACTTGGGGTAGAAAACATATTACACAAGAGTTGAAAAACCTTTTTAAACACTACAAAGTTTAATTTTTTTTTATCCAATTTATTCAAAACGTTTAGTTCGTATCGTATTAAAAAATTCATAAGAAAATATAGGTTTAGAAAGTCGTTCAATAAAAGATTGGGATAAAATGTAATAAAAAAGAGTTGATGGGGGTTGCTATGTAATTACCCAGTGATGTGGTTGGCGCAAACAAAGGGAATTGCAAGCAAAGTTTCCTTTTGCACAGCGTTGCAAGCGAAATTTCGCTTGCAAATTGTCTAGTCAGCAATTTCCAAGCGATTTTTCTCTTTCTAGCTTTATTTCTAGCCTCATCTTTCAGATCTATATTTTTCTTTCCCTCTTATCACAAAGCAAGCCCGAGGCAATTAAGCGACAATTGCAAAAGACCACGGAATCTAGAATTTATTTCACCTAAAGTTGTATTATGTTAAATAAGCGTGTTCCGTCAAGTTTTGCCCATAACGGAAGTATGATAGACGTTAAAACTAAAGAATGAGGCATGAAATGCAATTACACGAAAGTTGCAAACAACCTTGGAATCCAGAATTTCTTTCACCTAAAGTTGTATTATGTTAAATTAGCGTGTTCCGTCAAGTCTTGTCGAAAACAAAGATAAGAAAGACGTTAAACTAGAGAATAAAGCATGTAAAACAATTAAGCAAAAGTTGTAAACGACCTTAGAATCCAGAATTTCTTTCACCTAAAGTTGTATTATGTTAAATTAATGTGTTCCGTTAAGTGTTGTCGAAAACAAAGGTAAGAAAGACGTTAAACTAGAGAATGAGGCATGAAATACAATTAAGCAAAAGTTGCAAACGACCTCGAAATCCATAATTTCTTTCACCTAAAGTTGTATTATGTTAAATTTGTGAGTTCCGTCAAGTTTTGTCGAAAACAAAGGTAAAAAGACGTTAAACTAAAGAATAAGGCTTGAAATGCAATTAAGAGAAAGTTGAAAACGTTCGCGAAATCCAGTATTTCGGTCACCTAAATTTGTATTATGTTAAACGAGAGTGCTCCGTCAAGTTTTATCGAAAACGGAGGTAAGAAAGACGTTAAACTAAAGAATAAGTCTGAAAATGCAATTAAGTGGAAGTTGCAAACGACCTCGGAATTCATAATTTCTTTCACCAAAAGTTGTATGATGTTAAATAAGAGTGCCCCGTCAAGTTTTGTCGAAAACCAAGGTCATAAAGACTTTAAACTAGAGAAATTATTCAAAAGCCACTTAAACCCATATAACCTAAACCCTAAACCCTACAAGCTTTCTTTTATTAACGACCAAAATAATGATATTTTTACACAAAAGTTGCAAAAAACTTCAAATCCTATGATACATTATCATAGTCATTATTACGATAAATAAGTGTGTTACGTAGAGTTTCGTCCAAATCGAAGTTGTGATAGTCGTTAAAAAAAACTTGGGGTAGAAAACATAATTACACAAGAGTAAAAACCCCTTTTAAACACTACAAAATTTAATTTTTTTTCTCCAGTATGTTCAAAACGTTTAGTTCGTATCATACTAAAAAATTCATAAGAAAATATAGGTTTTGAAAGTCGTTCAATAAAAGATTGGGTGAAAATATAATAAAAATGAGTTGATGGGGCTGCTATGTAATTACCCAGTGATGTGGCTAGCACAAACAAAGGCAACTGCAAGCAAAGTTTAGCTTGAAAATTGTCCAGTCAGCATTTTCCAAGCGATTTTCCTTTTGCACGGAGTTGCAAGCGAAATTTCGCTTGCAAATTGTCCAGTCAGCATTTTCCAAGCGATTTTTCTTTTGCTAGCTTTTGTTATCTTTCCTAATGGGCAACAGATAGAACGCTTGCAATATCCACGTGGATCAAGCTGGATGCCTAACAAGCAAATAAACACTTGGAAACTGCTGAGGTGGACGTTTGCAAGCAAAAATGTAGCAGTGGAATTTCATTTAATTATTTAATTTCAATTTCAATTTCAATTAGCTTAATTTAATTAGACAATTATTTAAGAAAAAATAATTACTAAAATATACTTAGATAATTTCAAGTGAGAAATTTTAATTAGGTATTTTTAATTAGAAATTTAAATTTTTATTACCAACTTTCATTAGCCAATTTGATTGGACAATATTAGTCACTCAATTTATATTTGACAATTTTAATTAGAAAACTTATGTAGCTAATTTTAATTAGGCAATTGATTGGCCAATATTGAGGGGTTTATATATATATATATATATATATATATATATATATATATATTTCATGTATTCCTTCAGTTATACCTTTGAAGTTATTTTTTAAAAGAAAAACAATTATACTTATACGGACAAGCGAATTTGCGCAATGCATTTCTGATGTCATAGTTTGCAAGCGAAAATCCAGTAGAAGAAGACATTGATGTGTCGTAAAGGAATATTCCTCTTTGCCTAGTCAGATCTGCAAGCGAATATATGCTTGCAAGTCATCTTTCTTTCAAAATTTTGCTTGCAAGCTCCTTAGCTGGACATTTCCATCCGTTTTTCACTTTTTCAACCGAATTTTTAGTTAGAAGCTAATCCCTCTCAATTTTCGCTTGCAAACTGGCGAAGCTAAAATTGAACATTCTTGTAGTGATAGTATATAATAAGTTCTTATTTTGGCTTTGGAGATGGAGTTCTACAACTTGAGTGTAGAATCGGGCCCCAACATAGCTGTCAAACTATCACGCAAGGCGTTGACATGGACCACCAATGATGCCTATAGTTGAAGATTGCAAACACCTACTGTGCGATCCTGAAGGAAGAATTTCTCACATTTATAGAAAAGCAAATCAATGTGCGGTTTTTTTAGCCAAACAAAGTGGTAAACAAGATCAAAAGTTGGTGAAATGTCAGGATTATGATGGATAGTAAAACAATTGAAGAGCATAAATCAGAAACCATGCAATTGGACAAATCAGAAGAAGTCAGTAACCCTAATTCAGACAAATTAGGGGAAATTCAAATTGAAAACCCTAACCCTAAATTACATTGTCAATTTGGGGAAAAGGATGCTAGCAAGTACAACTATCACGAAATTACCAGGAAAGAGGTTGAGGGACAAGTGCTGGTACCAACTGTTGACAGGGACCCACTAGCTAGAGGAAAGGTACTCGCAATTGATTACAATCCAGAAGGAGAAGGGGACCACACCACCACAACGTCGTCGGAATTTAGCCGTTATCACCTGCAAATGGAAGTCGAAGAAGTTAGCTGTGAAAAAGTGGAAAAGGAGAAACAGAGTGCAAAAATGGCAAAGGGGGAACACTACCCTGATGAGTGAAAATGACTGGCGCACAAATGAGAAGAGAGAGAATTAGGGTTTACTCGTATCTTTTCATTTTTAGCGTTATTGAGTAAAACGCTCGGCTTTATTTTACGTTTTTATTAGTTTAAGTCTGCTGAACTTTAAATTAGCCAACACTTTCTAAAAGTGCCATTTTCTATTTTTAGAACTCTATTTGCACTATTTAAGGTGAGTTGTAATTCTGAGAACTTATGAAAAGAATTATAATCTTATTTCCCATCTCCTTCTTCTGTTTCCCACCCCCTTCTTACTTTGATATTTCATATTATTGTTCTAAGTAACATCATTGGGCAAAATCGAGGTAATCGAGGTAACAAACATAACAATTTGGCATCTAGAGCCAGATCTGATCAGAGGACCACTAGAAACATGGTTGACCAAGCAAGAGTGAGAGAGCTTCAAGAAACGCAAAGAGAAATGCAGGAACAATTCACTAATACCCAGAGAGAGATGCAAGAACAGGTGGCTACACTCACAAACAACAATGAGCAAATTCAAAATGCTATGCAAAACATCCAGCTGCAACTCACCAAAATATCCGAACAAATGTCCCTGTACAACAGGAACAAATCTGTTCTAGGATATTACCTTCCTTAGTAAATCCTTGGGAATAAAGAATCAGGGGCTCTCCATATATGAAAATGAGTTCTATGCCATTCTAATGGCTATCACTAGGTAGAAACATTATATACAAGGGCACCATTTTATAATAAGAACTGATCAGCAAAGCTTGAAGCATTTACTGGAGCAAAGGATTCTGTCAATCTGTCTTTAACTGCTTTATTTTGGTTTTGCCTTTATTCACCTATTAATCAAGTTCCACGATTTTAGTTGTCTTTGTTTATGTCCAGGAACATCTCTTAATCATAAGGAAGAACATTACAAGTTTCCTAAGTTGAAGTTTCCATAATTCAAGAGGAGGAGATCGGTTAAGTCAACACGGTTTCAAAGAAGGAAAGTTTTGGAGTTCAAGTGCAACTAGGAATCTTTCCAAGATCAACTCTGAATTGAAGAAGGAGTATTTCCTTATTAGAACTCAATCTAATAAAGGGAACTATTATTCAAGAAGGAGTCGAGTTCAAGAAGGAAAGTAGAGTCCAACAAGGAAACAACATAAGTTACCAAAACTGTGTACAACACACCTTGGAGATCAAGTTTGAAGAAACCTATATATAAGGTGTGAAGTACATCAAGATACATAGAGAAACAATAGAGCTTATAAATCCGTAGAGATTATATCTTAAGCATTGTTGCTATGTTTCTTGTTTTGCAAAGTTTGTGAGTTTTCGAGTTAAGTCTAGGATTAGATTTAAGGAGAAAATTCTTGTCTGCTTTGCTGAGTCCAATCTACAAAAGAGCGAGAGTGATTTTGTGGTGAGGAACATCTTTGGTAAAACCTGCGTGGTTATTTTGCCGTAAGGCTAGATGGTTGATTATTTATAATAAACCGTTGAAAATTTATCTTCTTGTGTTCTTTAACTTCCGCTGCATATTATACTCTATCAAAAAGATTGTTTGAGATCAAGTTAAGGCAACGCCAGCTTAACTTGAGCTTTGAAACTTTGGAAAAGTTGTATCAATCCCGATCCAACAATTTCAATTGGCGTCAGAGCCAAGCACCGATTTCACTGGTGTTTGGAGGTGATACAACGCGATGGACAACATCAATCCCAATTCTGGCAGACTCCCAGTCTTAGAAGGATCCATCAATTATGCTTACTGGAAGACCAGGCTCAGAGTTCACATCAAATCCATTGACATGAAAGCATGGGATGCCGTTCTTGATGGATATTCTGTCCCAAAGATTGAGAACGACCGAGATGCAGATATTGTACCAAAACCGAAGTCACAATGGACAGCAAACGAGGTAACACTGTATAACTACAATGAGAAAGCTCTTAATTCTATATTTAGTTATGTTACCAATCAGATGTTTAAGTTAATTCAGAACTGCACCACAGCTAAATCAGCTTGGGATATCCTTGAACTTCATTGTGAAGGAGATATAGCAGTTAGAAACTCTAAACATAGACAATTACTTAAAGATTTTGAAAAACTTGAGATGGGTGATGAAGAGAGTATAGATAGTTATTTTGAGAAAATCCTTGACATTACTAATCAATGTGAAAATCTAGGATTTCATGTTTCAAATCAAACTATGGTTTATAAAGCTTTTAGATCTTTGTCACCTAGATTTGCTCTCAAGAGAATTGCCATGGGAGAAACAAGAGATATTGCCAACATGGAATTTCAATCCTTGTTAAACACTCTTAGAGAATTTGAGCTAGAGTTTCCTGCTAGGACTACCAAACAACAAGTTATTGCTTTGTTAGGAACAAATTATCATGAGAGTGAAGATGAGGATGAAATTATTTCTTCTAACTATGGAAATATTAGCAAGAAACTCAGTAGGTTGAACTTTAAAGATAAATCCAAAGGGAAACAACCTAGCAATACTTCCACTGGTTTTAGAAAATTGCCTCCCAAATTTGTTAAATATATGGCAACAAAATCTAGTCCTGAAGAAATTGAAAAGTTGAAAACTACTCAATGTTATGAATGTAAAGGTTATGGTCATATTGCTGTTGAATGTGCTAACACCCTCCGCAAGAAGGGAAAGTCTCATTGGGTTTGTGTAGATGATTTCAATGAAGAGGATTATAACTCTGGATCAAGTGCTGATACTGAAGAAAGCTTTGAAGAGATTCATACAGCTGCGCTATTTACTCATGTCAACTGGACAGAAGAAGATCTCCATAACTGCCACGGGTCCCAATGTTGCTCCAACATCCAGGACTCAACATCAGAACATGAGACTTTCTTTGGGAATTGGACTGAATATGATACCCATATTGATCTCAATTCTTTGTCTGATAATGATGAATCTAACTTTGAATGTTTTCATGGCTCAGTTGATCTAGATGAAGAGTATTACTTTGAAGGTGAAATGTCCCAGGAGGAAATCATTGAAGACTTGAAGTCTACTTTTCATAATCTTCTGAAAGAAAATCAAAAACTCACCAAGAAGAATGAAGCTCAGAGACTCGAGATTGATGGACTGAAGAAACTAATGAGGATGTATGAAAGAGACCTTGACAAGACAGAAGCTGAACTTAAAGAGGTAAAAGGAAAGCTTGAAAAGATAATCAGATCATTGCTAAATGGAACTCAGGTACATCTAAACTTGAAGAGGTACTGAGTATGGGTAATCAAGGAACAAATGGTCTTGGATATATTGAGAAACCTACCTCTAAAGTTGCTAATCCTGTTTTCATTAAAGAAGGTTTTGTTAAGGAATCAAAAGACTTGAGCAATGCTAATCCCAACAAAAGTAAACCTACTTATATCTGTCAATTTTGTTTTCAACCAGGTCACATAAAACCTTATTGCAAGAAATATTTGAAAGAAAATGTGAAGAAAACAGAAACTGTCTCTAATGTTGAGTTAGTCGGTGGTACAGATGTTATCCCAACATTAGGAACATGACAGAAAAGTAGAACTTGGATTGAAAAGTTAAAGACTCCTAAGATGAAACTTGTATGCAATGTTGTGTTTTCTGATATGTACTCTAACCTTGCAGGTAAGTGGTACTTTGACAGTGGATGCTCAAGACACATGACAGGAGACAAGGAAAATCTTAAACAATTGATTCCTCTCAATGTTGGAACTGTCACCTATGGAGGAGGCACCAAGGGAAGAATCATTGGAAAGGGAGTACTAGATGTTGAAGGATTTCCACCACTCAAAGATGTTCTGCTAGTTGAAGGATTGAAAGCAAATCTAATAAGCATTAGTCAACTTTGTGATGATAACTTGCTTGTTACATTTGATAAAAGTTCTTGTGATGTATTTAATAGTGAAAATGTCCTTGTTATGACAGGTACTAGATCTAAAGATAATTGCTACCTTGCACAGGAAGAAGCAGATTGCTTTCATGCTAAAGTTGATGATGCTGTTCTGTGGCATAGGAAGCTAGGACATGTTCGCTATAGAAACCTTGAAAAGCTACAGAAAGTTGATGCTGTAAGAGGCTTACCAAAGATATCCAGCCCAGGTAAGGTTGTATGTGGGGACTGCCTAAAGGGTAAGCAAACCAAAGCTATTCATACACCCCTCCAGGTACAGAGTACAATTCCCAGGACTGGTAAGTGTTTTGAATTATTACACATGGATCTCATGGGTCCTATTGAGGTGAGCAGCCTAAGTGGTAAGAGATATGCCTTTGTTATTGTAGATGATTTCTCTAGATATACATGGGTTAAGTTTCTTAAAGAAAAATCTGATGCATTTAACACATTTAGGATCTTACATGCTAGCATCAAAAATCTGTATGGTTCCTATGTTTGTAAGATTATGTCTGATCATGGGAAAGAATTTAAAAATGCTAGTTTCAGTGATTTCTGTGATAAGAATGGAATTTTCCATGAGTTTTCAGCACCTAAGACACCTCAGCAAAATGGGATAGCTGAGAGGAAAAATAGGACACTTCAAGAGATGGCCAGAGTTATGCTTAATGCTAGAAACCTATCTAAAAGACTTTAGGCTGAAGCTTTAAATACTGCATGTCATATAAGTAATAGGGCTTATCTTAGACCTGGAACAAATATGACTCCATATGAAATCTTGAAGGGTTTGAAACCAAATATTGCTCATTTTCATGAATTTGGATGTGATTGTTACTTGTTGAATGATAGAGACTATCTTAGTAAGTTTGATCCAAAAAGTGAAAAGTGCATATTTGTTGGTTATTCTGTGAATAGTTCTGCTTTCAGGGTTTATAATCCAAGATTGAAGACTATTCAAGAATCAGCAAATATAGTGTTTGATGATTCCACCTTTGATTCAGGTACTGATGAAGTTACTGTCTCTGATGTTGCCCCAACATTGGAAACAGAGACTGTCCCAACATCAGGAGCAGAAGCTGAAGACACTGAAGTTATGACTGGTTCTAATGTTGAGCTGACACCTGCTGCTGCTAGGCCAACATCCCCACAGTCCAATTCAGAGGATGACATTGTTGATGAACCTATGAGAGATCCCCTACTAGGATTCAAAAGGACCATCCAGCTTCACAAGTGATAGGTGAAATCACTGGACGCATGAAGACTCGCAACAAAGACAGGGTAAACTATAAAAATATGGTAAGGTTGTGTGTATGCATGGCTTCCACTTGCACTGTAAGTAATGCTTCCTGTTTTGTCTCAAATATTGAACCTAAGAATGTGACTGAAGCTCGTAAGGATAGTAAATGGATAAATGATATGCAAGATGAACTGTTGCAATTCACCAAAAATCATGTTTTGAATCTAGTGCCTAGACCTTCTAATGTGAATGTTATAGGGACTAAGTGGATTTTCAAGAACAATACAAATGAAGATGGTGTAATTGTAAGGAACAAAGCTAGGCTAGTTGCACAAGGTTATACTCAGGTAGAAGGGATAGACTTTGATGAGACATTTGCCCTAGTAGCTAGGATAGAATCTATTAGATTACTTCTTACTATTGCATGTTGTCTTAAGATTAAGCTCTACCAGATGGATGTAAAAGGTGCTTTCCTTAATGGTTTGATAGACAAAGAAGTATATGTTGAACAACCTAAAGGTTTTGCTGATCCTAAACATCCTAATTATGTGTATAAACTTGAGAAATCTTTGTATGGTTTAAAACAGGCACCTAGAGCTTGGTATGAAAGACTAACTCAATTTTTGTTAAGTCTTGGGTTCAATATAGGAGATGGAGACAGAACCTTGTTTATTCTAAGAAATAATTCTGATGTGTGTATTGCTCAGATCTATGTGGATGACATTGTTTTTGGTTCTACTAACAAGTCTACTCTATACAAGTTTGTTGAGTCAATGACATGGACATTTGAAATGAGCATGATTGGAGAGCTGGACTACTTTCTGGGATTGCAAGTGAAGCAACTGGAGAATGGTATGTTCTTAAACCAGGAGAAGTATGCAAGGAACCTGGTAAAGAGATTTGAGCTACATGAGTCAAAACCTTGCAAAACTCCCATGTCTTCTTCTGTGAAGATTACGAAGGATGGCACTGGAGACAATGTTGACCCAACATTATACAGATCTATGATTGGTAGTCTTCTATATCTCTCTGCCTCTAGACCAGATATTATGTTTTCTGTTTGTGTTTGTGCTGGGTACCAAGCTGATCCAAAGCAATCTCACTTGATTGCTGTGAAGAGAATATTAAGATATATATCTGGAACTTCATCATTGGGCATTTGGTATTCCTTTGATACAAATACAAATCTTGTTGGGTTTAGTGATTCTGATTGGGCATGTGATGTAGATGACAGAAAATCCACAAGTGGGGGTTGTTTCTATTTGGGAAACAATCTAGTTTCATGGTATAGTAGGAAACAGAATTGTGTGTCATTATCTACAGCTGAATCTGAATATGTAGCTGCTGGCAGTTGTGTTACCCAACTAGTATGGCTTAAACACATGTTGCTGGACTATGGGCTAGATAGTGATACTCTCCTCATGTTTTGTGACAATCTTAGTGCCATTAGTATCTCAAGGAATCCTGTTCAGCATTCTAGGACTAAGCATATAGATATAAGACATCATTACTTGAGAGACATGGTTGAGGATAAAATGATTAACATTGAGCATATTGAGACAAATAATCAGCTTACTGATATGTTTACTAAACCTTTAGATAGTGAGAGATTCTTCAGTTTGAGGAAATCTCTCGGCATGTGCAGTATGTGAGAATGTTAGGATCTCAGTGTTGACATAACACCATTGTCTAGCACTGGTTAATGTTTGTGGTGTAGTATGTAACTTTTTGTTTTTGTTGTTTGTTTCTTTTCTTTTCTTTTTGAGTCACATTGATCTTTGTTTTGGCATATTTGATTGTGTGGTTGATCATTGTGTTTTACTAATCTTTCTAGCTTGTAGATTCACATCTATGTTTTGAAAAGTAAAATCTCTAAAGTGTGTCTGAGGTTGTGTTAGCCTAACATATGGAGAAGCTGGGGTACACAAAGTTCACTACTTTGATGTCTATTCAGTTGTGTCTTATTCATATGAAAAGGTTTTACAGGACATGTGGAGAAGCTGGGGTTCATGATGTTGACAGCTTCAATGATATTCAGTTGTGCTTATTTGCATGTCTCTGTTTAGTTTGGCCAACGGGTACATAAAAGTGGTTCTTTCTACTAGGGTGTTTGGGGTTTCGATTGCCTTCACTTGGTAGCATTGATCACTTAGTGCTCTCTTGTATGCATGTTGGTAAACAAGTATGCATAAGGAATTGGGGTATTGGGGTACATGATAAATGTGTTGCCAGTATTCAAGACCTTTGTACTTGCCTAACTTGCTGCTGATAATGTTGTTACTGGGGTGTGTGGAGTCTAGTGTTGCCCTCATTCAGTAATGTCATTATCCTTTTTTTAAACAACCCTCAGTTTTAGTTCTAAAGAGATAACGAAAATAGTGAAGATTTGATGTGATGTGAACTGTTGCTGGTTTGAAAAGTGATTCATTGTGTATACCATCTGTCAATGTTGTCATAACATTGTTGCATTCATTCTAGAACTGCATGGTCTTTCATCTTTGATTAGTGTGGTTGACTAGGTTTGGGCTTAGGGGGAGTATATAGTCCCTTTCATGTGTTGAGGCATACTCTTTGGGTGACATTCTGCAGGTGACACACTATTTGTGACCTTCTATGCTATGGAAGTTGATTAATTCTCTAATTCATGACTGCTTATCTCTGTGTGTTTTCTGTTTGATATGTTGCTCATTCATGATTTTGATCTAAATCTTATGTTTTTGATACTCACTTGCTAATTTGGTGAAGTTTCACATATAAGTTTGGATATATCTCACGCTCTCACATGCAATTGCCTTGAAGAAGCCCAAAACCTCAAATATTATGGTTTGAAAACTTTCTGGTTTGAATGTTACTCTACTCTCTGATCTGAATGTTAGTCCAACATTGCCACACGGTCTGCACAACATTGAAGTCAGTAACTTATAAGTTTGTTTAAAATTTTAAAGGGATAATTACAGCTACACCCCCTGAGGTTTGGTGTAATTACA
The DNA here is from genome assembly GCA_948329865.1 of Linaria vulgaris. Taxonomy (NCBI): domain Eukaryota; kingdom Viridiplantae; phylum Streptophyta; class Magnoliopsida; order Lamiales; family Plantaginaceae; genus Linaria; species Linaria vulgaris. The sequence goes on along the minus strand of OX415249.1, from coordinate 146,808,551 downwards.
AAGACCTCCCCTGAGGTTTGAGTAATTACAATGACCTCCCCTCAATTATAAGGGATGGTTACAATTACACCCCCTGAGGTTTGGTGTAATTACAAAGACCTCCCCTGAGGTTTGAGTAATTACAATGACCTCCCCTCAATTGTAAGGGATGGTTACAATTACACCCCCTGAAGTTTGGTGTAATTACAAAAACCTCCCCTCACGTTTCAAATTAATTTTTAAATATAATATAAATAACAAAAAAAACTAAAAAATATATTAAAAATAATTTTATTTTGCTTTCGGTATTTTGGAAAAAAATATTAGCTTTTTTTCTTGATAAATTTTTTTTTTGTGTATTTTTGACTTATTTTGTTGTTTATTTTTTTAATAATTTTAAAAAATGATATTTTTGATTTTTTCATTAAATCATCTATTTTATATTATATTTAAAATTTATTTATATTTAGAAAATAAAAATTGATTCCACATCACTCAATTAGTCTAGGTTTATTACAAACTTAAATATATAAGAAAAAGTTATATACTTAGATGATTAACTTTAAATATTACAAACTTTAAACTTTAAATATTACAAACTTTAAATTGAGAAACATACTTAGATGATTAACTTTTTCTTATATATTTAAGTTTGTAATAAACCTAGACTAATTGAGTGATGTGGAATCAATTTTTATTTTCTAAATATAAATAAATTTTAAATATAATATAAAATAGATGATTTAATGAAAAAATCAAAAATATCATTTTTTAAAATTATTAAAAAAATAAACAACAAAATAAGTCAAAAATACACAAAAAAAAAATTTATCAAGAAAAAAAGCTAATATTTTTTTCCAAAATACCGAAAGCAAAATAAAATTATTTTTAATATATTTTTTAGTTTTTTTTGTTATTTATATTATATTTAAAAATTAATTTGAAACGTGAGGGGAGGTTTTTGTAATTACACCAAACTTCAGGGGGTGTAATTGTAACCATCCCTTACAATTGAGGGGAGGTCATTGTAATTACTCAAACCTCAGGGGAGGTCTTTGTAATTACACCAAACCTCAGGGGGTGTAATTGTAACCATCCCTTATAATTGAGGGGAGGTCATTGTAATTACTCAAACCTCAGGGGAGGTCTTTGTAATTACACCAAACCTCAGGGGGTGTAGCTGTAATTATCCCAATTTTAAAAACTGAGTTTTTATTGTTTTATTGTGAACTGCTCTGGTTACTTGTTGTGTTTAAGTGACACGTGGTGAAGTTCTTACGCGGGAATAGAGGAGTGGGAAAACTTAATTGATCATATTCCATAATCTCACTTACATTCTTTCCTTCTCTCTCCACTCTTCACAACTTAAAAGAACAACTTGCCCTAATTTCTGTCACTTGTGCAATTTGTCCTTCTGTCTGCAAATAATTATCTAAAAATCTCTCATATTTTTCTCTCAATTCTCAAAACTAACATGGCGAGCAAGACTCCTTTAGACACTCTTGCAGATTTGGCCGTGAATGTCAAGCAAACAACAACACGCACCAGGGCTGCTGCGCGTGAGGATCAAGGACGGCCTGCTGCTCAAGTTGCTGCAACACGACCAACAATTCCTTATCAACGTCGGGCAAAGCGAGCTAAGAATGTGGAATCTGAGTCGAATGTTGGCGCAACATCAGAAGCCCATGCTCCTCAAACCAATGAATCTGAATCTGAGGTAAATGTGGCTAACCCTAAACCCCAAGTGAATAATGTTGATGATATAATTGAGGGGGAGGGATCTGGAGCTGGTTCTGGTAGAAAGAGAACACCTATTGGGTCTAGGCAAATGAGTAAAATAGCCATGCAAAGAGCTGAGGCTAGAAGAGCTCTAAGAGAGAGACTTGAGAAGAAAAAGGCTGAGGATAAGGCTAAGGCTGAGGCTGAGAGACTGAGGAAAGGGAAACATGTTGTGGATGAGGAAGTTGAGGTAGTTGATGTAGAGAAAGAAGAGGAGAAAGAGGAAGAGGAATCTGATGCTGAAGAGTTTGAAGCTAGTGGTGATAATGATGATGATAATGAAGAAGAGTATTGTGACACTCTTGCGTTATCCTATTTTAGTAAGGAAGCTAGGTCTAGATACTATCTTAATAAGAAGATAGAGGACAAGGCTTATGACTCTAGAAAGAGGGATTTTCACAAAGAGAGGGCCATGGACATGGACAACTTTAAAAGAAACAGAGTTTTTGAGTTGTTGAAAGCAATAGGGGTTCAGAATTCAATGAAGAAGCATGGTGATTATGCTCCTAAGCTTGTACAAGAATTCTACCTGAATCTCTCAAAGTATATCACCTGTGAGTTGTCTCCCAAATATGGTACAACATGGGTAAGAGGACAAGTGTTTGACATTAGTCCTCAGAAGATAAATAAGATTTGGGGACTGCCACATGTTGAGGAATCTGAAGATCCAAATCAAGATGAGGTGATTGAGGATATCACATGTGGTCTAGAGAGAACCTGGGTTGAACAATTACCAACAACAAAGCTCACTGCCATAAGTGCTGTTCTGCACAAATGTGCATCTTATAATTGGTTGCCTACTAAAAATTCTACTGTTTTGACTAAGGAGTCAGCTTACTTGGTCTACAAACTGAAGAATGGGCTTGCTGTGAATATTGGGGTGAGAATTTTAAAGGCTATGGAAGATGCTGCTGGGAGGAAGCAAGGGATTCTACCATTTCCTTCTTTGATCACAACTCTGCTGCTAAAACAGAAGATGGACAAGAAAGAGTTTGGAGGAATGTCTGAGAACAAGGCTAGGTTCACCATCACTCAATCCTATTTGTCTAGCACAAGAGTGAAGGACTTGCCTTGGAATCCTGAAGGTGGAGTTGCACCTGGAGAGGAAAAGGAGGCTCAACAATTTGTTGGAGCTTCAGTGCCTCAATCTGATGAGGAAGAAACCAGGGTAACAACAAAATCTTTTGTTGATCGGCAGTTGACTTGGTATAGAAGTGTTTATGTCAATCTTCAGAGGGAAATTGCTTTCAAGGAAAAACAAATGCAGGAGCTGGATGTCTTGATTAAGAACATGGAGGAGCTTTCTTCACAAAAAGGGGGAGAGTGATCTAGTTTTTAATTTTTTGATTTCTGGTTTTTATGTTTTTCTTTTTGATATGTTTTGAACTCTATTTTGCTGCTAGTTCTTCTTATTTGTTTTGGTTAGTAATGATAATGCTACTTAGCTTTAACTGCTCTTAATGTTTTTGCTTATGAAGATAGTTTATATCTGCTGTTTCTGCTGATAAACTTTTGTGCAGGTACATTCTGGTCTTAATGTTGAGACAACATTGATGAGTTAAATGTCTGAACAACTAATTGCTGAGTTGTGGTGATGACTTTAATGAATAATCTTTGTTATGCCAAGTTAATGCTTGATAGTTTGCATTAAGGGGGGAGCAGTTTTAGTAGGTTTAGATTATTATGCTTAATTGATATTTGGACATATTATCAGTTATGAGAACAGGTTGATTGGTTTTGTGAAGAAAGGCAAAAATGGGGAGATTGAAAGTGTAAGATGTTCTGTTATCAATATTGGATGGATGTGGTGCCAACATCCAGAGAACATTGAAACCCGAAACATTCTTAACCTGAAACATTGTTCCAAAATTCGAGAACATATTCTGGAATAAATGTTGGATGGATGTCGAGCCAACATCACGACAACATTTTAACCAGAGAGTATTCTGTCAATCTGTCTTTAACTGCTTTATTTTGGTTTTGCCTTTATTCACCTATTAATCAAGTTCCACGATTTTAGTTGTCTTTGTTTATGTCCAGGAACATCTCTTAATCATAAGGAAGAACATTACAAGTTTCCTAAGTTGAAGTTTCCATAATTCAAGAGGAGGAGATCGGTTAAGTCAACACGGTTTCAAAGAAGGAAAGTTTTGGAGTTCAAGTGCAACTAGGAATCTTTCCAAGATCAACTCTGAATTGAAGAAGGAGTATTTCCTTATTAGAACTCAATCTAATAAAGGGAACTATTATTCAAGAAGGAGTCGAGTTCAAGAAGGAAAGTAGAGTCCAACAAGGAAACAACATAAGTTACCAAAACTGTGTACAACACACCTTGGAGATCAAGTTTGAAGAAACCTATATATAAGGTGTGAAGTACATCAAGATACATAGAGAAACAATAGAGCTTATAAATCCGTAGAGATTATATCTTAAGCATTGTTGCTATGTTTCTTGTTTTGCAAAGTTTGTGAGTTTTCGAGTTAAGTCTAGGATTAGATTTAAGGAGAAAATTCTTGTCTGCTTTGCTGAGTCCAATCTACAAAAGAGCGAGAGTGATTTTGTGGTGAGGAACATCTTTGGTAAAACCTGCGTGGTTATTTTGCCGTAAGGCTAGATGGTTGATTATTTATAATAAACCGTTGAAAATTTATCTTCTTGTGTTCTTTAACTTCCGCTGCATATTATACTCTATCAAGAAGATTGTTTGAGATCAAGTTAAGGCAACGCCAGCTTAACTTGAGCTTTGAAACTTTGGAAAAGTTGTATCAATCCCGATCCAACAATTTCTTTCACCAAAAGTTGTATGATGTTAAATAAGAGTGCCCCGTCAAGTTTTGTCGAAAACCAAGGTCATAAAGACTTTAAACTAGAGAAATTATTCAAAAGCCACTTAAACCCATATAACCTAAACCCTAAACCCTACAAGCTTTCTTTTATTAACGACCAAAATAATGATATTTTTACACAAAAGTTGCAAAAAACTTCAAATCCTATGATACATTATCATAGTTATTATTACGATAAATAAGTGTGTTACGTAGAGTTTCGTCCAAATCGAAGTTGTGATAGTCGTTAAAAAAAACTTGGGGTAGAAAACATAATTACACAAGAGTAAAAACCCCTTTTAAACACTACAAAATTTAATTTTTTTTCTCCAGTATGTTCAAAACGTTTAGTTCGTATCATACTAAAAAATTCATAAGAAAATATAGGTTTTGAAAGTCGTTCAATAAAAGATTGGGTGAAAATATAATAAAAATGAGTTGATGGGGCTGCTATGTAATTACCCAGTGATGTGGCTAGCACAAACAAAGGCAACTGCAAGCAAAGTTTAGCTTGAAAATTGTCCAGTCAGCATTTTCCAAGCGATTTTCCTTTTGCACGGAGTTGCAAGCGAAATTTCGCTTGCAAATTGTCCAGTCAGCATTTTCCAAGCGATTTTTCTTTTGCTAGCTTTTGTTATCTTTCCTAATGGGCAACAGATAGAACGCTTGCAATATCCACGTGGATCAAGCTGGATGCCTAACAAGCAAATAAACACTTGGAAACTGCTGAGGTGGACGTTTGCAAGCAAAAATGTAGCAGTGGAATTTCATTTAATTATTTAATTTCAATTTCAATTTCAATTAGCTTAATTTAATTAGACAATTATTTAAGAAAAAATAATTACTAAAATATACTTAGATAATTTCAAGTGAGAAATTTTAATTAGGTATTTTTAATTAGAAATTTAAATTTTTATTACCAACTTTCATTAGCCAATTTGATTGGACAATATTAGTCACTCAATTTATATTTGACAATTTTAATTAGAAAACTTATGTAGCTAATTTTAATTAGGCAATTGATTGGCCAATATTGAGGGGTTTATATATATATATATATATATATATATATATATATATATATATATATATATATTTCATGTATTCCTTCAGTTATACCTTTGAAGTTATTTTTTAAAAGAAAAACAATTATACTTATACGGACAAGCGAATTTGCGCAATGCATTTCTGATGTCATAGTTTGCAAGCGAAAATCCAGTAGAAGAAGACATTGATGTGTCGTAAAGGAATATTCCTCTTTGCCTAGTCAGATCTGCAAGCGAATATATGCTTGCAAGTCATCTTTCTTTCAAAATTTTGCTTGCAAGCTCCTTAGCTGGACATTTCCATCCGTTTTTCACTTTTTCAACCGAATTTTTAGTTAGAAGCTAATCCCTCTCAATTTTCGCTTGCAAACTGGCGAAGCTAAAATTGAACATTCTTGTAGTGATAGTATATAATAAGTTCTTATTTTGGCTTTGGAGATGGAGTTCTACAACTTGAGTGTAGAATCGGGCCCCAACATAGCTGTCAAACTATCACGCAAGGCGTTGACATGGACCACCAATGATGCCTATAGTTGAAGATTGCAAACACCTACTGTGCGATCCTGAAGGAAGAATTTCTCACATTTATAGAAAAGCAAATCAATGTGCGGTTTTTTTAGCCAAACAAAGTGGTAAACAAGATCAAAAGTTGGTGAAATGTCAGGATTATGATGGATAGTAAAACAATTGAAGAGCATAAATCAGAAACCATGCAATTGGACAAATCAGAAGAAGTCAGTAACCCTAATTCAGACAAATTAGGGGAAATTCAAATTGAAAACCCTAACCCTAAATTACATTGTCAATTTGGGGAAAAGGATGCTAGCAAGTACAACTATCACGAAATTACCAGGAAAGAGGTTGAGGGACAAGTGCTGGTACCAACTGTTGACAGGGACCCACTAGCTAGAGGAAAGGTACTCGCAATTGATTACAATCCAGAAGGAGAAGGGGACCACACCACCACAACGTCGTCGGAATTTAGCCGTTATCACCTGCAAATGGAAGTCGAAGAAGTTAGCTGTGAAAAAGTGGAAAAGGAGAAACAGAGTGCAAAAATGGCAAAGGGGGAACACTACCCTGATGAGTGAAAATGACTGGCGCACAAATGAGAAGAGAGAGAATTAGGGTTTACTCGTATCTTTTCATTTTTAGCGTTATTGAGTAAAACGCTCGGCTTTATTTTACGTTTTTATTAGTTTAAGTCTGCTGAACTTTAAATTAGCCAACACTTTCTAAAAGTGCCATTTTCTATTTTTAGAACTCTATTTGCACTATTTAAGGTGAGTTGTAATTCTGAGAACTTATGAAAAGAATTATAATCTTATTTCCCATCTCCTTCTTCTGTTTCCCACCCCCTTCTTACTTTGATATTTCATATTATTGTTCTAAGTAACATCATTGGGCAAAATCGAGGTAATCGAGGTAACAAACATAACAATTTGGCATCTAGAGCCAGATCTGATCAGAGGACCACTAGAAACATGGTTGACCAAGCAAGAGTGAGAGAGCTTCAAGAAACGCAAAGAGAAATGCAGGAACAATTCACTAATACCCAGAGAGAGATGCAAGAACAGGTGGCTACACTCACAAACAACAATGAGCAAATTCAAAATGCTATGCAAAACATCCAGCTGCAACTCACCAAAATATCCGAACAAATGTCCCTGTACAACAGGAACAAATCTGTTCTAGGATATTACCTTCCTTAGTAAATCCTTGGGAATAAAGAATCAGGGGCTCTCCATATATGAAAATGAGTTCTATGCCATTCTAATGGCTATCACTAGGTAGAAACATTATATACAAGGGCACCATTTTATAATAAGAACTGATCAGCAAAGCTTGAAGCATTTACTGGAGCAAAGGATTCTGTCAATCTGTCTTTAACTGCTTTATTTTGGTTTTGCCTTTATTCACCTATTAATCAAGTTCCACGATTTTAGTTGTCTTTGTTTATGTCCAGGAACATCTCTTAATCATAAGGAAGAACATTACAAGTTTCCTAAGTTGAAGTTTCCATAATTCAAGAGGAGGAGATCGGTTAAGTCAACACGGTTTCAAAGAAGGAAAGTTTTGGAGTTCAAGTGCAACTAGGAATCTTTCCAAGATCAACTCTGAATTGAAGAAGGAGTATTTCCTTATTAGAACTCAATCTAATAAAGGGAACTATTATTCAAGAAGGAGTCGAGTTCAAGAAGGAAAGTAGAGTCCAACAAGGAAACAACATAAGTTACCAAAACTGTGTACAACACACCTTGGAGATCAAGTTTGAAGAAACCTATATATAAGGTGTGAAGTACATCAAGATACATAGAGAAACAATAGAGCTTATAAATCCGTAGAGATTATATCTTAAGCATTGTTGCTATGTTTCTTGTTTTGCAAAGTTTGTGAGTTTTCGAGTTAAGTCTAGGATTAGATTTAAGGAGAAAATTCTTGTCTGCTTTGCTGAGTCCAATCTACAAAAGAGCGAGAGTGATTTTGTGGTGAGGAACATCTTTGGTAAAACCTGCGTGGTTATTTTGCTGTAAGGCTAGATGGTTGATTATTTATAATAAACCATTGAAAATTTATCTTCTTGTGTTCTTTAACTTCCGCTGCATATTATACTCTATCAACAAGATTGTTTGAGATCAAGTTAAGGCAACGCCAGCTTAACTTGAGCTTTGAAACTTTGGAAAAGTTGTATCAATCCCGATCCAACAATTTCAAACATAACAGTCTAGAGCAATATATTGAGAAATTTGAAGAACTGAAATCCTTATTGGAGATGTTTGGAGAGAAACATACTGGAGAATACTTTATTGGTAATTTTTTGAGTGGATTGAAAGAAGAATTGAAACATGTTGTATTTTCTTTCCACCCTACTTCACTGATTGAGGCTATGAATCTAAGTAAGGAACAGAAAAAGAATATTGAAGCATTGGGGAGAAGGTTCAACCCATCCTTCAAGGGTAATAGCTCAACACCCTTTAAGAATTTTTCAAACCAAAGGGTTTCCACCAATGTCAAGCCTAGAATCATGACAGCAGGTACCAATCCAGTGAGGAAGCTACTTACTCCTAGTGAAATGAGAGCTAGAAGGGGAAAAGGGCTCTGTTTCAATTGTGATGAGCCCTACACTTTTGGTCATAAATGAAAAATGAATAAACTCTACATGATTATGGCTGAAGAAGAGGAGGGGAATATAGAGGAACTGAGTGAGCATGATGAAGGTGAGGAAGAAATGGAAAAGGGAGAAGAAGGCACTGAGAAAATGAGAATTTATGTGCATGCTATGAATGGAGTTAGTAGGGATAACATACTGAAGTTACAAGGCGTTGTGGGGAGGCATAAACTCAGAATGTTGATTGACACAAGAAGTACTCATACATTCCTGGATGAGGAAACAACCATTAGGATTGGTTGCAAAACCAGGGAGACTAATCCTATGAGGGTAACTATAGCTGATGGAGGAGGAATCACATGCAACAGTTTCTATCCTAACCTTGTGTGGGAAATTTAGGGACATAAGTTTGAATTTCCAGTGAGAATACTGAGGCTGGGAGGTTGCCATATGGTTTTAGAAGGAGATTGGCTCAAGACATTCTCACCAGTGGAATTTGATTATAAAAAGATGAAATTTTCCCTGACCAAGGGTGAGGAGAGGATTACATTGCAAGCTTTAACTACTAAACCAGAGTGTAAGCTCATCTCTGGTAAGACTTTACAGAAACTTTGGCAGAAAAGTAACTATGGGATTATGGGAAAGTTATGTTCAATACAAGAAACAAGAACTTCTAGCCCAAAGGAACCTAAAATACAGGAAGTAATAGAGCAGTATGAACAGGTATTTAAGGAACCTAAGGAACTCCCACCCAGAAGGACAGTTGAGCATCACATCAACTTCAAGGTAGGTGCTATGCCTAAGCACCAAGCACCTTATAGGTACTCACATGCTTTTAAGGCAGAAATTGAGAAAATAGTGAGTGAAATGATGGATAATGGTATTATCCAGCATAGCACCAGTGCTTATGCATCTCCAGTACTGTTAGTAAAGAAGAAGGATGGGGATTGGAGGATGTGTGTGGATTATAGGTATGTTAATAGCCTTACTATTAAGCATGAATTTCCTATACCTATCATTGATGAACTTTTGGATGAGTTACATGGAGCTACCTACTTTTCTAAAATAGATCTGAGATCAGGATATTTTCAGATAAGGATGAAGGAAGATGATGTGCATAAAACAGGGTTTAGCACCCATCATGGGCACTTTGAATTTCTAGTCATGCCCTTTGGATTGAGTAATGCTCCTGCCACATTCCAATCCCTCATGAACCAAATATTTGGTCCTTATCTCAGAAAATTCATGTTAGTCTTTTTTGATGACATTTTGATCTATAGCTCTGATCTAGAGAGCCATGTCAAACACTTGGAGCTGACTATGTCTCTATTACAGAAGCATCAACTTTATGCCAAAATGTCCAAATGCAGTTTTGGGAAGAGGCATATTGAGTACCTGGGCCATATAATCAGTAGAGAAGGGGTGTCTACTGATCCTGCCAAGGTTGAATGCATGATCAATTGGCCATTACCAAGTAATATCAAGCAATTGAGGGGTTTTTTGGGACTGACAGGATATTACAAAAAGTTTATAAAGGGGTATGGCTTAATCAGTAAACCTCTAACTGGTTTGCTAAGAAAAGACTGTTTTGTTTGGAGTACTGAAGCTACCACAACATTCAAGAAGTTGAAGGAAGCAATGGCAACTTCACCTGTGTTGGCTTTACCTGATTTCACCCAACCCTTCATCATTGAAGCTGATGCTTGCTCAAAGGGAATTGGGGCTGTTTTGATGCAAAATAAGAGGCCTATTACCTTCCTTAGTAAATCCTTGGGAATAAAGAATCAGGGGCTCTCCATATATGAAAAGGAGTTCTATGCCATTCTAATGGCTATCACTAGGTGGAAACATTATATACAAGGGCACCATTTTATAATAAGAACTGATCAGCAAAGCTTGAAGCATTTACTGGAGCAAAGGATTACTACCACATTACAACACAAATGGATTTCAAAACTTTTGGGATTGGATTATGAAATCCAATACAAAAAGGGGGTTGAGAATAAAGCTATAGATGCTTTATCAAGGAGAGGGATTGATGATGGTGAGCTATGTGCTATCAGTACTATACAGCCTAAGTGGGCTAAGGATATACAGTCCAACTATGAAGGTGATTCTCATTTTTCCACCATCATAACTGAGCTATTGGTTGATAATACAGATCTAGCTGATTACTCTTATGTGGGAGGTATTCTGAGGTATAAAGGAAGAGTATGTGTTGGAGCCACTAATAACATGAGAGCCACAGTTCTTAAGCACATACATGATTCAGTTGTTGGTGGACACTCTGGAATTCTAGGCTCTTATGAGAGGGCTAAAAGCTTATTTTACTAGCAAGGATTGAAGAAAGATGTGATAGCTTTGGTAAATGCTTGTGATGTTTGCAAAATGACTAAAGGAGAGAATGTGGCTTATCCTGGACTTCTCCAACCTCTACCAGTACCTCACCAGGCTTGGACACACTTATCTATGAATTTCATAGAAGGGCTCCCTAAGTCAGAAGGAAATGAGGTAATTCTTGTTGTTGTGGACATATTTACAAAGTACAGTCACTTTTTACCCTTGTCCCACCCTTTTACTACTGAAACAGTAGCTAAATTGTTCTTGGATCATATTTATAAACTGCATGGGCTACCTATCAGTATTGTAACTGATAGAGATAAAATATTTACAAGCAATTTCTGGAAGGAATTATTCAGAGTTTTGGGGACTGAATTGCAATTTAGCACTACTTACCACCCTCAGACTGATGGACAGACTAAGAGGATAAATCAATGTCTTGAGAATTACTTGAGGTGTATGGTGCACCAACAGCCTAAAGCTTGGAACAGATGGTTGAGCTTGGCAGAACATTGGTATAACACCAATTTCCACACAAGTCTGAAGTTTACTCCATTTGAAGCACTATATGGGTACCCTCCTACACATATGTCTATTGGTCCCTATCTTGAGACCAAAAATGCATTAACGGAGGAATGGGTTGAAGAGAGAATGAAGTTGACTCAAGTATTGAGAGAAAAATTGTTACATGCTCAGAATAGAATGAAAGTGTTTGCTGACAAAAACAGAACTGAAAGGGAATTTCAAGTAGGTGATGAGGTATATTTGAAACTACAGCCCTTTAGGCAGCAATCAGTAGCTGTAAGGAAGAACTTGAAGTTATCTTGCAAGTATTATGGCCCTTACACCATACTAGAGAAGGTAGGGAAGGTAGCTTATAAACTAAAGCTACCCCAAGGCAGTTTGATCCACCCTCTGTTCCATGTTTCATTATTGAAGAAGAAAGTCAGTGACAAGTATATACCAAGCCCTTCACTACCTGTCATTGACTCAACGTGAGTAATTAAGGTTTATCCACTTAAGGTGCTTGCTAAAAGATTGATTAAAAGAGGGAATGTTGTTGTTTCTCAAATTCTAATTCAATGGAGTAACTCCACTGAAGAACAGGCAACATGGGAAGACTATGTTTACATTGCAGCACATTTTCTAGAATTTAACCCTTGGGGTCAAGGGTTAAAGTTATCAAGGGGGGAATGTCAGGATTATGTTGGATAGTAAAACAATTGAAGAGCATAAATCAGAAACCATGCAATTGGACAAATCAGAAGAAGTCAGTAACCCTAATTCAGACAAATTGGGGGAAATTCAAATTGAAAACCCTAACCCTAAATTACATTGTCAATTTGGGGAAAAGGATGCTAGCAAGTACAACTATCACGAAATTACCAGGAAAGAGGTTGAGGGACAAGTGTTGGTACCAACTGTTGACAGGGACCCACTAGCTAGAGGAAAGGTACTCGCAATTGATTACAATCCAGAAGGAGAAGGGGACCACACCACCACAACGTCGTCAGAATTGAGCCGTTATCACCTGCAAATGGAAGTCGAAGAAGTTAGCTGTGAAAAAGTGGAAAAGGAGAAACAGAGTGCAAAAATGGCAAAGGGGGAACACTACCCTGATGAGTGAAAATGACTGGCGCACAAATGAGAAGAGAGAGAATTAGGGTTTACTCGTATCTTTTCATTTTTAGCGTTATTGAGTAAAACGCTCGGCTTTATTTTACGTTTTTATTAGTTTAAGTCTGCTGAACTTTAAATTAGCCAACACTTTCTAAAAGTGTCGTTTTCTATTTTTAGAACTCTATTTGCACTATTTAAGCTGAGTTGTAATTCTGAGAACTTATGAAAAGAATTATAATCTTATTTCCCATCTCCTTCTTCTGTTTCCCACCCCCTGCTTACTCTGATATTTCATATTATTGTTCTAAGTAACATCATTGGACGAAATCGAGGTAACAAACATAACATGAAATTGACTGATCCTCTAATTGTCCTTGAATTCATGCTTCTAGCTCATTGAACTCGTACTGCCTTTGAAAGGTTAACATTTATTTTCATTTCCTTGTAAACAAATATATATATATATATATATATCATGGACCATTGATTTTCCTAAGAACCTCAAATGCAAAATATTTTAAATGACACAACTAACTTGTGAGTTATGCCTAGTCAAACTTGTCTATTACTAATTAGATTAGCTCATGGATCCTTCCTCTCAAATCAAATCCGCGAACAAATACCTCAATTTAGTACATAACTAATGTTCAATTACAAGAAGATAAAAATAAAAATAAATAAAAGTTATTATAATATCGTTCTTCGAATGGATAAAATCTTAGGTCATCATATGTACGATAAGATGGCACAATCGGTTGGTTATCTTATTGCTACCAATACACGGTATTAAATCGTTAATTTCGATCCTCGATTATATCACGTCATCCACATTAGAGGATCTATAAAAAATAAAAATAAAAACATCCTCCATGGCCCTTGCTTTCCAAGCAAAAACAGTTCATTTTAGCAATTAAATATTTAGTGAAACTCAGTCGGTCAACTCCAACACTCCAATTTCTCCAATTCCATTCCAATTTTGCAGCTATATAAATAAGCCTTTCAAAATCCAATCACAGCTCATTTTCACAAATACAAAATTCACAATTCACAATCGTTGAAATTTCACCATCGGAGAATCTGACGAGAAATGGAGACGAATTTGGTGCTCATGTGCATCGAGGCGGCGGCGGAGAGCAGCGCCGCCGTGGAGAAATGGCGGAGGCAGCGGCGGACTCTGCAACGGATGCCGTCTCACCTCGCGGAGTCTCTCCTCCTCCGCCTCCTCCGCCGCCGTCTCCTCTTCCCTTCGCTTCTCGAGTAAGTATTACTCGAATTCTCGATTAGCGAATTATTATTATTATTATTATTATTATTTAATTATTTATTATTATGGACTTTGTGATTTTGTATGTGTTGAGCTGTGAATGTTAAATGTAAAATTTGTTTGATTAAGTTGAGAAAGTAGAAGGAGCTGTGGATTATGCTGTGTTGGTGATTAGCTGAACAAACTTCGGATGATTGTTAGGGGAAGTGAATTTTACGCGTTTAGTTGGTGGATCTGTTTTTGTGTGTGTGCGATTTAGTAGATTTTGTCATTGAAGTGGAGAGGAGTTTGAATTATGCGAATGTAAGGATTAGTTAGTGTTTGTAGGTGAGCTGAAGTTGATTTTGAGTTACTTTTATGATTCGACTGACGACTGCATCTATTTTCATGATTTTGTTTGCTTGAGCTGTGAATGTGAATATCGAATGTGTTTACTTTGTTTGATGAGCTGGAGGAAGTTTGGATCATCATGTGTTTGGTGATCATCTAAACAAACTTCGGATGAGCGGTATGGAAATTGAATTTATGCGTTTAGTCGATTGATCTGTGTTTGCGTGTGCGATTTAGTAGAGTTTGTGATTGAAGTGGAGAAGAGTTTGAATTTTTGTTAATCTGTGGATTAGTTAGTGTTTGTTGGTGAGCTAAGTAGATTTTGAGTTACTGGAGGTCCAGTTTTCTGACAGTCAATTCATATGCTGGTGTGATTCGACTGACAGACAATGACCCCCCGCCTGCGTCTATTGTCTGCAAAGTGTTCTTTGCTTTTGAAATTTCAAATGTTTATTAGTATGTGACTGAACAATGGATGACCAATTATACTGGCAATAGTTCTGATTTAGGATGTGTACTTTTACTCGTTTTCTTAGCGTAAGAGAGACGGTCTTTATGTTACAAAATTGCTGATGGCTGGCTGAATAGCTTCTTCTTGTTGTCGTACTATTTATTTGGTCATTTAATTTGTTTCCTCCTTCAGAGTTTTCAAGTACAGTGTAGAGGAAATTGATTTGAGAGGTGAGAGCTATGTGGATGCAGAATGGATGGCATATTTGGGGGGCTTCCAACACTTACGAATAATGATTCTGGCAGACTGTAATAGAATCAATGATTCTGCGCTTTGGAGTATAACAGGTGCACGGACTACCTTTTCACTTACTTCAGGCTAAGCACCGTTATATATGTATCAGCCCCAGGCAACATGCGTGTTGCATTGCTTATTTCTTTTTATTTGACATAATGCTTTTTAATCCTTAATGGAGCTAGCTATGTTTATTTTTAGATATTCCTTTAAGGGTATTTCTGGAAAAGAAATCATTTGTCCTAGTTTCCTGTTTTGTGAGGCAGTCATAATTTGAGTACTGGTTGTACGATTAGCAGTTTCCAGATAAAAGTCTGTGCCGGACTAGCCGTTTTATTTAAGATTTTAACTTAAATTTTTTCAAATTTTATGTATTTCAGGCTTGACCAGTTTGAAGGAGATAGACCTTTCAAGATGCTCCAAGATAACAGATGCTGGCATTAGACATCTCTCATCTATCCCAGCTCTCGAGAAGTTATGGATTCCAGAGACTGCTGTCACTGCAGATGGTACTGTGCTTCTCGCTTCAATGACTAACTTATCAGCGTTGGACCTCGGAGGCTTGCCTGTCACAAATTCAGCTCTGAATTCGCTTCAGGTAGATGTTAAGTGCTCTGTTTGTTTACCTGTTTGCCTCTTTTTTCTGCATCATTTCTATCAGTAAATGCTTGAACTGACATAATATATTCCTTTTTAGGGCCTGACAAGGTTGCGGCATTTAGACCTCTGGGGAAGTCAAGTATCTGATGAAGGAGCAGTTGTCCTCGAGAAGTTTCCAAGCTTGAGTTTTCTTAATGTAGCATGGACTCAGGTTACAAAGTTGCCAAAACTGCCCTCGATGACATGCCTAAATATGAGCAACTGTACTATAGATTATCTATCTAACAAAAAAAGTCATAAAGCTCTTCTGGAAAAGCTTATACTATCTTCGACTTCGATTGAGAATGGTTCTGAAGCTTTCCAACATGTTGAAACCAGTAGTCTCCATTTTTTGGATTTGTCCTCTTCGTCCTTTCACTCATTCAGCATTTTACGTTCAATGAATGCGCTGACCCATTTGGATCTCAGCTGTACTTCCATCGCTGACGATTCAATTGAGTATGTTGCCTATATAGGTGCAAATTTAATATACTTGAATCTCAGTCGTACAAAAATTACTACCGACGGGATTGGGTGTTTAGCTGGATGTGTTTCTAATCTTGAAACTATATTATTGTCCGGCACATCCATTGACGACGCAGCTATTTCGTATATTAGCTCAATGCCGGCACTTAGAGTCATCGATATAAGCAGTACAGAAATCAAAGGTTCGTCTTGGGGTCTTGCAATCTCAGCCTCATTTTATTTATTTATTTTGGCTTCTTGAGTAATGTTTGTACGTCACTTTACCAGGTCTTATTCACCAGACGACAGATGATCGAAACATGGTTCCATCACTCTCTGCACTGCAAACTCTCGTTCATCTAGAAAGTTTGAATTTGGAGAAACTAAACATCGAAAGTGCAGCACTACGTCCCCTGTCAAGCTTTAGCAGATTGAGCCATTTATATTTTCAAAATATTTCCCTTGATGATGCATCTTTACACCGTGTGTCAGCCGTTCGGAACTTGATTCACCTCGGTTTTCGTGATGCTGTCCTGACCAATTATGGTCTTGATGCTTTCTTTCCTCCCGCGGCACTGGAAGTGCTTGATCTCCGGGGTTGCTGGCTACTCAATGAGAAAGCTGTCGCAGCTTTCTGTCAAAAGCACCCCCGCATCGAAGTGAGGCAAGAACTTGTCGTGATAAATGACAGAATAGTCTGCCAGAGATCATCTCCATCACGAGTAAGCAAAAGCCCTCCTCAGAGCAAGCCCAAGCAACAAAAGATGTCGATGGCGCCTCTCAAGTATGACGGGGTCTTTTTAGGTGAGACATCTTAGTTATATTTCCACTTAGTCGTCATTACATGCGACCTCGTGTTATTTATTTAACAGTGATCTTGTGTCACGGCAGATCAAAGATTGAAATACAGCAGAGAGGAGTTATTAGCTCAGCAATTCTCGTCTGCCTCATCATCGACTTCGTTTCATGAAGGTAATCTTAGAGCTATATGACATTAGTATTTGAATTTTGAGTAGTTATACGTACTGATGACGAATGCAACTTTTTTAGTCCCAGAAACTTGAAGGGACCATGCATGTGCAGCTATCTCTTGAGAACTGTAAATTGAGTTGATCTAACGAAGGCGCAACTGGCTGATGGCAGGCTCAGTAATAGTGAGTATGCAAAAGCATTTCGAGCTTGTTCGGATTAGTTTTCGAGGACGTAAAATTTTGAATTGGAATAAGGTCCCATAGATTTTGTGTGAGAATAAAATGTTTTGGATAATTTTTTTCAGTAAAATGTGTGCTTAAAATGTTGTAATGATGATCTAATAGGTTAGTAAATGTTGATTGTGTGTCTGAGGTAACTTTTAATGTATTTATGAAGAGAAGAAAATCCTTCATCTTTTTAGTTTTTGAGACTGTGGTAAAATATATGAAGGAAATTTTTTATTTTGATATTGTTTATATTATGATATCACGATGTATTTTTTGAAGGATAAATATTATGTAAGTCGTGTAAAAACGGAAAGATGAATGCTTATGCTGTTATGCACCATGTACGTTCATATTTGAGTATGTATACTATATGTCCTTCAATGTCGAACCACTGTTGAAAATATGCACCGAAAATGTATTTGAATTTTGAACTCCTATATAGTTTCAATACTGTTATGAGTTGAAAATAATGAAGAAAGCTCTTCCTGATAATCAAATTGACAACTGTTGGTGTAGATTCTAGTTTGAACTTGTAAGTTACAAAATGTTGGTGTCGCAAGTGAGTTTACTCATGGATCAAAGTCTCGTTTCTACACTGTCACATGAAAGCGCACGAGTTTCTTTCACAAAAAAGTACACATATGTGAACATTGGCACCCACGTCACATAAGTTGATATTCGCGTTATCAGTTATTAGAAGGCTGGAATTGACAAGAAGTTTGCATCCGATGATTAGAAGTGAAAATCGCATTAGAGTAAGGTCGTTCGCATCTATTAAACTCGGATAGGTGCGGGTAGACATTGGCAATCAACTTTGAACATGGAAAAAGTTTCAATTTTCAGTGACATGATGAAAATTAAAATAAGAGTGGTTCTAGAGGCCACAAAACTGGTGTAGTTATATCAGTTTACGAGTCTGAACCATAGAGAAACTCCAGCAATTGTCATATGTACAGTCCAAACACATAAGACATAACACACGTTAAAGATAAATCTAAGGAAACATCGCCATTAGCTTTAGTCGTCGAAGAAGATCCAAGGTGCCTTCTCTGTTGAGTGCACTGCACCTTCTAAGCAATCTGTTTACTTATTTGCACCCTTGTACATGTTGTCGATTACACCCTGCAGAACAAGTATATTAATAGCCACATGCCATGTAAAAACAGGTCTTAACACGAATTGCCTTGCAGTTCTAACTAAGTCAAACTTGAGGACCAGCAAATGGCTTAGAAAGACGAGACATGCAGAAGTTTAACTACCTCCATTTTTTATCAACTCTAGTCTTGTAGATTCTAATCACACACAACTAACTCAATTTGCAAAGATTAAATACTTTGTTGCTGTATGTACATTATTAGAACAACAAAACCAAGTGTAGTCTCATTCCAAAGGTGAAAGTCGACTCACCTGGTAGTACTTTTGCAACTGTGGTCTTTTCTTCTTATATGTTGGTGTGATGAGCTCTCGTTCCATGTCAAATGCAACAGGATCAAGGTGCACAGCTTTAATGAATTCGAAACCTTTCAACTGCCAAATTGAACATCACATGAACGATTAGCCCTAGATGAAATGATTGAGAACTTAATAAAGTTAAAATGATGACAAGAGGAGAAATCAAGAGAAGTGATTACCTTGTTTTCTTTTCCAGTTTTTGCAAGTTCCCCAAGAAAGTATTCTTTCACTTTCGGATTTTCGCAGAGGGCTTCAAAGTCTCCTGATATACCATTCTGTTCCGCCCATCGCTGCACTGCCTGCTGGTTTGGGTTAATTATAGCAACAAGGAAAGACTCAAAGCTGTTGCCATATACCCATATCTGCATCGGGAAACATGTTATTTGAATAACACTTAACACAAAACCACATGAATAAGAATTGAAATTCAACAAGATTATTCTCATCTAGAAAACAAAAAATTCCTAATGGCTCCTTTCTCTGGTGAAAATGTGATAAATACGTTAAAGTAACATGCAGGCATTTCAATAGCTGCGTATGTTATGAACCACTCGATTTCATAGTTACATACCGAGTCAATATCAGGAACCTGACCATAGATATTTTCCAAGTTCTCCACTGCCACATATTCTCCTTGCGAGAGTTTGAAAATGTTCTTCTTACGATCAATAATTTTCATGCTCCCATCTAGTTGCCATTCACCAATATCCCCTGGGTAAAAAAAAGTTCTCAAAAGATCAGTACGGAAACCATGAACTTCAATTCAATCAATCCCAATTGGACCGCAAAGACAGCAACCTGTGTGAAACCAGCCGTCAACAAAAACTTCTTTTGTAAGGTCTTCACGTTTGTAGTAGCCTTCAAACAAAGTGTCCCCTCTTACGCATAATTCTCCACGAGGCGTCTTTGAAAGTGCATCATATCCCATTTCAGGGACAGATTCCAGGCAAAGATCCACATTGGGTAGTGGGGGGCCAACTGTACCTAGCATGCTCAGCTCATCCGGCATAGAAATACATGTACCGGCACAAGTTTCGGTTAAACCTACATCAGATGATACCATCATCAATCAGTGAAATATGCAACTACAATATGTAAGTTATATTTCATTAAGGCCAAGTAAACAAGATGAAAAATAATCACCTAAAATTTACAAAAAATAATAATAATAATAAGGAGAGAGAGCTACGATTTACTCTAGATGTTCACGGTGAAAAAGCTGCTGCGGTTTTCTTAAACCAGAACAACAAAAAAATTCTGAACAAAGCAAGAAAACCAAAGTTGACACCTTTAATTAAGGTGATAAACCTAATATGAAACATGAAAGCATTTTATGAAGAAAATCATTCAAAAGGAACAATATTGTCAGGAATAAGTGCGACAGGACAGAGGACAATTACCATATCCCTGAAGAACATAAGCACATGTAACCACTCGCAGGTACTCTTCCACATGAGCCGCTAGAGGTGCTGCTCCAGATAAAATAATTCTTACATTGCCCCCTAAACCTTGTTTTACCTGAAAGAACATGCAGACGATAATGGAACTCGCACGTCTGCTAAACAATTGATAATATACAAAAGCTCCACCAAGATAGTGACAATCACCTGACTGAAAACAAATTTATCACTGAGTGGAGATGCCTCTGAATGTTTCAGGCCCTTCCGCATATTACGTAGTTTTCTGAAAATAGTTACACACATGCATGGAGGTATCAGAAATAGAGAAGCTCATTATTAGTGAAACCCAAAAATGTAACTGATGCCCTGTCAAGACGACATAGAGTAACAGTTTGAATGCAAAGTATCATGTACAGTCTAAAATATAGTCAAAAGTATCGCAATAAAAATGTAAGAACTTCAACGAAAACTCGATGACAAATAATACATAGGCATTAGTACTCATCTTAGTGTTAGCATGAAACAATTTCTAATATATAAAAACAATGAGGTAATATATGTTCTCCCATCGCAAGAAACTTATATGCACTCCACAAAATTGTTGACTTTATAAACTATTTGTCAGATTTGTATTATTTATTTAATTGCAGCAAATGTCTAGACCGTACCATATACTATATTTTGCTTCTTTTACCTTTTGCCTTTTCCTTTTTTCTTATGGGGGTGAACGGGAGGGGCCAGCGGGGGGTGGGCTTCTAAAGAAGCTTAAGGACAAGACAGGGGAAATCATTGATATAATGCTATTGAAGGTCAGATTACACAGAACTTCTCGTAAGTACATATTCCTTAATAAGGTAAAACACAGAGGGACAAGAACTTACAAAGAGTAAGCAAAGTTGAACAAAGTTTGTTTAATGAATCCTCCAGCAGAGATCTTCAGTTGCAAACCTAAAAAAAAATAGATCAGGGAAACGAAGAAAAAATCTTGCATAAGATAATTGACACACATTGCAGAAACAAACGAGTTTATGATCAGATAAAGCAACCTTTTCTGCAGAATAATCAAACTTTACAGGCCAGAAGTTTCAGTATAAATGATTGGCCGATTATCAGAAATCATAATTACAAATTACGATAGTATGTTGTCTAACATGGGAAATATAAGCCAGTTTTAGACAACATACTATTGTAATATGTGATTATGATTTCTGAAGGATGCAAAGACCTAAATACTAATAATCAGTTGAGTTTGACAGATGAAGAACGCAAACCTGAATAAATTCTATCTAATACTCGGGGAACTGCGCAGAAGACGGTTGGTTTAAGCTCTGCAATATCTTCAACCAATAACTTAACATCCTACAAACATATAAACAATTTAGCTTATTAAATGTTATGTTTTTGTACAAAAACTTGATCCCAGTACAAGTGGAACCTTCCTACCCCACGCCAGAATCCAATTGAGGCCCCGTGATTGATGAAACACTCTTCAACGACACGGTCAAAGATGTGGGCCAGTGGAAGATATGATAGATATACATCATTGACATGCAACTGCAAAAGAAAGAACAGAATGCAATTCTTACTCCAATTCTTTATATAGATTTTCAGCTGGTCTCATGCATCAAAAACAGAACCATTGAGGAAATGTAAACAGATGTGTAGTTACCGATTCGTTGGCACTTGCTAACAGACGATGTACTCCCCCAATCAAAGTAATAATGCTGTTGTTGGAAATCATGACACCCTTAGGGTCTCCAGTAGTTCCACTCGTATACATGATTGTACAAATGTCGTTTCTCTTCTTCACTGGAAGATCGAAGGGTTTATTTTCCCCCTGCACAATATCAAAGGTTATGACCGTAAATCAATAAATTATGCTAGCAACAAAGGAATAGCACAGGATGCGTGAAAGAAACAGAAGGTTAGATGAATGACACAGCAATTATGAACTTGAGAATATGTTAAAACAGCAAAGAACATAGCTACATTTACATTAGCCAAAAATATGGCCGTAATTTAACAAATACATGACATTGCTGTGACAAAATCCCATTCAAACCACCCAACGATCATAGCCCCTCAAACGTTTTTCTTTAATATGGTTTCTTTGTAAACCTTTCAACTGAATAGAGGTAGCTTGGATTCTAAATAATGCAAGCTAATTTACTTAAAAATAATGAGAAACTTGTTGTCTTGAGAAAATTTCACCTGTCCAGTAAGAGCACATCCAAAACACTACGTAAAAAAGTAGGTGCACGTGGTTGAGTTACTCCTCTTATAATGTCGGAAAGCTATTAAGAGAGAGTAAGAATAAAGCAAATATTCACATAAAATTACATAATTGTTTGGTCTCACAATTGACATCAAAAAATTCTTTCTGAAAGAGACCACGAATTTAGGGCAGCTAACCTACTAATCTCTAATCAAACAAGAATGAAATTAGAGAGAAAGCTCAACAGACTTACCAATAACAAAAATTCATCCCAAGAATAAATAGTCACACCAAACTTGTCGAACTCTTCCTTCTGTTGAGAAGTAACTTTCCCAAAGCTTACAATCGCTGAATTAAATTCATTTCCGTTAACATCAGCAAATAATAATTGAAAAAGATATCTGACTCAAAAATATACTCACTCTTCAAATATGTCGATGCACTTGGAAACGTTTTCAACAGCTGCAAATACAGAAGTTAATATTAGCATAAAGTGCGTGTTTTCAGCACCAGTCAAAGCCATTTCACCCTTATAGGCTATATAGAGTACAAGGAGTACACAAGAGACAACCAAACTCAAAGAGACAACCAAACTCAAACACCGCTCAGGAATGAGTGCAAGAGTAACATAATCAGAAATTATTGCGAA
Organism: Linaria vulgaris; assembly: GCA_948329865.1. Lineage (NCBI taxonomy): Eukaryota > Viridiplantae > Streptophyta > Magnoliopsida > Lamiales > Plantaginaceae > Linaria > Linaria vulgaris. Next base: position 146,785,495 of record OX415249.1, on the reverse strand, counting down.
AGACGGCGGTAAAATTTATACGAGTGAGAGTTTCACAGAACACATACAAAAATAATAAAGGCGTGTATATGTAATTTATTACCATGTGAACAAAAATATATATGTTTGTAATTAAAGTGGTCAGCTAATGACTTCTAAAAACTGCGGCTTGGTTCCAAGTCTCTATTCTACGTAGTTCCAAGCCATCAAAAGAATGAGTTAGTAAAAGCCTTAAGAAAACTCAAAATTGCTCAAAACCCTGTATGATCTTTCATATACTCATGGCTGCCAACTCTTCTGGCTTATTCTATGATATTCTTCCCTGATAGAATTCCCCATTCTATTTTGTGTCTTGTGTGCGATCAGCCTATCACCATTGAATTCCCCATTCTATTTTCTGTCGAACTCACCCTCAAGTCCCCACTTTCATCTGCCATAGCATCAAGCTATAAGCTCCACCCTCAAAACAGCGCCACCATCCTAGAAGTGCCACGACACTGAGTCGTGCTTATGAAAAGAAATCACGGTTTACTGGCCGAAGCAAAGGGCGCAAACCATGTGAGTTATGGTAGAACTCCAATCAAGTACTATATATCAGATAGTAACAGAAATGGCCGTGATAGAAACTTCCATGCTTATAAAGTGGAGACTTAGACAATTTGGGTCAACAAGTTTACCTCTGAAATTTTCTTCTCTTCCACAAAAGCAAGAGCAACTTCCGCATGGCAAATGATGAATTCAATAGCGCTAGCACCTAAATAGTCACAAAGAAAATTGAGGTCCACTAAACACAACTGGCACTTTAGAATGTATTTAAAACATAACAAATGCTTCCAAGCTTGTGATCTATCTCGCTGCAAGGGAAAGAGTATATTGAACAACTAAAGTAGTAGGATACGTACCTAAAGTGTCATATAAAGGAACACAGTGGAGTCCATGAGCATTACAGGCCTGCATCAAGTTGCTTAAACTTAGAATAAACTCAGAAAATCCAACTCAGATGGTATAGAACAATTAATATCCACCTTTAAGCAGCCAAAACTAACCAATAATCAACTGATAGAAAGTGAGGATAACTTAAGTGAGAAATCGAAGTTAATGGTCCAAACTCCAAAAATACTTTGTCCATTTCTTTTAGACAATTAAAATCCAGGCCGGAATTTCCTTAAAGGTCTTAATTTTTGACAACTTAACTAAACCAATCATTACAAAGCAGAAGGATAAAGAAGATTGTATGAGTGATAGGATGAGAAAAGTAAAACAACAGAACTAATCATAGATAAAATGAAACCCGACGTGTGACTGGAGTGGATACAATCTGCTGGCAGAAATACAACAGGTGTAGTAAGCATAAAAATAAAATGAAACCCCACTTGCAACTAGGCTGGATATGATCTACAAGTTGATCCAAAAAGATGCAACCAGTACAATGCATAAAGTAAAGCCAGCCAAAATAAAACGCAGAAAATGTCAATTGGTAAGTTAGTATGGCCACGAGAGGAATATAGAATCAATGTCAAATGACTTATTTGTGCTGGTGAATGGTCCAAGGTACACCAATAACTATCATCAAACAATATAGATTGCCAGATCAACATGCAGACATAGAGAGCTGATAGTGCGGAAAGTATATGGCAAGGGGAAAACAGTTCAAAGTACAAAGATCTTGAATGTATTAACTATTAACAGATAGACACCAAACTTTTTACACATTCATTGGTAAACATCCGGAAGAGCACACACATTACTAGAGAGAGAAAGTGAATGAAATATGAATGAATAATACCTCCATTGACATAACCCACTCGGGGGAATTAGCGCCATAAATTCCACATCTTCCTCCCTGATATGATTTATCAGTCAAACAGAGATTGATATGAGAAAATTACTGCATTGCAGCAGAAAATGAATGCATATAATTTATCAAAGTGCTTAAAACCAAAGTAATTGAGCTGGCGTCCAATTGATCATTAGACACTAAAGAACAAGGACACATGATAAGATCACCAATAATAACAAGCACATGGCATAATGGAAAACATGCATCTATATTATTATAAGCAACCATAATTATAACCATGTTCAGTAATAATTAACACGCTATGAGCAAGACTACTATAGCTAGTATGCGCACAAGATATGCAATAAATTAACTCAAAAACATATAAGCAGGTATACATGCTAGAATTTTGCTGCAAATTTATGGAACGACGTGACAAAACATACTTCCGGAAAAAAAATCTCTGTGACTTCAGCATGGATATGTTGATAAAACTGAATTTAAATACAATATACAGAGACACTTACTTCATCAATGCCACAACTGCGGATGGAGTTACCAATTTTTAGTACAATATCATACACTTCCTTGTAAGTCATCCATGAATATTTACCAGGCTGAAAGGCAGACGAAAAGAGAAACTTAGCAGGCATGCATGAATATACCAATAACAATGTACCAGTTATATACCGAAGAAAATAGTAGAAAGCAAAAAGAAACAGAACAAAAGTGAAACTCTAAGCAGGCGTGCATGAATATGCCAATAATAATGTAACAGTTATATACCTTCCCATCGGCAATTTCACGACGACCAAGCATCCGGTTGTTTGGATATTTCTCTACTGACAAACTGTGTCACAAAGAAAAATGATTTACAAGGACACTTATCGGCATAATAAAAGTAAAAATCAAAAAGTAATCCAATGTTAAAAAGAAAGAAAATTCAAGCGAAAGCCCAAAAAGAGAAAAATATAAATGCAATCGTCCAGTAAATAGGAAGTATGAGCTCTCCAAGAGATAAGAGTATAATGTCGAATACAGACAAGTGTAGAAAAATCTCAAAAATCTCTGATGATGAACAGATTGATTACGTATTTTTAGTAATATAACTATCTGTAGGCAAGGAAGTGCTAATCACTGTAGTCAAATCATATTACAACCACCTAATTAAGAGTCCATACAATCACATAGTTCCATCAACTTCTGATATTAGCATAAACACCTTCTCATTTTAACCCTGCAAATAATAAGGTGCAAATAATAAGGTGGCATGAACTTCGCCGACAATCATGGTCAAGTGCTTATTGACCAACAAATACCCCTATATACACAAGTACAATTCAGACAAGAAAAACTAAGTTTGTAGACTGGATTTTCTCCACAAAAGTATGATAGTTCCATCTTATTATTAAAAAAATGTATATACACTAATGTACATATATAAGTGTGTGTATTTCTATCATTATTTCGGGAAAAAAATATTCTAGCACTAGCAGGCACCAACGTAAAATCTTTTAAAAGTTGGGACACTCTAAGAATAAATAAAAACTTGCACACAGATTCATTCACTAGTGTTAAAATAAATCGATCTCCAATGTCTATCAAAGAGGTGAACAAGTATAAATTTATGGTAGAATCTCATTTGCAAAACATTCAAAGCTTATGACTTATGAGCAATACTAAAGGTTACACTCGAATTATATAATGTCGTCTAAGAGAGATTTTTTGTTGTGGTTATGTGACTTTATATAAGCTCCAATTTTTTAACGTATTTCAATAATAACCCACAACAACAACAACAATCAAGCCTGTAATCCCAATTAAATTGGGGTAGGCTATATGAACCATGAATGAATCACGTCGAGTCGTGAACATGAATCTCGAGGCTTACGTCCCAAGTCTCGAGACTCATCTCCATATTCATAAAAGCCATGCCATATGCCTAACTCCTTTTAAAATATTGGATATGACAATTCAGACGACGTGCTTAGACACGTGTCCTTTCAAGACGAGGGAGCACGTCTTAAAGACTTCTTCAAACTGACTTATTTGAACTATGTACACCTTAATATATCATTTATATACTCTCATACGTCTCGGAAGGCTCAGGGGTATTTTTGTAATTATTCAAATGGTGAAACACATTTTTTTGCACTACTCCTGGGATATAAAGACATCATTTCGCACGCCTTCGTCATCTTCTCCACTGTTACAACTCATAATGCAACACAACGCGCTATGAACTTGTGCAGTAACACATACTAAACAACTATAAGTCAAACTAATAAATACGAACCAACACCACACCAAATCTAAAGTCACAATCAAATCGAATTAATTTATAAAACGCAGTTAACATTACAGATTATGAAGTTCATACACGCAAAACTCAAATCACAGACTGATTTTCACATTTCAACATACAAATCACACCTCCACAAAAACACTCATCCAACCGCCAAAATCAACAAATAAAACTTATTAAAACCAAATGAATCAGTTAAACAGCACACAACCTCAATTAGAATAACACAAAAACGTATTGAATCATAGCTCCACAAAATGCATGCAACAGCCAAACAAATCACTAACGAATCAATTAAGCAGCTAACAAAAGTAATTAGAACAACAAAAACGGACCGGAAAATGTCCCAACAGCTTTCGAGTCCCGGAATCGGCGGCGGAAATCCATCCTTCGCGAAAATACTCCTGTAAACCGGTCCGATCGACGGTTTTCCGTCAACGGCAGGCTTCGATGGCTCCACTTCCACTACAAAACTCTTGTCCGCCATAGCTAGAGCTCAAATGTGCAGGTGGCGAATGTGTCAACAATGGTTTGACTAGACGACAAAATAGTAACAGATCAGAGAAATAGAGAGGAAACTTTTTTGTGTATTGTGTGTGGACTGTGAGATTTCGTATTTAAAGAGAATTTATAATTTATTGATACTGTAACTATTTTGTTTATTTATTTTGTGAAAGAGAGAAAAAAATTCTGATACTATATATGGACATATGTTATTGTGAAAAATATTTGTTATTTAATACGAACACCAATTTTGACTTAGTGGTGAACGAATTTGCCTATTATATGGTTGGGAGTTGGGAGATGAATATGGGTCAACTATTTTTGATAGTTAACGAATTTGGCTGATATACAAAGGGGCACAACCTCCTTCACTCACATATTGAGGCTCACCTCTATGTGAGTGCAATAGGTTGTGCCCTCCTTTACATCAGAAGTTCTCCTAGTTCTATATGGATCATAGAAATTCAAAGATTTTTGAACTTTTGGTCTAAATGAAAAATTCAATTTACTATAATGGAAACATGTAGCGTCTCACGATCTTGCTGTTTGAAAAAAACTTTCAATAGGTCGAAAATTATCCTTTCTCCAGGACTTTGATTGGAGAATTCCTCCCGTAGACTCCGTCAATTTCATTTAATGAAATACGAATTAAAAAAAAAAACATATATTGCATTCTATTGAAATTGGGGAATTAAAAGCTTCAAAGTTCAAATCATTGATTTACTTAATTATAGTATTTTATATTTGATTTTATTCATTTTTCTCGAATTTGAGAGTTCGAAGTATCCAATAATTTTTTTTATAAAGCTCGTCCAATAATATTAAATAGAAAAACTAAATATTACCATGAGTTTATCAATTGAAAATGAAAGAAAATATTTGAAAGCATTTAAATTAACTACGTGGCAAACGTATTTTGCCACGTTACAAAAATCACACATGCGACTGTATGGCCTTTCTGTATTAAATAAATTGGCCCACAGAAATGTATAGGAAGAAGAGCTAGCTGAAATGTTTAACCATTTTCTCTTTACCAGTCGTTGGCACTTGGAATCTATACTTTATTTTATTAATTCTTAATTCTCATTTTTGACGGATTTAATCCTAAATATTTTTCTCAAAAACTATCAACACATTTATTTTTTAAATATTTCATGTTAACAAAATATATATATATATATATATATATTCATAATTATCCATCTCTAAACTGATCACTGGGACAGGCTCTGAATTCGTGTTCGGCAACATTTTCTAGCCGCGGGATTTGCCGAACTCAGTAGAAATGCAACCACTCCTAACACGATCTTTTGAGGTTTTGATACAATTTTGACCAATTGGATGTCGCGTGTACATACTGGGAGGCGGTGTAGACTGCCCGATGCAACAACCTTCTTATAGGACATGGCCAGGTTGAACCCATGTCCTATAAGAAGCGCCAACCCTGTCCCTGCACCCCTTTGTACGTTACTATATTTTCACGGGGTTAAATAAAATTTATATATGTTCAAATATATATATATATATATATGTGTGTATATGTATATATATAATTCTTGTAACTAAATAGAACAATTAAAATGTTCATATGTGACCGAATAGGTAGAGTTTATGCATGGGGGAAGAAGTAACTACAATAAGATGCATGTGATCCACCTAATGACCAAAGTTATTAAATTCACTTGCCATTTAGGTCAACTTATTAATTGTATCAATTTTCATATGCAAAAAAAAAAAAGTCAAAGTTCCTTCTATTATAGACCAAAAAAAATGATTGTTTCTATAACTAACACTTTTTATTGGACCAGACCTCGAGTTAGGATGGTTAGGTTATCAACAAAAGTGATATGTAAATTGACCACAGTATAAACTAGAAACTAGAATTGTCCTATCAAGCTTAACTTTACAAAAATATTAATTTCTGCTATTGTCAATTGTCTACTCTAATGTTGCCTATATTAGGCCCATTACTGTCCTGCCTTAATAATTATTTGGAAATGATATTTTTAAGCAAAAAATTAGTAACAATTAGAAAATGTCAATTTTGTCACTTTTTTTGTTGGATGAAATTAAACATTAGATCTAGCTCATACAATATTGGACAAGTTTCTTAGCCATCTTCCAATAATAGAGCAAATGTCACCGCTTTCGTTTGATTTATAAAATCTGTTTTAATTAACTAATAATAGATAACTAGTTTTTATATATGATTTGCTAAAGAAAATTTGTTCTAAGATTATATAATCTGCTAATTTGTATCTTGGTAATTTAAGAACCTGCGCTATGAAGCTCATAATTCACATGTGGGTATAAGTTTCAGTACGTGAACAAATTATGACCACAAAAATTAAGTTTACTTAAATAGTTTCTTAATAATATTTACGAAAATATTTTATAAAACTAAAGTTTGCTAAAAATGGTTAGGTTGGCTTAAGCCGACAATTGTGGGCATCATGACTTGTGTATTCTTGGTACTTGGCGCTTTCTTTCCCAAAATCATTTTCTAAACGTTTTCTCGAAAGTGACAAGATATGTAATTTTACCTCTTACATTAATTATGAAAACGAGTCATATAAATATCTTTTTTCATTTTATTGTAGTGGGGTATTTTAGGTGGCCCAAAAATGAACTGAGCCGGCCTGCTCCGCATAAGGTCCAAAAATAAAAGAGTCGAATCGGACCGGTTCGACTGTTTTCAGGACAATCAAACGTCTCTCGTTCGATTGATATCACCCGTACGCGGAATTTGAACGCAAAAAGTTTTCAGGACATTTTTTAACCCCACCGAAGCATACTATGAATTTGATTCGTACTCGAAACTTTTTGGGAATCTAATTGTCACCACGGGTTTGGGTTCAAGAGACGTCTTTCTGATTACAATTAGAGTACATCAAGGTTCAGCCTTGAGCCCATTTTGTTTACAATTGTAATTGATGAAATCATCATAGACATCCAAGACTAAGTCTCATGCATATGTTGTTTGCAGACGATATTGTCCTCATCGATGAGACGAGAACGGGAGTTAACGCTAAATTAGAACGATGGAGACAAACGTTAGAAGCACGAGGATCTCGACTAAGTCGAACAAAAAAAAGTACCTCGAATGCAAGTTTAGCAAACAACGATGGCACGGTTCAGTTGGATGGCCAAGAGATACCGAGAAGCTCAAATTTGTGGTATTTAGTGATGCAGTCGAGAAGGCGTTGAAGTTTATGGTGAAACGGGATCATCCCAAGATTAGAAGCTGGTTTTGACTTGGTCCGTTTTTTACGTGTGATTAGTCCAATTTCATCCGAAACGGGCCAACGAACACTAATAATGATCAAAAGATCATTAAGGGATCGGATTTTAGCCAAATTCCATCGTTTAGGTCTCGAAAATGCCGTTTTTGTCGTTTTTAATAATTTTCGTTTCAGTTATATCTTTATTTCTATAACTCGGAATTGCATTCCGCTTGTTGGAGCGTGTTCCATATGAGTAGCACTTTTAGTTTATGCTTTTATTTTGATTTTTTCTATTTTTGAAAAAAAAAAACATTTTTTAGTATTTTAATTATGCTTTTAGGGTATATATTCTATGTAAACCCTAAGAAAATAGTTAGTTGATTATTGAATAAAGCTTTTGAGAGTTTCTCTCTTTTTGCATCAATTTCTTGGCATTCTTTACGGAATAAACAAGTTTTTGATTTCGTGTGTTGTTCCAATCTTTCCTATAAGCTAATGCTACGTCAGTTGGCATCAGTCCCAGGTTCGTTCCTTCACTATGCCACCCAGAAAACGTCAGGAATAAGATAGACGTAAGGAATTCACATAGTTACGAAGTTGAATTGTTGACGCAATAGATGGCAGCCATGGTTGCACAACAGGTTGCGCCAGCACCAAGATCTGAAGACCAATCGTTCGAGGATTTGGAGGAAGAGAATCCTTTTGCTCGGAGACAATGTGTCCAAGAGTACAATCCACGTTGGAAATCAGGGTTTAAGGTTGACATACCAGAATTTCAGGGAGGGTTGAACCCAAAAGAATTCTTGGATTGGGTAACTGCAGTTGAAGAGATTTTGGACTTTAAAGATGTTCCAGATGACAAACGTGTTTCTCTCGTTGCAACTAGGTTTCGGGGGAGGGCAGTGGCATGGTGGTAACAAGTTAAGGTGACGAGGTCTCGACAGGGGAAACCTAAACTTGTGTCTTAGGATAAATTGAAGAAACATATGAAGAAACAGTTTTTACCCTACAATTATGTGCGTATTATGTATCAACAGTTGCATAATTTGCGTCAAGGGGGGAAGTATGTAGGTGACTATACCATTGAGTTCCACTTGCTAATTACTAGGAACGACTTGATGGAAATTGAGGATCAATTGGTGTCACGTTATGTGAGTGGTCTTCGTCCACAGATTCAGGATACCCTGAATATGTTTGACCTAGTCTCTGTCTCTGAGGCACACCAATGAGCAGTGCATATTGAGAAGCAACGGTCGCGGAGACTCATGAACCCTCTCAGTATTGGGAACTCATCGGGTAGCTCGCAACAGGTCACACGTCCCGGTAATACTGTGCAATCGGGGCTACGAAAAACGGGCACTATCCAACAACCAGCACGCCATGGGGCTGGTATCCGTTGTTTTGGTTGTGGAGTTACGGGTCATAGGCAATCTGAGTGTCCTAAGAATCCGCGCAGAGGACTATTTGTTGATGAGACTAATGGTGAGTATGATGGTCCGCCTATTTTTGATGAGGAATTCGAAGAAGAGGCAATGGATGATGAAGAATTCGTTATTGGGGACGTTGGCCAAGCTTTAGTGGTGAGGTGCAGCCTCATTACTCCTACGGAAAACAAGACTGGTTGGCTTCGCAACAACATATTTCAGTCAACATGCACGGTAGACGGGAGAGGGAAAGGTATGTTGAATGGTTATTGATTCTGGCAGTTGTGAGAATGTAGTGGCTGAGGAGGTTATTAAGAAGCTGGGTTTACAGACTGAGAAGCATCCCAAACCTTATAAATTAGCTTGGTTGAAGAGAGGGAATGATGTCGAGGTATCCCAACGTGCTTGGATCAATTTTTCGATTGGACCTACTTACAAGGATCAGGTTTTGTGTGACGTGGTAGATAGGGGTGCACACGGGCGGGTATTTGCGGGTTACCACAAAAAAAGTCACCATACCCACATATGGCGGGTTACCAAAATCTTCAACCGAGCGGGTCATTTTAATTTTGAAACCATGCGGGTGGCGGGTTTGGCGGGTTGTGCGGATGGCGGGCAGGTGGCGGGCGGGTTATTTTTTTCAGATAATTTTCAGGCATGCGAAATTAACTTACAGCTCATGATAAAATGAACCATATAACTGATCCTTCTCACTGTGTCTCTTGAACAATAGCCAAAAAAGACTATTAAAATGCCGTGCACATAGCAAAAGAACACATGACAACAAATGAACTTCTAAAATGGATTCATATAATACATGACACTATGAAAATTTTACTAAGATCTTATTGTGAAATTACTAAGATCCCAATATAAAAATCGTAAGACAAGAAACACATTCCGAACGCACCAGCATCCCCCACTCTACAAAGACAGTTACCAGTCGTGGTGGAGCAGATTCAGATGGTGGTGGTGGCGTAGCGTCGAGGAGCAGCAGAGCAGTCGTGCCGTGTTGGAGCCGTGGTGGAGCAGCGGTGTTTGATGGGGTAGAGCAGCCGAGCAGCAGTGGATGTAGTGTTTGATGGGGTGGAGTCGTGGAGCTCGTTCGTGGTGGCGATGGCGGAGGTGAATTTGGGTACAGCGCGGCGGAGATCGAATGAGAGAGAAGAGAGTGTGGTTTTTTTGAGAGAGAACTGAGAAGAAGAGAGAAGACAGTGGGCGGCTGGGCGGCTGAAAAACTGAAAAATGCTGAAAATAAGCCCTAAATGAAGGGGTAACCTATTTTTTTATTTTATTTTTTTATATTAAGACATATATGGCGGGTGGGTCGAGCGGGTAGACTGGGTAACCCGCGACCCGTCCGCCCGCCAGCGGGTTACCAAGGTTCCAAACTGTTTTTTGGGCAAAAAATTACTAAACTGCGGGTTTGCGGGTTGTGGCGGGCGGGTGGCGGGCGGGTCGCGGTTATATGAACACCCCTAGTGGTAGAGATGGATGCGTGCCACCTACTGTTAGGTAGGCCATGGCAGTTTGATAGGCTATCAGTTCATGATGGGTTCGCGAATACTCATAGCTTTCTGTTTGGCGGAAAGAGGACTGTGCTGCTGCCTGATAAAGGTCAACAGTCAAGCGGGAAGGGTACCAACTTCTTGACCAGAAAGAGATTTGAGGCAGAGATGGAAGAGTCGGGAATTGTGTATGTGATGGTGGGTAAACTGGTAGAAGATGATCACGAAGTCCCACTGGCAGTTCAACATTTGTTGCAGGAGTTTTGTGATGTTTCCCAGACGAGCTGCCAGAAGGATTACCGCCCTTGCGTGATATTCAGCACCAAATCGACTTGGTGCCTGGTGCAGCTTTACCTAATCGTGCACATTATAGGATGAGTCCCACAGAACATGATGAGTTGCGTAGGCAAGTGGAGGAACTTTTGGCTAAGGGGCACGTGAGGGAGAGCTTGAGTCCTTGTGTTGTTCCTGCCCTTTTAACTCCAAAGAAAGATGGGACATGGCGTATGTGCGTGGATAGTAGAGCGGTTAACAAAATTATTGTATGTTATCGCTTTCCTAGTCCCCAACTGGGTGATCTATTAGATTAACTTACTACTGCGTGGTGTTTAGCAAACTGAACTTGAAGAGTGGGTACCATCAGATCCGAATCAGACAAGGTGACGAGTGGAAGACAGCGTTTAAGACTAGGGAGGGGTTATATGAGTGGTTGGTTATGCCTTTTGGTCTCTCAAACGCACCGAGCACATTCATGCGCGTCATGATCAGGCCCTTCGTCCCTTCATCGGTAAATTCGTTGTAGTTTATTTTGATGATATTCTAATTTATAGTGCTAACGATGTTGATCATGTTCAGCACCTTCGGGAAGTTCTTAACGTGCTTCGTAGGGATATGTTTTATGCTGCAGTGAAGAAGTGCTCGTTTCTCACTGATAGTGTAGTGTTTTTGGGGTATGTGGTCTCGAAAGATGGGTTAGCAGTTGATACATCTAAAGTGGAGGCAATAAGCCAATGGCCTCGGCCCACAACTATCACTGAGGTTAGAAGTTGTCATGGTTTGGCGTCTTTTTATCGTTGTTTTACCCCTCACTTTAGTAGCATCATGGCGCCAATCACGGATTGCATGAAGGGTAGTAAGTTTCAGTGGACCGACGATGCTGATATGTCTATCCAATTAATCAAGGAAATTTTGACCACTGCTCCCGTATTGGTCTTACCTGATTTCAATCGCCCGTTTGAGTTACACTGTGATGCATCAAAGGTTGGTATTGGTGGTGTGTTGAATCAGGGTAATTGCCCCGTGGCATTTTTTAGTGAGAAGTTGTCTGGTTCCAAGTCTAGATATAACACTTATGATGTGGAATTCTATGCTATTGTTCAGTCTATACGGCACTGGCGTCACTACCCTTTTCACAAGGAATTCATCTTATATATTGATCATGATGCCCTTAAACACCTTGGCACTCAGGATAAAGTGTCTACTCGGCATGCTTCATGGATTGCTTACTTGCAGCAGTTCACTTTCGTGATAAAGCATAAGGCTGGTGCTTTGAACAAGATTGCAGATGCGCTGAGTAGGCGTCATAATATTCTCTTGGAGATGCGCATCGAGGTTCTGGGCTTTGACAGCCTGCGTGATTTGTACATTGTTGATCCATACTTTTCTCGCGTGATTCAGGATATGCAGAGCGGGGTACAATCAGAGTTTGCGTGGGTGGATGGTTCTGTTTCTGGGTACTCAGTTGTGCATTCCAGAAGGTAGTTTACGTGTGGAAATTATTTAGGAGTTGCATAATGAGGGGCATGTGGGTCATGATAGGACCCTCCAGCTCACGGCGGCTTCATATTTGTGGCCATCTTTGCGTAAGGACGTGGGTAAGTCTGTGGAGCGTTGTCGGGTTTGTCAGGTATCTAAGGGTAAAGCTACGGATGTTGGGTTGTACATGCCACTACCTATTCCGACACAGCCGTGGACGGATGTGAGCATGGATTTTGTAGTTGGGTTACCACGAACTCAGCGTGGCTTTGATTCTATTTATGTGGTGGTGGATCGTTTCTCAAAGATGGTGCACTTTATCCCTTGCAAGAAGACTACTGATGCTGTTAATGTTGCCTTGTTGTACTTTCGTGAGGTTTATCGTTTGCATGGGCTGCCTACGTCAATTGTGTCTGACCGGGACACTCACTTTCTTAGTCACTTCTGGCGTAGTTTATGGCGCATAGTGAATACACGGCTGGATTTTAGTAGTGCTTATCATCCACAAACAGATGGTCAAACCGAGGTTGTGAATCGTTCTTTGGGTGATCTGTTGCATTGCCTTGTGGGCGATAATCTTAAGTCTTGGGATCATAAACTGTGCCAAGCTGAGTTAGCTCATAATCACGCTGTCAATCGAAGTTTTGGGTTTAGTCCTTTTCAAGTGGTGTATGGCCTCGTTTCTAGGGGTCCCCCTGATTTAGTTCCGATGACTGCCTCGGTCAAGATGCATGGCAAGGCGGAGGATTTTATCCAACAGTTGCAGCAGGTGCACCCCCAGGCTCATGACCACTTGCAAGTTGCTGCCTTGGATTACAAGCGTGTTGCTGATGCGAAGAGGCGTAATGTTGAGTTTGAGGTGGGTGACTTTGTATGGGCAGTGATGACTCGAGATCGTATTCCAGCACATGAGTATAACAAACTCTCGGCGAAGAAGCTTGGTCCAGTAGAGATTGTTGAGAAGATCAATCCTAATGCTTATCGGTTGAAGCTACCTAGTCATATTCGTACTTTTGATGTGTTTAATGTCAAACACTTGGTGCCGTTTCGGGGTGATAATTCTGATGATGATGATGATGGGGATCAGTTGTGCCAAATTCGAGGGCAGGTTTTTCCCACCCCGACGGGAATGATGCAGTCGAGAAGGCGTTGGAGTTTATGGTGAAACGGGATCCTCCCAAGATTAGAGGCTGGTTTTGACTTGGTCTGTTTTTTACATGCAATTAGTCCAATTGCATTCGAAATGGGCCGACGAACATTAATTGGATCGAATTTTAGCCAAATTCCATCGTTTAGGCCTCGAAAATGCCGTTTTTGCCGTTTTTAGTAATTTTCGTTTTAGTTATATCTTTATTTCTAGAACTCGGAATTGCATTCCACTTGTTGGAGCGTGTTCCATATGAGTAGCACTTTTAGTTTATGCTTTTATTTCGATTTTTTTCCATTTTTGAAAAAAAAAAACATTTTTTAGTATTTTAATTATGCTTTTAGGGTATATATTTTATGTAAACCCTAAGAAGACAATTAGTTGATTATTGAATAAAGTTTTTGAGAATTTCTCTCTTTTTGCATCAATTTCTTGGCATTCTTTACAGAATCAACAAGTCTTTGATTATCGTGTGTTGTTCCAATCTTTCCTATAAGCTTCCGCTACGTTATTTAGGCTCCATACTGCAGAAGGATTGAGAGTTAGATGGCAATGTCAACCACCGTTTTCAAGCTGGATGGACAAAGTGAAAAAGTGCAAGAGGGATCATGTGAGATCGTAACTTTCCTTTAAAGCTTAAAGGAAAGTTCTATTGTATGACTATTAGACCTGCTTTACTTTATGGCTATGAGTTTTGGACTATTAAGCAAAGTCATTCACTGAAGATGAACGTTACAGAGACGCACATGATTCGGTGGATGTGCGGTAACACCAGGAAAGATAAGGTGTGCAATGAATATATCCGACATAAATCGGGTGTGGCAGCCATCGATGAGAAGATGCGAAAAAATCGCTTAAGATGGTTTGGGCATGTTAAACACAAACCCATAGATGCACCGGTATGACGTGTTGAAGATCTCGACTTAGGACGAATGACTAGAGCTTGTGGAAAATCGAAGAAGACGTTGATACAGGTCATAAGGAACGACATGAAGCTCAAAGATTTAAATAAAGATATGCTCTTCAAACGAAACGTATAGTGACAGAGGATTCATGTTCACGACTCGACGTGATTCATTTATGGTTCATATAACTTACCCCAATTTATTCGGATTACATGCTTGGTTGTTGTTGTATTTTAACTTAATCTCATGCCGAGTGTTCCTCCTCACAATGACATCAATCTAATTTTATGTTGTTTTAGTTTTTTATTTGCCGAAAAAATAGTAACAAAAAAAAGTTTTTTACCAGTTCCACCATAAATCTAATAAGGATCGACTAAGTGGCATTTCATTGTGCACGTTATCAATAAAATTTGGAAATAATTATAGATACTTTTCTTGAGATTTTATGTTACATATATAGAATCTCTACTTGTTCAAACAATAAAGTTTTTTGCGTGTGAACAACAGTCTAGTATACAAAAACATGTTTGACCACGAATAAAATTATACATGAAATTATTTATCCAATATCCTTTTGTACATGTCACAAATTCCAAATTGCCGCCAACATCCTTGCACTCGGACAAAATTGATGTACACACCTACTGATCATAACAAAATGCGACTTATCAATCATCTGGTGATGTTGTCGACAAGGACGAGCTAGGCGTGGTCGATGAGCTCTCGGGTAAATTGCGACACAATGGGCAACTACCGTTGAGCTTAAGCCACTCATCTATGCAATGAGCATGGTAATAGTGATTGCACTCCGGAATGCTTTTTATGGTCTCTTTAGCCTGATAATCACTAAGACAAATAGGGCAAATCGTGTCACAAGGCTTAGGCAGTCGTTTGCTTTCGCCTAGCACCGTTTTCGGGTACGATTCAATGGTGGCTCCGTCGAGGCCGCTAGTGGATCTATTGGTGAGTCGTAGCTCGGAGGTTGCGATGGTGGTGGGGAGTACCGAGTTTAGGCGCCGCCGCATTGCGGCAGCCTTGATCATGCCAAAACCGTAGCTTATCAAACCAATCAAGCATAAAAGACCTGGTATACCTATTCCAATTATAACTCCGTATTTGGCACTTCTTGGGAGACCTGAGATTGGAGTATCATTGTATAAGTGTATGGTATAATTAACTTAGCTTATTTAAAGACGAAGATGTTATTTTTTGATAAGCTTAAAAAAGAAATGTTACGAATAACATCTTGTGTTATAAGTTTGTGACATATTTGCGTGTGCTTAATTTGGTGGCGTCTAGTACTTTCCCAATTAATGGTTTGAGCTAATCGCTTAAACATGATTGGCCATAATAAAGCTTTTAGCTACTTATTACTAATTAGTTTTTAGTCATGTATCTAATAATAATAATAAAAAAAAAAAAACTCAACTAGATTAGTTAAAAGAAGAAAAAAAAAATCTAGAATGAGTCCAATGACTAAAGCACGTCATAGTGGGAAAAGAATCAAAGATAGACTTATAAAATCTCTATATAAATTTTTTTTTGAACAGCAATCTCTATATAATATTTGTTTTCCTTGAAAACATTAAAAAGCGGCCAATTGAATTATATTAACACTACATTACAAACACAAAGTGATCACCTTAGTCAATAGTCACCACAAATAATTTTCCCTAAAAAAAAAATCTGAGCCTGACAATCTATCTGTTAAAAGCCATCTGCCCACAAAGTATATCAACATTAAAGTTGCTTTCAGATATTATAAGTTGTTTTTCTAGGCCACCTAAACCAGAAATACACCAATAACTAATTAACATTGCAACTTCAATAATTAATGGCTGAAAATAGAAAATAATTACATTCGCACCCCTGAAATTTATTTTAATGATTAAAAGATTCGCAATCTGGACCTTATGGGCTGACAAAATGTACTATATATATTTTTTCAAAATCAGGGGTGGCTCTATAACTGTTCGGCCTTCATTAGCTTATGCAACTAGATTAACTACAAAATAGTTATTAAAAAACTTATTAATTAACAGGCTTTTTTATAATCTAATTTGGACTTTCAAAAAAATAATACATATCGAACATAGTACTAAAGGCAATATGATATTTACTAATTATTGTAAGTTATACCTTTACTATCAAATTAAACTAATCAAGTCGTTGAGGTTGGGCCTATCAAGCACCAGCGCACAAATATAAAAACTCTCATAATATATTGGTTTATTTTTTTATAGGACATAATATTAACATATTTGGTTGAAAAGTCAAAATTGGACTCACGCTAAAACTAAAAAAATGGGATGCCACTATCTCACCAAATCAGGGTAAGAAAAGTCAGATTAGGCCATTAAGGCTGTATATAGTCAACAAATGTACCCTTCACTATTAACGTGTGCCTATTGAATTTAACAAAATTAAGATCACTTTCTATAATTACTTCCCTTGCTAATAAACTTCATCAATGTGAAGTAAATCTTTCGTGTCGTTATTAAATAAACATTCTTGCGCAGAAGAAGATAGAAAACTCGAGAAAATGAGCAAATTAAGAGAGATAACTCTAATAAATAATTGAAGAATTAAATTATATTCAAGGGCCAAAAATATTAAAACACATTATTTTTTAAGGAATCTCCTCAACTTTATAAACTTTAATAAAGGTCATCCGGAATCTCGTCTTTCTTTCATCATTATCATTTCCTCACAAATCACTTCCACTCTAATACAGAATTAGAATAAAATAACACGTGAAATGACATACAAAATGTAGCACGGATAAAATAGGCTAGCTATAAACAAAATAGGCTAAAAAATTATAAAGTTGCTGCATTTTGGGATTCTCTACATGCATGTGTGCCTTTTCACATATAACATGTAGAAGCATTTCGGATTTGTCACAACCATGACGTAAAAAATTACAAACTATGATAATAAACATATTACTCTCTTAGCTTGGGTTATGGATTATTTAAATTAATTCTCAATTTAGAAATAATCGAACAAATTAGTCTAGACGTCTCTAAACACATTGCATAAAAAAAATGCCATTAGTTCTCTATAGTGAAATTAAAGCATCCTTATTGGAGCTATGAAATTAACCCCTAACCATTAGAAAATGCGCGAATTTCCTTCTAAGGTGAATCTAAACAGGAAAAAAACACTGACACGTCCACGGTCCACAATCGAATTTGTACATTAGAGAGAGTTTTGCACATTTTAAAATAATAAGAGAAAAGTTTTTTGTTTTTAAATAGTGGATGCAACTGCAAAACACCTCAACCAATTAGATTTCGACGACTTTTATTCCTTCTATTAGCAAATAACTCTTTTCAACCATACTTATATTTTTCAAAGCTTAGAGTTAAATACCAAATATGCAACACTAAACACAATAATTTTATATGTTTGTTAGAATAAGCACAATAAATTTAAGCGGGTAAAAAAAAAAAAAAAAAAAACTCACCCCTTCTCGACGGCAAGGAGCACCCGATACCCAGACCCGAATCCGACCCGAATCCGCAAACCCCACCCGAATTCTCACACTCCCTGCAATCTGGATCCCTCCACACCAGGTCCAAATCCAGTCTCATATCCATCGACCAATAAAACACCGACACCGCCGGCACCAACACCTCCCCTATACTCCGGCACCCCACCGGAATATCTCGCCCCGCCGCATGCGTGCTCACGGCGACCACCGTGTAGTTCCTCCCACTCATGCAATACAACGGCACGGCCATATTCAACGAATTATCCGTATCATTATCCGGACTAGTGCAGTTCATGAACGTGTACTCCCGCATGTTGTCGTTCACGAAGGGTGAACCGGATAAGGAAAGGTTCATGATCCGACTCGGGAGGCAGTTATACGGGTCCTTGATGAACAAGGATTGGCGGTTGTAGTCGATGTAGTCGACTATGAATTCGCCGGATTGTGGGAGAGTGAGGATTGTTTGGTTATTGGAGTCGCAGTGGAGGTCGAAACCGGGGTACCCGCAACGGACCGGGTTTTGGCGGTTTAACCGGAAAGGGAACCGGATTAAGGGGCCGGTTCGTTCGTCGCAGAATTCCGGTTTGCATTGGGTTGGTGTTATGGAGTGTGTTGGGGTTGTGAGGAGAGTTAGGATTGTAGAAGAGAGTATGAGGAGGAATGGTGCGGTGTCCATTTTATTTTTGTGGTTTTTGTTATGTACAAGTGAATTATATTGTGTAAAGTGGTATTTGGGCATGAATATAAGTATTATTAGATATTACAGGCCGGTAGTGTGACAATGTTTTTGTGTTTTAATATTGAAATAGAAAGGGACATGTTTGATTTATTTATTTTGTAATAGTGGGGAGTGATTGAGGCTTTTGGTTGGAGTTGTATATATGCAAAGGAGACCTTTTTTTATGTTTAATTAGAAAAAAGAATTTAATAATGTACCCTTTACTATTTTTATTAGCACGTATTGTAATTTTTTTTAAATATAATAGCACGTACATATTGTTTTGTTGATAATTAATTGGCAAAAAATCGTCTCATAATTATTGTTTTCTTTTTGTGGAAGAGGACCAAAGTATCCCATGTGAAATTGAAGCTTTGAGCTAAAGCAACGTAACTAATCCTATGTGTTTAACTAACAAAATAATATCAAAAACTCCTTATATTAGATGTTATTGAGTTTTATTTTTTGAAAATTATGTAATTTTTAATTCTTCAAAGTATAGTATTGATTTGTAATGTGCTTTTAACTCAAAAGTTACCCTATAACGGTAGGGGCAATTTGGTGTTTTTTCACAATACATATCAGTTTTAGTAGAACAATATTTATGCACGTACCGGGTATTTGCTAATAAAAATAACTAATAGGTCCCTTTGCCAATTAGACACAATCCAGGGGAGTTTTTTGCATATAGTAGTTTCATTTGTTTGTTTTGAATGGAAATATGGTGGCCTAGACTTTTAAGTTTTAACTATTTATTGTGGAATAAAAGCGGTCTTCTCAAGTTACTACTTTTTTATTTTCCTGGTAATAGATAATAATGAATGGACTTTTCAAATAAGCGGACTTGCTGACCATAAACTCTTGAAATTAAAAAGAGGGTAGTGTGAAAGTGGGGAATTTGTTTTAGATTTTGGTAGAATAAATTGTTTGTGTAATAGTAATGGAGTTCATTTGTTGTAATAGTCTTGTAATCGCTTTTAATTTTGGTGCTGCAAAATTTATAGTTTGCAGTGTGGATTAGAGTTCGGATTTACTTTATGTTAATGTACACTAGAGATTATAATAATATAATGTATTGACTCATTAGTGAAATGATGACAAATATGTTTACGATTTGATGGGGAAAAAAAACTTTACAGGAAGATGCAAAACAAGCACTTTATCTTTTGTGGTTCAAGAGCTTAGTAATTAATAATATACATGGCTATTACATACTAATTTACTATACAAAATTACAAATAAGTGTTCTGAAAGGTGTTGGCGTATGGCCAGTCGTTTTATCAACTTAAGCTTTAAGTTAGGATCCTACTGAAATTAGAATTAAAAAGTTGTTTATGCCCGTGTATAGTATAAAAAACAGAAAAAGTATCTACATGTAAACATATATGTGAGTTGGTTTTGTATCAATCCGCATCGAGCTATGATTGTATTTTTTTGTACATGTAGGCGAGTTGATTTTATGGCAATCCACACATTGTCGGTCTGATGGTGGATTTACGTTTATCTTTTCACCCGTTCCCCACCCGCTTCACCCGCACATTTAATTAGAATATAAAATAAATGAGAGAGTTTAATATTTTTGTTATTAAGAGTGCTTTATTTTATAGTTCTATACTTAATATACAATGTTAAATCTTGTACAATTCAATTGCTAATGAATATTATCAGATTTACAAGTCTAAATGGTCGGCATGATTATAAGTTTTATTTTGGTGGAAACTCATTTTTAGTGTTAAATAATTATTTTTGATAAATATTATTGATATCAATTTCTTCATTCTTACCTTTTTGTTATTTTTTTACTGCCTTAAAGCCCGCTACTCGCCCATCACCCCGCCCAACCAGAACCCATACATGTTGTAGAATATCTAAACACTCTTTTAAATACAAAGTAAGTTCCTCAACAATTTATGATAAAGAAGTTGTTGCTGCCAGCATGGTTCAAAGTTTCGTTTCGAGAGCATGTTTCAGTTTGATAAATATTAGAACCTTTTTGTAATGTTTCGAGATTTTCTGATATGTTTCGAAAAATTCGTAAAAATTGTAACTGTACGTAACTTAGAAAATACATGTGTCATTCATTTCGGTAAAACCTAAAACCAAAAATAAAAACGTTTCGATACTTTTCGTGAAAAAAAAAACTCTGATCCATGGCTGCCAATAGTTAGGGATCGGTAGCGTACTCATATTCGTTCTTTTAACATTGTATTATATATTCTCAGCTTATAATTTTGCAATAGGCAAATGTCATAGGTTTGATATGATTTGGAGATTATATGTTTTGCTCGTTAGCAGACTGATGAGATCATTATTTAGTTTCATTTGGTTTCGAAATTTTGAAGATTTGTAGTTTTTGATATTTGATGTTTGAATGTAAATATATTACTTGTGGTTTGCTAGTTTCCTCTGGCATAACTACTCAAGATGGTTCGAAGACGCAGTTACATGGGCAGACTTGCTCGTGACATCGAGACTCTCAATAATAAGAATGGTTATACCCCCGTTGAGGACCTCGTTTGTCACCTCCGCGCTACATACCCTCACGACTACGCGCCTAAGAAGGTTTCGTCACTCATTAGATGTGTTACCCAAATTTGTTGGGGTTTGAAAATTTTTCATTCAACGATACGAACGAATTACAATAGGAGGAGCAACTCTCACATCGACTATTACAAAAAACCAACCCTCAAATAACTTCGTTCGAACTCTACGACTTTTTCTTTCTTATTTTCTCTATTTTCTGTTTTGGTGTGTTTTTCTTTTATGCTATTGCAGCATGTTATAGGAGGAGAAAGAGATGTTGGAATGTCCACATTCGTGCTTTGATAAGCCGATGTGATATGTCGGAACCACTTTCACGTGGTCTTCTATGGTGGGCTGGAAATATCAACAAATCTCCCCCTCCAGCCCAACTATGTTCGTACACAGACCTAGTTTCTCTCGTGTCACCGCCTTCGTTAGCATATCTGCAGGATTCTTGCTTGTGTGAATCTTAACCGGCTTCAACAGTTGTTGCTCCATCACTTCGCATATCCAGTGATACCGAATGTCGATATGTTTTGTACGGGAATGATGCATTGCGTTCTTGCTCATGTCTAAAGTACTTTGACTATCGCAATGAATAATGTACTCATTTTGTGTAAAGCCCAGTTCCTGAAGAAAGCGCTTTATCCATAATAACTCTTCCCCTGCTTCCGCTACAGCAATGTACTCGGCTTCAGTGGTGGATAAAGCAATGCACTTTTGCAGCTTGGACTGCCGCGAAACAGCTCCCCCTGCGTAAGTGAATATGTAACTTGATGTAGATTTTCTACTATCAAGATCTCCTGCCATGTCGGCATCTGTGTAACCATTCAGAACTGGCTTTGCTCCTCCGTAACACAAACATAGATTAGATGTACCTCTCAGGTACCGAAGAATCCACTTGACCGCCTCCCAGTGCTCTTTCCCTGGATTTGACAGATATCTGCTAACAATACCAACTGCATGAGCAATATCTGGCCTAGTACACACCATCGCGTACATCAGACTTCTCACTGCCGAAGAATATGGTATCGCCTCCATTTCTTCTTTCTCATTCATCGTAGAAGGACACTGTCTCTTGCTTAACTTGAAGTGATTTGCGAGCGGAGTCGAAACAGGCTTTGCTTTACCCATGTTGAACCTTTTGAGAACCCGTTCAACATAATCTTCTTGAGATAAGTACAACTTTCTCGTTTTCCTATCTCGCGTAATCTTTATGCCGAGAATATGTTGTGCTGCACCCAAGTCTTTCATATCAAAGAACTTGGACAAATCTTTCTTCAAGTTGTTGATTAGCACTGCATCCTCGCCAACTATCAACATATCATCGACATAGAGCAAAAGGATGATAAATTTACCATCAGCGAACTTCTTCAAATAAACACATTGGTCTGCCACAGTCCTGTTATACTGGTGAGTCGCCATGAAAGAGTCAAACTTCTTGTACCTTTTCTTCAATTTACAGACAAGATGCTCCTTGTCGTGGACTTGAAAACCTTATGGGTGCTCCATGTATATCTCTTCTTCTAGATCACCATGAAGGAATGCAGTTTTCACGTCCATCTGTTCAAGCTCCAGATCGAAACTGGCAACTAACCCAAGTATAACATGTATGGATGTCATTTTCACCACTGGTAAGAATATCTCATCAAAGTCAATGCCTTTCTTCTGTTGGAATCCTTTGACGACAAGCCTGGCCTTATATTTCACAATATTCCCACGACCATCTTTATTGAGTTTGAACACCCATTTATTCTCCAGTTCTCTCTTTCCCTTTGGAAGTTTCACAAGCTCATAAGTCTGATTCTTCTGCAAAGAATTCATTTCTTCTTCCATGGCTTGCCTCCAGCTTTCTTTGACACTGTGAGATTGAATTTCTTTGAAATTTTCTGGCTCCCCATCACTTGTAAGAAGGATATATTCTGATGCAAGATACCTTGTTGATGGTATCGGCACACGTCCAGATCATCGAGGTTCACCATCTTCTTGAAAAGGAGGTGAAAGCTCCCCCTGCTCAGCACCTTCATCCTCGTCAGCATCGTCTGCATTATCTTGGACATTCTCATTTTCAATATGAGGTTCTGGTGGTGAAGTAACTTCTTCCGGAGCATTAGTACATTGTCGAACTGGAGCAACTAGAGTAAAGTCATAGAATTGATTTTCGTAGAAAATCACATCTCTACTGCGGATAACTTTCTTGGACTGTGGATCCCACAATCTGTAACCGAATTCTTGATCACCATAGCCAATAAAGATGCATGGAATTGACTTGAGATCAAGTTTCTGCCTGAGCTCCCTCGACACATGTGCAAAAGCCTTGCACCCGAACACATTTAGGTGAGATAATGAAATATCCTTCCCTGTCCATATCTTATCCGGAACTTCAAAGTTCAAAGGAACTGACGGTGTCCTATTTATCAGATAACAAGCTGTGAGGACTGCTTCGGCCCAATATGCTTTAGGCAGCTTAGCCATACTGAGCATGTAACGAACTTTCTCAACAATGGTGCGATTCATTCGCTCAGCAACACCATTATATTGTGGGGTCCTTGGCACCGTCTTCTCGTGCCTAATGCCATGTTCAGTGCAATACGCTGCAAATTCTCGAGAAGTGTATTCGCCTCCATTGTCTGAGCGAAGGCACTTCAACTTCTTCCCTGTCTGTCTTTCCACCAACGCATGAAATGCTTTGAAGCGATCAAAAACTTGATCTTTTGATCTTAAACAGTAGGCCCATAATTTTCTTGAAGCATCGTCAATAAAGGTCACAAAATATTTGCTTCCACCGAGAGATTCTTCTTCTATCGGTCCACACACATCAGAGTGAATGACACTCAGTAACTCGGAGTGTTGCTTCCCGGTGGAACTAAAAGAAACTCTATGTTGTTTCCCAAACAAACAGCGCTCGTAAGGATCTAGTGCAACATCTTTCGCGAGATTGATAGCATCAATCTTGGCTAGCGTAGCCAAGCCCTTCTTGCTCATATGCCCAAGTCTTTTGTGCCAAAGATTTGGTGACGCCTCTTCTTCCACAGCGTTGAGGCTTAACTGGCATAATTTTGTATGAGTTTTGAATAGCGTGCCACAAATATGACCCCTCGCAACAACTATCACACCTTTCGACAACTTCCAAGTGCCATTTTTAAAATTACTTTCATAATCGTGTCGATCAAGGGCTAGTCCTGAAATCCGGAACATGGCGCACATCCTTGAGGATAAGAGAACATCTTATGTTGGTTTTCACGGTACCAAAGTCCCCTGATTTGTATGTAGCAAACAAATCACGATGCGGAGTGGCGTGAAATGAAGCTGCAGAGTCAATCACCCACTCAATTTCTTGATTGCCTACATGTAGGCATGTTTCGTTTCCATAAGAAACAAGAGCAATTTCCGATGATATTGTGACAATGGTTTCACCTTCATCCTTTTTGGAGCTTTGGCCGGTTTGGGGTTGATCCCTCAAAAGCTTTCGACAGTCCCTCTT
Organism: Linaria vulgaris; assembly: GCA_948329865.1. Classification (NCBI taxonomy): domain Eukaryota; kingdom Viridiplantae; phylum Streptophyta; class Magnoliopsida; order Lamiales; family Plantaginaceae; genus Linaria; species Linaria vulgaris. The sequence goes on along the minus strand of OX415249.1, from coordinate 146,760,743 downwards.
CGTATGACCGTAAATTCCACAATAATTATAGTTTCCGTTGAATCGACTCGAGTTGTCAACGGATTTACCTCTCTATTGGGATCTACCTCGATCTTGAGATCGTCCACGATTTTGACCTCGACCTCTGCCTCTGCCTCTGCCACGACCTCTTCCTCTACCTCCACCTCTGCCTTTACTTTCCGACACAAGAGCATAAGATTGGTCGGCACTGACTTCTGTTCTTCTAGCTTCTTCATTAAGTAAAGCATCTATCACCATTTGCATAGATACTTTACCATCGGGGGCAGAATTACTGAGGGTGACAACAAGAGTCTCTCAATTGTCCGACAGGAAACTTAGAAGTAGTATTGCTTATTCCTCATCTTTGAGGTTCCAATCGGCGGCAGCAAGCTGGTTCACGAGGTTCTGGAACTGACTCGTGTGTTCTGGTATAGACGTACCACTACGAAGCTTGTGGTTTTACTAAACGCCTCATCAACAGGGTCTTGTTACGTGTCGTCTTTGCCTGATACATGTTAGCAAGCTTATCCCACAACGTGTGGGCACTCGTTTCCTGTGCGACATGATGGAACACATTATTGTCAATCCACTGACGAATCTGAGCAATAGTCTTCTTGTTCAACTTTTTCCAATCGTCATCACTCGTCTTCTCGGGTTTGGCACCTTTATTTTTGATTGGCCTTGCTAAATCCTTCAAATTTAGCAAATCCACCATGCGAGGCTTCCACATGTTGTAATTAGTAGGGGTCAATCGCATCATCGTGTCCGACATTGAATTTTCCATGTTAAAATTCAACAAGCTTTCTTATACCCCAACTTTAGAGACTGAATTTGGGGAAACGGAGCACACGGTTGGATCCGAAACGGTCGAAAACCTTGGGAACCATTCTGACCTTGTTGAAAATGGATCAAAAATGAGTTGAACCGGGACGAAACAAGTTGGAAGGAGTTGAACCGGATCAAATCCGGTTTGACCAGAGTTGACCGTCTGACCGGGGTTGACTGGACCAGAAGCTTTGACCGGGTCGGATCTGGGTCGCGGATCCTTTCTTCTTCGCCAGTTTTGTGAGTTGGGCCGAGTTAACTCGCCGTTAACTCGATCGGCATTGAATGGAGGTTTTCGGCGATCGAAAAATTCCGAAAAATATATATTCGGAATCCTTGCAACACGAGCTTCACAACGGTAGTAACAAAACGCAATTCCGGAACGAAAAAAATTTAACGTCGAATTGGGTCGACTTCGATCGTCACTTTCCGGCGATCGAAATAGCTCAAAAACTATATATTCGGAATCGTCCGACAGAGAGCTTCACAACCGTGATAAGAAATCACAGTTTCGGGACGAAAATTTCAGACGAAAATTTACAGAGAACGGAGGAATGAAACCCGTGGCTCTTGATACCACTTTGTTGGGGTTGGAAAATTCTTCATTCAACAATACGAACGAATTACAATAGGAGGAGCAACTCTCACACTCGACTATTACAAAAAACCAATCCTCAAATAACTCCGTTCGAACTCTACGGCTTTTTCTTTCTTATTTTCTCTCTTTTCCGTTTTGGTGTGTTTTTCTTCTATGCTATTGCAGCATGTTATAGGAGGAGGAAGAGATGTTGGAATGTCCACATCCGTGCTTTGATAAGCCGATGTGATATGTCGGAACCACTTTCAAGTGGTCTTCTATGGTGGGCTGGAAATATCAACAAAATTGTGAATACGTCGGCCAGGGAAGAAGCCCGCAAGGAGGATTCTGATTATAACAATGATAAAACCCCGAGTAAAAGGAAAAGGAGGAAAATATACCCCGAGGAACGTATGAATAGGAAAAGAGGTAGTATTTTTAACAACACCAGTGGGTCGTCCACAATTGCATCCACTACAAGCAACGGTAGTTCTTCCAAAGTGAATGAGTCCTCAGACAAAGAGGCATCAACATTGGAGTTCGACTTGACATTGTTAATGTTGATAATGAACTATGCTCGCTTTTCGAAGGAGTTGAGTAAATCTAAAAACTGTCAGGAGCCTTTGGAGCTGAGGGTTGTGGAAAATAATGATCACAAGAGATTAAATATGATGAACCAGGGGGTAAACAAGTGGGAGTCGGAGGAGGTGTGGTCTGATTGAGTTTAATAGGAAAAATACTAGTAGTGGTAGGGATAGTAATGAGAGTAACAGGCCAATGTTTAAGAACTTGGGGGGAATGACTGGGGTGATTGAGGAATTGAAGATGGATGTGATTGTACCATTGTATCATCCGCAATTGTTCCGTCATTTAGGAGTTAAGCCAATGGCATGAATTTTGTTGCATGGACCACCTGGATGTGGGAAAACTAAGTTGGCTCGTGCTATAGCCAATGAGAATAAAGTCCCATTTTACAAGATTTCTACTACTGAATTGGTGTCGGGAGTATCAGGTATTTACAACATCTATCATAGCTTATTATTATTAGTTTTGGTTTTGATTATTCAATTTGGTTATTGATTGATTACCTCTGTGTAGCTGGCTCGAGTGGTTTTATTCTTCCTTTTTTGAACGTTTTTAAACAAAATCAGGCGCATCAGAAGAAAATATTCAAGAACTATTCTCAAAAGCGTACAGGACAACACCATATATTGTATTTATCGATGAAATCGATTCAATTGCTTCAGAAAAGGAAAATCTGCAGAGGGAAATGGAGAGGCGCATTGTGACACAGTTGATGACATGTACAGATGAATCACACAAGAATATAAAGCCTGTAGATGGCAATGAGGATTTAGAAAGCTCTGACCACAAACCTGGCCATGTGCTAGTAATTGGAGCTACGAATCGACTCGACGCTATTGACCCTGCCTTGAGGAGGCCTGGACTGTTTGATCGAGAAATTGTACTAGGAGTTCCAGATGAAAGTGCATGCTTGTAAGTAATCTCAGAGTTGAAGGGGCAATTGATCTTTTGAAAGTAGTTAGGTCCATGGCGGGCTTTGTTGGAGCAGATATGGCGGCATTAGCCAACAAGGCTGGTATTCTTGCAATGAAGAGAATTATAGACGAGAGAAAAGGCCAACTTTATGATATACTTGAAGAAGGAGACACCAAATGGTGGTGGTGGCACCCCTGATCAAATGAAGAAATGGAAAAGCTAAGCATCACCATGGCTGATTTTGAGGTAATTCTAATACATATATGATGTGCACATTGGTGAACAGTAACTGTGTAACGAATGCAACTACTGGATTGTTGTTTGCATCCTTGATAATCTTCTTGAGCTTGAATGTATGCTTATTTAGGGTTTTTTTTTTGATAGTTATGTGTTTACTCAGCTTAGTAAATGAAAGTAGTGTTTTATACCCTATTCAAGTTGGTTGCTCAAAAATGTTGTTTTAAGAATTACAAATGACATCTCTTTTGTCAAGTGTCTTTGACGACTTGTCTGTTATGATGATTTTACTATTCTCCATGTTTAACCATACCGTCCTTTGCATTTTTGATCCACTAACTTATGCAATTTGCTTTTTCTCATCATGTATTGTTGATTATAGGAAGCAGTAAATTTGTACAACCATCTTCTCGAAGAAAAGGCTTTGCTACTGTACCAAATGTCAAGTGGGACGATGTTGGAGGCCTTCATTTGCTCATACAAGAGTTTGACCGTTATATTGTTAGGCGGATAAAGTATCCGGAAGTTTACGAGGTGATTGTCCTTCATTGAGTAGTTCTGGTGAATCCTGAGGAGATGGGACTAGTTGTTTATATCTTTCAATTATGTCGGACTTTGGGGTGGATTTGGGGACGGGGTTTTTGCTTTATGGTCCTCCAGGTTGTGGAAAGATATTAATAGCCAAGGTTGTTGCTAATGAAGCAGGAGCGAATCTCATACATATAAAGGTTTGTCTGGTTATATTACATATGATAACAACAACAAGAACAACAACAACAATAATAGTAATGATATATCGGGACACCATACAAGCACACGTTGTTACACTTATGCTTTTGTTTTACATCCAGGGTCCTGAAATTCTAATAAGTATGTCGGTGAAAGTGAGTTGGCCGTGCGAATGATATTCAGTTGTGCTAGAATATGTTCGCCATGCATTCTTTTCTTTGACGAGGTACTTTTACTCCTTACTTTGATTTATTATAGCGTCTTTATAATTGTGATCTAAGAAATAATATAATGGTGGTTGTGTACATCAATAACATTTAGTCTCCTCGGTGCCATAGTTCAGTCTCACTTTTCTTGAGCAAAGAATTGAAATTATAGATTTTAGCAAAGTACTAAACAAGCCTTACTAATAAAATTATTGAAACCCTGAAATTGGGACACGGACGAATGCCCGTGATTAGCATATATACACCTAAGTTTCATCTCACTAGCATAATCTTTTAAAGATTGCAATATGTGGCAAGCTTTTTGATCATGCACATTGCAAAGGTATTTCTAAGCTACACGTCGTTTTAGTATACTATAATCAGATGCAATGTTCAGTTTTTCTTATCTCCCTTTTTCCTTTTCCTTGTAGATGCATTGACAACGAAATGCGGTAAAGAATGGGGGGTGGGTTGTCGAAAGACTCTTGAATCAGGTTTAACACTTGTCAAAATGGATCATTGGCTAGTAATGTTTTCTCCATTAACTCTTCTTGACCCTGTCATTGACTGAAATATTCTTTCCATTCCAGCTACTTATAGAGATGGTTGGTGCAGATCAATGGAGAGGCGTTTTTGTAATTGAGACGACAAATAGGTAACAAAATATAATTGGGCACTTTCCCGAATAATGTGACAATCGGTATACATTCTTCTGGTATATTCTTGCCTCGAGGCTTCAGATTTTAGCATCTTTATATTGCTGACACATGCAGACCTGAAGTGATGGACCGAGTTGTCCTTCGTCCTGGAAGATTTGGGAAACTCCTTTACGTTCCTCTACCTACTCCAGATGAACGACGAATGATCTTGAAAGTTCTTGCACGAAATAATAAGCTAATTGAGGCCAGCGAGACCTAATGGCCATTGGGAAGGACAGTGTATGTAAAAGTCTAAGTGGAGCTGATCCCTCTGCACTGATATTCAGATTTCCTCTATTTATGATGTTCATCCTCCTTTTTTTGCCTAGGCTTTTGTTTGTTGATAAGATGCATTTTCTCTCTCTTTTAATTGTAGATAAACGAAACGGCTATGACTGCGGTTGACGAGAGTCAGACATTATTCGGACGAGGTTCTGATGGCACGTCACAGACCATCAAAGATACACATTTCAAGAGAGTGTTGGAGAAAATTTCTTCCTCCGTTTCGGAGAAGGGTTTGTATAATATGCTACTTTTGGCTTGTAAGTTACATGTTACTTTAACTTTAAGTTATGTCTTCTTTTTCTTTTCTCACATCATAATTTTGTTTCATCTACAGCAAAAACAATATTACCAGCATTTGTCGGAGAGCTTCAAGGCTGCATGAGATGAGTAGAATTGTGAGAATAGTTCAATTTTGTGAGCACACATATTTGTGCTTGTGTTCAATTTTGTATAATATTTATTTTAAATCTGAAATTGTAAATACAAAATTTAAGTTAAATTAAACTTCTAGCCGTAGTTCGCATTTGTTGAAGAACTAACTGGTCTATACGTTTTGAAGGATGAATCTTAATTTCTTTTGCAGTTAGGCTCTTTATTTTGTTACGTTTCTTCAAGTTTCATTATTTTGAGAAGTTTTTGTAATTAATTAAATTTGAGGCTTATTTTTGCAGTGTGCAAATGCTGCTTTTGCGAATTATATAGTAAATGCTTCTATTTACTTCATGAAAGCCATTTTCAATCGGATATTAGGTTTGATATGATTTGTAGATCATTATGTAGTTGCATTTGGTTTCAGTTTTTGAATGATTATGTAATTATTTTGATATTTAGGTTTATGTTTGATGGGCCTCCACTAGTATGGACATGAGAGCAGCATAATATTACCTTGTTCAAGAATTAGAGTTATTAGATCAAGTGCAATAGCTCATCTGGCGGCGCGGCAATATAATTAGAAAGGATAATACGACAAGCTTTGAGCTAAGTACTCTTAACATAAAAAGCTGGAGCAAGTAGAAAAACTAACCAAGTCAAAAGTAGACTGTTGCACAACTTAACTGATTAATACTTTCAAGGAATAAAAGAAAAAGAAAAACCATGCTAAAGATCATCACTTGTCCATGTACAAGATCAGCAACTAATCTAGCCCAAAACGGATGAATTTCTGTGTGCTCTTTCCATTGAACCAGTTTTATGCTACATTCTTGATGGGTGGGTAATTCCACAAGAATCAAGAGAAGAAGAATTTGTTTCAGTTCAATACAACGTACAAACTGAACCAAAAATATATACCAACAATAAATGTTTTCTATTACAAAGAAACATTAAATCGAAAAGACTAACAAGCTTCACAGCTCAACAAACATCAACAATAGTAAAAATTGAAAACCCCATCAGAGTTCAATAAAGCAAAAAATTACAGAGCATAAATGTACCTGATAATATCTGCCATCAAGTTTCTTGATTCCATAACCCAATTCAAGCTGTTCAAAGCATTTAATATCTGCAATGACACCGTTTCTTCTATAAACATGCTTTCCAACGCGTGCTGCCAAATCCAACATGGCCTCCTTGGCCACATTTGGTTTTAAAAGAAGCATACAGTCATAAAGAGGCATCTTTCTTCCTTCCTTCCTGAGAATTGAAAGATGAAATGTCATGCAGAACTTTCAATGTCTGAATTTGATTAAATTATACGTGAAGTTTGAAAAGATGAAGCCACAAGTGGTATCAGATTACCCAGGAATAAAAATGACAGTGTGACGTGAATAAGTAATTGGTCGAAATAAGGAATTACATTTCATGTGCATAGTTTGAACAAAAGCAATTTGCTAAGACTGTGATTTAAGCCACAATCGTCCCTTCTAGATTGTTTGAGCTGACAATCGACTGAAAAAGTATCTGGGATTTTGCCTCTTATGTTGTTTCTGGCGAGATTCAGTACACCAAGAGACTCGATGTTTTGCAGTAGACAAGAGGGTATGCCACCACTCAAGGAGTTTCAAGATAAGTCTGAGAACTTGTAAATTAGAAGCACTGCAAATGGAAGTAGGAATTGCTCCATTATTTGCAAAAGAAATGAACGAAGCAAAGGAAGTGAAGTTGCCGATGAAAGTTATTGCTCTTGAGTAATCCACATAGAATAGTTCAATTTTGTGAGCACACATATGTGTGCTTGTGTTCAATTTTGTATAACATTTATTTTAATCTGAAATTGTTAATACAAAATTTAAGTTAAACTTCTAGCCGTAGTTCGCATTTGTTGAAGAACTAACTGGCCTATACGTTTTGAAGGATGAATCTTAATTTCTTTTGCAGTTAGGCTCTTTATTTTGTTACGTTTCTTCAAGTTTCATTATTTTGAGAAGTTTTTGTAATTAATTAAATTTGAGGGGTATGTATATGTAACTAATACCAAAATATATGTTGTAATGGACTTAGGTGTGTGACTTGTAGTGGAAACTGAGATGTAACTAGTTTGATAGCGAGCTGCATGATTTTGGGTACTGTTGGGAGGATCTTTTTGCTTGAATCCATGCAAAATTAAGCATGGTGAAATAAAACTGTAATTTTTGTTGTCATGCTTTTAAATTTGTTCTACTAATTTGAATATCCTGATATATCATCACCTTAATACCTCAAATATATTGACACGTCGAGTTTATTTTTTGATAATTACTATATATTTCAAATATCTTTGATTATTGGACCAAAGATATTTATAGACCTTGAACTAGGGGATCACAATCTGTACTTCTAAGAAATCAAATGTTTCATATACATTGTGCATCATACTCGATGTACTTCTCTCAGGATACATCAAGCGTAATAATCAATGTGTCACATGATGCTTATTACTTGGGACGTTATGTTAATTTTGTAGAATTGGGTATTACGTCAATAATAATATCTTAAGTTGTATGAAATAATTAGATGGGAGAATTATGCGACTATCCTTGAAGTATAAGATAATTACACAAATCACCCATCCTGCACGGAAAATTACACAAACCACTCTCAGGTCAGGGTTTTTGAGAATCAATAATTACACAATATATTATCAAAAAATAATCGGTAGTTACGCTACTGTAGTACTGTCCCTCAGCCCTAAATAGCTCAAATTTAGAAAGGAACGGCGAAAAAACAAAAGAAAACAAAAACCAAAACTCCTCCGCTATCCGCCTACGCCGCCTCTCCTCCGTCGCGCCGCCGACTCCGGTGAGTAATTTCCTGACTTATATGTTGTTTATTAACTCATTAAAGTGTACCTTTTAGCTTTGGTAGGCTTATTTTTGCAGTGTGCAAATCCTGCTTTTGCGAATTATATACTAAATGCTTCTATTTACTTCATGAAAGCCATTTTCAATCGGATATTAGGTTTGATATGGTTTGTAGATCATTATGTAGTTGCATTTGGTTTCAATTTTTGAATGATTATGTAATTATTTTAATATTTAGGTTTCATGTTTGATACTTGAATTTAAGTATGTTACTTATAGTTGACGATCCCCTAGGATGGGACGAAAACAACGCGGCGGCAGCAGCGCCAGAGGCGGAGCTAAAGCTGCATTATCGACAATGGATCGAATGCTTTCTCGTGACATCGAGGCTCTCAATAAGAAGCATAGGTATTCCGACGTTGAGGAACTCGTTGATCACCTCCGCTCCACGTACCCTCAATACGCTCGTCATAAACGCCTGCCCTTCACTAAATGTGTTGAACGAGTTGTTGATATTTTGGGCAGGGAGGACGATTCTGATAATAACGACAGTCAAGCCCCGAGTAAGAAGAAGATCAGGAAAACCGACGCGGATGAGGCAAAGCTGCAAGCTATTGAAGCTGAGCATGTGAGGAGGAGAAGCGGCAACGTTTTAAACAATAGCAGTGGGTCTTCGTCCTCCATTGCATCCGCTGCAAGCAGCGGTAGTTCTTCCGAAGCGGACGAATCCTCAGACAAAGAGGCATCGACGTCGGAGGATGCTATCTACGAGGAAGAATATAAACCGAAGTTCGATTTGATATCGTCAATGTTGAGAGAAAAATATGTTCAGAAGTCGAAGGAGTTGAGTAAATCCAGAAAGGGTCAGAAGTCGAAGGAGTTGAGTAGTTCCAGAAAAGGTCAGGAGCCTTTGGAGCTGGAAGTTGTGGAAAATAAGGATCACGAGAAATTAAGTATGGTGAATGAGGGGGGTAAACAGGTCGGAGTCGGAGGAGGTGATGGTGTGAGTGGGTTTAATAGGAAAGATAACAATAGTGGTAGGGATAGTAATGAGAGTAACGGGCCAATGTTTAAGGACCTGGGGGGAATGGCTGGAGTGATTGAGGAATTGAAGATGGAGGTGATTGTGCCGTTGTATCATCCGCAGCTGCCCCGCCACCTAGGAGTTAAGCCAATGGCAGGAATTTTGTTGCATGGACCACCTGGATGTGGGAAAACTAAATTGGCTCATGCTATTGCCAATGAGACTAAAGTCCCGTTTTACAAGATTTCTGCTACTGAACTGGTCTCAGGAGTTTCAGGTATATACACTTTCTATCATAGTTTTCTGTTATTAGTTTTGGTTTTGATTCTTCAATTTGATTAGAGATTGATTACTTCAGCGTAGCTGGCTCGTGAGGTGTTATTCTTCCTTTTATCAACCTTTATAATAACTTTCAGGTGCATCAGAAGAAAATATTCGAGAACTATTCTCAAAAGCTTACAGGACAGCACCATCTATTGTATTCATCGATGAAATTGATTCAATTGCCTCAAAAAGGGAAAATTTGCAGAGGGAGATGGAGAGGCGCATTGTGACACAGTTGATGACCTGCATGGATGAATCACACAGGATTGTAAAGCCTGTAGATGGCAAGGAGGATTCAGAAAGCTCTGACCACAAACCTGGTCACGTGCTAGTAATTGGAGCTACGAATCGACCCGACACTCTTGACCCTGCCTTGAGGAGGCCTGGACGGTTTGATCGAGAAATTGTATTAGGAGTTCCAGATGAAAGTGCAAGAGTTGAAATACTATCGGTGCTTGTAAGTAATCTCAGAGTTGAAGGGGCATTTGATCTTTTGAAAGTAGCTAGGTCCACCGCGGGTTTTGTTGGAGCAGATATGGCGGCATTAGCAAACAAGGCTGGTAATCTTGCAATGAAGAGAATTATAGACGAGAGAAAAGGCCAACTTTCTGATATACTTGAAGAAGACAGCGAAGGGTGGTGGAGGCACCCCTGGTCAAATGAAGAAATGGAAAAGCTAAGCATCACAATGGCTGATTTTGAGGTAATTCTAGGACAGATGTAATGTACACGTTCATGAACAGTAAATCAGTAAATGAATGCTGCTTCTAGATTATATATTTGCATCCTTGATGAGTTTCTTGAGATTGAATATGTGCTTATTCAGCTTAGTATAGGAAAATAGTTATCTATATCCTATTCAAGTTGATAGCCAAAAGATGCTGCTCAAGAGTTAAACATCTTTTGTCAAGTGTATTCGACTACTCGTCTGTTATGATTATTTTTTGTCTCCAAGTATTACTATATAGTCTTATGCCTTATATTCTATCGAGAATTTGTGATAATAGATGTGAAGTCTTTGTGGAGAATTTGTGATAATAGATGCGAATTATGCAAACAATATTGGCATTGTGGGACCTCGTTTAACTATTGATTTCAAATTGTCTTCAGTTACGAATAAAAGTGTGCAAGTGACGGACAGGAATTTTCCCCAGGGATGCTAACTGCTGTTGTTGCATGCTTGTTTTTGATTGCATTTTTGATCCACTAACTTGTGTAAGTTGCTTTTGCCCTCCCTGTCTTGTTGATTACAGGAAGCTGCTAAATTTGTCCAGCCATCTTCTCGAAGAGAAGGATTTTCTACTGTACCAAATGTCAAGTGGGATGATGTTGGAGGTCTTCATTTGCTCAGACAGGAGTTTGACCGTTATATAGTTAGGCGTATAAAGTATCCGGAAGATTACGAGGTGATTGTCCTTCACTGAGTATTTCTGAGTAGATCGAACAATTGCTTATTACCTTTCTATTGTACAGGGCTTTGGGGTGGACTTGGAGACAGGGTTTCTGCTTTATGGTCCTCCAGGATGTGGGAAGACATTGATAGCCAAGGCTGTTGCTAATGAAGCAGGAGCAAATTTCATACACATAAAGGTTAGTCTTGTTTTTTATATAGTAATATAGTTGGACACCATAGAAACAGATGTTTCTTACTTTGATGCTTTTGTTTTACATCCAGGGTCCCGAAATTCTAAATAAGTACGTCGGTGAAAGTGAGTTGGCTGTGAGAACAATATTCAGTCGTGCTAGAACATGTTCACCATGCATACTTTTCTTTGACGAGGTACTTTTATTCCTTACTTTGATTTGTTATAGCCGTCTTTATAATTGTGATCCATAAATAATATGATGGTGGGTGTGTACATCGATAAGTTTTGGTCTCCGTGGTGCCGTAGTTTACTCTCACTTTTCTTGAACGAAGAATTGTAATTATAGATTTTAGCAAATTACTAAACAAATATTACTAATGAAATTACTGAAACAACCCTGAAATTGGGGCAAAGAAGAAGGCCTTTGATTAGCATATACACCTAAGTTTACCTTCCTAGCCTAATGTTTTAAAGACTGCAATATGTGGCGAGCCCTGTCCTGAATAGGTTTGGGGGGTGGGGGTTGGATATTTCTGTGCCTTCTGTTGTTTTAGTATACTATAGTCAGATGCAATGTGCAGTTTTTCTTATCTCCCTTTTCCTATGCTACCAGATAGATGCATTGACAACAAAGCGCGGAAAAGAAGGGGGTTGGGTTGTCGAGAGACTCTTGAATCAGGTTAGTAGTCTAACACTTCTCCAAATGGTTCATTGGCTAGTAATGCCCATCAAACTCTTCTCGACACTGTCGTTGACTGAAATATTTGTTCATTCCAGCTACTGATAGAGCTAGATGGCGCAGATCAGCGAAGAGGCGTTTTTGTAATTGGGGCAACAAATAGGTAATAAAGTATAACTAGGCACTTCCCTTAATAATGTGGCAATCGGCATACATTCTTCTGGTAAATTCTTGTCTTGGGGCATCATATTTAAGTACCTTTATATTGCTGCCCACATAGACCTGAAGTGATGGACCGGGCTGTCCTTCGTCCTGGAAGATTTGGGAAGCTCCTTTACGTTCCTCTTCCTACTCCAGATGAACGAGGAATGATCTTGAAAGCTCTTGCTCGTAAGAAGCCAATTGATGCCACCGTAGACCTAATGGCCATTGGGAGAGACAGTGCTTGTGAAAATCTAAGCGGTGCTGATCTCTCTGCACTGGTATGCCTATTTTCCAGATTTCTTTGTATATTTCATCCGCTATTGTGGCCTAAATTGTGTTTTTTGATAAGATGCATTTTTTTCTCTTTTAATTGTAGATTAATGAAGCGGCTATGGCTGCGCTTGACGAGAGATTGGCATTATCTGGAAGTAGTTCTGAAGGCGCATCACGGAGCATCAAAGATACACATTTCAAGAGCGCATTGGAGAAAATTTCTCCCTCTGTTTCGGACAAGGTTCGTACAATATACTACCGTGGTCTTGTAATTTACATGTTACCTTTAATATATGTCGTTTTCTTCTTTTCTCATATCATCATTACAATGTTTTGTTTCACATGCAGCAAAAACAATATTACCAGCTTTTATCAGAAAGCTTCAAGGCTGCATGAGATGAGAGTAGAATTGAGAGAAAAGCTCAGCATTTTGGGAGGAAAGGTGTCTGCTCTTCCTTTGTTCGACCGTATGTGCTTGTGTCCCGTTTTGTGTAGTACTTATTTTAATTCTTAATACAAAATCGAAGTTAAATTTCTAGATGCAGTTGAAGATGATATTCTTTATGGAGCCTTAGCTCCATGTGATAGAACAATGCACAAAACATTTACAAATCAGAAGGTTGAATTATTTATTTACACTTGTTCCTTTCTGCCACCTTTTACAAACTCTTTATTGTTAAGAAAGTGTATTTTTTTTTATTTTTTTCACTATAGCTTGAAGGGATGTTAATATTTCTGAACTTTTTTGTCTGAGACTTAGTGTATGAAAATATGAGGATAATTACATTCATTTCGTAAAGTTAGTATTTATTGCAGAACTTTTGCTTGCAACATTTGAATAACTGCAAAGATGCCTTGAAATTTCGTAAGACATTGCAGATTGTGCTCTAAGTTTCGTACAGTTGCATATATTTTTAGAAGTATGCAGTTTCTTTTTCTTAAAAATAAGCTTCTTATTTATTACGTTCTTTCTGAAATTTAGGTGTTGTCTTCATAAATATCTCGTAAGACATTGCAGATTAAGCTTATGAAGAGCTTTTGTACTTAGCTCAGTTTCAGGGTTGTTGCTTGTAGCGCGCAGCCCTGCGTATGTGTAACTGAATAATTATTTAATTTTTGAATGTAATGTGCAACGAAATTACAACTTCCAAATTTTGTGCATGTTTTAGTAGCTCTATTGCAGTTATGCCAGGGAAAATATTTACCAGAATAAAGTCCATATTTATGGCTATACATTTTCTTGATTAAGTATGACACCGATGTTTACTAAGTTTTACTGCTTTAATAGTTCATCCTATCAATTTATCATACAATAGACCGTTATATTTCAATAGTCATTGGAAACATAATTATTTGACACAACTAAAACTAGAACTCATTGCAAAGCAGCAGAACTTTGGTATTAATTATAGTTTGCCTAAGTGACATGGCACAACTCCACTTATAAACATCACTATTATATCTATATACCCTCGAATGCATATGAACTATGAAGGCAATTAGAATCCTTTAGCCTTTTCTTTTATTTGAACAAAATCCTTTAGCCTTTTGGTCGGGTCTTCACTGCATGTTACAAACAAAAGACATCGAATTTTTGATTCTCGTTTGCTCAAATAATTAGAAAAATAACGTTAATAAACGGGGCCGAGTATAAATTGTTATCACATGCACATATGCCGTCATTGTGTCGTTCTTCCTTCTACAAGGCAGATTCCCCAAATAAAGTCACACGATTCAAGGATTCGATGCCCTTTTTGTCTATTTCGGCTAATTCTTATATTTTTATCATGATGTCACTTGTTGTCATGCTTACACAATCCCTTTCACTAATTATATGAAAAATATTTCCCAATAGTAAAACACAAACAGTATCAATGAGTTGTTTTTGTTGAAAGTCTTTATTTTTCTTAAACAGATCTCGTGAGAGTGATTAGTTGCGCGACAAAAATATTACTTTATATGTCCAATGTTTTTATCGTTAATGACAAGCTATTATAGGTGCACTACGGTTTGAATCATTTGCCTCAATGATAGGTGAAATTGTGCTGAGTTCACACTTCACTCATGTGACATTGACCATTTCTAGGTTTCTAGCCACGTGAATAGTTCTTCGGAGTTTAGACTTGTCGAACTAGTCCGTGCAAGTCGCTTGATTCTTTCACTACAGAAAAATTAATCGGATCTTAAAATGTTATTGAAATTGCATGGTGCAACAAACTCTACTTAACCACTTGTAACTTATGAGATAAAAAGAAAGTAAACAGATCATAGATCGGTAATATACAAGTAAAATACGTGCTATGAACTCGACTCAATTATCGGGGTATCAACATACATTACAACCACGTTTAACTTTAAACAATGTCTATATACTGTTAATTAATTGTTCTCGATGTCCAATATAGGGTAAAAATCAAATAAAAGGTTTATTTTGATTTTAATTCGTCACGGTAATAGAACACAATAAAACAATACAATTGGAATATAAGTAACCAAAATAATGCTATCTAAATTTATTATCGGACTAGCTTGGTCCGGAACACCTATTACAAGCTTACTAGGTTAAATTGGTAAATTACAAGATAAATATTGCGCATCGAATTCAAGGCGTTCGATGTTGACGTGTCGAATAACCGTTATTCGATGTGAGATGCACAGTAAGGGTCTTGTATCAAATTTGAGTATATCGAATCTAAGAGATTCGAAGTTGCCTTGCGTATCGAATTCGATGTGCTCTTCTCCATGGCATATCGAATGCACCAAATTCGATCTAGTTGTGTGTCGAATAGAGTATGTACAGTCTAGTACGTCTCGAATGAACAATGGTTCGATCCTGATTATGTAGAGTGATTCTCCAATCAGAATGTACACGGACTACAAGAGGACGAGCTATATATAGCAACCATCCCATGGGCCCTATTGAAAACTGTAGAATGCGCATCGAATCACATTGGTTCGATGCACGCATCGAATAAGTGGTGTTTGATGCACATCAATATATCGAGCATGCCCTGTTCGATGTGCTTATGGGCCGACCCAATATACAAGTGTTGGGTCAATCTTAAAATATCCCCATCACATAGTCCCCTCAGTTTGGGAGACGGTGTCGAGTAGATATCGACTTCCAAACTTAAAAAATAAGTTTTGGATTCGTGAGTTGTCGGCATTGTACTGCCTTGATAAGACTTTTTACTGGTTTGAGATATTCCTAATCATATGTTACTTCGGAACGGGTTGGTATAGTTTGCAATCGTTATTTGAAAAATAATGATACGCATCGAACAGGGTGTGTTCGATGCTCTAATTATGCTGCATAGAACAGAACGCGTTCGATGCACTCATTCGATGTGCAGTCTGATGTGGGCCTGATGGGCCTGCCGCTGCCTATATAAAGGTCGGAGTGCTGTGGGAAGCTCAGTATGCTCCATGCGCATTTCTTTTCTCAGGTAAACCACATCGAACGGGACATGTTCGATGCGGTCTGCATCGAACAAGATTGATTCGATGCTCTTGGCATCGAACCGAAAGCGTTCGATGCAGTGCCTTAGACTTGTTTAGCTGTTTTAGCTTTATATACTGCTGTTTATTGCTGCTTTTTTAATATATTCCATTTTGTTTCCGTTTAGCATATCAATCAATCAATTAAACGTTGTTTCTTCCAGAAATTCACTCAAGGTAAATGTCATGCTCTCGTTCGTGAGATTTTTTAACTTTTCAATAAGTTGTCTTTTTATGCATGTTGTGGGAGTGTTATGAGAGCCGAGAGTGACGTGTTCGCCCGTAGTCAGCTTTCGTTTCTTTTTAATTTATTTCAATTCTTTCTTGCCAACGATGGTGAGTACTGAATCAACGTCTAGGAGTGAGTCGAGTAGCGGCTCGAGCTTTAGATCGATAAACTCTGTGGTGGGCCCAACCAATGCTCTCGCGGGTTTGAATACAGCCGCAGTAAATGAAAACGAGCTAATTGATATAGAAGCTCTTGGTTCACCCTCGGGTAACAATCTTGACGCAAACGCTGAGCAAGAGGCGCTTCAGGCTGAAAGCGACAATTCGCAAGCGTCATCAACTTGGGATAATCGTGCCCCTAACGAGGCCGACGAAGATGCAGAATATGTCAACATGGAGTTTGATGATCACGTTGAGGTTGCAGGGATGGCGTATGATATGTACGTGTCCCGCCTTCAACATAGTCGTAAGGCACTCCGCGAGAAATTTGATATACCTAATAGGTATAAAATCGTACTTCTCGGGCCAAATGACATGAGGCATACTCCGTCGCCCGGGCATATGACTGTCTTCATTGGCCAGTTGCTGAATGGGCTTCGCTTCCCAATCTCTTTCGAACTTAGAATGCTCTTGAAGAATATTAACCTCGTGCCTGCACAACTTACCCCAAACTCTTATGGGAACTTGATTGGTTTCATTATTATCATGAAAGCGTTGCGCGAACCTCAAAGTCCCAACGAGTTCTACGCTCTGTTCGAGATTGCGAGGCAAGAAGAAGGGTTCTACCATATCAAAGCGCAATAGCATCGCAAGTTCCTGAACGACGGAGCGACGAGGTATGGAAAGGATTGGAAAAGACGTTATTTCTACATTGAGGAGAGCTACGAGGGCAAGTTTAGGCAATATCGCCGCGATTGGTATACCGATTCAAGGATGATGATACCCCCCAATATTTCTGTGACTTCATGGGATTGCGAGTTCATCCCTAACTTAATTCGACATCAACAATTTGATGATAAGAAAATAGTAGAGAGTAGAGTCCTTTCATTAGCTGGTTTGTCCCCAGTTCGTTATAACGGGAGGTTTACCCTTGGTATAACTTCGTATCTTCTTTGATATTTTTCATTTCTGTCAAATGAATATTCTAATGATGTGATATTCTTGCAGGCGAATATATTATGGATCGTCACGCCCGGATAAACCGAGCCGTTGCTGTCGACCAGGCCAGCTCGCAGACCAATACTGCTTCTGAGATTCCTCCCCCAAGGAAGAGGAAGAGTAAGGGCAAGAAAAACCTTGCCGAACGCTCAAGAAAAACCTTGCCGATGTCGCTTCTGGTTCAGAAGTTGATCCTTTCGAGGATATCTTGGGGGGAAATTGTGACGCTGCACGAGCTGCTGCCGAGGCTTTTGAGAGCATGGCGGCTGGTCTGGGCGTCAATAACGAAGGCGCTGCCCAGACCAAGAAAAGAAAAGTCTACCAAACCCGCTCTCAAACTGAGGGGGATTTTCCACATGCTGCTCCTGCAGGTGGTCCGAGTGCCGCGAGCGCCCCTGCCCCTGCAACAGGGCCGGGCGCTGGGATTGGGTCTAGCCAGGGTCCATGTGCTCAGGTTGGGGGATACGAGATTCCAGAGGCTGCGGCTAAGTCTCTTTTGCCTAACCTTGTCGTACCTCTTTTGGTTTCTGCCGAAGAGAGGAGGATGGTGGAGCGCAACGCTCTTCACTTGCTGAAGGCGATAATAATATCCGTTTCTTGAATTAATTGTTTTTCGACTTTGAATTGTAAATGTTGATTTAATTGTTCATTAATTGTTAGGCTGGCGGCGTTGTGGCGCTGATGCAGGCCCATGAAACGGCCACTGGCGATCAGCCCCAGAACAAAAGCGAGCTGCAAAGTGGAGATGCTAAAGCCATAAAGGCTGCCCTCGACGCAAAAGAGAAGGCCTTGCAAAAGGTCAAGGAATATGCCGCGACGGCTCATGCTGATAGGGAGGTAGCAAAAAAGGCACATAAGGAGGCTGATCAACTTAAGGAAAAGCTGACCAAATGAATCTCCGAACTCGAGATGGAGGTGGCGGTGGAGAAGGAGAATGCTTACCACGCCGACGACGAGGGATATTTGCGCAACCTTAGCGAGGTACAGAATCCCAACTCTTAGCATGTTGTGTTCTTTTTTGTATTCTTTCTTATTAATTTCTTTTGTGTCCCTATAGGTTTCTGCTCAGCAGAAGGTGGAGATCGCCGAAGAATTCCTTCGGAGCAACACCTTCCAAGAGATTAGTACTCGTCGATGCGATCGCGAAGCTCGCAAAGCTCAAGTTCTGATCGTCTGCCAGTTTTATGTGACGCAGTACATCCGTGGTGGTTTTAAGCCAGATTGGTTGGACCTTTCTTTGGGGCCTAATCGAGAACCACTGCCGCCTCAAACGACTTCTCAGCATGAAGCTCCTAATGAGTTCGCCGTGCTGCTCGAGAATGAAAATCTTGTCCTCCAGGGACTCTCATCACCGCCTCCAATGCCTGAGCCTTATCCCTCCTCTGAGGACGAGGAAGAAAATTAAAGCTGCAGCTTGAGGGCCTCTCTATACGTTTTTTATGTTTATGAATAATTTTTAATTTAGTTTTATTCGTGGCGCTGCGTCGCCTTTATTTGTTTGAAAAATCCGATGACTAGCAGTGTTGCATTTTATGATTTTTCGTATTAATTTGTTTATTTTAAAGCTCATATTCGTTGTCTTTTCTTTCAATTTCCTATGCGTATTCTTTACTTTATTTTGACAACCTGAGGATTCTTCAATGTTTGTGGAAAATGGTTCATTTCGCGACAAAGCATAGGATAGTGTTTTCTCTATCAGGGTTATAATCATACCACTTATTGTTATCCCTCGTAGGGATAGGTATCGTTTGTCGTTTGTAGACATATTACTTTTCTTTCTTATACTTTCGACCAGTTGTTATTATTCACCTTTTGAGTGTAGCGGTCATATTTTTTCTGAAAATCGGGTTTTAAATAGCACTTACAGTTTCACATGTAGTGTCTGTCCCTTTCTTATTTCTCAAGCATTTGTGGTAATATTTGCTACTTTGGAAAGAACTTTCGTCCCTCCTCGTCATTTGTGGGGGGTTCTCCGTATTTTGTGCCATAATAGACAGAATTTTCGTCCCTCCTTAGCGTCTTTTGGGATCCCAGGTATCTCGTACCACGATGGGCAGAGTTTTCGTCTCTCTTGATTGTCTTTTAGGGAATTGCGGTATCTCGTGCCACGATGGACAGAGTTTCCGTCCCTTTTGTTGCCTTTGGGGATTTTTGGTATCTCGTGCCACGATAGACAGAGTTTCTATCTCTCTTGATAGTCTTTTAGGGAATTACAGTATCTAGTGCCACGATGGACAGAGTTTCCGTCTCTTTCGTTGCCTCTAGGGATTTTCGGTATCTTGTGCCACGATGGACAGAGTTTCCGTCCCTCTCGTTGCCTCTGGGGATCTTCTGTATCTCATGCCACGATGGACAGAGTTTCCATCCTTCTCATTATCTCTAGGGATTTTGGGTATCTCGTGCCACGATGGACAGAGTTTTCGCCCCTTTCGTTGCCTCTGGGGATTTTCGGTGTCTCGTGCCATGATGAACAGAGTTCCCGTCCCTCTCGTTGCCTTTTGGACATTATTTCCTGCATACAGTTTGATCATGCAAGTTAGATGGATTTCATATAAAGCGATTAATCAAAAGGACTCTTCTTTGCAAACATAATCAAATTATATGAGTAGATCGGAGCTTGATCCATAGCTTATTTTGCCATGTTTTCCTATGTCGCCCTCCAGACTCACGTTATTGATGTTCCTATTTTAAGTTGATACATGTTTGCCCCTCACGCTTGTCATGGCAGGGGGGACGAATAAATATTGTTCAAAATATTCAAAATACTAAAGACTCTTATGGCTCGAGCTAGAATTCTTCAAACAATGTGCTCCACTTGCATGGGAGCTAATGCTCTCGCTACATCTTCTTCCTGCTGTGGCCGCGTCCGGAGCAAAATCACGTAACACTTCCAAACTTCAATATGATCTGCTATTACTTCGCATGTGCCGGAAGGAGTCGGAAAATTTTACCATTTGGTGGTAAGATGATGGTAATGCTCGAAATGCATTTAGCGCATGTCTTCCTATGATTCCGTTGTATGCAAAATGCATGACAACGATCACATAATTTGCCAGAAGTGTTTTTCTCTTTGGTGTTATACCCAATGAGGTAGGGAGCTCAAGCATTCCGAGAGGGATTATCTCCGGACCTCCGAATCCATTGAGCGATGTTCTCACCGGTTCCAATGTCTGGTTGTTCAATCCCATTTTGGCTAATGTGGAACTGAACATCACGTTGATCGAGCTGCCATGGTCCACCAACATCATCGTGATTCCGTAATTCGCTATGTCCACAGTTATTACCAAAGGGCAATTTAGTTTCGACATTTGAATGGCATGTGCACTCAATTTCCGGAGGTTTGTTGTTGAATACGTAATTTCTTTGTGCGGCATCTCTTCAATCCTAAGTATACTAGCCATACTCACGAAATTATCCGATTCAATGAGCCTCGTGATCCTTCTACGCCGTTGGTGGAATCCGCTCCCCCTGGTCCTCCTGATATCATATTGATCATACATTTCCTGGCATTCCCATCTTCAATCTGAGGATACTCGAATAGATGTGGTTCATCGACCATCATTTGTTTATCCTTTCTGGGATATGGAGTTCTCTTCCTACCAGCATTGTTTTCTTGTTCTTGAACCTTTTTTACAAACTCCATGAGTTTTCCATCCTTTAATAATCGTTCAATTTCATCCTTCGGGTTCATGCAATCCTCAGTATCGTGTCCCTTTTGATTATGGTACTTGCAAAATTGGGTCGAAAACTTTGTAGCCTTGGATTCCTTCATCGATCTGGGATCTCTCAGCCGACCTCTTCTCTTTGTTGCCCTGAATACTGTCATGAAGTGAGCATTCAGAGGCGTGTAGCACTTGGGCGAACTCTCCCGGTATTTATAGTTTTTGCTCTTGTTATTGTTGTTGTTACGATTTTGATCTTCTCTGGCTCGTTCCTTCTCTTTTAAGGGTGCAACAATGGGTATTTTGGTCGCCATCATCTCCTCAAAGTGAACCACCTCCTGTGCAATTTTATTAATTTCTTCGATAGTGGTGAGCTTGCGTCTGAGTAAGTCCTCACTAAAGATTGTGTTGGTGGTTGCTCAGAAAAGTATGCTAACGATCATCTCTCCAAACGGGCTTTCAATCCTTAGCAGCTCTGTATTGAAACATTTCATAAAGTCCTTCAGACTTTCATTGTTTTCTTGTTTCATCGTATATAGATGGGAGTGATCCAAAACTAATCTAGCTTGACTTGAGAATTGATCCTCAAACATCTTCCTCAGTTGCTTGTAGCTTTTGATTGATCCTCGAGTAATTCGTTGAAATAGTCCATAGTTATCCCTGACAGAGTTGTTGCGAACATCCTTGCTTGAATATTATCTTTGAAACCGTACAAAGACAGATTCCTATCCAGTTGAAAAAGGTGATCGCGGGGATCAGACTTTCTATCGTAAGTTTTTAGATCTGGAATTTTTTCCCCCTGTCCTAAGATTTCTGCTTCTATTGCTTCGAAAAATGGGCTGCGGTTAACAATATCGTCCACATGTGCCATCCGACCCTCGATTATTGCTTTCTATCTTTCAAGCTTTTCTATTTTTCGGGTCATTTTATCACGTTCGCTCCTGAAATCATGATTGTTCGGACGTCTCCTGTCGTCCCTATCTTCCCTTCTTCTTGGTTCATCTCTACGATCTTGCTCATTTTCTTTCTCTCTCCTCTCATGGTGCCTTTTTGATTGCACCTCGACTGATTTTAACTTCCTTCTCTGATCGCCACAATTCGATTTTTCTCTGCTTCGTGGTTCTTCCGACGCATGTTTACTTCTTCCGTTGTTTTGTCTTGATTTCTCTTTCTCTTTTCCTCTCAGAATTCTGGCCGCGAAACCTTGTTTTCTTACTGCCTCTGGATGTTCAATAGGCGGCGGTGTCAGTACGGGCGGTGCGGGAGTCAATACTTCTGCCAACGCGGCCTTTAACATTGCCATGATTTCATTCCTCATGGTGTTTGGAATTGAAGCAGTCGTCGCCATTGCCCCAATAGCACCTACTTCAGTTCTCGGTGCTTCCGCACCTCGAAGCCCTTGCATTTCTCGCCTTGCTAGTGTTGGTACCCCTGTGAGTACTGCTGATGGTCCCGCATTTTCCGGGATTATCTGATCAGGAGTTATCCGTCCAACCTCTTCATTGGTTCCCTCTATAGCTCTACTGCGAGATCTGGTAATTCTGGATGCCATACCTAATAAACTAATAAGATTTAGCGTTCCCACAGATGGAGCCAATATTTTGGTCTTATTTCATCACGGTAATAGAACACAATAAAATAATACAATTGGAATATAAGTAACCAAAATAATGTTATCTAAATTTATTATCGGACTAGCTTGGTCCGGAACACCTATTACAAGCTTACTAGGTTAAACTGGTAAATTACAAGATAAATATTGCGCATCGAATTCAAGCGTTCGATGTTGACGTGTTGAATAGCCGTTATTCGATGTGAGATGCACAGTAAGGGTCTTGTATCGAATTTGAGTATATCGAATCTAAGAGATTCGAAGCTGCCTTGCGTATCGAATTCGATGTGCTCTTCTCTATGGCATATCGAATGCACCAAATTCGATCTAGTTGTGTGTCGAATAGAGTATATTCGATCTAGTACGTCTCTAATGAACAGTGGTTCGATGCTGATTATGTCAGAGTGATTATTCAATCAGAATGTACACGGACTACAAGGGGACGAGCTATATATAGCAACCGTCTCGTGGGCCCCATTGACAATTGTAGAATGCACATCGAATCACATTGGTTCGATGCGCGCATCGAATAAGTGTTGTTCGATGCACATCAATATATCAAACATGCCATGTTCGATGTGCTTATGGGCCGACCTAATATGCAAGTGTTGAGCCAATCTTAAAACATCCACATTAAGGTTGAAATATAAAAAGCGGAGATGTAATCATTCAAACCTTTCTAAAGATTTTTTTTTTCACCTTCTTTGATTGGCTCATTTTGAGAGTGATACATGGTGATCAATCAAATCTTCCCATCGAAAATATTACTAAGTTAGTACTCATTCATATTTAGGATTGCATGTTAGTCAAGGGTGCAAAGTCCAAGTAATGTAATGAATTCATTTACGTCAATGAAGTAAACCTTCTACTACAATAATGTCGTGCAAATTCATGAAATAAACAGTCCACCTAGAGTGCATTAACGCTGATGGGGGCTTTATCATTTTACTATTATAAATCTTTCTTCTAGTAAAATCAGTAAAGCAAAAAGGCTGAAACGGTCTAACTTCGAAGCACCGCATGTTATTACTATATAATTTGCAGGTTTCGTGAAATACAACACTTAATTGAAATATATTTTATTACATCTCATGCGGGGTAATTTCGTCTGCTCACTAGTCACTCCACGCCAGACTAGCCCGAGCTCCTGATTGGTCCCAAGCTAGCTTTGAGTTCGAGAAACCTGCACTGGAAACACGACACGTGAACTAGGCGGGGACTGACCCCGCGAAGGCACTCCGACGCTCAAGTCAGTATACGAGAGTTGTATGTAGTATGCAAGTTGTAGAACTCGATTTCAAATATAGTTTATTGTAGAGTATCTCGGAATTCGGGTGACCTAAGAGTATCTCGAATTTCGGGTTATCTGAGAGTATCTCGAAATTCGAGTGACCTTAAAGTGTCTCGAATTTTGGTTGATCTCAGAGTATCTCGAATTTCGGGTAACCTCGAAGTGTCTCGAATTTCGGGTGATATGTAGTGTGCAAAAAGTGCTTAACCCGAAACTTATCTATCTCGAAACAAAGTTGTCTCGAAATAGCTCTATCTCTCGAAATTTCTCTTAGACACAAGAGACAAGATTCGGGTTAAGACGAATCTCGAAACTAGTGAGGGGTTTCGAGTTATAGCTGGAGCTCTGGTTTAGCACAAGTGAAAAAAATGAATATCTTTTTATGAGTAGAGGTGGGGGGTTTATATAGTAGATGAGGCCCATAAATTAAGCCACCAAATCCGCCCATGATTCCACCAATCACGCCTAACCCGAAATTCCTTATGTCGAAATTACACTGTCTCGAAATTAACTTATCCCGAAAGTACATCTTAACCCGAAACATTGTCCCGAAAGTACCTCTAACCCGAAACATTGTCCCGAAAAGTACCTCTTACACGAAATATTGTCCCAAAAATGAGATTTAGGGACATACTTCTATATAACTTTCGAGTGAACCATGCTTAGTCCTTTTTATTGTATTTTCTCACGTGTCTTCGTTGACAGAGTATCCTCCCTTAATTAATGCCACGTAATACGATCATAATGTGGTATAACAACATCAAAACTCATTTCGTGAGTTTTAGCTAGGTATATACATCGCTTTGAATTGTTGGTTATTGTGTTAGAGAAAATGTGATGGTAGACAAACTAAACGGATGCAACTATATATATTCAAGGTTGCATTTATCCCCCCAAATAAAATATGAAATTAGTATAATGCAATTTTATGTAGTAACAAACTCAAGATTTAGATTAATTTCGAATTACCAGAATATTAATCCTAAATTTAAGACAACTTTTGTAGCAGCAGCGGGTCAAAAATCCATTTTGTCCTTTAATTTGGCACCATCACCAAAATGGTCCCCTAACTAGTCACATCGCCGAAATGGTCCCTTAATTTGGTTTTTTGGTCCCTTCACCGGCCCAAAATTAAAATGGCTCAGAAAATGCTTACGTGGCCATCGGTTGACCACATCCGACCCGGTTTGACCCACTAAATTATATTTTTAACACCTGAAATATCCACATATTTAAAAATAAAATAAAATCAAATGATGAATTATAAAACTACTTAACCCGCAAGCGAACATTCGTCACCCTCACCACCCGCCAAACTACTCTGCTTCATCTCCCGCCTAATCCGGTCAAGCTCCCTCTTTTCAGGTAAAACTCTTCACCCCTTACCATAATTTCCGCGTTATTAGGTAATGTAATTGAAGGGTTTCATTAATCTGTGTGTGTGGCCAAATCTTACCATAAAATCGGAATGGGCTCTGCGTTTTTTGATGACTGTCGAATTGTAGACTTTGGTTTCGCCTTTTTAGCACCCCTCGCCATTTTTGAGCTTCGATGAGTGATGATCGGAGTATTGACGGTGAGATTTTGGCCAAATCGCTGATGGACGACGCGGCGACGAAGAGAGTGAAAAAGTAGGAAGTGAATGTGAGAGAAATATTTTATTCGCGGGCTTTTTTTTTGTTATATTTCTTTCATTTTTTTGATTATGTGGATATTCCAGGTGTTTAATAAATATTAAAAATATATTTTAGGTGGTCAAATAGCCTCGGGTGTGGTCAACTGGTGGTCACATAAGCATTTTCCGAGCCATTTTAATTTTGGTCCTGTGAAGGGACCAAAAAACCAAATTAAGGGACCATTTCGGCGAGGTGACTAGTTAGGAGACCATTTTGGTGATGGTGCCAAATTAAAGGACAAAATGGATTTTTAACCCGCAGCCAGTAGATCATTAATAAAGAATTAAATCGAGGCAATGTGAAGCAAGGCTATAAAAGAAAACTAGTCACAAGAATTAAACAGTCTATCGGTACGGTCATTTATAATTAAGCAATTTAACCATACTGAACCCTTTATCTTCGTCGGATTACTTACTTTCACACGCAATTATCTAACATACATGTCATACATAAGGCCAAAATGGCAGGTAAAATTGTGGAGCAAAGGCGAAAAATAAATAAATTAACTTTAATTTGATGCAGAATCTACATCGACGGCAGTGTACTGTACATTTGTTAGTTAAGTTATTATAGGCGACTACTAATAGTACTATAGGTTTGTATCTTTGCTTAGAAAAATCAAAATTCAACCTAATATTAACTTTAGATATTAGTTGTCTTCTTAAATTAAATTTTGATGGGTATGTGTACCCGTTTAAGTTCTAAATCATTTAGAGCTAATTGCAATTATTTTTATACGATATATGACATCATCATTTAAGAGGGATGCATCAATTTAACATGACATTAGAATGTAATTTATCTATATATTTTCATAAATGATTCGCTTGTTTCACACTACAAAAACCCTTCCAATTTTTTGAAGTATTGTCATGAACACAATTCTGAATACTACAAAAATAAGTTACATGCATAGTCAAATGAAAATGACAGAACCATTAATATATTGGTTGATAAACTTTGTCCAATCTATATATAAATGCCTAAATGGTCATGAGCCCACACTAACATGCACTTCATAACCACTTCTAGCAACCATTTCTACTCAATTATTGTTACCTACTTATAAATTCTTCCCACTTGTGGAACATCACATACACCACAAAAGCTTCATCCTTTTTCTTTTCAAAATTTGCACTCAATTTTTTCCAATATAGTAACAACATTTTGTTTCAGTATAAAAATGGGAAATTGCTTAGAGTCACGAAAAAAGAGCCAAATACAACAAGAAGAGGTTGTTCAATCTGAAAATGGAAATGTGAATGAAGGGAAAAGTGGGAACCATATGAGAGTGAAAGTAGTATTGACAAAGGATGAATTGGAATGGCTAATGTTGCAATTAAAAGATAGAGAAGGAAAAAGGCTTGAAGATGTGTTGGGAGAAATACAAAGAAGCAGAGAAATAGTTGGAACTGCGTGGAAGCCTTCTTTGGAAAGCATAAGTGAAAGCCTTGATGAGTTAGTTGCCTGAAAATATGGACAATTAAGTCATTTTCGTGCTCGTGCTCGTGCTCATGCGTCTTTTTTTAGAGATTATTTCGTGCAACTGTTGATTGCAGGATAATATGACTCGTGTTTTGATGAAATGTGCTAGAATTTTGTTGCATGTCAAGTGTGCAGGAGTAGTTTTGTATCAATTATGTGCAACTTTGGTACTACTGATGTACCCTGGATCATGAATGTATATATTATTAGGATGCTTCAATTTTCAATTGCATTTATGCTTTAGATATTAGGAAGCTATAAATATGATAGTATTGTATGTTTTGGTTTTTAATGAATAACTTATACAGTTATACTCAAGAAATGCATTTTACAAAGTTCTTTTTTCAATTTTTGTTTTGTTTTTGTTTTATGAACCCATTTCGCAAAGTTGAACAACCGTTTTCTCTTTTGCCTATCCATAACTCCATTTGGAATTTAAGAGATTAGGGATCGAGGTTTCTTTTCTTTTTCACGAAAAGTACCGAAATTTTTCAATTTTTAATTCTATCCAAATGAGCACACAAGTACGTTTCAAACTATTTGCTTTCAAACTATTTGCAGTAATATTTTTCACGAATTTTCCAAAATATATCGAAAAAATCGTACAAAAAAAATTATAATATTTGGCTCACGGAAACATGGTACCGAAACGAAACTTTGTTCCGTGGTACAAGCACCATACAAAAGTATATCTAACTTTGAATTGGGAAAATGAAAATGGAATCTATGAAAAGATTTGTCGGTAAATAGATTGCACATTATGATAAGATTTGTCAAGACATGTTATTGCTCCATGTGACCATGTGCTTGAAATTAAGAATCGGATTACATGTATTAATTTGTACCTTTGAATAACATCTGTAACGTTGCATCATGAAATAAGAATTTCTACCATCTTGTCGAACATGGTATCACAATTAACAACGTACATAATATTCACAAACACGTACATACACAGCATATTTATGTGTATATTTTCGAAACTTCTTCTCCCAATCATTCGGATACTATTATCTTTTGTAAATGTCCAAAAGGTTTTCGGTATATACGTAGTTCAGCTAGCTTATTTTGTATATATGCTATTCTCATTTTATTTTTTAACACGGACGGTTATTTATTCATAGACACATACATTAGATTGCGAGGGTACGGATCAGGGAAAATGACACATATATGTATAATGTATATCCAATCTAACGAAAATTTTCGAACCGGAAGTGCAGGCTGTCCAAAAAGTACAAAACTGAGATTAATCTACACAGTTACGCCACACCTAATCTGAGCCCAAACTTGCCAACATCATCAATTGTGTTAGTCCCTCGGTATGTAAGCGAGACTTTTAGCTAGGAAAAACTAGTCCACGTCCTCCTTATGTCCTTGTGTCATGGATGAAAATTTCGGTTCGGGAATACGTTTCGGTTAGCTAAAAATTGGAAACGTTTCGTAAAATTTCGAGAATTTTTCGGCATGTTTCGAAGAATTCGTAAAATTGTAGTTATAACTATCATGGAAACTACATGTATATTTCGTACCGGTGAAGTCAAAAACGGAAACTTTTCGGTACTTTTCGAAGAAACGCACGGAAATTTTGATCTATGCCTTGTGTTATGGTGCGTGTGATGATTGTAAAAAGAAAAAAATTAAAAAAACTAACTTCTAATTATCATTGCGTTATAACCACAAGCACATATAAAGATATTCACGAATTTAGAAAAACTTATTATGTACCGTCGTTGTATTGATGGCGCGGTGCAACCAAATGTGTGGATTAAAAGTATTTTCTAAATTACAGAACATAACCACTTAATAACTTCATCCACACCATGTATTGGTTGCAGTAACCAACTGGAGTACCACGTCAGTCATATGTACGACTGTCCCTAATAATTGTTTTGAATTTAGGCACTATATGAACACAAATGATCAAGAACATGGGCTCAATCAAATATTTCAATTCTCAAGTCCAATATCCAAAAAATCAAAGTGGGAAACCCAAGTAATAGCCCAATAGGCCCAATAAAAATAATATCTTGGGCCTCCTAAATAAAGAATAGTATAAAATTAATATAATATAATATGATATAGCGATTGAAATTTGAAAGGAAAAATTCTTCAGAGAAAGGAGAAGAAGAATAATTATTACGCAGCAGCACGATGAGCAGCACAGCAGGGCACGCCATGAAGAGAATTCCACTCATCAAATTCCCTCAAAGGCATAAGCCTTCTGGTAATTAATTTGCCAATTTTCGATTTTGCCATTTTGTGTCGTGAATTTATGATTTTTTTTGGTTGTTTAATTAATTGGCCTGACCCATTGAAATGACCTAATTTACGGTAATTGGAGCTCGTTTGTAGTTTTCGGTCAATCGCATGATGCTCGCCTCTCATTTGTTTAAGATATAGTTTGGTTGGATAAGTTTAACAGCAATATGATGTTTGTTTGTTGGATATTTATGGCTGTATTGCATTTTATTATTATTATATATTTATGAGAAGTTTGTTGGTTTGGTGAGGTTAGAATTGGAGAAATTCTGCGCGCCTCTGGGATAAAAATATGTTATACATTTACTGGTTTTCTGGTGAGATTATGGGGGTTTTGTTGAATAAGGGCACGGGGTGGCACTTGAGGGAAGAGTGGGAATCGATGAGGTTCCGAGCTGCCACCTTGTATGTTTGGTGATTGTTGCATGGAGGAGAGAAAAACCTAGGCAGGAGTCGATTCATGGTCCGCGAGTCCCATGGTTAGCATTCTGGATATGTTTTGGTGAAGAACGATAGCTGTTGTGAAGCAATTGTCTTCGATAAAGTGTTCGGTATTTTGATTTTCGTTACAGCAATTGCAGGGTATAGGTGTAGTGTTATCTCGAATCTGGTATTGCTTTGGCAGGAAAAGCTGTACTAGGATGTATTTAGAAGTGTCGCTTTATAATGGAAGTGTCTGTGTTCTTTCATTTTGAGACGGGAAGAGTGTTTTATTTTACTGCGGGACAGCACTTCCCTTTATGTCTGTTCTGTTTCCTTTGGGGTAGGATGTTGTAATCGTATTTGTAGAATATTATTTCTTTCTTAGCTGAAGATTGATGTTGCTGAGGAACAACTGCTTGTTGTAGAGTTTAGGGTCTTGGAAACGAGTTCAACTTTCAGGATGCATGATTATATTTTTTGTAAAAAGGTTTCAAGGGAGTCAGTATCGGAACTAGATATTTTATTACCAGCAGATTTTTTAGAAGTTTTGCAGCTCATAGATTTGATGATGTCTCTGCCTTATGCCACTCTCTAATATCTTATGGGTTACTTGTTTATTTCTAGTGTCCTTGGTATGTGACCATGCCTTATGCCTATGTGATTCTTTGTTGACTTTGGAGACCCTTTGAACATTCCGCATACTCGTTCTGAATAGCAAAACCATTTTCTTTAGGCACAGCACGAAAGGCTGAAGATTTATCAGTCGATGAGGAAATTGTTCGAAGAGTTTTTGCAAAGTCTCCATCTAACACGTCTCTGGGAGGAAAGGCTTCTGATCAGCCAAAAAGAACTCCGGTAACTCAAGAGGAAATTGATGCTGTCTTGGTAAGTGAACCACTGAGAAACATATGATGTTAGGAAGTTGATTGACATTCTTTTAGTATTTTGTACGCTTTGCTCTCAGCAAAATAGTTTCTATATATGCATTGATGTGTTTTGTTCTTGACGTGTTAGCTTCTCATGACTATACCATACGCTGCAATGATTAATACATATCTAGGAGAACCTACATTAGCATGAAGCCTGTTTGTTTTTTCTATTTTACTCTCCATGGTGCTCGTATCTTTTCTTGAAAGGCATTTTAATTAGAAGCGTTTTAATCATACTGCCGCATTCCTATTTATTACAAATTATACTGGCCAGATGCCACAGCTATTCAAGAACATGCATAAGGGGATATCCATCCATATATGCATTCATGTGTTTTCATACTCTATATACAGATTTTGTTGAGCCTTGAAATTTCATATGATCTTCATTATTAGCTGATCTTTTCCGTTTTTACAGTTGGGTGGCTGTTTCTGACCCTCCACCGGAGCCTTCAGCTTTGTCAATAGAGGGCAAATTACAAATAAGATCATTGGTTTCACATAAATCCTCATTTGAAGCACTCATGGCATGCTTATTACCTTTTTGACAGCAAAATGAAAATATATTCGGTCCCATGTATTTCTTATTATATCTGTTTGGCCACTTTCATGATTTTCACTGAGTGTTATTAACAACTATCTCCACTGGAGAACACTTCTTCCAATTACGCGAATATAGAATGCCTTAACTTGTTTTGTGGAAGATGCCTATGTTCTGATATTCAAATGCATGGTGTTCGTCCTTGACAAAGTTTGCTACAAACAATAAAGCTACATAACTGATGCACATACACAGTGGCAACTGAAATTCACCATTTGCTCTTTCACAATGTCGATTGACTTTCATGATTTGCAATACAGCGAAAGAGTGATTATTTACATCCAAAAACACTAGAATCATGATCTCTCCACCAGTTCATCAAGAATGACAGACTTCGGATTCACCATTGGTGGACCCTTTTCGCGCCGCTCGAGCTCGTCAAGCCTGAAGGTAACGAGCTTATCCCAGTTCCCACCTTCAAACAGAACTCCAGCCTTTCCATCAGTAATCCTCTGCACAATCCCACAGTACATGTAGAACGGATTGTTGCTATTTTTGACAATAGCAATCATTCCTGGCAGAAGCAGAGGCAACTCTGGTGGTTTTGATTTCTTCACCAAACTCTGATCAAACACCAAACTCGCCGAAGTTTCTTTCTTTTTCGGAGGTGGGTTTTCCTCGATGAATTTCTGGAGACCCTTTTCACCCCCGGGAAATCCGCCCGTCAATCCTAGCAACTCCTTTTCGAAAGCATCTTCGAATGTGTTGAGAGCTGGTGGCTCTTGTTCTTCTTGTGATGGTGATGGGATAGTTGTGGATTGGGATGGTTCTTTCGTGACTGTCTTTTTGAGTTCTTTTTGAAGGTTCTCTTCTCCGTTGCAAAGGCCTCGGCCCCCGAGAATTTCGTAGAGATTGAATTTGGCTTTGGTGATGGTTCTGTGTTTTGTGATTGTGAGGATTGTTTTTGGATTGGGGTTAGTGAAATAGGTTTGGCCAAGAAAGTGGGATTTGTGGAGAAGTGGACCTTGAAGAGTTGAGAGATGGAGAGGAGTAGCCATAACTCTGCGTGCGTGTGCGACTGTGTGTGTGTGTGTGTGTGTGTGTGTGAGAGAGAGAGAGAGAGAGAGAGCAATTCAGGAATTAAATTTGGGCCACAAAATGAGTTTCTGAAGATATCTCCTAAAGTGATCTGCTCCACCAATCAAAGTTAAACTGAAGTCATCTCTTCTCCATTATGATCGCAAGTGTGATTCATATATTTTGTACGAGGAAGTATGTCTGAAACTAACACAGTCAGTATTTAAGTTAGGAAGTAAATGTGTCTTTCAGTCTATTTAGAAAAGTATAATCATAAAATCTACGAAATTTGTTTGATAAAATATAATGTGAACCCGAATTAGTACTCAATGTGGACTTATACCAAGGACTTTTCGCCCTCACCAGCTGTACTCTGTAGATTTTGTAATAAATTAGTACATCTTTTCAGTAAGGTGTGTGTAACAATGCAGTTGAATTGGGACTTAGTAAATAAATTGATAGATATCACAGCACTGGGTAGTTTGGACTTCCTGAGCTTCAGGCAGCTATTATTCTAATACTATATGTATGTTGTAATAATTTATGCTACCATGTAGTATAAACGTGTGACCTAGGTGCACATTCGAATTAGGAGAATGTGCATGTTAATGTGGAAGATAATACAAAAAATGGTTGTGAAGAATAAGGGTTTCCACAATTAGAACTGAAAAGCTAGTGGGAAAGAAAATTTAGGGTATGATGGCTCGAGATCATGTATGCCATGCCGTAGATGCTAACATTTCTAGCACGAAGATGAACCAAACGCCTTAGACGAAAATTATGGGCACAATCATCATAAATTTAACTAGTTGGAGTCATGGATCAAAGATTTATTTCGAATTCATGTTTTGTTCTGTCGAATATTAAAACTCTTAGTTATGTTTCTAGATTTTTAGATATTTCTCGGCATATTCGTAAAAGAGGCTAACCAATAATTTAAAAGATACTTGTGCTTTTCATTTTGGTAGAACAAAAACTGGAAACATTTTAGAACTTTTGAGTGAGAAAAAAAGACTTTGATCCATGGTTGGAGTTTTAAAAGAGATAATTACAACATAATCTTAGTGCCAAACTGGTATGTTCGAATGCAGATTACTAAAACATGTCTACGTTTGTAAACCAACCTAGAATACTAAAACACGGGTGAAGTCCTACTTAATGTTTAAACTATAAAGCTTTAAAGCTAAGTTTGACCTTTAGAGTAACTAATAGAGAGAAAAATGTTTTCATCTCCGCGTTGTTTCCAATCCTTTTATGTTATAAAATTGTAGTGTAATATACTTGGGAATTTTTTTCTCGTTGCGAGAGCAGAACATTATCGTCTACTATGTTATTGCCTTGGGACATAAAGGCGGCAAGGTTCCCAAAAATTTACAAGGAAAGATAATTAAATATTTTTTAACGTAGTTATTATACCACATCATGATCGTATTAAAAAATTCTCCCCCCTAAAGAAAAACTATGATATACATCTGTTGTATTACTTGTGTTACTCAAATCAAAATATCCTTAGCATTTTTCAGACAAGTAAAAGAAAGTAAAAATTAATAAATTACTTGTCAAATAAAAATAGACAATTAGAAACGAAATGCATTTAAAAACACTCAAAAACAACAGACATCCATAGTGATAACAAACCACAAGCACGCATCAAGTCGGATGTAGCTCGATTTTTGTTTTTTCAATTATTTACCATTGCAACAATTTCCTGATGCATCAATTTTATTCAATGATGGCTAATTCACTATCATTCAACTATAGGTGCAAGGAGCTATATACGCTATTCTTCCCATTCTATGTCGGACTTCACCATATTAACGTAGATTTCAAGGGTTTGTACTTTGAAGGTACTGATCACATAATGATTTCAGGGGGAAAAAAAAACAACAAAAAAAACAATTTTGATCATTTTTTTAGTTTCCCTTCCTAAGCAGGATATTTTTTAAGATGCAAATAGTTTTTAACCATTATTTTGTTTCCCGAGCTAAAGAATAAATAAACCGAAGTACCAGTATGTATAGGGTGGAAATAATCAATTTTAACCATCTTTTAGTTTTCCCTCCCAAGCTAAAAAAAAAAAAACGCGAGTACATAACAAGTCGTATGTTAAGGAAAGACGAAAAAACAATTTTAACCTTTTCCCAAGCCCAAAAAAAAAAAGTGTACTAATATTTTACCTGGTTATCCAAGGAACATCAGATGCCATCATTCTGGGGGTTGTGAAAGCATGCCAGCTCCCAGTGAGAAAGAAATTCCATCTAGTGAGCATTCAAATGCAAAGAACGGGTAAAGAACAAGTTTCCCAAGTAGGGGAAACTTGAAGGAGACAACCGTCGAGAAACCCAAAGAAAGTTTTATTCATTAACTAGATAAGAAGAAAGCACATAGATAATAAGATAAGAAAACAGGAAGGGCATTTCAAAAACTCGGAAAAATAAAATCGTCTCAATGTGTACTTTCAGGAGAATGATGTATCCGACTTAAATTTACTGACTCAGACACAAGCGACACCGGCATCACTGCCTCAACCTCAGAGGACACATCAGAACTAAGTAAGGGGCCACATTTAGAATCAAGTAACCTTCGTTCCTGACTGCCATCAGGGTAGTTGAGGTGTTCCTGATTGCCATCAGGGTAGTTGAGGTTTCGTTCATCATTAGAACCAAGCATTGTTTGTTCTTCATTTTTACTGCCAGATTCTGCTGACACATCTTTCACATCAGTAGGTAAAGGAGCAGCAGATGCTTCAACACTTTCCACAGACACAGATTTCTCCTCAACATATGGGTCAGATAGAGGATTCGCCCCTATATTGATATGGTCCATTGCAGAATCTGGTTGTCCTGATTTCTCATTTGTATCAGCATTGACAGGTACATCAATTTCTCGTTGGGCTGTTTCCACATTGACTTCCACCTTATCTTCTTCGATGTCAAAGCCTGGAAGAGCATCGTCTGCAACCTGCATGTTGTCCAATGCGTGCAGCTTCTCAGTTTTATTTGTATCTACATTCTGATCCTCCTGATCAGGATTTGAAACTAATTCACTCAAAACAATAGGTTTGTCTCCCTCTTCCACCATTAAGTCTTTCTTCCTCTTATACAGTGACATTGCTTTCTGCAGTGACAAGAAAAATATCAACACTCAGGCACATTTTATTGGGCTCCACATTTCGACTGCTACAAGCATAAAAGGCAAAATCACACCGCTTGAAACAATGTCTAATAGCACCTAATTGTAATAAATGGAAGTTAAAATTGAGAAAACCATTTACTAAAAATAAAATAAAAAATATGAGAAAAGAGAAGCAAAGGGCGGAGCCACAATAATGCCCTAGAACAATTCAGTAGAGTGATACAAACTGTTTAATACCTTGAAAACAGAATCATCAGTAGATGCAAACAGTGTATAACTCGGGATATTCTGCGGAGATGTCCCTTTAGCTGATACGGCATCCTGTCAAGCGAAAAGAATAAAGATGGAGCTAAAATACTGATAATGAAATTGATTGACAAAATGAAAAAATAATAGTACGCCTGTCAAACTTACATCCATATACAAAATATTGAAATCGTCCACGTCAAAGAAACTGCTCTGGTCCAGATTCGTCAAGCCCGTGCACTGATCATATATTTCAGGTTCAGCAAGATCTGAAGAGATGTCAAGTTTGGAGAGGTAAACATGGGAAAGGCACACATCATCCTTTGTTGACATTTTAACATCACTGGTCTCCTCCATAAAGGGAGTCTCAGCTTCATTCTTTTCAGTGGTCTTTGCTGATTGACTAATCTCATTGCTCTCTGCTTGCTGCTCAGATCGAGTTTGCTCACTTTTAGCTGGTTGAGTAAACTGACCAGCTAAAGCTTCATCAGCACTTCGGATGGAGTTATTCTCTTTCTCAGAAGATGCCATATCCATGCTCGCTGTTCTGTTTGGCCCTCTCCATAAATCGCTGCTTGAATCCCATCCTCGACCACCAGGCAGGCCCCTGGAATGGTCCCAATCGGGCCTTCCATACATTTGAGATTCATCCCGAAACATAGCATTACTGCCATCCCACGCATTGTACGAATCATCCAGCTGATTGCGCCAACCCATGGGGCGATTAGGGCCAGAAAACCTGTTAGGATCTTGCATGTGATAAGGGGAGGGATGGTTCAACTCCATTTGTGGTCTGACACCAAACATTGGTGGAGGAGGAAATGGCTGCATAACTGCATGAAAACCAACAGGTGGAGCATGTGGGAAAGGCAGGAAACCATTTGGGACAGGAGAAGGCCAGCTTGGAACACCTCTCCAAGCATTTCCTTGAATTCTTCCCATGTTGGGATCGCCAATCCTCCTATTACGACTGCTGGACTTACCTCGGCTATCATCGTCAGCTACCCCTGATGGTAAAGGGCTATCGACCCCTGTCCTAAACAGGGGAGGAGGCGGTAATGCCTTAGAACTGCTATTATAATGGTTGTTTTTTGAAAAAGGCGAAGAAACAGATAAAGTGTCTGCATCTGCTTGTGAAAAATCATCCCCGGCTAGTGATTCCATGGCTGCATCCCGCCCTCCCCTACTTTCCTTCCCAGAATACTCCTTCATATCTCGAGAACCGCCACTCCTCTGTGTTGATTCTTCCATATCAATACTCTGCCTTACATCAGATCTACTGAATTGTCTCTTATCAGTACTTGATGGAGATTTATCCGCTAACTGCAAGGGTGATGACCAAATATCAGACTTCGACCGCCTTTCAGTAGATAACTCGCCTAAATGGCCATCTTTTGGACCCAGTTTTTCCAGTGAACGAGATGATGAATTCTTCTCGGATCTTCCGCTATTTCCAGAATAATCTCTGTTATAGCTTAAGTTACGCCGAACTTTTTCTTCATAGTCATAATCTCTATACTTAGATTCATCATGCTTGGGACCCCTGAAATCAGTAAAACTTATGTATTAAATGTATTGCCTCAAAAGAATAAGGTCATATGTGGTGTCAGATAAACTTTTCAAACATTTCATAAGCTAGAACTACAATGTCAATTAAATATGCAGAAAAGGTAAAGGAGACCTTAAAGTCATTGCCGTTCAAATACAAACAAATGTCTGGCTTCAATATACTTATATGCAATTGAGTTATCACCACAATGTTCCAGAAACATGTCGGCAAGATAAAGCAAATCATGAAATCTAACATTCCAGCACTTCATTAATTTTAGCTATTTTTTCGAAGCAAAAATCAGACCTTCAAGAAAAAGAAAGAGAACTTTTCATATCGCCTGCCAGACATAGGAAACAAGTATGATACAGCTCAATATGTTTGCACAAAATCATTTATGACACAGTATTTCTAAAACTTCAGAGGTCACGGAAAGAAGACAACACCAACTAATACTTTTCTTCTTATTTAATGTCTATGTAACATGCAGACGACCCATATTAAGCCAAAAGAAAATCTTTCTGTCGAACAAGTCTTTAACTTGAAAGCGAACATCAAGAGTATACTAAACAAGTCCTTAATTCGGAAAGATCACATGCTTGAAGATTACAAATATTTCAAAGATAAAAAAAATGATTTGCGTAAAATGAAAGAAGAGCCCACTATTTTAATTATCCACTTCAGTAACAGGAAAATATTTTTTTCTAATGGTAGCTTCCTTTAACGAAGGGGAATAGTACCTCCATCCCATTTAAAAAAGTATATTTTCTGACAGAAAATGATCTCAATCGAAAACCGTTGTGTCAGATGAATATAGTACTACATACACACAGTAAAGATATCATTAAATGTATACAAGTACCTATAGTGATCCTTTGCAACATGAGAATTCAGGGGTGGTGAACTCCGCCTTCTATTGTGGCTATAAGTATATTCGCCATCGGCATTACTAGTAGTAGACTTTCCTCTCTCAGTCACAGGGTCTATCCTGGCACTGTTGGCACTCCTCTTTTCAGCATCAATTTTATCCCTGGTATTTCCAGATCTCAGATCACCATAATCAACATTTTCATTAGTCCTTCTCCTACTTTGATCATCTCGCGAAGCGACTGTTCTATCATCACGGGTTGGACTATCATCATATGCACCATATTTTTTAGAATGGTGATCGGCAACATAAGCATCATCTCGAGAACGCTTAGGATCAGACTTGCCGCCAGAGCGATCTCTTGAGAATGAGATATGTTCGTCCCTATATTTAGAGTCTTTCAATCTCTTTTCTCTATCAAAATCATCCCCTGGCTTCCTATCCTTATTCCGTATGTCTCTGTAGATATCCTCACCATACTTTTCATCATTGTGTCCATTATCTCTCTCTCCATCTTCCCTATAACTGCTGCCCTTCCGCCTATCATCTCTGTTACCATCCTCATAATACCTTACATCACCACGTCTAACATCTCTGTCACCATCTTCACGACTTTGATCATCTTTACGCCTGTAGTCTCTGTCACCATCTTCATCGTACTTATCATCTCTATGCCGACCATCCCTCTCAGTACCCTCACGATACTTATCATCTTTCCGCCTGCTATCTCGCTCTCCATCTTCCCTGTGCTTTTCATCCTTGCGTCTGTTGTCTTTGTCACCATCTTCACGGTGTTTCTCAGCTCGACGTTTGGAATCTTTCTCGCCATCCTCACGGTACTTATCATCTCGATGTTTACTATCTTTATCAGCATCCTCCCGATACTTCTCATTCCTTTGCCTGTCATCTTTACGGCCGTCTTCCTTACGTTTATCTGTATAACTACTATCCTTGTGCTTATCATCTTTGTACTTAGTATCATCGGCATGTTCACCTTTAAAGGACAATCTCCTCATGTCACCTTCTCTGGAATCATCATGGTGCCCATCTCTTTCACTTTCTCTTTTCCTATGCATCCTTTTCTCACTCTCCTTCTCCAACTCAGAATTTGGCAATTCATCATGTACAGCGCGTTCTGCAGGGGTAAAAAAATTTAAATGTACAAATTAGAAAAATTATATAATGGTCACTGGTAGAAATTGTCCAGAAAAATGAACGGAAACCATCTATTATCCTTGATAAGTAAGCAGGGAGAAACCATATCTTGTAATCACTTTTTCGCAGCTGTATTAACACAAGCCAGATAGTAACAAAAACATGGAAAATCACAAAACATCAGTATCACCTCTAGCACATCCTAACAAGTGAACATAGAGGCATAGGAAATCACAAACTATAGCAAAAACAGTGAATAAGATTAAACCACAATTCCTCAGCTACAAATGAGAAGAAACCTTAATAATCCAATTTATCAATTCGATCTCACACTAAAACAAAGCCTAAGTATTTACTATAAAAGTTCGCCATTATGCCTTAAATTTTAAAAAGTATGCAATTACCAAATTAACATCAGAAACTAATTTGTAAGCAACAATAATTTTAAGATGAAAAAGGTCAGAAGAGAAAGGGACTATAGCTTTAAAACCCATATTACTAGAAACGTAATGGACCAAATTACTCGTGTAACAATTTAGCTCCCTTATTGGCCTAACTTAGAGCTCCAACAGAATCATGTCAACCAAAAATTTTAAAACTAAGGCAACAAAAAATGGAAATACTATATGCTCTCGGCATGATTAGTAAGCCCACCACAATTCCTACTGGGAGTTTCAAGGATCAAAAATGTGCATAGGCCACCAGAATCAACAAAAAGTTATTAGAGACAGTTTTTCCACAAACTAATTAAGCAAAATGCACAGCACGGTCAAATAAATATTGACTGGATTTAAAGATACATTTAAACAAGTGGTTGTATCTGATAATCATCAATATATATAAAAGCTGAAAAGAAGCACGAATCACTTAATTCAAGCACAAAAGGATAAAACAGTAAAAGATTAATCAGTAAAGCATGAACTAAACGGGTTCCCAAACACTTGTGTCAAACCATAACGAGTTACCTTACCAGAAATTTCTCGGGCACGTTTACCCAGTCTCTCATCAATAATACCAACTGATTGTGACACTTGCTGCTTAACAACATCCATATCTACTAATTTCGCCTCGTCACCACCACGCTTGCTCTCCTGACCCCCAATCTTATCCTTCTCCGGCCTACGATCCCTGTCCTTTGACTCCTTCCCTTCTTTCCGCCCAGAAGAATCCCTCTCAGACTTCCTCTTCGACTCCCCTTTACTCTTATACTCCTCTCTGTCAGCAGCCCCAGTAGATACCAAACTGTCATCTTTTCTCTCACCCGAGCCTCCACTCTCATACCTTTTACTCTTATTGTTCAAATCAAGTTTCAAAACTTCACCTTTGCCGCTACTCTCCTTAATTTTAAGGTCGCTTTTCGAACTCTCCCCTTTACTCATTTTCTTCTCCACATTCCTCTCACTATCTCCCCTTTCCTCCCCACCCCCACTCCATCTGTCACCCGCAACAACTGAATCGACTTTCTCTTTCCTCCGTTTGGACGAAACATACTCCTCCGACACCTCACTATTCCCATGACCACCGATTAAATCTTTCACGTCCTTCTCATCCCTCACCTGCGACGAAATCTTACGTTTCTCACCAGGCGAATCCCGATAAACCCGCACCAAGCTCTCGTCCTTATTACTACTCTTTTCCTTCATCCTCACATCCTCTTCGGAATCCGAATAGCCCCTCGAACTGTGCTTGCTCTGCTTATGCGACGACTTATGCCTCGAACTCTTGGGCATAACTACAACACTGAAAAAAACTTAGACCTAATTTCTCACTGGTGAATCCAACAATGACGAACGCTCCAATTCACCACAAAAAAAAAAAAAAAAAAAACTCAAACCTAACCAAACCCTCGAAACCCTAATTCAAAAATTTCCCAAAATTAAAACTCCCGATTTATTTATCCCCAAATCCAATCACAAACCCTAGAAACCTAATCGAATCGAATCGGATTCGTTCGATTGCGGCGGAACTAAAAACTCACGAATCTATCAATAAATGCACCATTTTATCATCAATTAATAAAAATCCAATCGCCGCACAAAGAAAAAAAGATTCAAAAATCGGATTTCACTTTGAAAAGTATCCGAAAACGGGAAGAACACTTTTTTAGAGAGAGAGAGAAAGAGAGATCGGAGGCGAAGGGTATGATATGATGCTCTGTAAAATTGAAAATTGAAAAGAAAAAAAATGTGATTCGCATTGGGGTATCGCGGATAACTGGGGGTCGTGTATGAATTGACGTTATTGCCCTCGGGTCATGTAGTGATTTACTGGTGTCCTGCCACTGGGCTTGGGTGCTTTTAGGGTGCCCATGATTGGTGGTTGGTGAGATCGTGTGATGTGATTAGTTAAG
The DNA here is from genome assembly GCA_948329865.1 of Linaria vulgaris. Lineage (NCBI taxonomy): Eukaryota > Viridiplantae > Streptophyta > Magnoliopsida > Lamiales > Plantaginaceae > Linaria > Linaria vulgaris. Next base: position 146,719,233 of record OX415249.1, on the reverse strand, counting down.
GAAAAAAATATGTGAGGAAGAATGGGGGTCTTGGTAAGGGTGGGTGCGGCCAGGGAGGGTACTCGTCTCGTTCGGAGAATAATAGTGAATGCCTGAACTTACGAGTTTTGTTTTGATATTTAAGATTTTTGAATGATTTGAGGACAAATACTCGCGTCATTCATATAGGGGAGTTCGGTTTGAACCTATTTTTAAAGATAGTAATTATCATTATTACAAAAAAAGAGAATTATGTTGCGCTTGTGGTATCTGATACTGATTATGGCGATATGTTAGATATAAGATGGAAAATTATCAATATTTGTAATATGATATACGTAATTACCGTAAAGGGTGATAATAATTGTTAAGTAAGTTACGTAAAATGTATTTATAGGAAATCTCGAAAGAGTCAAAGGGTTGGGAGTGAGTCATGGGCATATTTACCATAACTTTAATGTATTTATAAGAAAGTGCAAATGAGTTAGAGGGTCGGGGTGAGTATCTGACCGAGTAGCAAAACGAGCGAGGCGACTACTCGAACTAGTTTCACATCCAGTTATATAACCAGCGTGTTGTGTGCACTTTGGTAACCATATGCGAACATTCCCAACCAAATTCATAAATTATTGTGAAACTTCTCATACAGTTAGATATTTAGTAATCCAACCCATTGTTAACCCTTCCATTGTTGGTCAAAACGAGAGTTGAACTAAATAAGCAAAATTAGAATTGCGAGAGATGAACAGTGATGATTTACCTACCTATCCATAGGCGATAGTCGTAGGTCAAGCCGTCACATCCATCAAAACCATCTCTCCACGTGTTATCTCATCCCTTGCCCAATACACAACCAATATTCATTTGATCTCTCAACTCTGGATGTCTCGAGAAGCAATGTGTTGCCCGTGTTGTTGCATTATACTCCAACATAAAGCTCAAAGCCAACGCATCACATTGTTCAATAAAATAGTTATATTCGTCATCTAAAGAGATAACATATTGACTTATCAATATTGACATTATTTGATGGCATTATTCAGTCAAAGATTGTATACCACTATTTTGGCACTTGCTTAATCATATACACAGTAATTCACACACTTTTTTCTCATCCATTAGCATCAAAAGAGTTATTTCATATTGATTTTTATCATTTAATCCACGACTAATAAATGACGTATTGACACCTTTCGATATGTCCAATAACGTTAATGCAACAATTCTATTGAGCAATCAAGTTGATGCTTGTGTTGTGTCAATTAAGTCAATGCATTATTTAATTTATTTTTGCCTAAACTCTCTAACTATGAATTTGACCTAATACTAGTCAGTAGGCCCATTCTAGATGCGCTAATACTTTAAGTTTTATTGTTAAAAACAATCATAATACATAAATAATCAAGATGGTGAAAAGACCTCAAAACCCCTTTATATCCAATATACTTCTCAGATTGTGACTAAGACACGGAGAAAGTCACAAGGGAACCCTCAAAGGGCTGCTTCTCTGTAGTACACACAAAGCGAAAGATGAACCGCCTCATATAAGAGGTCGCAACAACCTGAATAAAAGGATGGCACGACTCGAGAAAGCACCATTTGTTCGCTCATTTTAATAAGATCCAACGATATAAAGGCCCACTTGAAACGGTCACATGTGAAATTATTTAGTCATTGTAACACAGTCAAAGATTATATATAACTGTTGGCGGCCACTATTTAAGAGTACAAGTCAATATACTTAACTCGATGAGGAGTTAAACATTGGTCATACTGTAATTTATTTGTATAGAAGAGGCAATGCGGGTGGCAACCCTTGTTTATTGGATCGTAAATATCTTAACGGCCCAAGAAAGGCATAAATAAATACAATTATTTGTACACTAACTCGTGTACATATCTAGAAGTTACAACTATGTTTGTTAAGTATGATTCCGACCACCAAAATGAATCATTTGTCAGTTTTGTTTGAATAATTATGTTTCAAGTTGGAAGTAACTGAAACGGTGTAGGTGTGAGTTCAACGTAATATCTATTGTAAGTTAAAATTGATCGAGGCTTCGTTGCGTTTCTCATTGTCAACTAAATATCAACTTTTGTTCACTTGCTCTTCAATGTTTTTATCCTTAATTATTAAATAAAGCTCGCAATGATGAAATTGTGTATATGAGACCGCATTACTGAGAATACTCTAAATCTATATTTATTCGTTCTTGATAGTTGCTTAAACTCTTTAGCTAGTATTGTACTGGTCAATTAATCCATTTGCTCTAATATTTTAATTTTTAAACAACTTGAAAAAACGACAAATTTTACATAAAAATCAAATTTCTTTAACGCTAAATCTTAACAAAATCAAAGAAGTATGCATGTTTTTTATTTTAAAATCATAATTCGTGGAATGTAAAAACTGGATAGCCACCAAGACTCTATGTTGATACCAAAAAACTTGAAGCATGCTAATGCGTCAATACAAGGGATATTCTTAATGTGCATAGTCTAACTCTTTGAGAGAGGTTGGTGTGAGTTCGTACATCATACAAATATAAATTGTAAAATTATTTTTATTAATAATCGTACAAATTAACAACCACGTGTCTATAATTTTGGAAATCCAAAAAATATTGCGTAGTTGTAATTCTTGTAATTTCGACTAAGCGTTTAAATATATGTATTTATTTGTTTTTTTTCTTTAGGACATAAGAAAAACACTCCCGAGCAAGGTTTACACATAGGACCAACTACTTTCTTCATCTCGTTGGTGCTTTTAGCATCTTTCGAGTTTCTTTTTCAAATATTAAAATCAATTGTACATGACTTCAAATATCAAAATCAATTGTACATGACTTCAAATATCAATAAATCTCCAAGTTACAAATATTTATCAATAAGTTTCTCTAATCTCAACTTTCTGTATTTCAATTTATCCGAATACTTATGGAAAACTTTGTTATAATAATAATTATTTAATAAATACACTAATTACTCCCAAACAGTAATAATATCACTCCGATTAATTAGTCGTCCACCCTATTAAGTAATAATACACAACTCTTAGTTATTTATTGGTCCTGATAGATACCATCATACCACCATCTAATTACCAATTTGGTCATACAAACCAGGGCTCCTCGTTCAACAATGAGGGGGTATAAATGTAATGTGTACTCCACCATCCGATCAATTATGAAGCTTCCTTTTTCTTCTGTGTCAACTACCATACCTTTATTTGTAACCATTATTCGTAATATATATATATATATATATCTTTTGTTCATAAAAAACAAAAATTACTTTACCTTTGTATCATCGATTCATCATCACCAAGTTATTAAACTCTGCTATTAAAGGTTCCAATTTTTTCTCTTGTTAATAAGTAATAACTACGAATTATCATTTGTCCCTCTTTTAATTTTGCTTGCATAGTGTGATTTTCAGGTTTCAAGTTCTAATTTTAAACTGAAATTATTGTCATTTTTTCTATTTATTTTTTCCTTTTGTTGACATACATGGATTTCTTTTGTTAAAATAAAAAGTAAACTTTTTAATTGGTTTTATGATTATTTAGTTGGGCAGGTTTATACTTACAAATTCTGTACTAATTCAATTATGTTGAATGCACTAAACCTATATGTCGATGCAAACTATATAATACTTGAATGAAATTAATCTGCATTCACCTCACACATCACCCTTGTTTTTTAATTTTTATTTTAAAAATCATCTCTCACTTGCACTCTCTCTTTCTAAGTCTCAACTCAACGATAACATTGTAACACCCCAAAATTTCTCATGGTGTTTTGTCTTTTCATGTAAAATTATTATTAATTTTGTTATTATAAATGTGTAATTTTAATAAATAATAACCCATATTTTTTTGGCTACCTTAATATAATTTAAAAGTATAATTATATTAACTAAGTGTTTTATTGAGATGTATATATATATATAATTAAATATAAGGTGTTGTTGTTACGTTAAGTAAGGGAGTGCAATTTTAACTAAATTAGGGACCATAATATTGAGCATGGTATATCTTTTTAAAACTCAGATACGTAAACCATTAGAACTCTAATTATTATTAAGATGGTTATTATTAGGTTAACCGCGGGTTAAGGGTGTCTGTTATTTTTACTCGGCCAATCTATCGCTCTTTTCTGGTTTTCCTTTTTCTGCACATCACTCTAGCGCCGCTTCCTCCCCACGCTCAAGGTAGAATGTTGATTGTTTCTTTATCCTTTTTAGTTCCACGTATTATGCATGTCGCTAGTCTCACATGATCTATGATCAAGAGTCCACCCATTATTGCAAGAATTAAACCACGTGCTTCCCAATACATCATTAGCCATGAATCATCATCATCAACAACAACCAAACCTATAATCCCAATAAATTAGGGTAAGTTATATGAACCATCAATGAATCACGTCGAGTCGTGAACATGAGTCTTTTGCCTCCATACGTTTCGGTTGACGTGCATGTCTTCATTTAAATCTTTTAGCTTCATGTCGTTCCGTATGATCTTCATTCACGTTTTTTCCGGTCTTCCACGAGCTCTAGCCGTTTGTCCCAAGTCGAGACCTTCAACTCGTCGCACAAATGCATCTATTGGTCTGCGTTTAACATGCCCAAACCATCTTAAACAGATTTCTCGTATTTCTAGTCAATGGCCGACACACCTAATTTATGTCGAATATCTTCATTGCGCACATTATCTCTCCTTGTGTTACCGCATGAAAGTGTGATCATTCTAGCAATGTTAGAATAACATTGAGAATTCAATGTTAGAGTAACATTTGTTAACATAATCTTTCTACAATCTAGTTTTAATATCTTAATTATTGTTTTGCCTTATTCACTTAACTAACTTAGTTCCACGGTTATGATTATCTTTGATTATTATTCAGGAAACAAACTTACCATAGGTTGATTGTTCAAAGTTTTCATTATGGAAAGTTTCCTTAATTAAGTTAATCGCTCAACTTAAAAGGAAAGAAGTGTTCGAGTGCAACTAACGTCCAAGATGAGTTCTGATTTGAAGAATGAGACTTTCCTTAGTTACTTTACTACGAAGGAACTTTTATTCAAGAAAGACTGCGAGAACTTGGGAGAGGAGTTCAACAAGGAAACTATAGGAATTACCAATCGTGTACAACACACCTTGAAGTCCAAGTCAATAACTTATGTATAGGTGTGAAGTACATCAAGACAAATACGAGACAAGAGCTAATCAATCTGAGAGATTTATTTACAAGTTGTTGAGTGTTGTCTTGCTTTTGCAAAGTTTGTAAGTTGTTAGATTAGTTTTAGGTTTAGAATTAAGAAAGCAATTATTGTCTGCTTTGTTGAGTTCAAGCAATTCGAGAGTGGGGAACTTGAGAGTTGTGAGAAACACCTTTGTTTAAACCTTCGTGGTTATTTTGCATACGGCTCGGAAGTTAATATTAATATATTCACTTCTTAAATTCTGTGTTTGTTTATTTCCGTTGCACTATTATTCTGGACCGTTGTTAAAGTAACATTGTTAAGTTAACAACATACAAGTATCAACCCGATCCACAATTTCAATTGGTATTAGAGCCAAGCACCAACTCCACCGGTGTTTGGCGTTGATACGAGAAGATGGACAACACCAACTCCAATACCAACAGGTTACCAGTATTGGAAGGACCAAACAATTATGCTTATTGAAAGATCAGACTCAGGGTTCGCATCAAATCTATTGATCTGAGAGCATGGGAATATATACTAGAAGGCTACACCATCCCTTATCTACCTAGAGATGGAGATGTTGATTTGGTACATGAGCCCAAGGCACAGTGGACAGCCAACGAGATGACTCTCTACAACTTCAATGAAAAGGCTCTCAATGCTATTTTCAGTTGGGTAGGTAATCATATGTTTAAACTTATTCAAACTTGCAATACAGCTAAATCTGCATGGGATGTTCTTGAACTGCACTGTGAGAGAGATGTGGCTGTCAGGGACTCTAAACATAGAAAGTTGCTTAGGGACTTTGAAAAAATAGAGATGGGTGAAGATGAAAGCATTGATAGTTACTTTGAAAAAATATTTGATATATCTAATCAGTGTTAGAACCTAGGTTTTGTTATCTCTAATAAAACTATGGTCTACAAAGCTTTTAGGTCCCTGTCTTCTAAATTCACTACAAAAAGGATTGTCATGAACGAGTCTAGAGATCTTGCCAATATGGAGTTTTAAACTTTAATGAACGCTTTAAAGGAATTTGAATTAGAATTTATAGGTAAGTCTAGTAAACAACTTGCTATAGCCTTACTTGGAACTAGCTCTGATACCCCTGGAAGTGATGATGATGAGTATGAATTAATTTCTTCTAACTATGAAAATATTATCAAGAAAATTCAGTAAACTATGGAACAAAGATAAAAGCAAAGAAAAGTAATCTAGTAATTCTAGCCCTAGTTACAAGAAATTACCCCCCTAAATTCATAAAGTACATGGCACCAAAGAGCACTCCTCAGGATGTTGAAAAATTGAAAGATGTCCGGTGCTATGAATGTAAAGGGTTTGGTCATTTTAAAAATGAATGTGCTAACACCTTTCGAGCAAGAGAGAGCTCTCATTGGGTTTGTGTAGATGATTTGAATGAAGCCAATTTCAACTGTGGATCAAGTGCCGATGAAAACTAAGAAGAGATCAACACTGCTGCACTGTACACTCAGATTAACTGGTCAGGAGAAGATTCTAGAAACTGTAATGGATCACAATGTTACTCTAACATTGAGGAACCAACAACAGTTTATGAGATCTTCTTTGGAATTTGGGACAACAATGACTTAAATGTTAACTCTAATATATACTCTGACTGTGATGATATTAACTTTGATTGTTTTCATGGTTTAGTTGATCTAGATGAAGAATACTACTTTGAAGGAGAAATGACCCATGAGGAAATCATAGATGATATGCATGCTACATTTATCAAACTAGAAAGAGAGAACATTAAGCTCATCAAAAGTAATAAGTCCTTGAAGCATGACATTGATTGTTTGAAGAATATGATGAAACTCTATGAAAGAGATCTTAACAAAGAAGAAGTTGAGCTAAAAGAGGTAAAGGAAAAATCTCAAAGGATAGTGAGATCATTGCAAAATAGAATTCAGGAACCTATAAACTTGATGAGGTACTGAATCTGGGTAATACATATACAAATGGTCTAGGATTTGTTGAGAAATCTTCCTCTTCTGATGTGAATTCTGCCTACCTAAAAACTAACTTTGTCAAAGAATCTACAAAATTGAGTCATGGTCCTATCAACACAGGAAAAAGTAAACATACATTTATATGTCAATACTATTTTTAACCAGGCCACATTAAGCCATTATGTAAAAGATAAGTGGAAAGAAAACAGTCTATGTATCTAATGTTAAACCAGCAATTGGTTCTGATGTCAGTCTAACATTAAGTTCTGGACATAAAGGTGAAACTTGGATTGAAAAGATAAAATCCCATAAGATTAAGATTGTGTGCAATGCTATTTTCTCTGTTGTTTACTTTAACCTTTCAAGTAAGTGGTACTTTGACAGTGGATGCTCAAGACACATGACATGAAACAAAGAGAATCTTAAACATATGATTCCCCTGAGTGTTGGAACTATCACCTATGAAGGAGGCACCAAATGGAAATCATTGGAAAATGGATACTAAATGTTGAAGGATTTCCACCTCTCAAGGATGTTCTGTTGGTTGATGGGTTAAAAGCAAATTTAATTACCATTAGTCAGCTTTGTGCATGATAAATTGACAATGTGTCTTGTGATGTTTATGATAGTGACAATGTCCTTTGTTATGACATGTACTAGATCCAAAGACTAGTGCTATCTGGCTTAGGAAGAAGCAGAATGTTTCCATGCTAAGGTGGATGAGGCTTCTATCTATCACAAGAAACTGGAACATGTGCACTACACGAACTTAGAGAAATTACAAAAAGTTGATGATGTAAAAGGTTTGCCCAAGCTAACCAGTCCAGGTAAGCTTGTGTGTGGTGACTGCCTCAAAGGTAAGCAAACCAGAGTTGTTCATACACCTCTACAGGTGCAGAGTGCTGCTCCTAGAACTAGTAGGTATTTTGAATTGCTGCATATGGACTTGATGGGTCCTCTTGAGATAAGTAGTTTTAGTGGTAAAAAATATGCCTTTGTTATTGTAGATGACTTCTCTAGATATACATGGGTAAATTTTCTTAGAGAAAAGTCTGGTGCTTTTGATCAGTTCAAAATTCTTTGTGTTAGTATCAAAAACTTATATGGCTCTTCTGTATCTAAGATTAGGTCTGATCATGGAAAAGAATTTGAGAATGTTAGTTTTGATAAATACTGTAATACTAAAGGAATTTTTCATGAATATTCAGCTCCTAAGACCCCTCAGCAGAATGGTATTGCTGAGAGGAAAAACATAACTCTTCAAGAAATGGCCAGAGTTATGCTTAATGCTAAAGACATATCTAAAAGACTTTGGGCTGAAGCTTTAAATACTGCATGTCACATTAGTAACATGGTGTATCTTAGACTTGGACAAATATGACTCCTTATGAAATTTTGAAGGGTGTGAAACCAAATATTGCTTATTTTCATGAGTTTGTATGTGACTGTTATCTGCTAAATGACAGGGATTATCTGCGTAAATTTGATCAAAAAAGGGAAAAGTGCATCTTTGTAAGTTACTCTGCTAACAATACTTCTTTTAGAGTCTATAATCCTAGATTAAAGACGATTTAGGAATTTGTGAATGCGGTGTTTGATGATTTCACTCTTGAAACAGGTACTGGTGACATCTCTGTTTCTGATGTTGGACCAACATTGGAAGCTGAGAATGTTACTCCAACACTGGAACCTGAAGCTGGAAACGCTGAATAAGAGACATAAATGGATGTTAGACTGACACCAGCCAGGTCGGATGTTAGACTAACATCAGAAGATTCCGACTCAGACAATTAAGTTGGTGTTGAACCTAGAAGAGACCCAACAGCTAGGATTCAGAAAGATCATCCAACATATTATGTAATAGGTGAGATCATTGAACGGGTAAGGACACGCAACAAAGAAAGACTATATTATAGATATATGGTTAAGTTGTGTGTCTGCATGAACTTCACGTGTACAGTTGATAATGCCTCATGTTTTGTCCCTGCAATAGAACAAAAAAATGTGAATGAAGCACTCCAATATAACTTTTGAATTAATTCCATGCAGGATGAGCTATTACAATTTACTAAAAACAATGTATGGATTTTGGTATCTAGACCACCTAATGTAAATCTAATAGGGACTAAGTGGATCTTTAAAAACAAAATTAATGAGGATGGAGTAATTGTTAGGAACAAAGCTAGGCTTGTTGCTCAGGGATACACACAAGTAGAAAGTGTTGATTTTGATGAGACTTTTGCTCAAGTAGCTAGGATAGAATATATTAGGTTGATTTTAGCTATTGTTTGTTGTCTTAAGATCAAATTATACTAAATGGATGTAACTGGGGCTTTCCTAAATGGGCTAATTGATAAAGAAGTATTTGTAGAACAGCCTAAAGGATTCACTGACCCTAAGTATCCCAATCATGTGTACAAGCTTGAGAAAGCTCTATATGGTCTTAAACAGGCTCTTAGAGCCTGGTATGAAAGACTTACATAATTTCTCGTAAGTCTTAGCTTTGTTAGAGGTGATGGAGACAGAACATTGTTTGTATTTAAGAAAGATTCTGATATATGTATAACTCAAATTTATGTGGATAACATAGTGTTTGGTTCTACTAACAATTCTATTTTACAAAAGTTTGTTGAATTTATGACAGAAACGTTTGAGATAAGTATGATAGGAGAATTAAATTTCTTTATTGGTCTCCAAGTGAAACAAACATGTACATGCATATTCTTGAACCAGGAGAAGTATGCAAAGAATTTGGTAAAAAGGTTTGAACTTGCAGATTCAAAACCTTGTAAGACTCCCATGTCTGCCTCAGTAAAGATCACCAGAGATGGAACTAGAACCAATGTTGATTCAACATTGTACATATCAATGATTGGCAGTTTGCTTTATTTATCTACTTCTAGACCTAATATAATGTTCTCTGTTTGTGTGTGTGCAAGGTACCAGGCTTGTCCAAAGCAGTTTCACTTGATTGATGTGAAAAGAACCCTTAGATACATATCTAGAACTTTGTCCCTTGGTATCTGGTATTCATACGACACTAACACTAACCTTGTGAGTTTCAGTGACTCAGATTGGGCAGGAGATGTTGATGATAGGAAGTCCACAAGTGGCGGATGTTTTTATCTGGGGAACAATTTGGTCTCATGGTATAGCACAAAGCAAAATTGTGTGTCTCTATCCACTGCCGAATCAGAATACATAGAAACAGACAGTTGTGTTACCCATCTTGTATGGCTCAAACACATGTTGTTGGATTATGGGTTAGATAGTTACACCTTACTTATGTTCTGTAACAACCTTGGTGCTATCAGTATTTCTAAGAATCTCGTACAACATTCTAGGACTAAGCATATATACATAAGACATCATTATCTGATAGACATGGTTGAGGACAAGTTATTTGACATTGAACACATTGAAACAAACAATCAGCTTGCTAATATGTTCATTAAACCCTTAGATTTTGAGAGGTTCTTCAGTTTGAGGAATTCTCTTGGCATGTGCATTGTGTAAGAATGTTAGTACACTAGTGTTGACATAACACCACTGTCAAGCACTGGTTATTGATTGTGGTGTGTCTGCAATTCTTTTATTTTTCTTTCTGCATTATTTCTTTCTTGCATTTCCCATCTTTGTTTTGTCATGTTTTGGTTTGTGTGGTTAATCTGTATAAATAGTTAAATTGGCTGGTGAACAGGTGCATATCAAAAGGTTTGTAAGGTAAAAACTATGTTGTTGGTATGTGAATGTTAACCTAACATCAGATGAGGCTGGGGTGCACATAGTTCACTACTTTAGTGTTATTCAATTGTGACTTATCCATGTTTAGGTGTAGCAGGTCATGAAGAGAAGTTGGGGTACATGATGTTGAGAACTTCAGTGTTATTCAATTGTGCTTATGTTCATGTTTTGTTATATTTGGCCAATGAAATGCATTATGGTGATCCTTTCTGCTGGGATCACATTCAGTGGCACTGCTCACTTAATGTTTCTCTTGAAAATATGTTGGTCAACAAGTATGCATAAGGGATTGGGGTGATGAAGTATATGATAAATGTATTGTCCTCATTCAATTCCTTTGTACTTGCCTAATATGTAGTTGATAATAAAGTTGATGGGGTGTGTGGAGTTCTGTGCTGCCCACATTCAGTGATGATATTATCCTTTTTTAACATTCTTCAGTTTTAGTTCAAAAAGAGTTTATGAGAATTGCCAAATATTTGAATTGGTATGTCCTGATCCCAGTCAGTGAAGCTGTTTGTACTTGGTTACCATCTACCAATGTAGACTTAACATTGTTTCATTCATTCCAGTTCTGCATTTTTTTTTGTCGGTTTGGGCTTAGGGGGAGTAGTAATCCTAATTCATATGTTGAGGCATATACTTTTGGTGACCATACTACAGGTAAACACACTGGTTTGTGATAGTCTATGCTGTGGGAATGAATTTTTCCCTTGGATATTCATATCTACTATTTATGTGTATTTGACTGTCATAAGTGTCAGTTGCTCATAATGATGATCTTAAACTGTGTTTTGTGTACTCATGTGCGTTAACAAAGTTTCAGATCAGTCTCATGAATATCTCACGCTCTCACATGAAGTTGTTTTGGATGAACCTCTGCACCTTCAACTTTCTGCCCTGCAGTTAACTTACCAATGTTAGTCTAACATTGAAATGTTGTGACTAATAAGTTTCCAATTTTGGAAACTGCTCTGGTCACGTGTTAACCTAACACTAACACGTGGGTAAGTACTGTGCGCGAGAACGTGTGAGTTGTGACAGTGGTCCGATTAATTTGGTAACATGTCACAACACCACTATCACCTCTCTTCATTCGATTGATATATATTTTGCCCTAATCTCTTCTAATTCCTCACACTTTCTGAATCGAATTTGTGCAATCAAAATTTATGTGAACTCAAACTCTATTTTTCTCTCCAAAATACTCTAACAATGGCTCGCAAGTCTTAAATTGATGCCCTTGTAGATGTTGTTGAGCAGATTGAGCAACCACAAAGGTACAATACCAGTCATGCACCTACTGAAACCGCCGCCGCTGCTGCTCCAAAGAAGAAAACTGCATATCAAAGGCGCAAGGGAAAGAAATCAGCAAAGGGTGATGTTGGTTCAACATCGAAAGTTGCTGAGAATACCTCTACTCCCACCAACACAGAAAACGAGGTAATGATGGCTAACCCTACTCAAAATTTAACTACTGAGGTTGGTATTGAGGGGGGAGTGAGGCCCATGTTGTTGCTATGAGTGAGTCTGAGGTTATTCTTGAGATTCCTGAGGAGAACGTTGGGATTGTGTCTAAGGTTGTGACTGAGCAGGTTGTGAATCTTGAGGTGAATGTTGATATGTCTGTTGCTGAGGTTAATCTTGTTGAGGAAACTGCTGCTGATTTGGGTACTACTGAGGGTACCTCTGTTGATAATGGTGATGAGGGTAATAAGGAACTTGAAGAGGTTGAGAGAGAAGAAGACGAAAGCCTTACTCTAGCTACTCTAGCTAATGTTGCTATAAAGAGAAAGGCTAATCAAGTGATGGTTGATTCTGAGTCTGAGTCAGAAGAATAAGAAGAAGAAGAAGAGGAAGAGGAAAATGAGGAAGATGAGGAGGAAGTTGAAGAAGAAAATGAACTTGTTGTTGAGGATCCTGCTGATGTTACTCCAGCATCAGACATGGATGAGTACTGTGATAAAATGGAGGATGAGTACCCCAATAAGCCATATTCTGACTTCTATGTGTATGTGGAAGCAGAGGAACAATGAGAGGCTTATCAGGCCAGAGTAATACACCAGGAAAGGGAAATAGAAGAGGAAAGTTTTAAGAAAAACATAATCTATGAGCTGCTAGAAGCAAGAGGTGTGCTGGGATCAGTGATAAATCACTCATTATATGTTTCTAATGTCATCAGAGAATTCTATATGAACCTCTCCCAATGGGCGTGCCACTAGAAATCCCCCAAGTATGAAAGTTTTGGGGTTAGGAAGAGTGTTTTTGACATAAGCCCCTCCACCATAAATGAAGCTTGGGGTCTTCCTGATCCAGAAGAATCAAATGATCTAAGCATGGATGAGATCGTCACTGATCTCACTGGTGGGATAACAAGAAAGTGGAATGACAACTTTTCCACAACAAAACTAACTTTGTTGAGTGATGTACTGCATAAGATTTCTACCTACAACTGGCTTCCATCTTCCAACACAGTAATGATGACCAAGGAGTCTGCAAAGCTGGTGTTTAAGTTGAAGAATGGACTGAATATCAACATTGGGGAAAAGGTGCTGAGAGAAATGAAGGAAGCCACTACAAAAGTTGATTCCACTACAAAAGTTAATGAAATCATTCCATATCCCTTTTTGATCTCTAGCATATTGGTGAAACAAGGGTTCAAGACCTTGAAGACAGTGGGGTGGATTAAAAATAATGCCAATATGTCTATCACCAGGAGCTACTTCACACAGGTGAGGATACAAGATCTTTCATGGAATCCAAAAGATGGAGCTGATCCAAGTAGAAAGAAGAAGAAGAAGACTCAGAAGTTTGTTGCTTCTTCAATCCCTATTTCCAGTGGAGATAGCTGCTCAGTGATAGCTGATGCCTTTGTGGAAAAAATTCTCATCTGGTTGGACAGAGAGTATAAAGACACTCAAAGGAAAATTGCTGACAAGCAAGTTAGGCTTCAGGAGATTGACAACCTTAGAAAACATCTCAAGGACCTGCCTTCCTCGCAAAAAGAGGGAGATTAGATCAATTTTTAGTAGATCATTTTTTTTTTATTTATGAGCTTTAAATTTTTTGTTTCTTATCTTAATTTGAACTATTTATGTTTTACTTGAACTGTTGTTTCTGTTTCTCTGTTTTATCTTTATTCTGACGGTTCTTTGTGACTATGCTTATGTAGACTTGAATTTTTGTTACAAGTGCTAACTCTGTCTGCAGGTGTTATCTGATATATGATGTTAAGATAATAGTGAGAAATTCAATGTTAGGACATCTGGCTAACTTCAATGTTAGCCTAACATTGATAAGGTTGGATGTTATGACAACATTGAAAATATCAATGTTAGAACAACATTGTGATTAGACCCTTCTGAAATTAAGTGGGAGTTACTTGATTAACAATTGTCCTTAGTTTGATATGTTGGTTTCTGGATATTTGATCTGGATGAACATGTTCTAGGGTTTTGTGAAGTAAGGCAAAAAGAGGGAGATTGAAAGTGCGAGCATTCTGGCAATGTTAGAATAACATTAAGATTTCAATGTTAGAGTAACATTGGTTAACATAATCTTTTCTACAATCTAGTTTTAATATCTTAATTATTGTTTTGCCTTATTCACTTAACTAATTTAGTTCCACGATTATGATTAACTTTGATTATTATCCAGGAAACAAATTTACCATATGTTGATCGTTCAAAGTTTCCGTTATGAGAAGTTTCCCTAATTAAGTTAACCGTTCAACTTAAAAGAAAAGAAGTGTTCGAGTACAACTAGAAGACTTTCCTTAGTTCTGATTTGAAGAAGGAGATTTTCCTTAGTTAGTTTACTAATGAAGGAACTTTTATTCAAGAAGGACTGCGAGAACTTGGAAGAGGAGCTCAACAAGGAAACTAGAGGAATTACCAACCGTGTACAACACACCTTGAAGTCCAAGTCAAGAACCTATATTTAGGTGTGAAGTACATCAAGACAAACACGAGACAAGAGCTAACCAATCTGAGAGATTTATTTACAAGTTGTTGAGCGTTGTCTTGCTTTTGAAAAGTTTGTGAGTTGTTAGATTAGTTCTGGTTTAGAATTAAGAAAACAATTATTGTCTGCTTTGTTGAGTTCGAGCAATTCGAGAGTGAGGAACTTGAGAGTTGTGAGAAACACCTTTGTTAAAATCTTCGTGGCTATTTTGCATATGGCTCGGAAGTTAATATTAATATATTCACTTCTTAAATTTTGTGTTTGTTCATTTCCGCTGCACTATTATTCTGGACCGTTGTTAAAGTAACATTGTTAAGTTAACAACGTACAAGTATTAACCCAATCCACAATTTCACCGCACATCCACCGTATAATGCTCATATCTGTAACGTTCATTTTCTGTTCATGACTTTGCTTAATAGCCCAACATTTAGAGCCATAAAGCAAAGCATGTCTAATAGCCGTACGATAGAAATTTACTTTAAGCTTTAAAGGAAAGTTACGATGGCACATGATCCCTGTTGCACTTTTCCACTTTGACCATCCAGTTTGGATGCGGTGGTTGACATCTCGATCTAACTCTCCATCCTTCTGCAGTATGGAGCCTAAATACCGAAAATGCGAACTTCTCGGTATCTCTTGGTCATCCAACTGGACCGTGCTATCTTTGTTTCTTCGTTGTTTGCTAAACTTGCATTCGAGGTACTCAATTTTTGTTCGACTTAGTCGAACCCTCGTGCTTATAATGTTTGTCTTCATCGTTCTAATTTAGTGTTAACTGTCATTCTCGTCTCATCGATGAGGACAATATCGTCTGCAAACAACATACACCATAGAACTCGGTCTTGGATGGTTCTGGTGATTTCATTAATTACAATGGCAAAAAAAAAAATGGGCTCAGAGTTGACTACTGATGTAAGCCAATTGTAATCGGGAAGGTATCTGTTATATTAGCCATGAATCACCATATGTTTAATATATAGTTTCTTTCACTTAAATCTTGATTGGCTAAGATTTGATGATGGGGAAATTGTTCTTCCGCATGCTTCACCCAATTCTTGAATTTTGTTAGTAAAGATTGTTTTTCCACCTTATTTCATTAAGACCCCTAGTCTAATAAATATACATTTAAAGAAACAAGTAAGCATGATGACTTGCAGTAACATAAAATATCAACATGTACTCTTCTTGAGTTAGTTACTTATTTTCTATATGTCTATAACTTAAGCATGTGTCGACATAATTCATTAACATAGAAATTATTCATGGTGCGGTAGTGCTTTAGTAATTGTTAACAAAATTAGAAATAATGATTATTATTGGATAATTTGAGAATTAGTTTATAAATAAGCTAGAATGAAAAATCAGTTTATTTATGCGTTCTTCTTCGTATTCTGTTAGTGCCTAAACATGGCTGCAAATAAAGTGAGTACCTAGATATAATTAAATAAACAAGTATGCTAGAATCATAAGTAGCATTATCCCATTTTCACACGGCTAGCCCTTGAGTAATCCCTTATTGATGATACAATGATTTATAGGTAGTTCCAGCTACACGTTTGACTGTTGCTATTGCTCTTCGCGGTCTATTACACGTGCGTGTTCCAACATAAAATTATTATTTTCAAATGGAAGAAAGTATGTGCTAATTGATTACTACTAGTAAATAGTTATATCTATATATCATTATGTGCCAGGTGAATTGATCATTATTGATATAATTTGTTACCGAACTGATCTTTGTACTGTGTTAAACATGTTCGCCAATGTCTTACTCCGTTCAATAGGATCCGTGTTGTTGTTTTGATGGCTGTTATTTGACCAACTGTTTAATGGATCCACGGCTATGTGAGCGTGTTGTACCGTTGGGCAGCGGCGGGCTTGCCAAATGGTCTTCATGCCCATGACCCATCTCCCTTAGACCTGAGGGAGTTTCGTAGCATCTAAATGGGGTAACTGACGAGCATACATGTGTGGTATGTGGATTGATTTTAAGGTAGCTCCTTGAATGAAGGTAATAAGGACCAATTGAATGGTGTTATAAGGTGGGATACTTTGATATTGAGGCTTAATGCTATATTGTACCTCGACTGACTGTTTAACGTTTGATTGTTTATGTGCCTTAATTGTCGTTGCATTTGTGTTCAAAAGTAAAAGCGCATGACTCACCTTGCACACGAACACGAACACCACCGAGATTTTTATCTCACGCATGCATTATTTCTTTCTTTCTTCCTCAGCTTAGCTAGTGACATGTTCATACCAACATATAAAGAATATCCAGAGGAGTAGGGTTGTTGTTACCTAAGTGTCATTTTGTCTTTTGAACCTCTAGTTTGTTTAAGTGTAAATCGTCGGACTGTAAATCATGCTAGTTCAGTTGTTTCATTTATTAGTTTTTGATTGTTAAATGTTGAATCTTGTTAGCGCTATGCGCAAATTATCTCATTGTCATTAGTTTGGTTATTTTTATTGGACTTGTTATGGGTTTTATTTAGTAGGAATGTTGGGTTGTCACAAACATCGTTATCTGTTTCCAAATAAATAATTATAACTAAACACCCTTACATATTAACCCACATCCAAACTATGAATATACTTAATCTTCTTTAGTCGGGGCTGTCTGTCTTCCTCTTTTAGTTAGTTGTTCTTCCTCTTCTTTGTTTTGAGATAACTTGTCCTGCCTAAAATGGACTCTTCAGTTGTTACTAAGACCATTCTGCTTTATGTGGAGCTCTCAATTAATTATGATTTTATTGGAAATATTTTAATTGTACAATATTTCTTGGATCACAACTATCTATTTTATGATATTCAAGTGCTATGAGTTATTACATAGTACCTTCGATTCGGCTCGTAGAATATAGTCTAGGTCTGCCATTATTAAGTGTTTGTTACCAGACATGAAAAATATGTTGAATGTTGAAGAACTCTTGTGGGTCAACGATTTATTTATATAGAAGAGGCACTGAGTGTGGCAAACCTCGTGTATTTGATCCTAAAGATCTTCATGGACCAAGAAAGGCACAAAACAATACAATTTTTTGTATAGTAAACCATGTACATATCTAGAAGCTACAACAAGGTTTGCTAAGTATGAATCGGATCACCAAAGAGAAGATTTGTTAGTCTTGTGTGAATAATTATGTTTCAAGTTGGAAGTAATAGTAGCGGTGTATGCGTGAGTTCAACATACAATCTCTTGTAAGCTGAAATTGATTAAGCCATCAAAGCTTCGTTTGAATTTCTTATTGACAGTTGCATATCAACTTTTGTCCACTTAATCTCAATGTCTTTACCCCGAATTATTGAATAAAACTCGCAATGTTTAAATTGTGTGTATGAGACTACAATATTGAGAATACTCTAAATCTAAATTTACTGTTTCTTTGAAGTTGTTTAAACTCTTTAGCTACTAATTTGACAAAGTACTAGTCAATTGATCCATTTGCTTTAATAGTTTAATTTTTAAACAACTTGAAAATGGTCAACTTTTACATTAAAGAGCTACTTTACGCCATTTTCTTTAGCGCTAAATCTTAATAAAACGTAAAAATGCTAAATAAATAAGCTTATGTGAATTTTTTTTTAAAAAAAGTCGAAATGACAAAATCAAAGAACTATGCAAGTTTCTTAAAACTAAGATCAAAATTTGTGGAATAACCCAAGACAGACAGTGATATCAAGAAAATTCAAGCATGCCAGTGCGTCAATCCCAAAAATATTCTTAGTGTGCATGGTCTAACTCTCTAAGAGAGGTTGGTACAAGTTCATACCTCATAAAAATATAATTTTATGAATCATTTTATTAATAATTGTACAAATAGGCAACTACGTGTCTGTAACTATTGACAATCCAAAAAAATATTACATATATGTAATCCTTGTAATTTCGACTAAGCGTTTTCTTTTTCTTGTTCTTTCGAAAATGAGACCCCCCACCCCTCGAGGCAATGGTTTATACATAGCGCCAACTACTTTCTTTATCTCACTTGTTGATAGTCCGTCTAGAGTCTCTCAGGATTCGTTTTCAATTATTGAAACCAGTCGTACAAGATTTCAAACATCAATAAATCTCCAAGTTACAAATATTTATCAATAAGTTAAATCTCAACTTTATGTATTTCAATTATCCGAATAAGGACAACTTTGTTATATTTATTATTATATATATACACTAATATTCCCAACAATAATAATATCAGTCAGATTAATTAGTCGTCAACCCTATTAAGTAATAAAATACAGCTCTTAAATATTATTGGTCCAGATAGATACCATCATACCCTCATCAATTACCAATTTGGCCATAAAAACCAGGGCTCCTCGTTCAACAAACGAGGGGGTATAAATGTAATTGCCTACTCCACCAGCCGAACAATTATGAAGCTACCTTTTCCCTCTGTGTCAACTACTTTACCTTTCTCTCATCCTCCCCCAAGTTAATTAAACTCTGCAATTAAAGGTTCAATCTTTTCTCTAATTCCAACCTTTTAATTTCCTTTTCTTGTTGATAACTACTAATTATGATCTGTTCCTCTTTTAATTTTGCTTTTATGGTGAAAATTTGTAGGTTCAAGTTCTGATTTTGAGTTGAAATTACTGTCCTTTTGGTATTTTTTCTCCATTTGTTGACGTACAGCTTGAAAGATTTTGTGGGTGTTCTTTTGTTATGATAAAAATTTAAACTTTATGGGAATTACTTAATGAGCTTTATTATTTTTGAGTTGTGCAGCTTTATATTGCTTTTGATATAACTGGGAGTCTTTTTTTGGTACAATATTTGCTGGATCATGATTCATGACTAGCTACGTTATGATTTTGAAGTGCTCTAAGTTATATAGATGGTACGTCTAATTCGGCTCGTAAAATTTAGTTGAGTTCTGCCATTGTTAAGCGTTTGTTATCACACAAGAACATATTGTGAATGTTGAGGGTTGGTAAGTTACACAAGTATAAACTTTTGATGGTCAATGCACAGTTCATGATCGGGATGGTTTAGTTATATAGAAGAAGCATTGTGTATGGTGATTGGTGAGGTTGAAGTCTCTGTGGACTAAATATCGTATGTTTTGTGATTTTTGTCTTTAGGTATATGTGCGAAGTAAAGTTTGATGGATAATGGTCCTCGTGGTGTACAAGTATTTACTGATCACTTTGTAGCATCGACTTCTGGTTCAGACACTCCGCCAATTCAATCACCGCCCATCAAAGATCTGAGGTGGTTCCCTTTTAACACATTATAGAAAAGTTAAATGAGTTGAGTGAATTTAAAAGGGATTGTTTTTGCGTTATTGGTTTAGCTTAGGTCCCGTAGTAGCTCTCGAAGAAAATTTAAAGCTGCTGCATCCATGTTGAACTTATTTAATCTGAGGAGGCTATCTTGGGGATTAGGTTCAGACGGTCAGGAGAAGGTACGGCCAGTTGTTTACATCCTTTGATAATGAATTTGGATTATCATGGAAATTAATTTGTGACAATTGCAGGTTGTATTAAGTGCCGTGGAGGTAGAATCTCTTCGTTCAGAAATAGCTTCTTTAGAAGAACGAGAATCCCACTACAAAGCACAGTAAGCAAACCTCGATCCTCACCAATTTTATGCTTACCATGTTATGTACGCCCCTGAGTTGTCGATGCGACGTCCTTCAACTTCATTGCATGCCTTTGCTTTCATGAAATATTTTGTTAGTGGTTTTCATTTTACAGAAGATAGGTTTTTCCTTACTTTCTGAACTTTGAACAAACAATGGTTTTTCATAATATTGTTGACTAAATGTTTATGCGTTGCAGCTCCATGGCCTTGTTTAGAAGCATACGGTTCTTCGTTATATTCTTCATATGGTGCTATTCATTTTCTGTATGCAGGCTAGAGCATATTGATGAGATATTACGATCCGCTCGGCTGTCAGGCTATCTTCTCATACGAGCGGTAATGTCGGTCTTTCCTGCGTAACATTTCTTTTATCTCCTGAAATTCACCATTTGATGTGTCGTGGATGTGCTCTGTTCTCTTTTCAGAGATGGGCAGCATTACCCGGTGAACCTCTTCCTATTGATGATGCTGAAGTTGATGACTGGATTCCACGCTTTGTGGTCCTACATGGTTCTTGTATATATTTGTATATGATGGCTACAGGTATTAGCTTTTACCCATTCTGGGTTTTTTATGCAATTTGCCATGTTGTATCACTCCAGTCATCGTCCGAAATTCTTGATGAGATTCGTACTTGATTTTTTGGATTTTCTCCCAATTTTTTTCCAATAATTTCAGCAATGCTAAGCCATGTTCAAAAGTTGCTCCTTTTTGCCGTTTTTGGGATCCAAACGTAATTGCTGTACACTTGTACAGTTGTACTAATATCTGATTGGTTTTTTATTTAATGGCATAACATCTCAGCATACGATATGTATGGTTGTAGACTTGCATACCAGCATACTAAAATGATTGGAGGCATGCGACCTTGTACAATTCAAATGTGTCGTTCTTTGAGGAGACATCTAATTCTGCCAGTTTCCAGATTCTTTTATTCTGTTTCTTCACGCTCTTGTTAAATCTAATTGGTTTCTAAACACCACTTTAGCTTCTACCGTCTGTGTAAAATTGAATGTTGATAGGGTGCTTTTAATTTACTTAATTTGGACTGAATGTGTTCTATGATGTTTCACAGATTTAAGTCCGCAGGACTCAACCCTCCTATCTGACATTATTGAAGTTGGTTCTCTCCCTTGCCTAAATCGGGAAGATGAGGAAACACGATATTGCTTTTACCTCTTAACTCGTCAGGGGCTGCGATATGAGTGCTCAAGTGTCTCTCAGATGCAGGTACTTCGTGCGAACTCGATACTGCTCTCGTGGCAGCATCTGATATGTGTGTTTGTTATCTAAATTGGTCTTTACACAGTAGATTTATTTTATGGAGCTATATTAGTACATATATGTGAAACACTATGACTTCAACAACTCATTACTTCGTGGATGCTATTGTAACTACAGGAAGCACTAATAAATTTGCTGCATTCTTCTATATGTAACTCACTATTTACGAAAAGTACTTCAAAGCCTGTCTGATTAGTTCTACACTTTGGCTTTCACATAACTTTTTCTAGTGCATGCGCTTATCCAGCAACATTGTGTCCTTTTCAGGTAGATTCTTGGTTGGCGGCTTTACGGACTGATTGCAAGTTGGCGTTGGATCCTAAAGATCTTAATGGCCCAATAAAGCCGTGACTCAATACAGTTATTTGTACAGTAACCTGTGTACATATCTAGAAGTTACCGCAAGGTCTGCCAATTATGAATCGTACTGCCAAGGGAAGTAAATGTTAGTTTTGTGTGAATAATAAAGTTCCAAGTTGGGAGTAACAGTAGTGGTGTAGGCATGAGCGAATTGATCAAGGTTTTGTTGCGTTTCTTATTGACAACTGTATATCAACTCTTCTGCACTTACTCTCAATGTTGTTACTGCGATTTATTGAATAAAGCTCGTAATGTTGAAATTCTGCGTGCGAGTGCGACTGCATTCTTGAGAATACTCTAAATCTAGATTCATTCGTTTCTTGATAGTTGTTTCTATGAAAATAAGTGATGAGTTTTGGTAGTACATTCTCTGTTATGTTTGATTAGTTTGTTTTCTTCTAATTTTAAGTGAAAATTAGTAAGATATATTATATTGCATTTCTGAATCACCAACATGATAGCTAGAAAATAGTAATTATTACAAATTTGTATTTCAAGAAACATTCCTAATAATTATATAGTTGGGACCAAAAGTTTATCTACCCTTTTCCTTTCAAATCCATCTTTGCCCCCACTCTACCTAATACATGATACATGATCAACAATGAGTTAAAAATCCAATAATTTTTGTGACACGGAAAATTGCCCACTTCTGTATTTACGATGCGGATGGAGTAGTCAGTAGACCCGCGGGTAAACGTAATAACCTACAAAACACGTCTACCAACTACATTAGTCATAGAATCGAGCTCGACTCGACGTGTTTTAAGCAAAATAAATAAAAAAGAACGGGAACCAATCAGGCACAATCTTTTTTCGTAATAGGAACGTTTCCTTATGGTAGCCAACCAGATCCATTTCCCATGATTATTCTTTTTGGTCACACTGTCCCCCTAATTAATAAAACTTAAAAGCTACACTAGATTTACTTTATAAACTTGTAATGAAAGGAAGGTACAGGACAATTAATCAATTATCCCAAGTTTAATAACTAATACTTTATGACAATACCACAAGCCATCTAGTAATGTATATATTATAATTTTATAATATCTCAATACTAAAAATAGGAAAAAAAGTATATAATTGTATGCATATATATATATATATTTTACAATTTCATGGTTTTTGGTCCTATTCAGCTATTCTCAGCCCAAAATATCGGCTACAGTTAGTTTGACTGACCCAACTGAATGTTCAGTATTTCAGGTTTTACGCACAGCCAAACACGGTCTTACTAGTAACTGAAAACCGCAATAAAAAGGCACATTTCATGCTCACAGCTCTATTACTACTACTACTACTCTTTCAAGGTTTTTCAAACAACCTTAATTAGTGTTTAAAAATGAGGTCTCAGATTTGCAGATCTGCAAGGTCTCTTCTCTCAGCTGCTTCAAAACAAACCTCCCGTTCTTTTTCTGGTAACACTTCCGTTTCCTTTTTGTCAGCTTCTAGTCGTCTAATATACGAGATATGATATAGTTTTTGGGTGAGACGACAATTCAATATGGTAACAGGAACAAATTGATAAAAAATAAATGAAGTGTTGGAAGTTATATACAAAAACATAAGCGTCTAATCTTTTACAAGCTCGAGCTTTTAAATGAAACGACATTTCAATGATTACTGATCTTCGTTTCACTTGCTTTATACTTGTTATTCAAAATGGCACGATACTTATAATGTTGTATTTTTGTTCTCTTTTCAAGATAAGCAAATCTTGTAAGTCATGAATTGGTCACTAAATCTTGATATCTTTGTATGTATTTTGATTATATCAGCAAAAGTAGCGGTTCACAGGTAAACAGAAACAGTTTTCAATCAGAACCATGAAATATTTTGCTGATTTAGATTCGTTTTTTTGGTTTCATTGATGAAGTCTAACTGTATACGATCTGTGTATGGAAATTGAAAGACTTTATGACAAGTCCACCTCTTGATTAGTTGATGGAGTTAACATTCAGATTTCTTGTCTTACATACATGACCTCGAATTTGATTGATGAAACAGAGTTGAGATTGAGAATTTATCGTGTGCTAATGCAGGAGGCCAAGCAGTAGCTGCAGCGGCAGCCGTTTCATGTAGAGGAAGATTGTTATCGCTAGCTTCGTATGGTGCGTCTGAGTCGGGGAATGCGTATAGGGGTTGGATTGCTGGAGCCCTTGCCCTCCCAGCAGCAGGTTTGCACCGCAAAATCTCCCCTACAAAATGTTCTATAATAGTATGAGAATGTACACTATATTTGGATTAACGCATAAGCTTCTGTCTAATGAATCCACAAGCTATCGGGTCCTAAGTAGCTAAATCCTAAGATCTGATCCTCTGTCTGAATCAAGCTCTCATTATGCTTTTTTTTTTTTTTTTCCCTTTGAACTATTATAGCGTTCATGCTTCAGGATCAAGAAGCGCACGCTGCTGAGGTACTCCAACAACGTTATTATATGTTTCGTGTTTTTGTTGTTAGTTTCATTTTGCTGACACAATTGCTTATGATTTTGGAAGATGGAACGAACTTTTATTGCAATCAAGCCAGACGGTGTTCAACGAGGATTGGTACTGCATTGCTGAACTTTCATCCGATTCAAAAGGCTTTTAGTCCATTTGAGATTTTATTTTTTCATTAATCACTTTTTGCCACAGATTTCAGAGATTGTTTCACGATTTGAACGAAAGGGCTTCAAGCTCGTGGCGATCAAGATTGTGGTTCCCTCGAAAGACTTTGCCCAGAAACACTATCACGACCTGAAGGACCGACCTTTCTTTAATGGATTGTGCACTTTCCTCAGCTCCGGACCAGTCATTGCTATGGTTGAAAAAGCTCTACTCCTCTCTACTTAATGAAACGCTAAAAGTGCGCCAAAGTTATATGTTTTTTGCTTGTACAGGTTTGGGAAGGCGACGGTGTGATCAAGTACGGCCGTAAACTCATTGGAGCCACGGATCCTCAGAAATCAGAACCAGGAACCATCAGGGGCGACTTAGCTGTCGTTGTTGGAAGGTACATTCTCTAACGAACGAACGTTTTGTTCACTAAATTCGCATATAAAACGTAATGTACGTCCCGTCCTAACATCATATGATTACAGGAACATTATTCACGGCAGCGACGGACCCGAGACTGCAAAGGATGAAATCAAGCTGTGGTTTAAGCCAGAGGACTTGGTTAGTTACACTAGCAATGAAGAGAAGTGGATCTATGGTTCTAACTGATGACATTCTATTTTGTTCTTTATTCACAAGTATTATATCAATTAGGCTTTTTTCTCGAGGTGAGAGTGGCAATAATAATTTGCAAAGGGATTATTTAGCTAAATTCCGTTGGTGTAATAATGTGTTGTGGCATTTATATGTGAATTTGGTGGATTCAATGTTTGCTTATTTTTCAATGATGAATTATTGAAATATTTGAGGAAATCATGAATTTTAGTGAACATATGTAGGATGTACAAAATTATTCTTCCTTTTTAGGTAAAGTTTAAAAAATCTTGACAATTCATTTCAACAAAAAATAAAATGAAAAATCTTCACATTTCATTAGTCGTTATTCGTTAAGCTAATTGACTAGTAAGATTTACAAAAGTGTACGAAATAATGATAGATTAAGTGATGCATTTATTAATTAGATATTGCTGTTTACCCATAGTTTTTGTTTGATCTTTTTTTCTTTGTAGTTGAAACATGTTATATTGGTTTTAGTACATACCTAAATGATGTGCAAAAGTACTGGCAAACTAAAAGAGATATAAACATCAATACTATTATCTAAAGAAATGCAAACTTTGAGTCTTTGACATCAAATTTTTAATTTTCGGTTTTACCCTTATAATTTTAGTGTTGGCACAATATTTTATTATTAAGCTCCTAATTTAGCCTCAGATTTAAGTAAAATTATTAACTACAATAATTATGGTGATTGTTGATTTAGTTCCTAAAATTTAAAACTTTCTATATAAATTGTCTATCCTTATAATATATTTAATTTTTACTCTTTTAAGTTATTTTTTCCGCCATACAATTTAAAATAAATTCTTAATCAAGCGGGAACCGAGTGCAAGAATTTCTAGTATAATTAAAAGAGCAACTCTCTTAATTCACGATTTGAGCTAGTTCTTCAAAGTTCAACAACTTATATAACTTTTCAAACATTTCAACATCATCTTATCTCTTAAATAACTTCTTATACTTGTTAAACACAATTAAATTCTTTTAAAATGCATTGTCTGAGATCCACACTCAACTTATGCCGTACCATTATATTAAGAACTATCAACTATGCCATAGTGATTTTATATTGTTTTCCAATTTTAGTTCCTTGATATGCATTATGTCCATTTCACGTCCTCTAAAATCGAAACCAATCAACGTGATTTGCACTTAAGATTGAAATTAATGGATGTTCATCAAAATTGGTCCCCTAATGTATAAACTCAAGGGACCAAAATGTTAAACAACGTCGCATTAGGAGACCGATAAAGATCTTAAGATCTCAGATCAATGTGCAAGTCACTTCTAAGATTCAAGCGTTTTTTTGCTTGATCTCGGTGCCGATGACCTAAATTAGATATAATGCACATTAGAGAATTACAATTGAATAAAAAAAATATTATTAGAGAACAAAAAATTTAATTTTTTTATTAGAGGACTAAAATTTAAAACATACCACATCGGAAGACCACTTTAGAAAACTTTCGAAAATATTACCATAATTAAGTTACAATAAGATTAGAAAAACTCTACACCTCAAACGTAAAGATTCCTTTAATACTACGTTTAAAAATACACCAATCGTTGAACACAATGATTTATTCGAAGGAAAGCGGCTTGAGTTCCCGCGGTATTAAAAAATATTATTTATTCGCCAAAAATAAAAATAAATCAAGTTTTTACTTGGGTGGCAAGCAACACAGTAACACACAGCCCCAAATATCCATAAAAGCGCTGACATCACACGCGACTTTATGTTCCCGGACTTGAAGAAGCAACTTTACATATAAAATAGTCCTTCAATCATTATTATCACATCATAATATTTTTCTATATAATTTTGCTACTCTCAATTTCTCTCTCTAAAAAATCTCTCGTTGTTGAACTGTGAATCTGTTCAAATCCGAACCATACCTTCTCTCCTTCGGATTCCAGTAGCATCTTTGATTATAATTTATAAGGTAACCGCTTTTTTCTTCTTCATTTCTTTGATTTGCTGTTCGATTTTAGTTTTTGTACCAATTTTTGGATTGGCGATTGTTGTGCGGTAATAGCGGTGTAAATATATGTATGTAATATAGTTTTGTATGTCATTGATTTTGCTTGAATTTAAGCATAACTTGAAAAAACGCTGGTGAATGTGAATTGTGAACCCTAATTCATGCGATTGGATGCTTTTGAGACAGTAATTTGTTATTACATCTGGTAAAATTTTGTAGCTGGAGGTTATTAAAGTTTGTATTTGTAATCGAGATTTCTTATTTTGCTTAAATATAGCACGGATTGTAATAACGGCGGCGAACATGAACCCTAATTTACTGATACAATGAGAAGTAACTGTAATTGGATGCTTTAGAGACGAAAAGTTATGGTAATAAGTTATATATTGAGTACCTGGCCAATCAGAGGGTTAATTGTTAGTTTATTCTTATATTTGTAGCTTGGAGGTTATTATTATGTTAGTAATAGATGGTTTGTATATGTAATCGAGATTTATTTTTTTGCTTAAATATGGCGTGGCTTGTAATAACGATGGTGAATGTGAACCCTAATTTATTGTTACGAGGAGAAGTAACTGTAATTGGATGCTTTAGGGACGAAAAATTAGGGTATAAATTATATTTTGAGCTCTCAGCTAATCGGAGGGTTAATTGTTAGTTTGTTCTTATGTCCGTACAAATTTGTAGCTTGGAGGTTATTATGTTGGTGATAGATGGTATGTATGTGTAATCGAGTGATGTGTGTTATTGAGTTGCCCAATTTTAAGCATGATATTGAATAGTGGTAGTGAATGTGCACCCGAATTTGTCGTTGCTAGGAGATATTATTGTAGTTGAATGCTTTATAGATGGAAAATAGGGGTCTAAAGATTATAGTGAGACTCTAATAGTTTTTGTTCTCAGCTAATTGGAGGGATTGTAATTAGATATAATCTTGTACATTTAGTGTTGTTTTCTGAAAAAAAAAGTCTCGTGTTCCTTTATGTTGTTTCTGTTATGATGTGATTGCTTTTGTTACCTTTTCCTGTTTCATCATATTGCAGTGGATAATTGATTTTGATTACAAGATTTTTCTGTAGTTGTAGCCCGTCATATCTTACTATCTAAGTATTAGCTTGACAGTCTTCATTCTCTTTCAGATGGCAACTAAACCATTAACTACCGAAGCAATTGCTCTCACTGAGAAGAAAATGGACATGACTCTAGGTGTGCTTACTTATTTACTTCTTGGAAAAGTCTTCGCTTTCTTGCAATAGCTTATTTCTTGTCCATTTTCATTGCAGATGACATTATCAAAATGTCAAAGACCAATTCAACGAAGCCTAAGAATCAAAGAATTTCTGTACGTGTCCTCACTTTTGACTCTTTTCTCTCTATCTAATTTCTTGATTGAAACATGTCGTCTGACCAAATTCGAACCTTTCAGAACCGGGGTCAGAGATTTGGTGGCAATGCTGCTCAAGATAAATCTTTTAAAGTTCAAAAGTTTATGGACACAAGGTCTTCTCTTAGACAGGTATTTTGCAGACATGATATTGCTCTGCCTTTCTTTCGTTCTGCTTTCCTTTATTGGTGATGTTTGTTAGGGATTGTGGTGTTTACGTACTCACAGTTTGCTTTATGTGCATGGCATGATTAAGTTTATTGATATTGTTACAGGGCGCTCTTGCTCGAAGGAGGTCAAACTTTCAGGGAAATCAATTCCCTTTGGCAACTGAGGCTGCTAAAAAGGCTGCAGGTGCACCTATTCGCAGCAGAGCATTTAACCGAGGCAGGCCATTTAATGTGAACAAACCAAGGTAGCACTTGATTGATCATGTTGGGTTTTGTATTTTAGAAGAATATAATGACTTTGTGGGTAGTTAGAAAATAGTTGATAAATTGTAGTCAATGATGGAGGGTTTAAAGACGATTTCTTTGGTGCAGGTAATTTGTGTTTCTTTGTCGTTCAGTTCATGACTTCATGCGCCTCCTCTGCTCGTCTGTTTAAGCATGCAGTTAGTGACTTCATGTTGTCGGGTGGGATGGCATTGTCCTTTGAGTTGGTTATCTTCGTGAATATGAAAAGGATTCTTTTCCTAAATAGTGTTACTCCTCCTGGAAGAGGTCTACAAATGGATTTGTGTATGAAATATCACATTACACTTTGGTTAGCAGTTGAATCCAAAGAACAGTGAAAAGTCGCTTTGTGTCGGTCGGGTGTAGGCTTATGCAAAGTTTAGCTGGACAAATATATGGCGAGCATACTTTTACTGTTTACAGTGGTGCATTTGCTTGGTTTGTTGCTTGCAGTAAACCGTACTCATGTACTCTTGTGGTGCTATGATTCGTGTACTCTTGTGAAGTTACCCAGTGTTGATTCAAAATGCTTGTTTGAGTTGCGTCATTCTCAAGAGAATCACTTGTTAAGAGACATCTCTTAAATGCTTCACGGGGAACAGTAGCTATGGATGTTCCATTTAGGTTATGTCTTATGTATCAAAAAACTTGTGACAACTGACAACCAAGGGGAAATGTCAATCTATTAAACCTATGCCATCTCATATTACTCATGTGGTTACAGGAAATCGCATTTTCAGTATTGCAGCCAATTACTTTCTTATGGATCTCCCTTCTACTGTGCTTTCTTTTGGCCATGTCGTGACAGTGTGTATCAAGCTTTCGTTCTCTTTTGATTTGGTTGTCTGGTTCATATGTGAAAATAAAACTAGAGCCCTCTGAATATTGTGGGTCTTGTGCACAAGGTGGTTGAACTGAGTTCATATTCGAGGTTGAATATACCTGTCATGTTTAGTGCCCTCTCCATACGATATATCAGTGTTCAGCCATGGGTCTGGTGAAGTTGCCTTTGGAAGTATGTTAGAGCTTTGGTGTATGGGGAGTGGTTGGTTCTATTGTACTTGGAGAAGACGTAGTAGTTTCAACTGAGTCATCCTGTTCGCAAAGGGGTTCGCCATTGTGCTTTTTTACGGGGCTTGGTCTCTTAGACTTTGGTCAGTTTAGCAAGTTTATACCATTTAACGGATAATGAGCTTCGCCTTTGGACCTGGTATTGTTTTTCCTGTACTTTTTGATCACAAACTGCTAAACAAAGTATAAGTACACGGTGAGTATTCTAAGTTGCTTCATTCATGGTTGGTTGGAGTTTGGTAGTATTTCTATCTGGGATGCCTTTAAACCTGGTCAGTACTATCTTTACCCGCAATGCTATATTGATATCTCAGTCTAGTGTCTTATCTCTCTGCAGGACTGGTGCCCCGTTTGTCCAAAAGAATGTTGCGAATGGAGGTAGCTTTACTGTGAAGGTAGAATTCTTGATGACTGAGTACGATTTGAGTCATTTATAAAAACTACCCGGTCTGCACATGAGTTATCATTTTTACACCTATGAGGAAAAAGCAAGCTCTTACATCCTGATTTTCTGTTTTATGCCTTCTTGATGGTTCGGCATCCCAGGCTTTTCTTCTTCTTTCGATTTGATCGTATTCTAGGCAAAGACTTTGATATTTTTAATAACTACCGAGGCAATAGGGATGCAATTGGATCCTTCACTGTATTTCAGATATCTTGTTTTAGCTTATAAATGAAACTGAAGAATTATTGGATAACGTGCAGAAATCGGTGCAACAAGTTAACCTCCTACCCAAACAGAAGCCTCAAACTTTAGACTCTCTGTTTGCCAACATGAAGGAGCAAAGGATGAGGGTGTTCTCTTCTCAACCTCAGCAGAACAATGGGTTGAGAAGAAATGGAGGTGGCCAGCCTAGAGTGCCATGGGCAAGAAATCGACTTCGCAATTGAAGACGGACAGGGTCACCTTTTGGCGCATGGAAAATAAATTAATTGTCTGCTGAAGCTTTAATACACTAGAGGAGCTACAAAGAGACAAAGCAGCTTTTAATTCCGTTTCTTTTAGTTATTACACATGTTTGCGACAGTCTTTTCTAATATTCGAGGCTTAGTAGTGTGTAGAGCACATTTTGTTCTTATATTTTAGTGGTGTTTGTACAGCTTCAGATTATTTTTGTGATGATATTCTAGATTGCTTTGGCTTATTGTAGTCAGTTGGACGGTGCTTGCAAGAGCTGAAATAAGTAGCCTATTGCTTTTGCCAAATTCTTTGAAATATTTGAAAGGTACTCGATATTTTGTTAAAAGTTCGAGTTCGATGAAGTGTTCTTTGAAGAACAATAAATTATTAAGAGAGAGTGATCATAAAGACCCAACAACCAAGACCGTAATCTATAGAAGGTAGAAGGTAGGTTGTATGAACCATAAAAAGGCTATATGAAATTTCCTGTCTTCGTTTGTTGCAGTCGACAGTCGAGAAGTACATTTTTATATAGGTTTTTAAGCTTCATGTCGTTTTGTGAACACCGTGTTTATAAGCATGATCATTTCCTCGAAAAGTACCGAATTGTTTCCGTTTTTGACTCTATTGAAACAAAAGATACATGTAGTTTCCCTGTTGGGCTACACAACTTTTACGCATTTTTCGAAACATGCCGATAAGTTCTCGAAATATTACGAAACATTTTAATTGAAATTTTAATCCATGTTCCTAAGTCATCGATGCTACGATGTATGCTCTTGGATTCTTTTTAAACTTGTATAGAAATATTAGAAATGATTTTTCATCTTATATTATCTTATCTAGTATAAGTTTTCTAGTTACGTTTGAAGCAGTTTGATGTATGCGAAAAACAATAAAATGCTTACGAGGCTTCGGTTTCACTGTCATTGTTATCATCTTATCCATTAATTAATAAAGGTACATAACCATGTCTCAGCACATGGGGGTGTAGCTCATATGGTAGAGCGCTCGCTTCGCATGCGAGAGGCACGGGGTTCGATTCCCCGCACCTCCATACTTTTTTTGTATGCTTGTGTGCTTTTTTTTTACATGTTCTTTTTTGCAATTTAATCACTCAATATTTCTATCAAACGAATATATATATATATATAAATAAATTATGTATAATACATAAAATTAGTTACCTAACTACCCAATTCCTATTTCTTATACTCTCTATTTTCCTTTTTTGTTTGGCCATATTAGCCATTCTCTAATACAAATAAAAGTTATTTCTACTTTTTATTTTTTTATCAAAGTTCCTGTGGACGGATGAAAAGAAAAGTATGTCAAGAATCGTAAAAATTAAAATTATGGTACGTGACGACACAACACAAACCAAATTTGCTGATCAATCCTGTATTATGTATTTGTATTTCAATTTTCTACGAATATTACCAAAATATTAAAGATTTAGTTAGTCTAAGTGTCTAATAACTACACAAATTTCAGCAACAAATTAGACGTATATATCACTAGTATAAATCACCTTTGTGATTTCATTTTATCCATAAAATCTTTTCAAAGTCACTGTATTCAAACTAATCATCCAAATTCCAAATAATTTGAAAAGATATAGTAAATCTTGTTAAGCCCCTAAGGTATAATCTGCTTTTCACTTTGCATCCTAATGTTTAAAAATTAGAGATATGTCCTCCAAAGTATTAATAATATATATCCTCACTCTCAGACACGTGTCTATATTTTTGTTAGAGAAATTTTGTCCAGATGGTATTCAACATATCTTAGAGGCATATTGTTAATTTTGAAATCTTAGGAGACAAAACGAGAAACACAATATACGTTAGGAGGAGGGGGTGTAACGTAATTTACCCTAGTTACTTAGCCTAATCCTAATTAATGGTACGTAAGCATATTTAGGAAAACAGCAACGAACTTGCATGCGGTTCATGCACACTAAAATTAGGTTACAGATTTATACTCCAAAATTAACCTAAATTCACTCACAATCCGATAACTATTATCCAACAAATTTCAAGTATATATTTTCCCCCACCCGCAAAATCCGGGGGGTATATATATAGATATCACAATCGAAGTTTCATTTCTGTCATTAGAGGTGAATTGTGCAGTTACTATCTGTTCTGCTATTGTGATCCATTCCCCTGCACCCGTGAAAGGATGTCGTCTCAGAGGATACTGGTGACGGGGGGTGCGGGGTACATCGGGAGCCACACGGTGCTGCAGTTGCTTTCGATTGGGCATAAGGTGGTGGTGGTGGATAATTTGGACAATTCGTCCGAGTTTTCAATTAAGAGGGTTCAGGAACTGGCCGGGAAAAATGGCTCCAATCTCGCGTTTCATAAGGTCGTTATTTTGTCGTTTTACGGTTTTTTTGTTTTGTTTTTGTGTGTTGTGGTGTTTTAGTGGTTTGATGTGTAGTTTTCGTGTTGATGGTACTTAGTTGTTTTATTGTTTGGGAATTTTGTTGGCGATCGACGCTCTTATGGTTAACTTAGTAGGACATGTTGTGGTGTTTAGAGGTTTGGTGGTGGAAACTGAAATCGATTTGGAAATTTTATGTTTGGTGTAGTGTGTTTGATTAATGTTGATATTTGTGTTGACGATTTTCGGGGTTTGTGTAGAAATTTAGATGGGAGAGAGGGAAGTTGTAGAAATAGTATGACTTGCCAATCCATTTGCACACAGGTTGGCGGAGTTGTTTACGCCTTTTTTCTTGGTTGTGTAAGTTTTAGCGTTTTGATGCATAGTTTCTGTGGTGGTGGTACTTGTGGTTTAAACTAAAAAATTGAGTTGGATATTTGTGATTGTTGTAATGTGTTTGGTCATTGTTCATAATTTTGTTGACGGTTGTAGAGATTGAGTACGGTCTTATGCTTAACTTAAAAGGACTTGTTTGAGGGGAGAGATTATTAAAATAGTATCAAAATAGTTAAGCTGATTTTTACATGGGTTGGCGGAGTAGGGATTATATTATGTAGGTAGTAACAGAGTCATCATCGACTTCAACAGTGGCTCTGATGCTATGTAGAAATTGAAGGCCTTCCTGTGCTCCCATTAAAAATAATTGTTACAAGTAGGGGGAAAACTGTTGGTATACTATGGTTTAGAATAGTTTGCAAGCGACGTTGGATAGATTTCAAAGACATGGAGATATTGGTAGTTCTGTTTGAAGATTCTGGTGTTGATTGTTGTGAACTTATATTAAACTTGGCTTTTAGTGCATGTTCATATCATTGCTTATGATCAGGGTTAATATTTGATCAGCGTTTTCTTCTAGCATGTTGTTGTTTTCTTCTAATAGTTAATCTTTTATATCTGTAATAGTTTGTGATAGTAAAGTAAGATAATGGACTATATACAATATGAGTCACATGCTAAGCTTTCCCTGGTATGTCGTATATTA
Organism: Linaria vulgaris; assembly: GCA_948329865.1. Classification (NCBI taxonomy): domain Eukaryota; kingdom Viridiplantae; phylum Streptophyta; class Magnoliopsida; order Lamiales; family Plantaginaceae; genus Linaria; species Linaria vulgaris. Next base: position 146,684,681 of record OX415249.1, on the reverse strand, counting down.
ACAATTGATAAGAGTGTTTATTTTCAGCGAGTGAGCTTTTCTTAACTCCATTCTATATTTATTGTAACTGGTTGCAGATTGATCTTCGTGACAGACCAGCTCTTGAAAAGATCTTTGCTTCTGGAAAGTAAGTCTATGAGTTGTCATGTTCTTTTTTTTGTGGGTTCGAATATAGCCCCAGAACCATTTCTTCTATTTTTAATTCCAAATGTCCGCATAGTTCTTGATTTATGGTTTGATGGTCTGTTTTTGGTCATTGTCTTTATCGGGCACGAAGAGGAATCCAACACATGTGACTTATTCTTCAGATTTTAACCTTCAGATTATTCCTCATAGTTTTCCTGTTTTCACCAGGAGAAAAGAGCAACGATATTTCAGAATCTGTAACGTTTTTTGTTTATATTGCATCCCCATTGCACACTCTATATTTAAAGAAAAGCTCTTACATGAACTGTATCCCAATGCATGCTGGACTTAGATTCTTTGTATCTTTAGGAGTTTCTTTGATATAATTGATGATTTTTTTGCTAGGCATTAGTTCATACACCGTACGTTTTTCCCATGTTGAGCCTCTCACATTGCAGAGCAGTGCATTAAGCATAAATTTATCAGCTTAATACGCTGTTGAGCGTCATATCTATAAGATAATTCATCAGCATATATTTGATATTAAGTTCCTCGATACAAAGTACAAAAGGTCTTACATATCTGAATGTGACGGTGATTAATAATTATTGAAGATCCTATTTTTTCTTGTCCTATGTTTAATTCATCTTCCTTAACATTACATCTTAACATCACATTTGTTCGATTTTGTTATAAGGTTTGATGCCGTTATTCATTTTGCTGGATTAAAGGCAGTTGGTGAAAGTGTGCAGAAACCCATGTTCTACTACAACAATAACCTTATTGGTACAATTACTCTGTTTGAAGTCATGGCTGCCCATGGATGTAAAAAAGTACTACTCACAATATTGTTTCTACTGCCTCTATGCTTTTACGATCCTCTAGTCTAATTGGTGTCTCTTGTACTCTACTTTCAGCTTGTTTTTTCATCGTCTGCTACTGTTTATGGTTGCCCAAAAGTTGTACCATGCACAGAGGAAAATCCCATTTCTGCCACAAATCCTTATGGACGGACGAAGGTAATTTCAGTTATCTTAACACATGATCTGAGAATGAAGCGCATCTAAGTACTTTGACGATGATGCACAAAAGCATCGAGAAAAGAACAATAATCATTTAAGTACATTCCAAGTTTGAACACATTCCCTGTGTGTGCTCTGTGCACCTCCATGCAATTCGTTCTTATTTATGAAATTTGCTAAGAGCTCTTTGTTTCTTTTTCCAGCTTTTCCTTGAAGAAATATGCCGTGACCTTTACCAGTCTGACTCTACATGGAAAATCATATTGTTGAGGTACTTCAACCCAGTGGGTGCACATCCTAGCGGTGTCATTGGAGAAGATCCTCGAGGGATCCCAAACAATCTCATGCCCTATGTCCAACAAGTGGCTGTAGGAAGGCGACCATCACTGACAGTTCTTGGAACTGATTATGGAACAAAGGATGGAACAGGGGTATGTTCCTTGATCAACTCATTAATTGCATCCTTTTTAGTTAATTTTCGACTTTGCATGAAAAGTGAACGCGCTTTTGATCTTCGACCTTGTTATGTTATCTCTAAATCATGACATTGTTTGTAGAGTCTGAACTTTGCATAGTTATTGTTTTGAAATCTCGTCCTCTTTCAGAATCTGTTGTTTTGTAATGAATGTATTCATGATACTGTATTCTGCAACATTGACCATCTCCTGCAAAGAGCATCAGGGTTTGTTTCGGGCAGGAGTGGAGTACATTATTCCATCCTATTCTTCTGTGGAAGTCATCGATTCTGACCAGGATGTGTTTTCATGTGAATTTTTAATCTAGTTCGTAGTTCCCTATGTGAATTGCTTAGCAGCACAGAATAGTGCTTACCTGTATTAACTTAGAATTCACTTTGAGGGGTTCACCATCATACAATTTTATGATATGTGATTTTCAGGTACGTGACTATATCCATGTCGTGGATTTATCAGATGGCCATATTGCTGCTTTGAACAAACTTTCTGATCCTTCTGCAGGTATGACCTCTGCTTAGCGTATTTATCTTTTTTTTTTTGTTTTTCCTCTTATGTATCCAATCTTAGTAATCGAGATCAAAAACTTCATCTTTTAAATTTGTGTATCTTTTCCTGATAAGTGTTCTTAGTGGTCTCAAATACAACAACGATATATTTATTCTCTTGCTCCACCTTCCGCTTATAGATACACATATAGTCATATATGGCTAGAGGGAATTCTGAAAACTCTTCAAAGCTTGTAACATGACCAACTGTTTATCAATACTGTTACACACTAAAATTAAAAATGTTCAGTGACCTGTCTGTGAACATGCTTAGTTTGATCATTAGTCATATTTATTCTTTCGCGTGTTTATACTCTGTCATAAACTTCTGTAAATCATTATGCTAGCGGTTTATCAAATGGAAGTTGCCAATTCTGGCTAGATATTGATTAATTAGAGAGCAAAAACTGAATGCAGGTTGTGAGGTATATAATCTGGGGACTGGAAAAGGTACCTCTGTATTGGAAATGGTCTCAGCATTTGAGCGGGCATCTGGAAAGGTAAGTTCTTAAAATTTTCATACAGCATATATATCGATTTGGTTTATGAATCTTCTGGTTTGTAAATTCTCTTACAGAAGTTCTTGACATTTAATTAGCCGTGTTGCTTAGTGACTGAGAATAGTTAAATTCAATTGTTAAAAATTCTTTGGAAACTTACCTATTGCTGACACAAGTTCTACTTCACGTATTTCCGAGACTTGCTATTTATTTCTAGTTGCATGTGCTTCATGTATCTTATGGTTGATCAAGTACTACGCTTGTTTTAGATAACACGACACCCTCTTACTGATAATGATCTTCTTTTCTGTCTAAATGGTTAGCACTCGAATTTCATATCATAAACAAAATCCATATAATCAGCTAATAAGTAAATTGCATGTATAGTAGGAGTAAAATAACATATGAATCAGGACCTCACTTGGTCCTTGTTTCAATCTGGGGCTCTTGGAACGTGTACAGCACATTGGATATGTTTCTTAAATCATTAGTAGAGAGCTGAATGGATTCTTTTATTTACTTGTGGCACTATATAATACTTTCTCAATCTCTGTTTGTCTAGAAAATCCCATTGGTGATGGCTCCTCGACGACCAGGTGATGCTGCGGTTCTATACGCTTCAACAGAAAAAGCTGAACGCGAACTGAAGTGGAAGTAAGTGTGTCTATGTTGAGCAAATAGTAATCATTTTGGTGATTGTGACTGAACCCCTATATTGTCATTTGTCTTTGAAGACCGAAGTACGGAATTGAAGAGATGTGTCGCGATCAATGGAATTGGGCTAGCAAGAACCCGTATGGTTATGAGCCCCCGAAATCTACCAAGTGAAGTGAGAAGCAACCAGATGTGTTGCCCTCGTAGCTATTGTCAGGCTAGCTCGGTGATCATTATGCATGTGCATTGTAGATGTTTTTGCACAGCAATTTTGAGTTAGTTATAATTCATTTCTACATACGATGTAATAGTATAAGATGGTAGATCTGTTATATTTACTGTTTGGGTTGTGATACTCATACAAGATGAGACATTTTATGAGAAATTTTAATAAATGCAACTACACAAGCATTTTGGTAGTTGATTCTTTCTCTGGTTTTATAATGAACTCTTACGTGATTTGTGCAAGAAATTGCAGTAGTGATAAATACTTTTGGAATTTGAGATTTTAACAGTCACTTTCCGAAATTTTGGTGAATGCGAACTACTTGATTCTACATTTTAGTGAGATAAGTGCTTTATATGATCAAAGTGTATGTCGGTAATGGAGCAACAACCTCTGCAAATGTAATACTGCACTCGACGTTTAAAGCAATCTTGTCGATGAAGTTGATTCTTGTGTGTTTCCACCTATCAAGACACCTTTGCAGCGTAATGAGAAGAATCTTCAAGACCTTAAACTCATCACGTAGTTTCTTGTCATATCAGCGTACTCAAATAACTGTAGGCACATGTTGAAACTCATTTATGACCAAACACATTCCTCAAGGTTATCTGCGTGGTGAAGTCTAATTCTGAATCCATTGAAAAAAAACCAACAGTGAATCAAACTCTCTCTACGGACTTCGGAAGAAGCTCACAGATACCAAACACTGGTGACATCTGGTCTTCACTTGAATCCAGGGTTTACTTACACTTAAGCATGATGAGTTATATATGCTTCTATAAAAGGCGTGAAAGAGTAATACTATCTCTCTACCTTTCTTCAACTCTTCCAAACAGAATATAAGGTGTGCTTAATATAGATTTGATAACAACAATAAAATTCAAGTTACAATAATCCTCAAAAACAAAATATTGAGGCATCACATTGACCTCAATTGCCAGTTACAAGAACTGATAAAACAAAGGATCAAACTAGAAACAATGCAAAATAAGAAAAATCCACCAAAGACGATAAACAAGATCCTCTAGCTTTCACAGACCACCATAGTTATTGTTTTGTCAAAAAAGTAAAAAACTTAAAAAGCGAGGCGCACAACAAATCGAAATATTTCATGAGACATATACCATTGCTTGGGATGAAGCTCTAGGAAATGATAATAGCTCCTGCATGAGTTTTACCCTTTGCTCCATTGTAAATTGGTGTTTCATTCGCATTCCAGTTTCCTTGACCTTGAAAGTCGCCGTGATTGATATCACCATTTTTTGTAATTTTGTAGCATTTTTCAGTAAAAACTTCCAACATTTTCATGAAATAGGGCTCGGTTGTATAGCCGCCAACTATAATATTTTTAAGGCAGGGGAAGCTAGCGTTTTGTACATCCCAATAGCTTTCCTCGTCAAAATCATAAGCTGACTCCCAACCTGACGCCTGACCCTAGTAGATCAATTAGTAAACAACTTAGTTATATATGTGATATTGAATACAAGCTACAAAAGTTTGAGAGATTCTATACCTTGTACGAGTCAGGATAAACATACATCTTCAATCTTTCAAGAGATGGAGAACTTTTCAAAAGCCATGAAAGTCCAGGCTGATGCCATTTATGCAGAAATATGGGTAATACTAGATTCTTCCATTGGTAGAATGCACACGGAACATTGCTAAAATTCCAAGTTGTCAGCATCTGGTCCAAAAAGAAAAAGAAAAAATAAAGTAATTCCATGTATTACTGAGCTAAAAACTTGAAGCCACAGATAAAATAGCCTCAAAACACCTCAGAATTTTAGTAAAAGAAATGAGGTAATGCGGACGAGGAAAAATAATTACAGTTCAGTTGTATGCAACAATAAAGTATTAAAGTTGGAACAACCAAAAACAAAGACTTAGAATGCATCTCGTGCTACAAACAATGTCATATGAAATTGTTATGGGGGGCTATCCCAGGTTTGTTTTTGTAATATTCTTACATCATAGTGCAAAATATCAGAAGTGTGTAAATAAAGGTCCAAGCGCCGAAGCAAAATAGTTGAATAAAACTCTTTTACATGTGTAAACCAAGTGAACATGTTTCATCCTTGTGTATTCTATCATTCTATGCTTAAGATTGTCTATATGTTTCCTATATGTGATTTACTCTGCTCCTCAACAAAATTGTTTGTAACCATCGTTTTCAATGTGAGCATTATACTTCACCCAACCCATTTTTTCTACCCATAAGAAAGTCAATTTCCGGAAGCCGGTTGTGCTATGCGATATGCTATCCTTATCCGCATTTCTTGAGTTTGTTCAAACTCAAACATCAGTTTGTTATGTCTGCTCCAAAAAGTTAAAATTAAGAGAGGGGTAAATGGTTAACAATTAACAACCTTATAAGAAAACACTTCACTGAGTTAGTGATCAGCCATAACTTGTCACTGAAAATAATTACATGAAGACCGGAGAGCAGAGATCCAGGTAAACTGAAGAAATGAACATTGATAGGAGATTAATATAAAAAAAAAAAGAAAAAAAGAAAAGAAAATGAATGCAAGGATAGGAAAATTGGGATCCTATTGTTCAATCCATTTCATTTAGCATTTTGCTACAGAAATTCACATTGAGGAAAATAGGATCCCGCACAAACCATTGTATTAAATCTTATTGAGATATAGATTCACATTTCGCTACAGAAATCTAAAACATTTTTTTTTGTTGATTTCAGACTAATTTGCTCATCCAAAGGGGTGTAATATGTTTCCTTGTACACTACTTCGGGTACGAGAGAGACTAAGTTTCAAATTTTCATGTTATTACATCTAGATCCACTCAAAAACAATCGGCCTCAAAAAAGGGGGAAAATTCTGAGCTTCATATTTTTCTTGCAATCAATGAAATTAAAGTAATAAAGTAATGGAGTGATAATCATACCAAAATAGTATATCTACATGGCGTGAAAGTGTTGCACCAGGAAATCTTCTGCAGAAGCCTCTCGGCATCATCATATGGCCTCAGCAGCTCAGCTGATCATCCCAACAGAAGTAACTATAAGATATAGAAGCATCAACAAGAAATGGAACATCCAATAATGTTGCACGACCTATCAAGCCAGCTATTTTCAGTGACCTAAAATGAGGAGCAGACACGCGGAACATCTTTTGGGATTTGCTTAAAATAAGCCACAGTTTCTTCAAGTTTGGGCTTTCACAATTCAAATTGCGCAAGCCCCAACAAGAAGTCAAGGATAAGTTTTCAAGAAGCGGGGAACCAAGCAAGAAATCTTAGCGCCTTCAAACTTATTTCTCCCCACGAATTGATGTCACAAGCAGTCAGCCTCAGATCTGTTAAGTAATCACTCCTGACAACAACCCGCAGTACATAACATTCCATAGAGAGGATGTCCATACAACTCCTAAAGTTGAGATCTAAAACCTTGACTTTTCTATTTATCGCATAACCAATCAACTTATCAATAATGCCTGATGAGGCCCTTATCTCTGTATAGTCTACTCTGTCATCATACCACTTAGATCCATGTAACATGACAGAATACCACCAAAACTTGAGCCTTAACTTATCGAGTATCCCGATGTCATGAAGATTAGAAACATGATGAATCATTTTTACAAATCCCCGACTGTCCCATTCTCCATATTCATCATCCTCACATCTATGGGAAAGGCAACCATTCAAATCAATCACTGGAACGCTACGCCATAGGTTGCCAAACCTTCGAAGAAGAACAGTCTTAACAGCATCTTCGGTTGGAAGAAATGACAAATGTGCACAAGAATCGGGTCCGGTAACTCACTGATGTAGTCTTTGGGTTCTACATGAGTCTTTTCCACCCTCTTGCCCATCTCAAGCTCCTTCAAGATGATTTAAACTCGTAAAATGAACGTCAAACATTTGCTAATAGTAACATCAACACCTAGTATCCATTAAAAAAAAGAAGAAGATCAATGCCATAATAATGTACCATAACTTTACGAGGCAGACTTTACAACCTCACACAGTTGCACACATGTGGTGCAACCAAGGATTCAGATTTAATACATGTTTAAATTTTCCTATTATTTAGGAAACAACCCGTCCCATCACCCCATCCCAACCGTGTATTGGTATTGACGAATGCATGAAATAATTTCTCATTACGACTTCTCAAATTACCACTTGAGTTTATTGAGAATTTGAAAGAGTTTTTGGCACTTTGAAAATATGTCAGGATCATGATAGAAGAGAAGTCAAAGGAGAATATATATATATATATATATATATATATATGCAGTCAAATTGAGGGAAAAGTCAAAATCCCCAAATCAGAGGAACCCTAATTTTGGATTGGGGAAAAGGGGGAAATTGATCCCAAACAGAATTAAGACATGTATCAGAATCATGGGGATTGAGGTACTTACTGGTGGAAATTCACAAATCAGACGACAGCCCCACAGATCTGAACGGATTTTGCGGGCCTTACGCCTTAGAAATGATTTCATAAAAATAAAAATAAAACACTCTATTTTTGTTTGTATATATATTTATATAATCCTTATTCTGAATTTTTCTCATGAAGGATATTCGCGACATTCTCTTTTTTGATAAATAATGAAATCACAAACGGTCCTTAGACCAACAGAGGCTTATACAAGCTAAGGATCGGGGTTGGTGAAGTTTTCCAAAAAAAATCTGCACTCCTATCTTTCTCTCCAACTCGCGGGATTCGACAAAGGGATGCTATTTCACCATACATATTCATTTTGTGTATGGAGAGGCTTGCTCATCTTATCCAACTCAAAGTGGAAAATAAGTCATGGATTCCTATAGCTGCTTCTCGCCACGGGCCAAAGGTTTCACACCTTTTCTTTGCCGATGACTTATTACTCTTTGCCAAGGCCTCAATTGAACAAATAAAAGTTATTCTTGATTGTCTCAACTTATTTGCTACAACCTCGGATCAGAAGATTAATCACAAGAAGTCCATCATTCTCTTTTCGCCAAATGTATCTAGATCTCTCTCTGGGACTATAGCGGCCATCTCCGGAATTCCTCAAGCTACATCTTTGGGTCGTTACTTGGGTATCCAGATCTACGATGGGCGTATTAGCAAAAATCTTTTTGCCAAAGTTATCGAAAGAGTTAGCAAACGTGCCTTCTCATGGCGCTCTCACTTTTTCTCATTTGCAGGACGTCACACTCTTATTAAAGCCGTTACATCCTCTATCCCAGTACACACAATGCAGACTTACAAATTCCCCAAAGCCATCAACGATAAAATTGATAAGATCAACAAGGATTTCTTATGGGGCAGCAGCGATAGTAGGAGACGGCTGCACTTAGTTAATTGGAGAACAATGTGTCTTCCCAAAGAAAAAGGAGGTCTTGGTCTGGTCAAGATGGATGACATGAACACAACAATATTCATGAAACTTGCCTGGGAACTGTTGACTATGAAGGAATCCCTCTGGACCAGAATTCTCCTTGCTAAATACACCATGAACAACAACATCTTTTCTGCCAAAAAACCAAGTTCTTGCTCCCCCCTTTGGCGCCAAATTCACGGGTGCATAGAACATCTCCAACACGGCCTTAAATGGATTGTTCGTAATGGTAGCACAGTTCGTTTTTGGGAAGATTGGTGGGTTGGCTCGGGCCCCCTTATTCAGTATGCCACTCTACCCATCAACCATGAAAACTTAAACACAAAAGTAGCAGACTACATTGGTCTAGATAAACAGTGGCTCTGGAATAAATTCCAGCACATGCTCCCCTCAAAGCAAATAGCCGAAATAGCAAGCACCTTCTGTAACAGGCAAGAACCTCTCAATGACTCGCCTTGTTGGGGTTACACTAATGATGGTCATTTTTCGGTTAAATCTGCATGCGACATGCTCTCTACCTCTGATCAACCTAGTTCATCTATTTGGAACTTAGCCTGGCGTCTTCGCACTCGTCAAAAGATACGGACTTTCATGTGGTTGGCTTTACACGACAAGCTTATGAGCAATGAGCGACGAAAAATAAGACACCTTATCGAGGACCCCTCTTGTCCTCGATGCTCTCATAGTAACGAATCTCTCCTCCATCTACTCCGCGATTGTCCTATCAGCCGCAACATTTGGCTCAATCTCTTACCTCAGTCTAAAATCAGTGCTTTCTTTGCCTTGCCACTCCGCGATTGGCTTCGTGATAACTTATATCAGAATGCCGCTATCTATGGCCACATTACACCATGGGCTACAATATTTGCCACCGCTTGTTGGAAGATATGGACTTGGCGATGTAAGAAAATCTTCGACAATGATAATATAACTCCAGCCCGCGCCGCAAGCCTTATTCGACAGATTGCGCATGATGACACAACCTCCTGGGCGAAGCTTTCTATGCTCCAACACCCAAGTCATAAGAAAATCACCCGCAATCTCAGTTGGAATCGGCCTCAACAAGGCATAGTGAAAATCAACGTGGATGGAAGTGCACTCGGGAATCCTGGTCTGATTTCTTGTGGAGGCGTCGCTCGTGATAGTTACGGTCATTGGCTCTTTGGGTTCACGACAAATCTCGGTTATGGTAGCATCACTGCAGCTGAACTTTGGGGGGTTCATTATGGTCTCTCCGAAGCTATTCGTCACGACATTCGCCATGTTACTTTGGCATGTGATTCCAAAGTTGTAGTTCACCTCTTGCAGGGTCATATTCATAATCAACATCCTCATCACACCCTTATTGAATCATGTCGAAGACTTGCGAGAATGTTCCTCTCTTGTGATATACATCACGAATATCGAGAAACCAACATGGTAGCTGATTGTCTTGCAAACATTGGTCACTCACATACTTACGGTATCCAAACTCTTGAGCGGCCTCCACTACCTGTAGCTAGCATTCTGCTATACGATGTTGTTGGTGGCTTTATGCCACGGTTTATTTCGGCTTAGTCATTTTCTGGGGTCTCCCCCCTTCCTCTGTATCAAAAAAAAAAAATCTTTTAAATTATACTTGCCAAGTCAATTCGTTACTTTACTAGCACTTTTTGTTATCCATTTGATCTTCAACTCCCACAATAGTCTCATAAACTACCGACAATCTCGAACAATGTTCGACTCATGGCCGTGCATTGTGTTGTCTTTCGTGAGGCTGTGATAAGCGCTTCTCCACCAAAATTTTGGGGTAGCTACGTTCCCATGCAAGAGTTAGCTCTTTCTTGATCGCTGCCAGTTTCGCCTCATCAACCGTTGGCGTTAGAATATCAGTTCTAAAACCCCACAACCATGCCCCATTCGAACCTCTCATCACACCAGATGCAGCCCCCCCACCCCATTATTCTTGTGGTTGACGCTTCCATCCATGTTAAGCTTGACCCCACCCCGAGTCCGGTTTGCTCCACTTGATATCCCTCTCATTGCTCTTCTTTCTTTTACTTCTTCCAAGGTCCTCGCTCAATATCTTAATTTGGGCCACACACGAGTTCATTTTTCTCTTTCTCTTATTAAACACCCTATCGTCGCGGTTCTTTCATATTATCCATAGGCTCGCCACAAATATAATGCGTCAGTCCATCCCTAAGCTTTTGTTATATATGATATTATTACACCAGTTCTAATATATATATATATATATATTTAATGATTGGTATACTTTATTCAAAAAGATTATTTATGCGGAAGCTTAAGCATGATACCTTTTGATAATGCATAAATAAACCAGACCAGGAAAAGACGAGGTTACCTCCAAGGGAGGATCTTATTACAATAGGCCACATAATTGTAACGCCCCGAAATTTTTGCATAGATAAATATGATTTTTTTTCTTTTATGATTATTACTCAATTTTGCTTCATTAAAATAGTACAATTATAATTATTGGCGGTTAGTGATATATATATATATATATATGTATGTGTGTGTATTTTATGTTTATATATATGTATATATATGTGTGGGTGTGTGACTTACGAATAAGAATGATGCACATTAATTAAAGAATCATTTTTTTTACAAGAGAGCAACGCTAATAATCCTGTTGAATTATCATTAAGAAAACGCTACTATATATATATATATACATATATTGTTAATCAGATTTTTAGGGTTATAAGTCCAATCGTCATTTAGCGCAGCCTTTTTTTTCATGCCGTTCTTCTGTCTCTCCCGCACTACATAATTCATCTGGATCTAGTTCCCTTTTCGGTTAAAAGAAGGACACTCAAGTCTCAAGGTATTGTGGCCCTAATATTTTATTTGTTTGTTGAAGTCATACGTGTGCTAGTGCATGGATCATTGTAGTGCAAGCCTTAATCAAAATTAATTGTTTATTGGAAATAATGGTGAGAATTGGAAGAAGGATTTGTTAAGATTTTTATTTTATTTTCTTACCAATACTTCACGCGGGAATAAGGATTTGTTGATTAAAGGAATAGCTTGATGAAAACATTATTTTATTATAGTTTAATATTTGATCTGTGTTCCTGCAGCCTCATAGGAATAGTAACATGTAATTGTTCCGAGGTTAATTAGATCCACGAGTATGTAGGGCGTCATAATCCTTATAGCATGCATAATTATCAAATAAACCATTACAGATCAATATGAACTCTATGTCATGCACTGTAGTATAATATTATGCTATGTAATCTTTAGAGTAATTGACAGCAGTTAATAATAATTATTAAACAAGCAATGTAAGATGTAGTATCTCAATAGGGTGGAATAGACTTAAATTATGGATTTAATGCAAATAGCATCCCTTGATATTTTTATGATCAAATAGGAAATTGAACCGATTGTTGGCGCTTACTCTCCTCCAGTTGTATATCAGGTGCGTGTTCCCAAAACTATATTATTTTACGGGAAGAAAGTACGTGTTACGTGTATCTTAGTAGTAAATACATACGTATACATATATCCATTGTTGACTGGCATGATTGAAAATGCAATGATAAACTGTGTATGTAAAGGATTGCTTGCTTCCGAGAAAGTTATTTGATTAGAATTGTAGCATTATTGATTGTTTGATGTGGGAACGAATGATTGAACGACTGACTGACTGACTGATTTGTTTTGATCGACTGTAATGGATCCACGGCTATGTGAGTTTGTTGTACCGCTGGGCAGCGGCGGGCTTGCCAGATGGTCTTCATGCCATGACCCCTCTCCCTTAGACCTACGGGAGTTTCGTAGCATCTAAGTGGGGTAACCGACGAGCATACATGTGTGGTATGTGGACTGATTTCAAGGTGGCTCCTTGAATGGGGGAAATAAGGACTGATTGACTGATAGGAGTTATATGGATGGGATAATCTGATACTGAGGTTGAACATTGTACTGTGCCTCGACCGACTGTGAACTGTTTGACTGTTGATGTGCCTTAACTGTTGTTTTTACATTCGTTTTCAAAACAAAAGCGCATGACATTTCCTTGCACACACAACACGAACACCACTGAGATTTTTGTCCCACGCATGCATTATTTCTTTCTTTCTTCCTCAACTTAGGTTCGAACCAGCAGAGAACGAGTACCTAGAGGAGTAGGGCGGCTGTCACCTTGTGTTACTTTCCTTTTGATAGTCTAGTTTGTTTAGGTTTGAACCATGGGACTGTAAAACTATGTAGTTCAGTTGCTCTTTTTATTAGTTTTTGAATTGTTAAATGTTGAATCTGGTTAGCGCTGTGCGCGATTGCTTTATTGACATGGGTTGAGTTATTTTTCTTGGAGTTGTTATGGGATTTGTTTAGTTTAAATTACGGGGCTTTACAGTAATACATATCAAACACGACCTGGAAATAAGAGAGGTCGCTCGTGGAGTACGAAGGACTATCGATACTTTCCACCCATTTGGAGGGACAATCACGTGTGTCATGAAAGAAGGTAAGACGAGTGTAAGAATGTAATATCCTTTAATTCACGGGTGACCCGTATTCATGGATCAAAGTTACGTTTCTATAATATGTTTCGGTCTCTATCAAATATTATAAACTTTTCGCCATGCTTCAACATCTTTTCGACAAGTTTCAGAAAAATTTGTAAAAATTATAGTTGCAAAAGCGTCATTACATATTCCTAAATAACATAACCGTTTTCTAATATATTGCTTTTCCACGTCAAAATCCCTTTTCTCCTACACATTTCACAGGTGCCGATTTACAGAGCTCTCGTGACCATCGCCGCCGATCTTGCCGCCGTAGAATTCTTCTCCTTTCACTGTAAGTAAGATTCACTGGAATTGGTGCAAACTTGTAATTCCATTGATTGTGTGTACATACTACATAGTATAAGTGAAGAGAATCAGAATATGACATATTTGCATATTATGAGAGATGTTGAAACTAGTAAATAAGAATTGGTTTTTTTTGGATGATATGTTTAAATTATGCTGACTTGGTAAACAATGGCCTTTAGATTCTCCAATGACGAGCGCTTCTGAATCTCAATCTAAATCCATCCCCTTGCCTAATCCTGATGCGTCGATGATCAAGAGACACGAAGCATGGATGATAGAGTATGGAGTTACATACAAAGATGATGCGGAGAAGGCCGAGAGATTCAAAATATTCAAGAAAACTGTGGAGTGGGTCGAGGCTTTCAATGCACCTGGTGACAAACCTTTCACTGTAGCCGTAAATCGGTTTGCTGATATGAAAAGTGAGGAGGTGTGTTGTGGTGGATGTGGATCATCGGACGAGGAGGGATCTTGTGGTGGATCGGAGTCTATGAAAGACGAGGAGGGATGTTGTGCTGATATGAAAGATGAAGAGATACCTTAGGGGATTGAAATTTCGGTTTTCTAAAGTATTTTTTTTTCATATATTTACAAACTCCTCGTCGTTTTGAAATGTCATAAAGGTTTTACCCTTTGCTCCACTGTAAATTTGTGATAAACTTTATATATGATATTGAATACAAGCTAAAAAAGTTTGAGAAATTCTATACCTTGTAAGGGTTGTAACTTGTAAGGCTTGGAATAAAAGTACATATTCAATCTTTCTTTCAAGAGATAGAGAACTTTTCGAGAGCCAAGAAAGTCCAGGTTGATGCCATTTAGTGAGAAATATGGAGATTACCAGATTCTTTCATTGGTACTATGCACAAGGAACCTTTCTAAAGTTCCACATTGTACCAATTCCATGTATTACTAAGCTGAAAAACTTGGAAGTCACAGATAAAATAGCCTCATACCTCCTCAGAATTTTAGTAAAAGAAATGGGGTAATGCAGACAAGGAAACAATAATCACAGTTCATCAGTTGTATGCAACAATAATATAGAGTTCCAACAACCAAAAACAAAGATTAGAATGCATCTTGTGCTAACATTGAAAATTACTTAGCAACGTTTAAAAACTTTTAAAATAGTACGTAGTGGTTTAAACTTTAAAGAAACTTAATTCAGTTTCCCCCCTTGAGTTCTCCACAAGTTTCTTTGTTTCTTCGCAGTAAGTAATAGATTCTGTCTTTGGATAAGTTAGTAATTCAGTTTTTGCAGCGTAATGAGAAGAATCTTCAAGACCTTGAACTCGATCACAGAGTTTCTCGTCGTATCAGCGTACTTACATAATCGTAGGCACATGTTCAAAACTTATTTATGACCACAAAGCCTACCATAGACTTCACTTAAAGACTAAATTTCCTCAGGCATCTTGCTTTGGTATATTCGTCAGTGTTATTTGCATAGTCACTACGAAATTCAGACATAGCTCATTGTTATTACTTATTTGCAAAGTCACTACAAAATTTGGAGAAGCTAGTCGACACCGAACTCTGGAGAGAGATCTGCACTAGAATCCAGGAGTTACAGTTATGCATGATCTGTTGTTAACTCTGCTTCTATCTTTAGTAAAGTTGAAGTTCTTCCTTGCCCTTTGAACTTGGATTATTTTGTGTAAAAAATGTTGAAAGTACTACTATCTCTCTCTATTTTTCCGCCATCTTTGTCCAACTCTTGCAAAGACAATATGGTGTGCTTAGAATAGATTTTGATACCAACAATGCAACTAATAGTCACAGATTCACAATATTCCTCAAAAATAAAACATTGAGGCATCACATCGGTCATTACCTCACTACCAGTTACAAGAACAGATAAAACAAAGGATCAATGTATCACTTGTAACTTGTGTAATCTATTAGTTATGTGCACTGCTGGTGATTTACCTCAACTAGCAGTTCGACTAAATAAAACTGAATGATCCATTGAACTATTTACTGCAACAACTTGATCCATAGTAACTTGTATATGCTTTAGTATTGAATTCTACTGCAATCAGAAGCCATAATACAGACCAAAGAAAATCCATTAAAAGACAACTTGAATAGATGTCCCTTGACATTAACTGGTTGTTTTCACACCGCTCACTCAAAAGTCAAAAGTAAATTACTTACGGGCAAAGCGAAATATTTCACAAGACATATATCGTTGCTTGGGAGGAGGCTCTAGGGAACGTTGAGAATTTCTCCACGAGTTCTTGCAATTTCTTCCATGTAAACTGATCCTTTTGCTTTTCAGTGTTGCAAGAATCGACCTCCAAACTTTCCTTAATTGATATTACCATTTTCAGTAACTTTTGAGTGTTTTTCAGCAGAAACTTCAACATTTGGACGATGTAAGGGACGTTTATATAGCCGTGAATTATAATGCTCTCAAGACAGGGAAAGCTAGCCTCTTGCAACTCCCAACAACCTCCCTCATTGGACTCATCGGCTGAAATCCAATCCAACACCATACCCTGCCATGCAACAACTAAAAATCTTAGTTCAGGTATATGTGAATTGTGATGATAAAGTCAATATTCAATCCAAAAGTACTCAAACTACTAAAAATCGAAATGAATCAATATAATGGTGAATTAAGGTATAATGTGAGAACATACCATTACAGTAAATGTACATGCCGTGAGAGTTTTGCATCCGGAAATCTTCTGAAGAAGCATCTGAACATCATAATATGGTGTTAGTGAAGATCTTAAAAAGTAACGAACCGCTATAGAGACATCTTTTAGAGATGACATATCCAACAGTGTCGCACGGCCAATCCTGCCACCTAGATCCAATGAGGTAACATGAGGACATGTCACGTCTATCATCTCTCGGTATATGTTAAGAGTAAGCTTCAGTTTCTTCAAGTTTGGGTTTGTACAATACAACTTGCTCAAGCGGCCATAACAATAAACCAAGGACAATTCTTCAAGAAAAGGGCAACCAAGTAAGATATTTTCCATTAATTTGTCAGTCAACAAAGAAACACCATTGAGCGATAACACCTTTAGCGCCTCCAAACGTATATCGCTGTGTGAGCTGATTTCACAAGTACGCAGCCTCACCTCTGTTAAGTAATTGCTCCTGAAAATATCATCTGGCAATACATAAAATTCCCAATCTGACATGACACCACCGTCAAAATCGAGATCCAGAACCTCCACTTTTCTATCTAAGGCATAACCAAGCAACTTCTCAATGTAGCCCGATACGACCTTCTCCCTCTCCGCTTCTCTGGAGTCGGGTTCATAAAAACACGCACTTTTCCTGGAAAAAGTGAGACCAAAACAGATTTTGAGGCTTAATCTTTCCAGTACACCGACATCGTGAAGATTAGGAACAACGGACACTATCTCGACAAATTTCTCTCTTTTACTCAATTCGGTCTGCCACCAAGGACGGTCAACACACTCTTTTAAATCGAGCACGGGAACGCTACGCCATAAGTTATCAAATCTCTTAAGGAGGACGGTCTTAATGGCATCTTGAGTGGGCAGAAATGATAGAATATGCACCAACATCGAGTCCGGTAACTCGCTAATGAAGTCTTTGGTTTCTTCAACATTACTCTTCAGCTTCTTTGAACTCCTAACTATCTCCATATCCATTAAGCCGAACACGAAACGTCTCACTAGTATTAGTGATCACCTAAATCATGACAAAAACATCAACAAGAAATATAGTCTTATTTTGCAAAAAAAGCATAAATCGAAATCGAAATAAACACACAGAATAATAGTAAAAGTTACCAACTTGTAAAACGAACGCTGGGGAAAAAAGATACCTGTGACCTGTGGAGATAAGAATCAGAGGTGCATTTGATCATAATCTTGAGGCCTTGTCATATGTGAAATTAATGTGCTTTGGGAAGAGTTTTGAACTTATCAGGTAAGCTGCTCAGTAACTGAAATAGAAAAAAAAATGTGCATTATGGCTTCCTTAGATACCCATGTTTAGTTATATAACTATCTTTTGTAAGTTCATTGCAAAAAAAAAAAAAAAAAAATCCCCTGCAGTTTGAACTTTCATTGCAAGTTTTAAGGTGAGAGGTACAACTTTTTATAATCACACGATATAGTACGCCTTTTTTATTTTTCACACGATGTAATGAGCATATTTAACATTACATAAATGAATAATTTGGTTCATCATTTTTCACATGAAGAATGCACCTATTACACATAACAGTACACATGGCGTAAGATACCATTAGCATTGCATTTAGTATGTTTAACCCCATTAAATCGACATTTCGACAAAAATTCAAGGCCTACACAGAATAGGAAAATACATTTCAATCACAAGCAATACACAAGAGAGAAGGCAGAATATTAGAAATCCACCAAAGACTACTAGTAGATCTCTTGCGTTCACGTGCTACAAAACGAGTAAACGACCATTGTTTCCTCAAAAACAAGATACTTAATAGAATGAGGGAGGTGGATATGAAAGCGAAATATTTCACGTGACAACTATGATTGCTTGGGAGGAGGCTCTAGGGAACGTGGATAATTCCTTCACGAGTTCTTGCAATTTCTCCCACGTAAACTGCTCGATTTTCTTTCCAGTGTCGCACCAATTGGCTTCAAAGGTTTCCTTGATTGATATCACCAGTTTCTGTAACTTTCTAGCATTTTTGAGTAGAAACTTCAACATTTGGAAGACGTAGGTCTCGGTTATATAACCATGGATTGTAATGCACTCTAGGCATGGAAACGTAGCCTCTTGCAAGTCCCAGTAGCTTTCCCCGTCAAAATCATAAGCTGAAATCCAATTTGCCGCCTCATGCTGGCAACTAAGCAATTACAAATCTAAGTTAGATAACTATGATATGTGGAAACTGAAGGACTACAGACTGTG
Source organism: Linaria vulgaris (assembly GCA_948329865.1). Lineage (NCBI taxonomy): Eukaryota > Viridiplantae > Streptophyta > Magnoliopsida > Lamiales > Plantaginaceae > Linaria > Linaria vulgaris. The sequence continues at coordinate 146,666,050 of OX415249.1, read as the reverse complement.
AGAAGCCATACCTTAAGGAAAGTGTCCGAGCCAGGATTTATAAAGATGGTCAGTGTCTCGAGAGATGTAGAACTTTTAAAAAGCCATGACAGTCCGGGATAATGCCATTTGTGAAGATACAGCTTTATTATTAGATTCTTCCATCGATAAGATGCACAAGGTACATTTCTGAAGCTACATATAGTCAGCATCTGGTCAACACAAACAAATCAATCAAATAAGCATAACCAAGCCTCAAGATCGCTCCTCAAAATCTTATGAACGACAAGAGCGTCAGGGAGAAAAGCTACAGTTCAGTTGCATCCAACAGTAAGTTATAGAGTAAGGACGGCCAAAACCACCATTCAAGATGTATCCTTTGCTACCTTTAATGCATCCAGAACAATCAAGCTAATTATCTTAACCTTTTCATTTAATGTTCTTAACAGAGAAGATATAGAAAACATATGAAAACGAGGAGAATTTGTGCAACTGTAAGATATCTTATCCAAATGAACGTGTGTACTATCACATTTGCTATTTCAGCACTCAGCCAGCCTTCAGGATATAAAGATTAATTTCATTCAGTAGACATGATGCAAGACAGCAAGAGTACATTGAGAGAAAACTCGAAAGGTCCTAGACATAGACTTCAAGAAAGAAACAAACATCACATAAAGATTACTTAATATTTAACTACACAAACTTACAAACACGGGAAAGTATCAGTTTCAATATTTTCAGACTACCAAGGTATTTGCTCAGATACTAGGCATTGCGACATAAAGTTCCCAATATCATGCTCAATACTGAAACTAAAAAGAACAGAAATACACCATAGGTCACTTTATAAGCAAACATCCCCAAAACAGAGGGAAATTGTGAGCTGTCATTTCGTGCGATCAATATATTGAAATGAATTAGTTCATAAAGCGATAAAACAAACCAAGATAGTAAATCTACATAGAGTGGCCGTTTTGCACCAGGAAACCTTCTCCAAAAGCCTCAGGACATCATCATACGGTCGCATTTCAGATCTAAATAAGTAACTGAAAGATATAGAGGCGTCAAACAGAGACGGGACAGTCGATAATGTTGCGCGTTCTATCCAGCCATCTATTTCCAACGATATAACATGAGGACAAGACAAGGTTAACATTTCTTGACCTAAGCTTACAGTAAGCATTACTTTCTTCAAGTTTGGGTTATTACAACACAACTTGCGCAAGCCATAACAATCAACCAAGGATAAGTCTTCAAGTAACGGGCAACCAAGTAAGATGTTCTCCATGACTTCGTCCCGCAACGAAGAAACGTTATAAAGCCCCAAGACTCTTAGTGCCCTCAAACTTATTTCTCTGCATAATTTGATGTCACAAGAATCTATCCTCAGATCTATTAAGTAATTACTCCTGAAAACATCGGGTAACACATAATTTTCCCCATACGGAATAATGCTACAACCCCTGAAGCTGACATCCAAAGCCTTGACTTGTCTCTTTATCGCGTAACCAACCAACTTCTCAATATCGCTCGAGGTAGCCCTCTCTCTCCTCGCATACTTCCCAACATCAGGATCATCAAAATTCCACTCAGCCCGTGAAAACTCGAAAGGAAACCAAAATCTCAAGCTCAATTTGTCCAGTACACCAACATCATGAAGAGTAGACACGTGTTGAATTATGCCTGCGAAATGCTGGTTATCCGAATCAGCCCCACATTCATGGTAGACACATTCGTTTAAATCAAGGACGGGGATGCTACGCCACAAGTTACCAAATCTTCGAAGGAGGACGGTTTTAATGGCATCTCCTAAGGGCAAAAAACAAAGAATGTGCACCAGAATCGAGTCCGGTAACTCACTAATGAAGTCCGCGGTTTCGTCGGGAGTACTCTTCAGCCTCTTTGAACTCCTAACTATTTCCATCTCCTTATTAATAACTCAACACAAATGCACAGAACATGAAATCATCTCAATAACACCATTTTTCACCTAAAGTAATACATCAGAAAAACATCAATATCCTAAAAATAAAAGATTGGCAAAAAAAAAAAAGGTATGCATAATAATATTACAGCAAATTGATAACTCTAGAGTATTTATAGCACGAAGAAAATGATAAAATAACAGTAAATGTTATCAATTTGTAAAAAAAAAAGAAAAAAATGAGGTTGAATTAAAATACCTAAGAGTTGTTCATAAAATTGGAACCCTAACGGAATTGGTAAAGTTGATTGTGACTGAAATGAATTCTTTTTTTCTTTTTGTGTATAGTGTATACCCCCCAAAAACCCTGTTTTAGCACTTTAACACACAAATTAAAACTAAACGTTCTATTCCCTAAAATTGTGTAAACTAGAGCATTTTGCTCCGAACAAATCTAATGATTCAAGTTTCGGTTTATAAGTAAGTTTCGGTCTATTAAAAATTAAAGATATTTCGTAATATTTTAAGATCTTTTCAACTTGTTGTGAAGATTCAGAGAAAATTGATTGTAGTTATGACTAACATGAAAACTACATGTGTATTGTTTCATTTCCGATAAAAATACTTTTCGAGGAAACACGTATAAATAAATCTTGATCCTTGTGCATCTCTCAACGATATTTATCAACCAAAATTTTTTAAGTGAAGCAACGTACTTAATTATTCACCTTTTTGGTTACACTTGCCACGTTAAAGATAATAATAGTGCATTAATTCATTTACATGTGTATGAAAATATCTTGTTCAATGAAATAGAGTATTCTATTTAATTACGATACTTTTGTTTAAGGCGGCTTCTACATTATCCTATATAATGAGAGTTCTCTATATGATAGTGATGGGGATATTTTAGGATTGGCCTATCAAATACATCGAACACGTACTGTTCCATCTTAAATGTGCATCAAACATGTGTTGTTCGATGCAGAGTCAGCATCGAACTGCTTCGATTCGATGCGATTTTCCCAACTACCACTGGGGCCGGCGTGACGGATATTATAAATACCCCGTCCCCTCGTATTTCGGGCACCCATTCAGCACTCACCACAACCTACTCAACATCGAACGTTCAAGCATTCGACATTCATACAGATCGAATGCTGAGCATTCGACATTGACACATATCGAAGACCGAGCATTCGACATTCATCGCAAAATCGAATCAGCCTTGTTCAATACTTTACCAACATCGAATCAAGTCTGTTTGACCTACATCAGATAGACAAACTATATCAACATTATCATCTGTATCGAACAACCCGTGTTTGATACGTACGCATCGAACGTAGTCCGTTTGACACACACGATTTACTTGTAATTTCAGTATTATTCCTAGTAAGCTTTGTATTAGGTTTTCCGGACCAAGCTAGTCCGTTTATCAATCGATTAGCATTATTTTGGCTATTTGTATCTTTATTGTAACGTTTTACAATGTTTTGTTACCCGGACGAAATAAGACCAAAATATTGGCGCCGTCTGTGGGAACACCACATTCGTGTTCTAAGTTACTAGGTATGACTTCTAGAGTTACTAGGTTGAAGAGTAGGGCCGTGGAAGGCGCTAACGAAGAGGTTGAGCGGGCAACCACCAGCCAAACTGTTTTGAGAGCTGAAGCACCACTGACCGTGCCCACGGGAATGCCAACACCCGCGAGAAGGGAGACACCAGTTGAAGAGGCACCAAGAGAGGGTGATGGTGCAACAGGGGCAACAGCAACAACAACATCAACCCCGAACATGACGAGAGAGGAGATCATGGGCGTGGTGAAAATAGCCATGGCTGAATATTGGGCCCATGCGCCGCAAATACAGGCGCCGCCACTGGCAGCGCGTGTGTGTGGAAGCAGTAAATGAACAAGGATCTGCAGCCAGAGCTTCTGAAAGTGCAGGTTTTCTGGAATCAATGTTAGACAGTGAAATGTTAGACGATGTTGAGATAACATTGAGGATAACATTGAAAGCCGAGAACTTGTGCTAAAACTGTTCTTTAGTTGCCAAAATTAAGTTTTGCCTTTATTCACTTATTAATCAAGTTTTGGTTGTTTATGTTTATGTCCATGAAAGTATCTTAAACATAAGGAAAAGCTTTGGAAGATTCCTTACTTGAAGTTTCCATAATTCAAGCTAAGTTGAATAGTCAACTCACACGCTTTCAAAAGAAGGAAACAAGTGAGTTGTTCTTTGCAACGCGATTCTTTCCAGGATTCTCCGAATTGAAGAAGATGTGTTACCTTGCTAAACCAGTAATGAAGGAAACACATATTCTGAAAAGATATGAAGTTCACAAAGAAGGCAATTTTCAACAAGGAAACAACAAGAGTTACCAAAACTGTGAACAACACATCTTGGCGTTCAAGACTCAAGAAATCTATAAAGATGTGAAGTTCATCAAGATGAAGACAAGACAATCGTGCCAATAATCCAAGAGATTAATCATACTTTGTATTGTCTTCATTTTGTTTTGCGAAGTTTTTGTATCAACTTCTTAAGTCTAGTTCATAGAAGTTAAGTAGTTCTTACTTGTCTGCTTCGTTGAGTCCGATCAACAAAGAGCGTGAGTGAATTGTTGTGATGAACGTTTTTGATAAAACCTTTATGGTTATTTCGCCTAAGGCTCGGAAGTTTTTAATAATATTGAAAACTTCTTAAAATTATATCTTCTTGTGTTCTTACTTCCGCTGCACATTATTATTATTATCAAGAAGATCAAAATAGAGTTAAGGCAATTCCAACTTAACTCTCAAAAAGTGTTGTGTCAATCCACGGTCCTAAAATTTCAATTGGCGTCAGAGCCAAACACCGACTACACTGGCGGTTTGGAGGTGATACAACACCATGGACAGTGTCAATCCGAATACCAACAGGATTCCAGTTTTGGATGGCTCCAATTACGCATATTGGAAGATCAGGATGAGGTCTCACATCAAAGCTATTGATATTCGAGCCTGGCAATCCGTGATCAATGGATACTCTCTTCCAACATTACCAAGAGATGGTGAAGGTGATCTAGTACCAAAACCAGAAGCAGATTGGACAACAACAGAGGTAAGTCTCTATAACTCTAATGAGAAAGCTCTTAATGCTATCTTTAGTTGGGTTAATCATCACATGTTCAAGTTAATCCAAAATTGTACAAAAGCCAAATATGCTTGGGATATACTTGAATTACATTGTGAAGGAGATTCTGCTGTTAAAGATTCTAAATATAGACAACTGCTTTTGCAATTTGAAAAACTTGAGATGAGAGAAGATGAAAGTGTTGACAGTTATTTTGAGAAAATTCTTGATATTGCTAACCAATGTGAAACTCTAGGTTTTGCTATGACTAATCAAGAAATGGTGTATAAAGCTATGAGAACACTGTCATCTAAATTTGCTCTCAAGAAAATTGCAATGAGTGAATCTAGAAACCTTGCTAATCTACAGTTTCAAATCTTGATGAATACTCTTAGAGAATTTGAGATGGAGCTTGCCTCACAACCTAGCAAACATAGGGCTTTTGCTTTAAGAGGATCTAGTCTTGACAATGAAAGTGATGATGATTTTGAAATAATTTCTTCAAATTATGGAAAAATTACTAAGAAGTTCAATAAGCTGAATCTTAAAGGAAAAGGTAAAGAGAAGAACCTTAGTAATAGTTCCACAGGTTATAAGAAATTACCTCCTAAGTTTGGTGAAGTACATGAAGAGGTCACATTCTCTACCGCAGATCTGCGAAAGCTAAAACCCGAGGCCATTCAGACAGCAAATTTGAATTCCCAGTTGGTGATAACGGTGGACATAGCTAATTTTGGGGTCACAAAGATGTTGGTGGATGTTGGCAGCTCGGTCAACGTTCTATTCAGCTCTACTTTGGACAAAATGGGCCTAAATGGCGAAGCTTTAGAACCAGTAAGAACTTCACTTAACGGTGTTGGAGGCCTAGAAATTGTACCCCGCAGGATGCTTGTGGTTCCCACCTCTTTGGGAACTGCGCCACAGAGAAGAACACTGCTGGCAGATTATGTAATTGTCGACATGCGCTTCGCGTATAACGGCATCTTAGGAAGGCCCACTCTAAATGCATTTCGGGCACTGCCCTCCACTTACCATCAAATGGTAAAATTTCCTACTCTTGCAGGTACAGGCGAAGTGATCGGAGATCACATTGAAGGATGGAAATGCTACGTGAACTCACTCCGTTCACAACCGCAGCAGGAACAACAAGCAGTCAAGGCGTTGGGCCCCATGCAGATGGAGCACATTGACTAAGGAGCTCCAATTTATTTTTTTGCAAGTTTTCGGTACCCTGAATATTTTGAACAACATTTATTCGTCCCCTCAGCCATGACGAGCTTGAGGGACAAACATGTAAGAACTTAAAACAGGGACACTGAAGACTTGAGCCCGAGGGCTACATTGGGAACATAGTGGGCCGAGCTATTGAATGAAGCTCCGCCCTACTCCCGCTATTTGAATCGTCTCCAAAAGAGACACATTTGGTCAAGCTACCTTAAGCCACTTAAAATGTGTAATTAATCCTATGCAGGGTAGGGTATAACGCCCTCAGCAATTAAAAGGGACGGAAACTCTGTCTAAAACGGTACGAGATACCGCACTCCCTAAAGGGACGAAAACTCTGTCTAAAATGGCACGAGATACCGCACTCCCTCAGCAATTAAAAGGGATTGAAGCTCTGTCTAAAACGGCACGAGATACCGCACTCCCTAAAGGGACGGAAACTCTGTCTAAAACGGCACGAGATACCGCACTCCCTCAGCAATTAAAAGAGACGAAAACTCTGTCTAAAACGGCACGAGATACCGCACTCCCTAAAGGGACGGAAACTCTGTCTAAAATGGCACGAGATACCGCACTCCCTCAATAACTTAATAAGGGATGGAAAATCTGTCTAAAACGACACGAGATACCGCGACTCCCTGAATAATAATGAGACCTATAGAGATAAGGTTTGATTAAATGGTTCTAGTTCAATCATATTAAACGATAGAACAACACCGCAAAGTGAAACAAAAACTTCCATGATTGTGAAAGGATGCTCACATTGTCAAAATAAAGTAAAAAGCAACGATGAAAATTGAAAGAAAATGCAGCAATCGTGAGCCTTCGATAAAGCAAGTAAGCGAGAAAGTGAAAACAGACAAGCATACGATTAATAAAATAGTTCAAAAGCATAAAAGGCGACGCAATACCACAAAAAAAAGGAAATTAGAAATTATTCATTACATAACAAAATACCAACGCCCTCAAGCGTCAGTTTCTTCCTAGTCCTCTAAGGAGGGGTAGTTGGCAGGCATGTCAAGGGGAGGCGATACTCCACGAAGGACGAGATTCTCGTTCTCAAGGAGTATGACAAATTCATATGGGGAAGCGGACCGATTATTCACTGGAGTCGGCAGATTTTCTAGATTAGGCCCCAAAGTGAGATCCAACTAGGCCGGTTTGAAACCTCCACGCACGTATTTCGTCTTGTAAAAATGGTGGACGATCAGAACCTGCGCCTTACGAGCCTCGCGAGCACACCTCTGAGCGCTGATTTCCTCAAAAGTACCGCTCTGGAGAAACCCCTCAGCAATCTCCACCCTCTGCTGAGCGGACACCTATGTAAACAGAAAGAAAAAATTAAAATGGTTAAATAAAAATAATATGAGCAAGTAAAAGAAGTAAGATTCTTTACCTCGCCTAAACCGCGGGAATAACCGATCCCATCAGCAAGTGCGTTCTTCTCCTTCTCATACTCCACCTCTTTTCGAGGTCGGCGATCTGTTTCTCCAGCTCCCCTTTGCTGGCAGAGAGAGTGGACACTTGCAGCTGGAGTAAATCCGTTGTCTTACTCGCACTTTTTGCCGCTTCCCGATCAGCATTGGCCCTCGCAGCATAATTCCTTACGGTCTCCATGGCTTTCTCCTTTGCCTCAAGAGCAATTCTCAAGGCCTCGGATTCTATGCCCGCAGATTCTATAGGGCCACATGGCCGCCAATCTGCAGCCGACTCCCGAGTATTGATCAGGGCAGCGAACATGGCATCCACAATTCCACACCCTATAAAAACAGCAAAGCAAACGATCAGCATTTGCAAGATTAATGTTGCACGACTATTCTCGAGAAAGGAAATATCGTACTGCACTCAATACGTGAAGCGTGTTTTGCTCCACAATTTTTCGCTCCTCCGCGGACACGGGGCGCAGTACCGCGAGAGTCGAAAATATAACCTTCAAGGCCTCAATAGCCGCACTCTCAGAAAGCTCGTATCCACCCACGTGGGCACGAGGACCTAGGCTCGCGCTCGCCCCTGTAGTCGGACCCGTGGTCGGCCCGGCATCGAGGGCAGCGCCACCCGTTTGAGAACGAGTTTGATGAACTCTTCTCTTCTTTGTCTGGACGGCGGCCCTAACGTTGCCACCGGGCACCGCCGCCACGCTCTTTGCTCTCTGAACCTCCCGCCTGACTGAATTCAGCAGCATGAGCGATATCCAGGTTTCCTCCAAGAAAATCTTCGAAGGGATCAGCTTGGGAATCGACCTGCACTGTAGCCAAAGGCTCGACATCGACCTTTTTTCCTTTAGTCTTCCTCTTCTTTAGAGGAGAAATGTCTCGAGAAACAGTCAGAGGCTCGCGAGCCGCAATCATTTGAGAGCTCGCCTGCTCGGCAGCGAGGGCTTGGTTCATCCTGGCATGACGGTCCATGATAAATCTCTCTGCAAGAAATTCACACCAATCAGGATGATTTCAAAGTAAGCGCAAAACATCAAAGCAATTTTAAACGCGAATTATACCAAGTGTCATCTCCCTGTTATATGGGACCGGGGACAAACCAACCAAAGATAAAACTCTATTCTCAACCAGTTTTTTAACGTCAAACTGCTGATGATGAACTAAATTAGGGATAAACTCGCAATCTCATGAAGGCACACTAATTCCAGGGGGTATCGCAATCGTAGCCCCAGTATACCACTCGCAGCGATAATATCTAAATTCGTCCTCGAGCCATGATATATAAACATGGTCAATGTCTCGAGAGATGTAGAACTTTCGAAAAGCCATGACAGTCCTGGATAATGCCATTTGTGCAGATACAACTTTATTATTAGATTCTTCCACGGGTAAGATGCACGTACAAGGTACATTTCTGAAGTTACATAATGTCAGCATCTGATCTCTCAGAAACCACTCAATCAAATCAAGGTAAACAAGCCCCAAAATTGCTCCTCAAAATTTTATAAACGATAAAAGCGGAAGGAAAAAAGTTAGACTTCAATTGCATTTACAGTAAGATAGAGAGTAAGGACCCAAAACCATCACTCAAGATATTGATATAAGTTTTTAATGATATTTTTTTTCTCCAGAAATTTGATACCAAAGAAATTATATATGTGTTCATTTACATGTACGTGTATGAAAATATCTTGTTCAATGAAATAGAATATTCTATTTAAATACGATTTTTTTGTTTAAGGCGGCGTCTATACTATCCCATATAATAATGAGGGTTCTACATAATATATATATATAGGATACTTTCTTATTTAGCAATTTCAAAATTTCAAAATAATTATGTATGAGAAGAGAACAAATACAACATAATAATAATTCTCCCTAGAAAATCTGTATGAGCCAAACGTCTGGAAAATAAGCCTAAAATATTTCCTGAAAAACCTTGGGCCCGTTTGGATGTATTTTCAGTGATTTGGTTTGATTCATTTTGGTTTCGGTGTTTTAAAAATATTTTGAAAAACGTGTAAGAAGGTTGAAATTTATATGCTTTGATCAAGGAATAATAATTCTCACCTATGTGCTTTGATCAAGGAATAATATTATATGCATGAGAGTTTGGGGATGCGTGATAATGTGATATAAACCACATGACAATAAAACTAACCATTTTTTGAAAAGGTTACCTTGAAAGTTGTTCAGCCAAATCATTTCCTATGTCTAGAATTTGAAAAGTGATGCAAACCCAATTGAACTCTTGAAAATATCAAACACTTGAACGAAAGGACATCCAAACAGAGCCCTTGTTTTCGCTAAATTTTCCTTTTCATTTTCCTTTTCCCCATTCTTCGGAAAACGAGCGGGGCCTAAAGTTCACCAAACACATTAAAAACAAAGGAGTATTTTATTTTCCATAGAAGTGTTTTTGAACTTGTTTTTGCCATTTTTTCTGGAAAGCAAATTATTAAGACTTATTTAAATTAAAATCCTCTCAAGTCCTAAATATTATTGGGTATATTTGGCAACGATTTCTCTTCCATCGTCGTGCAGGTAAAATGCTCTTTTTGTTGTATCTTATGATTAATTTATTCTATACGATTATTAATTAATCTATTGGTTTATGGAAATTCAAATTATTTTAATGTAAGTACGAAAGAGATTGAATTTGTGAGTTACTGTGCCCTATTGGAGGTCAAAATATATTTTATTGATTGATGGAAAATAAGAACATGGAAGAATTTACACAATTTAATTAATTGAGATCTGAAGGTATAATACAAAGTGCACGTTTTTGCGACTTGCCCCTTAAACAAATTTTATCATCACTTTCCCCCCTAAACTATGCACTTCTGTGCGATTAGCCCCCTCGGTGCATTACCGGCCATTTTTGGCCATTTTTTGGCCGAAATATTCCCCCTTCCCCGACTCATATGTGTTGTACTAGATGTATTTTAGTTGTTAATGACAAAAAGTAGGGGAAAAAACACCTCGAACGGGGAGTATTTCGACCAAAAATGGTCGGAAACGTGATTTGCCCCTTCAGTATATTTCGGCCATTTCTTGCCAAAATATTTCACCCTACCCGACTCATATGTGTTGTACTAGACGTATTTTAGTTGTTGATGACAAAAAGTAGGGAAAAAAACACCTCGAACGGGGAGTATTTCGACCAAAAATGCACTGAGGGGGCAAATCGCACAAAAGTGCATAGTTTAGGGGGGGAAAGTGATGATAAAATTTGTTTAAGGGGCAAGTCGCAAAAACGTGTATAGTTCAGGGGGTTTGATGCTTTTATCCCTATATATATAAACTTTTTTCTTCTTGATGTCATGCATGTTTGGTTTAAGTTTTCGTAGCTCAATATTAGAAACTTTTCACAAACTTTCAAAATCTTTTCGAGATGGTGCAAAGAATTACTAAAATATTAGTTGCAAACAATTTAAAAATTACATGCGTGTTTCGTTCACTAGCTAAAAGAAAGAATTTTCGAGGAAAACATACGAAACTTTAATCCATGCTTTTCATTGTCTCGTGATTGTTTTGTTTATATATGCTTGGGTATTACATCAACATTCGTCTCATAATAATATACTGACTTGGTAAGCAATGGCCTTTAGACTCTCCTGCGGAATTTGATTCTTGCGGCAATTCTTGGAAATGATATGCACTTTTGAATCTCAATCTAAATCCACAAACCCCACCCCCTTGCCTAATCCTGATGCATCGATGATCAAGAGACACGAAGCGTGGATGATAAAGTATGGAGTTAAATACAAAGATGATGTGGAAAAAGCCGAGAGATTCAAAATATTCAAGAAAACTGTGGAGTGGGTCAAGGATTACAATGCAGCTGGTGACAAACCTTTCACGGTAGGCATAAATCGGTTTGCTGATATGAAAAGTGAGGAGAAATGTTGTGGTGGATCCTTGAAATGTCATGAAGGTTTTTAATTTTTCTTTTTGAATGTTAGAACATGCCGATTATGCCTTCATAATTTTATTTGGATTTTTTTCTTCTTAATTACTTTTGTTAGCTATCTATGACAATGGATTTGGGCACATCGTGGCTAATACTTTTTGTGTATCTATTTGTTTGCTTTATGTGACTTTCTCCATCAAAAAGGAAATGGAGAAATTAGACAACAATGATAAATATTGAGAGCAGCATAGCGTCAAAATTTGGAAAATAGTGGTGGATGCCTATGTATTTGCAATATTTAACTTTACACTAGTGCTGTATTTAGCATGTTTAATCCTCTAAACTAACAATCTGAATACATTTCAATCACAAGCAATACACAAGAGGGTGCAGAATAAAAGAACATCCACCAAAATGCAACTAGACTAGATTCTCTTGCCTTCACATGCTACAAAACGATAGTTGTAAACACAAAAACAAGATACTTAAGAAAGTGAGAGACTGTGAATATGGAAAGCGAAATATTCCACGTGACAATTATCATTTCTTGGGAGGAGGCTCTTGAGAACGTCGATAATTCTTTCACGAGTTCTTGCAATTTCTCCCAAGTAAACTGCTCGTTTTTCTTTCCGGTGTTGCACCAACAACTGGCTTCAAATATTTCCTTGATTGATAGAACCAGTTTCTGTAAAATTTGTACCATTTTTGAGTAGAAACTTCAACATTTGGATGGCATAGGGCTCAGTTATATAAACATGAATAGTGATGCACTCAAGGCATGGAAAGTCAGCCTCTTACAAATTTGAAACAAAGGTATCGAATTAAGTTTACACTTAAGATTTAAAAATAAAAGATTTAAGTTAATCCACGAGAGAATTATGCAAACTTCAAATAAGTATCAAAATATGGGGCTCGACTAGTGTCGCTTTTTGTCTGCATTGCCCTATAAATTCACCAATGATAGTTGATTAAAGAGCCAGAGATAATAAAAATGATAAACCCATAGCAATCACAAGTACAGAATGTAGAATCCATTCAAGGACAACTACAGTAGAATCTCTAGCCTATGCAGGCCGGCTACAAAAAAAATAGTTACTGTTTGGTCTAATGCTCAAATTACTTAGCGAGGGAAGTGCAGATGAGTCGAGATATGTTCACGTGACATGTATCCTTGCTTCGAGGGAGGCTCTGGGTGACAACCATAATTCTTGAACGAGTTCTTGCAATTTCTCCCATCTAAACTGATCGTTTTGCATTCCATTGTCACGCCAATTGGCTTCCAAAGTTTCCTTCACTGATATCACTACTTTCTGTAGTTTTGGAGTGTTTTTCAGCAGAAACTTCAACATTTGGATGACGTAGGGCTCCGTTATATAGCCATGAATTGTAATGCACTCAAGGCATGGAAAGCTAGCCTCTTGCAAATCCCAATAGCTTTCTCCATCAAAATCGTAAGCTGAAATCCAATTTAACGCCTCACGCTAGCAATTAAGCCATTATTGATCTTAGTAATTAGATACGTGTGGTATTGAATAGATATTGAGAAATTAAGATTGAAAATTTTCATACCTTGAAGCAACTCTCCGAGCCAGGATTAATAAACATGGTCAGTGTCTCAAGCGATACAGAACTCTTGAAAAGCCATGATAGTCCGGGATAATGCCATTTGTGCAGATTTAATAGCTTTATAATCAGATTCTTCCATTTGTAAGATGCACAACGTACACCTCTGAAGTTTGATATGGTCAGCATCTGGTCAACACAACCAAATCAAAGGTAAGAAGGCTCAGAATTGCTCCTTGAATTTTACGAACGATAAGGGCGAGTGTCGCATACAACATAAAGATATAGTGTAGGAACAACCGGAAAGCAAGATTCAAAAGACTTGTCTTTTGCTACGATTATGCATCCTGAACTATCAAGCTAATTATCTTAACTTTCTTTTGTAATACCCTAAATGTATCGTGAAAATACAACAGAAGGGTGTACATAATGAAGTGGCTGAAGCTAAAAAATACCTATGTAAAACGAGAAAAAATAGTAGAGCTCTAACATATATGATCAAAATGTATACTACTACCGACTGCTTTTGTGGTATTTGGATATACAGATCAATTACATTCAGTATAGACATAAAGTAATAGTTTCAATAATTGCTTTTAAATTCTATTATAGTATTTGCTTATCTGCAAGGTGCAATGTCCAATGTGCTTCCATGCATACTAGTTCAGGAACAGAAAGTTCACGTATGGAGACATTAAAAACAAAAAAATTCGGGCACCCTCACCAAAAAGAGAATATTGTATGCTTTCTTCTTTTGCTTGCAATCAATAAAATGAAATGCATAAAAGTTGTCATAGAGGGATAAACATACCAGAATAGTATATGTACATGGAGTAACAGTTTTGCATCTGGAAACCGCTCGTAGAAGTCTATGAACCTCATCATATGCCCTCAATTCAGATTTAAAAAGGTAACCAAAAGATAAAGAGGCATCAATAAGAGATGCGACATTATGTAATGTCGCACGCTCTATCCAACCAGCTATTTCCAATGACTTGACATGAGGACAAGACACGTGTAACATATTTTGAGCCGTGCTTACAGTAATCATTAATTTCTTCAAGTTCGGGTTCTCACAAAACAAGATATGCAAGCCATAACAATCAATCAGGGACAAGTCTTCAAGTAAGGGGCAACCAAGTAATATGTTTTCCATGATTTCGTCACGCAATGAAGAAACCTTATTGAGCCATAAGACTCTTAGCGCACTCAAACTTATTTCTCCGCATAATTTGATGTCACAAGAATCCAGCCTCAGACCTGTTAAGTAATTACTCCTGAAAACGTCAGGCAATATATAAAATTCCCCTGGTGAAATAATGCTGCAGCCTCTAAAGCTGAGATCCAAAACCTTGACTTGTCTGTTTATGGCATAACCAACCAACTTCTCGATATCGCTTGAGGTAGCCTTTTCTGTCTCCGCATACTTTCGACCTATAGGATCATGAAAGTTCAACTCATCCTGAGAAAACTCGAGAGGAAACCAAAATTTGAGGCTTAATCTATCCATCGGTACCCCCACGTCATGAAGGTTAGAAACATGATGAAGTATGCCTACAAAATGCTGGTTGTCGTATTCTTCGTCGCCATCTGAATCAGCCCCACACTCATGGTAGAGACATTCGTTTAAATCAAGAACCGGAATGCTACGCCAGAGATTACCAAATCTCCGAAGAAGCACAGTCTTAATGGCATCCCGGAGGGGCAGAAACGAAAGAATGTGCACCAGAATCGTGTCCGGTAACTCACTAATGAAGTCCGCGGTTTCTTCGCGCGCCCTCTTTGAACTCCTAACTATTTCCATCTCCTTCTTTATCACTCAACACCAGTACAGAGAACACGGAATCATCTCAATAACAACACTCAGTTTTCACCTAGGATTCATCAAAAACACCAATACGATACATTTCAATGCCCTAACTATAAAAGCTGACGATTAATTGAAAAAAAAAAAAACATGAATAAATAAATGCAAGTAGCATATTACAAGAAATTGAGAAAATTTGGGAACTTTACAATACGAAGAAAATTATACAATAATAGTAAATGATATCATCAATTTGTTAAAAAGGTGGATGAATTAAAATACCTGAGATTTGTGGGAATGTTCACAAATTGATGAACCCTAATGCAATTGATAAAGTAAATGTGACTGAGATGAACTCGAGCGGATAAAATAATGATTTATTAAGTTCTATTTAATTTTTTTATGAAAATAATTTAATCCCTAATAGATACTTAGAAACGTTAGCATGCGATTCCAGTGTAATTGAGATTTTATTTTAATTTGTATTATAAAATAAATAATTAAATGAGTAAAAACTATATATATATATATATATATAATGATAGAGTCATAGAGAAGATATATATATAGAAGGTTTTAACTTTTAGACAATGTTGCACGGGTTCGGGTACGGCGGTACGGGTACGGTACGGTACGAATACGTCGATACGGCATTTTTTAAAAACAGTCGATACCGGTATGGCATGGATACGTCTATATATAAATAATTATTAATATTTATTATATGTATTTTTTTTTTTAACAAACAATAAAATTTAAAACTTAAACAAGAAAAATTAGAAATACACAAAAAAAAAAATTAACATTAAAAAACTCATGCATCAAATATGAAAAAAGACATATAAACGTGAATTATTTATGACTAATAAATTAAACAACAACATAACAAGTTTGAAGATGGCGCATGGTGGTGGTGGTAATTATGAATATAAAAAGAAAAGTATAATTGTGGTGACACGTGGTGGTGGTGGTGGCAATTATGAATAGAAAAAGAAAAGTATAATTATAAAAATAATGAGACCTGAATCGTGCTTTGATAAAGGGATTTTCATTTTTTTATCCCATTTTAAAGTTGGTGGAATTTATATTTAAATATTTAACCCATCAAATATTAAAAGTTTATAAAAAAGACCCATAATAGTTCTGATACGCCTAAAAAAATGTATCGGAATTTTTTTAATTTCAAAATTAAAGGATACGCCACGTGGCGTATCGGATACGTCAGAACTGGTATCGGTGAGAGGATCCTCTATCCCACAAATTGTCCCACTTTTGTGTCCCAACTTCTATTAATAGTTAGTTTAACATTTATTGCATTTTAATTAATGTTTTCCACTTTTAATGGGAAAAATTATTCTCTCTCCTCTCTCCTTTCACTCCTCCCACGCCACCTCTCTCCTCTCTTTCTCTCTCTTTGGGGTTTTTTATTTTTATTTAACTCTTACTAAAGTCTAATTATCACTTAATATTTTAAGTAATTAAACTAAAAAACAAATTATACATAAACCAATTCTCCGAATTACATGACAAAAAAAATACATTTCCTCTTGCACCTCCTTCTAATTAAGGTTCTAGTTATTTGTATTTCTGTGAAGTTGTTGATTTTATGTATTTTCTTAAAATAATACTCGGATGCATGGTTTTTTCTTTATATATATATATATATATATATATATATATATATACACACACAAATATATATATATGTGTGTGTGTTTTTCTTTTATATTAAAATCACTATAAACCAAACTTATGTTGAAAATCACATGATATAATCGATAAAACAAAAATTTAAATATAACTATTAAAATTGAATAAGACAATAATTACAATCATCAACCTTAATTTTTCTGTGAAGTTGTTGATTTTATGTATTTTCTTAAAATAATACCCGGATGCATGGTTTTTTCTTTATATATATATATATATATATATATATATATATATACACACAAATATATATATGTGTGTGTTTTTCTTTTATATTAAAATCACTATAAACCAAATTTATGTTGAAAATCACATGATATAATCGATAAAACAAAAATTTAAATATAACTATTAAAATTGAATAAGACAATAATTACAATCATCAACCTTAATTTTGTAATTACTGAGTGTATAAATTAACTATGAAGTGTATAAATTAACTATGAAGTGTCTACTGAAGAATATATATATACACCACATGTACATAGATACAAATAAGATATGTAAACAATATATGGTAATTGTACAATGACGTAATGAACTAAAGATCAACAAATAAAATAGGCATACAAGAAAGAAGAAAAGTCGTCGTATCCTTTTCACTTCTCTTATTTATTATAATTTTTTGGTGATATTAATACTATTAATAACGATCATAATAATAGTTACAATACATAAAATAACAATTTTTTAGGTTTGGTTCATAACAAAAAATTAATTTGAATGGTGTGGGGAATGCAAAAGAAGAACATATCACTAGTTAAAATTCATATGAAAAAAAAAATTATTCATCAAGTATTCATAGTAGATATAATTGGATTTTATATCTTAATACATAAAAACGAGATATATTTAGAGGTATTTAATTATCATTTACATTATATTGTTTCTGGATGAACACCAATTAATTACTTATTCGTTCTCACACACATAGATCGAAGTTTTTTTTTAACGAAAGGTACATAAACGATTTTGGCTCTAGCAAAACAAAACACGCAAGTATTTTTAAAGTTATTTGCAATGACACTTTTCACGATTTTTTCAAAAATTATCGAAAAGATCTCAAAACATTGTGAAAAGTTTCTAATATTTGACAGACAGAATCATATTCTCAAAATGAAACTTTTTTTTTTTTTGGTAGAAAGGGAATTACAAAGAAACTAAGCCCTCTCGGCCTCTATCAAGTTCCGCACGCTCGGCGGTGGTGTATCCATGAATACATCCCGCTCTCTATCTCCAATCTCCATCTTCGCAATGTGGTCCGCAAGCCTATTTGCTTTCCTTGATATCCATTTAACTTCAATCCTCCAAGGCATCCGTATGAGTTCTCGACATTGAGTAACTAACCTCGAGTTTGTCGTGTTGGAGGTAATTCCAGTCACAAGTCTATAGCTCTCTTCGGAATCTGTCTCAACAGAGATATTTGTAAGTCTTTTCTCCCACGCAATTTGGAGCCCTTTTTTCAAAGCCTCAAGCTCGGATTCTAGAACCGTAACGGTCCCCAACTTCGCCTTGAATCCCCAGACCCAACATCCCCTATCAGACCGAAGCACTCCTCCCGCCGCGCCTTGATTAATGTTGCTACAGTAGCTACCATCCACATTTAATTTCCACCACCCTTGCTTCGGTTTTTCCCATCTGTCGTCTTCATTTCCCGAATACTTGCTGTTCTTAAAAGCCGAACCCAGCTCCATACAGAGCATTTTAATCTGGTGTAAAATGCTTCCAATGCCTTCTTGTTTCCCCCTGAACACGACTGTGTTTCTCGCCTTCCAAAGACACCATATCGTTGATGCGAAAACATGTTCCCAAGACGCATTCGGCATGTTGTCCGCACAGAACTTCCCTGTTCTCAGATTTCTTCGCAGCCATTCTTCATCTTTCATCTGCTCGAACTCCCGTAGGTCTGCCCCATTGATCAACATGCTCCATACCTCCTTAGCCACATCACAATAACGAAACAGATGCAAGGTCGTTTCTTCTGGATAATCACACACGGGACAGTTAGCTATGGTAGTCATTTTTCGAATTTTTCTCAGCTCATTCGTAGCTAATCTGTTACGCAGTACAAGCCACAGGAAGTATTTAAGTTTATTGCTCAATCTTGACTTCCAAATCCAGTTCCACTTCCCACCTCTAATCGGATCAGCCCCATACATTCTGTGGAATGCTTTATATGCCGATTGGCAAGTAAATATTCCATTTCCTGTTTCACTCCAAATAACCTCATCCTCTTGGTCTTTAAAAAACACCAATCTCTTGCGTATCTCGCTCATGACATTCGAGGGAATATGCGTGCTCAACTCCTCCAATTTCCAGTCCCCCTCATCCGATAACACATCACAAATCCTCAAGGTTTTCTCGTTCACATTAATATGAGGGATAGCTGTACAAAGTTTCCCGTCTCCCATCCAATTATCATACCAAAAGGATATTGATTTCCCGTCTCCTATTCTCCACCTTAGCAACGGCTTCATTAACTTTAAACAACGCGAGATGCCCTTCCATGCTGGACTCGCACCCGGTTTCGGTGTGTGGTCAAGGAACGGTGTACCTTTAAGATATTTCGCATGAATTAGTTTGCTCCACACCATATCCTCTTTTTTCAGCACTTTCCACGCTAATTTCGACAAAAGAGCCTCATTGCTCGTACGACTTGTGCGAATCCCCAAGCCCCCCTCCTCTTTCGGTTGGGTCACATGGTCCCATCCCACGAGATGTACCTTCTTTTGAGTTATATTTGTCGACCAGAGAAAGTCTCTATTTAACTTGTCCAGTTGGTCACAAACGTTCCCCGGAACCCATGCTGACTGCATGTGATAAATTGGTAGCGCTGACGAGACAGATTGAATTAAGGTGGCCCGTCCCGCGAGAGATAAACACTGACTTTTCCACCCGCTAAAGCGCTTCATGACTCTATCCATCATCTCGGCAAAGTCTTCTTTTGTAGCTCTCCCATGTATCAAGCGAACACCAAGATACTTCCCCAAATTGCATGTTTGCTCAAAACCAAGGATTTCACTAATACGCCTTTTAAGACTCGCACCCGCTCTTTTAGAGAAAAAAACTTTCGACTTTTGGGGGCTGATTTTGAGGCCTGATTCCGCACAAAATTTCTCGAGCACTATATTAATGGTATGTGCCATTTCTTTTGTCGCTTTACCCATAAGAATTAGATCATCCGCGAAAAAAAGATGTGAGAACTTAGGACCTCCACGACACGGGGTAACCGGCTTCCATTTCTTTCTATCCACCTCCTCATGAATTAAATATGAGAGCCTTTCCACGCATAGGACAAATAAATAGGGGGAAAGGGGATCTCCTTGTCGCAGCCCGCACTTATGTTGAAAGGAGTCTAACGGAGTACCATTCCACAAGATTTTAGTTGCTGCGTTACGAACGCAGTACATAATAAGTTCAACCATGTTCTCGGGAAACTCAAAAGCTCGTAGTGTATCTTCTAAAAAATCCCAATTTACCTTATCATATGCCTTCTCAAGATCAAGTTTCATGATCATCTCGCCAACTTTGTTCTTTTTTTTGGCACGCAAAGAGTGTAGAATTTCCTGAAGGACAAAAATATTGTCCTGTGTACTCCTACCCTTTATAAAACTCGATTGAGTTGGCGTTATGATACGTGGCATAATCTCTCTTAATCTCAATGTAATACTCTTCGTTATGAATTTATAGATAACATTACATAGCGAGATAGGTCGAAATTGAGAGATAAATACCGGATTAGGAATTTTCGGAATAAGGCACAAATGAGCTTCACATAATTTCCTATCAAAGCATCTGTTAGCATACGCCGCCATCACAAAGTCCAGCAGAGAATCCTTTATCCACACCCAATTCTTTTGGTAAAAAATAGCTTGCAACCCGTCCGGTCCCGGGGCTTTAAGAGGATGAGTCGCGTTCACCACTACCTTCAATTCCTCCAAGTCGATCATACGGCCCAGATTTTCTTTTTCTTCAATCGTCAATATAGCTTGGTAGACCGAACGCGCGTCCCCCCTTTGAGGGCTGTCCCCTCTCGAAGAAAATAAGCTAGCAAAGTATGTGCGCGCATGCCCTCTAAGAACTGCCTCGTCCCTTTCCCACACATCATTAACTTTCAGCATAACAATTTTATTTTTCCGTCGCCTTGTCATTGTCGATTGATGGAAAAACTTTGTATTCCTCTCGCCCTCTTGCATCCACTTAACCCTTGATTTTTGGAGCCAAAATAACTCTTCTTGTTTCAGTATTTCATTGTACTCCACTATCAAATCCTTCTCCAAAGAGTTAAGATATTCGTTCCTCCCATTGTTATTAGCTCGCTGAATACCGCCAATACGAGGGAGGTGCACTACTGTGTTATTAGGAAACATGTCGATCCACCTCTGATTCGCCATAGCGCGATCCAATCTTTTCTTAATCATACCGCCCCTTTCTCTTTTATTCCACCATGTAAACGACGGCCCCCTAAAACCCAGATCTATAAGCCCACATCTATTCATGTAGTTATTAAAAAATCCCAATCTACTTACCGAGGTTGTGCACCCTCCTTCTTTCTCGTGCGCAAAACTAATCTCATTAAAATCTCCCGTCACGAGCCACGGTAAATCTTCTTCCTCGGCTGTTCTTACCAAACCATCAAAAGCTCTAATCTTATTAGCTCTACTCGGTTGGGCATACACCCCGGTCAATCTCCAGTTATCCGTCGAGTTCGAGCGGATGAGGGCGTGAATAAACTGATTTTCTACCCTCTTTATTTCCACTTCCACTTCATCTTCATTCCATAGCATCCAAATACCCCCTCCATCCCGGATGTTGGCGCCATAGTAAAGTTAGAGAAACCAAGACGGGGTAAAATCTCCGTAGCTCGGTCAGCGCTAACTCGAGTCTCCAACACAAATAATACCGCCGGGGAATGTTCCCGAACTAATTCTCGGAAGTTTCTTCGAAACTCCTCATCTCCCGCACCCTGGCAATTCCATGATATTATCTTCATAGGACTACGATGGATGTGGTGCGGTACCATCGGGTTATCAATAGGAAACCCCGTCCATGTCGCAATCAGCTGTCTCAAGGTTTCCAGCGTCATCGACATTTGCCTCCTTAGCTCCCACATACTCAGCGACGTGTTTTGCCACCACGTTCTCGGTGCTCCCTCTCGCGGCCTCATATAGATTTTTGTCACGACTTCCCACGTTGTCGGGGGTATTATCAATATATGGACCAGATCTTCCTCCTGGGTGGTTCGTGATATCCTTAAAAGGCCTTGGAGTATTTGTACACGAATCACGATTTCGATCCACCTCGCAATGAGCATTCCGTTGCGAAATAGTATCTGTACGCGTCTCATATTGCGCGTTCTTTTCCTTCTCCGTCGTTCGCGCCCGAGTTTGTGTAGATTGATTCAACTCAGAACCTAACTCAGCTATGGCCTGCCCGGTTACCGCAGCATCAAAGATGGATGTTTCTTTTGTATGCACGACATGCTCGTTAATTATCAACGCAGCAAACGGATTATTGCTTTTCTGTCTAGGGCTTGGTCTCTTATTTCCTCCTGGACCTATTATTTTCTTACCTTTTGCCTCTCTCTTTTTATTATTTAGGTAGCTAGGGAGTATCCTTTTTCCTTCAGGATTTTTCTTTTGGGATGTTTCCTTCCCGAGTTGGAATTCCACCTCCCGTTGAGCACTAGGCTTGCTGGAACTTCCCATAGTTTGGCCAACTTCCTTCCTTCCGCTAGTCGATGATCCGTGATAATTCTTGCCCAAGTTTCTGTTACCCTTTCTCTGTTGGACCACTACCCATTCACCGAATTCCTCTTTTTGAACTTTTTCGACAAGCCATTCGTTCGGGTTCGGGCTTTGTTTCTTCGAATTTTCCCCAATCTCCATATCCTTAGGTGTCTCCTGATCCTTGTTTTCCTCCTTCCCCTTGCTGCATTTGCTCATATTATGATCGACACGACCGCATATATGACAGAGATTCGGCAAGTTTTCGTACATGAGTTGGTAAACTCTTCCCTTGATCTTAATCGCTTGTTCAACCGGTTTGTCCGAGGGTAGTTGTACGCAGAATCTAGCGTATTTTCCTCTCGTTGCTGAAAAGGTATTACCATCGATTTTTATCGGCTCGCCAATGCTGCTCGCTATAGTCTCTACCATTGCTTCATGAAAACATTCTAGAGGAAGGTGCAGGACACGAACCCATGTTATCACGCAATCAATTGGATCACTGTCCGCACGGAAGTTAGGAGTCCACTTCCGAATCGATAGGAAGTTTCCCGCAAGTTGCCACGGGCCTTGCGTCAAGATGAACTCCTTTTGCATTGCTGATATCCCTTTCAAACAATACATCCCAAAGTCTAAATCTACCAATTCGCATTCGCCCGAGAGTTTCCACATAGTACTAAGTCTGTTAACGAGTGCATGGTAGTTCCATGGCCGTCCGAGAATTTTGATGAGGATGGTGTCCTTCCACTGTGAGCACATCAAATTTTCAACCTCCTCTTCAAAATCAATGCATTTGAGTGGTTCGTCCGCCGTGGGTTCAGAAACCCAAATTTTTTTCCGGATCTCGGCGGTTCTCCCATTCTCAATTCTGACATCCTTTTGCTTTACTTTGTTAGCGTAAGTCTGTTGTTGATTGCTGCTCTCCATGGGGCTTGGGATGATCATTCTGTTCCTTTTCTTCTCCGCGCAGAATTCGTACAATTGCCTAGGTCGCTTTTGTGTACCTTGTTCGTTCGTATCTTGAAGCCCTAGTATGGAATTTCTAGGAATTCCATCCTTCAATGATTCTGAATTTCCAAGATTCTGTTGACACCGAGAGTGATCCCTCGCCGGCGTCGAGTGTAATGATATACTTTGAGTCGCCACTTTCAATCCATGCTCACACATATGATTTGGAGTTTGAAAAGCTCTTATGTTATGATACATAAAAAATCAAACTAAAGATTTAATTTTTGAAAGTCTGAATTATTCAATTAAAAATGATGATATTTTATAAAATAGTTTTGTAGATAGATTATGTTGATGGATTTGTGTGAAAATCTTTTCAATTTCTTTGTGAAAATTATCAAAGTAAAATTCTTGATAATGTTGAGAAGATAAGAGAAAAAAAAAAAGTAAGAGAGAGGGAGAGGGATGAGAGGAGCACGTGAGTGAGAGAAAATGAGGAGAGAGGAGAGAGAATAATTCTCTTATCATTAATTAAAATATGGTAAATGTTAAATTAATCATTAATAGAAGGTGGGACAAAAAGTGGGACAAATTGTGGGATAGAGGATCATCTCTCGGTATCGATATCTGAATCGATATCGATGTGTATCGGGTACTGCATAGCTGTCTTGGTATCGGTATCGGTGCATCACAGCTTTTAGAAGATTAAATCACCCATCACCATAATTGTTATAGTTAATAATTTTATTTAAATTGTAAAGCTAAATTAAGAATTAAAAATATTAAATTTTGTGAAAATTAAAATCGTAAAGCTAAAAGTGAAAATTAAAAGTTTGATATTACAGTTTACCTTTCGTTATAATTTTTTTTAATGTCACATGTTTTGAAAGACTCGTAGAAATTGTTATAATGATGGTATAAAAGTAGAAAAATGCTATATTGTTCATGAAATTCGGTATTTTTGAAAACTTTTTTGGAAAAGTTAGTACATAGTACAAAAGTACCAAACCATAGGGATGGAAGCAGTGATTATGCATATGAGATGTTTACACTGCCACATTTTGAACTCAAAAGTCAAAGATAATACCAAATTTCGTCCCCACATCACTAATATGACATTATAATAAAAACCAAAATAATTTATCAAAAGAATCTCTAAATCAAAATCCCGCATATCACGCTCCTTTTTTCCCACCAAAAAATCATTGAACAAAGTCAAAAGAAAACGCAGGAAATATGGGAAGAAAATAAGTATAGGTAACAAGCAGCACATTGCTCGAGATAAATGACAGACCTTTTACCTTTACGTCTTTTTCGTATCCACTTTAATCGATAAGAATGTTTATGAAAGTATACTTTTTAGCACACATTTGAGAAACGCAAAATATTCTTGTAAAATATACTTAATCACAAATAAAGTTTCTCGGTGGTGCATGCTGTTAATATACATAAATCACAAAAGTTGCAGTAGTAGACATAATATTTTTCTCAAATTTCAAGAATCATTTCCCGTGTGTACAAATCAACTTTAATAAGTGTGTACAATGAAGCAAAATAAGCCCCTTTCCTCGTGTCGTTGGAATCAGCTTTCCCGTGCATCCACAACAAAACGGTTCATAACGTACTCTTTGCACAACAAATTCATTGTAAAATAAAATTTGGTGATAATCGAACTGCGACGGTTAGCCAATCTAAATTCTTAAGTCAAGACATTTCTATTTCTAACTCCATCGAATAGAAAGAACAAATACACATCAATACTTTCAATATTTATTTTAACAATAACCTTACAATTTTTTACTGCAAGCCCATCGAAAATTTTCTAATATCTAACTTTAAAATTGTTTTCACACAACACGATACAGTCGCATAAGATTTTTTGAAGTGACGTTACATTCATCATAGATGTAAACTTGACATTAATTTTGTACACTTGAAAGTTACATACAAATCACAAAATAAAATAAAAAACACAAAAATTCAGAAAGAAATAAAAATTAACTACCTGATCAAAAATTAAAAATTAACTAACAATGAAATCCCATAACAGATCCATCACTAACCGCAACAGCCACCCTACAATCCGCCCGCGCCACAGCACGATGCGTAAAAACACCCAAAACCCGAACCCGACCCGCCAACTCCATAACCGACTCCACCTCCATATTAGGCCCCACCCGGAACCCGTTAACCCCGTCAGTTAACGTAGGCCCCACACTCATTGGCTGGCCCTGGCCCTGGCCCACACCCCCAGCCACCGGAAAAGACCGTACGGCAAACGTGGCCGCCATGATCTCCGTCTTACCGGCGGCGACTTCTCCGGCGGGTATGAACATGAATCCAATCTGGTTTCCCGCGTAAATGAGCTTAATGGAGCTGCCGTAGTGGGAGAAAGCGGCGCGGTTGGGGTTGGAAACGGCGGCGTATTGGGAGAAGGTGAAGGCGACGGAGGAGTTGGCGGCGGAGAAGGAAGGGAGGTTGACGGCGGTGACGGAGAGTTTGGGGGTTTGGGGTTTAAAGAGGGTGAGGTAGGTGATGGAGGCGATTATTAAGAGGAAGAGGAGGAATACGGTGGCGACGATGCACGAGGCGAGGTTCGTGCGGCCGGTGGGAGGCTTACGGATGTAGGGTTGAGATGGCTTGCTCATTTTTAGTGTATTTGTGTGTTGGAGAGGGAGAGTGGAGGTGGGGGGTGGGGGTGGGTAGGGTGGTGTGTGTGTAGTGAAGAATGAAGTGGTGAGTGAGATAGTGTGAAAGTGGAGACTTTGTTTTTTTTTTTTTTTTTTTTTTTTGGAAACAATGTGTGTGACAGTGTGACAGTGTTTTTTTTCGGTTTACTATAGATTCCATCGGCTCCGAAGTTCGAAATATGTTTGAGTTTGTTATAAATTAGGAGCTTGTTGTTATGTTTTGTGATTTATCTAGATGTTTTGGAAAAACTAAGGTGAATGCGAAAACTACATTATTAATGTAATTATGTTTAGTTTTAATATAAGTGTGCGAAATTTTGGTTCATGGTAGATTGTCTTTTTCTTTTATGATATATGCTTTAGTGTAAAGTTTGTCCTATAGTAAGGCTTGTTAACTTTTTTCCTCTTAGTTCTACATTTGAAATTGGCATTTAACACAAAATAGGACTCCCATGGGTTCTCTTAACTGAGTCGCTACATAGGTCCTCCCATTGCTTGAGAGCTTTTTACGGTTTTATGTTCTATTTTCACTCTCCGACAATGGATTCTTTTCACCCTTCCTTCATAGCATTATTTCGGTATCGGTTGGTTACTCATGAGTATTTAACGCGGTATATTAGTACATTAATATTTACAAATAATGAAATAAATATAAGAAGACATCCTTTAGGTCAAGTAAGTAAGTGTATATTTAAAATTTTCCGGTCAATTATATAAAAGAGCTCATTGAGCAATGTTGTGGACAATTCACTATCTTTAAGCTAAATAAACTAGCCAAGCGTTCTACGTGGGAGAAAGTCCACGAAAACAAGCGAAAATATATCATATATAAAAATTCCATCTTTTCTAATGCAAGAATGGAAATGTATTAAACTTTTTAGCTTTATAAGATTTTGAACAGTTTGGGGCTTTTTCGTTTAAAATTTTAAAATAGACGTATCTAATTAAGGGCATTTGATTAAAAGAAAAGACATAATATCTAATCCAATGGAATTATTAAAAAAAGTTCTTCAATAAAAGGGCAAAAATACTCTGAAGTCCTTTTCCTTTGGTCTTTTTCGGCATGAAAGGAAAAGGAGAGTGCTTTTGAAATGGTATTCATGAAAACAACAGAAAAAGAACATGCAAGAAATTTTATCTCCACTGTTTATGTTTATTAATAGAAATAACTAACTTGTTATGTCACCTCATCTTGCAGCAAATGGGCAGAATAATCTCTTAGACTTAGAGCGTGTTCAAAGATTGGAAAACAAAAGAAATTTTTTTTTATGCAAAATCACTGAGGAGGAAGTGAATTGATAACTGAGATGATTAATATCTCAAGTTGTGTTTATTCAATGGACAAAACAATAATTACAAAAAATGTGAAGTGAGTTGATAATTCTCTGAGTGGAATTAAAGCAATCAGTACAAATCCTCTCTATTACATTGTTCTCAAAGAGATTTAGATATCTGTAATCTGATCATACATACCAACACAGAACAAACAACACTAACACAACTGACCTATACAAACTTTATTTATCATTGCAACTTCTGTGAATGTTTGAAAAATACAATAAAAGAATTAAAACATAATAATCTGACCCTTACTGGACAGAAGTTGGGAGAAAAAACCATGAGAGAAAGTAAAGTAAAAAAGAGAGCTTAAGGTCCCAAGAGAACAAACAAAGTAAGTTGTCTCATCTTTGGCACCAGCTCAAGAGTCCATTCCTTCACATGGACTGTTCCGTTTTCTTCTTTCCTATATACATCTACACACTTTAACGTCACACCATCGAAGTGGATAGTTCTTACCTAGGCCAGGTATACGGTAGACCTTGAGACGACTAAACATCATATTCTAATAATGCGATAAAAAAATATGGTTATACGAGCTATATAGACCTGGTTTAAGTAAGAATCATCACTAGACGGAGGTTTGTTGCTTCAAGAGCATGTCAAGCGTGGTATCCATGATCTCAGAGACGGTTTCAAGGAATGCAGCTTCACTCGTTCCGGGAAGCATTGAATCTTCTGCACCACGAACAATCTCCTCAATCACGGATGTCTTGTTCAACGTTTCTCTGCACATAATGTTCCCTAGTGCGAAAGGTGTGAGCCCTTTGTCTGCCCCTTTTTTGAGAAGCATGGTGGAGATACGAAGGGTACGGGCAGACTCGGGGGAAAGATTTATGCCGTAATAATTGAGAGTTGCTAAGTCTTGGTCAGCGTCCAGAGATTTGATGTAGTCGAGGGTCTCTGGTGAGAATGGCTGGCGGGCTTGTGGCCAGTATAGCCAATCAAAGGTACAATCTTCAAACTGCAGGCAAGTCGAAAAATGAAACTTCAGAAGTAGTTAACAAACATGAAACATCGTTCATCTAAAGTTTAAAAGAGATACGTCAGAAACACTAAACTAGACATGTATCACCTACATAGGACAAATTGAAACAGATGTTGAATTGTTGAATCTCTAGAAGCATCATTAATTTTTTATGTTCACGTATCTTGCGGTATACAAGGTTATGAGCACATTCCAGAAATAGTTACGAAATGCATGAATATAACTACCGAAAATCGAATAGAAAAGGGAGAGTTCTCACGTTTTCAGGTAAGCAGTAGCCGTGATCAATTGGGATCAGCACAATTTTTCCCGTTTCCTCATCTTTGCGCATCAGAATGTTCCCAGCATGTCTATCAGCATTGGCAGTTCTAATATCAAAGGCACTGATCTTGTGAACCTCCTCAACTGGAAAATACTTTGGTCCCATGTCCTCACAACTTCCATTGTTCTTCATAAACATTTGCAGTGATCCAACCTTAATCTTGTCATCAGAACTATCAAATCCGTCTGGATGGTTAAATCCTTCGTGCAAGCACTGCACCATCAGAGTAGGTGGCACACCAGCAAAGCCAGTTTCCATACCGGACAATAAACGAGAACCCTTCTTTGGACGATCCAAAATATACGCTGCTACCTCTCTCAAGGCACCTTCTCCAACTCGGGTACCCCTCTTCAGCCCTTCACCGTTTTCTGATGAAGGCAGACCTTGAGGGTTATTCACAGCCAACGGTTCTTCATCCACGGGCTTGAAAATAGCGACATATCTGTCGCCTAATGCGTCTTGCATGAAGTACGCTCCTCCCGTACCTTCAGAAGACATCATAGGTTTTCTACCCTTTTCTAATCCTACTGAAACTGAATGAATCATGTCGCACAAGAAAGCAGGCAACTTTACGTGCGGATTCACTATGATTGGTTCCAAAAAAAAGTCTCTAGCCGGTGGCTTCTCTGATAAAACTTGAAGCTCCGGGGGTTGGTTATCTTCATCACACGTGTCATCATCGTCCAGGCTTGGAGCCACAACGGAGAGTTCAACGTCACTCTCAACGGGCTCTGCCCAAACTTTTGCGGATTTTTGAACTACCAAATGAACAACAGCATCACTATTGTTGGAAATGTCGTCGATTAGCCTCTGATCCTCGAGCTTCTCACCATTGCAAAAGATATCTGGATCCTCAACATCTACAAAATTCTTGTCTTTCCTGACAATCCTATGCTTGAGATACCCTACATCTCTGTGCCTATCAACATGAAACTCGAACTCTTCCCCAAATGTGGTCGTAACATGGATTAACAGAAGATCGGAGAGCCTCAGCGCCAAGTGCAAAACGTCCCCATTCATGATTCCATACTCCTTAACGAGAGAAAGGGACCTCGACAGCTCTCGGCCTCCAAAAACTAACTTCTGCTTCTTTACTACAAATCCTTTGCAAGTCTGAATCCTAAGCTTAACTGATGCAATGGAATCTGATTCCATTACATGGATGGGAATCACAGAACCCGCCACAGTGATGTATATTTCAATCGATTCGTTTGAACAAAGATCAAGCCGGCTATTGAAATAACCGGCGGACCTCCCTGATTCAACGCAGATTGGACTTGAAGCAACATCAGCAGCAGACATTGTAGTAAAAATCTATATTGCAAGACCACCCTCTTTGGTAATCTTGATTGCTCTTTTCTTCCTGTTGCACAAAATCCACAATATTCTAAATTAGTATTAAGGCCTATAACTCAAACAGGGCAAGAAACACAAGAAACAAAAAAAAAAAAAAAAAAGAAATGAATCCCTCAAAATTCTAAATTAGTATCAAGGCCTATAAACTCAAATTCAATGAAACACAAACCGGGGAAAAGAAACACAAGCAACCAAATAAATTCCCAAAAAGGTGAAAATCCCAAAAAGGGTTTCATTATCTCATACAATCAACACAATAACATTGAATTCCATCACCCCATATCAAAACACTTCTCAAATGAGACACCCCCATTAAGGTAAATATTTACATTTTCACATTAAAAATTGAATCTTGATTAAGCTATTTCAACATAAAGATCAAATCTTTGTTACATTCTTCACCCCCCATATCACAAGACTTGGAATGAAACACCCCATGAAGGTAATATTAATTTTTCACAATAAAAATTGAATCTTGAATAATCTAATTCAACATAAAGATCAAATCTTTCTTACATTTCATCACCCACATCAAAAACTTGAATATAAAACACCCCATTAAGCCAAATATCAAATTTTCACAATAAAAATTGAATCTTAAGCTATTTCAACATAAAGATCAAATCTTTACTACATTTCACAAAAGGGAAGCTATAAGTCACAATAAAATACAATAATCTTTAAAGGGATTTGGGTTCATACCGAAATAAGGGAAGAATCAAAGGGCAAATGGGTGTCTGAAAGCTAACTTATATTTGCAAAAATGACAACTCTTAGAGGTGGTGGCAAATAATTGCCTGGATTTTGAAACGGCGATTATTTGCCTCATTTTTGCTTGACAATAATTATGGCCCTTTTAAGAGATTATTATTACCGTGTTTCTTTTTTTCTTTTTTTAATATGGAGAGTCAAAAGTGGAGCGATTTTTACGGTCAGGTAATAAAAATAAAAGTAATAATAATTATCATTATTTTGGTGTAAATAATTAGAGAGGCAGAGCGCCATTGTAGCCGTTATGCATGACTTTAAATCTTTTTGTACAAACGGTCGGTGGTTTTTAAAAGTATGAACGAGTGAGAAGGTTACACGTGTTAAAGTGTCTTTCATTAATTGGCTAAATTTTTGATGTACGGAATAGTTTTTACTTGACCGCGTAATTTTTATCCAGATATTTGGTTTTGAAGGGGTTACATCATAAATGGATATTTGTCCTAATTTAAACAGTAAATATAATGATTGA
Organism: Linaria vulgaris; assembly: GCA_948329865.1. NCBI lineage: Eukaryota > Viridiplantae > Streptophyta > Magnoliopsida > Lamiales > Plantaginaceae > Linaria > Linaria vulgaris. Next base: position 146,634,767 of record OX415249.1, on the reverse strand, counting down.
TGTGGTGTTGTTTGATGCTAAAAGAACGGAGAGTGGTTGGTTTGTTTTCTAAAATAAGGCATACGTAGACGGTAATAATTCCGTCAAACTCTTATAATTATAACGTAATTAGCAAAGTATCTCTCAAATTTTTGAAAAGCGAAAACACCCTGAATCAAATCCAAATCCAACAGATGATAATGCAGAAATTCAATGTTTTCTCAATGGTTCAAGGGTCAAATCGCACATTTTTTAAAGTTTGAGGGGCAAGTTTTCCGTTTGTATAGTTCAACCGCCACTTAGTGAGACCTTAAAGTACAATTTGCGGTAATCATCCCTAGTTTAATCTCCTTAGTTTCATTATGAGTCTACTAATTGCATAATTTTAAGGAGCTAGTATTGATGTCACATCTTTCAATTAAAGTTTATTTAGCTCTTTAGATATTAATTTGTTTGCAAGAGTTACTAAGTGTCGCCTTTTTATGAAGTAATTTAAAGCTGTTTATATACTAAAAGTGGGAAATGTTAGTAAAGAATGCCTTTTTTATTTTTGCGAACTTTCAAAATATCACATTTTTTAGTAGTTTGGGAAACACATTACTCTCATATTTTTGCTTTTTGTAATTTTGTTGAAGGTGAGTAGAAGTAAGAGTCACCTATGGTTTTGATGAAGGTAAGTAGAAGCAAGAGTCCGCAAACACGAAATGGAGACGAACCATAAACAACTTTCAGCACTATACTAATATATAGGATTCAGAAACGGTTCTTTGTATCAATTGTACGTAGTCATAATCATTGAATTTTGTAAGAAAGAGCAACGGGATCATGACCGTTACCTTCTGGACGTTGGTATGCATATTATATTCCTTTCACATAGTAATAAACTGCATGCTTCTTCATTTAACAGAATAGTTATATATTTCTTTATATATCTATAACTGAACAAGTTTAAATGTCCAAAGTCACCAAACATTGTTTTATAGATGTTGATGTAATAATATGTCTCAATACTTTTAGTCATTTGCATCCAACTTATAGTCATTATTTGCAATATGTGGAATTTTGCCTAGCTGGATTTAAGTTACAAAAACAGAAGAACGTTATAGTTTTTACATACAAGAGCAATGGATTGTCCCAAAGCTGATTATTTAACCTAGTGGTGCTGCTACTTAAGAGATATGATACAAATAAACAAAGACAACGGGTGAAATTTCATCCTCGAAGCAATGCTCTTGCCCTATCAAATGCAGCCTTAGCTTCGTCTCGTTCAGCTTCTCTTAACTCGCGGAGCTTCACCGTCTCCTCCAAATCTTTCGATGCAGTAACATAATTCCTTTCTAGCATCTCCTTCTCTTTCGAGATTTTCTCCAGTTTATCCTCCATATCTCTCAATTCCACTTCAGAACACAATGCTTCAGCCTCCATGACAAAAAGCCAATTCCTGGTGGAAGACATATTATCCAGCAATGCTTGTAGATACTTTCTGCTGTCAATAACTGAAGCGACGGTCTGAGCATGAGCAGACATAATTTTTTCTAGTTTCATTCTCTCTTCAGAGCACTGGAATACCAACTTCTCATAATCATCGTTTCCGGGAACGGATTGATCAATTGCAGACAATGATTTTGCACATTGTATGAGTTCATTGACGCGTTGGTCTAAATGTTGATGATTAAAGCACAAACGATCAAGGGCGGTAAAAGTAGCTTCTGCTGCCCGAGTCATGGCTTCGTGGTCTTTGGGATCCATTGATTCCAAAACCATAAGGAAATCACTCTGAAGGTGTTCGGCTGCTAGGGTAAACGCTTTGGAGACTGATTCGGACATAACATTGCTGAAGCCGGTTTTGCAAAAAGGTTCGTCGGATGATGATAAATCAATGATTCCTGATAGCTGCTCACCAGAATCTGGACTGCATTGTGATTGGATGGAACTTTCGACAACAGGACTCCTAGTTAGGGTGGTTGAAGCACCAAATTCTACAAGATTTTCGTCTAGCACCAATAATGGGGAAAATGAGTTTAAAGAAGAATGATACGGACAATCATACTAGTTTAAATATTAAAGGATTTAGATAAACTTAAACAGAAAAAAGAAGGATATGAAGTACATACGTGAGGAAAGGGTGACAAAAATGAAAACTTGTAACACTTACAACCGATACAAGTCATTGGTTCAGGCATTATCAAGCTCGGCAATGGAGGGAACACAAGCCTTCCCCACCAACCCTTAAGTTGAGGACCCAAATTTTGGCGGATCGCTAATCTCATCCAACACTCCTGTTTCACTAGCACAGAGTATCTGAGCAGGCATAATGCTTGAGACTGCTCAGAAACAAACGTCGCAGGAGCTGCAAGAAAATTTCAATTTAAGATACACATTACCAAAAGAATACTACGACACCTATCCAGTATATGTACGTTAATACTTCGATGCAATGGAAACCCGAAGATAAAGGGAACGCAACACACGTGAAAACAGAAATCTTGACCCAAAATACCATTTCCTTTCCTTGAAAAGCCTTTCGAAATTAAATGGCAAGTATACACACACACACACACAGAGTCAACGAGTTAAGGTTGAGTTCACTACCTTTAAGTTTTCCATCACAAAATCTTTTATTAGGTAACCACAGAGATTCTTCGGGTTTTTCTTCCTGGCGTTTCAATTGTTTCATTTTCCCACAAGTTGCTCCATGCTGCAAGACTTGTTGTGAACTGTTAAGCACAGGTGACTCGTCCGTTGGTCCCTTCTCACTAGGTGTGCTTTCCTTGTCCGGTTTTTCTTCCTCATGGTTTTCCCTATTAGTTGCTCCGCGCTGCAAGACATGTTGTGAACTGTCTAGCACAGGTGACTCGTCATCTGGTCCTTTCTCACTTGGTGTGCTTTCCTCAGCCAAGCTGATAACTGGAGGGCTTGTGCCACTGCAGCTGCCCAAGCTCGACGAAGATGAAGTTACACTAGAATCTACATCGTGCACCGGTAACTTGTCCAGCTCGTCTTGCCAAACTCTATACCCACACGACCCTTCTCCCTGTGCATAATTAAGACAGAACAGCTTTCTATAAATGTGAAAAATAACGTTCATATTGATTCTGAACAGAATTTTAGCACATCCAAAAAACGGAGAAATCTATTTATACTAGAGTGACAGTTAAGTTGATGCAGTGTTGTTCCAGACACTTGAAAGAAACATAATAATACCTAGCAGGATGACTAATAAGTAATTCTGAACATGAAAAGAGAATGGGAGTTAGCCACACTAAGTGCCATCTGATGCACACCTAAAGGAAAACCGTGTAGATATGATTAATTACCCAAAAGCTCGAAAGATTAGTAAATGACTTTAAAGCCAACAAGATTCACACAAAGATACTTGCTACTGATTCTCGTAAAAGTCCATGGAAAACATGAACCATAAACAGAGTTCATCGAATCCAATCGAATCCAATCGAATATGGAACATCAGGTAAGCGCAATCGAGCAATGTAGCAAATCCTAGCTCACTAATTCCATCCAGCATTCAACGATCAGCTCGATGAAATCGAACAAACCGATCAACAAATCAGAAGCAATCAACTGTACCTACCTCCTTAACACTGCACAGGAACAAAATTCTACCAGCATTGGGCCCACTACTCTCCCTCCGAACACGACAAACACCGGCGTCACAACCACCGCAATACGGCACGCTGATCAGCTCCTCCGTCCTCACAGTGTCCGCCCACTTGAAAAACCCTCGCGTACCAATCGGGCACTCCTTTTTCAAAATAAAAGTAAAAAAAAAAAAAATTCAAAATTCACAAACACGAATCAGATTAACAGGAAACAATAGGAGGAGGAGTGTGTACTGTACTGACTTCGCCGGAGGAGCATGAGTAAAACTCGCGGCCGGGATTCGCCGGAGTGTTAGAGGTGCGGCGGTTGCAGATTCCGGCGTTGCAGGGGCAGAGGAGGCACCGCTCGTGAGGCGCACGTGCCGTCCACGACTCGGCAGTCAGCACATGATCGCTCGGCATTTCGGTGATAATTTCAAAATTGTGTCTGTTGGAATTTTGATTTTACCAAAATTAAATAAAAAAAAAAAGGAATTTATTTGTTGGAGAAAAGAAAGTGGAATTCAGTACTAGTGAGCTTATTATTATTGCCATCCGTACTGCTATTTGAGTTGTTTTGTCGTCTTGTGGAGTTTTTTAGCTGTCACTGTTTCTCACTTTGATTGATTTTCGTCTTCGAGTTGTCAAAATATTTAGAGTCACTTTATTGGATTATTATATGTTTTTTTTTAAATATGTTACACTGTTTATAATAAGTGCATCATATTATTATTAATTATTGGTTTTGATAAATTTGTTATTTGTATTGTTTTGTTTTGTGTGACTTTGTGAGCCTATATAATGTGGGCAGGCAATATATTCAAAGATGTGACATGCAAATTCACTTGCATGTGAAGTTCACAGTAAGAGTTTAATTCTGCCGCTTCAATAATTGATCATCAGTGCGTTGGGTTGAATTTGCGTAGTCCTTTTTTGTCAAAAAGTTTGCTTAGACATTAAAGAGGATTTGCTCAGGTGCGCAATCAAATAGTAACGACTTAGGATTCCCTCGTCATAAAAACAATAAAGAGAGTTTCACAAAGAATCTCATCACTCTAAAAGCTGTATGATTGTATTTCAAGAAAAGATAAAGTTATATCTTGTGTGTCAATCACGATTATATCTATGTTATTCAATGCGGAGTGCTCAGTGCACTCACATGGAGTGTGAGCCCCACACAAATGGGATTCACCGGCATATGCGAGACTGGGCGCTACACCCATTGTGTAGCTAAGATAAAATCGTCAATCACATAGTAATATTTCTTTTTAACTGACTTGTAAATTTTTGTCCTTTATAGTCACGTCTCAAATTATTAGCAGAGTGCCTTTTGTAATCGAATAGTTTTTACAACTAGTGGAATCATAGCATTAATTCATGTCTTGAAACTTGATTATATCATTTGGAGGGTTCGAAACTATTTTCAGTAACGATGACCTCGTGATAGATGTAAAGACAATAAAATGTGAGATTGAGAGATCAATGAGAGTGTTTTTTCACTCTAGAGGTTGAAGATAAAAGTCATATAAATAAATATGGCAATCTTTCTGTTATTGGTCAAATTGTATGAATAAAAATTTAATTGTGAATCTCCATGTTGCATTAAATGACGTGGCATTGTTAAGCATATAAGAGAATGATTTGGGACGAGTTTGTATGCTGACAAAACACTTCACATCGTGTTGGTCTAGGCCGCGCTAGAACTAGCTTTGTCCTTTGCACACATATACTCCAAGCGACGTAGTGAGGGACGGATGAATCTTTGATAATTTCGGACTGGACTCGGGTTATCCCAAGCTGCTTACGTGTCCCCCTTGAGGAAATCAAGTCAGACGTAGTTCAGTAGTGATAGGTTAAATATATAATCAGGTATAATGGTATGTTGAGTATCTCGTGGATATTGAATGTGATATCGGGGATGACGTCGGGTACAATGTCGAGTGTGATGTCGATGATATATATCGATGATACATATCGAGGATGATATCGGGGGTCTTCAATATAGAGTGAGCAGCGTATAAATATAATTAAAGCTTGCCTTGATTAGCGAAACTCGGATATTTATAGACCATGGAATACGGGAACCACATATGTGACATACACGCGAGCTATACTATATCGAATATTATATTTGATATGTACATCGGGGGCGATCCCCGACATAGACCAAATGGCACATGGTCGGCCCAATACGAGAAATGCCCATATCATGTGGTCCTCCAGTTTGGGAGTTATTATTGTAAATAATAATTCATAAACTAAAATTAAGTTTGAATCATTAGTACTTCTTGTCCTGCCAGTTTAAATGACGAAGTTCGGATACGTGAATTTATTCAAAGATGTTGATGGACCCCCCCCCCCCCCCCCCCCAAATGTAATTTACGTAGCATAGAGGTTCGCGTTTGAATTATCGGAGAGAAGTGCTCCTTGTTAGGAAACTTGTCTTTATTGGGAATTTCCTCCTCTTAGTGCCTCCTCTCAGCGTGAACGCCCGATGAGGCTTATCAATTTGTAGTTTCAGTCCTACTGCTATTTTCGTAATAAGTGGTCGATGCCTTGTTGCAGGGCCTTACCTTTGTATTTTAAGGTGAATGGTGCGCAATATCCCGTAGGATTCGTAGATTTTTGCCCCTTTCAGGTTCTCTCCTTCATATCTCGGTGGACAAGGAAGTCAAAATCCTGTAGGATTTGTAGATTTTCGCCCCTTTTGGGTTCTCTCCTCCGTATCTCGATGGACAAGGAAGTCAATATCCTGTATGATTTGTAAATTTTTGCCCCTTTTGGGTTATGTCCTCCGTATCTCTGTGGATAGGGGATTCAATATCCCGTACGATTGTATATCTTCACCTCTTTCGTTGGCGTGGGGTCGCTAATTCCCTGTCATTTATCAAGGGTAGAACAACATGCAATGAATATATATTGATATAACTTTCTCAATAAGTTATAAACTAGAAGGTGGATAGTTTTCGGTCAACTCCTTTTTATCTTGATGTGTGGGGAATGTGTTCCCTCCTTGCCTTTATTGGTAGGAGATGTCGTTGTCGAGATTTCTAAAGAAAAAGAGACTCGTGCTGATTGGCGTGAAGTGTGTGTGGCAATATCGAAACTAAGAGTGTGAGCTGCGCAATGTCGCCTCTACTATGCTTGTCTAATAGCCTTTAGCTAATCGAAATCTTTATTTTACTATTTTGTTTGAATATCTGATTCTTGTTTGAATTCTAGCATTTGCCTTGGGTAGACATATGTTGTCTTACGTTGTATGATAAATATGTAGGTTAAGGTGTTTGTTGGCATATCATCATAGGATATGAGATAAATCGACATGTTAAAGTATTCTCCAAATTCTCCCCTACGATAAGAGATATTTTTACCTGTAGGGGTATTCCCTGCCTCATCCCGTAGGATAGGGGATTTGTGTACCTGTTAGGGTGTTCTCTGCCATTTTCGGTAGGATATGAGGTATCATTTACCGTTTGAGGTATTTTATGCATTTTTTTGTAGGAGAATCGATATATAGTAAAATGCATGAAGTCAAGCAAGGTTGCGACGAGAGGAAAAATCATATGAAACATCGTTTGGAAAAGTTAAAGCCCGTCATGGCGGACTGAAGGCTCCAAGGTCAATGGTTGTAAATGACAGTTTACGTCTATATCATTTATATGTCCAATGAGAGATGTCAACATTCTCTTAAATGTAACTTAAACATGCGCTTTGTCAATCTTAAAGAGGATAAGATAGTTCATGAGCGAGAAGTCATCGTAAGGAAGGCATTGAACTACAGTATTTGTGAATGCGATGATGGACGCAGAGAAGTTTCTTGACGTTCTTAGGTCTACGCCTAATGCATATTAGAACGTTTGCTTGCGCTACTAAGTATTGTAGGTTGGTCACCCTTTGAAAAAGTTGTATAGTTTATGATGATGTAAAGTGTATCATATTATGCTGCTGGGAATGATATTTTGGCTAACACTTCTTGTGCTCCAGAGCGATTTTATTTAATCAATGCATCATCATATATTTGAACTGTAGTTGTTATTTTGAACGTTGTATTATATAACTTATAGTCACGGTGGTATTATTGGAGATCTCATTAGCAATGAGAGTTTACCGTTTGTGCTGGTTTCATTTAGGAATTGATAATTTTTTATAGGGTAAAGTCATATCGTACCACGTAGAGTGGATTGCTTTTAAATTGATTGACCAATGTGGAAATTATGTTAACCCTCATAGTTGATATACATGTTGTAATCACTGCGACTGCAACATGTTTTAGAATTTGGTCTTTTCTTGACTCTCGTCTTGCACGCAATAATGAGTATGTTTCTCGTTGTAAGATTAGTCACAATATGGTGACGGGTGTAACATCATTGCAATAAAATTATGGTATGAATGATATATTCATTTAATTGCGTCATCGCACTATTTATGAGCGTCTAGCAGTATTCTGCCATAATATAGTTGTTATCTTTAGTTTATTATAATTATGAGGAGTAGGTGTCTAGCTAACTGCTTGACCTTTGGATCCTGAGGCCATATTTAGAGGAGACATTTGCAACAATTATATGCCCTTGAGAGTGGGGGTCTCATTTTAGCGCTTTATTGCGCCTTAAGAGGCGGGGTACCGCATAGGTACTTGTCTTTGTACCATATGAGGCAGGGATGCCATGTAGGTACTAGTCGTTGTGCCTTAATAGGAGGGTTACCGCGTAGGTACTTGATGTTGTAATATGGTTCGTCTTTGTTCGTTTCTCTCTGGATTAATACGAGCGTGTCATATCTTACTTGTGCACACATTTTTGCGATTCGCATGGTGTCTCAAAGTAACTTATTTATTTGTAATATATAAAGGGATACTTTGTAAGGAGTCATTTATTTGATTTGTTGGCATTTCAGTTATGGTACCTCGTGGGTGCATGATTCATTGTCATTTAAGGCAGGGTACCACGTAGGTACATGTTTTGTTGCCGTTTTAGGCAGGGTACCGCGTAGGTACAGATTTATCTGCATTTTTTGTTTGGTACCGAGTAGGTAAATATTCCTCTTTTCAATTTAGTCATGAAATTGTATAGGTAGACGTTGCTCTGCCATTTATGGCATGTTACCCATGTTGGTATATGTGACTCTCGTTATTTCTAGCATGTATCCGTAAAGGTACATGTTACTCTTGTCATTTCGGGTATAATACCGCATAGATAGTTGTTACTCTGCCATTTCTGGCATTTTACCGTATAGGTAGATGTTCCTCTGCCATTTATGGCATTTGACTGTATTGGTAGAAGTGACGCTGTCATTTCTTGTATTTTACCTTACAGGTAGATGTGGCTCTGCCATTGCTGGCATTTTAACGTATTGGTAGAGGTGACACTGCCATTTCTAGCATGTATCGTTTGTGTTGTCGGCATTGTTCGTTTCCTCGTTTGAATTCATGAATAAAAGAGGGTTTCTGAGTCTATTTGAATATTTTCTGTCATATCATGTAGGATAGTAAATAAACAAATTACCTGTTACAGTATTCATCTGCCTTCTCTGTAACTTTGTGGATAGGGAATTATGATCCCATAAGATTTGTAGATATTCATTCTTTTCGGGTGCTCTCCTCCCTATTGCGGTGGATAGGAGAGTTATGACCTCGTAGGATTGTAGACAGTTATTTCCATCAGGTTCTCTCCTCCCTACCGCGGTGTATATGAGAGTTATAACCTCGTAGGATTGTAGACAGTTATTTCCGTCGGATTCTCTCCTGCCTATCGCCGGTGGATAGGGAGTTATTACCGCGTAGGATTGTAGACAATCGCTCCTTCGGGGTGCTCTCATGCCTATCGTGGTGGATAAGGGAGTTATGACCTCGTAGGGTTGTAGATAATCGCTCCGTCAGGTGCTCTCATCGTGGTGGATATGAGAGTTATGACCTCGTAGGGTTGTAGATAATTGCTCCCTCGGGTGCTCTCCTACCTATCGTGGTGGATAAGGGAGTTATGACCTCGTAGGGTTGTAGATAATTGCTCCCTCGGGTGCTCTCCTGCCTATCGTGGTGGATAAGGGAGTTATGACCTCGTAGGGTTGTAGATAATTGCTCCCTCGGGTGCTCTCCTGCTTATCGTGGTGGATAGGGGAGTTATGACCTCGTAGGGTAGTAGATAATAGCTCCTTCGGGTGCTCTCCTGCCTATCGTGGTGGATAGGGGAGTTATGACCTCTTAGGGTTGGTAGACAATTTTTGTCCACCTTGTCTTCATGGATAGGGGATCTATTCTTCATTTTGTTGCCCGTTAACGGAGGATGTCTGTGTTCCTGTCATTTAAACGGATAACAACATATGCAACAATATAAATATATATATATATATATATATATATATATATATATATATATAACTTCAAGATAGATAACAACCAAGAACCGGATAGTCTCTAATTTGCTATCCTTCATGATATGAGATACTTTTACCCTTTAAGGTATATTTATGTCTTAACCCATAGAATATGTTTGTTCCTGCAATCAACCTGTCAATATGAAAGAGAGAGAGAGAGAGAGAGAGAGAGAGAGAGAGAGAGAGAGAGAGAGAGAGAGAGAGAGAGACAACATTCTATAGATAAAGATTAATAACGGGTAACAGCTAAGAATCAGGTACACCAGTTCGCATATGCATCCCGTAATAAGGGAATAAGACATGCGTGGTTCTTCTTGTTTTAGCTACAAGCCAGCCCCGGAGGGGCAATTTAAGTAAACTAATATTGTTCCAATAATAATTAAAGATAGAGATTAAGGAATGTCCGATGGTGCAAATATCGGAGATACGAGGATATCCAATGAATTCGTATAACGGGTAAGTTATGATATCAAGCTTAAAAGATGTTGAAAATCATCCCGATATCGGGTATGATTGTTTATCGAGAATAACGTATATCGAAAGTGGATGTCCATGTCGAAAATATGCTCGATATCGAACGTGTTATTCGATATGTGGGTGAATCAGTATAACCTAATTAATTGAAGAATATACAGGTGAATAATACAATATAATTGATATGACTTATCTTGATTGGTGGAGTGGAGTCCAAACTCGATATGCTCCAGGATTTTGATGAGTCTGAGCCAGCCCAGAGTCGTAAGGATGTGCATGAAAAGCATAGGTCCAATGGCGCTGCAACTTGCCATTATTCTTGATGAACTCGATTGAATTTTACCGTATCGTGCTTGTTTTCAAGTATATTCCAGTGTGTTCCCACAGACGGCGCCAATGATTTGGGGCGAGTTTGTATGCTGACTTGGCAGGCTGACGAAACACTCCACATCATGCTGGTTCTAGGTCGTGCTAGAAAAAAGAAATGAATTTGTGACAATTCATTTTTTTTCTAGCCAGCTTTGTCCTTTGCACACATGTACTTCAAGCGATGTGGTGAGGGGACAGATGGATCTTTGATGATCTCGGACTGGACTCGGGTTATCCCAAGCTGCCCACGTATCCCCTTGAGGGAATCAAGTTGGACGTAGTTCATTAGTGATAGTTTAAGTATATAATAGGTATAATGGTATGTTGAGTATCTCGTGGATAACGAATGTGATGTCGAAGGTGATATCGGAGATGATATCGGAGGCCTTCTATGTCGGGGATGGCGTCGGGTACAATGTCGAGTGTGATGTCGATGATATATATCGATGATACATATCGGGTGTTGTATCGAATATTATATTCGATATGGACATCGGGGGCCATCCTCGACATAGATCAAATATGGGTCTGGCAGATGGCCGGCCCAATACGAAAAATACTCATATCACAGAAGAAGGCAGTGTGAGATATGGAAGCTTATATATCGAGAGCAATATTCCTAAATACAAAGCAATTTATTGATTCTTTCGTATTGTTCTCTAATTTACCCTTATTACATCATTTACACTTTTTGAGTTTTCTATTTTGCCTTTTAAGCAATATAAAATGGAAATACTCTCTCATATTAAATGATATATATTTCTTAATCATTGATAAAAATAAATATTTCTTTCACAAGATTCTGAAATATTAGAAAAATTCGAATCTCATAAAATTATTGTTCATAAGAATCTTATATTAATATTCTTACAGTAATTTTAGTACAACTTTTATTCTTTTCGTTTCTGCATAAAGCCCTAAAGGTAAATTTACTTGTTATTGGACTCATTCATCCATTTATATTATATATTTATATGTGCACATATATCATTATAGTTCATGCAAAACATTTAATATACTACGTGTTATGCCTCCGCCCTAGGTTACCTAATCCTGCATGTTTAGAAAGTTGCTGACGCATCGGTCTCACACTGCGACTTCAGTGCCCGTGCTTCGTATTAAGACGCTTTACAGGTTCTTAGTTCTCGCACTAAGATTTCTTAGTTCTTATGTTAAGATCTAATGAATAATCATAAAAATTTGGTAGAAGACATACAAAAGAGTGACATTAAAGAATAGTTGGAGCAAGAGGAGAACAAAACTAAATCAAAAATTAAATAATTACAAAAAGTTGGAAGTGATTTAAGGCTTATACATTTGTCTTCCACCATAATAATTTAGAAAATATTGTACAAAATTAATAGTAATTAAAAGTTATGTACTTTTCTTTTATTATAATCTATTTCTTTGTGTGGGAGTTCTATACATGCTTTTATCTTATCTGGTTATAATATACTAATTTAGGTAATAACTGTTTATTTTTATATATCAGTTTTTTTTAAAGCGCATTATAGTGGCGCACTAAGACTGTAATTTTTTAAAATTGACGCACTTGCGCACCCGCACCCACCCCCGCCTCAGGTGACTTAGCCTCCGCCCACTATTTTTTATTTTTTTACGTAATTAGGATAGTGACTTAAGAAGCGAAACTTTATTTAATTATATTTGCAGGACTCTTTTATAAAAACGTGAAGGGTACATGATAAAAAAAATAAAATAAAAAAATATCTGTAGTAATATATTTAAAAAAACTAAATAATGAATTTTCCTTCGTAATAAAACTACTTCCTGTTAAGGTCAATGAACATGAAAGCATATATTAAAATGTAGTGAATAATAATTTGCAGACTATTAATAATATGCCAAAATATAAGGTGAGGCAAAATATAGCCTAAACTCAAAACCTGAACCACGCCCACAGTCGCTAATTTTTTTTATTTTTTTTTGAAGTTCCCACAGTCGCTAATTAATTAGTTATATTTACATGATTATTTTAGACATCTGCAGAAAATTACATCTTATTGACATTCTCTTTAATTTGTGAGCGTAATCTTATTATATTTAATTCATAGTGAAATTAACATATCAAATATATATTTATGGTAACGCACATTGACATAAAATTATTTACTAGTTTTAGAATAAGAAATTTGCTTATGAAATATTCAGTCCTTTTAATAATAGGAAAGAGAAATATATTTCCATGACTTTAATAAGATACTATAATTATTGATAAGATGTCAAACTAGATTTGCAAGGGTATAACAGAGAATGTTGCATATTGCTCTGTATTTAGGGATTTTACTTTGTTTATATCATTTGTCGTGAAATATGCATGGTCAAGACACTCCACAACAAGATTTTCCTTAGAATAAAGTCGTGTTTACAAGATTTTCCTTAGAATAAAGTCGGGTTTACGTCTATTGTTGAGTTTGAGGGATTAATGAGATCAATTCGTCATCAACTCAACAAATAATATTCTCGAAGACTGCTTGATAACCACCCATGTTATAAATATGAAGGCCACCAATAGAACAAAGAAAACAAAGAGGTAAGTTCTCAACAATCAGGTACTCGAGTACTTTACACGTTGAATCATTGATATAAGCTTATTTTGTGTATTCGCTTTAATAAAATACTTTTAATCATTTTCAATAACATTTAGTCTAAAAAATAGTATGGCACTCGGGGTGTGCACAATGAATCAGATCAATCGAACTGTTTGGAAATCGATCGAATGAGACGATTTTTGGATTGAATTGAATATATGATTCGATTTTCGATTTTTGTCCTAGGATCAAACCCCCTTCAATTTGATCATCGATTTCAAAAGTTAAGAATTGGATCGAATCGAATAATCATCGTAATGTGTAATTTTTTTTAAAAAAATGTAATAGTATATTAAGTTAAGTTGTGAAACGATAATAAATAAATATAAAACTAATGAAATAGTAACTATGTGTTTAATTCACGTTAGTTTAAACATAACACTAATAAACAATCTTGTTTAATTCAAGTTTTCTCTAATTTTATATGCAAACTAAAAAAAATTATATAACTTTTGTTCTTTAAAATTAAAATAAAAAGGATTAGGATCGAATCGAATCAAATCAAAATCGAATGATTTTGGGTTGAATTGAATAATTCTAAATGATTTGATTTCGATTCTTGTTTTGCCGCGATAAAAAATCAAATACTATTGTCGATTCGATTCTATCCGATTCAATTTAATCATAATGCGCAGCCCTATACCTATATGGCACTAAGTATTTTTGACTTTGGCAATTCTATGTTTTTTTATATATATATACTAGCAACCGGGTGCATTCGGAGACCGCGTGCAACGTTTTTTCCTTTAAAAAGCGAGAGAATGTAATTCTTTTTTCTACAAAGTTTATTTTATGGAATCAATATTATGTGCCTTAAATATTTATAGAATACTAAAAGCTTGAATATGGGTAGTTTAAAACTAAAAAGTAAAATAATTATATTAAAAACTTCAATCATTACGTTTGCATGTAAGTTTTATAAGAATAAATAATATACGGAGAATTACACAAAGTACCCCTCAACTATGGGTAAATTACACAAAGTACCCCTCCTCTTTGGGAAATTACACAAACTACCTTTATGACCAATTTTTTGTAATTTTTTTTATTTTAAACTATTGAATGTAAATTCATGCTCTTCAATTATTTGCACAAAAAACAAAAAAAAAAGTTAAACTTATTGCATTAAACCTCACTTATCTCGTTTAAAAAGACAAAAAATATTGATAACAAATAATTTCTTCTAAGAAAAAATAAATTATCTGCGAGTTTTAGTCTCTGCTACGATTTTAATTTGAAAGGTTGTCTTAATTATTTTAATTTTTTTGACCATAAGGGTAGTTTGTGTAATTTCCCAAAGAAGAGGGGTACTTTGTGTAATTTACCCATAGTTGAGGGGTACTTTGTGTAATTCTCCCAATAATATATGTGGGTCTTTTTTTTGTTTAACTAAACCCATAAAAAGCTGATTTCAGACTCCATTTATTAATTAAGGTACATATAAGAGCTGAGTCAACGCCACGATGCTTGAGCATATTTGCATGGATAATATTCTCATACATCATAAACATATACTCACAATGAAACAAAAATAAACAGACTTTGTAATATTTTCAACAATACAAAACATCTCAATTTGTAAGTCTCAAGTATCACAAATAATATTTAAAAGAAGTATATACTATTATGCAATTTCACTTTTCTAGTATATTAAGTCTCATTTATCGAAGAGTAATTCTAAACTTGTACTCTTTTATTGCATATTTTCCTTTTTCGATGCACACTCGGCATTCTTATGGCTGTAAATTACAAAGAATAATAAGAAATTAGAAACTATATGTAGAATAAGAGTGATAATCTTATTGAGAATATATTACATACATTACCTACTTATTTGTGTGACCACTAAACTGTGGAGAGCTTCTTTAATCACTATTAGATGAAAACTCAAATATACCTGCACATCTAAGGTTTAATTTTATTATAAAAATCACTTCTTAAGCAAGAACAATGATAAAACTTTGTTAAAGATAAATTAAATGTTGAAACACTTGAACTGATATACGATTGAGATACATTAATTCACTTGGCACCATATAAGTTATCTAAGTTGGATAGTTGACTTAATTTTGAAAAAGAAACAAATGAATGTTATAATGCACTACATTTATATTCCGCGTAACGAAAATTTCAAACTTTCAACAAATGAAAATCTAAAATGCAGTACATGCCTAACATATATATATATATATATATATATATATATATATATATATATATTGGATCTGCAAGGTGGAAAGCAAATCAAGTAAGCAAAAACTATCTGTATATTTTTCCAAAGAAAAGTATTTCAACATATAATACCGGATAAACTCAATAGTAATAATGAAAAAGAAATAGTAAAAAGAATAACAACATAGCACCCCCCAACCACAGTAGACACTTAAATCGAATTATTTAAATTTATGTTTGATGGAATGAAGAAGAGAAACAAACATGCTAGTATATTGAGGGGAGACATGCGATAGAAAATTATTAAATACTGCCATTAAAACAATAAAAAAGATTGCATCACATACATTTTTGATTAGATATATTAAGCATTACCGAGAATGCTAAATCAAACAAAAATGTGATACGTACATAACTCATGATTATTGATCATTTGTTGTATTCAACTACCAGTGGTGTGTAAAAATGCATGAGAACAAAATGCTAAGAAATGGTGGTAATGTTGAAAAAGAACTACATAATAATGTAGCAGTATATTAATTTCATGGAATTTAAAGAGATCCCGACTTTTGTTCAATGAATAATAGGAGATCTAATCTATCACTTAAGAAGTCGAAAATAACTAAGTTTATCAGTCAGTTTTACATAGGTTTCAATAAGCAGTGGAGCCGTATAGAAGAAGCCTGCAACAAAAATTCACAAATTTAAGAAATATCATAACAAATTTTGTGAGAAATCAAGGAAGAACAACATAAAAAAAAGTAAATTCAGAGAAACGGATTAAATGAGCAAGTTATGAAAGTTTTGAATTGAAAAAAGTAAACCGTTACCTAAACTATAATAAGAAGGCTGTGAAAAGACTATAAATAAATAATAAAAAGAAAAGAGAGCAAGCCGAAATTTACGGACGAGTGGGAGAGTTATCTTAGCAGTTGAAGATTTGGTCTGATCGCGACAAAGTATTTTTTGGCTTTTATTAATAGATAGATAATAGATAATAAGATTTTTTTTACGTGAATTATGGAGATTATATGGAGAAGCCGAGAGATTTAAGGTATTGAGAGGTTTTGGACTTCGTGTCACAAACTGCTACGGGGATGGCTTTGCTTATATTATTAACTAGCAACTTTGACACACGCGGAACCGCGTGTAAATTATTTAAAAAAAAAAAAAAAAAATCAGTTAGAACACAGTGGTAAATCTAAACATTTTATGATTTAAGATAGTTAATAAGTATGCCTAATAATATATATTAATTAATACAAAAATGACAGAATATTTAAGGAGTAAAAGTAAGGGTATACATAAATATATTATTTAACAGTTGATGAATGTTTGCTCATCATCAATTTGTTTTTTATAGTTAACTAATATGTGTGGTTCTATTACTCCCTCGACAGTTAAAAAAAAGGAAATCAACTTTATATAAAATATACATGAATCTTGAATTAATTATACATATATAGTCCAGATATTTGACAGCATGGCGTATGAAACTAATGTACCTGCTCAGATAAATTTTACACCTTAGGAAATTTTGTAGAGGGAGAGTTAAAAGTTAAAAATAATAAAAGTAACTAAGAAAGTAAAATTGCGTAAAAATTACTTTGCTTAAAAAACAGACTCTTATTTAGTTATTTTCTTTTCCCATCCACCGAGTCGTGGAGCATCCTCGTGGAAATCTGCTAATTAATGAAAATTTCAGCAAAAATATTCCAAAGAACTAACAGAAACTTTACAAAATAAAGAAATAGAGAGAGATTAATAAGCATTTCAAGCAGGAAAGAAAACAATATAATATAAGTGATGCGGGGTGCTTTCGTCCTACTAACTAGACACTCCACGTCAGACTAACTCAAGCTCCGTGCTGGTGCTGAGTTAGCTTTGAGTTCGAGAAACCTGCACCGTGAAACACCATACCTCAAGTAAGGGTTTGTTGATTTCGGACTGAACTTGGGTTGTGCCAAGCTGCCTACGTATCCCGTATAGGGAATCAAGCCGAACGTAGTTCATTGTTTCTATGGATGCCCATCCGTGCTGGATGGTGCATCGCACAAGACTTTGGTGGGTCAATGGACCATGTCGGATGAGATGTCGCCGGACCATGCTGGTCGGATAGGATGTCAATCCGTGCTGGATTGTCAGATGAGATGTCGTCGGACCGTGCTGGTCGGATAGGATGCCAATCCGTGCTGGATTGTGCTTCATGTCTAGAGAGAGAAATCTCTGACTTAGAGAGAGAAAGTAGAATCTCAATTGTCTCTTTTTTTCCTTCAGGGGATGGAGTATTTATAGAGACCTCATGGGCCATTGGATGGGCTTGAGCGTTGATGGGCTTGGCCTAGCTCCATTGGATAGGCTTAGGTGCTGATGGGCTTGACCCAACTTCATTAGATTTGTATAGCGGGTTTGGCCCAACATTAACAAGTATGCACTCTGGGTTAGGCCCAACATTTATGAGTTTGTGATGTACCTTAGAATGCGATAATGCGACAAAGCAACAACTTTGTGCGACACGTGATCAAACGAGAGAATGCCAAGTGTAGATTCCAAAATATGCTACATCAGAAGTCCCCCACTTCGCAGTGTGTTATCAGACGGATAAGACATTGTGAAGTAGATTAAGCATTTCTTGGTTCATATTTTGCTTGTCTTCTTGATCTTGCTTGTCTTTGTCTCCAAATGTCATTATCGGTTTTCGCAAGCATGGCTTACATTGATGGCATACTCAGTAGGCTTTTCACCAAGTTTATTTTGGTAGGGCCGTAATAGCTCGCCTACTTTATGGGATATTCGCCCAATAGGCTCTTCACCTAGTTTTTTTTTGGTAGGGCTTGCATTGATAGCCTACTTTATGGGATATTCACCCAATAGGCTCTTTACCTAGTTTATTTTGGTAGGGCTTACGATAATGGCCTACTTTATGGGATATTCACCCAATAGGCTCTTCACCTAGTTTATTTTGATAAGGCTCACGATAGTGGCCTACTTTATGGGATATTCACCCAATAGGCTCTTCACCTAGTTTATTTTGGTAGGGCTTACGATAGTGGCCTACTTTATGGGATATTCACCCAATAGGCTCTTCACCTAGTTTATTTTGATAGGACTCACGATAGTGGCCTACTTTATGGGATATTCACCCAATAGGCTCTTCACCTAGTTTATTTTGGTAGGGCTCACGATAGTGGCCTACTTTATGGGATATTCACCCAATAGGCTCTTCACCTAGTTTATTTTGATAGGGCTCACGATAGTGGCCTACTTTATGGGATATTCACCCAATAGGCTCTTCACCTAGTTTATTTTGGTAGGGCTTACGATAGTGGCCTACTTTATATTTTACTTAGGAAACGTAGGAAACTTTCGTGACTACACCAATTTGTGTTAGTTGTTCCAGCCATATGTGGAGTCCCTCAGTTCCATACCGCAGCTGAGCTGACAATGATGAAAGTGCCCCAAAATCCTGGTGTGTGTCATTTTGGTGGAAGTTGCTTCATGAAGCAGTGTTAATGCGAAAGTCGCTTAAAGAAGCGCTATTCTTGGCGTAGGTTTCTTGTTGAGGCATTGTCGATGCATAAGTCACTTCATGAAGCCATCTTAGGAGTTTGTTGCAAATGTGATAATTTGTTGTTTGATGTAGTTTGACTCTTCATTAATCTCTTTTGGTAGTTTGATAAGAGATATTTTTGTAGTTTGATGTAGTTGATCCAACTCTTTTGTTCATGGAGGTATCCATCGATAGGCAGCAACAACGTTGTATTGGCTTTGCTTGAGTTGAGGCCCACATCTTTAGTACGAACATATGCGACACTCCTTACTTATTTGCTTCATATACCCTCTTGGGGTCGCATTAACTTTTGGTGTGCATGCCCTATAAGAGGTTGAGTTCAATTTTATTTGTGCACATTCTCTTTTAGTTACAACCAGTCTTCAATGGTGCGTACCCTTTCTAACGTGACATTCATCTTCAACAGTGCATACTTGCTTGGTGGTCACGTTTAATTTTACAAGGTGCACATCTTCTATAAGGTCTCCTTGAATCTTCAGCGGTACGAACTCTCTTTCGCATTCGACCTTAAACACCGTGTACCCTCTTGGCGATCAGATTTTAATCTTGAGCTCTGCAAATTTTCTTGATTCTGTATTAATCTTGAACAATGTGATCTAAGAGAGAGCTAAGTCTTGTTCATCTTTGGAAAGTTATGCCATCATTTATTGAGTTGTGGAAAAGCTAGATCTTCTTGAGATTTACTCTGCCAAGTCTATATCGAGCCTTGAAAAAGCTAAGTCTTCTTGAACTTTGGAAAAGCTACGTCTTCGTAAGCTTAAACTAACTACTCTTCAATGCTTTAACTGTGGATGTTGAATCTTGAGGCTAGCTCAGTTGTACTCGAATTAGGTCTTGTGCATATGTAGTTGTATTAAAGCATTGGACCATGTTGGCCAAATGAGAAGATATCGGACTTCGAGAGGTGGTTCGTGTGATGCGGGTGTTCTTTGAAGAATAAATCTTTGTATATCACTTTGATAAGTCGAATTAAAATATAGTACATATTAAATTCCCCACTTCACACTGTGTTATCACGCTAATAAGAGTATAAGACAACGGAAAGTAGTTTCAGTAGTTCCAATTCTATTTTGTCCCTTTCCCTTCCTTGAAGTACTATTTTGCAATTTTACAAAGTTGAAATCTCCTTGCACATTTTGTGTTGGGATTTTAAATAATATACATCTCTTCAAGAATCATTTTCTAATTTTTACCTTCCCTGTAGACCTTTGTGTAATTCCTTCAACTTCAAAGGACCAACATGCAATATCACTAATCAGGGGTCTTTCTGCAATTGATCAGCATTTGTAAGAAATTAGATGGCGCACCTCCTTTACTTCATTCTGGGGTCCGCATATTAGTATTAACTATTATGTATTTCAACATAATATTATATATATGTATGTATATTGTGGGCCAAGACAAGATGGTCTAGGTAGACCAATCCACACATGATAATTCCTTTATCTTCTCCACCGAGAAACAGATTAGCAGATTGAACTTCACTGGAACTCTGTTTCCAATTATAAGTAAACCAAAAAATTCGAACTCTGTTTTTGCACGGATGATACTGAACGAAAGTCTCCTCCTTAATCTTTCCTTCTACAAGATTTTCACAAATCTCCTCTTTACGAACTCTTCTGGCAAAATCTTCTATAAATTCAAGTCTCTGCCAATTCTTTTTTATCTCCAACATTAAAGATCAGTCCGGGCGAGGAGAACAGAGGTGTCTGGCCAGTCCACACATGTGAGTTCGTTTGTGGAATCAGTTTGTGCGTCGTCGGATCCCTTTCAGCTCGGCGTCGGAGGAGTTCGCACGTTTGAACAGTTCGTGCGTGTATCAGTTAGGCCGCGGAAAAAGTGTGCACGTGCAGCTGTTCATCGGCGCGAGGAGTTCGGGCGTGGTGTGTTGTTCTCACTTCGTTAAAGTTGAGTTCGTGGAGTTGTGGGAAAAGCTCAGCGGTGAGGAGGTCGGATGCGACACCGTGGGATCAGTTCACAGGTCTGGAGTTCGCGCACGGATCAGTTTGGTGACGGAGGAGTTGATCGGACGAGCTGCGAGTCTGTTCGTGGTTCTCAGAATTGGAGATCCGTTCATGCCCATCAAGGTTCGATTCCTCGGCATGAGGGAGATCGTTGCAAAGCTATTCACCGTTGAATTTTTTCCTTTGCCGTGATCGATCGTGAGAGATAACTTGTATCTTTTCTGAAAAACCTCGTTGTGTTTTCTTTCTTCAAAGGGCATGGATGTCCCTGTTCGTCATATTGTTTTGTGTTATCTGCTCTTACCTCTTTATATATTTATTATAAGATGGATATAATATATTTGTCTATAAAAATATGTTTATATTATGTAGTTTGCTACTTCCGTCCCGCCACCTTCTTCAAATAATTTTGATTGTGAAACTTCTGTGCTAAATTGATGATTTTGTTACGTATTTAGGTGGTGTTTTTCGGCAAAGGTGGAGGAACGAGCGAGAGAATTTTCTTCGTTTTGAAAGGTTGATTTTTCCCTGATTTTGCTCCAAGGTGTACACCCAAAGGGCGATGATCGTCGCTCGGATGAAGGAAGAGGACCAAGTGAGAGTCAAGGGACTTATCCTGGCATAGCTCTCAATCAAGATTCAAGGTGTCGAACACGCGAGGATGCTAGCATGGCATCTCGTGTCCCTTTGACTGGGAAGGATGATGATGCCAACCATGAAGCTCGCCGCTCGCATGAAAGAAGACGACCAAATGAAAGTCAAGGGACTCGTGGTGGCGTGGCTCCCAATCAAGACTCTAGGCGTCAAACACGCGATGATGCTAGCATGGCATCTCGCATCCCTTTGAGTGAAAAGAATGATGGTTCCAACCATGTCGCACGCCAAATGAGTGATGATCGTTGCTCGCATGAAAGAAGAGGACCCAATGGGAGTCAAAGGATTCGTGGTGGCGTGGCTTAAGACTTCAAGTGTCAAACATGTGATGATGCTAGCATGGCATCTCGCGTCCCTTTGGCTGGGAAGGATGATGGTGCCAACCTTGAAGCTCGTCGCTCGCGTGAAAGAAGATGACCAAATGAGAGTCAAGGGACTCATGGTGCACGTGGCTCTCAATCAAGACTTTAGGCCTCAAATACGCGATGATGCTAGCATGGCATGTCACATCCCTTTGAGTGAAAAGAATGATGGTTCCAATCATGATGCACATCAAAGGGTCGATGATCGCCGCTCGCATGAAAGAAGAGGACCAAATGAGGGTCAAGGGACTCATGGTGGCATTGCTCCTAATCAATACTTCATGCGTCAAACACGTGATGATGCTAGCATGGCATCTAACGCCCCTTTGAGTGAGAAGGATGATGGTGCCAACCATGATGCACGCCTAAAGGCCGACGATCATCGCTTGTATGAAAGCCTCATCGCTAAAAGCGTCTTGTGGGCTTCATAGCAGCTCGAGAAGGCCTCACTCAGCTAGTTGGGTAGTGAGCTTATTGTTTCAACTGCTCTGGATTCATGAAGAAAGTATGGCTATCTTTGAATCACGACTAAGTGATACGAAATGGTTAGTGGCTGACATACGACGTGGTAAACGTGAATGTGCTCCATCATGCCTAAGAGAGCAGCAATGCAACATATATGCTCTAGATTGACCGCGTGAAAGAAGTTTTCCGCTTTGCCCTCTATTCTGGTTGGAACTTCAAGCAGCACAGTAGGTGTGACTGGGACAAAAGGCATTGCACCTCCACGATGGATTAGAAAGCTTGAATGAGTTAAGCCACACGCTGCGGTTTTGTAGTTATTCGGCCTACCCTTGTTGATTTGTCGTGGGTGGAGTTCGGTTGCCGGCTATCGTCGCAATCACCTAAGTTTCATCAAGTTGTTGCAACTCTCTCAGAAGCTCTCACCGAAGATTCCTCTTGCTGCTGAGTAGACGTAATGGCGTTGGTGCTCTTAGTTGCTCTTGAAGACCTTGCCAAGGTGATGAACACGTGTGTTTTTTCTACAGTGCACTTAGTGGTTTCCCACAGACGGCGCCACTGATGCGGGGTGCTTTCGTCCTACTAACTAGACACTCCACGTCAGACTAACTCAAGCTCCGTGCTGGTGCTGAGTTAGCTTTGAGTTCGAGAAACCTGCACCGTGAAACACCATACCTCAAGTAAGGGTTTGTTGATTTCGGACTGAACTTGGGTTGTGCCAAGCTGCCTACGTATCCCGTATAGGGAATCAAGCCGAACGTAGTTCATTGTTTCTATGGATGCCCATCCGTGCTGGATGGTGCATCGCACAAGACTTTGGTGGGTCAATGGACCATGTCGGATGAGATGTCGCCGGACCATGCTGGTCGGATAGGATGTCAATCCGTGCTGGATTGTCAGATGAGATGTCGTCGGACCGTGCTGGTCGGATAGGATGCCAATCCGTGCTGGATTGTGCTTCATGTCTAGAGAGAGAAATCTCTGACTTAGAGAGAGAAAGTAGAATCTCAATTGTCTCCTTTTTTCCTTCAGGGGATGGAGTATTTATAGAGACCTCATGGGCCATTGGATGGGCTTGAGCGTTGATGGGCTTGGCCTAGCTCCATTGGATAGGCTTAGGTGCTGATGGGCTTGACCCAACTTCATTAGATTTGTATAGCGGGTTTGGCCCAACATTAACAAGTATGCACTCTGGGTTAGGCCCAACATTTATGAGTTTGTGATGTACCTTAGAATGCGATAATGCGACAAAGCAACAACTTTGTGCGACACGTGATCAAACGAGAGAATGCCAAGTGTAGATTCCAAAATATGCTACATCAATAAGAATCCTGCTATAAAATTAATCACATATTTACATTCAGGATATGAATTAATTCAATCGAAGCACGCTTCTCGGGCATTAGAGCAAGCTAGAAGTATTCGAAACACCTGCGAAAAAAATGGAAACAAAATAAATATTATAACCATAAGATATTTATTATAAATCACAAAAGAGCGAACTCACTAATTAGATCTAATCTATAAATTTAGCCTGAGAAGATAAGAATACAATTAGAATATGTAGGCTAAGTAGTCGACAATTGTATAAATTATCTTGTTTAGCATAATAAATAATATTAAAAACGAACCATGAATCCATCATCCATGATAGTTGTTGCATTGCTATAGTTGCTGCATTGCTGCTAGACCACCTGGTATTTCCTGGTAATTTTGAAGAAACAAAAAAGGTTATGTGAATGAAAAGAGAACTAAACACACAAAAAAAAAACCCATAATTCGAAAAATATGCACTTACGTGCTTTCTTCCTTCATTTGATTCATAAAGAGCAGAAGAAACGAAGTTACAATTGAAGATTTCGTTTCACGCGAGAGATTAAGAAGTGAAATAATGAGAGTTAATATACAAAAATATATCCCACATTCAACGGTTTAAAATTCAAAATTTGGGGAATAACCGTGTAAGTTTTTTTTTTATTTTATTTTATTTATAGAAACCGTAAATTTTGTGGTTATCCCATAATTCAAAAAATGGGGGAATAATTGTGGAGGTTTTTTTGCATAGAGAACGTGTGAATTTGGTGGTTATCCTATAATTCAAACTTCAAATTTGAATGTTTCCACGGTGTTGTGTTTTTCTTCCTTTTTAAGTTTGGAATGAAATTTAAAAAGGGTATTTTAGGAAACTCAAAAGTTGGTATCATAACTACCACTTTGTGAGTGTAGAGGCTCTTCTCTTAATTGATAGTATAGATATATATATATATATATATATATAAAAGATTTTTTACTTTTAGAAATATGTTTCACATTTTTTTTCATTTACTTTTCTCACAATATAAATACATATTAGTTCATATTCTTTTTGATATTTTGGTCAATGCTTTAACTTTTTTATTTATTTTGACATAAGCGCAAGAAATGAAATGAATTAGTAATATATAACTACACCACACCCCAACAGAATAAGGGCACTTACGGAATTTCACATATCAACTTCTCAACCGCCTCAGAATCCCGCCATTACTGTACGGACTCCAAGCTCTTTCTCACTCTGTTTTCTCTCCACAAAAATGAACTCAACAGCAATCAAAATCCTCTCAATTCTCCTCCTGATCACAATCTTCACCCCGATTTCCGCTCTCGAATACCCGAAAGAGCTTGCAAACGATCTCTACTTCGACCTCGTTGACATCTCCAACGACTCCGCAGTCTCACCATCGCCGCAGAATTCTCCCTCCCCGCTCGCTCCGGCGTTATTCGTGATCGGTGACTCTTCGGTTGACTGCGGGACGAACAATTTCCTCGGAACTTTTGCACGCGCAGATCGCCTACCCTATGGGAGAGACTTCGACACTCATCGTCCTACTGGTCGATTTTGCAACGGGAGGATCCCCGTTGATTATCTCGGTAGATTTGATTTTATTAGGTTACGTGAATTTGTCGAAATCGAGCGTGTGAAGTTGTTGTTCTGATGAATCTTGGTGTGTTTGTTGCCTTGTTTTGATTTTTGAGTGCTTAATTTGGTGTTTTTTTGTGATTTCGTGTTTCGATTTGAACAGCATTGTTATTGATTTCGTGTTATTCGATGTTTTTTTTTGTTAATTTTTTGTTTCGATTTGAGCAGCATTGAGTGGTTGATTTGGTGCTATTCGATGTTTCTTGCAGTTTCCTGTTTTGATTTGAGCAGCATTGAGTGCTTTATTTGGTGGAATTCGGTGTTTTTTGTGATTTCATGTTTTGATTTGAACTGCATTGGTGCATAATTTGGTGCTATTCGTTTTTTTTTTTTTTTTGTCATTTGGTATTTCGATTTGAACAGCGTTCAGTTCTTAATTTGGTGTTATTTGATGCTTTTTGTAAGTTCGTGTTTCGTTTGAGCAGCATTGGGTGCTTAATTTGGTGCTATTCAATGTTCTTTTGTAATTTTGTATTTCGATTTGAACAATCCAGTGCTTAATTTGGTGCTATTTGATGTTTTTTTTTGTTAATTTCGTATTTAGATTTGAACAGCATTGAGTGGTTTGTTTGGTGTTATTCGATGTTATCATTGTAACTTTTGTGTTCGATTTGAGCAGCGTTGCGTCTTGGATTGCCATTTGTGCCGAGTTATCTAGGGCAGACGGGGTCGGTGGAGGATATGATTCGAGGAGTGAATTACGCTTCGGCTGGTGCAGGGATCATCTACTCCAGTGGCTCGGAATTGGTATAATACGAAATTTCCCTTTCGACTTGATGGATTCTTAGAGTTAGTATTTGATGCAATCAATATGGTATATTATGATGATTGAGAGTGGTGCAAACTTGATTCTAGTGTAGCTGATTGTTGTTGCTTGCTATCACAATACGATTCAGTTGTTTATCGGTGTGTTAAAATCTCATTGCAGGGGCAACATATCTCTCTCACTCAGCAGATTCAGCAGGTTATGGACACATTTCAGCAGTTCATTCTCAGCATGGGCGAGGATGCAGCGTACAATCTTGTTTCGAGCTCTATATTCTACATTTCTATTGGGAGCAATGACTACATTCACTACTATCTCCGAAACGTGTCGAACGTGCAGAATCTGTATCTGCCTTGGAGCTTCAACCAATTTCTAGCACAGACGATCAAGCAGGAGATTAAGGTTACAAATCAACACTTGTGTTCACTTTATGCGTATGTAATGCATCGTATACGTTTTTTCGCTTATAAATGTGTAAGTACAAGTCATGCCATGGTCCTTTAAGCGGTGCTAATATCGTTGAGAGCTACGTTTTTGCTTAACTTACCATGTTCCTTTGCGTTTATTCAGTTCATTGAGAAATTCACTTGACATGCTTCTGAGTCCTGAGATTTGAAAGCCTGCATCTTGCAGAATCTGTACAATGCAAATGTTAGAAATGTGGTTGTTATGGGATTGGCTCCTATTGGGTGTGCTCCTTTTTATCTGTGGCAATATCAAAGCCCAAACGGAGAGTGCGTAGAGATAATAAACGACATGATAATGGAGTTCAATTTTGCGATGAGATACGCCGTTGAGGAACTCAATCAAGAACTTCTTGGAGCCAACATTGCCTTCTGTGATGCATTCGAAGGTTCGATGGACATAATCAAGAATCATGACCGATATGGTGAGAATCTAGACTCTTGTCCATAGCTAGACTCATATTTTATGGTAAAATGTCGTCTGACTGTCGTGTTCATGCTCTAATTTTTCAGGATTTAACGTCACAACTGATGCATGTTGCGGCTTTGGCAAGTACAAGGGTTGGCTAGTGTGCATTTCTCCTGATATGGCGTGCGACAACGCTTCTAGTCATCTTTGGTGGGATCAGTTTCATCCAACAGATGCCGTCAATGAAATTCTGGCAGACAATATCT
Organism: Linaria vulgaris; assembly: GCA_948329865.1. Taxonomy (NCBI): domain Eukaryota; kingdom Viridiplantae; phylum Streptophyta; class Magnoliopsida; order Lamiales; family Plantaginaceae; genus Linaria; species Linaria vulgaris. The sequence continues at coordinate 146,607,322 of OX415249.1, read as the reverse complement.
GGTCGAGCATGCATACCAGTATGTGCTACCCCATGAATTTACAGGACATGATTGCCAAGAGAGGAGAATGACCATAAAACGAGACACACATACAGTAGACTCGATAGCTTGCAAACTGAAGAACAAAATTTTGTGTGTAAATCATAGTTATGCACTGCAGTGTTGATTCAACAATGGAAACGATCAAACGATACTTGTATAGATTTGTTTCTCTATGGAAGATATATACAGCTCAAGTGATTTGTAAACGTAAACTGGTTCTTGAATTACTTCAAATAACAGTAAGAATGGGATTACAATTCTGTATTTGAATACTCGTTACAGAATAAAAATTCACAATCACTAGTAGCAAAGTCCTAACCTTGCCAACCCCAGTGTCAGTCCTCCAGTCACATTGTAATTGTATGTTAAAAACTAAAGTACATTTGATTGAGAATTTTACTATATGTAAACCCGATGGAATGAAGGCTTCCGGACAAAAATATAACCGTAGAATCTCTGCTTTCAGAAATGCAAATTCTCGTATACCAAACATTTCATGGGAAAAGAGTAGTTTGCTGTTATATGCTTTTCTTTGTCAATAGACCAGATCTGAATCTGAAACTTTAGTAGCCATCACAAAGCTCGGATACGCTAGAGTAATCTCGCTGGAACAAGAAAATCTTAAATTAGTTCTTTGATACTCATACAATTATGAGTCGTTTACTAATCAGATACGTGTTTCAAGACTTGTGACTAACCTTAGATATGGGAGAGTCATGTGCTTTATAAGAGAGGGATATTTTGCTACCAATTCCTTCCATTCGTCTAAATCTATCTTTCCGTCTCCATTGAGGTCTGCCTCCTGGAGTGTCTGTCAAAATCAGCACAAACGTCAATAAATTCGTATAAAATAGTACTGCAGATAAAAGACAATTCGTATAAAATAGTACTGCAGATAAAAGACGAAATTATTAGTACCTTCTCAACTATTGAGTCGACAACATCGTCTGAAATTGTCAATTCTGATTCATTAAGAGTTGCCAGTACCATGTCCTTCAACTGAAGAGATTGATAAAGTTGTAAAAGCATGAAATGGAGATATATTATGAAGTAACAAGAAAATGAGTGCTATATAGAGCCTTAATTAGCAGCTTATATCAGTTAACTTGGGGGGAGGGACTTGTTTCGGTTGATTTACGATATGGTTTTTGGATGACAATGTATTATTCACCTCGTCTCGTTCTATGTATCCAGTGCGTCTGAGGTCATAGAATTTGAATGCAACTGCAACAAAAATCCTCTGGAATTAGTAAAAAAAAAAATTTAGTGAATTATTAAACACAAGCGTTTTCAATGCGTTATATCTTTTGTAAAGGAGATACAACCATGTTCTAAACTATTTGGAGAATTCAGAAAAAGAACTATTATCACTTACATGCAATTTTATCTGCTTGTGGAGCATTAGGATGGAAGATGCTCAATGACCGAACAAATTCTCCAAACTCAATTACCCCATTACGCTTCAGATCAAACACCTCAAATAACTGCAGAAAGCGAAAACATAGTATTGGGATTTGAAACCAAAAGGTCGGAGAATGTAAACTAACATTTAATACTAACAATTGGGAAGTGTAAATTTAATTTGTCAAATGTATGTACGCATGTCAGTTCTAACGTTTAGTGACAGAACATAAAAGTACCTTTTCTGCTAGGATATTTTTCTTGCTGTGACAATTGAAAAGGGCAAGCAAAAACTCTTCCTGAAACCAAATGGCAAGAGCTGTTTTACCATAAAGTTATGCATAAGAACTGTTTTATAAAACGGGATCCTTATTATGACTTGTGAGTGAACAAAAAAGTTTGAAACAAAACTAGCTGACACACAAATTATGAAAAAAGGGTTCTCTTGTTCTACACAAAATGAACTAACAAGATTACAGTACTTAAAAAACTCCAAGACAACTGTTTCGCCACATTTACGTCGTTTGACAACAAGGTGATTTCTTGATTGCGGATGTTCAATGACATACATGTGTGAGGCAGAAAGTATCACCAAAGTTCAATTACTCAGAGTAGAAATTACCTTATGAATTCGGCCATCATCAACAATCGAACTGCTAAGTTCATCAAACATTACATATAGAGCCTCTACCTCGTTCACATTAACTGCCAAAGCAAGAAAGAATTTCAAGATCCAATAAGCTGAGATCATAATTAAACAGAAGAGATTCAGAAACGCCATAACGGTATCGAGGCCTGTCAGATTTTAAAACAACGATGACATGAAACACGGTATAGAAATTATGAAAACACTTGCAACAGAAATGAATATAACAACACTATCAAATGATAGTAAAATATGTGATACACAAGTTGCAAATGTTAAAAGCTAAATGCAAAATCAGCCCCCTTTATCTGAACTCACATGCTGTCTCAGAAGCAAGAGTGACATGCTCATCAAACCCGGGGAGATTCTTAGCCTTTGTAGAACAAAAGCAGCTGGCTATCGAACGCATTATGTAGCCGAATACTTAAAGATGCAAATTGCGCGAATCACGATACTGAAGTATCAATAACAAGTATGTGTTAACTCAAAATTGAAGAAAATAGGTAAGCAAAAACCATGAACCATATAGTGCAATAAGCCCAGAATTTGCAACAATTCTTCAGTCACACCAATAAGGAGAAAAAAGAAAGCAATTATTCAAAATAAACAAACTTTTTTTTCAGCAGTCAAAAGGTGTGATTTTTGGAAAATTAACAAGCTCCCACAGAATCTTGAATGAATGAGAATACGACCCAAAAAACAAGAAAATGCATAATGTCAAAAAGAAAAGGCACTTTGTCCCAACAATTAGCACTTTTTACCTCCCTTTATCAAATCATAAACAATACAACCACAAATTACAATCTATTAATTCAAAAAGAAGAAAAAAAGATTCAATTTTTCTGAGAACATGAAGATCACAATAACAAATACAAGCCTAATCACTAATCACTAAACTATAAAATAAAAAGGAAAAAGAAAAAAAAAACACAACACAAAATGACCAAATTCTAAAAAAACAACGTTTATTAATTATTGGTATTAGCATGAGAAAGAACTCATGAACTCACCCGTTTGTTGTGGTGGAGGTTTTAATCTATTGCATTGTTAACAAACAAACAAGTGTCTATATATATACACATAAAAATAATTCACTGTACCTGTCTGTTACTATTTGTTGATTCTTTATTCAATTATTATGACTTTGGCCTCCATTATTCTCCAATTTTTTAGTCCAAGTTTGAAAAGTTTTTATTTTATTTTTTAGTTTACCAATTCACACGCTTACAAATACGCCATTTGTGGCTTTTGCAAAAACAAAGCAAAAAAGTATGCCATATGTGCACAAATCTTTAGGTGTGAATGTAATTAAATTCTGGTAACGTTTAGTTAGTCATAAATGGAAATGATTATATTCAACGAATATTCTTTTAGCTTAAGAGTTTATACAGTGAAAGGAGCTTAAGTTAGGTATAATAGCGTTTACCACCCACTTTTATTCTCTAATTTCAAAAATTACTTGATTTTTTTTTTTGTAACCATGGCACTTTTGATTATAAAAAGGAAAAAGACATCAAATCATCGACCCATTTTGTATTTTGTTCCATAATTTTTTTTATTTATAACTTACTCTCCAACCTTTTGAAAAGCGTGCAAAGTCTCCCTTATGGATATTTTTTGGCACGATTTGTAGACGTGTCAGTATCTTTGGCCATTAGATCGGACTCATCGGGGAGTTTGCACATTTATGCATAGGGTGGGAGCTAGTTAAGTTGCCAAAAAATAAAATTTTGGGGGATCAATAGTAAAAAGTGTCATATTTCAGAGGTTTGAATTCTTAAATTTATATTCTTAATTTTATCATGTATGCATGTATGTCAGCGTATTTAGTGAGGGTTGACGTGCTCGCCTTTAAAGTTCATGTGAAATTCATCCATTAATTAAGTCCATTATTGTGCTTGTAATACCCAGAAAAATTAAAATGTTGCTTTCATCTTCAAGGAACATGGGGGACAAGTAACACGTTAAACTAATCTCATAATTGCTATATAATAATCTCATAACTGTACATGTCGGCAGGGTTGTGATATGAAGAAAAATATATGGACCCATGTTAGAATCTTGTTGAATGTTTAAACAAGATCGGAGAAATGAATTGTTATATATAATAGAATCATGGTTTACTTAATGATATGGTATGGAATAACATGGCTGAATATTTGAATCTTTATTACAGATAATTTAAAATATTTTACTAATTGACTTTCCATAATGCTTTAGTAAATTATAAACAAATTTCTTTACATTCTTGGTTACAAACGAATAAATTAATTGATCTATCTGCAATTTTTAACAATCTTGCTAATTAGAAAGTTTCGCCTATGGTCTCAATTTATGTAGTCGCGTGCTTCTCTACATTCACGTGGCAGCTGTGGGGTGCATGTCAAACTTAAGAGAAATTATTTCATTCACCGAGTTTATTGTTGATGTGGTAAAACCACTACCAATACACGGTTGGAATAAAGTGATGTGGGTGATTATTTCTTAAATTTTAGGAGAATTACCCTAAAACTCAAACATGTGGGCGCTAAATGCTACCTGCTTTATTGGTACGTAGCAAGAAGCCTGCTTATGCTATTTCGGCGGCACAATTTAGATGCCCTTGTACCATGTCACCAAATACAATCATAAAATAATTTTTCCAAAGTTAGAAGTTATATTTGTGGTTTTGCCTTAAAAATCAAATACTTAAAATTATATTAAAAATGTTATTTATTTAATCTATTATATAATTCTAGTTTTATTGGTTATTAATTCACATGTTTAAAATTACTTTTAACATTATACCTGATCAGAGTTTTACATGAAGTCTGTTCCGAAATATTATAATAATAGTTTTGTTTAACAAACATTCAAATTTGTGTCATTTAAGATATAAATCTCACCTAATTGTAACATGGCTGATTGAAGAAATAAGTCGGTGCTAATCCGACAAACTGTGTTAATATTATGATAAATAAGATTCCAACCAAACCATATATGAAGAATAATAACGTAGAAATATTATATAAATCATTTAGAAACTAATTAAAGTACTATAAATTAAAGTTAAGTACGATTCAATACTTTGAATTATGAGACATTAGCACATAGTGCTTGTGAACAGATCATCGAATTAATCAACGCCTTCTTTCTTTAATTGTTGGTCGGCAAAAAATATTTCTAATTTGCTACTTAATGGGCACTGTTCTGTCACCATCACTCTTCATAATTACATAAGCAATTTGAGTAAAAATTAAACAAAGTTCGAAACTAACGTAATTAAAAAAATTATCCTTAGCTGTGAAAAAGTTATATGTTTTAGTAACTAAGTACGTGTCTGTGCAGATAATTAATTAGTTACACGTGGAAAGAGGACAAATTTCAACTATATATATATATATTTATATTCATGGAAGGTCATTTCGATCCATTAAGTGCTTTATTTCGACTAGATCCATGATCCATCTTATGTCACTTCAATGGGGCCAAATGATATAATGGATATAATCAATAAATCCATCTTAAGCCAATCCATTGGGCCCATTATTTGGTAATATAGTAAGACGTAAGTATGGCCAATTATTGTATTTTTTAAAGTCTAATAAATGGTGTAGGCGTGTTCACTGTTTTAAATTATAATGCTTGAAACGATTTTAAGACTCTAATAAATGGTGTAGCCTATGTTCTTTAAAAACAAAGAGCCTACCCAATTTTTATTTTTTTATTGAAAATTGTTTTAGCTTTTAGTGGATTCCAATAGGTGATCAGAAGTCATAACGGGCTGGCTATTGTTTCTTACGTGGATTAATTAATAGATTTAATTGAATGTGTTTTAGTTTTACATCTTTTAAATCTTGCTAATATAGGCTTACGTTACAAGTTTCACTCTTTGATGAAATATAAAAGTAAAAATTGATTGGCCTCTTTTTTTCAAAACCTTTTATTTTATTGCACCAAAACTGAAAAACATGACAAAAGATTGTGGAAGTTATATAACTTCGACATTAAGCTACAAACATGTACAATCTTTTATATCTTAAAGCTTATTAGTCCAACAATATTATGATTAATATCACAACCTATAATTAAATATTAAGTGAAAAATAAATAAACTTTTTTTTTTCTGGAAAATTAAGGATCAATGAACTTTGTTCAGATATGGATCAGTCTTTGGGAATTAAATATTTCATTATTTTCATGTACGTCAGACTTTCTGGTTTAAAGTTGACATTATCTACTCATGGTTGACATTTTTCTGTGGTGTCGGTACACGTACAGTAGTACAGTACACTCTTAACATATTTATTTTCCCAAAAGAGCAAAATGTTGCTCTCAGCTTCAATGGATAATGAGACAGATCACCCTTTCATATATTCAGATTTAATGTATAGTTGACATTTTATTACACCAATATAATGAGCCCGTTACATTAAAAAAAATGAATCCAACCTGTACGTGGCTAGAAATTATTATAAGTAATTATTGGATTTATTTTGTGGAAACTTGTAGATGAGGTCACGAGGACACCACGGATTTATTTTTCAAAAGAAGAGAGGATACCATGGATCAAAGTTTTAATTTTGGTATATATTTTTCAAAAGAAGAGAGGACACCACGGATATATTTAAATATTTCTTTGAGGCATTAAGAAAAACTCGTAAACAAATGAAACAATTGTTACTTTTTAATTAAATGTTAAGATAACTTAGCTCCAAATTAAAAGACCAAAAAACATTATCTATATTTAAATATGTCTTTGATGCATTAAGAAAAACTGGTAAACAAATGAAACAGTTGTTACTTTTTAATTAAATGTTAAGATAACTTAGCTCCAAATTAAAAGACCAAAAAACATTATCTAAATGAGATTGGCGGATTGAATCATAGAATCAAACCAAAGTTACCAGCGGAAGTCTTCCATCATTAAAGATACGGATCTTTTTATAACATTTTGTATCAATTATTAGGACAAATATATCATTTTTCTTTTTATTTATTTATCCGAATCTTCTTAATTCAATTCTCAAAAGTCATAATTGATTTGCGCTGACTTTGACTATTTATATTAAAATTCTATGACGTGTATGGTTGTAGGGTTCAGAAAATAGCATTGACATATTCCTACCTATTTTGTGTAGTTTGGAAAAAAACTACAAAGCCATCAATATATTCATAATTATATTATTTTACTTATATCATGAATCCAAGCAAAAGCTACAACAGATCATATCGGTGGTTATTGTAACAGTTTTATTAAAATACTAGTGCTTTGTCGATTTGTATGGTTGTACATGATAAGGAAAAAGAAACAGCCGATCATGAATATATTTTTAAATCCAAATCCAAACTGTATGTAGTTACAATATAATATGCTCTCCACAAACACAAATATTTAATCGGGAATTTGTTATCGATTATAGATATTGATGATCTTAATGCGCAACCCTTGCTAGATCGATAGAGCTGATTTGGAGGGCTTTTTATTTTATATAGGTGCTAGCTGGACTGCAAGTTAAAATTAAAGAGCCTGAAAAGAATGTGTGTGTGTGTAGAACAAATAGATTATAGTAATTTCATATTAAAAAGAAATACAAGTCTATATTTGGTCCCCACTTCAGATTTTAATAATTCGTGAGGGATTTAAAATGAGGGTCTCCATCTATACACGATAAATATATATATTTTCGTTCAAAAGTTTCACTAGTCGTACAAATGTTTCACCTAGAAGAATAAATAAAAAATATTTCTTAGATTCTTTTAACATACATAAGACTATATTGTACTTTCAAAAGTGAAATTTTCACTTGAAATTCCATGCATATAGCATCATGTCCAAATAAAACGTGTTTCGATCATATTGCCTATCGTATCGTACCCGTACCACTGTATCCGAACCCGTGCAACATAGGGTATAACCAACAATAGCAACCCGCATCGCAAATTATCCGATATGAGCCGCACAAATCAAGACTAAATTTCTATATGTTTCTGTCTGTTAATACAAAGAAAGTGTGTGTGATATTTGAGACACAATTTATAATGCGACGCATTCCATGACTATATTTTAACGAATTATAGTACTAAAATGTTGACCAAGACTAATGACATGATTTGGTAATGTGCGCGTTTGGCATGTAATGATTATAGTAATGAATTAATTATTTCAAAGGCAATATGTCTCCATTGGAGCATTATTGTATAATTTCAGAGTTACTAGCTATGTGGTAATAATTGGGTTACAAAAGATTTCTCCAAGTGGAAAGTACTATTCTTACGCGTTCAATGCCCAAGCCCAACCTTAATATGAATGAATTGAGATGATGAAATAATAATTACTAGTAGTACCGACGGAGAAATAATGATAAAGTGTATGTTGTATTTTAATAACTTTCATTTAATTTTTGGTTCATCAACGTGGCCTCGTTTTATCGTTGGTCTCTTGAGTGGTGGTTCTCCATGGCATGGAAAAAAAGTCAGTGCAAATATGACATTTAAACAGTTAAATTGTTAGCACGTGACGCGCATGTGACCCGTTAATTTTGAGCTTTTTTGCGAATCTAGCTCGTGCACCTTGCAAACGATGACTTAGTTTGACAAGCCTCGGTTTTAGTTTTTGAGATATGTGTACAAGGTCTACAAAATTCTCCAATGATCATTTACACATCGAGTTCTCAAGATCCTGCAAAATCGAGTTAATCATCGTGATGAAGGACTAAAATTGAGTTTTCCGCAATTGATGACATAAAGTCATAAACCGAATAAGGATGCAATAATTTGTGAACTCTAAAGGACCAAAAGCAAATTAGGCCTCAATTGAAGATCAAAAGTAATTAAATAGCCATGATTTAATTATATACTTCCGCACAAGCATGTTGGAACTTAATCGCTTACCAATCGTGGTACTGTCATTGCCTCTTTTTTTCCCTTTATTATGACTCCAAAAGCTTAAGCAATACTCTCCATTAGTAACCATGATTAAGCTCATCATGAGACAAGCACTTCCCTATCATTATATAGTGATTATTAGGCCTCATAATCTTGCTGTTAGCCCATGCCACTTATTGCTTGTTTTTTTTTTTTGATAATTACTTATTGCTTGTTACTCTGTCGTGTTTTTATAATTTATAGGCACCTTTCTGTAACCCAAAATCCCAAAAGGGTGTGTATATATATAAATGCTTCTCAAATGAGAACTTTAAAAATACTTTGAACTTTAACAATGATTGACCTCATCAAACTTAATTATTTTCATGAACGGTGGTGCAAGAGACATCATAGAACGTGGCTCATAACAACAATAATTATATTATTATAACGCATGAGATATAAGAAGAGATACGAATATTCTCGGTCAATTCTTTTTCTTTCTTTTTTTTATTAATGTCTAATGTTGTATTGTAAATGAGTTTCACTCTATATAAGTCTCCTCTCGTGCATTATTTCAACTGCTAATGTTATACATTCTAAGAATGAATGATTACATTTACGTCTCATACTTGTCGCATAGAAGTTTTCAAAGTTTTAAAATTGAGATGAAGAAAAAAATCAGAGGTCTATTATCATTTTACAAGTTCCAAATGTGTCCCCCAACTATTCAAATAACCCCCGTTAAACATACATTAATCCTTACAAAAACATCCCTAATTCATCAAGTGATCTATTTTAACAAAAAAATCAAAAAGACTCTTGTAGCTATATCAAAGTGCGGATATTATTCTCCCTACATTTTAGATTTATTTATCACATTGGGCCGATAATATAAATTATAGCACCAGTTTTGGGCTATATGGGCCTTCGGGCTTTCTTTGTATCCATGCAGTAGTGGTGTACTAAATTAAAATTGCTACAGCTGATAATATAATATGCATCTTCCATGGAAATTACTCGGGCTTTCATTGTTCTATTGGACGTTAACTAGTACATCCATAGATATTAGTTATTTGATAATTACGTTGCTCGTAATAAATGAAAGTATAATTGAGCTAAAATTACACCAAATTACACTATTTTAATCAATAGTAAACTAATTTTGTCCGGAACACTTGAATAGCACGGTAGAATTGTAAGTATGAACGGGATATCACGATAACTCCAAAATGCTTATATCTCGAAACTAGTCTTCTCTCGAAACGGTTGTGTCTCGAATGCGTGGCTGAGTCGAAACCTTGGGCACTCGATACAATTGCTCGAAACTCCATAGGTCTTAAAACTTAATGTATGTTGAAATGTCGTCTCGAAAGGAAACTATCGATACAAGAGTCGAGGGTAGCTACAGTAATATATGACATGCCTAGTTCACTATCACTGCTTTGAGGCAGCAGTGGGGAATTTTCCGCAATGGGCGAAAGCCCGACGGAGCAATTATCATGTTCAGGTATTTATAGTCCTCGAGACGCGGGACCATTTTCCAAATTTAAGGGGATGTGTCGAAATTTTGGTGTCTCGAAACGTACTTTTGGGACGTTTGTACAAGGTTATCTCGAAAAACGACTTTCGAGATAACTTTCGCAGGGCTTTTTCTGGGCCAAGCCATTTCTTTTGGGCTGTCCAAATAAGCCCATACCAATTAGTATAATCTTGATTAATAATTCTTTTCTTGGCATTTTAATTAGAAAAATCTTAAGAGTGTCAACCAAATTGAAATAATATATAAATCCGTCACACAACCCTAAAGTCTTAAACCCTAGCCTCCACCCCATCGGAAAGTACACAATTCATCTCAAATCAGGGCGCACAACGGTGTCAACGGCAACGTCGGAAACCGGGGAAACGACATTATCGGTAGCGGTAGCAGCAGCGACAAAGAAATCGCCGATTACCCAGTGTACCGTGGCCCGTTTGCCCCAGCTAATCCCTTATCCCCTTTCACCGAGATTGATAACCTGATACTTAGAGCTATAGAGGAGCTTCATGCGCCAAATCGACTCGGGTCCCGTGAACACATGATTGCATTGCGAGTTTCTGGCTACCAGGCGCATCCGATCGGGTGGAGTTGGCATATTATTCGCAACATCGTCAAACAGCGACTCAGACGCTTGGCCCGTTCTTAACAGAAGAATCGTTTAACAAGACACAATAAAAAATAAAGTCAAAATTCAGTTTTTGTATTGTTTTTCGGCAGACGGAAATCGAATAGCCCTATAGCAGCCGGCAGCCCGGCCACCGACACTCTGACTGTGTTGTTTCTTCGGGGAACGCAGATCGAATAGCTTCGCAGCTGTCGCTGTCGCAGTCGCTGCTAGCCTGGCTGCCACCGCAATTCTGGCTGCATGATTGGGATACTGGTGGATGCATGATTCATTTATGTTTGTGGTATATATTTATATTTATATTAGTTACATATTTTAGTTTTTGAGTTTTTCATCAATTAACGTGGATGAGGTTTTTAAGGATAAATATATGAATTCTTGAACATTTAGTTTAGGCTTTGGATTAGTTTAGGCTTTGGATTAAATGTTTGAAGGATGTTTGCAACAATGCGTGTTTGCAACTTACTTGAAAAAGAAAAAAAAAATCTACTATAGTCTAATGAAAGAACTGCTCTCAATTAATTAATGGTACTTCTAAATATCATTTTAATGTACAACATATAATCCCAACTTATGGTTTTCAGAGGATTGTATATCTAATTATATATAGTATAGGTTTACATTAATGAATAACGGAGATTGATTAGATCCTACGGTTCTGATTTTTTCCTAAATGGATTTACAAATATTCTCCTATATATATTGAGTACAACAGACGAAAGTATGGTGACACTATTTTTTGATGTTTATCACCGATAAAATGATGCGAAATTAAAGTTTTCATAACCAAATAAACGAGTAGTTTAACAAAATCAATGAGTAACTTTTAAAATAGCTACAATCCCGCTAATATAATTCATAGCATATCTGGGCAACACAATGGAAAACTATAAACATTATAAATTCAGCAATTATAAGAAGAGAGTAACTTGCGAATGTATACAAATGCAGATAATTAAATGATATGCACAGATGATGTGCAAATTTGCAAGCATATATATGAGTAATATATATTGAACTTATTATATCCAAGCTAGTAACTGTAAATATTCAACGTATGCATAAAACAAATTCTTTAATTCTTATAACAGATTTTAATGCATGAAATATATAGTTAACCAACAAATTCCAACATGCATGCATGTTGATATTTTCTACATATGAATGAAATGCAACAACCTTCTGCGTGTCATCGTAACCTTTCTTTCGTTTTTCATCGGGTTTATAAAATTAAAATTAGTTTCTTTCTTTCATACAAGAACTGCGCCGAAAGAATACAAATAAAAATGACAAGATAAAAAACTTCAATAGAAATATTTCATAATTAAATTAAAGAAACAAAAACTTACGCTTGAAATAAAAATGCGAGGAGCTTTATTAATATTATCTCAAACGAGAAAACTACTTGCTCAAATAACACATCTAACATCTAATTAACCTAAACAAGGAATTAGATAATGCATTAATGAAACTTATCATCACTACTCAAATTAACTAAACAAAACATCACCAAACTAAACCTAAAAAAACAAACGCTCTAAATAAACTAATCAAGCCTTGGGAGGTGGCGCCGCCGCGTCGGCATGAACATCTCTGTGAACGTTAGGTTTCACACCATGAGGCCACCAAGATGGCATCGGTGGATGAACAAACGGCCACTGTGGCGGCCATTTCAGCTCGGGCAAAGGCGGCAACTTATCTCCTCCGGCGGGCATTGGAGGTTGAACCCACGGCCAATGGGGCGGCCACTTGAATTCTGGCAAAGGCGGCAACTTTCCTCCGGCGGGCATTGGAGGTTGAACCCACGGCCAATGGGGAGGCCACTTGAATTCCGGCAAAGGCGGCAACTTACCTCCAGCGGGCATTGGAGGTTGAACCCACGGCCAATGGGGCGGCCACTTAAACTCGGGCAAAGGTGGCAACTTTCCTTCGGCAGGCATGGGTGGGTGGGCCCACGGCCATTGTGGCGGCCACTTGAATTCGGGCAAAGGAGGCAACTTTCCTTCGGCGGGCATGGGAGGGTGGGCAAAAGGCCATTGTGGTGGCCATTGGATCTTGGGGAAGTCAGCGGGTAGCGGTGGGAGGGCAAATGGGAAGGGAAGGGGGAGCGGGAGGGGGTGAGGGTGTGGATGGGGGAAGGGGAGGAGGTGGGGGAAAAGGAACCAGTCTTCTTGCTTCCCAAGTTCGTGACCGTCAGGTGCATTTTCAAGTTGCACGGTTTGTTTAGACCGTGTGGCCTCGTTTACGGCCTTTGTGTATTTTGTGGGGGTGATGGAATGGCTATAGCCATGGAGGAGTGAAGAGAAGAGGGTAAGAAGTAGGAAGAGAGTGAGTGGCCTCGTAGCTATAGCCATTGTGAAATGAATGGTTTACTTTGAGATGAAAATGAGTGAGTGAGGGGAGGGTTATTTATAGGGGCAGATGGGAGATTTTGAATCTTTAATAAGGTGAAATCTATGTAAATCTTGTTTGGGTAGAATTTACTTTTGATAGGATGAAATGTTTATTATAAACTTGTAAGTAATCAAGTCACACAAAAGATATATATATATATATATAAGAAGAAGATGCACGCTTGATATTTAGAGACCTTTGTAATGTCACAATTTTGAAAATGGACTAAATAATCCATGACTTTATTTTAATTTCTCGTTTGAACTGAGGAAGAACAGGATAAGTACTGATCAGTGATCATATAGTCCTCAAATCCCATTTGTGCGGGAGGTATTTATTAATATAATATTTTATTTGAATATATAATATCCAATATTTGTTAAGATATTATGGATTAGTTGCACATTTGAACTGAATCGAGAATCTCAAGCAATTAGAATAACTATAAACCAAGTGTGACATGTATTCTTTGAATAAACTCCAAAGCCACTAGCTAGGGATACGTAACTAACACTTATTATAAGGTATAATAAATTAATAATAAGTAGATCACATTGAAAAAAGGGTATAATAAGTAGATCATAAAACTCTTTGTTAGACATTTCATCTGAAATGCTGTAAAATAATTGGTGCTAGACCTTTTCACACTAGTTTAAGAAAGACCAAAAAACATTTACCAGAATTATTCAGTTTAAGTGATATTTGATAATATGTAGTCGTTAGCATTCAAAATTTGGAAGATGTTGTCCATCAGCCATGGGGTTTAAATCTAATCCAGGGAGTATAAATAAAGTATAAACATAAGGTTTTTTTCTTTTTTTTTTTTACTCCACATCTTTCTCCAAAAACAAAAAAAAAATTGCTCCTCACGTCTGTTTTACATGAAAATGAAGGCCCGTGACTAATTGATGAGAACAATTAGAAATTAGGAGTGAGTTTTTATTGAGAAATATTATCCTACATCGCTTGGGTATGGTCTAGGATTATTGTTAATAAAGAGGAGTTTCATCTCCACTTAACAAAGCTTTTTAAGTGGATAAATATAGACTTCAATTTCTATCAGTTTTATGGGAACCAAATCGAGTACATTTCATAAGCCCAAAAGTGGTATTTTATCCTAATCTTTTGTTTATGTAAATTCTAGATAGTTAATTCGATCATATGATTACATTTGCAGCTAAAAAACATTAGGTATAAAAATTCTTCTTACATAAGTTATTTAATTACTCAAATATATGTATATATATGTGTGTTTTTTAAGGGAAATTTTTTCATTAAAACGTGATGTACCAAATGTCAAAAGGTCCACTACAACACGACAATTAACGACATAAACCGAACAAACTAAACAAAACATAATATCTAACTATAATCTAACAAAAACAAGAGAAAGAGGGCCCTCTAAATTAAACAGAAGCTTCACGTGCCAACTTGTGAGCATCTTTATTCACCTCTCGACCAATCCAATGGAATGCACAATCATCATGAGACTCAAGTAGTCGAAAGATATCCACAATGATGTTTGCGTGGATAGCATCTCCCGAAAACCTATAGATGATCTCATGAATAATAGTAAGACAATCGCCTTCAACAATAACCTTCGACCAACGCATCCCAACTACTAAACGGACTGCCCAACATGCCGCAATTGCTTCAACGCACATGGCTGAAATGTTGCATCTATTCTTCTTTGCAGCCATGCGATAATTACACCATTAGAATCCCGTGCAAGAACGTCAATACCCACCGCTTGTTCGTCCTCAAACTGAGTGCCATCGAAATTAATTTAAATGGTACCCTCAGGTGGCGCAACCCACTCTCTTGGACTCGCCAACCGCCAAATTCGCCTCATTCCACCCGTTTGCAAAGATAAGGGCAAACGCTACAATATCATCCGGATTCTTCGCCTTTTCTCCAACTAGGATAGCGTTTCGATTACCCCAAAGTCCCCAACACAACGTGATTGATAAACTTCTTACATGCCTTGTGAAAGGATGAAGTAGCGTCATTCTCTTGCCTATAAGAGTGCAACCCCTGTGTCATAATAACATGATACGCGCTCCTAACCAAAAATCTACCATCATTTTCGTAATGCCAAATCTGAGAATCCAAATTCGTCCCACCTCCAAGCGGTATAGCCACGATTTCGCGCACATCAATTTACCACAAGTAGTCTCGCAAGAGTTGAACATCCCATCCACTAGTGACGTGATCAATAAGTTTGCTAACCCTTGTGAACGGAGCCCCATTAACTCGCGAGGTGATGACTCTAAACGTTTTCGGTCGAGGCAGCCAAGCGTTATCCCAAACCAAGATTTGTTCACCATTACCAACCCGCCATCGTATCCCTTTTTTAAGAATCGGAATTGTCTCCCAAATACATTGCCACGAGAACGATGGGTTGCTCCCAATCCGTGCGTCCATAAAATAGCATAATGGAAAATATTTAGCCTTGTAAACCCGACTCACAAGACTCTCTGGGTCTTGAAATATCCTCCAAGCCAGTTTCGCAAGAAGCGCCATATTGAATGCCTTCAAATTCTGGAATCCCATACTTCCCTCCTCTTTACTACGACACAATTTATCTCATGCAATCCAATGAATATTATTTTTCTCCCCACTACTCCAACGAAAATTACTAATTATTGATTCAATTTCCCTTATGAGCGTATCAGAGAGACGGAAACAACTCATAGCAAAAGCAGAGATAGCTTGCATAACGGATTTAATCATGATTTCCTTACCTGTACTTGGTAAAGTTACCCTTGTGCCCTCTTCCACACACGCTCCCTTAAATACGCAAATAATTATTTCTTGGATTTTCCAATAACCGAGGACAGCCCCAAATACTTCTCATGTCTTTTGGCAATGGCTACCCCAAGAATTTCCCGAAGCTCATTCACCAACTCCATTGAAACGTTTGGGTTCATGACAACAACTGATTTCTCTAAATTAATTTTTTGCCCCAAAGTCGCTTCATATATGTATAGCAATCGACGAATCTCAATCGTCGACTCTCGCGTGACATCACAAAAAAAAAGTGTATCTTTTGCAAATAAAAGATGAGATACCCGCGGTGCTCCTCGACAAGAAGTCACACCCCTAATAAGTCTATTCATTTCTGCATGAGATAAAATAGTTGAAAAGGCCTCAGAAATAAATAAGAACAAAAAGCGGAAAAAGGATCCCCTTGCCGAATACCCGATTCTGGGGAGAAAGCTACCGATTCTCGCCCCCAATTAAAGTAGCATATGAAACAGTCGCACCCCCATCATAATAAGAGAAACAAAAGGAATAGCAAAACCCAACCTAATCATTACCTTTTCTAAGAAGGACCACTTGACTCGGTCGTATGCCTTACTCATGTCAAGCTTTAGCGTCATCTGGCCACGAACCCTTGTTCTCTTATTCTTTAAAAAATGATTCAACTCAAAAGCAACAAGAATACTATGAGTAGTAAGACGGCCAGGAACAAACGCTGGTTGTGAAGGAGAAATAATATCAGACAAAAAAGGCTTAAGGCGATTTGTAATGGCCTTGGATGCAATTTTGAAGCTCACATTGCTAAGGGTAATTGTGGGGAACTGAGTCATAACATCAGGGTTAGCACATTTTGGAGTCAAAACAATATGAGTAAAATTAACACTAGGGTTAAGAACTCGATTATTAAGATAAGCAAGAGCAAAAGTAGTAACATCATGTTTAATAGTATTCCAGAATTTTTGGTAAAATAAGACAGAAAACCCATCAGGACTAGGAAATTTAAGAGAATACATATCCTTAAGAGCTTTGAGTACCTCATATCAGAGAATAGTTGGAGGAGGCGTTCATTCACATCAGGACTGACATGCACGCCGAGATCTCGAAAGACTTCATCAATAGCTTCTTCTCATGGATTCGAAGAGGAGAAAATACTTTTAAAGTAACAATATGCAATCGAGTCTATTTCCCCTGGTGTCATGCGAACCACGCCCACCGCATCCTTCAATCTCGTAATCTCATTTTTCATCCTACGCTCACTAGCTCGATTATGAAAATAGGCAGTATTCTTATCCCCTTCACGCAGTCATTGAACCTTAGCCCATTGCTTCCAATATAATTCCTCAGCATCGTACAACCCCTCAAGTTGATTCATGATTTCTCGATCCTCAACTTTCAACTCCCTTGAGATCATATCGTTTCTCAACGCCAAAATCCTATCATTAAGCCGTTTAATTTTCTTTCGAAGCTCAGCCCCATCAACCCTATTCCACTTCATTAAACCCACATTGCATCCTTCTAAATTTTCCATAAATGACCCGCCTCCAAGCCCGCTCCAAAGTTGTGCAATCGCTGCCTCGCAATCTTGCTTTTTAACCCAAACGGCCTCAAAACGAAATCGCCTTGCGTTGTCTCACCCTAGCCCTTGATTATCTTGCAGCCGAAGATACACTAAGACTGTTAATGATCTGAATATGTCAAGGGAACATGTTCAACAACCGCAGAAGGAAACAACTGATGCCACGCCGTGTCGTAACATGCTCGGTCGATACGTGCCCTATTGTGTCAAGAATGTGGTCTCATATTGCACCACGTGTATCGTAGTCCCCTAAAAGTCAATTAGATGAGTCATGTATCCAACAACGCATCCCTACAATTACGTATTTGCCAGTTTAGACGAGGAGGACCACCTCTTTTATCTGCTTGCCCAAGAGTTTCATTAAAATCAATCGCACACAACCATGGTTTATGTGATTCTATTTTAAGTCGCCTCAACAGATTCCAAGTATTCATTCGTAGTGTTGCTTCAGGTTCCCATAAAAGCCAGTGAATCTCCATTTGTCGCTCCCATTTGTACTTGAAATGATAACATCAACGTGATATGTTGACAAACTTACTAAACAAATCGCCCATGCTTTATCCCATAGAAGAGCTAAACCTTCAGAATACCCTTGAGCCTCAACACACACACCAAAAAAATCCAATTGCGGTTTTCAAGCCTCTATTTCCCTTGCGCAACACTTCATTTCAGATAGGACAATAAGAGGGGGATGAAAACGAGAAATCAAGTTTCTCAACTCGCGAACTATACAAGGGTTCCCCAAACCCTAACAGTTCCAACTAAGGATGATCATTGAGATGGCCAGGAATGTGTCGCAGTCACCGCCGAACCTTTTGTATTGTACGTAACGAGGTACCCTTGTGCTCGTTTCTATTTCTTGCCACATTGATCATCATCAAGTGAATGCACTGGCCTCTTTTTAGATGTCACATCCCCATCAACCTGCCCTTGTAACTCACTATCCTTGTCCCGACGTTGAATGCGAACCTTACGTAGACCTTGCTCCGCATTACCCCCACCTTGAGAGGAAATAGGTGTGGTTTCCATAGAATTTGTAGACTGGGAATCGCTTGCCTTGTGAATGATCAATTTATTACCTGAATCCTTACTCCCTAGCTAACAGTCCGCCTTCTCCAATGCTACATGTTCCTTTGCCACCTTTGTACGGTCCGTGCTCACTTCCTTTATCTGTAGCGCATGATTATTCGGTCGGTCCTCGTGTGTCGCAGCATGTTCTTGGACTGTTTGCATTGGTACATTATGACGGGATTGTGAAGGGGTTGTTCTAGTTCTAGTCCATGAATGATCAAAGTTTCGCGTACAAATCTAACCCTGTCCAGAATTCCAACCCCTGGAGAACAGAGTACGCTGTTGTCCCCTATCCGAAAAACGCAGACGCGCTTCCTTCCCACGAAACGGTTCCCTAAGCCATTTCCCATACGACATATTTGTTTCGTCAATTTCACGTTCAACACTATAGTGAGCATCGCAATCTGCCATGATATGTTTAATAGACGTTCATACTTAAAGGATACGGTCTGCTCATGTCCACTCGATGTACGGATTTTTAAAACTTTTACAAGCGGCTTCGTCACATCCAATTTCACCTGAATGCGCATACTAACACCCATGATGCCGACATATCCACCTCTTCAAGGAAGCCAACTTTATGTTCGATGAATGTAGCGATTTCTTTAGTTTGACGAGCGAACAGAATATCATAAAGCCATACGTAGAAGCTACAAAAATCAAGACTAACTATTCCTTGGTTTTCCTCAAGCTCGAGGTCTCTCAGAATTAAAACTTGTTTGTAGAAAGACCAAGGGCACCCAACTAACGTTTTTTTGTTATCCAGTGCGTGAAAGAACTGAAAGAGCCGCCGATCCTCGGTGATTTGACTGATCTCAATGCCCTTGCGTGCTTTAAAGAGATTCTTGATCATAGTACAGAACGCCATAAAGTTGTAACCACAGTCCGTCAGTACCCGCCCAACAAGCGCTAATCCAGAAGATGCGCTCGTTTGTTGCCATGATGAGTCCGGTATAAGATGAGCAGATTCTTCGACGTCGGATGGAGATAGACTCTTATGCAATTGATTACTAACGTCCTCCGTGAAAAACCCTGTAGAAAATGATTGAAACAGTGCCGCTTCTTGATTAAAGTGTAAAAAAAAAATCTTATTGGTCTCAAGTTTAATTTTTCAATGAACAACTTAATTTTATGTTTCTTAAATTTGTTTCTGTCACGCAAGATTAACATAAGGTAGGTTGCAAATTACGAATGTACCTATTGTGCATCTGAAAATGATAATCGTGGATTTTCGAAGTCTAAAAAAAAGCATCTCAATATCGAGCTAACCTTCAACAATAACGTTGGCTTGTAGACACCCCGTTTTGGTCGTTACCTTGTAGTTTCATACATACATATTCTTTTATGATCATTTTTCTTTGGATGCATTTATTTTAAGATAAATTATGTTAGTCCCCTAACATACATTGTGTTTTTCACTTTGTCTCCCAAAGTTTTAAAATTAGCGATGTGCTCCCTAATGTATATGCCTTCTACTCATGAATAAAATTTCAATGACAAAAATATGGACATTTGTCCATAATGAGCAATTGATCAATCGTGGGTATTATTAATATCTTCGGTGACATTGCTAATTTTGAAACTTAAGAGACAAAGTAAAAAACAAGGTATATATCAAGGGGCAACCCTTTATATTATTATTGTTTTTGAAAGGGATTTACCCTTTATCCTTTATATTATTCATACTTGAATATATGTATGAAATAGTGTATAAATTCATGAATTTCATTTGAGAAATGTGAGCAAATATATATATATATATATATATATATATATATATATATATATATATATATTGGGATAAAAGCACCAAACTCACTGAACTATAACGATTTTTGGGCACCACCCCCTAAACTTTATAAATAAACATTTTGCACCCTAACCTTCGACAACCTGTTCGATTTGCCCCCTAACAATTTCCTGACCAAAAATCGCCGGACAAATTTTTTTTTTCAAAATCTTTTCCTTGTCGAGACGGTCAATAGCGGTGACGGTATGGGATTTTTAATGTTTTGGTCTCTTAAGTTGGCTCAACCGCGATTTTGGTCCCATAAGTTGGCGGACCGCGATTTTAGTCCCATAACTTGGCAACCGGAATCGGTTTTGGTCCCTCGGTCAATATTTTTAAATTTCTATCCGTTAATTACTTACGTGGCATCAATTGACTGATTGCTTTGACCGGAAATAATTATACGTGGCCAAAAAAAAAATATTATTAAAAAAAAGACAACGCCTCAAGTCACACTTTCTTTTACTTCCCATGGAAATTTCTTCAATCCCATTTTCAGAAGACTTTAATTTCCTCCTTCAAGATTCTAACCCCGAGTTTCGCTTTGACAGCTCTCCCCCTGCCCCTCTCCCCAATTTGATTCAGTCAGGCATTTCATCGAACAACAAACGGGCACGCTCCGCTGTTAATGAAGTTGCCTCAACACTCGACGAATCGAATGTTATCGGTGCACACCGCAGATTGTGGGTGAAGGATCGTTCTAAAGCGTGGTGGGAGCAGGTGAACAGTCCCGAGCTTGAATCGGTTGTAACGATCTGAACCTTCGACATGATCTGTAACGAGCTTGAATCGGTTGTAACGAAGAAAGACACAATGCTGCGTTTGGCTATCCGCGTGCGCCAACGTGTGGCGGTCTGCATATGGAGATTGGCAACTGGCGAAGCGCTCCGCGAAGTGTCGAAGCGTTTTGGTCTGGGAGGACCAAAACGACATACTGAGAGGAATGAGAAGACTTGTTATTCGATTACGGTTCAAGGGGTGGTTAATACTAGGGGAGTTTTTACTGATATTTGCATTGGTTGGCCTGGATCAATGAGTGATGATCAGGTATTGGACAAATCGGCCCTTTTTCAGAGGGCAAGTAGAGGTGATTTGAAGGATGTTTGTGTTGTTGGGAATTCAGGATACCCATTAACGGATTGGATGCTGGTTCCTTACACCCACCCGCATCTTACTTGGACTGAACATGGAGGAGGTTCAGGGGGTCTCAAAAGAGGCGTTTATGCGATTGAAAGCTCGATGGACTTGTTTGCAGAAGAGAACGGAGATGAAACTTCAGGATTTGCCAGTTGTTCTTGGAGCTTGTTGCGTGTCTTTTTTTTTTTAATAAATTTTTTTTTTTGGCCACGTATAATTATTTTCGGTCAAAATTGCCACGCAATCGGTCAATTGATGCCACGTAAGTGATTAATGGATAGACATTTGAAAATGTTGACCGAGGGACCAAAATCGATTCCGGTTGCCAAGTTATGGGACTAAAATCGCGATGCGCCAACTTATGGGACTAAAATTGCGGTTGAGCCAACTTAAGGGACCAAAACGTTAAAAATTTGTGACGGTATCGCAAGATTCAAAGCTATTACACAGGAAATTTAGTTTTAATTTGTCGAATTTACAAAAAATGTGATGAACACCTTCAAGTGTTCTTCATATTATCTGGAAATTCGACGAATTAAAACTAAATTTCCCGTGACATGGCTTTGAATTTTGCGATAGAGTCACCACTACCAGAACTATCTCGACGAGTAGAAAAGCCGATTTGAATAAAAAAAAGTTTGAGAAAAAAAATTCGGCAATCCGCGGCGGCGTTGTGGCGGGTTGGCGATTTTTTTTGCCAGAATTCTTAGTGTGGGACTCAATATTCTCCTCGTCAAAACGATTCCGGTAGTGGTGACGGTATCGCAAAATTTAAAGTCATTACTCGGGAAATTTAGTTTTAATTTGTTGAATTTCCGGAATTGTGATGAACACCTTCAAGTGTTCGTCATATTTTTCGAAAATCGACGAATTAAAACTAAATTTCCCGTGTAATAGCTTTAAATTTTGCGATACCGTCACTACTAACGGAACCATCTCGACGAGGAGAAGATTATGGAAAAAAAATAAAAAAAATATTCGGCGATCTTTTGGTCGGAAAATTGTCAGGGGGCAAATCGAACAAGTTGACAAGGTTATCGAACAGGTTGACAAGGTTATGGGGTAAAATGCTTATTTATAAAATTTAAGGGTGGTACCCAAAAGTCCTTTGGGAGTGTGGTGTTTTTATCCTTATTTTCTTTTTTTATGAAAAGATATTATGTGGCTCAAAACAAAATCACTCGCAAATAATAAGAGGTGCTTTCTAATGTGGCTCAAACCGATCAAGAGAAAAAAGAAATTATAAAAATAAAAAAAAAAGAAAAAGACAAAGCAACCACAGTGCAGTGGTAGTGGCTGGCGTTATCCTTTTCAATTTCCCTCCACACCCACACAATGTCCGCCACCACCACCGCCGCCTTGTGCCGCCTCTCTTCACCACCGTCACCTCACAAATTACAAAATAGCAAATGTTCAACTCTAACACTCGCTAACCGCCGCAAATTTTCACCTCCACCACTTTTTTCTGTTTCGTCACCTCAAACTCCTATTGTTGAACAAGAACAAGAATCTCAGACCCAATCATCGGATGATCAAATACCGTTAAACACCGGATCTCTAACGTATGTTGTGTTTGCTTTTTATTCAGTATTATTGATTGATGGGCTCAACTGTTTAGTTTGTTTGTAGTTTAAGTTTTGTTCTTGTTAGGGCCATTTGGTAATTACTCCTTATTTGTGATATTGCAATTGAAGTGAAAGCTATTATTTGTGTTTTTTGTTAAGGTTATTGTAGTAGTAAGTTAGTCGAGTCCAACCCGTTACATGTTAGTTGTGATGCACCGACACTTCCAAAAATCACATGTGTCATGTCATGTGTTAAAGTCATACACACACACCAAGTAAAAGGGATTTGTTGTAGGAATCTATTGAATTTGCCACCTCGTCTAAAAAAAGTTCAAGTTGTTAGAAGCTGGCGTTATTAGAGAAGGTAGGAATTTACTTGTTTGTATATAATCTCCAACACGCCCCTCCGCGTAGCTGTAACTTTTTTTGTTACGTCTGGCATGTGACAATTATTTGGGAAATGGTTGACAATGAGATTTGAACCAAGACTCTTCAATCTGAGCTCTAATATCATGTTGAATTTGTTATTTAATCTACAAGCTTAAGTTGTTAGTTGTTAGAGAGGTTGTTAGTTGTTAGAGTGGTCAAACATTTACTTATTTTAGTCCATGTCATTGTGTCTGTGTCCGTGCATGTTTGATTCGAGCTAATTATGCATAGAGATTCTTGTGTTGTGACACCTATCCTTTTTTTAAGTTTGTCAAGAATGTTGAGGTACATCAACAGTGGAGTAGGATGGATTTTGAGATAATAGTGTGTGTTGCTAACCAATCTATTGGAACTAACGGTGGTTCAGTTTAGCCTTTATTGAGTGCTTGTGTGTGGAGATTTGCAAGAAGTGGACTTCTTTAATTCTTACTTAACAAGTAATAGGCGAGCATGTACATGATTTGTGTCGATGTGCGGTAGATTATGGGGTAAAATCTCCAAACTCCACTCTTGATTCTTTAGTTCATCTGCCAATAACCTGGAATACGTTTTGTTTTGTGCTCAATTGACAATGCCCTGCTGAATTCGCATAAGGAGTTTGTGGAATCACGAGCTTGGTTTATATCTTATCAGTATTTATCACACTTTGGGTTGTTTTCGACTATAAGATGAATAAAAGAAAATCATTCAGTCAATCATTTGTGTCATCTTTTTGCTGCAATTCATCTATTATTGGTAAAGTAATGGAATTTTTTTCATAAATGTGGAATTAAGTTAATGAGATAACATAAACCATGATGTGGAAAGTGAAGTTTCTGAAAGAAAAATGAAGCTTAGAGTTGCTATATTGTAGTTCATCATTAACTCTTCAAACAATGTTGTGAAGACTGCTGAATGCTAATGTTGAGCACATATTTATAGGGGTTGTAAGGCCTGCGGAAGAGAAGAGATAGAGAATGGTTGTAACGGTGAAGGAAGGATTCAAGGCGGGATTGCAACGGTTCCAGGCTTTGGATGGTGGCCGATAAAGGCATATCGACCTTGCCCTGCATTTGTGGCAACAGGTGGCAGGTACAGACGGACTGGTCAAAGCATGGACGAGGTTGTCTCTGGAAATAGCGGGCGAGGCATTTCAGAGAGAGTTAAATCAAGGTAGTTTCTCTAATCATTTTCTTTTCCACACACACAAACACGATGCACACATGCTCTCAAGGTGACTAAAACACATGACATCTCTGTCATAGGAAAGTTTCTTACCAGCCGACTGAGCTCAATCATCAGTGATTTAGTCCCCATCACTCTCCTGTCCCCTTTTTTCTAACTTCTCCGTGAAAAGTTGATCGGACTTCTAATTTTATTGCCCTTGCAAAATTTCCAGCAAAAAACAGAATAAGGAGCAAAAAGAATCAAAAGGTGACGTATAACGTGTCATTGATCTTCCTCGAACCGCAAGGGAAGATAGAAAAATCTGGAGGGCGCCAATTGATTGATGATAAATGTTGATAGTTTTAATGAGTGTCGAAGTATACGAATTTGTTCGAATATGCTCACACCAGGAATTTGTAATGATGTGCAAAAGAAAGTTTGAAGATTTACTAACATTGTTTTTTAGAAAACAAGCCAGTTATAAGCTAAGTACCCTTGAGCGGCACCGTTAGAAGCCTTTACCGGGATTTTCTTGGTGGGGGGAACGGGGAAGTACCGGCCACTAGGTAGAAAGGCCGTATATATGTTTACAGACAACAGCTCTTACCAACGTTATACGGCGCTTTTCTGTCCGGTGACATTATAACCAGTTCCGAAAACCGGTAAAAGGTGTAACTAACCCGGCGGATCAAAAGTGTTAATTGTTATAGTGATCCGTTTATCCTTTGAGTTAAAGTTGTTATTTGTTTAAAATTGTCAGGTTTTTCTAAGTTTCACTTTCAAGTCTTAAACCTACACAAACATGAAACAAATACAAAAATAATATGAAACTAACCAAAATGAACTATTTAGTACGTAAGAAATAACGTAAATGACGAGGGTGTCACATGTACATTAACGGACATATTGTACACTTGAAGTCATTTAGATTATAATGGCTACTTTACCAAAGTTAATAATGTTTAATGCCACGTCGTAATCCAGTATCCATAATGTGGGCGGATGAAGATTTATTAAATGTTGCTTGAAATTTGAAAACATTACTCCGACTTTTCATTTCGTTTTTATTAATTAATAACGAACGTTGCAGAATGAACTTATGAAAGGTAAATTTAATCTAATTGAAAATGCTTAATTGTTTGCACAAATCCTTTTTCTTCAATTCAAGAAACATGAATTTTGTAGTTTGATGGGTGTAATTTAGGATTGGCCCAATATAACGTTATTGGGCCGGCCCAACAGCGCATCGAATAGGGAGAATTCGAGGCGCGCATCGAATCAGCAGTATAAGCTCTCCCCACTGGGCCAGCCCAACAACGCATCGAATACGCCTGATTCGATGCGTGTATCGAACAACCATGATTCGATACGGCTTTCTATATTGGATTGTGGGTTCCACGGGACGGGTTCTATAAATAGCCCGTCCCCTTGTATTCAAAGGGATTTTTCGAGATCCGAACCAGCTCAGTACAGTCAGCATCGAACCAGCCCCATTCGATACGACCCATATCGAATCAACCCTAGTTTGACACGCACAAAAATACCGTATCTCTGTTCGATACCTAAACACGTATCGAATTCGATACCTTCCAGATTGATTTTCATTCAGTAATACCTGTACCGCATCGAATTGACCCTCATTCGACACGTCAGTATCGAATAGTTGAAATTCGACACGTTTTAATAACATTGTAATTTAGTTATTCTGTCTAGAAAGCTTGTATTAAGTGTTCCGGACCAAGCTAGTCCGTTAATAATATTGGATAGCATTGTTTGATCTCATTTTGTATAATTTATTGTGTTCTATTACCGTGACGAAATAAGACCAAAACATTGGCGCCGTCTGTGGGAACACAAATTATATTAGCTTCATAGGCAGTATGACTAGAATAACTCGATCCAAGAGTAGAGCTCTAGAAGGTAATACGGGAGAAGAACGATCGGGTACACCTGAACGGGGTATGCCAGATATAGTTGGACCATCAACATTACCACCGGCGGTACCGACTCCGGCTAGGAAAGAAAACCAAGGACCTCAAGCTGAGAAGGTACCCATCAATGAAGCCGAGGTGACTGGAGCTTCAGCGACAGATGCTGCAATTCCAGATAAATTCAAGAGTGAATTATTCGCAATGATAAAAGCGGTCGTGGCTGAGGTGCTCCCTACCGCGCTTCCCGCTATGATACCATCTCCTGTGGAATATTCTGAGAACTTGAGAGAACAAGGCTCAGCTATCCGAAAGCAGAAAGGAAAAGAGAAGGAAAAATCACAGCAAGACGACCGAAGAAGTAAACATACTTCGGAAAGGATAAACAGCAAAGGGAAATCAGTTCATGGAGAGCGAGGAAAGAAGCTAGTATCTGTTGAGATACAATCGAAAAGGTCTCATGAAAAGATACAAAAGGAAAGAGAGACTGAATGTGCTGCTGAACGAAATAGAAGAGAAGACAGAAGACGGTCGGAGAGCCGTGATTCCAGAAAAGATAAGGATGAGGAAGAGGATCAAAGAGAGGAATCGCAGAGAAGAAAACGTAGAGATGACCGAAGACAGCCAGAAGGTCTTGATTTGCATGACAAGCATAACACAATAAGCAGAAACGTTGGAAGATTGGAAAAGGGGAAAGCAATAGCCGAGACTCAAACGGCAAGGGAGGACAATTCTGTAAATCGCAGTCCTTTTTGCAAAGAGATAGAGTCGGAAATTCTAGGGCAAGGAGATAAAATCCCGGAATTAAAAACATACAACGGGAAATCTGATCCCCGAGATCACCTTTTCCAGTTAGACAGAAAACTGTCCCTCTACGGTTTCAGGGACAATATGCAAGCCAGGATATTTGCAACGACTCTATCAGAAGTGGCTGCTGACTAGTTTAATCGAATTCCTCATGGACACATTGAGAGTTATGCCCAGTTGAGAAAGATGTTTGAGGATCAGTTTTCTAGTCAGTCTAGACTGGTTTTGGATCACTCCCACTTATACACGATGAAACAGGAAGTTAATGAAAGTCTAAAGGACTTCATGAAACGCTTCAATACAGAGCTATTAAGAATTGATAGTCCGACGGGAGAAATGGTTGCAAGCATAGTTTTTTGTGCAACTACCAACACCATGTTTGGCGGTGAGTTACTGAAACGAAAACCCACCACAGTTGAAGAAATAAACAAGATAGCTCGAGATGTGGTTCATTTCGAGGAAATGATGGCAACCAAAGTTCCTAACAATGTGGCCGTAAGAGATAGAGAGAGAGGCAGAGAAGATCAAAATCGCCACAACAGCAGCAACAGGAACAAAAATTACAAAAGGGATAGTTCGCCTCGAAGGTACACCCCACTAAACGCTCACATTATGGCAGTATTTGGGGCAGCAAAGAAAAAAGGATGGTTAAAGGATCCCAGACCGATGAGAGAGTCCAAGGCTACAATGTACTCAAATCAATTCTGCGAGTACCACAATCAGAAGGGGCATAATACAGAGGAATGCATAAATTTGAAGGATGAGATTGAGCGGTTGATAAAGGATGGAAAATTGGTAGAGTTTGTCAAGAAGGTGCAAGAACAAGAGAACAATTCCAACCGTAAGAGAACTCCATCTCCTAGAAAAGATAAGCAGAGGGCAATCGATGAACCGCAACTTTTTCAATACCCTCAGATTGAGGACGGGAACACCAGGAGAGGCATCATCAATATGATAGCAGGAGGACCAGGAGGAGCAGATTCTACCAACGGTCGTAGAAAGATCACAAGGTTTATTGAAGCAGATAATTATGTTCATATGGCTAATATGCTAAGAATCGAAGAAATGCCACACGAAGAGATCACATTCTCCACTGCAGACCTACGGAAACTAAGTGCACAAGCTATACAGATGTCAGATTTAAATTGCCCTTTGGTGGTAACTGTTGATATAGCTAATTTCGGAGTCACCAAAATGCTTGTGGATCATGGGAGTTCCGTAAATGTACTATTCAACTCTACGTTGCTCAAAATGGGATTGAACAACCAGGCACTGGAACCGGTGAGAACGTCGCTTCATGGTTTTGGAGGTCCAACAATAGTGCCGCTAGGAATGATCAAGCTCCCAACTTCATTGGGGACAGCTCCAAAGAGAACGACAATTTGGGAAAACTATGTAATCGTTGACATGCACTTCGCATACAACGGAATCATAGGAAGACTGGCATTGAATGCATTTCGAGCGCTACCATCAACCTACCATCAGATGATAAAATTCCCCACCATTGTTGGCACGGGAGAAGTCATTGCAGATCACATTGAAGGTTGGAAGTGCTATGTTAACTCGCTACGGACGCGGCCGCATCCAGAAGAAAACGCAGCAATAGCCTTGGCTCCGGGGCGTATGGAGCATATTGAATAAATATTCTGTTTAAATTTACAAGCATTTTTAGCATTTTGAATATTTTGAACAAGTTTTTATTCGTTCTCTCTGCTATAACACGCATTAGGGACAAGAATGTATGAACTTAAAATAGGTACCACAAATCCTGGATCTGAAGGACAGCACTGGAAGTCATGGAAATGAGCAATGATCAAAGCTCAGTTCAATTTACATAATCTAATTTGAATTATTCAAAAAATATTATGTCGAATTATTTGGTTTACATAAATTTTGTATACTTTGCATAATGTAATCAGTGCAGGTCTAGAAAATCAGAAGAACGGAAACTCTGCCCCAAAGTGGCAAGAGATACCGAAAATCCCAGAAAAAATCGGAAGAACGGAAACTCAGCCCCAAAGAGGCACGAGAAGTGTTAATTGTTATAGTGATCCGTTTATCCTTTGAGTTAAAGTTGTTATTTGTTTAAAATTGTCAGGTTTTTCTAAGTTTCACTTTCAAGTCTTAAACCTACACAAACATGAAACAAATACAAAAATAATATGAAACTAACCAAAATGAACTATTTAGTACGTAAGAAATAACGTAAATGACGAGGGTGTCACATGTACATTAACGGACATATTGTACACTTGAAGTCATTTAGATTATAATGGCTACTTTACCAAAGTTAATAATGTTTAATGCCACGTCGTAATCCAGTATCCATAATGTGGGCGGATGAAGATTTATTAAATGTTGCTTGAAATTTGAAAACATTACTCCGACTTTTCATTTCGTTTTTATTAATTAATAACGAACGTTGCAGAATGAACTTATGAAAGGTAAATTTAATCTAATTGAAAATGCTTAATTGTTTGCACAAATCCTTTTTCTTCAATTCAAGAAACATGAATTTTGTAGTTTGATGGGTGTAATTTAGGATTGGCCCAATATAACGTTATTGGGCCGGCCCAACAGCGCATCGAATAGGGAGAATTCGAGGCGCGCATCGAATCAGCAGTATAAGCTCTCCCCACTGGGCCAGCCCAACAACGCATCGAATACGCCTGATTCGATGCGTGTATCGAACAACCATGATTCGATACGGCTTTCTATATTGGATTGTGGGTTCCACGGGACGGGTTCTATAAATAGCCCGTCCCCTTGTATTCAAAGGGATTTTTCGAGATCCGAACCAGCTCAGTACAGTCAGCATCGAACCAGCCCCATTCGATACGACCCATATCGAATCAACCCTAGTTTGACACGCACAAAAATACCGTATCTCTGTTCGATACCTAAACACGTATCGAATTCGATACCTTCCAGATTGATTTTCATTCAGTAATACCTGTACCGCATCGAATTGACCCTCATTCGACACGTCAGTATCGAATAGTTGAAATTCGACACGTTTTAATAACATTGTAATTTAGTTATTCTGTCTAGAAAGCTTGTATTAAGTGTTCCGGACCAAGCTAGTCCGTTAATAATATTGGATAGCATTGTTTGATCTCATTTTGTATAATTTATTGTGTTCTATTACCGTGACGAAATAAGACCAAAACATTGGCGCCGTCTGTGGGAACACAAATTATATTAGCTTCATAGGCAGTATGACTAGAATAACTCGATCCAAGAGTAGAGCTCTAGAAGGTAATACGGGAGAAGAACGATCGGGTACACCTGAACGGGGTATGCCAGATATAGTTGGACCATCAACATTACCACCGGCGGTACCGACTCCGGCTAGGAAAGAAAACCAAGGACCTCAAGCTGAGAAGGTACCCATCAATGAAGCCGAGGTGACTGGAGCTTCAGCGACAGATGCTGCAATTCCAGATAAATTCAAGAGTGAATTATTCGCAATGATAAAAGCGGTCGTGGCTGAGGTGCTCCCTACCGCGCTTCCCGCTATGATACCATCTCCTGTGGAATATTCTGAGAACTTGAGAGAACAAGGCTCAGCTATCCGAAAGCAGAAAGGAAAAGAGAAGGAAAAATCACAGCAAGACGACCGAAGAAGTAAACATACTTCGGAAAGGATAAACAGCAAAGGGAAATCAGTTCATGGAGAGCGAGGAAAGAAGCTAGTATCTGTTGAGATACAATCGAAAAGGTCTCATGAAAAGATACAAAAGGAAAGAGAGACTGAATGTGCTGCTGAACGAAATAGAAGAGAAGACAGAAGACGGTCGGAGAGCCGTGATTCCAGAAAAGATAAGGATGAGGAAGAGGATCAAAGAGAGGAATCGCAGAGAAGAAAACGTAGAGATGACCGAAGACAGCCAGAAGGTCTTGATTTGCATGACAAGCATAACACAATAAGCAGAAACGTTGGAAGATTGGAAAAGGGGAAAGCAATAGCCGAGACTCAAACGGCAAGGGAGGACAATTCTGTAAATCGCAGTCCTTTTTGCAAAGAGATAGAGTCGGAAATTCTAGGGCAAGGAGATAAAATCCCGGAATTAAAAACATACAACGGGAAATCTGATCCCCGAGATCACCTTTTCCAGTTAGACAGAAAACTGTCCCTCTACGGTTTCAGGGACAATATGCAAGCCAGGATATTTGCAACGACTCTATCAGAAGTGGCTGCTGACTAGTTTAATCGAATTCCTCATGGACACATTGAGAGTTATGCCCAGTTGAGAAAGATGTTTGAGGATCAGTTTTCTAGTCAGTCTAGACTGGTTTTGGATCACTCCCACTTATACACGATGAAACAGGAAGTTAATGAAAGTCTAAAGGACTTCATGAAACGCTTCAATACAGAGCTATTAAGAATTGATAGTCCGACGGGAGAAATGGTTGCAAGCATAGTTTTTTGTGCAACTACCAACACCATGTTTGGCGGTGAGTTACTGAAACGAAAACCCACCACAGTTGAAGAAATAAACAAGATAGCTCGAGATGTGGTTCATTTCGAGGAAATGATGGCAACCAAAGTTCCTAACAATGTGGCCGTAAGAGATAGAGAGAGAGGCAGAGAAGATCAAAATCGCCACAACAGCAGCAACAGGAACAAAAATTACAAAAGGGATAGTTCGCCTCGAAGGTACACCCCACTAAACGCTCACATTATGGCAGTATTTGGGGCAGCAAAGAAAAAAGGATGGTTAAAGGATCCCAGACCGATGAGAGAGTCCAAGGCTACAATGTACTCAAATCAATTCTGCGAGTACCACAATCAGAAGGGGCATAATACAGAGGAATGCATAAATTTGAAGGATGAGATTGAGCGGTTGATAAAGGATGGAAAATTGGTAGAGTTTGTCAAGAAGGTGCAAGAACAAGAGAACAATTCCAACCGTAAGAGAACTCCATCTCCTAGAAAAGATAAGCAGAGGGCAATCGATGAACCGCAACTTTTTCAATACCCTCAGATTGAGGACGGGAACACCAGGAGAGGCATCATCAATATGATAGCAGGAGGACCAGGAGGAGCAGATTCTACCAACGGTCGTAGAAAGATCACAAGGTTTATTGAAGCAGATAATTATGTTCATATGGCTAATATGCTAAGAATCGAAGAAATGCCACACGAAGAGATCACATTCTCCACTGCAGACCTACGGAAACTAAGTGCACAAGCTATACAGATGTCAGATTTAAATTGCCCTTTGGTGGTAACTGTTGATATAGCTAATTTCGGAGTCACCAAAATGCTTGTGGATCATGGGAGTTCCGTAAATGTACTATTCAACTCTACGTTGCTCAAAATGGGATTGAACAACCAGGCACTGGAACCGGTGAGAACGTCGCTTCATGGTTTTGGAGGTCCAACAATAGTGCCGCTAGGAATGATCAAGCTCCCAACTTCATTGGGGACAGCTCCAAAGAGAACGACAATTTGGGAAAACTATGTAATCGTTGACATGCACTTCGCATACAACGGAATCATAGGAAGACTGGCATTGAATGCATTTCGAGCGCTACCATCAACCTACCATCAGATGATAAAATTCCCCACCATTGTTGGCACGGGAGAAGTCATTGCAGATCACATTGAAGGTTGGAAGTGCTATGTTAACTCGCTACGGACGCGGCCGCATCCAGAAGAAAACGCAGCAATAGCCTTGGCTCCGGGGCGTATGGAGCATATTGAATAAATATTCTGTTTAAATTTACAAGCATTTTTAGCATTTTGAATATTTTGAACAAGTTTTTATTCGTTCTCTCTGCTATAACACGCATTAGGGACAAGAATGTATGAACTTAAAATAGGTACCACAAATCCTGGATCTGAAGGACAGCACTGGAAGTCATGGAAATGAGCAATGATCAAAGCTCAGTTCAATTTACATAATCTAATTTGAATTATTCAAAAAATATTATGTCGAATTATTTGGTTTACATAAATTTTGTATACTTTGCATAATGTAATCAGTGCAGGTCTAGAAAATCAGAAGAACGGAAACTCTGCCCCAAAGTGGCAAGAGATACCGAAAATCCCAGAAAAAATCGGAAGAACGGAAACTCAGCCCCAAAGAGGCACGAGAAGTGTTAATTGTTATAGTGATCCGTTTATCCTTTGAGTTAAAGTTGTTATTTGTTTAAAATTGTCAGGTTTTTCTAAGTTTCACTTTCAAGTCTTAAACCTACACAAACATGAAACAAATACAAAAATAATATGAAACTAACCAAAATGAACTATTTAGTACGTAAGAAATAACGTAAATGACGAGGGTGTCACATGTACATTAACGGACATATTGTACACTTGAAGTCATTTAGATTATAATGGCTACTTTACCAAAGTTAATAATGTTTAATGCCACGTCGTAATCCAGTATCCATAATGTGGGCGGATGAAGATTTATTAAATGTTGCTTGAAATTTGAAAACATTACTCCGACTTTTCATTTCGTTTTTATTAATTAATAACGAACGTTGCAGAATGAACTTATGAAAGGTAAATTTAATCTAATTGAAAATGCTTAATTGTTTGCACAAATCCTTTTTCTTCAATTCAAGAAACATGAATTTTGTAGTTTGATGGGTGTAATTTAGGATTGGCCCAATATAACGTTATTGGGCCGGCCCAACAGCGCATCGAATAGGGAGAATTCGAGGCGCGCATCGAATCAGCAGTATAAGCTCTCCCCACTGGGCCAGCCCAACAACGCATCGAATACGCCTGATTCGATGCGTGTATCGAACAACCATGATTCGATACGGCTTTCTATATTGGATTGTGGGTTCCACGGGACGGGTTCTATAAATAGCCCGTCCCCTTGTATTCAAAGGGATTTTTCGAGATCCGAACCAGCTCAGTACAGTCAGCATCGAACCAGCCCCATTCGATACGACCCATATCGAATCAACCCTAGTTTGACACGCACAAAAATACCGTATCTCTGTTCGATACCTAAACACGTATCGAATTCGATACCTTCCAGATTGATTTTCATTCAGTAATACCTGTACCGCATCGAATTGACCCTCATTCGACACGTCAGTATCGAATAGTTGAAATTCGACACGTTTTAATAACATTGTAATTTAGTTATTCTGTCTAGAAAGCTTGTATTAAGTGTTCCGGACCAAGCTAGTCCGTTAATAATATTGGATAGCATTGTTTGATCTCATTTTGTATAATTTATTGTGTTCTATTACCGTGACGAAATAAGACCAAAACATAGTTTACGATGTGTGATTCGTAACTTCGACGTAGTTATTGACTCATTGTCGTTGACGATTACACACACGGTGCCACTTCGCAGGGAAAGTTATAGTCATGATTGAAATGGTTAATTTCACCAAACCTTCCAAACTATATGTACTATATGCAAAGAGAGTAGAAACTTTTTTTTTCTATTATCAGCGGGGGGACAAACTATTGATATAGGTGCGAATTGTATCATTTTCTATTTTCCAATGCTAATAAAAGAAAAATCTGACTCTATTTGCATAAAGTGTCTATAATCTGGGTGTTCTAGTTTGCCTAACTCATAAATGAGGAAAATCCGAAATAACCAGACTTGAGAGTGTCATATTATTAGCCAAAATACAAATAAGAAGACAATCCACGTGACTTCATTATCCTCCACAACTACAAAATTGTCATTTTCTTCAATAAAATCACACCATAGGACCATTTGGGGGAAACCACACCACACACAAACTTAAGGCTAAGAACCATACTTCATAATGAATAGCAACATCAATTCCACGAGTAAATCTGTCATTTCTATGTTTAGGAAAACCCCCTATCTTCTTGTTATTGTCCTATAGCCCTTGTGAAATTTTAAATTTAGCAAATATCTCCCACTTCTCAATTGATATGCACGTACCAAAACAAACAGTAAAATATAAGTTTTGTCTTACTAAATTTGTGCATACGTTTGGTCTACGTATCTTTTACCAACGTTTTTTAACGAAAGAATAGCATCACTCATTAGCCAAACAAAAATATGGTGCGAAGTATAGCAAAATCGTAAAAATTTGCAAAACATCTTTTTTGTATGTAGTTTAATAAACACACGTTTAATATTGAGCTCAAATGCATAAAAATCTTTAGTCATCGATACTGTAAATAATCACAATAATGACGAAAAAACTCAATAGTCTAAATCTCACAAAATAATTTCTCAATAAAATTAACATAAAGGGGTCATTTCCATATTAGAAACAACACAAACACACTTTTTGCAATTACTCCCAAATCGCAACCAATAATACTCAACTCCAACTAAAATTCAAAATAAACCAATCCCATTTGTTCTCACACACACACACACAACCTTATCTTTCTCAAAATTCCCTCCAAAAAAAATACACACACATAATGGGGTGCGTCTCATCCAAAAAAATCGAGTCCACCGCCATACAAGTCTACCGCCCTCCCCCCTCGAGCTTCGCCGTATTCGACATCACCACCGTCGAAGAGCCCTGGCTCAAAAACGACGCCGTCGAGCCCCTCCCGGAAAAAGTCTCCCACGTGCCGGCTCCCATACTCGACAAGCTTAACGACAGCGAACACGCGCCCCGCACGTGGGACGAGGTCAGCAAGGAGTTAGAAGACCTCAAACCGAATTTCAACAAGGTTTTGGCACTTCCGGCGCCACCGACGCCGGAAAAAGTCGTCACCGGGAAATATTCGCCGGCGCCGAGGTTGAAGAGGAAGAGCTTCTCTTTTCACACGCTCGATGAATTGGAGCGGAGAACATTGGCGAATTCGGGTAACAATCCGAGTGGATCCGAATCCACAAAGTCAGAGCTTAAGAGGGCCCAGTCGACAAAAACCGGGGCTCCGCCCAAATCAAGTAACGGGGCGGCATCGAGAAACTTGGTGGCTCCGCCGGTGGCAAAATCGCTTAAAGACAACATTTTTATCTTGAAGGACAGACAAGAGCGGGAAAAAGAAGGAAAATCATCAGGTTCTATTTTATTGAGTTATATATATTTATTATACTTTTAATTTTTAGTTTATAATTTCAATAATGTGAACTATAGGTGATAAGGTGATGTTTGTATAAATCAGCTTTTAACTTAAATTAAGCAGTTTAGGGTGTTTGCAAATATAGTTTCTCTGGTTTGAAAACTGTTTTTTAAGCAAAACTCCCACAATCTTGAAGCTAATATGGACCTGCTTCTAGCTTATGATATCAATTATTAAATTAATAAAAATATTTATGTACAATTATACCCTTTATCTTTTATTAACAAATAACATTCATATTTCTTACAATAAATTAAAAAATATAATTCGAGCATTTGCTTTTACGCACAATATCTTATTTTTTTATCGTATTCAAATTTCTTTTTATCATATGCTTGAGTTATTTCTCTCGTGAACTTTTTTTTTTTTGAAAACTTTGACCATTTAAAGTCGAAACCTCTTATGTGGGTAAATATTACATCATATTGCTGAAAATTAAAAAATATCAATCTACTAAAATAAATAATTTTATCGTGTAATCCATGTAACCATATCTATAAAGTTTTTTCTTCATTAGTAAATATGCCTATGTTGTGATTAATTTTTTTTTACTTGTATTAGATGTTACGATAATTCATTTAGATATTGAAATGTATATGTTATGAGTATTGCAGCCATTTTATTGAAAAATCAGTAAAATCACTTTTTCTTTTGCAAACACCCGACTATAAGAAGAGCAACTTTTAATTAGTTTATCAAACACTCTCAGCTTACGGCTTAAAATTGATTTTAGAGCTTAAACTAAAATTATTAACTTCTGATTTTTTAGAAGAATTTACTAACACCACCAAGTCTTTTTGTTGTACTCGTAGACTGAAGTTTTGGTGTACGTACTAACTCGTTATTTACTAGACAAATTGTTATTCCGTGCATATTTTATGATTATATTTCTATAGTCCAAAATTAGAATACATCAATACTTTTTGAGAGAATGGATGTAAAAGCTTTGATTCAATGTTAAATGATATGCACCTTTTCTTTGGTAATATTTAGAATTTATTTTTTTCTTTCTATATTGGATACTAAATTAGATTGTTGCTTAATCTAAATGTTTAAATCAAATAAGATTGTTGCTTCATCTAAATGTTTAAATTTATAAAAATGTTACGTATTTATAGTTTACGTATATTTTGTAACAGGTTTCGTGAAACGTGATCCACTTAGCGACTTCGAGGAAAACCCTCCGCCTAATGGAGAAGACAAAGTAGTGGTATACACGACCTCATTGGGAGGTGTGCGCCGCACGTACGAGGATTGCAACAAAGTGCGACAATTAATGGAGACGCATCTCGTGGCATATGACGAGCGCGACGTTTCGCGACATGGAGGGTTTCTGAACGAGTTGAAAGATTTGTTGGGCGAGGGTGTGAGTGTGCCGCGTGTTTTTGTGAAGGGGAGGTATGTGGGTGGAGTAGATGAGGTGGTGGATTTGAACGAGAAAGGTAGGTTGAGTAGGATACTAAATTGGGCGAAAGTCGAGAGGGGTTTGGGTAGGTTGGGGTGCGAGGGGTGTGGCGGGTTGAGGTTTGTGTTGTGCTTGGAGTGTGGAGGGAGTTGTAAAATTGTGGGGGTTGGGGGAAAGGAGAAGCAAAGGTGCGGGGAGTGTAATGAGAATGGTTTGGTTCATTGTCCCCTTTGTGCTGAGTTATAAGGACTACATGTATATTGAAATTTGGGTTGGTTGAATGTGTCGGTTCACAAAATATTACAAATTACGCGAGTGTTTCTTCAAAAACTTTGTTCTATAAGTGTAAAGGTTATTGAAATTTTGTGTACCAAAAGTTCTCTATTTGGTTCGACCATGAAGAAAAGATAGATAAATTAGTGGATGTGAAGATTTAACGACATGCAACTGTTCAAGGTAAATAAGTTTGATTAAAAAAAAAGATGTTTACTGATGTCCTTTTGGTGCTTGATTGTGAAGTTGTAAAGATATGAGTTATATAATTTTGTAGTGTTTGTTTTCCTTTTTGAGGAACTATTATGGGCGTGTACGATATTTTTACTTTCGAGTGCATAACGTATTCTTGAAAATGGGTACAAAAAACAAATATCTGAAGTTCATTGTCCCCTTTGTGCTGAGCTATAAGGACTAAATGTAGATTGAAATTTGGGTTGGTTGAATGTGTCGGTTCACAAAATATTACAAATTACGCCAGTGTTTCTTCAAAAACTTTGTTCTATAAGTGTAAAGGTTATTGAAATTTTGTGTACCAAAAGTTCTCTATTTGGTTCGACGATGAAGAAAAGATAGATAAATTAGTGGATGTGAAGATTTAACGACATGCAACTATTCAAGGTAAATAAGTTTGATTAAAAAAAAGATGTTTAATGATGTCCTTTTGGTGCTTGATTGTGAAGTTGTAAAGATATGAGTTATATAATTTTGTAGTGTTTTTTGTTTCCTTTTTGGAGAACTATTATGGGCGTGTACGATATATTTACTTTCGAGTGCATAACGTATTCTTAAAAATGGGTTCAAAAAACAAATATCTGAAGTTCATTGTCCCCTTTGTGCTGAGCTATAAGGACTAAATGTAGATTGAAATTTGGGTTGGTTGAATGTGTCGGTTCACAAAATATTACAAATTACGCAAGTGTTTCTTCAAAAACTTTGTTCTATAAGTGTAAAGGTTATTAAAATTTGGTGTACCAAAAGTTCTCTATTTGGTTCGACGATGAAGAAAAGATAGATAAATTAGTGGATGTGAAGATTTAACGACATGCAACTATTCAAGGTAAATAAGTTTGATTAAAAAAAATTTGTTTAATGATGTCCTTTTGGTGCTTGATTGTGAAGTTGTAAAGATATGAGTTATATAATTTTGTAGTGTTTTTTTTCCTTTTTGGAGAACTATTATGGGCATGTGCGATATTTTTACTTTCGAGTGCATAACGTATTCTTCAAAATGGGTACAAAAATACAAGTATGTGCGATATTTTTACTTTCGAGTGCATAACGTATTCTTCAAAATGGGTACAAAAATACAAGTATCTAAAGGGCCCAACCGGGTTCGAACCGGTGACCTATTGATCTGCAGTCAATTGCTCTACCACTGAGCTATGGACCCCTTGTTGGCATACCACCGCATTGATATATTTTATATATATTATGCAGCCACATCAAAATTCCGTGATAGTGAAGAAATAATAGTGACAAGAACAATTTTTAAATATATAACAGAATGTTATAAAGTGTACATAAACCTTAGGGAAAAGAAATCCTCTTCATATACAACTCAACATGACATGGACATCTTCTTATATGCAGGGAAACTTGGCATTTATTATTATTATTTTACTTTTCACATTTGAGAAAATTAGCACATAGTGGTTTCTTGCAACTTGCTATGATTGCAAAATGTAACCCATGTAGGTAACATTTTTATAAGAAAAAAGTAACTGTCGCGAACGATGAACATTCCTTCCGTCTCCACTCGTGTAATTCACTAGTTCATCCTATCCAGGCTTCTTTGGAGAAGAACAAAACTCGGTGTATTTAAAAGTAGAAAGAGAGAGAGAGAGAGAAATTATATAAGAAAAAGACCTAAGGTAGAGTTCTTTTCTAACTATCAAGAACGTTTACAACTGGTTCCATATACTAATTACAGTTCATATATAATTTGACTGCCAATGATCTAATAAATGCGCATTACTTCTTCATAACTAAAAACATATAATACTTATTAGCCCATCAAAAAACTAAAAGTGTAAATAGACCAAATTATAGCCTATAATCTTGGGCCCATATCAGAATTAGTTGGGCTTTGGTGAAGATTCGTCATAGAACATCACCTAACAAAATGATTGCTTGCCCCCAAATCCCAATTACTCGGAACCTTTTCTTCAAAACTTGGTCAACATAGATTTCGGCTAATGTGACCCACGCTTTTGTGGCACCATTGGTTTTATTATTATTATTATTATTATTATTATTATTATTATTATTATTGTTATTATTATTATTATTATTATTATTATTGGTGTTATTATTATTATCATTATTATTGGTGTTATAAGAACTTTTACTATATTTCTTAAAATTTCAATTAATCATAATCCAATTTTTTCATAATAGTTTTTCTTTTCTGGGAAATCATTAATGTAACATCAAATTGAGCTAGGGAGAGATTCTGATTCAAGATCAATTGTTGTAGATTTAGACAAAACAGTTAAACATGTTTAGTATAAATTTTAGAAGACTGTTATTTTTTGCAAGTAAATCTTTTTATGATAATTCACCCATTAATTATTTTTTCTAAAAGTCCAAAGTAAAAGTTAATCAAAGAGAATATGAGTTTGAGACTATGAGTTTAGAGAATGGGCCATCGAATCCGTAAAGCACTTAATTGATATCATATAAAAATATCATAAAGTAAAGTGAATGTTCAATATATAGTGATGTTGAACGTTTTTCTTTGACTTGAAATGTTTTGTTGTGTCGGATTGACAATGTAAATATAGGCGCCCTTTCGCAATCTAACGTACATGTTAAGTTGTAAGATAAGTAAAGATTTGTTCAAAAAATTATTGTTTTTTGTAACATGATACAATGCTCTCAGTTTGAATTTTTGATTGATATATACGTTAATTGATACAGCTACACATGATCAGCTAGTCCAAATGCCATAACGAAATCAATTTTATATATCATAATTATATGTATATTTTCATAAGTTGCAATGTCGATTGCAAAGTGTGTGGAGAATAACGTGACAGAGGAGATGTTCCTAAGGACCTAAGCTGATGGTTTTAAGTTTTAACTGTTTATAGAAACGTGGACTTTAATTGGACTTTGGATAAATAGCGTAACACGTATGCTCTAATACTAATGGTTTCAATTTCACCATATTTTTATGTCTTATTGGTAGAAACAAAATTGACTTGATCAAGAAAAAAAAAATTGACTTGATCAAGAGTCTGTGGACTTCTTTTAATTAGTTTCGAATTTGATTCATGCGAATATGCGATATCCGGTTTTATCTAGGCGTGATTAATGACGATTTGATTGACTGTCTACCACATTCTAACAATTAACATTATTTTGATGAATTGTACACGTGTTATTTTTTACTTATCATAGGGACGGAAGTCCTCAACGGATATATTATGTTACAAATTTGTGCACGACACATGTGATCACATATGTCACACAAGTCACTTTTAAGATTATTATATATAATGGTGGGGTGTTTTACTTGCCCAAAAAATGAATTAGGCCGGTTTGGCCATTAATGGTCAAACAGAAAAGAATCGAATTGAGGTGGTTTAACAGTTCCTGAACACTCAAAAGGTGTTGTTCGATTGTTATTGCCTTTTCGTGGAACGGTTCTTGCATATATCTCAGATTCCAAGATTCACGCTAGATCATTCATTACTGTGTTCCAACCCTACAAAAATCAAACCAAGTTGTTCGAATGTTCAAGAGTCTTTGATTCGATCGGTATGCCCTTCAGTTCGATCATTATCAATCAGTCATTCTGTTCGAGAGTTTTTAGGGTCGAATCCGCGTCCGTTCGACTGTCCTAGAATTGTTATTGCAGCATGGAACCACCCTGAGTTAGATTGTTCCCATTTCAACAGTTCATGGTTACTTTTATCATTTTAAGTTTCTTAACGTATAATTGGTGTTTTGGACAAAGCGGGTTAATTTGGTGATTTCGTTAGAACTTAGGTATCCATTTGCATCACACTAGCTGTCCTAATCATCAATGTTGATCAATTCAAAAGATTGTCCAATCCACCAAAATCAACAAAAGCAGATTTCGCAGAATTGGTAATACGAATTTGTCCCAACACTTCATAGAAATATTGTAACCACCATCCCCATGATGTAAATGACAGATATACTTTCCACCACCCCCATGATGTAAATGACAGATATACTTTACCACTTTAACTAAGCTTATAACTTTCATTGAAAGAGTCGTTGCCGTAAAGGAAACGGTGGTTAGTAGGTTTGTCAAATCTTCACAAACAGAATAATATCAACGCTTTTACTCAAATACATACATTAGAAGTTAAGAATACATATTTCAGCATTAAAACTTAAAACAGAAATATGGAAACTAGAAACTTTTAAGTTGACTAGCTATTCTTTCAATGTACGGTTTTATAAACAAAATCATACCTATTTAAACCCAGTCTTTAAGTAGCGTTTTTTTCACAAAGTACGTTACTGGCAAGTAATAACCATGTTCAATGTCTCCACATTTCACTAACGTAAACTGAATTATCGAAATGTAATCACTACACTTTGTCACTCTTTTCCTATCTATCACCAAATGTTTGGGCAAACAGCAAATTAATAATATTGGATACATAGCATTAGACACCTCAACGTATGTTGTGTTTCGCAATGCAAGCTAAAACTTCTATGTCTGCGTTTTTTTATGCGATCTTCCTTAACACCACATCTGTATATCTTTGTTCCTTCTTTTATGTGATCTTCCCTAACACCGCATCTGTATCTTTGTTCCTTCGAACTTAATCTCAAGGAGAGTTGATACATTTTTCGATAGGTGACAGGATCATTATCTTTCTTTTTTAAAAAATTAAGGCCCACATTGCAAAACGCACTATATGCTATATGTTAATGATTTACCCTAATATTATATACTTGCTCTTTATGGATCAAATTCCCATTTGGGATATGTAACATGTTTGGACTTGTCAAGTTTGCTCATCACCTATAAATTCTCCAAACTTCTAAAAAATATTCAATACTGTTATGACTTGTATGAACTAAATATTATTCATCAAGTGAAATTAAAATCCAGATTCATAAATCATAATGGTAACAGAAGCATAATTATGTTAATCAGAAAAAAAAACATTAAGATTAACTTAAACTTCTTTTCCTTTTATATATTGTTTACTGTATATAACATTATGGCCTCACCCAATATTACAATGACAAAGGCTCCAACACACTCTGATCCAGTACATTGCACAAGTACAAATATACATAATAAAACTTACATTTTTTTCCCCTATTGTTCTTTGTTTCAAGTGAGTACTTCCAACACTTAACAAAGTACACTCTGCACTAAACTTCAGATTTTGTTCTTTTAAGTTATTTTTCTGTATGGATTCTAACTTCTCCCGAGATTCCAAGATCTCAAGCATTGTTTTCGGCAAAAATGTCCAACAGGGAGATCGCCTGCAATTATGTTCAACTAAAGCAATCAGATTTTGTAACACGACATACGCTTTGAAGACGAGTTTCAACAATAAAAATACCTCGGGGATGTTGAGTTCAAGGCGAAACTTAGGACCGTCGTAGTGGTGAAGGATTGGCCG
This sequence comes from Linaria vulgaris, assembly GCA_948329865.1. Lineage (NCBI taxonomy): Eukaryota > Viridiplantae > Streptophyta > Magnoliopsida > Lamiales > Plantaginaceae > Linaria > Linaria vulgaris. The sequence continues at coordinate 146,563,269 of OX415249.1, read as the reverse complement.
GAAAGAGTCTTCCTCCAAAGGTTCACAAACCTTCCTCGTTGCTACACGAACCTGGATACATGTGAACACTTTAAGAACAAAACAAAAGTGAAATGTTCATTTAAGATTACTGGTTATATAGGCAAATTGACAAACCTGAGCAGGAAAGCGCGATTCACCAGGGTTTTTCTTGTCCTCCCAAGCAGAGGGGTCGATGTTACTCCCACCAAAACTTGCAGCCTGAAATAACACAAGATGCATCAAGTAAGCACATAATCTTTAACAAAATAGATTCTTCCACATACCAAAAAAAAAGTTGAATTTAAACCTCAAAGATTCCATGGAGCTGGTGGGTCGAGTAGTTGTAGAGAAAGATCGGTAATCCTGGTGTTATCGCACGAACTGAGTCACGGTAACGAGGAGGCAAGCCTGAACGTGAAATACCATAAAGAGGTTAACAATATGCGTCACGTCCAAAGATTAAATTCCAAAACATTTCAAATAGCACAATCCTCCTAACTTCTAACCAACTAAAGCTTGGAGTGCTCATGTTCGTCTCTTTTTCTTCAAGCAAATATAAATCCTTTAATAACAACTAAATCCTTCAGAAAAACACTTACTAACATTTACTCATAAAATCCAGCTCAAATCCAACTCAAATACCCACAACCAAATCCCAGATAAAAGGACCAACATAGAATCTGTTACTATAATTTCAGCACGACACCGGCAAAATCTCTGATACTATCGTCAAAGTTTTGTTTTATAAATGTTGCTTCGTATTTCCATGATGGGCAAATCTCGGAGCGATATTTCGCAGTTCCAATACCTAACCGAATCCAACTCACCAAAGACAGATCAGGCATCTATAAACATTCCAAATCTTTGTATTGTAAGCAATTATTACCATTTACTAAACAACACATACATAGCGTGAATCCAGTTCAAATCTTACTCAAATATCGACGCCGTAATTTCCAAAATCCAAATCACCCAAGTAAAAAGATCCAATCTTGACATAAAACACAGAATAAAACAACACTAATTCACACACACAAAGAGCGAAAAAGCGAGCAATTGACATACCAAACAGCTCCCTCTTCAAATTCTCAGCCATGGTATCATTGTTGCAAACAAAAATATACCCTCCAATCGTCTCGTTCCGCGGCAACGACTCAGTTGGCGGCAGCGTCTTAAACCTCTTATCAACACCACTCTTATTCTCCCCACCACCATTTCCCTCCTTACTCCCTTTATTACTATTATTCTTCCTCCCAATTTTACCACCAACAGCACCATAACCATGTTGCTCCACCTCATTCTTACCACCTTTAAACACCGCTCCACCAAACAACACATTACTATTATTATAATTATTACTATTGTTATTAGTATTACCATCAATACCAGTAAAGCTCTTACCTTTACCATAGTAACTAACATTATTACCACCACCACCACCAACAACACTCAAACTTGAATTACTTGAATACACCCCTTTGTTGAACCCGCCATTTAAACCCGACCCATATCCCGAAAACCCGTACACATCGTTGTTGTGAGGAACCGGAGCCTTCCATGAATCGTTGACCGCCGAGTTGACTTGGTCGTTGCGAAAGTCAAAATTACGACGCTCGTGCTTGTTGCTCCAGATCGAGTCGTTTAAGGAGAGGTTGTTCAAAAGGGTGTCGTTTTGTTGGAGTCGCAGGTTGTCGCTGAACTGCCAGAACGAATTGTTGTTGCTATTTTCCATTTTTTTGCAGAATAAAGCTCTGTTTTTTTTTTGTTTTTTTTTTTAATTAAGCTTTGTTCTCGGTTATGTGAGATGGGTTTTTGATGTATGAGTTGAAGAGTGAATAAAGTTTTGATCTTTGTGAAATTTGTGAAGTGGGTAATGGAGAAAAAGTTGGGTTTATTAATATATAGTATTATGGAAAGAGGTGGGAATAGCGTGTGGATTTGTCAAAGTGAGGAGAAAGGAAAATGACAAAGTAGGGAGGTGCAAGTGGGAAGTGGAAGAAGTGGTCGAGTAAAGTTAAAAGTTTTGTAGTTTGATGATTTTGTTAATTTGATTGATTAGTTTCTTTTATGATGGATAATTTGATTGAGATTAATTGGTCTAATTAGGTGGGGAGGTAACGTGGAGGTTGGAAGGGTTGGGAGTGAGCTAGTGGGGGAAGTTGAGCTGTTTTTTATTCTTTTGTGCTTGGAATCATTTCTAGAGTTTTCTTTATACATCATGAAAAATAAACATATATAAATAAAACCAGGGTCGAGGCTATGTAATATATATAGAAGTGCCAATTCGGTGCTGACGGGACAATTGCTATATGTGCAAGATAGATCGTACATACCAAAATGCGTTAAATTAGACGTACATTTTAATTTGAGTAAAAAGATAGTTACAGTGGGAGTTCAATGAGCCTGACTTAATTCGATGTTCGTGACATGAATTGAATTTAAAAAATTCTTATTAGAGATAATTATAGCAACATTCAATAAGAGGTTCTAGAGACTTCATAACATTTGTTTTACTTCTATACTTATTGAGCTTAGAGGGTACACATGTAATGTCATGATATGGATCAAAGTTTCGTTTCAATAGCATGTTCAAGTTTGTTAAATATTAGAAACCTTTTGCGATGTTTTGAAATTTTTTCGAAAAATTCGTAAATGTTGTAATTGCAGGTAACTTAGAAAATACATGTTCATTTCGTTTTGATAAAGTTAAAAATAAAAATATTTTGTCACTTTTCATGGAAAAGAAAAGGAATTTTAAATATGTGCCATATAAAGTTTGCAATTGATTGAGAATCTTAAATAAAACTAACAAATGTTTTTGTAGCTAATTAAATATTTTTATAGTCAGCTCTTACATTATAGTCTTCTGTTAAATATGGTTAAGCATTTTTCTTCTCTAGAAGAGTATTGGTTTTCGACTTTTCGTTTAGAAGACGTATAGAGTAGTTTGTATTTCTTTTAATGGGGTTTGACTAAAATGGAAGAATAAAGTGTGTTCACATTTGGTTGAAATTTTGCTTATTTACTAAGGCTGAGAACCGCTCCACGCGTCTCCTAGTTGTCACGTGGTTCAAACAGTTGTTGTTTTGTGGGTTTAGTGGGCCTTTTGTGACGTGGCTTTAATTCAAACATAATTTCTAAAAATTATGGCTTTTTTTCAAAAAATTGTAATTGTGTTTGAAGTGAGTAAAGCTAAAAAAAAAAAAGGTCAACCCGTTTCAACTTAGTTAAAAGTGCTATATGGCTTACGAATCACGACAGTAGTAGCCATTCAAACGACTCGCCAAGAAATGATACAACCTAGTCGATATTTGGTCTTGGTTCTACACTTTTTGTTTTTAACTTACAAAGTCTATAGTACACAATGAACGAACTAAAGGACTACTCACGTATCAATGGCGTGACTATGTGGATTACAGAAGAAGAAACGAAAAAAGGATATCGACTAATGGTGTAACTTTCGAAGAGGATAAGCCTATGCTAACCATGTGAATTTGAGTCATAAATGAAATCAACATATCCAAATTCATCTTTAAATGGTTAATGGTTCGATGCAAAGTTAATTCCACCCTAGCTAGGATGAAATCAATTGGTCATAGTTATATCAATTTTGGCCTTTGATCATATTGATCATCATCAACTGTAAGGCTTAGTAAATAATAATTTTCATTAATCACCCTGAGAACACATAAAGAAAGATACACAAATAATTAAGTAAATATACTACAATAATAGAAGACTAAATAATACAAATATAATACAACATACTATCTAATATTAACATTGATGATGCATAATCGACCCCACCCTCAATTAGGGGCGAAAAATGAGTACTTTACAAAAATCATCTTTTATCTTACGGGGAGATACGTAGAAGGCATGGCCACCTCCGCCCGGATAGGAGCCGACGAACCGGACTCAGGAGAAGATACCCCCAAGTCACGGCCCGAAAATACTCATCAAAGGTACTCGGTCCAAACACTCGGAGAAGGTACCCCCAGACCCGACCAACGCCTCTTAAAGAGATGCGGTGAGACCTCAAGGGCTAGAGCACGTTTCTCTCAACGACCCGACGCCCACCTATAATCCAAATACCCACGACAAACAACATGAGACCCCCCCGTCCGAGGAAATAACACTCCCCGAAGCATTCCAAACGCCCGAGGAACAATCACCAACACTTAGCCAGAATTAAGGAAACATTAGCACATCACAAACGTTAAGGACACGAGTGAAGGCAAGGCAAAGTCAAAGACCCAACATAACTCCAAGAAAGCAGCTCATCATCAGAGAACGGCCCCCTAGGGTCTCATTCAAATTGAACGACCAACCTGTTTACTCAGAACCAACCCCGACCTCCGACCCAACTCGAAAGACGCGTTACTCACCATCAACTCACTCTACGTGCCAACCACCCTAATAATGAGAAAAGACCACACCCCATTGGTCCAACTCATTCATTGGGGTAGAAAGCAACAAACACTATTGGTGTAGACTATCTATTGGCGCACACCAAATCACATGCATTGGCTAATACCACCACCGAAGACCATTGGAGCAAACATCATCATTGCTCGTTCAGGCGGACCATCTGCCATTGGCCATCCCCAGACAGACGACCCCGTTAGTGCAGAAGGCCTTCACACTATTGGACACTAGCAAAGACGACAAGACTAGCCCATATTGGCTGAAGACCCCTGGGACTTGCACTATAAATAGTTCCCATTTTCAGCAAGAAGATTCCAAGTCAAAGCTCAAGAAAAAACACAAATTCCACTATACACAAAAATACACACCAACACAAGAGCACTCTCCACAATTTAGCACTTTATTGTACTTAGAATTTATCGCATTCTTCTAGCTCTCACTCGTGTCTTTCCCACGATCCACTTGTACTTCACTCAAAGTCCTTAAAAAAAATATTGTGCCTCTTTTCTTCAAACTCGAGATTTGCGTTCTGAACAAAAACACTTGAGTAACAATATCCCCAAATATCCCGCATATACGGGTCCAGACGATATTGCCTCACCAAATGGCCCCGTCTATGGGAACGCCTTAAGTTCTTTGAGAAAAGTTTGAAGAAAGGTTGCGGTGTACCTTTGGATTTAGTCCCCTCCTCCGCCTCCGCCATCACCACATCCACATCAACAGCAGATGGACTCCCAGGAGCCTTAGGGCAATACTTGTTGTCTAAAGAACCGGAGGGCTCACCATACTCCGAGGTGGCAGACGACCCACGATCTTCCAAAATAGACAAGTCGGAGCCTGCGTCGGACAACACTAACACATTGCCCCGGAAAGGGCGACGAGCATGGGAGCCCATCTCCGCACCTAAATACCAACATCATAGAGGGCCAGTAAAAAAAAAGAGTATATAGTATATACTCAGATAAGAGGTTTCGAGACACATTCAAGAAAATTTACATGAGAAATTCTTTTTAAGGGCACTTACGAAACTTTGAGTGTTATCGAAGTGTCAGCGGGTTAAGGCGTGGCTCCACCAGCCCGTCTTGCAGACCGGCAACGAGCGAGACCATGGGCTATTCAGCATAGACGACACATCGTAGAGGCCTTCAAAGAGACCTCTCTCCTCTAAATAGGAAGCAGCCTCTACAGACACCGATGGGGATGGGTAAACATAACCTAACCCCCAAACACGGGGTACACCTTCCCAAAGAGCCGACGACTCTCTAAGAAGAGACATGAAAAAATATCTTCGACGCCAGTCACCGTTGCTAGCAGGGTCGTTGGTCGTCGAGGTCAAGAACACCCGCTTGCTATCCCGCACCAACAAGGAAAAGAAGGCAACCCATTGGCGGTAGCCCGTAGTATGAACGCTCCTGCCACGATCACAAGAGTACATGGGAGGTTCAACAAATGGCAGCAAAGTATAAACCCCACCAGTTGACGATAAGAGGTCGGAGTCAATTGGCTCGGGCACAGTTGCCAGAACACAAAAAGCTCTCTCACCACCGGATGGAAAAAGTAGCAGAGTCCGAAATGCACTTGCTCCGCATACACCATCGTCATGTAACCCTCGGGAGGATCAAATGCCCTCTACACCTCCGAAGGGATGATGATATCTACATGGTCGAAAGGGATGTTAAAATCCGCCAGCAAGAAACCAATCTCCACCATATTCATCACCGAGGTTGTAGATCCATCCCGAAGCCTACCAGTCAAATGCTTCGGGTCCATATGCTCACTCCATAACAAGGTACCCTCAATCGAATTCTAGTAAGGATCCCGACGGTCGAAAGTAGCAAAAACACGTTTTGCCACCATCATCTGGGGGACAACAGCGTCACCACCCCTCTCTTGCCTCCGTGAATCAGAACGAACAGGGGAGGAATGTGTCGCCTTTCTCCGGCAAGAAGTTTAAGCACAACCCCGTTGAGGGGGGAGGGAAGAAACGGGAGAAGCACGCGAATCTTCATTGCTGAAAAGAATAGTGGTGTCTTAAGAAACCATTGTAGCAAAATATGGGGAAGAAGGAGTATTTTTGTAAAGGGTATATTTGTTGTGAAGTAGTGAAGAAGAAGAGTGAAGGTGGCCGCATTTTTATAGGTGGGAATAGACGGTTCATTTCTGAGTCGTTTCACTTCCGCGCCCACGATTCAAAAAGACCTTTCGATTCCCCATTCATGACCCAGATGAACCACCACCTTCCCCAAAACATTATAACTCTAGCATGTCAAACGTCACCATAAGGGAGCTAGACTGGCGCACCAACTCCCCACGTCCCTTCGCGTTAAATGAGCACATTTTCCCAAGACTCACGGTTGGGAAAACGAAAAGGCGGGCTAATTCAAATACAGAACTACCCCGTCAATCGTTCTTTCGACCATTTCCACAAGAAGACACCAACAACGACCATTAATCATCGGAGCTAACGCCCGACACCTCTTGCAATACTCTGAGGCACATAAGGGGAAAGCTCAATCGATCTCCCCCAAAAATGGGTTACCCTCGGATAATTCGCGCAAACAGGGCCATGGAAACCGTCGACCTTGTGATCGTGACCACTAGCAACAATTTCAAAGACTCGAGGGTTATGATGATCACAAAATTTGAACGAGGGCGGGGAAACCCCTCCCGTGAAAAGAGAAGAGACTCATATTTAAAAAGCTAATAACAAGCATGAAGAGCGACGACAACAAATATGCAGTGTATACGACAACCCTAAAATTTCCATTCATAGTCAAAAACCTCCGCCGGGGGGGGGGGGGGGGACAACCCGGTACAACCCCAGAAAAGAAAAAAAAAACTAAACAAACTAAGGCCACCACGGCCACAAGGGTCCCTACAGCTATTTACGCCGGAGGGGTACGAGCAGGGCCAGCCATCGTTGAAGGGGCATGAGAGCTTTGGACTCCCGATCCATGACCAGGGAGCAGGTTCAGAGTGTCCTCCAGAACTTCGGGACGAATCATCAGGGTCGTGGACAACTTCTGGATATTAATGTCAGGGCGGAAGAAACCCTTCGTGGAACCCAGCTGTCGACAGGCTCGGAAGCCCCACAGAAGATGACCTTCGAAGTAGGGGCGAGTTGTTCTCTCACTAGAGCAACCAGTCGCTCACCTTTCTCCATTATGGTTTTCTCCATAACCTCCTGAAGAGACCTCACCAGCTTCTCCGAAGTCTCGAGCTTCTCGGTCAGCTCAGCTTCCCTCCTAGCCCGGACTTCCCTTGCCTTCTCAGAAGCAGCCAAGTGATCCCTCAACTGCTGCTCTGATCCCCTTAGGGCATCCCTCTCTCGGACCGCCTCCTCGTACGCGGTAAACCTCTCATCCTAATGGGGGTCTGTCAAACGAAATAAGTGTTAGTCAAAAGACTTAAGAAGGAAAAATAAATGTACTCACAACAACATTACTTACCAAGGTCGCGCACAATTGCGTAACCAAGCCCAACCCATGGGCATCTAGTAGAGAAGAACCAATGAGAGCCAACTCATCAGAAAGACCCAGGGTTTGGGCTCCTAAGCTCACGGCACTCTTCAATAGTGATTACACCATGGAAAAGGGTGACCTGACCCCAAGTCCCGACTTCCCTAGCAGGAGCGACCTGGAAATCCAAAGATCCAGCTCTTTGACGTTTGGGATGAGGTGAAGAAGACCTCTCAGCCACCAACTCCATTCCCGCGATCGACGGCTGAAGAGTAGAAGGCTCACCCGGCGGAGTACCACCAATGTTGGCCAGCATCGCCGCTTGGTAGTGTTGCGAAAACCAGTCTCCACACGCGTTCGTCCCCGCTCGTGCAACTGGGGAAGGACGAGAAGCAGTGGGACTCTGTCCAACTTGTGCCAAAACAGGACTCTCGTCCTCAGAATCCTGTAGCAAGATCACCTTGTTTTTGTAAGAAACCTCGGCCTGCTCCCGGTGCCACTTTCTTCCAACCAGTCCCGCCTCCTTCTCACTCGACTAACTCGTGGTCTCATCCGAAGCGCTCTTCTCACGAGAAGGCTCGTTCGTCGATGCTGCTGAAGTGGCCAACTTCCCAGCCCTCCTACGCTTGGGAGCAATGGCCTTCTTCTTATTATTATTCGAAGGACGAGGAGGGGGAGCCTCACACTCCACGGTCTTCATGATAGCTTATGCGAAATGAAAATTCCGACACAGTAAAGAAGAAAACCCTGACGAGGAAACAACTACCCAAAAAAAGGGGGTTCCAAACGTACTTACTGAGCTTGGAATAATTGTTCCCCGTGAAATGCTCCGTAGCGAGTATGTCATTCAGACCACACTTCTCGTAGAGGGCCGAAAACACACTAACTTGAGACATCTTGCTCCAGCTAAAGCCTTGGTCAAAAAATCCCTCATCCGCCAATTCATCCTTGGCTTTTGCATGAGCCAGACCCGCTGGAATCAGGGGGTCTAGGTTCCACTCCATCGGAACGTCAGCTAAAAGACCCTCGGTGGTAGGACGGACGAAGAGAAATTTCTCATTCCAACTGTTGTGGGAACCCAGGAGGTCGTGAAGAATCCTCTTTGTCGACTTCCACATGAAGAAAGTGTAAAAGATCTTGTCCGACGACGAGCTCGCCAAATCAAAGTTCCAAAAAAACATGTACACCATGCACGGGTGCGAGTAGGCCGCGCAGATTAAACCAAATGCCGCCAGAGCCGACCATCCATTGGGAGAAAGTTGACTCGGACAGAAAACTGGGAGGAATGATCTCAACCCCACCTTGATCTGCACAAAGTAGGCGACATAGTAGCCAGAGCGAGGAGAGGTAGCCCTCTCGTGACCCCGAGGCACCACGAGCTCCAGACCGTCGGTACTCGCCCCATGCTTGGTAAATTCGGCTCTAATTTCATCCAGAGATCTCACCGAACTCTACACACCTCCAGCTGAAACCCTAGGTGGCACCGTCGCCACCGCCGTCTTTTTTGCCTTCTAGGAGGAAGTTTCTGCCGAACCAAAAACCATGCGACGTCGTCGCGACACCTTCTCAGCAGAAGGCGACATCGCAACTACTATCGCCGCCACATCAGACGCCGTGTGGTGTATCACCACACCAGACACCTCCTCACTGAAACTACTCGCGGAAGCCATCAGATCGCCGAAAAATTTTCAAAGTACAGAAGAGAGAGAAAAGAGAGGGAAAACAGAAAGACTCGGGTGAATGAAGACAAATCACTATGAGTCACCTCCATTTATAGGCGGAGCAGCTCAAACGACGCACTTGACGCGTGGCCAACTGAGCGCCACGTGGATCATGCAGAACCATAATTTCAAAAAAAGCTCGACAATACATAGACTCATTTAATGAGTTCCAAGTGATTTCAACAAAATACTCTCGAAACTGAGGGACTTCTGATGATGCATAATCTGCCCCACCCTCGATGAGGGGCGGAAAAATTGGTACCCTACAAAAATCATCTTCTATCTTACGGGGAGATACGTAAAAGGCATGGCCACCTACGGCCGGATAGGAGCCGACGAACTGGACTCAGGAGAAGATACCCCCAAGTCACGACCCGAAAATACTCACCAAAGGTACTCGGTCCAAAAACTCAGAGAAGGTACCCCCAGACCCGACCAACGCCTCTTAAAGAGATGCGGTGAGACCTCAAGGGCTAGAGCACGTTTCCCTCAACGACCCGACGCCCACCTAAAATCCAAATACCCACGACAAACAACCTGAGACCCCCCGGTCCGAGGAAATAACACTCCCCGGAGCATTCCAAACGCCCGAGGAACCATCACCAACACTTAGCCAGAATTGAGGAAACATGAGCACATCACAAACGTTAAGAACACGAGTGAAGGCAAGGCAAAGTCAAAGACCCACCATAACCCCAAGAAAGCAGCTCATCATCAGAGAATGACCCCCTAGGGTCTCATTCAAATTGAACGACCAACATAGTTACTCAAAACCAACCCCGACCTCCGACCCAACTCGAAAGACGCGCTACTCATCATCAACTCACTCTACGTGCCAACTACCCTAATAATGAGAAAAGACCACACCCCATTGGTCCAACTCATTCATTGGGGCAGAAAGCAACAAACACTATTGGTGTAGACTATCTATTGTCGCAGACCAAATCACATGCATTGGCTAATACCACCACCGAAGACCATTTGAGCAAACATCATCATTGCTCGCTCAGGCGGACCACCTGCCATTGGCCATCCCCGGACAGACGACCACATTGGTGCAAAAGTCCTTCACACTATTGGACTCCAGCAAAGACGACAAGACCAGCCCCTATTGGCTGAATACCCCTGGGACTTGCACTATAAATAGTCCCCATTTTCAACAAGAATATTCCAAGTCCAAGCTCAAGAAAAAACACAAATTCCACTCTACACAAAAATACATAGCAACACAAGAGCACTCTCCACAATTTAGCACTTTATTGTACTTAGAATTTATCGCATTCTTCTAGCTCTCACTCGTGTCTTTCACACGACCCACTTGAAATTCACTCAAAGTTCTTAATAAAAATATTTGTGTCTCCTTTCCTCAAACTCGAGATTGGTGTTCCACACAAAACACTTGAGTAACAATATCCCCAAACATCTCGCCTATCCGGGCCCGGACGATATTGCCTCACCAAACATGGACTAAATGATGGGTTGTGGAGCCTAAGTTGACCTGGGCCCGCTAGGTTGCAGTACATATAGTCCATGTACAATTATATTAGGAGTTTGCATAATATATAACATGGCAAAGCCACTGGATATGGAAAAGACTAGGAAAGGCGCTACTTTTACATTAAGGAAAGTTATGAGGACGAGTTTTTGACTTACCGCCGCAACTGGTATAATGGTTATGGGGTTGCAATACCCTACGACATTGTTATGACCTCGTGGGATTGTATCACCGGTGCGAAGTTTATTATTGATGCCTCATTCTACTCAAACAAAAAAAGCAGACATGACATCTCAAAATTCGACATTGAACGAGCATCGAACGGACATGATTCGATCTAGCGACTGGATCGAACCATCCCAGTTTGATGCACTTTCCCCAACAGCCACTGAGGCCCGTGGGACGGGGATAATAAATATCTCGTCCCCTGACATTCTCAGCACGCATTCCAACTTTCATCATTGAACTCGCCAAAGTCTGACAAATCCACTCACACAATTGTAGACACGTCTTGTAACTCTAAAAACACTAAATAATGGGGTTTAATCTATAGTTTTTTTTGAACTTCAAGGAGCTTCTCTTATCATATATATATCGTCTCTTTTGAATAGCATTCGAAGGGTCGAGCTGTTTGGTTCACTAGGTTATGCATTGTGCGATTTCACGATTTTGATCATATATCCCTATTGGTTGATCGGAACCTCAATCCGCTTCTTGATTCGGGACCCTGAGTCACATAGATCTCAGACCATAATAGCAAAAATCATGGATTGGTATCGCCCCCAGATGTAGGCAACGAACTGGGTAAATAAATAACGTATTTTTCTTGCTTTTCGTTTGTGTATGATTTTCTGTTTATCGTATTGTTGTGCAACACTAAACAATTATCATGCAAGTTTACACCAATTTGAGTTTCACCCGGGCCCAACTGTTTCTTGCCTGGTCCTCATTACCTATTGTCATTATTGTGCCTGACATATATAGTTTTCCAGTTGAGCCTAAGCCCAGTACCATTGTCATTAGCCTAATAGATCATAGGCACAAATATTCACTCGGTAAAATCTGGCTACGCTATTTCTGTAATTCCGTATACTGGGCTTAAGATTAGTCGAAAGCCTAATATGGAGGCTAATGTAACAGATATCCTCTTCCGACACATTCATGATACGACCATTCTATTAAATTTATCAACTAGTTTTATAATGTGAATTGATCAATTAGCTCCAATATACTTTGTCGGTGTGTATGAAATTAATATATCTGTGTTTATAAGTTTTTAAGAGGAAAATAGCTTTTAAATGTATTAGAGAGATTAAGCCCAATATATTGGACCTTTAGTACAACCTCATCGACGGGTCAATAAGACGAAGCCCGAGGAATTTGGTTACTAATTATAATTGTCTTAATTATTTGCAATATTTGAAATTAGTGGATAAGTTAGCAACTAATGAATTAGGCATAAGTTTGTTAATGGCAGCTACCTTATTGTCATGAATCATGAATTTTAAATATGCACAGGAAAATATAATAAGTTTGTGTATCTTTCCGAAGTTTAGGTACTAATCCTTAATCAGAAAATAGATTATTCTATTATTAATATGTTGAATCTCATTATTCAATATCCTAAATACTTATTCGAGGTCAATCATGACTAGTTTACCAATTTAATTTGTATTTCTCTATTTACAATTTTATTTTTGGGTTCTGTTAAGTGTTAATGTCACTCCTTCCTCTTATTAAATGAACATTTCTATAATCAGAAATTCTTCAAATTAGTTTTTTTTTTTTTTTATATAAGTCCAACAACTAATGCAGCTTGTAAGCGGACAAGTACCACCAGCTGTTTGCAACACAAAAATTAATTAAACTAACCGAAAAAGCGAGTGACATGCTACTTTTGATCACTCATTATTTAGCACACGATTATAAAATTAATTTTAATGGTGAGTAACAAAAGTTAGAATACTATATATATTTCACAAGAAACGTCATCTCCTCCGTCATCATCAGTTTCAACTCCTATAAACTATTATAAAATATAAACAGTGCATATTCCACAAATAGGGAGGTCCAATTACCATGGAGTAAAAAAGAAAAAGAAATATTATTCCAATTTGTTGAGGCTATGAGAAAACAGTGGAATAGCTTATTTTAGAAGGTAGCTAGTTTAGTCTCCAAAGCTAAGTGCATAATTGATACCAAAATTATATATATTTCTTTACTTTATCATAAAGTTGCCGACTATTTGCTGTTCATATATGTGTATAAATATATATATATATATATATATAGGTTTTGTAGCTATGAAAGTATAAGGTTTTAGAGCTGATAATAGGAGAGGTGCATGCATGGAAAGTTCTTAGCTAGGGTGGCCGTCTTGCCGATTGCCTTACGAGCTTTCAACAATTAAATTTGATAATTCAAAACTAAATGCATTGTGTTTTTTAAAAGAAACACTAATAAAGACCTTTATAATGTCCGATATTTGGTGGGAGAAATCGATATTTATTCAAAGCGGCTATTATTATGGAAATTTTTATATGTTGCTTATGCATAACTAGGCGACACAAACAATTGGTTGTTTTTAAACTAATGCACGTAAGGGAGGAGGTTATATTATAGTACACTCTTCTACTTTAAACAAATTATTTCATCTCAATCATTGGTTATACTAGCCCCATCATCAATACCACGACTCTCATATGACTATTTTTTGTTTCTAGGGATTTATTAAACTTCTAGGTTAGTAATGACTTTATATATTGATTCGCACCACATTCAAAGTACGAAATTAATCTTAATCTAATAATATTTTTTAAAAAATCTAAATACCGTATTAGCTAAATCCAGTTACAGCTCGTCGATTACGTAAATATGTTTGACACTGAAAGGAAAAAACTAGTTTTGTTACAACTACTTGAACACGTTCGTCACTGTTTATATTTTATTACAGTTCAAAAATTATGTTTTTTAATTTTTTTTTACATAAGTTTGATTTTAACAATATTAATTCTTTATGCATCTCTCTGTTACCAACACGTTCATATTAGCAGTATGTTGTATGCCAGATTGCCATTATAGGGTGTTTTATCGTTTTTTTTTTTTAATTTGAACAAGAGGCAATTGCTTATAAAAAATTATACAGGTGTTATCAGCTAATTAAAAACAATACAGTGCTAGTTTTTGCAATTTACTCTGATCCATTTCTTTGACAATGGAATATGCTTTCAGAATTGAAAGAATCTCCAAGCTGGTCAACATCTAGTACCTTGGTTATTCATTAAAAAAAAAAAACTTGCACCTTAGCTCAGTTTAAACTTTTTACTTCCTAGTGCTTGGGAATTTATCCATTAAATTAGTTTGAAGTCAAACTCAAAATTTGGGTTAAACTGATAGAAATATCTGATATAAGTGTACTAATGAACAAAAGTCAATTTTCACGAAACGTATGTAACGTTTACTAATAATTATGTTTTGACCACGTGTACTATTTAGTTATCAATCGAATTCAGGTGGTTGGTTAGTCAAAAATAAGACTCATACTTAGTTACTCGTTCGTTCATTATGTTGGCAGGTAAGCTAACGTTAGTCCAACAAAGGAAACAAAATCTAAGGAGTAATGCCTAAATACACACGTACAATAATTACAAAAAATAAAATTGAATCCCTTCAGAATTTGATATAATAAGTTTCATGTATTATTAATCCTCGTTAAAATTTACATTTTTAAAGGATCGGATATAACTATCCTATATGGCATCAATTCCCAACTAAGTTTATTTTAGTTGTGTGTCATTTTATATTAGTCCTTCTAAGATAATGAATTCCTTGTATTATTCAATGAATAATGTTTTTTTTTTTTTTTTGTATAAAGAAAGTAAACAATTGCCCTTAAGTCATGTCAAGGCTAACAAGACTAGAAATTATAAGAGGCGGCTTATCCAAAAATAAGATATCCTCGTTCCCTAAACTATGCATGTTCTTTGTCAATGCGTCCGCCACTTTATTCGCCATTCGTGGAATCCAAATCAGCTTGATCTCCCAAGGCAACCGTAAGAACTCTTGGCACTTTTTGATCAACTCGTCATTCGTACCGTTGGCCTCGATCTCGCCTAGCACCATTTTAAACACCTTTTGTGAGTCCATCTCAACCAAAATACAATGGCGTCGTTGTTTCCAAGCCTTTTCCAACCCCGTGAGCAAGGCTATTAGCTCGGCCTCATCAACCGTGGTCCCTAATAATTTTTTGCGAAATCCCCAAAGCCATTCGCCTTGCTCCGATCTAAGAACTTTAGCTGCCCAACCAATGTTTTCGTGTGGGTATCGACTCCCATCAACATTTAACTTCACCCAACCAGGACCCGGTCTCGTCCACATCGCATGTCCCTCGTCTTTATTTCCAACCTTCCTCCGACCAGCATCCAAGTCGTTGCACAGCAAGACAATTTGCACAATCCGACTCGCAGGAGGATCGATCTTTCCCCGAAACACCAACTCATTTCGCTGTTTCCAAATAATCCAAAGGGTCGCGACAAAAATCATCCCCCAAGTCGCATTCGTATCGAGATCGCAGTGCACCGTCGCTCCGTGCGCATTAGCTTTAATCCAGTTCTTCTTGCTTAGACTATAAAAGCGTTGGAACTCATGAACGGGCATAATACGCTCCCAGACTTCCCTCACCGCCCAGCACTCCCGCAAGATGTGGAATTCCGTTTCGTCGGGATGGTTACAGTATAAACAGTGCGCTGAAGTGCTGAAATTCCGAACCTTACGGAGGTGATTTGTGGCAAGCCGGTTTTGCGCCACAAGCCATAAAAAGTGTTGTAACCTGTTGCTCACGTCCACTCCCCATACCCAATTGAAGTTTTCTTGTGATGCTACCTCCTCAGCATAGTGCTTAAGAAAAGTGAGATAAGCCGACCGACTCGTGTACTCACCACTTGCAGATTCGGTCCAAACCGCACGGTCCTCACCACGAGTGACTCGAAACCCCTTCGCTTCAATTCGTGCGCAAATAGGAGCATGTACATGCGAGCTCAACCGATCCCAATGCCAATCTCCAACTTCGTCGAGTACATCCTTGATCTTCAAGTCGACATCTAGCGGGTTAATCGTAATGGCTTCGTCACACAGTCGCCCTGTCCCATTCCAACTATCAAACCATAGAGAAATCCAATCCCCCTTGCCAATCTTCCAACGAATAAAGTGCCGCATTAACCCCATGCACCGCACTACACCCTTCCACAGAGCGTTCTCGCCCGTTTGTCTCGTGAGACATGAGATCGTTTCCCCTTTAAGATACTTCGACTCAATGAGCTCGTTCCAAACCGTCTGCTCTTGGTTCAATAATTTCCACACAATTTTCCCGAGGAGCGCTTCATTACAAAGTCGAGCTCTACGAATACCAAGACCCCCTTATTCTTCGGTCTTGCGACTTTTTGCCATCCTACAAGGTTAAGTTTCCTTTTGGAGATATCATTTGACCAAAAGAAATCTATGTTGAGTTCATCGAGCTTGTCACAAACATGTTCGGGCAACCACGATGACTGCATAGTGTAAATTGGCATTGCCGAAGATGCCGACTGGATGAGAGTCGCGCGCCCCGCTAAGGAGAGAAGTCGGCTCTTCCATCCATTGAACCGTGCCATTACTTTGTCAAATAGCTCCGCGTGTGTATCCCTGCTGATCAGTCCGTGAATAAGCTTCATGCCTAAGTACTTGCCAAGGTTCGCGGTTTGACCGAACCCCAAAGTGTCGTTAATCACGCGTTTGAGCGATGCACCCTCCCTCTTTTAAAAAAATATTTTCGACTTGTTGTGACTAAGCTTGAGACCCGATGCGAGACAAAACTTGTCCAAAATATTCTTGATATTGCGCGTGGTGCGAAGTGTAGACTTTCCCATGAGAATCAAATCATCCGCAAAAAAGAGATGGGAAAGTTTAGGTCCTCCTCGACTCGGAATAATGGGATCCCACTTTTTCCTCTCGACGGTATCATTAATCATGTATGAGAGTCGCTCAATGCAAAGAACGAAAAGATAGGGGGATAGCGGATCCCCTTGTCGAAGTCCACATGTATGATTAATCGGATCCAACGGAGTGCCATTCCAAAGAATCCTCGTGGATGCACTCTTCACACAAAACATGATCAACTCAACTAGCTCCTCCGGGAAACGGAATAAAAGTAAGGTTTCTTCGAGAAAATTCCAATCAACCTTATCATACGCCTTTTCAAGATCAAGTTTCATAAGCATACAACCGACCTTGTTTTTCTTCTTTGCGCGCAGTGAGTGAAGGATTTCTTGGAGCACAAATATGTTATCCTGCGTACTTCGTCCCTTGATGAAGCTGGATTGTGTCGGGGCAATGATCGTTGGCATAAGACTTCTCAACCTCGTCGTGATACACTTTGTCACAATTTTGTAGAGGACATTGCATAACGCGATCGGCCGATACTGTGAGATAGTCTCGGGGTGCTTAACCTTCAGAACGAGGCAAAGGAACGTTGCGCATATTCTCGGGTCAAAAGTTCATTCCTTGAACACAGCTGTAGCAAACGCAATCAAAGAGTTCTTCATCAAATCCCACCTCTTATGATAAAAACCCGCATGCAGTCCATCCGGCCTTGGGGCTTTGAACGGGTGCATGTCAAAGATTGTCCGTTTGAGTTCCTCTATATCCACGGGTTTTGCAAGCTCACGTGCATCCTCGTCAGAAATAAATGTTTGAAATCGCATGCGGGGTAGTGTAGTCGTATGGCTGAGATCAGTCGAGTCGAGCCCTCCTTTAAATAATTGTGAATAGTAGTCGGGAACATGCGACTGGAGCACACCCTCATCCGTGATCCAAACATCATTAATTTTCAGCGCTTTGATTTTATTCCTCTTCCTTCAAATAACGGTGGATTTATGGAAGAAACACGTGTTGCGTTCACCGTCCTTGATCCAATGGACTCTCGACTTTTGAAACCAAAGAATTTCCTCCTAACGAAGAACCGCATTATACTCCGTCACAAGCTCTTTCTCGAGATTAATGAGGTGGGGCAAAGTGCGGCGACCCAAGGCCTTTTGTATCCCATAAATTCGTGCCGTAAGTTTCCGCTTTCTTTCAAATATGTTTCTGAATCTGTTTTTGTTCCAAGGAATTAGAGCACGCGGGACCTCATCAATAGCCTCCAAAATACTCGGTCTCTCATGCCAAATGCCGCGTAGAATTTCCTCGCACTCCTTGTTCGTGAACCATGCCTCCTCAAACCGGAACGGACGACTCACTCCCCTCTGCTCACGGCCATGAAAGTATGTGATAACGAGGTGGTGGTCCGAGTGTGTCCTCGGGAGATGAACCACCTGGTTGCTTCAATATATATAAATAGGGGATCTTTTCTAACAATGTAACTATCTATCACTAAGGATGTCATTTTATATTAGTCCTTGTAAGATAATGAATTCCTTGTATTATTCAATGAATAATGTTCAATATATATAAAAAATGGATCTTTTCTAACAATGTAACTATCTATCACTAAGGATATGTATCAATCTTCAATAATTACCAAATATACATCTTCTATATCTAATACACCCCCGCAGTCGAAACGGGAGGAGGACGAACGTTGAGACTGGACCTAAAGTCGTCAAAAAGAACCTGTGGAAGTCCCTTCGTAAAAATGTTTGCGATCTGGTAACGCGATGGAATTTATGTCGAACACGCACCTCACCACGAGCTACTTTTTCCCGAACAAAAGTAAACAACAATCTCAATGTGTTTGGTTCGTTGATGTTGAACTGGATTACTCTAAAGGTAGATGACACTTACATTGTCACAATATACTAGTCTCGATGTAGAAATAGGACAATGAAGTTCAAAGAGTAAGTTCCGAGTCCAACATGACTAAGAAACCACATTAGCCACGCCGCGATACTCCGCTTCGGCACTAGATCGGGAACGGGTCTGATGTCGCTTGGCGGACCAAGAAATCAAGCTGTCACCGAGAAAAACATAATATTCCGAAGTCGGACGACGTGTTTCAGGGCACCTGCCCCAATCAGCATCAGTATACGCTGTCAACCCCTTAACCGAAGAGGAGAGATAAGAAGACCAATATCAAGAGTCCCCTAAATGTAGCGTATGACCCTTTTAAGGGCCAACATGTGAGTATTACGGGGATCATGCATGAAAAGACAAAGGTGTTGAAGGGTATAAGAGAGATCCGGTCGTGTGAAAGCAAGATACTAAAGGGCGCCCGCTAAACTGCGATAAAGAGTGGGGTCCGAGAATTTGGCACTCTCAAGCATCACGCCAAGCTTGGACTTCGTGTCAACCAGAATGGGAACGGGCTTACACGATTCCATATTGGCGCGACGAATAATATCCTCGACATATTTTCTCTTAGATAAGAAAAGACCATCAGTGCCGCGTTTAACGGCAATCCCCAAAAATAAACTCAAAGATCCCAAGTTTTTCATAGCAAATTCCCGACCAAGCTGAGACGTGATATAATGTCGCAATGAAGGATAAATGGCTATGATCAAGATATCATCCACATAAAGAAGGATATAAGTTGTATCTGATCCACAACACAAAATAAAGAGAGAGTGATCTGAGGCACTATGTGAGAAACCAATAGTACCAACAAAGTCAGCAAACCGTTGATACCAAGCCCGAGGGGCCTGTTTAAGGTCGTCGAGAGAATGCTTCAATAAGCACACAAAAACTTGTCGATATGAGTCACGAAACCCGAGGGGTTTGTGCATATACATGGTTTCATGAAGATGACCGTGTAAAAAAGCATTCTTCACGTCGAGCTAATGAATATCCCAAGCCTTGGACACTACAATACTGAGAACATCCCTAATGGTCGCGGGCTTAACCACTAGACTGAAAGTTTCATCACAATCGACGTCAACCTGCTGAGACCTGCCATCACCTACAAGTCGGGCCTTATGCCTCTCAAAATAACCATTAGAATGAAACTTGTGACAAAAAATCTACATAGACCTTCTAATATTGACATTAGCAGTACGGGGGTACCAACTCCCACGTCTTATTTTAATAAGAGTGTTAACATGTTTGATATTATTTCCTATTTAACGGATTTATTTTGGGGTTGGAATGCCCTGCCCGTGATTCAAAAAGCGATGATTGTGTAAAGGGGAACAAAGATGCGAGAATATTCCTTCCTTTATTCACTGAACTTCACTCCTTAGTTTTTTGCGTATATGATTGTGTGTGTGTCCTCTCTTTCTTCAATTGATCACCTCCCTTTATATAGAATTTGTTAGGGACATGTGTCGTTATGCATGTGTTTTAGTAAGGTACATGTGTCGTAATATGTGTAAAGGTGTAAAAAAGATAAGATAAGGTATATCTTTAATCTACTAGACGCTGACTAGACTAATCTTTGTCTCTTCCGATAGCTTCGGGGATCTCCGATGGGCTGTTTTTCGGGATGCTATTCTCCGAGGGGGCCTATACTTGGCAGTGACTTGATGGATCAATTAGTACATTATTCGGGTGGCGTTGTGGCTTCGGTAAGGGTTCATCCCGGTGTAGGGGTTTCTGTATATATTCTCCGAGGGGTGTTTCCGTCTTTGACTTGGGCTCCGAGGGTTTGGCATGATCCCCGAGGGTTTGACGAGGGTTTTGACTTGGTCTCCGAGGGTTTGACTTGGTCTCCGAGGGCTTGACTTGGTCTCCGAGGGCTTGACTTGGTCTCCGAGGGCGTGACTTAGTCTTCGTGAAGTGATACTTTCTTGCCTAAGTCCTCGTAGAGGGCCTTCCAGTGGCTTTTGTACTTATATCTGGATTTGTTCTTAGATTTGGTCTTCGGGGTGATATTCCGAGGGCAGTTTATGTTGAGGAGTGTTCAGCAAGGAAGTGTTCTCGCAAGATTATGGGACTCGGGGTCCATTGTGGTCCCTCTTGGCGCATTGATGGATATCGGAGTCGCGCAGATCCATTGAGGTTTACTCTTTTTTCGATTCCGCGTTGATATCTCTTTTTTATTCATCGTTGACTTTCCAAGGGACGCTTAGGTATCTCCTCGGATGTTCCTTCGTACCGCTTTGGGTCAGTGACCGAGGGGTGTGGTAACATCCGATGGGCCTCCTCATTGAGAGTGGGTACATCTTATCTGAAGTACTCGTGACAATAGTATTGTCCATATATCAGTTCCTATATTTAGCGCTAATATTCCTCTTAATCTCATATTTATTTTTTACGGTTAACAAAGAGCATCAAACTCATTAGTCATGGCCAATTTCCAATTAGGGCCAGATAAAGTCGTTACAATGTTATGTGGAATAGAAGAGTGAGAAGAGGTAAAGTGGTGATTGAAGAGGCGGTTTGACTTGAAGACGTCATGTTGGCTTCCAGTGGTCATCCGGTGAATAAGGGTGGTGTCGCCTGATGTGGCGCACGAGAAGGGGGTTGTGTCGCCTGGTTTGGCGCATAAGAAGAGGGCGGTGTCGCCTGAGATGGCGCACTGTGAAGAAGGGCTGCTGGGGGGAGGACGCGGGTGTTGCTTGTGGCGCCGCGGGATGGTGAGGAAGAGTAGCGACCCGTGGGTGAGCCAGGTTTGGAGTGGGAAGTGAGGAGTGGTGATCGATCATCATCGAGAAAACAGTACGATTGGGTGGAGAGGAAGTTAACTTCAAGAAAGGGAAGGAGTTTTCATCGAAGAGAACATGCCGTCAATCTCGGGTTTATCTCATGAGCACTCAAATAGTATTGATGGCAAATTCGCTTGTCATTTAAAATAATAATAATAATAATAAATATTTCTCATCTCTATAAACTCTAGATTTCTAATAAAGCTAGTTGACAAAAACTAAGTTAAGAGTGTAACATAAACAAGACGAATATGCATGGAATACCACTTAATCTGTTAAACATTTCTTGGTTATTCGTACGTAAAGATATTATATGAATAACAAAACAAAAAAAAAAGGTTGCGTGGATTTTTTAACTTTGCAATCCAATTAAATGAATAACAAATTAACAATTTAACGAAGTTTTCACTTTGCAATCTAAAGTCACTCGAACGATCAAGTATAGGCAAAAGACTAACAATGTGGCATTGATTGTCATGGATACGACGTTTTATTTGTAATTGGGAGGTAAGGTGTTTAGTCGTAATACTATATGACAGATGAACAAAAAAAGTATTAAAATTATTTATGCTTAAAAAAACTAATTAAAATTATATGGAACTCAAGTTTCATGGCACGAGACATAATCCATAGTCCAAGAATAATTTATTATTATATTTTAAAAAAGGTAAGGGCCTTTTAATTGAGAATTAAAAAAGATATATATAAAAAGGTAGCAACGGGGACCAAGTTTCCACATTCACCCCCATGCTATATTGTACAAGCACCACTACTATATCATTTTGCTCAATTTCGAGGAAGCAATCATAATTATCGGCGTTCCTTGTGGCCGGTCACATGTATTATTTAATATATTTTGTAACTTTTTGGTTTTCTTATATGCCTATAATGGTTTATCTATATTAAGAAAAATATTTTAGGGAATATGATTAACTATTTCAACACACAATCTATTTAAAACTAAATTATTAAAAAGAACAAAATCATATCCTCTAATATAGCGACGCAAGCCTATCCGCTTGGTGCGCCGGCTCAAACCATCACAAGAATTTATAATTCGGACATTATGGGAGACTCTAGATCCAGGCCCACAATCTCTTTGAGGCGATCCTCTTGTGCTAGACCGAGGGGGCTTTGGGGAGACTGAGGGCCTCAATGGGCGTCTTTGCCCTCGGAAGGCTCGGGGCTGGAGACCTCGGATGGATAGCAGCTAAAAAGGAATGCTTCCTTGTGTTTGAGCAACTATTGCGAGGGATATAGGTGAAAGTGATAGGATTTGATTTCAATTAAGTTGATTCGCCTTATCAAACTTATAGGGCAGTATTTATAATCATGGTGACAAGTGTTAGTATTGGTTCGACACCTGTTGTATAGGCTACCGCGGTCTGCAAAATGTTTCTTGCATAATTGTGTATTTTCCAAAGGTGCGTTACTTTCAATATGGTCACGTGAGGGGCGTTGGTTATATATTGTCAGGGCTTTGCATTTGGATCGGATCGTATATAACCGGATCGCATCGAATCAGATCGAATTCGGCTGGAAGTCGATTTTCGATCATGGAAAAATGAGTATCGAAATCAAATCAATTTAAAACGATCTGATTCGAGCCAAAATCATTCGATTTCGATCCGATTCGATTCGATTTCGATCCTTTTTTTCTTATTTAATTTAATACCAATGAAACCAACCACAACATTCAAACTCAGTTACTCAATTACAAAATTCACTATCATATGGTTCTCAATCACACTTTTTGACACAAAACACAAATCAATTATAAAAGATACACTTTCACAAATTAATTTTCACCACTTTACACTTTCCATTCACCAGACTATGCACTGGCTTATCAGCAACTGTTGGCCTTCGTACAGAAAGAGAAATGGTTTGATTTGCAGAAATTTTGATTGAATCCTTCGTACAGACTGAGACTAGTGACTACAGAGGGAGAAATATGTTCCAAATTGTCTACATTTCCCAAAGACAGAAACGTGGCAAATATGTTAGATAGGTGTATATATAAAAATATAATATTAGCATTATATGTAGAAATAACTTAGTAGCATCTTAATAGGCTTAGCATTATATATAAAAAATTATTATATATATATATACTTATTTATATTTACTTATTTTTAAAAAAAATAAGATTAGCACTCGATCCGATCCGATTTTTAGCATCTAAAATCGAGGATCGAATAAAAGGAGATTCGATCCTAAGGCAAAAATCAAAAGTCGGATCAAATATTTGATCCAATCCTCGGATCAGATCATTCAATCGATTTTTTTTCGATTCGATCGATTCGATTCTTTTTGCGCAACCCCATATATTGTTGCCTCCAAAGTGTCTTAGTGCATGTTTGAGTCGATTACAAAGTTTAATTGGTCGAGCCGTGTCAATGAGCTGTACACCGTATCATTACCATTATATTTAGTAGAATTTACAACCAGATGATACATTAGTTGATATTAAGTTCGTCGTTTCATGAAAGAGGGTTATTTATTAATTGGCACACGTTAGTTTGAAAATGTTGCTATTTTCCCCATTTTTTGGTTGGTCGGATTGCAAATTTCCAGAAATAAATTTCTAATGGCAACATGTTATTTGTTGGGGCGGTTGTTTTTAAAATTGATAAGTGGGCATTGTGCAGCACCATTATCTTTCTTGTGCAGCAGCAATGGGGCGGTTGATGGTGCAGCACTAATTGATTAGTGCAAGATTTGATTATCTAGCATTAGTATAGTTGAAATGTTAGCCTATAAATACCAAGCCCCTTCCCCATCTTAAACCATCCCAAACAAATAAAACACAAGTATCTCTTATATATAATTAGCAAATAATTAATATAAAGAGTGGTTTAGAGTGTTGTAATTGTGAGGTAAAAATAGAGAGTTTGTACGACTTTACTACGGTAAAAGTCAGAGAGTTGTAATTCCTATTTTACACTCATAGTGAAGTTCTTCTACCTTGCCCGTGGTTTTTCACCCTAAATTAATTTGGGGTTTTCCACGTAAAAATCTGTGTGTGTCGTGTTTTTTCGTCTTTCATTTATTGCCGTGTTTTTCGCTCTATCGAGAAGGGTCCACTTTACAACAAGTGGTATCAGAGCCTCGGTTCATATCCGGGCTCTCGGTGATATCTGTGGGTATCGTACTGAAATTATTTTCAGTGACGGTGGTACGTAATAGAAGCAATGACGGCAAAATTCGAGATCGGAAAATTCAACGGGAGTAATTTCTCGTTGTGGAAGCTGAAGATCAAAGCCATCTTACGGAAAGATGGGTGTCTCGCGGCGATCGGCGACAAGCCGGTGGAAATCACAGATGATACAAAGTGGAACGAGATGGACGGCAACGCTATCGCAAATATTCACCTAGCGTTAGGTGATGGCGTGTTGTCAAGCGTTGAGGAGAAGAGGACAACTAAGGAGATATGGGATCATCTCAACAAGCTGTATGAGGCAAAGTCCCTACACAACAAAATTTTACTTAAACGAAAATTGTACACACTGAGGATGGCGGAATCTACCCCAGTAACTGAGCACCTCAATGTTTTAAATATTCTATTTTCTCAATTGACATCGTTGAGTCATAAAATAGAAGTGGTTGAACGTGCTGAAATTCTGCTACAAAGTCTGCCCGATTCGTATGACCAGCTTGTCATCAACTTAACAAATAATGTCCTCACGAATTATTTGGTCTTCGACGAAATTGCAGCCGCTATTCTGGAAGAAGAGAGTCGACGCAAAAACAGAGAAGACAGGGAGGCAGGTTCGCAACAAGCAGGTGCCTTGTCGGTGACAAGAGGGAGAACGACGGAGCGTTGTGCAAGTGGGAGTAAGAAACAAGGGAGATCCAAGTCAAAGACCAAGGGCAGTTGTTGGCACTGTGGCAAGAAAGGTCACTTGAAGAAGGACTGTTGGAATCTTAAGGATTCAAACCAGAAGAGTTCTAATCCTCAGGAGAACGTTGCTAGCACTTCAGATGATGGTGATGTACTATGCTGTGAAGCAGCAACAGCTATTCGAGGTATGCGTGGCTTCGATGATGTATGGCTTATTGATTCAGGAGCCAGTTTTCATATGACTCCCCGGAGGGAGTGGTTTCATGAGTATACACCGGTCGCTGGAGGATCTGTGTATAGTTGTAAAAATGAACCTTTGAAAGTTGTTGCCGTTGGTACGATCAAGCTGGAGATGCATGACGGGATTGTTCGGACCATTCGAGATGTCCAACACGTGGAGGGATTATGCAAGAATTTGTTGTCTTATGGACAACTGGATGATCTTGGTTGTGAGATTGGGTCGCGAAACAAGATCACGAAAGTTAAAAGAGGTGCGCTTGTACTGATGAAGGCGGACAAGATTGCTGGAAACTTATACATGGTACAGGGGAAGGCTCTGCAAGTGGGAGAAGCGTCAGTGGCTTCATCTGAGTCGATTGAGAAATCATCAATGATTTGGCATCAGCGGCTCGGGCATATGTCGGAACAAGGCATGAAGGTTCTTGCAGAGAAGAAACTACTTTCGGGCCTCACAAAGGTATCTTTACCTTTTTGTGACCATTGTGTTGTTGGCAAGCAACATCGTATAAAGTTTCTTAGTTCAGATTCTAGAAGTAAAGTCATTCTAGAATTGATTCACTCTGACGTGTGGCAAGCACCAATACTATCCATGGGAGGTGCAAAGTATTTTGTGTCTTTTATAGATGATTATTCCAGGAGATGTTGGGTGTACATGATCAAGAGTAAGGCCGAGGTGTTTTCGATGTTCAAGACGTACAAAGCGCTGGTGGAACTTGAATCTGGGAAAAATATCAAGTGCCTTAGATCTGACAATGGAGGGGAATATACTGGCAAGGAGTTTGAAGACTTCTGTAAAGATGCTGGAATTAAGAGGCAGTTTACTACGTCATACACTCCGCAGCAGAATGGGGTGGCAGAGCGGATGAACAAGACCTTGTTGGATAAAACAAGAGCCATGATGCAGGCTGCAAGCTTAGAAAAGTCGTTCTTGGCAGAAGCAATCAATACCGCATGTTATGTGGTGAACCGATCTCCGTCAACATCACTGGGGCTGAAAACACCAATGGAGGCGTAGACAGGTAAACCAGTTGATTATTCGAATCTCCATGTATTTGGGAGTCCCGCTTATGTTATGTTTAATACTCAAGAGAAAACGAAGCTGGACCCAAAATCCAGGAAGTGTTTGTTCTTAGGGTATGCTAAATGAGTGAAGGGGTATCTCTTGTGGGACCCCACTGCCCACAAGATTGTTGTAAGCAGGGATATTATCTTCACGGAAGATAAGAAAGAAAATGATAGCAGTACAGGGGAAGATCCAGAAACTACGACAGTAGTAGTTGAGAAGGATGCTGAGCAAGAGGGTCCGGCCGAACCATAGCATGAACCTGAGGAGACAACGAAGTCTGGAGTCTCGGGGATACGTCGATCGACACGTGTCAGGAGACCACCAGGCTGGCACTCAAACTATTCTACGGAGAACAATGTTGCATACTGTCTTTTAACTAAGGACGGGGAGCCATCAACTCTCCAAGAAGCAATGAGCAGTTCAGATGCAGCTCAGTGGATGGCAGCAATGCAGGAGGAAATCGAAGCACTCCATAAGAATAAGACGTGGGAACTTGTGTCTCAACCACAAGGGAGGAAACCCATTGGCAACAAATGGGTGTACAAAATCAAACGTAACAGTGATGACCAAGTGGAGAGGTATCATGCACGATTGGTGGTGAAAGGATATGTTCAGAAATAGGGGATTGATTTCAAAGAAATATTTTCTCCGGTGGTCCGAATGACAACTGTGCGGGTGGTTCTGGCGATGTGTGCTACATTTGATTTACATCTTGAACAGTTAGATGTAAAGACGACTTTTCTTCATGGTGGTCTTGAAGAAGATATTTAAATGCTCCAACCGGAAGGATTTATTGAAGAAGGAAAAAAGAACTTGGTTTGCAGGTTGACCAAATCTTTGTACGGTCTCAAATAGGCGTCGAGGTGTTGGTACAAAAGATTTGATTCATTCATAATGAGCCTTGGATACAACAGACTGAATGCAGATCCTTGTGCATATTTCAAGAGATCTAGTGATGACTTTGTTATTTTACTGTTGTATGTTGATGACATGTTGGTTTCAGGCCCCAACAAAGCTCGTATTGAAGAATTAAAGGCTGAACTGGCTAGGGAATTTGAAATGAAGGACTTAGGACCAGCAAACAAGATTATAGGGATGCAAATCCACCGAGACAGAAATTGCAGGAAGATTTGGCTTTCTCAGAGGAACTATCTGTTGAAGATTTTGCGGCGGTTCAGTATGCAGAATTGTAAGCCAATCTCTACCCCCCTTCCTGTTAATTTCAAGTTATCCTCAAGTATGTGTCCTAGCAGTGAAGAAGAGAGGAAGGAGATATCTCGAGTACCATATGCATCAGCAGTGGGAAGCTTAATGTTTGCTATGATTTGTACTAGACCAGACATTGCACAAGAAGTGGGAGTGGTTAGTCGATACATGGCGAATCCGGGAAGAAAGAATTGGAATACAGTAAAGAGAGTTCTGAGATACATTCAAGGAACCTCAGATGTTGCATTATGTTATGGAGGATCGGGTTTTACAGTCTGGGGCTATGTTGATTCTAACTATGCAGGTGATCTTGACAAAAGCAAGTCCACGACAGGATATGTGTTTACTCTTGCTGGAGGTGCAGTGAGTTGGGTTTCGAAGTTACAGTCAGTTGTTGCGACATCAACAACGGAGGCTGAATACGTGGCAGCTACGCAGGCTAGTAAAGAGGCGATTTAGTTGAAAATGGTTCTGGAGGAACTCGGGCACAAACTAGAGAGTATTTCTCTATTATGTGACAGTCAGAGTGCGTTGCATCTTGCAAGGAATCCATCATTTCATTCCAAGACAAAGCATATTCGGGTGCAGTATCACTTTGTTCGTGAGAAAGTCGAAGAGGGTACTGTGGATGTGCAGAAGATCCACACTAAAGATAACATAGCTGATTTTTTGACGAACAATGTTAATGCTGATAAGTTTGTTCAGTGTCGGTCCTCAAGTGGTCTGGTGAAAACGTAAGCAACATGAAAGGCGAGGTAGAAAGAATGGTGTGAAGATCTGATTAGTCCCTAATCAAATCTTCAAGTGGGAGATTGTTGGGGCGATTGTTTTTAAAATTGATAAGTGAGCATTGTGCAGCACCATTATCTTTCTTGTGCAGCAGCAATGGGGCGGTTGATGGTGCAGCACTAATTGATTAGTGCAAGATTTGATTATCTAGCATTAGTTTAGTTGAAATGTTAGCCTATAAATACCAAGCCCTTTCCCCATCTTAAACCATCCCAAACAAATAAAACACAGGTATCTCTTATATATAGTTAACAAATAATTAATATAAAGAGTGGTTTAGAGTGTTGTAATTGTGAGGTAAAAATAAAGAGTTTGTACGACTTTACTACGGTAAAAGTCGGAGAGTTGTAATTCCTATTTTACACTCATAGTAAAGTTCTTCTACCTTGTCCGTGGTTTTTCAACCTAAATTAATTTGGGGTTTTCCACGTAAAAATTTGTGTGTGTCGTATTTTTCGTATTTCATTTATTGCTGTGTTTTTCGCTCTATTGAGATGGGTCCACTTTACAACATTATTAACCAAGAAGAACATAGATAATTGGTTTCCACGTGAGGTGGTGCAATTATAGTGAATCTATTAAGTAATTTAATCTATCATATTACCTATAACGTCAATACTACTTTTTATGAATTATTAGATCAATGAACAATTTTACTAAGGAATGATAAATTATTTTTTTATAGTTAGTAATGATTGATTTGGTAAATCATTCAATATACAAATGTCAAGACAAAATTTATTGGCTTTTTTATGTATTTATTTATTGAAGCTATTTCAGTCTAAAGTTTTTGTTTTCCTAAAACGAATGAGAGTTTTACTAATGCACTTTTCATTACTATTATTGGTGGTCAGTAAGAGGTTAGCTCTTGAAGAGATGCAAGGGTCGGGGCGTCGGGCCACATATAAAGCATCATTAACTTTTTTTTAACTGATTGAATTCGTATGGACTATGGATACATAAAGGTTAGCAACATTAGCATAATTAATCAACCTCTTGGCCTAATTAGAGAGACATGCAGTCACTTAACCTCGGCTTAATTGGTTTGTCACGACTCCCTCTAATCCCCCGTTTAGAATTTTAAAAAGAATTTCTCACTTAATCTAAGATGATAATCATGCCCTATTAATCTATGACAATGTCTTAACTAGTTTAAAAGAAATTTGACGACGTCACGTGCGTAGACACAAAAATGTACGATATATCTTAAATTAAGAGAAATTGTTTTATATGACCATTGCATACTTTGCATAGTCGATGCATGGTTATACTGTCGCATGTTACACAAATTAAATGTCTCTAATAAACCGATAGTAAAATAAAGTATTTTCTAGTTGACTCGAGTGTTGTTAAAGGCGCGGGACGTGGTGTTTTCATAGCTAGAGACGAGGCTTAAGCTTTGAGGCATGGGGCGTAAGTCCAATAAATTTTGTTATTTTAATATATTTTAAGCATAATATTATAAAACGAGTATATGATAATACAAAGAAATGTGGAATAAACCAAAAATAAACTTATAGCCTTGAGAATATTCAATATATATACATTTTTTTATAAATCACAATTGCAAACCCCTGCTTTTTATTTGAGAAAAGTACATTTACACCCCTGAACTTTGATCGCGGACGCACTTACACCCCTGAACTTTTTTGGAGCACTAACACCCTCAAGCTTAATTTTTGAAAGAATGGTACCCCCGCAACACCCCCACACGTGAGAAAGAGAATATTTTATGCAATTTTTGGCTCCGCGTGCACGTGTCGTCAAACACTAAGGGCAAATTCGGTAATTCGAACACTAAGGGCGGTGTCGCGGAGCCAAAGATTCCATAACACTCCTAACTTTATATGTATATATATGTGAACAAGAGAACGGAGCATACCATAACACTCCTAACTTGCCCTTAGTGTTTGAATTACTAAATTTGCCCTTCGTGTTTGACGACACGTGCACGCGGAGCCAAAGATTCCGTAGAATATTCTCTTTCTCACGTGTGGGGGGTGTCGCGGGGGGGTACAATTCTTTCAAAAATTAAGCTTGAGGGTGTTAGTGCTCCAAAAAAAAGTTCAGGGGGATAAGTGTCCTTTTCCCTTTTTATTTTATTTACTTCTCTTTTGGGTCTAGAATTTTTAGAGTGGGCCAATTTTATATTTTTTATTCACTTATGGACTGGATAATTAAAAAAGACAATAAAAATGCAGACAAGTTTGTGGAGGCGTTTGCAATCATCTAGGGTGCTAGTTCATGCGCCTTTTGGGCTTCGGGCGCATGCCCCAATGTTTGAGGCGTGCACCCCAGAGAGGCGGCACCCCAATACATTGCCCATGAGTGTTTTAAGGCCAAATTTTCTCGAGGAGGCGCGCCTTTCACAACAGAGGTTGACTCTAATCAACGCTTCGAAAATTCTTAAAACCGCTGTAATTTGTTTTTTAACTATTTTGAAAAAGAAAAAATACCATTGAAAATTATCTCAAGTAGAAACATTTGCAAAAATAACTAGTTAACAAGATCAATAATAGAGTGTGAGGAGGTGGGAGGTGTTGAAAGCTATTGGAAAACTAAAAGACTACAAACTAATTGAATGGTTAAAAGATTTGTCCCTAAATTGCTGGTATTTCATCTTCCACTATGGCATATTCTCCACTCATTGTCAGTTTCTTTATATATTGAAAACGATGACATCATAATTTATGAAACAACTTAATAATAATTACATTGCAAATTAAAGATTCATATGTATCCCCCACAAAGTGATTGTGTGGAATCTGTGGAAGCCTTGCTGTTTTATTTATCCTTAAAGGGGACAATCAGTTGCTTCACGAGCAAATGATGCAACGTTGTCCTCTTTATTATATTCAAAGTATAATATATGAATCAAATTAATGATCGCTTTACATTTTATTGATTTTTTTCAAAAGAAAAAAGTTAGTTTACTATCTAATTACTGGTAGATTGGTCTTAACATCGAACCTCCGCGTACGACTTTACCTTTCTAAACTTGTGACCTTTCGTTATTCTTGTATGTTCCTAAAAGTAATTTCTCGTATCTTTTGAGATTTACATGATAATGGATACATATACTTTTTTTTGGTGAAAAATGGATACATATACTTGCGTAGTAAGTACTCAGATAAATGATAATATCCATATGCCATGAAGATTATTTGCAAAATCGTCCTTACGCACACAACCTTTTATAGAAAAAAATCAATTTTGACTCGTTGACTTAGCTCTAAATTTTTTGTTGTCCTTGTAATTTTTGTCTCGTTGACTTAGCTCTATTTTTTTTTTGTCCTTGGTAATTTTTGTCCATGGACTTGCCATTTCCATCAATTTTGATAGAAATATACCGCGTGTCGCCTGTAGCCAGGGGCGGAGCCAGGGGGTGCGAGCGGGGGCCACCCCCACCCCACCCTACCCTACCCTACCCCATAAGTATATATATTATATATATAATATTTAATATCAAAATGTATATTATTTTGTAGGTAAATAAGATATAGTTATTGAGTTACATATAAAAATATAAGTGTGATGAAGAATGATAAATGGAGATTTCCATTTTATGTATCATGTTAATCTTCTAAATAAATATAGTTACCTTAATTTTAGGAGTTAATTACGGAAATTTGCTTCAATTTATGATTTGATGAATGGCTATTTATCTTTGTTATTGAGAAAACTTAACTTTATATTTCTAAAAGATATTTATATATGTTAATAATTTAAAGGCAATTTAACGTACATATGAGATTCTTTTTGACTAGTTACTTTTGTAGTTATTTATTCGACTTTTCATACTACTCTTGATTTATTCTTATAGATTAGATTAATTTAGTATTTTAGATATCGTACTAGTGATAAAAATAAAATAAAATCATGAAGCTATTAAATTTACATCTATCCGAAGACTATATAATTAAAAATGTCAACATAGGAGATATATAGTAGCCCCAAGAAAGCTATATAATTACAAAAAATATATCTACTAGTATACAATCTCACATCTTATATGTTTCGAGAAGGTAGATAAATTCGTTCTACTCGAAAAAAATAAAACGAGGGTAATCACTTTTTGAAAAAACATTGTTGTATAATTTATGTTGTTTTAGAAGAAAAAAAAAGGCATTTATAATAGTATTATATTTATATTAAGTATTATATAGCAAGATAATTATACATGTCGTTCACTATTTCGCCCCCCCAAAACTAAATTCCTGGCTCCGCCCCTGCCTGTAGCAGCCATGTCATGTAGTACTAGTAAGGTGCTATATTTGGGTATGGCTATTGCAAAGGGAACTTAACCATGCCACTAAATAAGACCCACATGGAGCTCGAATATTACCACTTGTAGCGTTGTCAAGACTACATAAATCACTATCAATTTGATGGTTGATTGAGGTGGTCGTTGTCTAATCAACGCCGTCCAACAAATAAATGAGTCGACCGAGACCATTTATAGCTTTTTGGCTATTAGGTACAAATCAATTAGCTAATTAAGGAGTTGAGCACCTATTAATACTCTCTCACAATCAGTGCAATGTGCACCGTTTTGTAGTTTTTCATTCATTATTGATTTAATTAAAGTCATTGCAATATAAAAAGTGTGTTTTCAAATCGACAATTCGGTCATTTTGACGCGAAACTTCATCATGTTGATCTTGTCTTAGTAGACATCTAATTACCATATTTTACTCTTACTAACTTACGTTTCAAGAACGTATAACGGACAAAACAAATTAACTACGCTTTAGCGCTCAAACTTATACAAGATTATATAAAGAATGTATTAGTCTACCTAGAATATATATTCAAGCATTTATGAATATATCTTTGTCGAGTGTTAATTTTGCATGCTTTTAGATTTAATTTTGGCATGTAGGCAACTCAGAGTTCGAAAAATTTAAAAATGATAACGCATAATAAATCAGGGGTGAAAAGACATGAGAACTAAATCTAATCCTAAGGATACGATCAAGGTAAAGAAAAGATGTTCAACAACTAAAATAGAGCCTCGCATCAAAATATGCCTTCTACGAAGCTAGAGATGAAGCTCAACGTAAGAGTCTCGAGTAACCTCAAAAATGTGGCATGCACCTCGTCCAAAAATCCAATACAATATTCCCCGAGATTAAAGAAATCAAGCGCTATTAAATCGTCATGAAACAATCAAAATAGATTTATTCTAGGGGCAACCCTAATTTATGGATGTCATCATATATGTTTACCTCAAAGCAAAATTAGACGTTGTCAATACATCTCTTCATGAGGTGAAGTTGCACAACATCAATAGAAAGATTCCATTTGTAGCACCACTACATATTCTCCTTAGCTCGTTTGTAATAGACGGTCCCAACATAAACAATTTTTTGTATCTTTGTAATACTTATTGTCAAGAATATCATTGTTTTAAGTCCACACTTACAATACATCAAGTCCTTTTATATTTATCTCTTTTTATCCTTGCAATCCCAAAAATACTTTTCATAGACTTTTCTCTTTATCATCCCAACAATCCCATAATCAACTAATTTAGAGGGATCATAACGGACTACAAAGGAGTATGAGCAAAAACCTTATTCATTGACACGTGTTAGTGGTATATGAGTTTGCATTTCAACCTTCCACATTCATAGGATGATAGGAAGATGCTTCATAGTTCATCCCACATTTATATAATGCTTTCTAAATTTAATATTATAAAAGATCAAAGGTATGTGAAAATGCTCTATATCATAGAGTCCTCTTTATAAACTTATAATGTATTTGTTTATAGTTTTTATGAAAATGTATATGTACGGAATTAAGTTCAAACAATGTTATCCCCCCCCCCCCCCCCCCCATTCACCATATAAATTCAGTGGAATCTTAGATTATTTTTGCTAATTAGCGCAATTTACTCTTCTATTTACGCTGCCGGAGAAGAAAATGACAAGTAGAAAAAGAAGATGCTGGTGATAACTTCTTTGGTCCATGATTCCTCACTAAGTATTAATTATCATTATCTTCTTGTATGCTGTTGTTAATTAAAAAGGTGGTCCAATAATTAGGTTTACTCTACGCTATTTCAAAAAACAAAGGAAGGTGTCGAATATATACATGTTGGCTCTACGTATATATATATATATATATATATATATATTCGTCGATGACATTTTTATAAACTAGAAATTGTCCCATACTAAATATCTTCATATATAAAAGCAAAAAATAATAACGTTTATCAAGCCAGTACCGCCGGCCACTCTGTGTCACTTTTGCTAGGATCATGCCTTGTAAAAAAATTCAGAATCGTTTTTAATGTTAACTAAACCTAGTCAAGATGATAACAAAAAAAAAAAAAAAAGACCTTGTCGGTTGAAGGAAACATTAGTATATATTCTCAAATAACCCCACTTCAGAAAAAAAAAAAAAAAAAAACTCGACTAGCTTCAATGAATTATATAGAATCAGTTAAAGTGGGGATTACAAGTGTTTTGTTATTATCTATTTATATTGAGAGAAAAAAGAACCAATACTTTGACTTCATTAAACGATAGAACCAAAAAAATATATTGGGTCCTTTTTTTTTACGGTCATTGAAAGTCTTATGAAGATTAACCAGTTCGACTATAATTTTATTGGACCATTTTAAAACGTTAAACTTGTAATAGTAGTGAAGCAAATGCACATGTACATTTTCTGTTGAGGAAGAGTTGTCATGTTCTTTTGAATGGTTTACAGTTCATCATGAAGATAACATATACACTAATCTAATTATCATGTAGTAATCAAAAGAGTCATTAATTTAATGGTCACATAATTAAATTGTCAAATGTCTAGACTTTTTATAGGTCTGTCCTTTTCCTTTTTACATTGGTAGGGCTTGTAGATATTGGACCACAACTGAATTGGGATTAAACTGGAAGAAGTACTTGCACTACAATTAAAAATTATTTTTTTACATAAAAATGCATTTAATTTATATTGGAGAAACCAGCAATGTTCTTGCCTTTTTCCAAATTACTTTGGTTTTTCAAGCGTATTCAACTCATTCTGAAAATAAATTTTGCTGTATGTTCTTTAATTTATTGAAATAAAACAAAAACTAACATCATTCGTCTCCCTCTACTAACTTGATGACCATTAGCTAGGGATCTAAAATTTATGCAACTCATGATGTATCAAGTAATAAATGACTGCATTAACATTGTCGCATAACATTATGCAGGTTCAAGTCATATAATCGTGTCGATAGAAAATAAATTGCGTGAACCTAAGTCATTCATATTTTATGTCGCATTTAGCGCCAATTTTATTGATTGAAATCACAAATCATAAGACCTACATACAATGGTCACATTGTCACAAAATGGTCGAATGGTTAAGTATATTGATATAGTCTTTTTGCAAATTTTTTATGTACAAATCAACCACAACCAGAATAATTCTTAATAAATTGGGTTATAACTTATAACCAACTATGTTATTTTTAAGAAACTAATCAATTCTCAAAGGCACAAAACGCTTAATTCCATCAAATGAGTTGCAAAGAACTTCACCTCATCCTACATGTCATCGGTCCTCAAATGATCTTGTCTTGTTTCAGTTTATCGATTTCAAGGACATCGCTCCATAAACTTCTTGTAGGTCTTGCCTCATAACACTTGACGTCGATTCTCCAACCCCATCTTCAACAAGACTCAATCTATTATATACCTCGGTCGAAGTATTTTCTTATAAGTTCCGTATATCTTTAATCCTGTACTTTTTAGTGAGGCCAACGTGACCTGTATCAAAAACTAACATCATCATCCTTCATTATTACTTTGCTTAGTTCTAACCGCTTCCATCACCCAAGTAAGCCTAAATTGGATGTTGGTGGTACCACACTCATACCAATTATACATACATATATGTATGTATATGTATGAGTGAGTAAGTTGCACTCCGATTTCCATAGCAAGTGGTTGCCTTCCACTTTAAAGCCTACTACTAAAAACTTGTGGAATTGAATAACAATCATTGCTAATTTGTGCACCCAATAACAATTAAATGGATAACACTAGGATAATATATTGAAGTTATCAAAAAGTAAAATACTATAACATATCGTGGACCGCGAATCTTTTTTTGTTTCTTTGTATATCAGCCTTTCTACCCACAGTGTAAGTTAGCATGATACCTATTTTTTGTTAAAAACAAAAAAATGGAAAAAGATTTTTTTTTGGTATGTCAATTATCTCCAAACTAAAAATTATTAAATATCGATAAAATTCTATTAAAGTCATTGATGTCACATGTGTGGCCTCGTACAACATCTAGTGGTACTATTTCAGTCTGACCTTACCCGGACATAAGATAAATTGGACAAGGACCACTGCCAGCCATCAAACGGCGGGCCCTCTGCCACGTGGACTAATCGGATGACCTGTACGTTACCTGGGACCACTGATCGACTCAGGTGTCGCAGCAAATAATTACTTCCCACGTTCATTGTGGACCAAAAATGGCTGTTTCGTAAATATTAGTAAATTGCAGGGTCAAAGTGATATCCCCACAGAATCCGTGAGAAATTCTTTGCTGGGGTGAAGTGGAGCCAATCTCTGTTGCCTGCCTTGGAGCCGACAACCAATCAGAAGCCGACATCATACTACAATAGTACAAGTACAACCCCAATTATTTTGGTTAAACCTCGGTTAATGTATTTTGTATTTATTTATTTTTAGCTTATGATAATCACAGATTCTTAGGTTAGATTGCTAATTAGCTAGTTTCCCAAGAGCTTGTATACTTGAAGCATCATTTTTTTGGTAGTAACAATTAAGATTAAAAATAGTAGAAAAATACTAAAATATTTATATTTGTTAGAATTTGGAATGCATCACTTTTGGGGTTAAACAAGCAAGTATACAAAAAAACTTGTAATAGACTCTTGTTTCCAATTATGTGTTTTGCTCTGTAGTAGCAAGAGCATTTTAAATGTTTCATACCCTATTTGTTGTTTTTGTATTTTGTATTCGTATTTGCTAATTTGAAATATTGGGATTTCATGTTTCATGTATATATTTAGAAAATAGTTGTGTTCATGCCATATCATATTTATTTATTTTAAAACATTTGTGTCGACTTCTCAAAATCACAATGTAGTGTGTTGTTGCATAGTACAACGCATACACCTTATTTGTAAGTATACGGAATTACACATATAAATATAAAGCTTTGATAATAGTTCTTTGTTACTTTAGTAAAAGTGTTCAATCAACCTAGTAATTTTTTATTTATCACGAGAATCTTTCCTACACGTTTCAGTATTACCTTGTTTTACGTCTCTGTTACATAAGACAATTTATAAATATGCACATTAGATAATTACCAAAAATTGGTTGTTCTTCTTACTATCTCATTATATTGAAGTAGTTGCAAATAAAATCATTTTTCTTACAATTTCCCCACAAATAAAATTCCTCTTTCTTACAAACCAAAATACACAAAACTAAAAAATTCAGTTTCAAAAAGGAAAAGCCCCCACAACCCCATGACGTAATACTTGACCCCACAACTTTCTTTAATTTCTCTTTCCCCTTACAACTCCAGTTAAGACACAATTCTTAACCA
Organism: Linaria vulgaris; assembly: GCA_948329865.1. Lineage (NCBI taxonomy): Eukaryota > Viridiplantae > Streptophyta > Magnoliopsida > Lamiales > Plantaginaceae > Linaria > Linaria vulgaris. Next base: position 146,524,815 of record OX415249.1, on the reverse strand, counting down.
TAGTTAGTTAGGTTGCTTCACCTTACCCCACACACAAATCACACACACTGAACGTGTGCAGTGAAAAAGGAGACAACCAAACCACGTTCTGTGAAACATTTACTCACAACTTGTAACAGAGAGAGAAAGTAGAGAGAGAAAGTGAGCACTAAATCAGGGCGCACATTAAGGATTTTACAAAACCCATTTCATATTTCCATTTTAACCCAACCCAGTTTTTTCAATCGCATAAAGTTCAAATCTTTGATGATATACTAGCTGGGGTTTCGTTAATTCGAAGTGGGTTTGCTTCAATTTGTCGAATTATTTATCAAGATTTGATTTTTAATAAGAAAAGGGGAAATTAATTAGTACTTATTGTAGTTATGGCAAGCAGAGGGTTATTTGCTCAGCAGCAAAGTGGTTTCTCAGCTGAAGGTTGGTTTTTTACTACTACCCTTCAATTTGTAATTTAGGTATTTTTGTGGGGTTTATCTATTTTGAAAATAATTGATTTTTGGTTGAATTTTAGGTGGAGGAAAAGATGCTTTGTATGGAGAGCTATGGAAGGCTTGTGCTGGTCCTTTGGTGGATGTGCCTAAAGAAGGAGAAAGGGTTTATTATTTCCCACAAGGTCACATGGAACAGGTAAGGGATTTGGGGATATATACACGCATATATATATATATATGTATTTATATTGGTGTGTAGAGTTCAGATCTTGGTGTGGAGTAATGGGTTGGAGTTAGTTTTTTTGATTTATGTGTTTTTGTTGTGATATTCTATCTGATGTTTGAATTATGCTGTTGTTGGTGTTTTTTAGTTGGAGGCATCTACAAATCAGGAGTCGAATCAGAGGATCCCAATGTTCAATTTGCCTCCAAAGATTCTTTGTCGTGTTCTTAATGTTCTGCTACTGGTATTTTCCAATCTGTAATATTCGTTTACTTTCGGTTTACAAGATGGATAGCAGTTCGGGGTTTTTAATTTCTCTGTTGGTTATGCATTAGGATACTAGAAGTAACAATAGAACTTACGGTTAATTAGGTTGTAGATGTTGCATAATTTGTGGATTTTTTTGCTCTGTAGGCTGAGCAAGACACTGACGAGGTTTACGCTCAAATCGCTTTGATGCCCGAACAAGATGTAAGAATTTTTATGCCTTGCTGCATTTGTAGATTATAACGTTAGAGTTCTCTTCTTTAACGTTTACTTTGCACCCAAGGAAGAAGTTTGAAACGTATTAATGTAAACTTTTGTAGCAAACTGAGCCAAGGAGTGCTGATAGTTCGCCCGATGAGCCTCCCAAACCCGTAGTTCGATCATTTTGCAAGGTTTTGACAGCCTCGGATACAAGTACACATGGTGGATTCTCCGTCCTACGCAAACATGCTAATGAGTGCCTTCCTCCCTTGGTAATGAGTCCTCTTCTCTGAGTTGCATGTTCTTCATAATTTCTTTAACTACGTCTGGTTTATCTGTAACTTTCACCTTGTTGACTTAAATTGTGTTTGGATCAGGATATGACTCAGCCGACACCAACTCAGGAGCTTATAGCCAAGGATCTGCATGGAATTGAATGGAATTTTAAGCATATTTTTAGAGGTAATATCTCTTTTCTTTATCTAGTTGCTTTTTTACTTTAGAAGTCATTGATGTGGAAATATTTTCTCATGAAAAAAATTAGTCGATAAGACTACCAAATACCAGGATGTATTATATACGCAAGTATGGTAATTAGGAAAAACAACTTCCTGGACTTGGAAATGACCAACTTGACTTGAGCAGGTCAGCCTCGGAGGCATTTGCTTACAACGGGATGGAGTACATTTGTCACTTCCAAGAGATTAGTCGCAGGAGATTCATTTGTATTCTTGAGGTATGTAACTGTTGTTCTACACTTATATTGCTTTGATATGGTAATTTCTCACTTTACATGTTCATTGTTTTTAGGGGAGAGACTGGGGAATTACGTGTTGGGGTCAGGCGCCATGCTCGTCAACAGAGCTTGATGCCTACATCAGTGATTTCAAGTCAAAGCATGCACCTCGGCGTTCTTGCAACTGCATCTCATGCAGTTTTGACTCAGACGATGTTTGTTGTTTACTACAAACCAAGGTCTGATACTTGCAGTTTTTTCTTTTGCACGGGGAGCTACTTCTTTCTTCTAGAATAATATATTGATTACTTGATTTTTAATCTTTCAGAACTAGTCAATTCATTGTGGGCGTGAACAAATATTTGAAAGCTATTAACCATGATTTTGGAGTTGGCATGAGATTCAAGATGCCTTTTGAGGGGGAGGACGCTCCCGAACGAAGGTTGTTCATTTTACTCTAGTTGATTATCTACGATGTTGGTTATCCGAGTTGCTAAAATTTCCCTTAATACTTGCTTGATAAATCAGATTTTCTGGAACGATTGTCGGGGTTGAGGATATTTGCCGTCAGTGGGAAGATTCAAAATGGCGTTCATTGAAGGTCGGTATTTTAATTAGTGCAACTGGCCTTAATTATTTTGTTTCCGCAACTAAAGTGTTACTGTTTATCCTGATATCCCCAGGTTCAATGGGATGAGCCTGCATCAATTCCAAGACCTGAAAGGGTTTCTGCATGGGAGATTGAACCATTTGTTGCATCTGTCCCTACAAGCCTGGTTCCGGCCCAGCAAATGAAGAACAAAAGGTTTCGATCGCATATAGAGACCCCAATACCTGGTGAGAATGGTGGTACAGATAACTTGTATTCACATTTTTCTTTTAACTTGTGCATTTCATGACTTGGTTTGTTTGATATTGTCATGTAGAAGCTCCTATGTCAACTGCTTCACCTACCTGGCATGAGTCTCAACAAATGAGTCGTGGTTTTGATGGACGAAGAGTGGCGAATATAATTTGTGAAGAAACTGAAGAGAGTAAAAGCATGTCAGGTCGGTCCGTAATTTCAAACCATTCAGCTCTAAGCTCAGTCAAACCTGGCAATAATAGCCATTTGGCTTGTCAGAATGATGGAAGAAAAGCAGATACTGTTGCACCGTGTAGGTTATTTGGGATTGATTTGAATTCTCCTTCAGTCGTGACCCCTAATGAGAATTCTCCTTCCACACTGGGTGTAATTCCAAATGATGCTGCTGAAATTTACATTCCCAGTACACTATCTTCGGGTGATTCAGATCAAAAATCTGGCATTTCGAAAGATTTTAGAGACATTAAGCAAGATACGGTGCAAGTGCCATCAAAGGAGGTCCAGAGCAGACAAAATAATGCCTCCAGGAGCCGTACCAAGGTATGCGATGCGCGCATGAACTTTGAGCGTTGATTTTCTTTCTCAATTAGTTAATCACTGATTCATTAATACAATTTACCTTGAAAAGGTACAAATGCAAGGTGTTGCGGTTGGTCGTGCAGTGGACTTGACCACGTTGAAAGGATATGGCGAGCTCATTACTGAACTTGAAGAGATGTTTGAAATTAAGGGAGAGCTGCGGCCCCGAAATAAATGGGAAATTGTGTATACAGATGATGAAGGGGATATGATGCTTGTTGGCGATGATCCATGGATGTAAGTGCTGTTTCTTTAGGAAGAATATTATTTACATACCTCGTCTTCGGTATAGTTGCAGTTGCCTTTCCTGCCACTTGAATAATTAATTATAAAATACCTCGTGGAACTTTACTTGTAGTTAGGTTTTAATACTCCTGTTGCCATATTTCTGAAGCTTTGGGGAGTGCCTGTAGTTATTCCAGTGTTAGGAAAAACGTGTAACTAGAGCTATACTCGTTGGTTGTAGATGTAATTATCCCTTTTCTTTATCATGTACTTTTAAGAGACCGAATATGCTTTCCTTTTTCGTGCGTCTGATGTATAACAATTTTTGTTCAGGGAATTTTGTTCCATGGTCCGAAGGATTTTGATATGTTCTAGCCAAGACGTGAAGAAAATGAAGGGAAGCAAACTGCCTTTACCGACTACAGAATGTGAAGGAGCTGGCCTTAACTTGGAAATTATTGGAGACAGAAACTAAGCAAAAACAGTTTGCTTTTAGGCTCGTTTTTACCCTTTTGGTTCTTTTGGTTATTGTTTCAGTAAACAAGAAGAACATGGAGTGATGGATGGATCGGTAACTGTTAATGATGACGGAGGTAGCTTAGTTAGTCTGTCGTTCGGTTTTATGAATCTCTCGACTGCAGAACTTTAACAGTATCAACAACTAATGGAGTAGTAGAAGATCAGAATCTGTGAATAATAGGAGTGTGTGTGATTCTTGATGGTATGGATGAGAGTGAAAGAAAAAAGAGTACGAATTTCATCCTGTATTTGTAAATTGTAGTGTTTTTTATGTGTTTGGCATTTGGGATTGTTGATTGATGAACAAATGAGACTTTTCTCTTGTCTCCTAATTCAATGATTGTTGACCAAAAGTGTTTTAATTCTTGCATTTCATTTTTCAAGTTACTATTTTTCTTCATAGTCAATTATGACATTTTTTAAAGTTGATTGCATTAATGGAATCTTACCAAATTGGATCTTGTGTGCTAGTTACTAGATTTGTAGCCATTTTATGAGGCAGTAGTTTGACAACTGATAAAGACATTAAAGACAACTGATAAAGACATTAATCTTACCAAACTTCAATTTTGTGGTGTAAGAGCTTATACCAAGCTTTTACTCAAACAATTTTTAAAAAGCAATTTAAACCAGTTTAAATTGAATTTGTAGTGTTTGTAATAATAAGTAAAAAAACACATTTTATAATGTAATAAGACTTAAATACAAAGTATATAAATAATTAAAATGCACCTATCTTAGACAAGTATACGTTTTGCTAAATAAAATTAAAAATATAACAATAAACTGTTTTAATAAAATTTAATTAATATATTTAATTATTACATCAAAATGCATAATTATTTGTATAATAATATCAATCAAGTATTCTATCTTTTTAAAAAAAATAACTTTATTTAGAGATGTTAATATACTTGATTACTATTATTATTTGTATAATAATATCAATTAAGTATTCATGCAATAGACGACACTTTGAAAGAGAAAAGATTAAAGAATAATTTTTAGAGTTGAACGTAAATGAGAAAAGATTATAGAATATTTTTGTTCTTAATTGTGGGGGTGTAGAAGGCACTTGAAAAGAATTAGGAGAGAGAAATATTTTTATAATGCTCATAATTAAAATGAGCTTTTAAAAGCACCATCTACCGAACTTGTGTCTTGTGCTTTTTTGGCTTATTTTAAGACAAGATGAAGCAAAAGCCTCATATTCAAACACTAATTTATGGCTTCTTTAATCTTTATAAACAAAAGCCCACAAACTCTTTTTAAAAGCATTTGCAAACACTCTTAGTTAAGATTGAAAAACATAATTTGGAATATGCATGTGGCTTCAAGTTATAATTTATAAATTTTAAATAACCCCCCAAGTAAGAATAAAATACACAAATCACCATTATCTATTGGAAATTATACAGACTACTCTTGTGATTAATTTACCTTAATATACTCCAACCCTTAATTAGAGCCATTTCGACAAAGTCAAGCACGACTTGCCCCTATAAACGTTTGACAAAGCAAGAACAAATTTACTCACACATAGGGCGTCAAATTTGGTTTTGTTGTGGTGCGAGTGGTTACTAATGGTGACTCGTTGTATAAAAAGTTGTACAACCCTTAGCACTTCCTTCTACAAGAGACCTTATCGCGCTAAGCTACGATGAGTTTTGGAAAGAGGTGATTTGGCGAAGACGTTAATCTTTATTTTTCTTTTTGTCAAACAAAGAATCAAATAGACAAATATAATCACATGTTTTTTTTTTGGTAAAGCAACAAGCGTTGAATGAATACCTAATTTATCTTCAAATTTTTAATTAAACCATGTCCTATGATATTGAAAAGATTAAATTTCAATTGAAGCTATAATATTGTGGGGTTAATAGTTATTTTTTATTCAACACTTTACAATACTTGAAAACTTAAAAGCTTAACTTCACTACTCAAACCTCACACTACATTTCCTTTCTATTTTTGGGCTTCTTCTCTCGTTATTTTCTCTAAAATGATATGCAACTTTATTTGCAGGAGAATGTTGTAGTTAGTGAAGGATGAAAGCATCAAACTCTTGACAACCTCTTTCACCGAGCGGAAGCTTTGTAAGATTCATGTTATGCGTCAGACAAGATTCACGTGGTCTTTATTGGCGGCTCGAATAGAGCTCTAATTAACAATTTGTAAGAAACGAATTTCAAAAATTTGCATCTCTGAGTATAAAACAATTACTAATATACACTATACTCCTCAAATTTTGTTTCTTACTAATATACTAACACACATGAGTAAATATTAAATAAATAATAAATTTGAAAGTGAAAGACCCATGTATAGATTCGGTAATTACCGGGTCAAAATAATTCGACCCAAACCCGATTCGGATCCATATCTGCTCCTTTTCTTTTTCTTTTTGAAATAAAATAAAATAACTTCATCTCTTCTGCCTTGTGCAGAAAGAAGAGCATCATTCATTATAATCATTCAAAATTCGCAAACCCTAATTTCATTTTTTGGGGGGAAATTTATCAAATAGAGATGGATCCGAAAGTGACAGAGCTCTCAAATGCATTCGAGCGATTCAAAGCCGCTTTTGTACGGAAGGATTTTGATACTTGTACCAATCTCCTCTCGCAGCTCAAGGTACACCTTCAATTAAGCGGTTTTTTTTTTTTTTTAATATTTTACTGTTGTTAGATTTAGAGAGTTAGATTCGTTAATTCTGTATGTATGTACTGTGCTGTTAGATTATTGTAGCTGTTAAGTAAAACCTAATTGAAGTGGCTTGCAGAGAATGGGTTTTTTTTTGTGTCGAAGTGTTACGTGTACAGTTGTGCAGTTGTTGGGTACGTGTTGCTAGATCTGTGGATTTAGTTTGGTAGTGTCGTTATACATTGTGGCGGAGACTTGTTGGTATTCGGAGTCAGGAGCGTTCGAGGGGACACGCGATCTGAGGGTGAGGGGGATTCTCGTTTGTTTCGTTTTAGATTCCGGGAGGTGGAGAGTGGTCGAGGGACGCTTTTGGACGTGATTTGTTGGCTAATGAACATTAGAGGAACGGTTTTAGACGTGATTCGTTGGCCAATGAACATTAGAGAAAAAAAAAGGGAGTGATTAGGAAGAAGCTAGTGTTACGTGGTTCATGTAGGATGAGGAATTTAGCGGAATGGAACGGAGACGGGGAATTCATGTACCCTACTCGACGTGATTAACTTTTGGTTCTATAGCTTACCCTAGTTACAGGCTTGGTTGTTGTTGTTTGAATGAGATCTTAATGTATAGTAGGCGTGGGTTGGGCACTATGAGTTCTGCATAATATTTTGAAGAATGGAGTGTGTTTGAGTTCTTTCGAAATATTTGGAAGTTATGTATGCGTAAGCACTTTATTTGGATTGGTTTTTTTTCCATGTATGATGGAAATTATTGCATACTTGATGTGGCAGGTCCAACTGACGGGGTTCAGGAGTCTACCTCCATTATTCGAGCAAACACCGAATGCTGTCCATGAATTGACGCTAGCAAGTAATATTATATTCTTCACCTGTGTGATATATAGTTTTCTTGGTAGCTTTACATGTAAATCGTCATGTATGCTCTGTATTTTCTCTAACTTTGACTATCTTCAGGGGACATATATGAGCATGCAGTTGTTCTAAGTGTGAAGACTGAGGATCAGGATGCTTTTGAGAGGGACTTTTTCCAACTGAAGCCTTACTACACTGATGCACGGTGGGTATCATGTTAAATTGTTTTCTTATTTACTTGTTATGATGAGAAATGAGAGTGGCAAGAAGGGGATAAGATCTTTCCAGTGACATGTTGCAGTGTTTTTAGTTTCTGTGTTGTGAACTCACTTTCGGTGACCTTCGTTGCATCTTCGTTCCAATTACTTATTTCAATGAGTAGATAATAAGATAATGATAATCAGGTGCCATCTGTATTGACAATTGTTTCATATTCTTGAACTATTTGAACTGAAAGGTGACCTGAATCTAAGTACAACGATATAGCCGAGTTGATCTATGTTCTCCAAGTATAAGTGGGTAATCATTTTTGAAGCAGGGGCTGTAAATGTTAAACTTTGGTAGACGTTGGGAAGCGGCTGTATACTTGAGTTTTGTTTAAACTGATGAATTTTGTGCTTGGAAGTGCCTATGCTTCCTCTCAGATAAACTGAATTGAGATGAGATCTTATCTATTCTATATCTATATCTATCTGCATCTATATTTATATCTATATCTATACTATACAAGAGGGAGAGTTTTTCTCCTCCACATTCGTTGAGTGTGCATAGAATCCTTTACCCTTAATAAGTTTTCTTTTATGTTCACTTTACAACTTTTTGTACTGGCAAGATGCCGGGTTTCGTCGGCTGGGCCCCACTTATGGTACAGGTGAGAGTGTAGCACACTTGCGTAGCACATGCCGAATGCTAGTCATGTTTAGGAGAAGGGCCTTTTTCTATCCTCTGATTTAGACTTTACTTTATCATGCTTAATGACCATTGCATTGGTTACATCTCTGATTTCTCATGCTCTCTTTTCTTTTCATATTTTTTTTTCGCCTTAGCAAAATGCTCATGTACCTTTGTTTCATGTCGTTGAGCAGTGGTCGTCTCCCACCATCCTCCCAGGAGTATCCCATTTTAGGTCTCAACCTCCTGAGACTCCTGGTGCAGAACAGAATTGCTGAATTCCACACAGAATTGGAATTGCTTCCTCAGAGTGCTTTGGAGAATCCTTGCATCAGGCATGCTGTTGAACTGGAGCAATCGTTTATGGAAGGAGCGTATAACCGTGTTTTGAGCGCTAGACAGACAGTGCCAGATGAAACGTACGTGTACTTCATGGACTTACTAGCAAAGACTGTGAGGTAATTCTTTTGGTTGTACAGATTGCTATATCCATCACCTTCCTTAGATGTTATTGCATGGTTGCTGGAAATCTTAACATGCAGATATATATGTCTTAGGTACATGCATAGCTGTATAGATGCATACTATTTATGTCACATCCGTTGATTGAACAAAGTGATATAGGGTTGAATGATACTTTGAGCTTGCATTCCTTGGTTCAGGAGTGAAAAACTGTCTTCATTGTCAGCTTGTAACTAGTTTATCATATATGTCTGGGTGGTATGTTAACTGCAACTAGTGTGGTTTGTATTTTGAGGAGTGTAGATGTTTAAAATCCAACTTGAAAATTGAATAGTATGCTACAGCGGGTAAAACATTTTAATTTTTTGCAGTGAGGATAGGTATATTAGCTTGTAACCATCTTCGTTGATATTGTCGCCTTACCTTTGCCATAATATACACATAAGGCTTCATACTTGAAAGGAGAACGAAGATCAAGTGACAGTACATCCTATGTACGTAATATAGATCAAATTTGCTCCTTTTTCTGCTTTTCTTTTCAGTTGAGATTGCCTTGGATTTGTCTCTGATCAAGTCCAATTTTGTTAGAAATTTCTCTTATATATGAAATTTACGGTTTCAATCATCTGCATTTTTGGTCATCAACATGTCATTGTTGCTATTTGTTATGTCATTGTTAGGGACGAGATAGCTGGATGCAGTGAAAAAGCTTATGACAGCCTGTCGATAAAGGATGCCCAACAAATGCTGCTATTTTCTTCAGACAAAGAGTTACTTGATTATATTAACGCGGTAAACATTGTTCTGTTTTATCTTCTGCAATTTGGGTAATATCCCTGCATTTGTTTAGTTCTACTGTCCGGCGACGGTAGTTATAACTTATGCCAGAGGTACTTCTCATATTTGACTAAGTAAATATTTCTTTACAAATACTTGTTAATTGTTATTTTGATTTGCAGGACCATTCAGAGTGGGAGATCAAGAATGGGTTTGTGTTCTTCCAAAAAGCTAAAGAATCAACACCTTGCAAGGAGATTCCATCTTTGCAGCTGATCAACCAGACACTCAGTTACGCCAGGGAGTTGGAGCGCATTGTGTGATTCTTGTGGCCACACCTCTTAGTCACTACTTTTCCATGTTCTGTCTATTCGATCAGTGCTGTGCTCCTTTTTCGAACAGAAATGGGAATGATGAAAATTTGTTGAATTTCATTCTGTATGTCAGTCGTTCAATTTCCCTATTGGTGACAAATACTTCTGACATTTCCTTTAGAGTATACCATAAAGACAAATGTTTACTTTTGATTCATCTTAAATCCAACATTTTAGTAGTTGACAAGCTGAGTCCGTATATTCTGCATTACGCTGGTCCATCTCCTTTAGCGTTGCAACTATTGTGTGTGGGTGGGTGTGCGTATGATGAATAAACTATCTAATTGTGAAGCTCTCTTCAATGTTCAAATAACTGCAAATACACCCTTTGGAATTTGAAAAGTACATTTCCAATTGCGCTTGTCAAAGTTAACGCAACTACAGTATTAAGTAGTTCTCCCTTGTGTACTTGGAAGTAACTTGTTCAGGCACATTGACAAAATAGTATGTGTGTCTGAATGCACGGGGTAAAGCGCATCAATAAAACACACCACAAAATCTACGGTACACCCCTCATTGTAATCTTCCAGAACAGCAGTTTCCAATTGAACCAAATTCAGAATATACAATTCAAAATCAGGTCATACCCCCTTTCTAACAAAGTTACAGCACACATCCGCCAATTCTACACTTTGTCACTACTCTTTGACAGTACAACGCTGGTCAAAATGAGTCGAAATGGTTAATTTGCCATTCATTTTTCTACTACTACGTCAATGTCTGTTTCTCCTGCTGCTAGAAGTTAGATTGCCCCATAAAACTCTTGCAATAAGGCTGCTGCTCGTAGTCAGTTATCCGCCTCGCTGGAAATCATAGATAGTTGATCGTTCCTACTGTACCTTGGATCTTCTTCAACAGGGAGTTCACCAAGCCTCTCCTGTAAAATCACATTTGGTGACTCGAGATAGTCTATAAAACATAAAAACAAGAAACTTATGCACAACCAGCTCTCTTCCGAACTTCACTATATACGTGTTGAAAAATACTTATAGACATCTGAAGAATACAAGTCCAGAAACATGCACAACCAGCTCTCTTCTGAACTTCACTATATACGGGTTGAAAAATACTAATAGACATCTGAAGAATACAAGTCCAGTACTCGGTGTCTCGGTCAACTACCAACCTTCTAAAGTGCCAATGGGCCATCAAGCAAATTAGACTAGTAGGATGTAAGGCCAGATGCTTGAACGAAATATCAGAAGACTACCTTTAAAGACACATTCTGAGCACGAAGTTGCTCGTATTCGCTCCTTATGCGGGCAACCTCTGCTCTGAGGGATGCATTTTCTTCATTTAAAGTTTCAGTACGCTGCGCCAATTCATCACATTCTGCCTGAATTTAAGATATCAACATATGGATTATCTTCAGAGTTCAGATATTATTAGATGGCCGAGTAATAAAGACAACAAAAAGGAAGCAAGTACCAAGTACCTGCTTGCGCAATCTGGACCGTCGAGCGGATTCCCTGTTTGATTGCTTTCTTTTCTGTCGTTTGAGCTCCCTTGCGTTCTGAACTCACAGAATACATATAAATGGTTAGGTCGAGAGGGTAAAAATGAAACCAAAAATCTCTAACCTCTAAATATGAGTACTCGTGAGCAACCTAGTAACTAAAGTATTTCCTTTGCAGGAGATTCCACCTTGAACAATAACATTCCATATATTTGCATACACGTGTAAAGTTTTTCGCCAGGAATGGAAACACAGAAACAAGACATTAAGGAACATGCAACCAAGAGACGCAGCAACTAGGAAAGCGAAAGATGTTATATTTCCTAAATGTGTATCCTACCATATTAAATAGAGTACAACAGAATATGATGACTGCCTGAAATCAGTAAAAAGAAAAGTAAAGCAAACTCAGATGTTGTTGGAAGCAGACAGCAGGAAAAAGTAATCTATGTGAATTCACGATCCTATGTTCTCTTCTTTTTGCTGGATTAAAAGAAAAGGAGAAGAAAAAGGTAATCCGCAATCTTAATGCTAACACGTGTATCTCCTTTTATTCGTCCACCTAAATCTTTGGAAAGTAATTTTTCTTTAGAAAAAATCGTCAGTAATTTGATTAGTAGTGTATGTTTCTGAAATCCAATCTGTTTTAGGACTTGCGTAGCATTATTCATCAGTCAAGAAATTCTGAGTGGAGAAGAAGTAAATCACATCAGGGAAACAACTAAATGTACACCCTCTAATTATTTGCAAGAAGAAGCAAAACAGGAAATAAACAGTTTTTGGTCAGAAGAGAATAGACGTGAAGACCTGTACCCAGTGTTGTGACTGGGCGCTATCTCGTGACCCTGAAGCAGCCATTCCAACAGCAACCGGAGTACCAGCCATCTTGCGTCGCAGTGCAGCATCATCAGATGATGGGGCAGTACTCCAATAATCCATTCCAATATTCACATTGGTAGTGGTACCAGGAACACCCGAGACAGGAGTTGGAGCATGCACTTGCACCATGGCCATGGTTTGATTTACCATAGTGTGAGGTGGATATGACTCACCATTCTGAGAACTGTGAGTTGCACTAGCATTCTGGGATGGTTCAGCTGTAGCAGTTACACACAGCAGTTATGACCAGCAGAATGTCGAATATAGATGGAGACAACAGGATAAGTTAAACACTTGGAGCCACACCTGAAACTGGCCTGCCATTGGACTTTGTTTGTGAATCCTGTAAGAGTACCAAAACAAAGTTCAGAAGAAGTAGGGGAAGTGCACTCAACACAATCAGGGGATATTCATATCCCTTCATCCTCATTAAGAGGACATATTCTGAAGCAATACACCCAGCCAAGGTGTAGGAAAACTCTATTGGAAGTCGTTGAAGTTATTTCTTTTCATCAGTAATCAGTAAGAAAATAGCTAAAAGGAAGACAGAGTTCATTAGAAGTAAACTATTCCATTATCCGCTTATCTATCTGGATATGCCGTAAGTGCTTTGTTCCTCCGTAAAGAATCACAGGTAGCATTAGTAAATATATAATACCTAGGCACTAGAGTTGTGCCAGGGTTTAAAATTGTATTGGTTCTCTTTTCTATTTTCCCTTTACCCCCTTATCCAACAAACATCAGTCTGCAAAATCATGTATATGGTCAGCATCACTAGTAGCTTATGAATACATTTGCCCCTTAGACCCGTTTTAGTATCCAAGTTATAAGATAGCTATTTTTCCGACAAATGTATTGAATTCTAAAAAGTGCTACAAATTTCACGTAACAACCAAACAGGAGCAAAACAGTGAGTGACAAGGACAGACTGATGTACAAATTATATTTGTTGAATTTACTAACAAACTAACATGAAGTTTCAGAGGAGGAATTCTCTATCCAATTTAATCATTCTGTACCTTTGGTCGCTTGGAGAGGCTGAATAACTTCTAATAGGGTTATTTTACTTCTTTTGCTTTCAGAATAAAACTAAGTTAAGTTTTGTTTTTGGTCAAACTCGTTTTGGTGTTTAATAGCACAGAAGAACAATCTTGGAGAAAGTATGTGAATCTCCCAAGTCCTGAGCACCAATAATTGTTTAGAGTATAGATTCTTTAGAGGAGGACAACTGCACACAAATTAGTAAACATGTGATGCAATGTGAAGCTTACATTTTGAGAATTGGAATCACTTCCTTCATTTGATCCCTCACTAGCACTATCAGCACTGTGTATTGTATGCAAAAGGCAGGATAACCAAAACCAATAAACTCATCAGATAAACCCTCACTCATACCCATAAAAACATATAAAAATATAAAAAGGGTTTATTCAAGTAATTAAATGGTTAGATACACAGTTACATAATTAAAGCAAACTAATACAGGCAGGAAGAAATATAATGCCAACATAAGGAGCACAACGGCAAAGGAAAGACGAGAGACCAGAGGAACTAAAAGTAATTTAAACAAAATGTACAATGACGCAAAAGTGTATTTTCACAAAGTATTCCCACCGGAGAGGAAGTTAAGGGGAAGCAGGGAACTTTTATGTCGCAGTAAGTTTCTAGGACCATGGCAATAACAGCAAAAAACATTTTTTTTTAACTCAACCAAGAGGGTATAAATACAAAATACGTCAAGTGCGGGAAAATTACTTTTTTATCTTTACATTCTACAACTGAAAGTTATTAACTCCACTCAGACCAACATTTCACCTTACCTTTTAGAATAGACACCATTTGCAGATGCACCTGGTGTTTTCCCAGGTTCATTATTCTTCCCTGTAATCATATTTAAACTGCCCAAACTTCCTTTGGATCTTTTGACCGGAAGTTTTTCTTTCCCCTCAGATGCCCTGCCATCGACCTCGGTGTTGCTTGGCGCGTTAGTCTTCACAAAAGTACAAAAGTCCACAGAAATGGTTTTCCTAATTACAACCTTTTGCAACAAAAAACTAACAGAATGGAAAAGATATGTAAGTGCTACAACGACCAACCGATGCTTCAAGAATAGGCATGGGAAATGGACTGAAAGGATACGCCCCCTAATTAAGTATACAAGCAGATCAAAGTTAGGGCCAGGGAGTATGATAGAAGCAATTGAATTACATATTTACATAAACAAAGGATGGAAAAATACTGGAGTCATAGATGGATGAGCATAAACGCCCCCGTGCGGGTACATTGCAACATATGGGTGCGGTGGATTACCGTAGGGTGGAATAAATTGCTGGAAAGAGCAGACAAAGAGAATGTCAACTACAATGTGTGGTGGTGATAATAATCACAGAAAGAAAGAGAGTGCAACTGAATCATATTGAAAGTTAAGATTAGATTAGGCATTAAATACCCACCTTATAGCATAGTGCGTAGTAAAATGAGAGACTGCAGAAAATGGAATGGTTGCTCAAATATAATCTTTTGGATGAATTGATCTAGTAGGATGTTGACAGAGGCTAACTTACTGGGCTGTGTTTGTAAGAATTGGGTAACAACTACCTTACGATACTTTGAAGTAGTTGGGCATATAATAAGGAACTTCAATGTTTAGATTTTACTGATTCTCTCTAGCTGGAAAATAACAGTGATCAAACCGCCTTTTTTCAGAAATTTTAGTATATCGAGTTTAGAACCATTCAGTTTAAAGCTTATTCTGCAAACATTAACTGGTAACAAAAGATACTGATCTTGGCTTCCTCTTAATACTATACTATTACTTAGCAATAAGGTCCTTCAGCTTTCTTCAAATGTTGAAATTGGCTCGAGACTGAAAAATTCAAAGCTCTTCCAGTCTTGATTAGTTATCCTATGCCAACTTGATATGTAAAGGTACTTCCAATACTAAGAAATGACCATTTCCGCCAAGAGTAATGGATAATGCCACCTAGAATTAGCAATATCAAATTTCTCACATTATAGCAGTTACAAACACCATTTCCTCAACCGCCATGTCTACAAGGGTGTTTCATACCAGATATGTCAACTTAGAAAGAGTAAAATTGCTACATAATGCTAAAAGTCAAGCAAAAGCGTAAAAAACTAACTTGAACTCCCCACATGTAGGGGTGTGCCTGTGGATTCGGCGCCAAGAACCCATGTGGAGGCATAGGAGAATACGCCTGCAATAAAAAGATACCCCCCACTTCTATTAATACCAAGGCCAAACTTACTGAAGGAAAGGCAACAAGAAACATTAACCTGAAACATTGACCAATCCGGAGGAACTGCGGTAGGAGCCATTACGGCCGGCTCCTGCAAGTTCCAAAACCATGCATGCGTTAGGTTCAAATACAACCAAAATTACCAAAAACAAAGCCAAACTCTCACACGCAATACTACCATTGGTGCAGGATTTTTTTGCTCCCTTGCTTCTTTTTCCTTCTTGGATGATTTATCCACTTCATTACTCCCCATAATATAATCTATATCAGTATACCACCTCCTTTATATCTAAACACGTGCAATAATTGTTTAACAATATATCATTGAATCAAAGCTGAAAAAAACTAGAATAAGACAAACTACTAACCATCATAAGTAACTAACTATCCATATTCCTTAATAACGAGCGAATACTACACTAATTACACCGCCTCTTGTTAGCAATTCACAACCATAAATCATCCGACCCTACACATACGGTCCATCATACAAAGGTTGAAATTGCAAGGGACAAGCACATCCCAAAGTAACACTCTCAATCTTCTACTTCTAGAGATGGTAGACATTTATTTATTTATATATAATCCCTAACACGCCACTCACGTACAGGCGGTAACTCTTTTTTATTACGCCTCTCACTGAACACTACATAATGTTCCTCTCACGTATAGGTTGTAAATCTTTTTGCCACGCTCCTCACTGAACATAATGTTACAGCTACAAAATTAATTTAATGCTCCACATAAACACCAACAGGAACAAATAAAACATAAGGAAAGGAAAAATAGCTAAAAAACAATAAAATTATTATGCTTTTAAAGAAAATAATTAAAATTAGTGATACCATGAAAAAGATGAGTTAACTCAGCTATAATAAACCAGCTCAACCTCTAACTCGCCTCAGCTAACTACAAACCTAAAATAAAAATAATATAAAATAAAACCTAATGCAATTGAAAAAAGAATTAATTGGGGGAAATTAAATTAAGAGATATACAGAATCAGGGCTTTGATCGTCGATATTGGTGTGTCGCTGTCGTGAGGATTTGCAGAGGGAGAGAGAGAGAGAGAGAAAGAGAGCCGATGTGGTGTCCACCGTGGATTGAAGTGGTTGCTGAACCTATTGTAACGGCTGAGATGGAGGCACGTGTTGCATCTACGTGTGCCCGAGTTGCCCAATTGGCATGGTGGTACTACACATGGAGCTCTATTTTGTTCATCCATTGTCTAGTGTATTTTTATTTTTTTGGTGTAGAGCAGGAAATCAGTAAATAAACTATGCTAAGTCGCTACATAGTAGCCTGACAACGCGGTTCGGTGTTGTATCCAAGAATACATTTCGGTTCCTCTCATCGAAATCTAATTTTGCAATTGCATCGACCACTCGATTGACGCTCTTCGAAATCCATCGCATCTTGATATTTCAAGCTTGCCGGAGCAGTTCTCTACATTCCGTCACAAGGTTTGAAGCACCTTCATTGTGCCCTCGAACTTCCGTGATGAGTTTGAAGCATTGTTTTGAATCCGTCTCAACTTCGATATTCGTTAAGCCTTTGTTCCAAGCTAACTCCATACATTTTCCTTAAAATTTAAAATATAAGGTTTTCACGAGTCTCACATCGAGCTGTCGTCCAAGCATGAATACCTTCGTTTGATACAATTTTTCGTAGAAAAATATTAAATTCGAGATATTTCGACGAGCGAATTCCCTAATAAACGAAGTCACCTGTACATAGTCACCCAAACACATACTCGGATATCATACTCAAATATCTCATGAGTAAACCCGTTACTGGTACAAATAAACATGAAATGTAACCAATGTTTATTGGACAAAGCAACCCCAAAGATTTGGGACATGAACGGTTAGCGGTGTATAATAAAGATTTAATTAGAAATTCAAAATAATTTTAATATAAAATGACCCCGTTATTTTACCTTTATACCAACTATCGTTCATTATTATGCTATACAATGCTACAAATGTGTAAAAGCTATGAATTTAGGACATGCATATTGAACAAAATGACTGGTGATTAAACTTATGAGACACTACAAGAAAATCAAAATGTGAACAATAACGGTTTATTCCCACTAATTTCAACACAATGAATCGATTTTTCAATGCTTGGTGAAAAGTTATCGGTTTACCTTAGCAATTTAACAAATTAGGTCATAGAAATTGATAATAATGTTGTAAGAGTAGTGTAATAATTTACCTCAACATATAGTATTTTCCGCAATGTGCCCCCAACATTTATAAAAGAAAAGCCTCCCCCTCAGTTATTATATCTTGTGCGAACTTTATCATGAATCGTTGATCGACCGTTCATTTTGGACATGTGTCTATTTTCTTATTTTTAAGGTTTAGTTCCAGTGGAAAGTTTGCCCATGTTTCAATAAGTAGAGGGTGGTTTTCTTCTTTTTTTAAACGTTATGGTGCATGGCATACGTTGATTACTCTAAGTAACAAAAGTAAGAGAGAGGACTAATAAAACTAACACACAAGAGATACTCGATGTTTATTTCAATAATTTACCCAAATTTAAAACGAAAAAAGTAATACTAAGAATTGCTATGTATGAAATAAATGAATTTAAATATTTTTCAAAAATAAACATATCATGAAGGAGTGATGTGTATTTCATATGCAACATATACACTAGGTATTTTTGTATGATTTAGGTGTAGTGTGTGATGATTGAATTTAATATTAACTTGTTTTTAATTAAGTATTTTGGTTGCTATGTTTATTTTTCAAGTAATTTCGATGTTATTTATTTTGCCGATGTACTTTGATGTGATTCATGAGCAATGCGTTTAAAATTATTAAGGCTCAGTGTATTTATAGGTAACCTAGGTGCGGTGTGTTTTTAGATGATTTAAGTACAATGTGCTTTAGGTGATTTACGTGCAGTGTGTTTTAGGTGATTTAGGTGTAAACTACTTTTTAGATGCAACATGTGATTTTAATCAATGTATTTTTAAGTGATTTATGTCAACATTATTTTTAGGTGTTGTGTGAGATTTAAGCAATTTAGGTGCAATTGGTTTTTAGTTGAATTAGGTTTAATGTATGTTTTTTAGGTAGTATAGGTGCGATGTGTATTTTCCAATGTAAGATATTATGTATGTATTTTAGTTGATTTAATCTTAAGTATCTTACAACATATTTGGTTGGTGTGTCGCAAAATTATTGAGACATTGGTCGCGATATTGGCTATAACAATAAATAACGATGCAATTTCTGAACCTGTCAAGACTTTCGAGCAATTAAATCAGTGGACCAACTCTTAGTGATATTTGATTATTTTCAGAGTAGCTCTTGTAAAAAATGTCAGAATTAAAAATATCTCATATTGATAAGAAGATGAACATAGACGATCATAAGTTGAAGCAAAACGTCAAAAATAAAACAGAACTACAACGAATATGTTAATTTCTAAAATCACCAATAAACTATAAACTAATCATTACAAATTTATCGATTTACACCACGAAATA
The DNA here is from genome assembly GCA_948329865.1 of Linaria vulgaris. Classification (NCBI taxonomy): domain Eukaryota; kingdom Viridiplantae; phylum Streptophyta; class Magnoliopsida; order Lamiales; family Plantaginaceae; genus Linaria; species Linaria vulgaris. The sequence continues at coordinate 146,505,650 of OX415249.1, read as the reverse complement.
TATCTTCAGTACTCGAAAAAAGAAAACACCTCCACCAAACAACATCAATCAAACATATAACTTCAAGACCTTGTCGCACCTCAATACGAACTAAACACAAATTCAAGTTGAATCACACACATGAATTATCCGTCTTAATTCTTTTCCCTACAAAGGCAAAAGGAATGCAAGGGATATAATAACTCCAAGTTACCATTTACTAAACATCTTTTTCTCCATTACTTTTTAACATTTTTACCTCCTTTTCAAAAATTACCTCAATAGAGCAGAAAGTAAAATACGCGCGATTGAACCCCTCTCTCTATATATATAAATACACACACACACACATACAGCAAACGTGAACATACACACGCGAAGTGTGTTTCTTTAAGTGTGTGATTTTGCGGATCAATCATGGGTTACGATAATGATCCGTAAGTAATATATTTTCTTTTTTTTGCGACTCCGATGAGTACAAATTTGGGGATTTTGGATTTTGTTGTTGTTATCATTCAATTCCGCTTCTATTAGAAAATGATTTGATGGGTTATTGAGAATTAGGGTTCTTCGATCCGGGATTTGGGAGTTTCTGTTATTTTGACTGAATTTAGGGTTTTTGTTGGAAATAGAAAATTGTGGTTATAAGATTGATTGACAATTGCATCGGTGAATTTCGGTAATTAGTTGCTTTTATTGGTTCAATTTTGTATGTGTGTGTGTGTGTGTGTGTGTGTGTGTGTGAATTAGGGTTTATTGATTTTGAAATTGAAGTGGAATTCAGCTACATTGGTTGTATTGTGTGTGTGTGTGTGTGTGTGTGTGTGTGAATTGGGGGTTTATTGATGTTGACCTTTTGTATTGCAATACAGGAACCGCGATGAAAATGGGGAGCCATTGATGGACTTTGACGAGGATGTCCAATCTGATAGAGACGAGCCTCAGCAAGATCTACTGGACGATGATTGGGACAACAATAATGATCGTCGTGAACGATCTCCAACCCCTGTGTACGACTCGAAAGCGAAGCCGCGAAAGCGGTTGATCAAAAAGGGATCTTCGAGTAGGGATTCTGGGCCGGTGGATTTTGGATTGGATGATGACGAGGGTGATGTTGGTGCGGATGATGTGTCGGCGATGGTTAGAGATGACTATTCGGATGGCGGGAAGAGGAAGAGGGATAGACTGGAGAAGGGGAAAAATGTTGAGAAGAAGAGGAAGGAAGAAAAAGGGCACAAGCTTAAGGTGAGGAAGAGTGGAGGAGGGAGAACGAGGGCTCACGAGGCTGATCCTGAGATGAAAGAGATGTGGGATACCGTTGCGGGCGGGAATTCCGAGGTTGGCCCCTCTGCGCTGTAACTTCTCTCATTGTTATAAAGAAAATTAGTTAAATAGTTTCTTGTTTTCACAACTGTGCTATTGTCGCTTTGTGATGTGTGTATGCTTTCCACGTGAATCATTTGCCTGTTGAAATTAATTTAATGAGCGTTTGACGGTGCAAGTCATCTGGTTTTGGAATTTTGTGGAGGTGTTGAAATTGCTGATCAAAATTTTAGCCGCTATCAGTTAAAAAGCGGTGAATTTGCGAGTGGAAGCTGTATTGTATTATTACCAAATGTGTAAGTGCATTACTTTTTGATTTAGCTATGCTAATTGGTTTGGTTTTAAAATGATATAGGATGATCAGGATGGTGTAAGGAATTTGGATGATGATAACTTCATAGATGACACTGGTGTTGATCCTGCTGACCGCTACAGAAGTGACAATGAACACTCCCCAAGCCGTGCTCCTCAGGTTGGATTCTATGATAGGCAGATAGCATATGGATTTAAATATTTTTTTTTTTCTTCTTCTGATTTCTATAACCTCCAACAATATATATGTCGTATTATATTGCTCCCATGCTTACACTTTTCATTTGAACACTATGACATACTATGAAATTACTATAAATTCCATAAATTCAGTGACAATTTATCTTGTCTAACATGGAGTTAGCCAAAGTTGTGAAGTAATCAGTAGATGCATAATTAAACCGAGTCTTAGTTGGAGATTTTCCTTAAATTTCTGCTTTGTGAATTAATGTAGCTAGCTTATGTCCGCTCCCTAACTGATTTAATATTCCCAATTAATTTAACAGGCATAATTGTATGTACTTTTTCTCTAAGAAATTCTACTTTGAGTGTAAATTAGCATAACGAAAAAGTTCTAACTGTTAGTGAATGTCTTTATAGCGTTATGTGAAAAGGAAGAGGGACTGAAATTACTCGAACGATGATTCTTCTCTCCTTAAAGTCCCATCTCTTATGACAAATAACAGTTTGAAAGCTCCATTATTTCCCCTTAGTTCCATTTCAGAGGAAGACCTCTATGCTTGCAAGTGCAACTCATCCTTCATAACCACTCCGTCACCCTCCTTAGCTTCGAAATGCCACGTAGCTAAAGAAAAGAAAACAGAAATAGTGATCTCTGATGCCAGCTGCTCCAAATATTTACACGGGCCGCGTACGTAACAACACCTGTCAGCTAAATCTACTAAATTTATTTATAATCCCGCTGATAGTTTTACTTTTTATATCATTCTATGTCATAGTTCTCAAAGCCCCTTTACCTTAAACTTCTCCCCCCCCCCCCTCTCTCTCACACACACACACACAAATTAAATTAGACTCCTCGATCTTGCTATGACTTTGCAAAGAAGAAAGGTTACCATTTTTTTACCAACTTTTTTGTGCATTTAATTATTAATTCTTGTAAATTTCAGTCGTTGAAATCAGACAGTCTTACCTACATTTTCCTTATGCTTAATGGGTCTTTAGCTTACTTTATGATTCTGCAGGCAGAAGAAGGGGAAGAAGACGATGAAATCAACAAGCTCTTCAAGAGTGGAAAGAAAAAGAAGAAAACAGAGAAAAGTGCTGCAGAAATTGCGATGCTAGTCGAGAATGTGATGGCTGAACTTGAAGTTGTTGCTGAAGAAGACGCGGAACTGAATAGACAGGGAAAACCCGCCATTAATAAATTGAAAAAGCTCTCTCTGCTTACCGATGTCCTCTCTAAGTTAGTTGCTTATCTTCTATTTGTTTTCATATTTGATGTTCCTGTGTTGTTGACTACAAATCTCATGGCTGAGGATCATTTTCTATGCAGAAAGCAACTTCAGCTAGAGTTTCTGGATCATGGAGTTTTAACTCTCTTGAAGAATTGGCTTGAGCCTCTGCCAGATGGAAGCTTGCCCAATATAAACGTACGGGCTGCAGTTTTAAAGATTCTGAATGATGTGAGAAGATGGTTCCTTTTTACTTTTTCTGACATACCTTTTCAACTACGCACTGTAGCATTCCTTTTGAAAGGTAACATGTGTTTGTTTTTCTGTAGTTTCCAATTGATTTGGAGCAGTACGACCGGAAAGAACAGCTAAAGAAAAGTGGCCTTGGAAAGGTCAGGGTTGCTATTAATGTCTGATACTTTTTTTAGTATTTCTCCTACAATGACATTAGTAAGTGGATTACTAGTATGGTTGACGATGTACCATTTTAATAGGTCATTATGTTTTTCTCAAAGTCGGACGAAGAGACTACCGCAAATCGGAAACTCGCGAAAGAGCTGGTTGATAAATGGGTAATATAATTCTCCATTCACAGCTTATTAAAGAATACAGAAACTTGCCTAGGTAGCTCGTCCTTTTCCTTTTCCTTTTTTTCCTGCTCGCGAGGCGGGTCTCATTGTGTTTGGTTAGAAGACAACCTAATATGTTTACTCATACAATAAAGTGATATTTGGTGGTTTTATTTTGGTCAAAGAGAAAAGTTCTTGTTCATTGTGGGGGCTTAAAGTTTAATGCAGCAATTTGAGATTGTGACAATTTATACCAATGCTTGTTGTACTTTGGTTTCTGAATCTTATTAATGCAGAGTCGGCCAATCTTCAATAAAAGCACAAGATTCGAAGACATGAAGAACTATGAGGAGGAAAGAGTTTCCAGGAGGACTCCTGTTAAAAGGTACCAATCGTCTTTTGAGTTTATAGATTGCTTATGTAATTTTCGACAAATCAATCAGCCTAACAACTGAATATCTGTTTTTGATCTTCTTCAGGGGTCCAAGTAAAGGAGCAGGAATGGCTTCCGATGACCTTGATTTAGCAGATTTTTCACAGTAATATGTTAATTCTGCTTCTGGTGTCGTCAATCTACTTTTGCCTTGTGTTTCCATTTTAATATTGAATGCATCTGACTTTAAATTTGTATGCCAATCTGCAGGGGGTCAAAACCCGGACAGTCATCATCGAGGATGCAGCATGCCTCGAGGCCTGAGGCAATGTCAATGGACTTTATGGTGCGCCCTCAATCCAAAGTTGACCCGGATGAAGTTCGAGCACGTGCAAAACAAGTGGTGCAAGATCAGCGTCGTGCCAAGGTTAGGATGCTTTTTCTGTTGGAAGAAAATGTCAGATGTGAAACATAGCTGTAGACAACTATCATGGCATGTTCGTGCTACTTTAGTTGCTGGTGTGTTAATGAACGGTATATACGATACTTATTGCTTGGGTGCTGCAAAATGTTGTAGATTCTTGCTCAACCTTTTCTTTATATGATAGGCTTGAGGATGTACTCGGGCTTTTATATTTCAAGACAAGAATGGTCTGTTTTTTTTAGCGTGCTAGTAGGTCTTATTTGAATTATTAAAACCTACTAACTGATTATAGTGACTCGGCTCCAAAGTTGCGGACTGACTCGTGATTAAATTGAGTAGCGAGGAAGTAGTCCAGTCCAACTCCAACATATTAATGTTATATTTGTTGTTATGTATGAGTCTAGATTTTCTTTCGGTTATGTCGATGAACTGCTGTAGTTTTATGATCCTTCTACTGCTTAAATTAGTGCATGAGTCCCTGATTTAATGTTTCTTCTGTTGTTGCAGATGAACAAGAAACTACAGCAACTAAAAGCACCAAAGCGCAAGCAGCTTCAGGCCACGAAACTCAGCGTGGAGGGTCGTGGAATGGTGAAATATCTGTAGTTGAATGTTGTGGGCTATATCTAAAAACTCGGCGTCTGAATGTTTTATTGTATAATTACTACATACAATTATCTGCCTGACATGGATCTTACATACTTTCATATCTTGTATCAATCGAAACTCGTTTTGCGTTTTGGACCAGCGGTGATGTTTTATGACTCGCTTTCCTTGAACTGGCTGTTTCTAATATCTGAATGAAGGTTTGCTTCAGGCTAGTTACTAAGATTTCAAGTCGAATTTGGCCAATAAGTCAAATTAGGCCAATAAGTCGAACGAGGCTTATAAGTCGAACCCAATTCGACTTATTGTTGAAATCTTTCTTTTGTTTTTCTATCATTGTGGAGCCACGTGTCGTGATCGGCCGTACATATTTTGGTATAACAAAAATATATAAACATTTGGCTCACAACGAACCCTTTTTCCATCACATTTCATCTAAATTGAAGAACTTAGTCTTAAATTTAGGAATTATATTGAAATTAAGAAATGAATAATAAAAATTAAAAGAAAATTGCGTCCTTTATTGAAAAGTGTTAAATCAAGAGAGGGTAAAACTGTTAAACTGTTAAAAGTAATACATAAGATAAAATAAAACGTGCATATATATGAGAAAGGGTAAAAATACCAAATTCCTCTGGAGATTTTTTTTAATTACTATACACCATAACCTTTGTCAACTTATGCGATTTACCACCAGTGCAAAGGGCAATGTCAAAAATACCATAGGTTAGCTAGGCCGGGTTTGATGTTATTATCCATTCAAAAATCAACTGTAAGATTATTGCATAGTTAAAATGGTTAATCACTAATTCAATTAATTGTTGGTGGCGTTGTTATTGCGTAGAAGCTATTTGGAAATTTCTCGTTTGAAAATAGAGACCCTTGTGGTATTTCTAAGGAGTTTCTTTGGTCTTCACAATCTCCAATAATAAAGTAATTAAACAAAGACTTAAGACTCTTGTGGTCATACGTAGTTAATTAAAGTTTAAACTGACAATGACAACGTGTGTGACGAGACATCAAAACTAATTGGACGGGTCAATTATATTAGTAAATGCAATATGTATTAAAATTTCAATGGTAGGTGAAAGGGGCAAAGTAAATTTATTGGAATTATTGGCCAAGGGCTAAACCAATCAGTTATACTTACAGTAGTGTATTATTGTAAAAAAATAATGCAAAGTGCTATATATATATCAACAAAAGTTATTAAACTTGGCGGAAGCTAAGCTGCAAGCCGCCCAAAATTTCTCGGTTCCAAATTTTACATAATTTACATTTCTAAGGAGTCTATGGCGTTCAGGTCAAGTCTACTTTTCTTTTAAAATTTATATTGCAACTGCTCCAATAATTTTACGTAATTTAATACCGTAGTTGGTGATAATTAATTAGAACAACTTGTGAAAGTACTTTAAAAGAGATTGAATGGGTATAATAAGCCTGATAACAAATTAACAATTTGCAAACAAATTAATGGTGGGGTCGGTGGACCATACGATCATGCATGCATAATAGGACAACACATCACGATCATTATTCACTAGTCCTTATTACCGTTAATCCTCGAAAATTAGAAGTAAAGAAATTGATTATCATTAAACTGCAGTTTTGTCATTATTAGTGCCTTTGCTTATACATAACACGTACGAAGGCTGATTTATTGATTTTCTTTTGGTATTATATGGCAGTGGGGTTGATGGTGCTAATATTGATACTAATAAAAAGTGTAAAGAATATTATATGTCAACTAGCTAGAATGCACACGGCATGAGCTACAAGTATATATTAGTCAATACTCCAGTCGAGTTACTTCATATAAGCTTCTTTGCTATTAGCTTCTAATACTCCCAATCAACTTCTTTTCACATATTTTTCTAAGTTCCCTTGATATAATCATCCTCAAATATATTGATATAATCATCCTCAAATATATTTACCAATCAATCAATAAAAAAAAAAACCAGTGCCCAAGTTTTTGGTCTTAATCTCTCAATAACATGGCAGAGGCTTTTCTACAATTATTGTTGGATAACCTCAGTTCCTTGATCCAGAATGAGATCGGAACAATTATGGGCGTGGATGATGAAATGAAGAAACTCGCAAGCACGCTGACGACAATCCAAGCAGTGCTAGAAGATGCTGAGCTAAAACAGGAGGAAAGCAGGGCCATAAGAGATTGGTTATCCAAGCTCCAGGATCTTACCTACGAGATCGACGACATCCTGGACGAGTGTTCCACCGAAGTCGAAAAACTTCAACACGAAGGTGGTAAATCAAGTCGCTTCAGCTTGAAGAATATTCGTATTCTCAAGAATATTCTCTACCAACGCAAAATCGGAAGAAGGATGAAACAAGTCACAAAAAAGTTGGATGATGTTGCTCAAGAGCGTGCAAAGTTTCACTTGCGTGAAATGCCAATAGAGAAGCAGAGCAAAGTTGCTTTCACACGCGAAACAAGTTCCACTTTGAACGAGCCTCATCATGTTTTTGGTAGAGGCGAAGACAAAGAAGAGATTGTCGACGTATTGTTGAATCAAGTCAAAGATTGTCGACAACTCTCTGTCCTTCCCATAATTGGTGTTGGAGGCCTTGGTAAGACTACGTTAGCTCAACTAGTCTTCAACGATAATCGAGTAACTGAGCATTTTGATACCAAAACTTGGGTGTGTGTCTCCGACAACTTTGATTTGAAGACCTTGATTAAGGCAATTATAGAATGTCTGAGTCCAAATGATTCAAAGTTAGAAAGTTTGGAATCTCTAAACCAACGTCTTAAGGAATTGTTGGATCAGAAAAAATACTTGATAGTCTTGGACGACGTTTGGAATGATGATCAAGAGAAGTGGTTGCGTTAAAAAATATCTTACCATATGGCTCAAATGGTGCGTCAATTTTGCTCACCACACGACTCAAAAAAGTGGCTGAGATAGTGTTAACACATTCCGCACATTATTTGCGAGGGTTGTCGAATGAGGATTGTTGGAAACTGTTGAAGCAACGAGCACTTGGGCAAGAGGAAGAGCTACACACTAATCTTGAAGCCATCGGGAAGCAGATAGTGGAGAAGTGTGCCGGTGTTCCTCTAGCAGCTAAGACTCTTGGAAGCCTTCTAAGGTTTAAGAGAGATGAGAGGGAGTGGGTTCACATTAAAGAAAGCGAACTCTGGAATTTACCACAAGAAGAAACTTCTATTTTGCCTGCCTTGAAATTGAGTTATCATCATCTTCCTTTGAACTTGAGGCAATGTTTTGTGTATTGTGCCGTATATCCCAAGGATGCTTGGATGGACAAAGAAGACTTGATTCGCATGTGGATTGCACATGGCTATATTTCATCAAACCATCAAAAAGGCGAGGAAGATGTTGGTGATGAAATATGGAACGAACTTGTTTGGAGATCCTTTTTCCAAGATGTCGATTACTCTTATAACCGAGTATCATTCAAAATGCATGATCTTGTTCATGATCTTGCGCAATCAATCTTGGAGAACAAAGTTCATGGAGCACAACAAGAGAACCATATTGGAGGTGGACATAATAACAAGATCCGCGAGGTAAATTTGAACGAAGGTACTATGGCATTTCCTATATCTTCTCTTACTGATTTAGATCCGTCTTCCATTATTAAGAAATTTAGTCGCTTGAGAAGCTTTTCAGCAGTACACAATTCATTACGCGAAACAAAGGATTTGCCTTCCATAATATATCATTTGAAACACCTGCGACATTTAGATCTGTCCAGTGCAAATGTTGGTACTCTTCCAAAGGAAATATGTTCTCTCTGGAATTTGAAGATTCTAAATTTGACTAATTGCTACAAGCTTGTGCGGTTGCCTAAGAAAATGAGGGACATGCATAATCTCCGTCATGTTTTATTGAAAGGTTGTTATTCATTGAGTGAGATACCACCTAATATAAGTCGATTGACTTTCCTTAAGACGTGGCCTATATTCATAGTGGGTCATGGAAAAGGTGATCAAGTTGAAGAGTTGCAGCGGTTGAATCTCGGAGGGAGTTTAGAAATTAAGCACCTAGAGAGGGTGAAAAGCCATGTAGATGCAAAGAAAGCAAATCTAGTTGAGAAACGTAACCTTCACTATTTGAGTCTAGAATGGGCATCAGAAATTCCATCTAGATTAGAAGAAAATGAGGATGATAATATATTGAAAGCCCTCGAGCCTTACTCGAATTTGAAGGAGCTATCAATATTTGGGTTCAAAGGAAAGAAGCTTCCTTTTTGGATGGACAATTCGACTCTGGAAAATATGGTTGAACTTTGTATCAGAGAATGTCCAAATATCTTGCATCTTCCCCAAGGTCTGGGAGAGCTTCCCCGTCTTCAAGTATTGGAATTATCATCTCTTGCAATAGAGCACATAATTGAGGATGAAGCTGCAGCTGGTGTTGTTCCATTGAAGCCGAAATTCCCATCTGTGAAAAAACTAGGCTTGAGTAGCCTCCCCAATCTAAAGGGATTGCGAAAGGAGGGAACGAGACAAGTCCATATGCTCCCAAATCTCAAGGAGCTTTATAAATCAGGCTGCCCTCCTTCTTTTGAGAATCTTACTGATCTTTCAATTGATACTGTTCAAGAGCCAACGACAAATGCTCTTCCTGAAGGATTTAAAAACCTCATGCCAGTGGAGGAATCCTTGGGACTTGTCTTACAGTCTCTGCAGGATCTATGGATATTTGATTGTCCAGAATTTATCGAGTTACCAGATGATATTAAGTACCTCAGCAACCTCACGTCCATCATCTTTGGTTGTCTTCCAAAGATGACACGCTTGCCAGAAGCCTTACGATTTCTTCCCTCACTCGAAGATCTAACTCTATTCGGACTCACTGAACTGGCTTCACTCCCTGACTGTTTTGCTGAATTAACTCATCTCAATATTCTGTCTATTGCTTGTTGCAAAAAGCTTGTATCACTTCCTGAGTGTATACAAGAAATGAAGAGTATCCAGAATCTAGAAATCTTGCGTTGCCCAGAATTAGAGAGACGATATGAGAAAGGAAAGGGAAAGGATTGGCACAAGATTCAACACATTCCTCGAGTCAATTTTGTTGAAGATGAGATCTTTGTTGATTTAATAAAAGAGATTGTGTCTCAGATGAAGTTTAATTTTCTTAATTAATCTGTAAGTCATTCTTATATATAGTAGAGGTATATAGTGATAACTGATAACTGACTTATGAGGCCATCGAGAAATAAATCGTCTTTGAAATATTGGTTTTTTTCTTCACTCACTATTAATTATTGGTATTTTTTTCTGTTTCTTTCCTCCGTTTCTTTTATCTGTTTCTCTTGATTAGATTTGACTTTGAATTTGAGTGTTTGATGTTTCTTGTTTGTTTAACTAATATAATTAATTAATGAGTCCTATTTTTGTGATACAAACATTTAAATAGAGACCTAATTGCTTATGTGATATTTCATCCTGATCTTTGATTTGCTTAATGTTGCAGGTGGTCATAATAATATTGCTTCTGGGATTCTATTGGGGAGGCACTTTGGCGTGGCTCTTATATTCCTTTCATAACATAACATATGTGTGTGTGTGTGTGTGTGTTGATTCATTGGTTGTAAGAAGTTGTTCCTATCTATTCAATTAATTGGCTGTGCCCAAATATATATAAAAATATATATATATTGATGTATGAGAATGATACTATCTGTTGTTGCTCTAACCTATGACATTGATGTATGGTATTTAATTTGAGTGTTGCAGATTATATTGTATGTTTAATTATCAATTTATCATATGCTCTTCTCTGTTGATGTATGGTCTATATACTATATACAAATGGCGGATCCAGAATTCAAATCTGCCCGGTGCTAACCAAGTCCAGACTAGCTCTAAGCCACCACGGTCCACGAGTTAACCTTAATTTTTTCAATTGTGTCCTTAAGCCGTAGCTCCCCATTATCAAGTACCATTTTTGTTTCTCAAATTCTAAATCGACCACACTACAAAGCACCAAAAGCCCACAATTTCATTCTAAATGCTGCCAAAAGTAAGAAAACGGATTGTTAGATAACACCGAAATTACCCCTTCCACTGGTAAAATGTAGTCCACATAATAAACCATACTTAACATTCAAAAAAACTAGTCCTCTCAAGTTTTCATAAGAAAATCGAGGACATTTCGTGTTGCGGATTACTTTTAATTCGTACAGATTCTACTCTGGATCAAACTCCAAGTCAATATGGACATTTTGGGTGGCACTGAATGAGACGCATTTTGGTAGAAAGCGAATTATGAATTTCTAGTTTTTAGTAGATTGTAAGCATATCACATAATTCTTGTTAAAACTAATACTCGTGTTCTTCTTTTTATCATTTTTTTCAAGTGACTTACATATGAGATTTCAAATTTGAAAAACCATGGAGTACACGAACTAATTTCTACACAGAAACAAGAATTTTGAAAAAGTAACATTCATTTACCAGTAGTCTTTACAAGAGCAATATCCATCTCTAAAATGGTGGAACATATTCCGATCCCTAACTCCAATCTCCCTTCCATAAATCACTGATATAAGTTTAGTATATGTGTGGCAATCACTACACATCCTAACACTTCTTACTATCTTTATAGTACTCCCCTCACTTGTCTGTATCAATGAGAATGCAAGTGCCAACTTCTGACTATGCGATCGCAATCTCCGTTGTTTCTCTTCTTCATCGACATCCAACAACACCTCCGATGTATCGGGAGAATACCCTTCGAACCTCAACTGCCACTCCATTTGGTACAACATCTCGTATATCTCACGCCAACGAGGATGCGTCCTGTCATCCGACACAAACTTGTGAACTTTCCTCTTCACCTCAACCGAGCTCGAGCCGGTTACTTGTCTTAGTCGCTTACGAACCACTCTTTTCCAAATCCCGGAAACTTCCTCCCATCTTTGCTCATGTGCATACAATTTAGAAAGCATGATATAGTCACATGGATTCTCCGTGTTCAAATCAAATAGTTTTTCGGCTGCTATCTCCCCTGACTTTAGATTCCGATGAATCTTGCAGGCGTTTAGAATACTTCGCCATATAATGTCATTTGGCTTCACCGTCATACTATTTACTAGCTCAAAAGCTTCGGTGATCATCCCAGCTCGGCCCATGAGATCAACCATGCAGCCATAATGCTGGATTGTCGGCTCTATCCCATGCTCGCGTCTCATTCTGTCGAAATACTCGACACCCTTTTGAACAAGCCCCGCATGGCTACAGGAACTCAAAACTCCTACGTAAACAACATCGTCCGGTTTCAATCCTTCCTCGAGCATTTCCTCAAAAATGGTTAGCGCCTCTTCTGCACGCCCGTGAGTTGCTAGACTCGAGATCACTGCACCATACGACTTCTCATTTTTCTCGCTCATTTCGCAAAACAAATGCATGGCTTTACTTATACACCCGCATCTTATATACATATCTATTAAGGAAGTTTGTACCGCGATGTTCAATCCAGACAAGTTCCTAACTAAGTACCCGTGCGTGCTCTTGCCCGAATCTAAGGCGCCTAAATGAGCACAAGCCGAAAGAACACTCACCAGAGCACTTTCCTCTGCCCTCCAAGAACTCTCGTAATTCATCTCGCAGAATAATCTCAGACACTCACCCCACATTCTCAAATTCGCGTGCGCCCCGATAATCGAACTCCACGAAGCGATACTTTTCCGATCCATCTGCTCAAAAACAGAACAAGAAGAACTTATTTTCCCACACTTCCCATACATGTTGATCAAACTATTCTGCACAAACAAATCTTCCACTACACCAAGCTTAACAATCTGGCCATGAATCTGTACACCTTCGACGAGCGCCGAAAGTCCACTACATGCTTTTAAAACAGCAGGAAATGTGTAATTATCTGGATCCACTTCCCTCTCAAGCATTTCTAAGTACATAAGTATAGCTTCTACCAAGTTTAAATCTTTAACTTGCCCTCTAATCATGAAATTAAACTCAAATGAACCTGGATATTCGATTCCCCGAAAAATCGAGCATGCATAGTCCATGCTGCCCCATTCTGAAAGAGCACAAGTTGCAAGAAGATTACTGGCACAGAATGAACTATCGAACAATCCAGATTTCAGGATTTTGCCTTGAATTTGCTTGAATTCCACCATGTTTTTGCATTTTTTTACTAGTGAAATGCATTCTTGCTCTTTGTAACTGAAATCAATATCTGAGGTTTTTGCATGATTTTCATGTGGTGTTGAGAAATTGAGGGGCTGGTTAAGGACAAATGCCCCTACCATAGTAGTATAGTACCAACTTACACCATTAGTTCATCATATAAGATTGAGGAACTGAATACTAAAGCATGCAAAAACTCAAACTTTACAAGAATATAAGCTAATGTATTAACATGAAATATGGACTTCATTTTTATTTTGTGGTTAAAAAATATGGACTATATTTTCACTTTATTTTGATGATAATAAGATTGAAGAGTTTGAGTTTCATTGAATTAATGGAAATTGAATGTCATCCACGAGATATGGAATTTGAATATCAGCCAGAAAAAATTACAGGTCATGTATTTTCAGATATTTGTGGATAGGATGATGATAGGTACCAAGGTGGTAGGCTCCATAACGTTGTGTCTCATGTTTTTCTAACAGAGTTATGCCTCTAATAACTTAGGACTTGTTTGCTTGCAAAATTAACAGTAGCATGACTATTAAATACCCTTACTAATATACTTATTGTATATAATTAATACATAATCTGCCTAACAAAATGCTCTAAACAAAGCTCAACAAAAACAAATAATAGTATGCTTGCTTGTACTAATTGACCCAAGTATATAATCCAACTCATTTGTGCAAAATAATATTTTTAACCTTAATTTAGTCTCAATGCGTAAAAAGACGAGGTATTATGGACTATATGATTTAATCTTTGTTGGGCATTATTAGTTGGGGAGTGTCCAACTAATAGTCACAAGATTAACCCGCCAAGTAGGAGATATCCCGCTATAAATATTGCAAACCAAATAGACTTGAATTATTAAAAAATATGAGAGAATTATACAAACTACCCTAAAATATGAGGTGGTTACATAGACTACCCTTCATGTTTGAGAAATTACACAAACAACCCTTATGTACAAAAAATTAAAATTATTATGACAACTTTATAACTTCAAATTATAGCAGATACTAAACCTCGTCGACATTTTTTTTTCTTTTTTTTTTTGTCTTTTTAAACGAAATAAAGGAGAGTTTGTATTTTCTAAGCAAATTTGATTTATTTTTGGTTTCTTGTGCAAGATAAATGAGTTGCGTGAATTTATGTGCAACAAAATTTAATATTTTGTATACAAATAATCGGCCATAAGATGTGCTTGTGTAATTTCTCAAATATGAGGGGTACGCCATCCGGGATTTTTAACGTTTTGGTCCCTTAAGTTGGCTCATCCGCGATTTTGGTCTCATAACTTGGAGGGCCGCGATTTTGGTCCCATAAGTTGGCATACAGTTCGATTTTGGTCCCTCGGTCAACATTTTTGAAAATCTATCCGTTAATCACCTACGTGGCATCAATTGACCGATTGCGTGGCAATTTTGACCTGGATTTAGGGCCCATCTATACACATGGCATCCATGTGGATAAAAAAACAAAAAAATAATTCATTAATTCTTTAGATTTTTACAAAAAAAAAAAAATTTATTCTTAAATATTTATATAAGAAATAATTTAAAAGTTACAACTATTAATTTATAATTTTAAAAATTATATCATATTCTTCACCACCCCACCCCCACACCACCGATTCTTCCCTGCCGCCGCCGCCCCTCCAAATCCCAAATTGGGAACACAATCGTCGCCCTTCCGCCGCCCCTCCAAAATCCCAAATCGAAACCCTCAACAAAATCGAAATCAAAATCGAAATTGAAATCGAAATCGAAATCGAAAGGTTGTGTGGCTGGTGGAGGTCGGGCGATGATGGTGAAGGTCGTGTGTGGTGGTGCGTGGGGTGGAGGGTGGGGCTGGGTGGGGTGGGGCTGGGTGTGTGCGTGGGGTGGAGGGTGGTGCGGGGGTGGGGTGGGGTGGGGCTGGTGTGTGCATGGGGGTGGTGGGTGTGTGCGTGAGGGTGGGGTGGTGGTGGTGCTGGGGTGGGGGGTGGGTGCGTGAGGGTGGGGTGGTGGTGGTGCTGGGGTGGGGGTGGGTGCGGTGCGTGGGGGTGGGGTGGTGCGGTGCGTGGGGGTGGGGTGGTGGTGCGGGGTGGGGGGGTGGGGGTTGTAAGATTAATTTTTTTAAAAATTATTAGATAATTAATTATTCTGAAATTAATTATTTTGAACTTAATTATTCTGAAATTAATTATTCAATTGATCAAGAGAGAAGCAATTTTTGCCACGTGTGTGCCATGTGTGTATGTGGGCTCTAAATTCAGGTCAAAATTGCCACGCAATCGGTCAATTGATGCCACGTAGGTGATTAACGGATAGATTTTCAAAAATGTTGACCGAGGGACCAAAATCGAACTGTATGCCAAGTTATGGGACCAAAATCGCGGCCCTCCAAGTTATGGGACCAAAATCGCGGATGAGCCAACTTAAGGGACCAAAACGTTAAACATCCCTACGCCATCCTTCATGGGTTATTTCTCCAATATTTTCTTCTTAATCACGTCAGTTAAATTTCAAAATATTTACAGGAGCTAAACATACACTAAAATCGAAACTTCAAGTAAAACGCAATTCGTAAAATCGCATGAATAGTGAATCTTTCATTAGCTAAAAAGAATAGAAGTTGGGCTGTGGGCTGGAAAGTGGAACGGATGGGCCATACTTGGTACCATTCAATAGTTAGGTGTTTGAAATGGAAACTTAATTAGACGTTAATCAAGGTGGTGTTTGGAAACTCTTCAAAAATCAAAATCAACTTTTAACTTAAATTAAATAGTTTAAGGTGTTTGTAAATATAGCTCCTAAAACTTTTTTTAAGCTAAAAACTCCCACAATCTTGAAGCAGCTATGGACATGCTTCTAGCTTATGGTAGCAATTATTAAATTAATTAAAATATCTATGTACAATTATACCTTTTATCTTTTATTGACCAATAACATTCATATTTCTAACAATAAATTAAGAAATACAATCGGAGCATTCGCTTTTACACACAAGATCTTATTTTTTACCGTATTCGAATTTCTTTTTATCATATGCGTGGGTTATTTTTCTCATGAATTTTTTTTCTTGAAAATTTTGGCTATTTAAAGTCGAAACCTCTTTTGTGGTTAAATATTACGTCATATTGCTAAAAATTTAAAAATATCAACCTACTAAAATAAATAATGTTATCGTGTAATCCATGTAACTAAAGACTTTTCTTCATTAGTAAATATGACTATGTTGTGTTTTTTTTTTTTACTTGTATTAGATGTTACGGTAATACATTTAGATATTGAAATGTATATGTTATGGGTATTGCGGTCTTTTTATTGAAAAATCAGCAAAATCACTTCTTCTTTTGCAAACACTCTACTATAAAAAGAACAACGTTTAGCTAGTTTATCAAACACTCTCAGCTTACGACTTAAAGTTGATTTTAGAGCTTAAACTTAAATTATAAACTTTTTCTTATTAAGAAGAGTTTGCAAACACGAACTAAGTATCTTGGTTAATCTACTTACTTAACCAGTGTTTAATGGATTTATAGATTATTATTTTTTTAGTTGTCACATTATTCAAGAATTTACCATGTTTTCTTTTAACATAGGGAAGATCCTATTCATTATTTAATTAGGAACTATATACACGTCCAACATGTTTCTATTATATTCAGTGGAACATATTGATATGGAAGAAGATACTATCGATTAAAATCTGTCACGTGATTTCGATCTTTTGTCATTGATTAATTACCGCATGATCAAAAGTTTTGGCCAGTAAATTTTTTAGTAGCAATACCGCCAATACGTATGTGAAGCTATTTGTCTACGTACGACAAATATAATGTCATGAAAGTTTCGTACGACAGATTGTTACTTTGTCACATGATAAACCTAAATCTCGACCTTAACTATTTCTTTTATAATGAAATTACACCAGTTACATGCTCTATCACGTTAATTTGCTATTTATTAATAAGGAATCTGCATGTATCATGTCTTTCAAACCGAAAATTGCAAAAACCTCCCTTTTTATCCAAATTTGCACAAAACACTCTCGTATTAATTAAGTTTTTTGGCGTAAAACTGGCTTGTGTTTTAAAAATTCCTGCACTAAAGCCCCTCGTTATTATTTGTGTCGAACGAAACCTCTTAATATTTTCAAAGATCTTGCACCAAACTCTTTCGTATTTAATTTTAGAAACCTGCACTGAGCCTCTTGTGTTTTTAAAAATATGCACCAAACCCCCTCTATTAAGAAGGTAATATCTACAATTTACATTTAATTAAGGACTTAGGTGCATAATTTTTAAGAGCCCGAGAAGATTTCTTGCAAATTAAATAACACGAGGGAGCTTTGTGTCAGTTTTTGAGAAAGAGGGTTTTGAGCAGGATTTTTTAAAATACGTGGATGTTCTACGCCAAGAAAATAAAATTAATAGGTTTTGGTGCATGTTTTTACTAACATATGCGAGTTTTATGCATTTTTCCTCTCTTAAACATAATTTTCTATTTTTTTCTAAATAGTTATATAGTTTTTACTCTTGTATTTGTTACTAAAATCTCTAAATCTTAGTACAACAATTTTCAGTTTCAGAGAAACCAATACAATAACATGGGATCCAAGTCCAGTCAAATGAATAAAGGTCATGAAGAAACACAAATGATCTTTTGTGGGTAGTAGTTGTCGAAGCAAAAGCAATAATGCAACTGCACTATCAAGGATTTATTGAATTGTCTGGATATGGATCAGGTCCCAGTTGACATTTGATTTTGTGGTCCTATTACATGTTTCCTCATATTACATTATTGGAACCTAAATTTATAACTGTTGTACTCTTATAAAAGTGTACACACATTATTTTCTATAGTTGAGTGATGTGAATGATTTGACACAAACACATGCTGCCATACTATTAAAAAGACGTGTTAGTTTTATGCTGGTATGTATTTTGTGAAAAAATCTAATATATACTTGTGTTCCTTTAAGTACTTAAATGGCATAAATCGTTAATGCACCCGATTAGTCATTAAATATGTGTTTAAATTGTAGATAGTTATTTTTGGAGTTGATTAATTTGTCAATTACACAAAAGAAGGTTCTTTATGTGATTATTGTTGCAGATTATTATTCCAATATAATGTAATGATGCACTTTATTAATTTTTTAATAAAATATAATGATAAAATTGGGAATAGACCTAGCTGTATTCTAGCACGAGCACTCTATGGATAGATTATATATTTGCTTTTATCTTAGTCCAAGATCTTGATACTTTTAATAATTAATATTTTGCTAACGAAAATGAAACATGAGTGCTTTATTAGAAAATCAAGTTTGCTTTTTGCAAAAGTTGGTTATGTATTTGTAAAGTATTAATATCGAATTTTCGGAGTCAATTTCATATAATTTCTTCTTGTCCATGCCACAAGACATAATCATTTGAGTACGATGGAATTTCAAGGTCGGGATTTTGTCAAGCCAACATTGGTTGATTAAATATATGTGAACTACCTGTCGTTGTCACTATTTGTATTTAGAGACTTATATATGTTGGAAAAATATAAAATAATTGAATTTGCCAAATAAATGTTTTTTAAGAAACCGTTACTGAGACCAAAAGTAATTTTGAACAATGTTGAAATTGAACCCTATACAAATTTAAGTCTTAATTTACAAATAATCTCAAGCGATTGAGCGTCTTAACTCAACTCGCCTGCCCTACCCTGCTTTGCTCCGTTGTGTTGTGCCGCGTCGTGTTTGTACTGCCTGGAATGTAGTCATATTCTTCTAGGAAACCTTTAAATTAATGTGTTTATTAATTACCCAATGTATTCTTCGAACAAGTCTATTTGAAGAATATAAGTTTTTAATCTCTTTCAATCTGAATATGCAGTAAACCATATTTACAATTACAAAAGCATATGATGAAGTCAGAGTCTTAATCTAATAGATAAGGTTTATGCAAAAAAAAATTCACATAATAAGTCAGGGATTTGATATTCAGCTTTTCACAGTTCAAGTTTTGCTAACACATTGTGTGATAATACATATGAATAGTTATTTCGATACTTCCCCTCAAGTTTGCTAACACATTGTGTGATAATGCATATGACTAATGACTATTCTAGAGAGTTTGATCTTCTAATCGAATTATAGATTGCATCGAACTTTTTTCTAAAATAAAAAATATATCAACCTCGACATCTTTTGTTCAATCACGTTGAACAAGAGTGTGATAATTTTAGTCCTTTAGAGACGGTTTAGTATTTTTGTTTAGATCGTGATTAATTTTGTACGACTTTCGTGTTTAAGCTGCTATTTTGGTCTTATTCCGTTTAGGCTACAATACACCGAGAAATCGATACAGTGGGGCCTGACTTAACCAAAATAATGTTATCATATTACAGTGAATGGACTAGCTTGGTCCGGAACACCTATTACACATAGAGAAGTATAAGGTTACAGGAAATAATCCCTAAATGGCCAAGTTGAGGGAACAGTCGAACGTGAGAGATTTGGTACTCTTTAATTGTTGACTTGCGGGCGTTAGGTTCTTATGATATCGAACTGAACTTGGGAACTTGCCAAGCTGCCTACGTATCCCATTAAGGGAATCAAGCCGAACGTAGTTCATTTGTCTCTTTTGAGCTCCCTCTATTAGGTCGACCCCTGATAGGACTGCTTGGTTCAGCATTGGAGCGACTGCACGGTTTCAATCATATCTCTTTGTAGGATGATCGAAACCTCAATCCGCTTCTTGATTTGGAACTCTGACTCACGTGGCTTTCTGGACATGTGCATCGAACAAATTTGGTTCGATGCGTGCGCATCGAATTCGATCCCTCAATGTCGAACCGGGTGAATTCGATGCGTTGTGCGCGACTTCACGGTTTCGATCATATCTCCCTCATGGATGATCTAAATATCAATCCGCTTCTTGATTCGGGACCCTGACTCGTGTAGCTTTCTGGACCTATGCATTGAATTGGCTTGGTCCGATGCGTGTGCATCGAATTCGATCCCTCAATGTCGAATCAGGTGAATTTGATGCAATGTACGTGTCTTCACGGTTTCGCCCATAACTCCCTAACAGATGATCGAAACCTCGATCCGCTTCTTGATTCCGGACCCTGACTCACGTAGCTTTCTGGGAATATAAGGCCTTGAATAGGGACATCGAATAGGGGCATCGAATTTGGGCATCAAATTGGGGCATCGAATTGACTTGGATTCGATGTGTGGCATCTCCGTCTGTCCCCCCTACTTGTGAGGAGTGAGGGGGTATATATAGGCATGATTAGAGGGGCTTAAAGGTCATTTTAGGACCGCATAGAATTGTACAAATTCGATGTGCTCAATCCGCATCGAATTGTGCAAATTCGATGTGTTCTGCGCAACTTTACTATTTTGAGCATAACTTTCTCTCTGGACCTTCGAATCGCATTTCGCTTGTTGCGTTGCGACCTAGACTCATGTGTCTTTTCAATGACATATTACTCAATGTATAATTAGCTATAGAGATATAATGGTGACCGAAATATGGCTAAGGTAACTTTACCTCTAAGCTTTCTCGACACACACTGGTCAATTTCGTGCCATCGTAGCTTTTCTTTGACATGACACATTATACCATATCACTAGTCCCCTAGTTTGGAGTGTGATCTTGGTACATAAGCATACTTCAAACTATAATGAAGTGCTAGAGCCGTTTCACCTCAGTTTTGGGGTGATTAATGTCATTATGCACTAGTGACCGAATAAGCCCACATCATATAATCCCCCCAGTTTGAGAGACGGTGTTGATCAGAGAGCGGGTGCCAAACTTATAAGATGTATTCTTGACTTACCGCTTTATGCTAGTTATTTTGATAATGCTGAAAATCATGCCCCTGATTGGGAGGCGGTCTGATGTGTGCGACTATCGCTATGTGGAGATTAGCGCTCGGAGGTGTGCGCGCTAGGCTCGTAAGGCTCAGGTTCTGATTGTAATGAACAATTTCTAATTTGCTATTTTTGTGGAGTTGCGTCGCCTTTTATTAGTCGCATGGTTGTCATTTATGACTATTCATTTGTTTGTTTGATCGAAGGCTCATAATCATTGCATGTTCTTAATTTTGACAACTCGAGCATCCTTCCGTAATCACGGAAAGTTTTCATTGCTTTCAGGTGTTTAGGAATTTGCGGTATCATGTGTCCTTTTAGACAGAGTCTCCGTCCCTTTTTAGTTATTTAGGGAGTTGCGGTATCTCTTGTCGTTTTGGACAGAGTATACGTCCCTTTTAGGTCCTGCATGGCGTTAGTTTCATGCAAATAATTCGTGGTTCCGCTTTGTTTATGTATATAGGCATAGTCTGATCGATTCTTTTCATCGTTCTAATGCATCTTGCCATTCTTATAACAGATTCTTTTGCCGCCAATAGGACGACTCTCATTTCTATGAAGATCGCAGTTTCGCTGCAAATTATGACAGCGCACCTAGTTACATTCCCGTCTTTTGCGATTCGGTAATAGTTAAGACTGTGAAATGATTTCACAAGTCGCTGGTCTGTAAAGACCGCCATGCATTCAACTCGTAACGAGCTTGCCATTGAGGTTCCGGTGAAAATAGCTTTGTATTATGCCTCGTTGTTGGTTGCAATAAAGCTCGACCTTGGGTGTGCTAGCTAGTTGTATGATCATACCGGGTTTTTACCTCCAATTTTGATGTTATCGATGTTTGGACAATGTTGCTGATAATAAGGTGACAAGCATAATGAATCCTGACCTCGGTTACCCTTTGTCGCAGTGTTGTGCACTGATTTTGCAGTTATGTTTGGTTTAGAATCTTTATCTATAGTCGTGAGACTCTATGGGATGCATTGCCTTTATTGAGGGCGAAAGCTTTACATGATAGGCCGAATCAGAGCTATTAGATGAATACTAGATCGAATATGATGAATATCTAAATCATCCGTACTGAGACTATTTGGTAGTCATTTCATGTTTGAAGCGAAAACAAATCGATAGTGTTAGTTCACCATATCTCGTAATTGGATTGGTTTGGCTTATGGCATACCTCGAATGGATGGAATTCGATTGTTACTGCGCAATATCATCCTAATTTGATTTTGAAAGTTATTAAAAAATTGAAGTTTGGATGACCACCATCGATCGAATGTGTTTGGATTCGAGCGACACTCTGACGGGTCTGCTCTAATGAACAATTTGTTATGTCTATTTTGGCGATGCGTCACCATGATGCTTTGAATATTGATTTTCAATGGGTCTATACTACTTTCTTTTTTGCGGTTATTTTCTTTCAGCGGCATTTTGTACTATTTCTATGTTACTTGTCAACTCAATGCCACGTCATGTTGCAGAGTTGCTATGGCATCTTTTCCTAAGTTAGTTCAATGTTCACATCATTGTTTTGAGGTTTTCTATCCTGCAAGATTTCTTTGGATGCACTTGCCACTTGTGGGCATAGTGTATATCCCCTTTGTCTTTATTTTTGCGGAACGTGTTGTTAGCGCTTTAGCAATTTACTTTAATTTTGGCAATTCGTATGCCATATTGCATCGTGCGGTATCGCGCGTGTTTCATTTTTTTCTGCCGCATCGGACATTTGTTATGTCGGCGTAATCAATTTCATTAGATTTTTCATAGACTGTTGTCTGTTGAGACAAACTTCCTCATCTCGTTACTTTATTTTTAGGGATTTAACGGTTATCACTTGTCATTTGAGACTGAGTGTCGATCCCGTTTCTTTCTCACCGCGAGTCTCCTTTAGATCATGGATGGTGTTATTTTTATGCAAATAATTTCACAATGTGTGGTTCTGCTTTTGCTGCATTTGTGAAAAAATGCTGCCATCGTTGCTTAACCATGTATGATTAGCGTTTTGAGGATTATGGCCTCACTCGTGTATAGGTTTTTGATATTTTTGATTGGTGCGTCACAGCTACTACATTAGTGTTGTTGGGTCGCGTGAAGGCACGATGTTTATTCGTCCAATAAAGCTTTGCAGTTATCTTTTGAGTTAATCGTTGCTAACTTTGAGAGGTAGACGGGTTAGATAACACGTAGGTTATGTTGCTAAGCACCTCGATCAAGCGAGAGATCGTCTCGACCGAGACCTTCGACTATGATAGAAATGATGGATCTAAAGCGATCTAGTGTTAAATTTCTCAAGCTTCTTGCATTGATCTTGCAGTTTACGCTTGGTAGAGATCTTTGTCTATCTGGACATTGTGTGGCATTTGTTCGGATATTTTGTTGCATTCTTGCTCAATGATTTCTCGTGTTCTATTTATGGAACTTTGTGCTGTCACATGTTATTGCTCTTCGACGTTGACGGCTAATTCAACGAATGGATATCTGCACCTCTTAAGGTGATAATCCTTTTATAGTAGTCTAAATATGCACTCATTTGGGCAGATTTTCACGTATTAAGATGGGTAGCTGACGTGGTGCTGATTTGGACACGTTCTCATTGTACTGTTATAATTAGATGTTTATCGTGTTGTTTTGGGTGGATTTGCATTATCCCATGCTGGATAGATGTAACTGATTTACCACGTGAAGTCTATTGCCATATCCAGCCTTTCAGGCATATGGATATGTTGTTTGCATCATGCTTCTACTAGCGAATGTCTATCATTTGCGATGTCTAATATGTTTCAGACCATGATGGACTGATGCCCATTTTTGATATATTCCATTTATTCATCTGACCACATCGGGCCATTATTTTATTTTTGCAATTTTAGGTTTACGTTTATCTTGTCAGGCTGATGCTTTTGGTGTTGCTTTGGACAAGTTTGCTTCGTACCATTTCGGGTAGGTTTGCATCGTGCCGCTTTGTGTGGACATTCTTGGTGCCACTCTGGATATGTTTGACGTACCGCATAGGATTAGATTCAAAAAAATTGTGCCAATTTTGCTCGTTCGGTGGGTGTGATCATTCGTCAGGAGTCCCCCCAGTCTTCGAGTGATTAGCAGTATTTAGGTTACATTATTTTGACGATATTATGCCTTTTGTTTTGTATAGAATCTTTGTAACTTTTTCGCAGTGGTTTTTGTATAAGACTGATGTTACTGTTTGATATCATAATCTTTGATTTACATTTTACTCGCATAATGTTTCTTCCTAATGCGTTCACAAGTATGTTATCTCATTCATTTGCTTGTCGTTGATTTAGTATTTATTTGATGTTCAATAATATTTTTTGATGTCATGGTGCATATCTAATATTATGATTGTGCTTGCCATGAAAAATATGAGCACTTTGAGCTGTTATTATTATCATTAGGGCCTTCATGTTTTACCTGAGAGATCGGATCACTTGGGCCTTTATCTCGCCGTTCTTGCATGCTGGGGTGGACCACTTTGGGTTCTTATCTCTCCGTCATGTTCTTCCTTCTTGCATGCGGGGGTGGACCACTTTGGGCCTTCTTACCCCTCCATCATGTTCTTCCTTTTGGCATGCGGGGGTGGACCACTTTGGGCGTTCTTACCCCTACGTCATGTTCTTCCTTCTGGCATGCGGGGTGGACCACTTTGGGCATTCTTACCCCTCCGTCATGTTCTTCCTTCTGGCATGCGGGGGTGGACCACTTTGGGCCTTCTTACCCCTCCGTCATATTCTTTCTTCTGGCATGCGGGGGTGGACTACTTTGGGCATTCTTACCCCTCCGTCATGTTCTTCCTTCTGGCATGCGGGGGTGGACCACTTTGGGCCTTCTTACCCCTCCGTCATGTTCTTCCTTCTGGCATGCGGGGGTGGACCACTTTGGGCCTTCTTACCCCTCCGTCATATTCTTCCTTCTGGCATGCGGGGGTGGACCACTTTGGGCTTTCTTACCCCTCTGTCATGTTCTTCCTACTGGCATGCGGGGTTGGACCACTTTGGGCCTTCTTACCCCTCCGTCATGTTCTTCCTTCTGGCATGAGGGGGTGGACCACTTTGGGCCTTCTTATCCCCCGGCATGATT
This sequence comes from Linaria vulgaris, assembly GCA_948329865.1. Classification (NCBI taxonomy): domain Eukaryota; kingdom Viridiplantae; phylum Streptophyta; class Magnoliopsida; order Lamiales; family Plantaginaceae; genus Linaria; species Linaria vulgaris. The sequence goes on along the minus strand of OX415249.1, from coordinate 146,480,539 downwards.
CTCGTGTTTGTCTTGTTGCTGAACTTCTTGGTTCCTCATTTGGGGTTTTTAGCATCATTTCTATAAGACTCCACATGCGTCGTTCACGTAGATAGATACATTTAATAATTTGGAAAAAGTGGGGCTCAGTTTCTTACCGAGGGGTCTACGCTTCCCAGTCTTTGCATGGGACTCAAGCTTTCGCAGCTCATACAATTATTTAGCCGCCAAGTTTTTTTTTTTTTTTTTTTACTCCTATGCATAATAGCGTTTAAGATGTTGCACATTCCACGGACGCTTCTGCTAAACACCCTGCATAGTCTCCAAGTACTTGCATTCCCGCGAACTTGCTTGTAAGATTTTGGAAGGCCTCTTCCAATTCGGTTCGAGCTTCCCGATATGCTGTTTTGCCGCAATGCCTCTCAGGACTAAATCTCCTACCTCAAAATTTCAGAATTGGATTCTGTTGTCGTTACTTGTAGCCATTGCTGCTTTTAAATGCTACAGTGCGTTGGTACGCATCTTCTCTTGTTATGCCTGTTATGTCAAGATACATCTGACGTAAATGAACTGGTTGTTCGGGATCATAGCCATGAATCTTGCGTGTTAGCAATCCTATTTCGGCAGGCAGTACAACCTCAGTGCCGTAAACAAGAATGAAATGAGTTTCACCCGTCGATGTTCTTGTAGAGTTGTAGTTGTCCTATGTGCCCATAATATTCCTTGAAGTTCCTCTGGCCAGGTTTTTTCTCTGTCTCTCATCCTCCTCTCGAGATAATTTTTCAATGTCTTGTTGGTGGATTCCATTTGTCCATTCGACAATGAATTGCATGCCATTGTCCAAATGTTCAACATTTAGCCCCAACGCCAATGTAATTTATGCTATAACCGCTTCATACTCGGCCTCATTGTTGGTCACCATGTGATTCACATTAATGGCGAATTCGAATTCTCTGCTACCTGGAGATAAGTGGTGAATCCCAAGCCCTTCTCCATAACTGGTGGCAAATCCATCTGTATGTAGTATCCATGTGGTGGTGGCCCTGCTGGTTCCTGCTGGGTCTGATAATCAATGCAATCCGACCTTAGATACCACATAAGAGTGAGATTCTTTGATATCACATTAAGGTAAGACAAATCATGACACTATTCGGGGTAAAGTCGCTTGTCAGTGTAGGATTGAGATTGAAGAATCCCTAATCTCTCTCTCCGATAATGTTAGTTTTCTTGGTTGAACTGCGGATTTGTTTATTGCTCTTAGCACCACTTAGTGTTTACTTGGGACTGAGTTCCATATTATCAACTTCGTAGTTGTTTCTCGATCTCGATACAGCTACTGGGACTTCTTTTCTCATTGGTCCATTCCCTTTCTTTGCCATTTTACCTAAACAAACTCTTAAGCGTAAGCGAAATGGTGTTCCCACAGACGGCGCCAATATTTTGGTCTTATTCCGTCTAGGTTACAATACACCGAGAAATCTATACAGTGGGGCCTGACTTAACCAAAATAATGCTATCCTATTACAGTGAATGGACTAACTTGGTCCGGAACACCTATTACACATAGAGAAATATAAGGTTACATGAAATAATCCCTAAATGGCCAAGTTGAGGGAACAGTCGAACGTGAGAGATTTGGTACCCTTTGATTGTTGACTTGCGGGCGTTAGGTTCTTATGATATTGGACTGAACTTGGGAACTTTCCAAGTTGCCTACGTATCCCATTAAGGGAATCAAGCCGAACGTAGTTCATTTGTCTCTTTTGAGCTCCCTCTATTAGGTCGACCCCTGATAGGGCTGCTTGGTTCAGCATTGGAGCGACTGCACGGTTTCAATCATATCTCTTTGTAGGATGATCGAAACCTCAATCCGCTTCTTGATTTGGAACCCTGACTCACGTGGCTTTCTGTACATGTGCATTGAACAAACCTGGTTCAATGCGTGCGCATCGAATTCGATCCCTCAATGTCGAACCGGGTGAATTCGATGCATTGTGCGCGACTTCACAGTTTCGATCATATCTCCCTCATGGATGATCGAAACATCGATCCGCTTCTTGGTTTGGGACCCTGACTTGTGTAGCTTTCTGGACCTATGCATTGAATTGGCTTGGTTCGATGCATGCGCATCGAATTCGATCCCTCAATGTCGAATCGGGTGAATTCAATGCGTTGTGTGCGTCTTCACGGTTTCGCCCATATCTCCCTAACGGATGATCGAAACCTCGATCCGCTTCTTGATTCCATACCCTGACTCACGTAGATTTCTGAGAATATAAGGCCTTAAATAGGGACATCGAATAGGGACATCGAATTTGGGCATCAAATTGGGGCATCGAATTTGGGGCATCGAATCAACTTGGATTCAATCCGTGGCATCTCCGTCGGTCCCCCCTACTTGTGAGGAGTGAGGGGGTACATATAGGCATGATTAGAGGGGCTTAAAGGTAATTTTAGGACCGCACCGAATTGTACAAATTCGATGTGCTCAATCCGCACCGAATTGTGCAAAGATGTGTTCTGCGCAGTTTTACTATTTTGAGCATAACTTTCTCTCTGGACCTTCGAATCGCATTTCGCTTGTTGCGTTGCGACCTAGACTCATGTGGCTTTCCAATGACATATTACTCAATGTCTAATTAGCTATAGAGATATAATGGTGACCGAAATATGGCTAAGGTAACTTAACTCTAAGCCTTCTCGGCACATACCGGTCAATTTCGTGCCATCGTGGCTTTTCTTTGACACGACACAATATACCATATCAGCTGCCTTAATGCTTAGTTGCATTGTGGTGAAATTCTTTTGTGCTCCGATCTCTCTTTGACATGTAAAACACCTTTTCTAGTTTCTACTCATATGTACTCATATTCATGCAACTAATTCACCAATATTTAATTTAATTTTTTTTTGGTAAACATTCACCAATATTTAATTATTCAAAAGCCAAAAAGGAAAAAAAGTTATGGGACATTCACTTTTCATTGGAAGTCGTCGCCTACCAATTTTTACTTTGTTTGACTCATTATCGTAGTTGATTAAGCTTTATTACTTACATAAATATTTTTATTGGCCAGCTTTAAATAAAGGTTAGGTGGAGCTTAGAAGTCGTGATGAAATTGTTCTATTGAACTGTAATTAATTAATTAACTATGTGGATGAAATTGTTCTTGTTTTATCATCTACATATCCTATGAAGTTTAGTAGAGGAAGGTCTAATGCTCTCCAATTAATATTTCTAACTTTGTGCAAGGAATTATTTCAGTCAACAACGGTTAATAACTCTTCGTCTAGTGTATAGGCTTCACAAATTTCAAGAATTTTCCATTAGTAGGATAGAACATTGAAGGACAATATACTCTAGCTTTGACTTTTGACATTCAAAATGATTGAAAAAATTCTAAATTAGAACAATTAGGTCGTATAGATTTACAATTTTTATAATATCAAGTGAACACGAGAATCAGATAATTACGCAGTGACACGAGACTTACATAACAATACAACTATTTACGCAAATTCTTACTGCATGTATCTCCAACACGATATTGAACACGCCGACACAATACTTACACATGTTTAAAGTAACGACGCAACATGCGTACCACTTCAATTTAAAGTTGCAGTAAAATGTCTAAAAAACGTCCAGCGGTTACATTAAACTATTCGGTTATAACTTATATGTCATTCCTTTTTGTCTAGATCTGGATATAAGATATTATAGAATTGTTTTTTTGGCAAGAACAACATTAGAATTGTAATATTGAACTATATACTAAGAACAAATATAATTAATAAAAATACCTTTTTATTTTTTACTCCCACCCTCCCATCATCACACCAACCAAACCATTACACAGTGCAAAGTTGCAAACCTCTACACTAAGTGGACCCCACCTTCCCTCTCTCACACACACAGTCTCATCTACAAATTATACATACACCCCACATGTATCTATACTCAAGATACAATTTTTATATTAAACAAAACTATTTTACTTGGATTTTTCATTATTAGCAAAAGGGGTAGATTAGATTCTTCAAAAAGACAGTAAATTTTACTCCCTTTGAATTTTTCAGAAGCTTTAAGGCCTAAAAAAGCAGCTTTTATTAGTAGTAGTGATTTTTCCCCATTGATTCATTCACCTTGTTAGGCTTTTAGCTTGTCCTTTTCTCAGGTACAACATACATACTTGAAAAAGCTCTTTATTTTACACCTTTCCCTTTTTTTTCATGCTTAAAGTGGTTTACTACTTTCTGTAAAGATTCAATTTTTTTCACTCCCATTTCTGAATTTTGTAAAAAGAATTTGTTTTTAGTGATGGGGTCATGTAATGGAGGAGTTGGTATTTTTATAGAATAGTTTTTGTCTAATTTTGTCAACCTTCTTATAAAATTTTGTGGCTTTCCTTTTCAAGTTAACAACTTTGATTTGAAAAGTCTTTGATTGGAAAAGTCATTGATTTTGGGTTGGTTGTTATCCATCTGTGAGTGGTTTGAATGTATTTCTTTAAGCTAAAAATAGCTTGCTTGAAGTTTTGATTTGTGTATTGTCTATCAGCATTTGCAGTTGGATTCTTCCAAATCTTATGGGTTTTTGAGCTGTTGGATTTTGGTGATGGTGATGTTTTCTTGGATTTGTGTAGGGAAAAAAAAGGTGGTCTTTTTCTGATTGGGTGCTGAAATAGCAGAGGTCTCTTCATGAGTTGACTCACCTTTTATAGGTTTGAAGCTGTAAGATTATCCTTTTGGTGATCTATTTTGGGTGGTGGAATCTTTTATGGTTCTTTTGTTGTTGATCACAAACTTGCAAGTAGTAGAAATAGAGAGTTTGGTTTGTGAAAAAGATGGATAAAAGTGGGACAGGAGATTGGAGGGATATGGTTAGGAAGATGTTACCTCCGGGGGCACCGATTCCGGACGAGGATAAGATGGACTATTCAATAGCAATGGAATACAGTGGTCCTCCTGTTTTGTACGAGCTTCCGAGGGTCGAGCCTCTTGACATGAATGCAGATTCGATTCCAATTGCGGAACCCGTTTCGGAATCTCGAAGATCGCTGAATCGGGACACGGCTCCTGTGATAGAGCCTATTCCGTTGCCTGTGTCTCGCATTGCAGGAGTTACTAGTCCGGGTAATCAGAGCCCGAGGTTGTCTGCAAGTTCGGAGTCTGTGGTGTCTGTGTTGCAAAATGCTGCTTATTCTTCTGCATCCCCTTCAGCTTCTCCGGGTTCTGTTCATAGCCGGCGGGAATACGTTCCAAAAGAGTCGCCCAATGAAGGAAGGAGAGCAACGGTGGTTACGTTTAATACGGTTGATAGATCGGAAAGGAGGACAGGAGATACTGAAAAGCAAGTGTTTCCTGAATTCGTCGGTGTCACCAAAGAGAAAAAGAAGAGAACGAAGACAAGAGTGTGTTATAGGTGTGGTAAAGGGAAGTGGGAAACGAAGGAGTCATGCTTGGTTTGTGATGCGAAATATTGTGGCAATTGTGTGCTTAGAGCAATGGGTTCAATGCCAGAAGGGCGTAAATGTGTTACGTGTATTGGTGAGCCTATTGATGAGTCGAAACGATTCAAGTTGGGTAAACATTCTAGGGTTCTGTCGCGTTTGTTAAGTCCATTGGAAGTAAAACATATAATGAAAGCAGAAAAAGAATGCTCTGCTAATCAACTTCGACCGGAGCAGCTGATTGTGAATGGTTATCCTTTGAAACCAGAGGAGATGGCAGAACTCTTTGGTTGTCTTCTTCCTCCTAAGAAACTGAAACCAGGACAATATTGGTATGACAAGGAATCGGGTTTTTGGGGAAAGGTATGTTCTTCAATTCTTAGCTGACTTGTATGATTGTAGTAGAATGCAATAAATGCTGATAAACTTTGTGCATGTGAATTTGACAGGAGGGAGAAAAGCCTGATAGAATTATTAGTTCGAACTTGAATTTTACGGGAAAACTTAGTCCTCATGCAAGCAATGGGAATACGGAGGTGTACATTAATGGTCGAGAAATCACAAAAATTGAGCTCAGGGTGCTGAAGGTTAGTCCTCGTTATTTGCCTGTGATCTAAGTAGGAATATTGCGTCATATATTGTGGTATGTGATGTTGTGGCGTTCTACTTACGTCACGAAGAAAACTTGTACAGATGTGAATTTCATGACTTAAAGTCTTGTTCTAGACGTTTTTTTAGAATAACCCTTTTCTTTCTATGTATTAATTGTTTGCCCTGTCATCCTGCTTGGTTCATTTGATTTGCTTACCCCCTTGTAATCATCCAAATTTGTTTCATTGTCTACTACTCTGCTTCTAAAAAGACAGATAGTCTGTCCTTCTGTCAGTGTGAGTTGATTCTTCCTTAGTTAATCATGCACTTTGTTGATACTCATGGAGTTGCTTGTAATCGTTTCTGGGTTGAAACGACATGAGATCATTGACACACATATATTTGAACTTCTAATTGTTTTTGTTTTCTTATATAACCGGGTGGGTGGCCATGGGCTATTGCTACATACCATTTGAGCTTGTTCTGGTAGGCTAATTAATATCTCTAGAGACATTCATTTCCAGCTTTTGCATGATGTCAGAAAATAGTACTTAGCTGTTTGTTTGGCTGTTCTTGTACGTCATCAGAGTAGCCTTCTTTTATACTACTGGGGAACTAAAAGGTAATAAAAGAAAGGATGATTGAGAATTGATAAGAACACGAAAGGACTGTTGTTTTTCATGGAGTGATGTTTTCTGCTACAAGGCTTGAAAGACAAAGCACTCTACTTCATGGTTTACCTTATAAGGGCATGCTATGCAGTACTTAGTTTCAGTTTAAATGCATTTTTTGTGCTTATGTACTTATATTTGTGTATGATTCAGCTTGCAAACGTGCAATGTCCTCGTGATACTCATTTTTGGGTGTATGATGACGGGCGTTATGAGGAGGAAGGCCAAAATAATATTAGAGGCAATATCTGGGAAAAGGTATCTTTTTGGTAAATTTATGAGCTATGCTTTCCAGTGATGTTAGAATGTCCCGTGACTACTTTAACGGGCAATATTGATCTGATTTTTATAGGCATCAACCCGACTTTTGTGCTCCTTGTTCTCTCTGCCTGTACCTCAAGGTCAACCTCATGGACAAAGAGATGAACCTAGCAATTACGCTACAGTACCTAATTATCTAGAGCAGAAAAGGATCCAGAAACTTCTTCTACTTGGACTCCCGGGCTCCGGAACCAGCACTATTTTCAAGCAGGTAAACGTGTTCAAGATGTCGAAAGAGATTTTATAGCTTAGAACAGTGTGAGTAGTGTTCATTATTGTAGGAAATTGAAAACCTATTTTTATAGGACTTTTTATATTGTGTGATTAAAGCACTTTTGAGAGACTTCAACATTTGGCGATTATTAGGATACTCTATTTTGTACACATTTACACTTTTTTTTTTCTCTCTATTTGGAATTTCATATTTTTTCTTTACCGTGTGCCTTCACTCCTCATGGGGTCAGTGTCCATACTGATATAGTGTATCTGTTGATTATCTATCCATGGGAAATTATTGTGTTTGGACAATGATATTGAAATGCAATATATTTCTGTTTCTTGTGTAAAAAGCCTTTGAGAATTAATCTATTATATTTGCTTACTGCGCAGGCGAAGTTTTTGTATGGAAGCAAGTTTACCTTTGAAGAACTACAGGATATCAAGCTTATGATACAAAGCAACATGTACAAGTATCTAAGCATTCTACTCGATGGTCGAGAGCGCTTTGAGGAGGAGGCTTTATCAGAGATCAAAGGGCGAGTTTCTGATGATCAGGTCCCTGAATCAGGTAATAAATAAACTCTTCTGCTAATTTAACTGTTATTTTTGTTTTAAAGTTCCATCAAGAATAGCATGTTTATTCTCATTTTGGTTCAGTCTAATAATACATTCTGTTGATCAGAAACAAGCTTATTAGACCGTTTCCTGAAAAAAAGAGTACTGATTTTTCGTATCTGGTCATAACCCAGTTCTCCACTTTTAGCCAGTCCAGAAACACGTTCGTGATGCCATTAACTTAAAAACTTGAATGGTGAACTTTTAAGGTTCTGAATCAGTACAATGAACAGTTCTTCTATGTTCAGTAATTATAAAGAGCAAGACTTTACGGTCTCGATTTCCTGCTTTGCAATTTTTTATGGACTTAATAGAGAAAAATGGACTGCAATGCCTCACTTTCTCAATTAAAATCTAATTTAATTGGAAGCAGTCTAGGTGTGTTTATGTTAGATCTTTGCACGTGTACTGTATCGGATTTGGGTAGAATTTTGCTCGTGGTCTTTTTGGTCCGATATAGTTATTCCATTTCTCGAAGCTTGAATATTTTTCCGTTTGGATAACTTGATTTAGGTTCAGTTTCTCCTCCAGTATCGATTGATATATCTAGTATCGATTTCCCTTCTCCATTTCCTTTTTCACCTGTTCAGTAGCATCAAACAGTTAATGTGTGTTCTGTGTTCTGTGAACTAAGTCTTAATCATAGATTCATAGCCTCTGATATATGTTATCTTGTTGGTTTATAAAATATTTGCAACCTTCATCGGTTCATATATAGCAGACACGATCTCGTCATTTCTTCATTTTTATGTTTTCGATAATAGTAAGACTAGATGTTATACAGCTAACACCAATAGGTCTTTTGGAACTAAAACCGTGTTCAAGACTTATACCATTTTTCAAGATGCCACTCTTACGTGATGGATGTTCCACTTTTTGCTGTCAAACTATCCTTTTCCTTAGCATACGAGGATCTTGCCATTTTTCATTTCTCTATTCGTTCTTAGAAGAAAGTCCCTTCTTTACTTGGGCATAAGTATGATGTATAAGTAACTTTAGTTCAAATTGCATATGTTTTTTGTGGCCTTCTAGAGTGTGGCACATTTCTCTCGGTTTACATCGAACAATTTTCTGCAGTTGCCAGTTTTGCTGTAATTTTTTCTGATATCCAATTATAGTTGAAGACTTGAAGTAATATACTGAAATCTCATCTTTTTAGAAAAAGATAAAACAATAATTTCTAGGCTGAAAACGAGATCATAAAATTCCTACATTTAAGGGTTTGCTACCTGCCAGTTAGTCAGTCCATATTAAAAATAAGAATACAACAACGTTGATGATACATTCCCATGATTATTGTCAAATGTTGCTGTTAGAGTATTTTAGGTGCTTAAAACTTGGTCCGTAATTGGTTCTAAATTTTATGCAGCAGAAGGCGCTGACTCCAATGAGCGCAATCAATCTGTATATTCCCTCAATCCGAGGTTGAAGCATTTCTCCGACTGGCTCCTCGATATCATAGCAACTGGAGACTTGGATGCATTCTTTCCTGCTGCAACACGTGAATATGCTCCACTTGTTGAAGAAGTATGGAAAGATAATGCGATACAGGAGACATACAGGAGAAAGAACGAACTTCACTTTCTACCTGATGTCGCAGAATACTTTTTAAGCAGGGTAATCTTATTGACGTGTTCACTTACATGCGTTCGCCGGATGTTCGGTTTTGAAATTTCCTTGACCTTTCTAACACCCTCTCTTGATTTTGTTTGGCATTTTAATATTTTGTTCTACAGAGAATTTATTTTGTCGATTTATTTGTCATACAGGCAGTTGAGATATCAAGCAATGAGTATGAACCTTCGGATCGTGATATACTATATGCTGAGGGTGTGACTCAAGGGAATGGCTTGGCTTTTATGGAGTTCTCCTTAGACGATCGTAGCCCAATGTCCGAAACATACACCGAGAATCTAGAAGCTTTACCCCCTCCTCTGACCAAGTAAGTATCTTCTACACAACTCTGATATGGTCAACGAATTCGAATAATGAAAACTCTCTTGAAAGTATATGTGCATTCTCAAGCAACGTTTCCTTGAATTGTTCTTCCTATTAGGTATCAACTCATTAGAGTCAACGCGAAAGGGTTAAACGACGGATGCAAATGGGTGGAAATGTTCGAAGACGTCCGAGTCGTCGTCTTCTGTGTCGCCCTAAGCGACTACGATCAAGTGTGTGTGTCTCCAGAGAGCAACGGCAGCGGCTTACTACTTCAAAACAAGATGCTCCAAACTAGAGACCTCTTTGAAACGATGATCAAACACCCCTGTTTCAAAGACACCCCATTCATCCTAATCCTGAACAAATACGATCTCTTCGAGGAAAAAATCAACCGTGCTCCCCTCGACACATGCGACTGGTTCACCGACTTCTCCCCCGTGCGACCCCACAACAACAACCAATCTTTAGCGCAGCAAGCTTACTTTTACGTCGCCATGAGGTTCAAAGACCTGTACGCTTCTCTCACCGGACGGAAGCTCTTTGTATGGCAGGCGAAGGCCAGGGATCGCCCGACGGTGGACGAGGCGTTTAAGTATATAAGAGAAGTGGTGAGATGGGACGACGAGAAGGAAGAGAACTACTATGGTGGCGCAGAAGACTCATTTTACAGTACGACGGACGTGAGTTCCTCACCTTTTGTTCGACAAGACTGAAGTATGTTTTGACGTAAGAGGCGCGGCTCCTCTCCATGTTTATCGATCGATCAATCGGAACGAGATTCTGTTTACAATTGTTTGAGAAAATGTATATAGTTGGAGTGGTGAAGATGAAATAAAAAATCTCGTTTGCTATTTTTTTTTTTTTTTTTTTATCATTGAAGAGTAGCTGGGTGTTATATGCCTGAATTTTAAACGGATTACAGAATCTTTTAACTATTTTCTCGTTACTTTTTCTTTTGGGGTAAAAATATGCTTTCATTTCATCTAGTTAAAACCACATGCTTCGTTCATGTTGGAGAGTGTGGTCATGCTCGGGGTGGAAGGTCAAAGAACTAAGGTGCGCGATTATATTGATTCCCATTAACCAGCCCGTAGGTTAAAACTAGACCCAAATACGGGTAAAAAAGAAGCAAGTTGACCGGCTTTCAAAGGAAGTGGTGGTTTACAATTTACGTGTAATACCAAATTTCGATCTCGGTAAGGAAACCCGTCAAGTGGGTCTTTCTAGCCTTTACAAACTAAAGTCCTAAAGAAAAGTCGATCACCACTAGATATACAGGTAGAATAGATGTTCATGTATAGACAGATTTGATTGATTCTTAATTTTTCAGTTGAAAAAACACGTCGATCTAAATGAATCATTCTTCTGGCGAGTCATGCCAATCTCCAGCCTCCCAAACATCTCTCTTTAGATTTTCGTACGTTAAGTTTATCGGAGTCCTTTCGCCTGGGTGACGGCAATTTTACGTGGTCTTGCTGTAGTGTGGGTATTTTAAATCCAAAATCGAGAGGAGCATGAGTGACTATCTGAACTAAAGTATCCAAATAGTTAACAAAGATACTCCGCATCACATCTAATTGTAGAAGTCATCAATACACTTGCGTGCATTAAACACATGATTAATTTATGGAGCATTATGCATTATTATAATTGAAACAAAACATCAAATGACACAACTAGTCATTAATTAATATTTCAAATGGTAGAATTATTTTCTTTCAGAAAGAAAAACATATATTAGTAATTAAATAGTGGAAATTAGATACTTAAAAGAAAGAGGACTCTATAATGAATCACCCTCTTAGCTTTCGGCCGTTTTGTACTTTGCCCCTCAGCTTTGATCTTTAGCACTTTGTCCCCCCAGCTTTGAATTCCGTCAAACATTACCCCCCGACGTAGCATGGCCATTAAAAAAACGAATATTCTGTTAAAAAACGAATATTCCGTTAAAAATGCCGAAAGTTGGGGGGACAAAGTGTCAACATTTAATGAAATATTCATTTTTTTGATGGAATATTCCCGTGGGGGGTAACGTTTGACGAAATATTAAGCTGAGGGGGTAAAGTGCTAAAAATCAAAATTGAGGGGCAACGTGCAAAATGGCCGAAAGCTAAGTGTGATCATTTTTCTCATTATAAAATGAAAGATTAATTATCTAAATAAATATCTATAGAGGTAGATACGTGTCGCCAGATGAAATTAGCTTCGAATTTAAATAACATTCCAAAACACGTGAAGTTGTCAAACGCATCAAGTGGGGCCCCCACCCAACAAATTCGCCTTGCAGGTAGTATTAGTAATACTCAGTCCTTCAATTTCACCTTTCTCAATTATTCGCCGTGACGATTTGTTCTTCGATTGCAGTACGGTACGCTCCTTTTTCTCTCTCATCACGTAGCTTTATTCTGTTTAAAAATCCTCTCATTTAACGATGAATCCGTACGATTGTTGTTGAAATTTCATCTCACTGTTTGTGTTTTTATTGTACGATTACTCGAATAATCGAGTGTTTGAATCAGTACTTTACTAATTGAAATGTGATTTGAATCGTGAATTTCGGTGATTGTTTGATAATGATTGGTGCGTGTTGTCTGATCTTATGAGTGTATTCTGTTCGGCATGCAGTGTTGTGGTTGTTTGCTTGTGTTGATGACAATTGAGCTGTTAGATGTGTTGAGTTAACTGTTTATGAGCTTGTGTGATAGATAGCTACTGGTTGATGATGTGTTGTGTGATGAGAAGTCGAAGGAGTGGAGAACGATTTTAGTTCGAGGTGATTCGGGGGAGTGTAACTTGATGAATGAAGTGTTTTTATATGCTCTGCTTGTAGATGAATCTTTACGATTGTTGTTAAAATTCCACGTTATTGTACGATCACTGAATAATCGACTATTTAAATCAGTACTCGACTATCTAAATGTGATTTGGATCGTGGATTTGGTTGCTTGGCGTGACTCTATTTTTCACTATTGTGGCTGTTTGCTTGTGTTTATGAGAATTGAGCTGTTAGGTGTGAAGTCTACTGTTTATAAGCTCGTGTGATCGGTACTGGTTGATGTGTTGTGTGATGAAAAGTTGAGCGGAACGATTTTGGTTCGAGGTGATTCCGCAAAGTGTAACTTGATGAATGAAGTGTTTTTCGTGCTTTATGAAGGGGTTTTGATGGATAATAATTTATGCGTGTTTGCCTGTTTCTATATATTAGAAGCCTCAGTTTGACAGATAATGTGTTTATGTTTGCAGGTTCTCATGTTTGCCTATTACTTATATATCAGAAGCCTCAGCAACAGGCTTCGTTGCTGATGATGTTGTTGTTGTGAAAAAGCCTAATTAACTGATTTTTTGATCATGTTAGAATTCTGAATTTTGATCTCAAATTCGCTTAAAATTATCTAAGAACTATCACGACTGAAGAGATGTGTTGTTAGTTTTAATTCTTTAAAATCCTTGTTTGGTTCCTGGGAGAAGCTCAACTAATTACTTCCATGAGTAACTCAACTAACGATATTGGTGCTGCTCAGAGGAAGTCGGACATGGCCAGTTTTGGCAATGCAAAAAGCATGTCTAAGAGTTTATCAATGACTTCCGGTTCAAAGTCTTTTTTAAGTCAGCCTTTAAGATCAATAGCTTCGCTAAACAAATGGAAAATCGACAAGGAGACTGGTGGTCAGATGGCAGCATTTCTTATTAAAATTATTGCATTAGAGGCCGTGCGGAGGCTCTCGAGGGTCAGGTGCCCAGTTGTTTGGACTGGGCTGCAGGCTTTGCAAGTTTTGTGTTATCCCCCACTCAAGTGGATTCAGTGCTGGAAACCTCTTGGTTTCCTGGTCAAGGGAATGCAGGTTGGTTCTAAATTGAAAATTTAATTTACTCCTCATGGTTGAACCTGGCACGATATTAACTGTACCGGCATGACAACTTGTTTATGTCAATTTTTCTTTATATAGGAGTTGTATGTCTTGAATTTATTTAGACTCTAGATACAAAATATGCTTCTCTTGAGGAAGCATATGTAATTTACAAATAAAGAACCTCTTTTAAAATTCAACAAAGTTCTCATGACCTGTTTTTGAATCCATTTTCTAAGAATGTTCCTCTTTCTTTCAGTTCAACGATATTGTCCAACATACAACTGAAACTTGACCTGGAGATGTGTATATTGATAATCTTAAACTTTGTATTCTTAATAGTACTTTCCATGATTTGACAGGTTAAATTTTTTATTTACTATTTTTAGTTAGGCTGTAGCTATTTCACGTTTCACATGTGACGTGTCTCATTCCTTCAGTTACTTAACCAGGGATCAGGGTAGGGTGTTGACTTCCATTGAAGAAAGCGTCGTAATGTTATCTCGTGGATTTCCTACATTCATTAACATGTGAATTATATTTGGCATTCCTAAACCTAGCCCTTCAACCTGATTGTTATGCACTTTAGGTGTTCCAATCACCTAATAACATGTTGTCGTCATGTTTCCAAATTTTAGCTTGCCATTTGCTATTTCGAGCATTCATTGATTTATTCATCTTTTGTCCAGATGTTATCTCGCCCATTATTGGTGCTCTCGGTAGTGAATGCATTTGTTGATCATTCAGACTCCAGCAACTTGGGTTTGGATGACAGCAACAATTCGCAAGGTGATGGTGATACTCAATTGGGTTCAGAATCTCATTCTGAATCCCCGTCTTTGCAGTATAATCAGAGCACAGGGTAAACAAATTAGTTTATTATTTGTGGTATAAAGCCATTGCGTGAAGATTTTTGTTACTGAAGTTGTTGAGTTTGCCTCTACAGAACATTTATACCTTCAGTTTTTCACTCCTTAGACAGATGTAGGGAGAAAAAAATATATTTGAACCAAATAAATAGAATGAGTATAAAAGATAGAATGTTTGCTGCATAAAATTGAAGGGAGAGCGGACAGAACTATTAGCCCTTCTCTGTTATTTCATATTAAATATAAACATGTGCTTCCGGATCTTATTTAGCTTTTAGGTTTCTTGTCTGGTCTTTGATATTTGATTATCATGTTAATGACAGAACAAATGATGAAAACCATCAAGGCCCACAGCCTACAGATTGGATGAACAAGCTTTGTAATGAGCTGGAAAGTCTGGGAATTTCGTTGCCAGAAAGGTGAATTTAGCAGATATTATTAATTTTCAACTGTTGACAGCAAAGAATATAATAAAGTGATTTGCAGTGAAAATTATGGACTCTTTATTTTGCTGCACATATTCTCCATGTTTCTTTCCTTGATCATCTTCATGTATGTTTTAATATGACATTATCTACCATTATGCGTTAATGATTTAATACCATATCACCTTACTCGTCTACAACTACTAACTCTTTCTTAATCATTTTAAGATTTTTTCCCTTGCATCTAATATATGTAAAAAAGAAGATTTGATGGTTTGGACTGTATAAACCAAGTCCCTCATGAAGGGCGGTTTTTGGTTACTATATGCTCATTAAGATGTATTTATGCAGATTTAACCAAGAAGAACTCCGGAGATTTTATGTCGCTGCAAATGGTGATTCAGCAAGTCTTCTATCATCTGTAAGGAAGACGATTCGTTGGAGGGAGACATACAGGATTCTTTCAGTAGAGGAACTTGAGATGTGGTCAAATATGATCTTCTGGCATGGATTAGACTCGAAGCATAGACCCTGTCTTGTTATTCGTCTTGGCCTGGTTTGCACCAGGTTGCCATCACAGGATAGACCTCGCTTTGTTCAGGCTGTTGGTATGTTATGCTGCTTCTAAACTTTAAAGTTGTTTTTCTTGGGCACATATATTGTGACTCGATAAACGAGTTGTCCCATTGTCTGTGTTTTATTCGTGTCTGAAATGTCTCGCAAGATTCTTGTAATTTGTTTCTTACTCTTACTATATATTTTAACAAGATAAGGCTTAGGTTAACTTCTGTGCTTCTTTCAC
The DNA here is from genome assembly GCA_948329865.1 of Linaria vulgaris. Lineage (NCBI taxonomy): Eukaryota > Viridiplantae > Streptophyta > Magnoliopsida > Lamiales > Plantaginaceae > Linaria > Linaria vulgaris. The sequence continues at coordinate 146,464,805 of OX415249.1, read as the reverse complement.
CTTGAACTCTTGTCTTTCGCTAATAGGGTTTCAATTCTTAGTTGTCTGTGGTAAGACAAGTAAATTGTCTAGTAGATGGTTAATTCTGCGCTGGAAAAGTCTAATCATCTTGGCTTTGGTGTTATGTTTGATTTTCTATGATATTTCATTTTGGTACAACTTTAGATGCTGCAATCATCCACAGCACCGATGTGGATTATTGCATAAGCGATGCAACAGAAAAGATTGTTTGCGTGATTGCCAAAAGAAAATGATATTTGAATATAATTGTCTTGCACATACCCACTCGAACTATTTGACAGCTTTGTTTATGCTGCCAAACCAAGAGCGCTTTGATTATTTTGCTCCAGTTCAATGTCCGAGTTTGTTTGTCATGAAGTTGTGTTCATTCTTTTTTTTTTTGATCAAGAAGTTGTGTTCATTCTGATATGGCACCGTGTTCTTTGAGTTGAGGAATGTTAACATATTTGCGAGACCTAAAAAATTGCATGTTTAACTCTGAATATTTTTGTCTGCAGTATCTCAGGTTGAGCATGGCGTCCTGCATTTGGTGGAAGGGGAGAATCCTGAGATTACGGTTTTGTTGGATTGTTTAGGGTTGTCACCTTTAAGATTTCCTATGCAAATGATGAGATACTGCTGCAATCTTTTGCAAGATCACTTTCCAAATGTTCTAGGTTGTCTAATCATTATACGGCTTCCTCCAGTTGTTCGTGTCATTGCGCAAACATTTATTCAAGTAAGCGTACTCAAACTTTGGAACTAGTAAATGACTGTACATTGATAGAACACTTGACTTTAAACTAAACCGCAGTGATAACCGATTTTATTTTGTATAACGCTGTGCCTTGATAGGTTCTCAAGCCAGTTACCAAGAAAAAACTGAGAATCGAAGGAGAGGCGTACAAAAAGGTTCTTTCCGAGTGTTTCCAAACGCCACCTTCATATCTTGGTGGAATATGCTCGTGCTCAAGATGCGCAAAACTTGATACAGACGGTATACGCGAAATCATGGATAGTAGCCACTTTCGCACAGCAGAGTCAGCTGCTGCCTTAGCCAATGTCGAGGACCGCACATCAACTCCACCAACCCATCAGGATGATATGATCATGGACAGCACTTGTAGCCAAACACTGCGGACGGCCATCATAGGTATCCTCATTATCTGGGTTTTGTTTGCTTTCATTGAAGGAATTTACAATCCAGAAAGCCGCCCAGTTTTCCCGTTTTGACGACCCTCGTCGTTTGTTAATATTATTATAACTCCTCCAGAAGTCCTCGGTATTGCCACGGTTACTGTCTATATAGTTATCAGCCTTTAGGAAAATTGTGGTGTGTCTGCTACTTGCTAGTATAAACTAGGTAAAAATGGAGTAGTAGATATTTTCTTTAGTCCAGTGTGCAACTCAATCTTTCTTGTGGAATTTGATGTGGATGAATATGGCACTGAATACTGATTCTGCAACAGTGATTAATATTAGTAATCTGAATCAGAATCCCACTGGGGATACTAGTGGTTTAAAAGAACTTATGGTGGATATTACTGCTTAAAATACAATACGTCACTGTTGAAGAATCCATCTGTCATGCTTATGAATATTCAAATGGCTCCACTATGTTTCTTCTTCGAGTAAAAAAAAAATTGAAACTATACTGGTGGCCTTTCGATGGTCTGAACAAGTAAAGGAATTAGTGTTTTACTCCACATAATTTTGCTGTAATTAAGGGGAGAAGATAAAGATATTGCAATTTATCAATTTTGGTTATAGTTGGATTCCACATCAAATTAGGTATGGTGATTGGACAATTGCAAAAGAAGTGATGATGTGATTCGAGATGTGGTGTGCTGGGCGTCGTGTACTATTTCTTGCATATGTCAGGCGCATTAGAGATATCGTGTGAAAATTAGGTAGTGTTAATGTACTAAACTCTAAAAAAAAAATCACAATTTTTTGGACTTTTAAAAAAACAAAAAAGTTCCAAAAATACTTGTGCTTGAAAAAGAATTTTATGTTACGTTTTCTGTAGAGTCGAAAACGTTCGTGTTTTAAATAATTGGAAGTGTTTCTCTGCTTATTTTGCTTGTAATGATATCGGGATTATAGTAAAATTTATAGTTTTAATATTTAACTAGTATTGTTACGAGTAACGACAAACGACACTAGAAATTGGGGAACAACCGTACTTCTCGTCCACTGAAACAACCGAGCTGACCTTTGGGGGTCCGAACAAATGAAATAAATATTACATCAGCATCCAAAATAAATTCTTCTAAAATTCAACTTTTGCTATATATCCGAAGTTACCTCGACAGTGTACTCGTTATATATATATATATATATATTAAGGTGTGATTTGATTTTGTACTCGGATTACCAGTATGTGTCAAGAGTTCTTGATTAGAACTAGTAGGGCTTTGTAACTATGTTGTATGGATACGATTACCATTTACGACAATACATTTTTGTGATCATAGATATAATATATATATATATAGTTAGTATTTATATGTGTGTGTGTGTGTTGTTTCTTTATTACATATATCACTAGAGAACAAAAATTGTTCTAATACATTAGAATTAATAATGCCTCAATAGAGTGAACACACAGCTACTTTAAATACTCTTCAATGATATTAGCTTGTAAAAAAAATTATTAATATTATCTAACAAATTCTGTTCAAGAAAAATTTCCACCAACTTCCTAGAAATCCTTCCGTAACACTTCAACTTTGCAGTACGTCAGCTGGACAAAGTGCGTGTAATGGTATATGTACACAAATGCATACAGCGTATATATGCTCCACCAAAGCAATCCATGATTAAGCTTTTTATGTATCGTGACATAAGCTATTTTAGCCCACTGATATGCACACGCAAATATTACTTTTTTCTTCTTCTTTGTAATCCCAAATTAAATTATCAAACTATCCAAAAAATTCTAGCATGCAAATCATTTTAAATTTCATATTTGCTCATTATAAATCCCCTTAAATTACATGTAGAATATTGTCCAAAAAATATCGTAACCGTATGGTATCTCACCACGTGTGGCACACTGGCACTTAGCATGCAACATTCCTCTGTTACTAGATATCTTATCCTAATCCTTTGATTGAGCTCCTAGAAAAAAGGATTACTTAATGTTAATTAATCACCTATCATATTAATTAAAATCAACCCAAAATCTATCGACGCAGCCACAAAAGAAAAAGACATCAACTTTGCTTTAACGAACTTCACCACTATCACACACTCGACAAAATTTCAATTTTCTCCACGTCCCGTACGTACATTGTGACCCTTTGTTTACATCAAAGGATCATTAGATGATGATGTAATAAATAATATTCTCCCTTTACACATAACATATTTTCATATATAAAGCCCCTTCTCTTCATACTCATGAACACACTCTCCTTTTAACTTCTCATTACAAGACCAAGGTTCGAAAATAATGTCGAATAATGTACATGAATCGTCGATGTCGAACCGCGCTAGAATCATGTGGAGACGCTGCCTTTTATCCGCGTTCCGAACGGCTTTAGCATGCACCATAGTAGGCGGGACGACGCTCTTTGGGCCGGCGTTTATAAACAATCAAGTTGCTTTCCCGGCGTTTTCTTACGTGACGGTTATACTAATCGTGACGGATGCGACTTTAGGCGACACTTTTCGATGTTGTTGGCTGGCGCTATATGCTACCGTGCAAGGTGTTTTGCCGGCGATTCTTAGTCTTTCGCTGATCGGACCGGCAAGACTGACTGCCGGAACTACATCGGCGGTGGTGGGATTAAGTGCATTCGTGGTGGCGTTGCCCGAAAATACTCATTTGATATCGAAACGCATAGCGCTTGGTCAGATTGTGATAGTGTACGTTATAGCGTATATCAATGGAGAGGAGACAGAACCAGTGATGCATCCGATTCATGTGGCGGCGAGTACCGCCTTAGGGGTGGTGGCTTGTGTTTTGGCCATGGTGTTTCCTTACCCTAATCTTGGGTTTTGTCAGGTATATACATCAACTTGCATGGCCAAGGCTTAGTGCACAACACTTTTAATAGTTTTAAGGCAGTTCAGTTTTGATGTGTCAAATGGTGTATCAAAATAGTTAAGTCAACTAAGAAGTATTTACATACTTGCGTTACAATTGTTACAAGTGAGGCAAATCTATTTGTAGCAAAAAATAAAACATGCATACTATTTTGGCACAGAATTGGCTTTCATGCATGGAGTTTTGCTTGCATGCATAAGCTTAGTTTTGTATCCAAGGCCAACTACTTTCCTCGCGTAACACGAACAATAGTACTCGATCAAAACGGGGTAAAGCGTCGGGGGTTTGATGGGATTACCCTTTTTAAAATTGACTTGCCATTGTTTTGTATCTAATGCCTGTGACATTTGGACTGATATTCTGTTTTTTATGGTTCTTAGGTGAAGGAAAACTGCACACTGTATATTGAGAATGCATCTGAAAGGCTAAACTTATTTGTGAAAGCATTCTCAGCAGAGGAAAATAAAGAGGCAAATGGTTTGCTTTTACAAGCTAATTCTTTGAGTATCATTGGAACCAAAGCTTTACATGCCATCAAATCAAAGCAAGTAAGAAAATGGTGCCTCCATTAATTAAAGCAACATTTTTTGTTCAAATGATTTATGAACTAACTTGAAGTATGAAACTTTCTCAACAGGAGAGCATGTACTGGGAGACATTTCCACTCAGGTTCTTAAAATCTTGCAATACAAATCCAGGAGAAAGGTTGCAAGGTCATGAAACAGTGTTAAAAGGAATGGAAATTGCTGTAACAAATTGTAATGAATTTCCAGTTAGACTACTAAGTTCTGAGCTAAAAAGTGATCTAGTTACTATGGAGGACCAATTCTTGAATCGACTACAGAGCTCAGGCGCCCTTGAAAAGACGATTCTCCCCCAGCCCGACGAAGAAAAGGATTCAAAGTTCCCCCAAACACTTCAAATTAGTACATTCCCCTTAACGAAGAAAGATTTAACTTCTTTGTTCTTTATTTTCTGTTTCAAATTCCTTCAGACTAAACCACGAACCTCGTCATCAAATATATCGACCAAGCAAGAAACAAATGACACACAAACAAAAAATAAACCTTTCTGGATCAAGGAGATGCTTAGTTCAAACCTCATTAACATTAACAAGAGTAGACTTATGCCTGCTCTGAAATGCTCACTTTCTTTGACGCTCGCCGTGTTCTTTGGCTCGGTGTATAGCAAAGAAAATGGATACTGGTCGGGACTTCCAGTTGCGATAAGCTATGCCGCGGGAAGAGAAGCGACTTTTAAAGTTGCAAACGTTAAAGTTCAAGGCACGGTTCTTGGAACTGTGTATGGAGTAATAGGCTGCTTCATTTTCGAAAAATACGTGAAAGTAAGGTTTATTTCGCTCCTCCCGTGGTTCATTTTCAGCGCGTTTTTGCGTCAAAGCAAAATGTATGGACAGGCTGGTGGAATCTCTGCAGTTATTGGTGCGTTGTTGATCTTAGGCAGGAAGAATTTTGGCACGCCCAGTGACTTTGCCATAGACAGAATAATAGAAACTTTCATTGGATTGTCGTGTTCGATTATGGTGGATATTCTCTTGCAGCCAACAAGAGCTTCTGTTCTGGCCAAATTTCAGCTTTCAACGAGTCTACAGGCGTTACACGAATCTGTTAGATCAGTAACTCTTGCATTTTCCGATACATTGAGCTTGGATGAAAGCCAAAAGAAGTTGAAATCCCATGTAAATGAGCTTGGGAAATTCATTGGAGAAGCAAAAGTGGAGCCTAATTTCTGGTTCCTGCCCTTTCATGGTGCTTGTTACAGTAAGCTTCTGGGGTCACTGTCGAAAATGGTGGATCTTTTGCTGTTTGGGAATCAAGCACTTAGATTCCTAGAACAAGAATCAAGAACAATGAACAAAAAAATATGGCGAGATGCTGCTTTCAAGTTGGAAGGAGATCTCAAGGTTTTCAAAGATGCTGTTCTTTCGAGAATAAAATGCTTTGAGGAGGTTAGTTATGTAAATTCACTCGCTGAGCTCGGAATGGAGTTTGAGACGAAGAAGAACTCTATTGATCTTGAGATGGGAAAATCGTCTGCGAGTCAATGGTCAGGATCAGATGACTCCGAGATTGAGAAAACTACGGATACTTACCTCCAACATGTGGAAGAACTTGTGATAGATCTGAATGCCGATGTAGAGAAGGATAAACAGGAGATCAAAATCGAAGTGGTTTTGAGTATGAGCGCACTGCTCTTCTGCATGAATAGCATATTGAAAGAGACCAAAGAAATTGAGAAGGCAATCAAAGAACTTGTACAGTGGGAGAATCCCTCAAGCCAAGTAAATTTACATGACATCTCTTGTAAATTACAAGTCTTGAGAAAAAGTGTAGAAATCTAATTCATTTGGAAATAAAGAAAAGATTTGTGATACGTGTGTTCTTTGCATCTCTAATATCGCATCATCCACCCCAAACTATGGCTAACGAAACAAAGCAAAAACACAAAAAGACGCATTCAACAAATAGAACGATTAACTGTATTTTAGTTTAGAAACATTCTCTTAAGTACTAACAAAAGAAACCACTTGTCATAACAGGGACAAAGCGGTATTGTAAAAGCTCAAAGTCGTTTACAAAGAAAAGAAAGTTTACTGCAAGCATTGCAGATCATACAAGGTTTGCCTAAACCACCAGCTAACTCCAGTTTTTGTTCTTCCCATAAGTTATGCAAGCTGAAGTCCGTTGAGAGAATTCAAAAGGCGCAGAGCCAAGATTATGCCGCAACTAGATCAGGTGTCTCCGCCTCAACAGATACTAAAGCAGTGTGCACTTTATCAACCCAATTGTCCAGTCTATCACGCAAAGACTTGATTTGAGGAACCCCTAAAACTCTTGGTTGTACCCAGGAAACATATACAGTTCCTTCGACTTGATCAATTATTCCCTCAATAAGATGGACCTGCAATAGCCAGAACCAATTTTCAGGATAGCAGCCATGAAATACAAATAATTGACAGAAATTTTCTTAAGAGAGGTTGCTTTTTTTTTTTCCTGAGTTTGGTCAAACTGTGTATAACGAGCTACCTATAGTTTCAACAAAAAAATTATATAGAATGTAATGCAGACTCGTGGTTACAAAGATCCAATGGTATGACAAGTCTCAGAATCAAACATGATGAGCAGGGTAAAAAAATAAAAGAGGGCAAAAACACAGGCAGCATTAAGATTATAGTCTAATGAGAATTAGGAGAAACAACCAGAAGACGGCAGGTCTATAGAAAGGCTACAAAAGACTCGATCATAAATTTTCTCCACATTGACTTGGAATTCTTTTACCTTGCAATGATTGAAATCTCACAACCTAATTGTGCAATAATCTTCATGCTTTGTGTACATTTCAGTATAGACATAGCTTAACTGACCCTAGTCTGACCTCATTGAGAAAGACGAGTTGCATAACGGAAAAACTACCTACAATCTTCATTTTCAACTTTTAAAATTTAAACATTCACCAAGATTTTTCAACTATAATATCATACGGCACGCGCCCAGTAACAAAGTGCTGTACTTTAAACTATATCTCCACAGACTATCAAGAACTTCATCATTTCAAGAGACTTAATATATGCACGTAACAGGAGTAACCTTCAGCAACCATCAAGAAATTTATGAATTCAAGAGACGCTAGGAACTTGCATGTAATAGGAGCACTAGTAGTAGCAAAGACAGTAACAGTACAGTATGTAATATAGTTCAAGTGTCTATTGCTTACCGAAAGGCTCTTCATAAGAAGGTGTTCGACATCTTCCACAGTAAGTTTTGTTCTTTCCGCAATGATTTTTAAGGGAATGGTTCTATCTTCTGCTGACCGACTGCAAATACACACATGTTTGCTAAATTCAGTAAAGGTGCCACATAAATAGCAAAATCACTCACAAAAGTGAATCAATTTTCCTGCATCACCTGAAGATGATCTCCATCAAGCAGAGAATGTTGATCTTCTCCAGAAGCCCTTTCTCATTCTGGACTAGTGCCGGCTGTGTATTAAGAGCAGCTCTATGAACACGGCACAGTTCCTGATAACGGGCCAAATCACCAGAGTTGAATGCTTCGAGAATATAATAGAGCCACTCAACTTTAGTCCCCAGAAGGCTTTTTATCTGCATTATTTGACACAAGTTAACAACATGAAGTCATATCTTATCTAATGTGTTTTTTATCTAAAACGTCAGTGGAACCAAGAAATTTAGCACCCGTAAGAACCACGAAATCTCGCAATCTATATAGAAATTATCTGCCCAATCTGCACGAGAATCTTTATTGGAACTTCAAGCAATAAAAAAACTTGCAGAAGTGTGAAAAGCATGTTTTGCATAAGGTTTTGGCACCTCTACTTCATCAATCAAACAGGTTTAAAGCTCACAGTGCATCTTTGAAAATGTTTGATAATGAGAAAGAAAAAAAGCCAATGACTATAGCAGGTGACCTTCCAAGTCTCTAATTACTGCCAAACCACAAAAATTGAGCTAGAATAAACCCAGTTCTTTGATGTGTTGTGGTTTAAAATCAAAATGGGATATACAAGAGGGAAAAGTTCTAAAGTAACAGCAACCGCATTCACTCATCTCCAACACGCTAGTATTTGTACAGATCATTATCATGGTTTTTCGAATAAAATTACTTTAGCTGACAAATTAAATGGAAGAACATAATGCCATGAAGAAAAATCCTTACAATCGGATGTGCAAGAAGCTCGCCAAAGTTGTAAATGTTCTCCCCCAACAATGCTGATAGAGATAAATCAAAGGCCAAGTCCTGGAAATGGCAAATAAGTTAAGTTCAACTTATTAAAACTGAACAGCCAGCTTCATATTCTCAAAGCGGGCATAATAAAAGACACTGTTCTGTACATCCTTCAGATATACAAAATTAAATTACTGCACCAAGAAGATGACATGATGTAAAGTATCAAATGCAGTTACTATTGGAAAGATCCTACAAAATCCAGGAGGAAAAATAACACCGCTTCATACAATATCATTGAAAGACTTGATCCCTTCTACTGTATAAGCTGTAAATAAGTTATACTAACTTTTAAATTGTACTACTTACAAGCAGGGTGCATCTGAATTCTATTGCTAAGAACTTACTAGTGACCCCATCTTACTGCGACATTTAGGATCATTACAGGCTTCAGAATAAGCTTTAAAGTTTGCTGTGATATCCAAGAAGCACCTTCCTAACTTTTAAATTGTACTACTTACAAGCAGGGTGCATCTGAATTCTATTGCTAAGAACTTACTAGTGACCCCATCTTACTGCGACATTTAGGATCATTACAGGCTTCAGAATAAGCTTTAAAGTTTGCTGTGATATCCAAGAAGCAACTTCCCCACATACACCATTTCATTGTACTAAATGTTTAAATCATTGATGCCAGTAAGTCAAACCAGAGTACAAAAGCATTTTACAATTAATTATTCAAGTTAAATTACACATATACATCAAATACTAGCCGAGATGTGGCTTTGTCACATATTTCATGCGTATGCTGAAGTTTTAGCTTTGGCAAAAACTTGAGACGTACTACAACCAGATACAGAGACATCTGTTTTAAGAAATTTCTTTTGAAATATTCAACAGTGGAAATCAAATATTTACCAAACTTACCAGCTTGAATGATTCAGACAGAGACTCCACAGAAGTGTATGCCAGGTAAAGGAGAGCACTTTTATAAAACTCTGCAAATTCTTGATGAGATTTATGGTATTGGGATGAAACCCAGTAGTAGTTCGCATACACAGATGGATCTATGTCAGTCATGCTGTCAAGTGTGGTCTTCCCTTCGTCTAAAAGTTTCTTGCATTCCTTTTGATCTCCATGCTCAAGCTTGAAGACAGCAATCTGCATTTTAATATAAAGTATCGGCTCCTCTATGCGCATTTCTTTGGTATTACGCAGCTTTTCAATCACTCCTTCAAGATAACTTATGGCACTCTCTTTCTCAGGGTACTGCCGCGAAACTATGACGACAAAGTGAGCAAGCTTGAGAAGATTGATCTTTGTCTCAAAATCCATTATGAAATTGTGATAAAGTTGTATAAGAGCATCGCCAGCCTGAATCAACGAAGAAAGAAAAGGTTTAAGATATAAATTCAAGCAACAAAAAGAAAGGAGTATCAGAGCATCACAACGTCAGCCTGAATCAACGAAGAAAGAAAAGGTTTAAGATATAAATTCAAGCAACAAAAAGAAAGGAGCATCAGAGCATCACAACGTATTGTTTCATAGAGGCAGCTGGAGACAAGATACATCAGATATCTACGTCCTCTTGGGTAAATTTCTTCTAAAAAAATTGACAGGATTCATCATAATTCTATTAACGTGACATTACGGTTTAAATGTTAGAAACCACTCTTGTTAGAGGTTACCTGTATTTGGCAATTGAAACCTTCCTAAATCACTCAGAGTCAATCACAACGCTGGATATATATTACTAGAATAGATTTGAAGATTATACAATGACGAATTCTCTTCTGTATCCAGAAAGAGAGTCATGCATACTAGCAATTTAAGTAAAAGCTAAAGTTGTTTAATAGGGATAAACTACTACGGAACCATAGTTCATGTATATCCAGCAGAAAATCCAAATGCATTCAGAGAAAAAAGATACCGTCACAGTTAACGGAAGCATGCTTTGTGAAGATACTACGGTAACAGACTCTTCCTCTGAATTAAACCAATTGGGTTAGGCAGTGTAACAACGTCACAAATACTAAAGGGGTTTAGAAGGGCAAGATACTCAACACCTAAATTCAATGCATATCCAGCAGAAGATTCAAAAGGATTGACGGAAAAGAAAAATATCTACACAATGAATACATGCATCTCTGATTGTTAGGTACATACGAAAAACTACATCCACGTGTGCTTATGCATGTCCATTGTCTCATTTTGCTATGACAGCTTTACAGGTAAAACTGAATACAGGTTGAGGGAAAATAAAAGTATCTACACATTGAATACATGCATCTCTGATTATTAGGTACATGCAATCAACAACATCTACGTGTGCTTATGCATGTCTATTGTCAAATTTTGTTATTGAAAAGCCTTACAGGTAAAATTAAATACAGATTGAGGGAAAAGAAAAGCATCCACGCCTTGAAAACATGCATCTACAATCAACTACATCTACGTGTGCTTATGCATGTCTATTTTCACATCTTTTCTCACAGCCATATCGTGCAAAAACACGTGTAAGCCCTCACAGGTTAACCAGTATTCCGTACCTCCCTAATTACAAAATAAAACAATGGTCTCTGAGCATTCAAACCTCCCTAATAACAACACACAATTGGAAGCCACCCAACAACTTCCAAAACAAAAACAGCCCAACAGAGAACCATGCAACCTCCTGTTACTCTATATTTCCTCGGGGGCCTCATTCAAGATCTAAACACGCATCCATTACCGATTCGTCTCTATACATAAAGTACCAAGCAATAAATCACGAAAGAAATTCAAGACCAATTTAATATATATAAATGGAACATAGCACAAGGAAAACTTCAATTTCGAGCACACAAAATCGCGTAAACTATTTTTCCTCCGTAAACAAACCCGATTTGACCTACCTCACTTCACCTCATTTAAACCCCCAAATATAAAAATTCACACAATTACAAAACCCGAGAACCCTAAACACAAAACCCACAAAAAGTTAATAAATCTTACTTAATCTCACAAAACCCCCAAATAAAAAATTCACACAATTACAAAACCCTAGAAACCCTAATCACAAAACCCTAATACAAATACAAACATCAAATGCAACAACAAAATTAACAACAGGGGTCCACCTGAAACACCGCGAGGGCAACAAATTGCTCGAGCTTGAGTGTGAGCTGATGCCATAGCTTCCGCTGGTACAGATCTGAAAGCGTAGTGTACCACTCCGAAAGCTCCGGGTGAGTGTTGCGAAGCGACTCCAAGTACTGCAAAGCCGCCATGGATTTCACCTCCAATGACGATCTGTGACTTGTAATTTGATTGAATTTTTATTTATTTATTTTGAATATATCTTGTTGCCGAAGAAAGGAATAGATACAATGTGTGTGTATGTATATTTTATATGAACGGGGAGGGAGTAAATTGCAATTTTGTAATTTTGTGAATTTGAGTTTTGACCCGTGTGATGGAACTATTGAGAATCTTGGTCCCTTTAGAGTTTAGGCTTAGGACTTGAATGCACTTTCTAATTAATTATCAGGTTTTGTTACCCTTTTCGGTTTTATGAGGCCGTTTTTAAACTTTGCATTATTGATTTACCTTTTCATATTTTTAATTTAGTTATATTTATTGATAGGTAATTATAAGGATCGAAGATAAATGTTTTCTTTATATTTTGAGTAGTTGTTTTAGGGGTATAAAAAGTTTTGGTAACGTGTATTAAAGCGGTGTAACCAGAATGTCTCATGCAAACATCTTTTTTCTCATAAAAAGTTATCCACGAGACATGTATAAAAGTACCTTGCATGTAATTGAGGATGTTGCGGCGTTGATGTTATTTGACCAGATTGTTGCGTTGTCACTATTTACTTTGTCAATAAAAGTTTGAATCATCAATCAATCATAATGAATTTATCCACTTTTAAACACATCATTATGTGTGTCCACGCATCAAACACGCTTTTTTAGTCTAGCCATAGATATTTCAAAACCAATCAATTGCTCCATCACACATGCTCAACCTCCACGAGAACATCTGTAACCTTGGGTGTGATGAACCATTGTGGATATGCGGCAATTGGAGCTTTTCAACGTTCACTAATGATTAAGAGAAGTTGACTAGCTTAGTTCATTATTTCTTTGTTAAATGACCTATTTATGAAAGCATTAACTTTAGATTATGTCCCCATACATGTATATAAACACCGCACTGCTACCCTTTTAACAAAATATCTCTCGCATTTTCGTGTATACTCGACGTTAGCTCTGTATTTTTAATCCTAATAGTTTCACAATACTAAATACTGATGTGCTTGACATGCTGTCAAAATTTTTACGTTCTAAGCCTTCACGATTATACTCTCCCGAAATTTTATGGGCATTCAACAATGATACTCAAGCAAACTAATGTAAAAACTGTGGAAGAAAAACTACGTGTATGGGCTCTTGCAAAAACCATCTCCAACACGCAACTTTATCACATATCACTTAAATTTTACTGATATTCCTACAAAAGATACAATGGAAAATGCTTATTCAATTAGGATCCTTTAATTTCATTATAAAATATGCATTTATTTTGAATCATTCTCGAAAAATGGCTCTGGTGCTAATTCTTGCCATGACAATAATAATAATGATTACGTTGGAAATGTTTTATTAGTTAGAGTAAGTAAAGTGTGCGTATAATTTGTTGGTTGTTAGTTGCTAAAAAATCAAACCCGATTCACTTGCTTTACACGTGCCCTCAGAAGTCAGAACTATTGGGCCCAGCTCAAATAATCTCATACCCAAGGCCCTATAACAATATGGCCCAACAATAATAACCACTTTAATCAGCCCGTATCCCAACTTTACACGATGATATGATCATATGATAGATTCAGGTCATTTGTATCATTTTGTTTCACGACTTTTAGATTTTCACGCATTATTTTTGTTCTTTTGATGCAGTAAGGTGAATCGGCTATCATGAAATTGAGTAACTCGCTGAAATTCCGATGTTTGTTTTGAGGGTGTAGATGTAAAAACTCACTACAATAATCGTACCATGCATTTAACCTTGATATCCTTGGCTCTCATTTTGAGACATGCAACTGATGAACATCTTAACGTAACATATCAAAATTGAAAATATTGTTGCTAGGGAACAACATATCTCACCCCAAGAAAGCAGCTAAACACGTGAACTCGTGAAAGTTGAAAATTTATACGTTTTTCTTTTCTTTTCTTTTTCATAGTTATGTCACATTTACCTTATTTTGCCATGATATTGATTAGACAAGTATTGTGCAGTTTTCGACATCAAGAGTCTCATCGTTTATTAACGGTCTAAAAATGGTGACGTTCAAGATCGCTCGAACAATTGAGAGCCTAAACCAATTTCCCAACAATAGCATTAACCTAATTCACCTAGAAAATACTAATTCCAGAACATGACAACGCATTAAGAAAACAAAATCAATGTCATTGTAAATACTCTAAATGTAGATATCATTTGCATTTCACTTCAAAGCTAAGTAAACCACTCCACTTTCCCTGCTAATTCAGCTAACCCCACCATCAACAATAAAAGCCACAAAAGCACATCAATGTTACATTTTAGAACCTTGTACTTATTATTTCTTTGGATATTTTTGTTGGTATTTTTCGTATTTCAGCTTTTAATGGTCATCAATAATTTTCATTTGTTGTGGAGCATGTGAGAAATTCTTGAAAGGAGATATAATATCATATATTTAGCAAGTTCAGAGCTTGCATGAATACTCTAGAAAAAGGACGAAAACCAGTGTTTACAAGTCGAATACTACTTTTCGATACCATACGATTTGCTACATAACTTGGTGGTCGATGGCATTAGTAAAACTCAATAACAGAAGCAGCACAACACCACATTTTAGTAGTTGAATAGAGTATGGCACTCACAGTTTAACCGGTCGCAAAAGACATAAGAACGATGTATGAATTTCTCATTCGCAAATACACAAGGTTCTTGATTACATTATGTAAACTTTCGAAAAGATAATATGACATCGTTGATCTATTATACAACTATGACAGCAAAAAGTCTCAAGTGTTTTATTCGACAGCTATTTGATGATTCATACTCCAGATATATTACATTCTTCAAGCAATTTAAGAATACTATGTTCCGGGGCACTGATGGATGGCAGGATAAGCCGGTTTTTAGGTTGACGTAATTTTGCTCCAGGAGTCTGAGGTTCGACCAAGGCTTGCTGCTCCTGCATGACTGGTATATCAGGCCTCCTTGGCATGCCAGAAGACACTCTATCCTTCCATATTCTTCCATCCTGCTCATCGAATAAAGCATAACACAAGACATGAAAAATCAGCTCAACTTACGATTAAGTCAAAAATGCGGTTTGCCCATTTGGAACCATTTGATGAAAAAGAAGTAAAGCAAGAACTCAATAGGACCTCATTTAAAACACGAAGAGAAAGTAGCGATAGCTGAATATCAACAATTGTCAACAAATGTGTAAATTTTGGAGCTAAAAGTCACTGTTGACTTTAATTCAGGATAACATTAATATGATAAATAACATCAGTGTTAGGAGTCTGACCGCATAATTAATGTGCAATAATGTTAGAAATACATAGTTTTAGCTACCAAATAGTAGTAAGGAACTTAGAAACAAAGAAGAATGCTAAGAGTTCCACAATGGATCAATTACATGACATGCTGAGCCGATAAACTAAGACGTGTCAACAATAAAAAATAGTATTAGAAGCAAACACCACTCTTCAACATGATATAAACAAGCTTTCTAGATTCCAAAAATCAGGGATGATTAAGTTTATAGTTAGGCTTACATTGAGAATTGAAGGTTCTGGCAACGGACACTGTATAGGCTGGTCATAGTCAAGAGGCTCGGTGGGGTGTTCAACCGGCTTGAACTCCACCGCGATTTCAATCCCATGGGCCGCAGTTGATGTTGTTGAAGCTAAAGTGACAGCTGAAGTCACCTCTGAGATAGGTGGCAATACTTCCCGTTCATCCTACAAGTCAAGAAAATGAATTACAACCAACACAAGCCAGCATAATAAAAGTTCACAAGTTAAATCAAGTATACAGAAAAAATGCATAGGACTAACTAACCAAGGATAGTTGGAGTTAAGCGAGGAACAGAAACACTCCAAAATAAAGCAAGGTGCAAAGATCAATCATACAAATATACAATGAAACAATCTGATTGTATAATTATGTATTTAGTGCATCTCCTCCTTTTAAACACTTCAGCTTTAAATTGACGAGGTCGCTCAATTTACACATGCACAAGTATACACACAAATGGAAAGACGTGCAGAAGGCCAAGTAAATTGGAAAAATCAACAGGATATGCCAACTCAAAAGAGAAAGCGAAATCACTCTGACGACAGATAAGACAATAACAGGTTACCAAACACCAACCCAACTCAATATGCTGGAAAAAGGCCAAAGCTGCCAAGCACAAAATTGAGTTCATAAACATGGATCTTTCTGCCAATTGATTGCACATAATGACACACAAACTTAAGCTTGCGATCGACTTCCTCGAAACCCGTAAAATCGATACTCAACTTGATCTAATAACTCCAAAATACACAATAGTTAATCCAATCTAAAACATTCCCAGTAGACCATATATTCATCAAATACATTAAACCAATCAAGAACCAAAGAATACAGAACTCAAATTCAAATTTCATCCCACCAGATCCAATCCAACAGACACTAACACTATAAGCTAATCAAACTGTAACCCAACTGATAAAAATCAAATCTTTATACCACAACTTCAAAGAACAACAGATAAGAATCACTTGCATAAATAGCACATCAAAGGGTACAAATCAAAGTCAGCAAATTCAAGAACTTGTTTTTTTAACATTAAATCACACAACACATAATTAAATAGAAAGAAAAGATAAAATTCTCACAATTGCACTTTGAGTACGTCGATGACCAACCCTACTGACAGAAAATCTTGAAAAAATTCCCACCATTTTTTTCCTTTAATTCCAAATACCCAATTCACAACAAACAAAAGGGCTTCTAAATCTGTTAAAAATATCTGATCTTTTGGCTTATATCTCTATAAAAGATGAGAGAGAAAAGAGGAGAGAGAGAGGTTTATAACTTTATATGTGGAAGATGATAAGTGTTGAAAGTTGAAACAGAAGTTGGCTTCTAATTTGGTTTTTCTGTTGGATTCTCTTTGTCTGAACATTAAATATTAATATCAAAGAAGTTAAAAGGTGTAAATAATATTGCAGGCTTTTTTTTTTTAACTGAATAGTTTATTATTGACAAAAAAAAAAACTGAATAGTTTATTTATTTGAGTGGTGTTGGATTGTTGAAGTTTTGTTTATTTCTGTAGTTGGGATTTAGGATAATATTATTATAGGTGTTGATGAAAAGTATCATCATCAACATCATTAAAAAACAGAGTGGTGATTGGTTGAGTTGGGACTTGTCATTAAAAAGGCTTCCACATGCAGTGTTTTTTTGCGTAAGGAGAAGACTATTTTTTGAGGTTAGTTAGATGCACACATCCTACAAATGTATTTTAATTTGCGCTATTGTTGTTTGGTCAAATTATTGTAAAATATTTTTTTGCTAACAAATATTTTTTTTATATGATGATGCATGTATGAGATATGAATGATACGATGGATGTGTGATAATGACACAAGAAATAAAGTACGTAACGAAGATGTTTGCGACGAATCAGGTGGTTGAGTCGACCAACAACAAGATGCGAGAGAATGACTTAAGATGGTTCGAGCACGTTAAACGTAGACCCCTAGGTGTACCACACGACGCACTCGACGTAGGCATACTAATAGAACACGAAGAAGACCAAAGGAAACGTGTATGGAGTTTATACGGAATGCAATGAAGTTTAGAGACCTAAACGCAAACTTATTTCTCAATCGCAGCGAATGAAGATTGAGAATTGATGTAGTCGACTAGACGTGTTATGATTCATATACCTATTCGAATTTTATTGAGATTTCAAGCCTAGTTGTCGTAGTTATCGATACAAATAGCATAGTAATATTGTTTTTGTTACTTCTAGTAGGATACTGTTAAAAAGAGGTCTAAAGTGATTTACCGCAGAATACATTTTTCGGTTTGACAACATAATGCAACATAAGGTTTTATTGGTTGATTTGGACATTTGGTAAACAATTAAAAACCCCTTTTAGTTGACTCTCTTTTCATCATCAAATCATAGTCAAATTTGGAAGCGTTTCAATTCCATGTAGTTAGTTGTAGTAAGTAAAATTAAAAGTTTGACTCATTAAAATTAAAAGTTGTTCAACTTCAAAGAACATCTCCATCTGGTCAACCTTCCATTCATCTATAGCCACACGTTCAATTGGGCTACTTGCATTGCAATATTTAATTCCTACCAGTTGGTGACCACACCCATAAAAATGAAACCTCCATCCACATTACAATAACATTTTTATTTGTAAATGATTAGCAAGTAGCAACCACTATTTGTTACAAACATGCCTCAAAATTTCCTAGGACAATACCAAAGAAAGTTTTCTTTTTGTCACCATTTACTCTACTAGATATTGTGTTCAATAGCACAAATAACAAATTGTCAGTAGAAACTAGAAAGTAGAAACAAAAGAAACAGCAGCAGTAAAAGCAAGAACTAAACACAACCTTTTCGGACTCCCACGTCCAGCTTGCAATATGCCTGAAAAAACAAGAAACACAAAACCCACAAACGGCATTTGCACGCAACAGATTTCTGAGTATAACTTTAAAATTTTGCAATCTTTTTATGAGTCTAGAGAAGCGGTACAAACACACATACAATTCTACAAACTGAATACACACTACACTACGAGTCGAAAAACTCGGACCAACCTTTTCATCAATGGAAGTCTCATTTCAAGCTTTCAGTAATATTGGAAAGAAAAAAAAAACTGAAAAAAAAAAGAATAAGGAAAAGACGAAAGCCAAGATGCAAGATCACCAAATCAATTCTTCGAACAATCTCATTTACACACTGATTATAGTACTAATCTCAATATATATGCAGCACGCGGGAGTTCATAGGAAATTCAGCCCCTACCAGAATTACCATGGCGTTGGTTTCTGAAGTAGCTAAGAAGTTGCTGAGCCTGCAAGTACACAACCGTAATAAATACGCAACCAAAGTCAACAATTACGAGAGAACGTACATGTAAACTAAATCCACATCCTACGAGATTTGGTCTGGTTACAAGAAAGAAACCTCCCTTAGCATTTGAATAATGTGTTCAAAAAATTTAGGTGTCTCCATTATGATTCGAAATTTAGCGCTCTACGTATATATTCTTTGGACTTTAAAGGCTGTTTTGTAACTAATCAAACAGTAGGAAGTCTGTAACTACCAAACGAGGTATAAATATAGTTATCCCTATATCTGGTTGCAACTTTACCTTTTCTCTGGCTCTTGGCGTCCCAGACTGTGACAATGCCACTAATGGGGGAACGGCACCTTCTTGTAGAACCATATTGCAAAATCTATTGCTGTTGGTGCACAATTGCAGGAGAGCAGCAGCTGCATTCTCTTTACCTCTTCCAGAGCCCAGCTCAACCACTTCAACCAAAACAGGAATACCTCCCTCTAGACCAATTGCTGTCCTTCCCTCATGAATAGTGGCAAGATTCGATAAAACGGCCACTGCTTTATCAACCATACCAAAAGCAGGGTCCATCAACTCTACAAGGTATCTCACTGCACCAGCCTGTACAATACGAGCCTTATTCTCGTGATTTATTGACAAGTTAAATAAGGCAGTAGATGCATCTTTCTTTCCTCTTGGGGTTCCATTACCCAGTAAATCAACCAAGGGCTTGATTGCTCCTGATCTTCCAATCTTAACTTTGTTTTCCTCAATGACTGAGAGGCTAAAGAGGGTAGCAGCTGAGTTCTCCTTAGCCTCGGGACTCCCAGTTTCAAGGACATAAATCAGGGGTTCGATTGCATCAGCATTTGCGATGGCAGACTTGTTGTTATCATTAATTGATAGGTTTAGAAGAGCAGTGACAGCGTTTTCCTGAATTGTCAAGTCTGTTGAACGTAGTAAACTGACCAACAAGGGGATAGCCCCACAATTTGCAATCACAATACGGTTGTCCATGTTATACTTGGCAAGTAATCGGATTTCAGAACTGGCCTTTTGCTGTACCTCAAGAGAACCAGTCTTAAGATCCTCGAGGTGCTTCTTGACTTGAGTTTCAACTTCTAGAAGATCAGCCCTTGTTTCAACAGAAGGGGATGAAACTACTCTAGGAACAAACCTCTCAGATGGTCGACGCCAAATTGTATGGCCACGAGCTCTTGTCTCCAGTCTAGATGGGAAATCCGACTCTCTTTGTGGGACACTTATATTAACAGCGGGCTGGGGTTCTGCTGCCAACTCCTCTGAAGCATCGCTAGCATAAGAGGCAGCATGTGATGCCACGTCATTGCCATCAGCAGCTGTTCCTTGTGACATATTAGAATTCGAATGAGCGCTGGAAACTGAATCAGTTCGGTTGTGGCCCAGTGACAACCGGTCCTCAGCACCAGCACCATTTCTAGATGGGGACATCAAAGATCGACCGCGAGGGCTTCTCTCTCCTGAATGGTCCGACCTGTCCCCAGAGATCCTTGGAGGCACTCTTTCCGTGTCCAAACCATTTCCATTTACAATGGCAAGTGCCAAAAAATCCTCAGACAACGAACGGGGATGAGATGGAGACGTACCCTCTCTTAGGGTTGCATTAGATGCGATTGCATTATTTAACGGAGAACCCATAGATCGATCTGGAGTACCATAACTATTAGCCCTCCGGACGCCACCAGGCTCGGCATTTGCAAGAAGTGAAGACGGTTTGTTCAAGGAGGCAGATTTTGACGGATCAGGAAGTTTCACATTGTTTGATTCACACCAATTTGCAATGAGTGCCTTGACAGTGTAATTAGGAATAAGATTCGTGTGTCCTAGAGTTTGTCTGGTCTTTGGACATACAGTAAGACCAAGATCAATCCACTTCCTTATAAATCCTCGCTCATATGTTTGCCCAGAAGCAACAATAACAGGATCGGTCATGAGTTCAAGTGAAAGAGGGCAGCAAAAATCGGCTGGTATTGGAACAGGATTACAGTTTTGAGACTGGTTCATCATAACATGGAGGTCATGCATGTGGGTAACCAATGCAATCATTTGATCTATATAATCAATTTCGCCATTCTTTTCAGCTTGTTCAGCATTCTCTTTCAACTTCTCAAGGGCCACAACCTCAATCAGAAGTTCTTCGTTTGACTTTAAGCTCAAGCTATCAGAGACTTTTGCCAGGTTATCTGAGCTATCTCCAGAACCCTCCATATGATCGTTCATGGCTTCCATGAGTACCAATGATGTTTCCTCAGTACCAATGTGCTTAATTTTCTGTATACAGTGCTGCAATCAGCAGTAACAAACAAAAATAAAAAAAATTAACATGTGTATGTCATCTCTCAGTACTAGGACACCAAAATGAAATGTTTAAATGTACAGCATAGACCAGAGAAAACAAAAACTAACCACTAGCCATTACCTCAAGAGATGCTGAACTGAGTTCAGTGGGCAAATCTAGATTAGACGATTGCAGCAACTCAAGAATGTCCAGACTCTGAGTTCGTATCTTTGCTATAATTGAATCAACTTGTAAAACCTGCACAACAATGAAAACTCGAGTCCATAGAGTAAGTTATAGCTTTCATGAGTGATTTAAATAACATACTGTTCATATCACTCTCATTAAGCCTTCATCTTTGTTCATTTAATACCGCACTTCACTCTTAGTTGCATAAGGAACATAGAAATTACAGCTGAACTCAAAGAAAACCACGTACAAAGTAAACTTTACTCATTAGCGGTCCCCAGCTTTCAAGTATCTCTTTCAATTCCTCAACATATCGGCCTAGTCCACCAAATGCTTTTTGAAGCATTTCATCTTTCGCAATTTCACTGTCAATGATGGCATCAAATATTGGCTTACACAACTTCAGTAGCTCTTCAACCTTCTGATGATACTTCTGAACTAGTTCGCCATGTAAGCCATCAGAAAACGATAGTTGTAAGAGACTATTGATGCTGTTGAGAAGCGATTTTAGCAATGATATCTCCATCACCTGGTACATTGAAACAACTATGAAATTCAATTCAAACAATTGAGCATGAGAGACAATGGCACACAAAGAATTTGTTTCCACCCCATTCATATATATCTTGCTAAAAGAGGTGCAAGGTAAACTAAGAGACAAAGACACGCTAAACTCGAAATTTGAAAAGAAAGGTCAAATGGCCCTTGCTGACATCCTTGAGACAAACAAGTTAGAGATGAATGCCGACAAGTAGTGAAATGGGGAATACTCTTAGCCCACTTGATGTGCAAATATCATTCTATGACAAAGCCAATCCTCTACCTGATATTTTGTTAATTCACCTTGCTTGATAAGCTCGAAACCCATTTCACCAATCTAATCAAAGCTAATGAAAACACCAACCAATTTTTCCATAAACTAGGAAATGTTAATATAACCCCAAAACAAGGTAATAAGAAAATCTAATGATCAGCACATATTTTTCTCAAGAAGGCCAACACATCAGGAGTTTAACAACCACAATCTTCATATAAGACAACAAAATAATGCTCAATGCAAAACAATGCTACCAGAAAAGCCAATTTGTTAGGAAGTAGAAACAGAATAATCTACGCACATTGACAATCCCAGTTGATAGACATGGAAAAATCTGTATAACAAACACACACACACACACTCACACATATCTATATATATATATGTGTGTGTGTGTGTGTGTGTTGTATCCTCCATCAGCTATTAATTCGGCGCCATACACAACACCTAGGATACAGTTTCATTCTCTAACGGACTCTTATGGGCGCAATTGACAAAAAACAATACATGTCCAACAGAATTTCTATTCAGGGCATCGTCATGATGAACAAACATGTACAATACATGAAATTCCCAATGCAAATTACTGGCAGCACATGTAGCATACGAGTTTTATGTTTGATCAACCAGTGCATATCTTTGTTGCTGAGCAGCCTAAGGATTAGTCAACAGGAGTGGATGAGAATGCGCCATAGAACACTCTCATCGAGGACACATTTAAAAATAATAAAATATTTTGAAGAAAGTGGCTTGCTAAGAAGAAAAAAATCACTTCGGGGTCGTAAATTACACGGAAACTAAGTTTAACATGGGTTGGACACTACGGGTTGGTGATACATGACATTGCTTGGAGCAGAGGTGTTGGTGGTCAGACACCAGGTGAGGCAGAGAAGAGGAAAAGTCTCATGTTAATCTTACTATTGAAGAGATGATGGCTAATAGGAAACGCCAACAGCATACAATATCAATCCAAAATAACAGGAGAATTATTTAAAGATACATAAAAAGAAGGCATTGGAAACCAACATCTAAAAGGGCAATACAGTTCCTACTAAATGATTAATTCAACCAGTGAAATTTCCAAGACAATTAGTAGTGTTAGAACCATATCTTTTAACGACGACCAAGGAAGTTCCCTCATATGGGATCCGACGGATTTATGTTTCCTTTAACAGATTAACTAACAGATAAGCAAAAGCAGCTGACAACGCTTTTTCAGTAGCCGTTTAATGTGGATAATCACACATACATGCAGGTGATAATAGCAATAAAACTTCTCAAACTCAAAGATCCATTATTCAAGTACGTTAAGGACAAGCTTCGAGGTTTCCCAGTTCAATCGAGTTCCAAACATTCCCGTCTAATCACTTCCATGAAAATACAAGCTAACCATGCAAAATTATAATACCTAGATCATTTATAACATATCAAATACTCAAATTCTTCATCAACCACTACCTCGATTACACAAACACCGGTTCTATGAAATAAATGATTGCCCTTGGCAAAATATGGTAGTTTCACACAAACAGCTGAGCAAGCAACATATCTCAAATTTCCTTGTCTGAAAGCGCACTTAAGAAATTACAACAACAAACAGAAAATTTCTTCATATCGGATCCAACGGATTTATGTTTCCTCAACAGATTAACTAACTACAGTTAAGCAAAAGCAGCTGATCACGCATTGTCAATAGCCGTCTAACGTGGATAATCACGCATACATGCAGGCGAAGCTACAATGATGAATTCTCAACACATAACCAATTATTCAATTCCGCTAGATAAAGCTCAAGCTTCGAGATTTCCAGTTCAATCGATTTCCAAACATTGCCATTTAATCAATTCCACGAGAAATACATGCTACCCATGCAAAATTGTCAGTAGCTGTCTAATGTGAATAATCACACACATGCAGGTGAAGCTAGTAGTAATAAATTATTAAATTCGCAAACTCAACGACCAATTATTCAAGTACGCTAGGTCAAGGTTAGAGATTTCCCAGTTCAATCGAGATCCAAGCATTCTGGTTTCATTTATACAAGCTACCCATGCAAAATTGTAACACTGGATCACTTATCACATATCAAATACTCAAATTCTTCATCAACCACTACCTCGACTACACAAACACCAATTCCATGGAATAAATGATTGCCCTTGGCACAATATGGTAGTTTCACTATCCACAAACAGCTGGGCAAGCAACATATCTCAAACTTCCTTGTATGAAAGCACACTTAAGAAATTACAATGGCAATAAGGAAATTCCCACATACGGGATCCACCAGATTTATGTTTCCTTAACAGATTAACTAACATTTTAACAAAAGCAACTGACACGCTTTATCCCTAGCCGTCTAATGTGAATAATCACACATACATACAGATGAAGTAACTACCCATAAATTCTCAAACTCAACGACCAATTATACAAGTACGCTAGGTCAAGGTCAACGTCAAGCTTCGATATTTCCAGTTCAATCTATTTCCAAAGATTCCCATTTAATCATTTCCACGAAAAGACAAGCTACCACGCAAAATTGTAATCACTAGCACGATTACATAAACACTAACTCTATGAAATAAATGATTGCCCTCGGCAAAATAGGGTAGTTTCACTATTCACAAACAGCTGAACAAGCGACATATCTCAAATTTCCATAACAGATTAACTAACAGATAAGCAAAAGCAGCTCACCACACTTTACCCCTATCCGTCTAACGTGAATAATCACACATACTGGTGAAGCTACTAGCCATAAACTCCCAAACCCAACGACCATCAACTACGCTAAGTCAAGGTCAAGCTCAAACTTCGAGAATCGATATCCAAAGATTCACGTTTAACACAAGCTCACCCACGCGAAATCGTAATCACTAGCTCATTTATCACATACCAAATACTCAAATTCCTCACCAACCACTACCAATTACACAACCACCAACTCCATAAAATTAAAAGCTAACATACTTAAAATTTCCAACAAATGGGTTCAACTCAAAACCCCCAAAAAATAGAATTTAATTACAAAAATAAATAAAGGTTTAATTTTTACCTTTCAACCACCCACCAGCTGAATCAATTAACTACAAATCAAGCTTCCGGTCAAAAACAAAATGCCCATCACACCCTCTGAACTCAAAAACTGATCCAATCAATCAAACAAACACAAACAATTAAAAAAGATTCAATTTTTTTAGGGTTTTAGGAAAGTGATTAAATTAAATTAAAAAAAGGACCAAAATTGGCAACTCCGCTTTACCTCATCAAAAGGGCGGACTTGTCGTCGGTGTATCAATTCCAGTTTGTTGAGTGCAGACAAGTCCGAGGTTCGGATCCTCTGTATTTTGTGATGATGAAAATTATTGAGTGTAATTTGGGGTTGTGGTGTTTAATTTTTCTTGAAATTGGAAATTAGGGGAAATCGAATAATAGGTTTGTATTAGATTTATATTTATTATATTTTTTTTAATTGGAAATTTCATTCAAAAGTAGTTGAATAGTGGATGAGTGATGACAAAAAAATTAGTTGACTTGGCTTGGCTTCGATTAATATAAATAAAATTAGGGGATTTAGTGGAAAATTGAGGGCTTGTTTTCCATGTAGTTTGATAATCAGTTAAAAGGGATAAAAGCATCAAGCTCCCTGAATTATACACGTTTTTGCGACTTGCCCCCTAAACTAAATTAATAAGCGTGTTGCCCTCTGAACTATCCTCGTCTGTTCGATTTGCCCCCTCGCCGGTTTTCGCTGAATATTCCTCGGAATATTCTATTCTCGTGCGACTCACGTGAGGGTCAGAAGGGCATTTTCGGTACATGTTATGGAGTGTAAAGTTCATGCATATTGCCCCTTAAACTATGCTTCTTCGTGTGAATTGCCCCTTAAACTATGTTATCGTACCCCTTGAACTATTGTGTTGCGATTTGCCCCCTGAGTTAATTTTGCACCTAAATTTACCCTTTATTCCATATTTTGGATGATCTTTTTTATGTCTTTTTAGTGTGTGTTTTTGTGAGTTTGCAAGCATGTTATTGATTCAATTGCATTCATAACCATTCAGACATATTATACCAAAATCCGAAGAATTCGAACATCACAACATGAAACAGACTAGTTAAATTACACCTCGATCATTAACAAACTTGTCCTTAAAATGGAAAAAAAAAAACTACTTGTCCTTAAACAGGTCTTCATTCCTTGAGCTTTGAAGTTATGGCTTTGTCCAGGAGATTGGTGTTGCTCCTCATCATGTATCTTTTGGTGACAGATTGAAAATCTTTTGGTATCTTTTGTCCAGGAGATTGGTTCTTTGGAACATCATCATTTTCTTTGGTAGATTGAAAATCATCCGCAACTTTGTTATTGTGTGCAAGAGATCCAAAGATGACATGACTTATGTTTGAAGCATTTCCATCCCCGTCAGTAGCCACACTTCTGTATCTTTTGGTGACAGATTGAAAATCTTTTGGTATCTTTTGTCCAGGAGATTGGTTCTTTGGAACATCATCATTTTCTTTGGTAGATTGAAAATCATCCGCAGCTTTGTTATTGTGTGCAAGAGATCCAAAGATGACATGACTTATGTTTGAAGCATTTCCATCCCCGTCAGTAGCCACACTTCTGTATCTTTTGGTGACAGATTGAAAATCTTTTGGTATCTTTTGTCCAGGAGATTGGTTCTTTGGAACATCATCATTTTCTTTGGTAGATTGAAAATCATCCGCAGCTTTGTTATTGTGTGCAAGAGATCCAAAGATGACATGACTTATGTTTGAAGCATTTCCATCCCCGTCAGTAGCCACACTTTTTTCAGACGGTTCTCCACCTTAACAACGATTGTCAAAAAAATCATAACGTATTACTTCATATCATACAGCTACCAGAATCTATATAACAATGATTAACACACATAAAGCGGTTGGGTTAAGATAAAACAGAATAGTCATAAGCTATAGAGATTACCAAAGGATCGACAAGAATCAAAATTTTTCATTTTCGCCAAAGTTCCAATGCTTGTCTTTGATCGTGCATCTTCATCCACCTCTTCATTCATGAACAAAACCACCGAATGTTACTAAACACATAACCACTAACTGGCGATTATAAAACTACCTTGAGTGAAATTATTTGACCTGGTTTATTATTAGGTTGGGGCTTAAATTTCTGCGATTTTGACGAATCGAAGTGATTCGATTGAGAGTTTAATGAAGAACCCTAATTTGTTGGGCTGTTTTTTTTTTTTGAAGTGTGAAGTAGCGTGGAGTGACGTTTCGATTCACCCCCCCCCCCCCTTGAACTTAGTCCATTTTTTAATTTTTTTAATTCGTGGGAAAATAAAAAAATGGAACTAACGAAATTCGCACTAAGAAGCATAGTTTAAGGGGCAATTCGCACTAAAAAGCATAGTTTAAGGGGGGGGGGGTATGCATGAACTTTACACTCCATAACATGTACCAAAAATGCCCTTCTGACCCTCACGTGAGTCGCACGAGAATGGAATATTCTGAGGAATATTCGGCAGAAACCAGCGAGGGGGAAAATCGAACAGACGAGGATAGTTCAGGGGGCAAAACGCTTATTAATTTAGTTTAGGGGGAAAGTCGCAAAAACGTGTATAGTTCAGGGGGCTTGATGCTTTTATCCCTAGTTAAAAATCTCTTCGTAGTTCAAGAAACTCTTGCACGAGTTTTGTTTAGTTAATATTTTTTGAAAAGTACCTTTACTTAATTGCAAAAAGAATATATCTCAAAAATATAAATATATGACAGCACGTTCGTAAACAAAATTATTTAATTATCGAAAAGAAAATAAATATAGTTTGATATATAATATTCTTTGAGAAATACATTATAAAGGGATCAGAGGCAATATTTTTCAAGTCATTCAAGGGTTTCGTGCATGACTCTAAATTAACATTGTGTTTAAGTCTTAAAGGATACTATAGAATTTTTGAAGAGAAAATTTACATAAAAAACATACCCACTCTCACATAGAGCAAATGTACCCGTTTTTCTAATGGTATTGGATGAAGAGGAAATGTCATGCAAAGTTCACGAATTGACAAGGGATTTTGTTTTGATTTGTGCAAATTTCTTAACAGTTAACACACTTTAGGTTCTACACGTTTTTTCTATCACGGGAAAGAAAAGTGAAACATATTTTTATTACACTTTAGTTCTCGTATTTGGTTTTGTTCAACCTCCACAATCAAATTCATTTTCTCTCATGTGCTCTTGGTCTAACAAGGGCTCTCGTTAGCCTTTAAATCTAGGTTTGATGTTCACTAGACTTTTATAGATTAGGATTCAGTCATCTTTTGCGTTGTTTCAAGGGATCATATTTGGAGAATTTAGAAATCAAGTTTCAAGCATATTTAAAAGGTAACAATGTATCATATTAAAGCGCATTAATCTGACGCTTTTTATCCTCAAACCTGTAAACCCCGCAATGGTTGGCTCAAATTTATCACATATGCGTCATTGACTCCCAAACCTTTCGATTTTCAACATAATATGAGAAATGACAAATGCTCAATCAACTTTGTTGTTTCAACCATTGTCCTTGCATCAACCCAAGAAAACAATTGCGAAAATTCGAGTTGTACTTTAAGTCAACCATTGTCCTTGCATCAACCCAAGAAAACAATTGCGGAAATTCGAGTTGTACTTTAAGCCACAACTTACGCTAATTCTTTCAAGAAAAATAAATTTATTTTCGAATCTGATTGTCTTGAGATCATTATCAACAAACGCAGTTAAATTGTATTGGGCTTGTTTGTCAGCATAGACATGCGCACAAAGTTGATTTGAGGTTGTAATTTTTGATATTTTACATGTAAATATATCTTACTACCCGAGTCATTCATCGATGGATCCGTTGCATTGAACTCTTTCTTATTCATGTATGGAAGTCCTTCATATTAGATATTATACTAATGTATTTTTTCATTATTGTGATATGGCGGGCAGCATGGTAACAGAGCTAATATATGCACCGTTCAATTGGAGTTGAACCTTTAATTTAACCGATTACGTATATGTATATATAGAAAAGCAGCATTTGGTTAGATTACTTAACTATGTTCTATTATGACATTGCAAAAAGGTTTAGGGAGATGAATAAAACACCCATAAGAAGGGGCCCAGCCACCCTGTGGTATTTTTTCTAGTCCAAGTAAATATACGTGTATGTAGCTCAAATATAAATACAATGGAAATATTTAACAAAAAAAAAAAAGAAATTACAATAGAAATGAAGATTCTAAAAACTTTATATTTTTGCCCAATTAGCAAATTCCAAGTTGAAAAATTCTTCAACTAAATACAATTTCAACCCATTATATCACCTCATTTCACCATCAGCCCACCCAATTTCAACATTTTTTTTTTCTTAAACTCCAATTTCTACAATTTCAACACGGGAGAATATTGCAAAGTATTTGTGATTCAAAAAGATCTTTTATATGGACTTATATATTAGCTAGTGTTAATGTACAAATTCATAGATTTTGACGGTTAGAAAATGGGAATACATAAATGAATAGTATACTGAATATACGTGAGTTTCCTTGAGGGCGTGAACTTAAAATACTTTCCTAAAAAAATATTTTCACTATATATTAAGAAAATCTGCTTCCCAAGATACAACAAGGAATTTAGGAAATTATATAAGATGCAGAAAATTGCTAAGTGAATAAAAGCGAATCTGTATCATTATATTTATATAACACGAAAAGTTATATATGAGCAGACATATTTATTCACAATTGTTGTGTCCCGTAGAATAGATTTCCACCCTTTCACCAACTATTTCAAATTTTAAATATAACAGAATTTGAAAAATAAAATACTACGGGTTGCAACCCTTCACTAATTTATTTCGAATTAAAACAAATAAAATTCAAAAAAATAAATTATTATAAGTATAAGTCTTGAACTTTATTATTGCCCCAATACTAGAATTAACTCTTCAAGAGTCCAATTCTAAATAAGGTGTTCAAAACTCTGATCTCATACCAATATGAGATCTACATTGTCACGACTAAAATACACAACAATGACTATAGACGAGTCAACTGAAATATTATGAAGTCTAGTAGTAGGATTTATTTAAAACGTATGCTATATTTTTATAAACCATTTCAGTCATTTATAAATATCATCATCGAATTAATGTTTTTTTTTATGTAGTAGTAGTACAATGAAATCATATTTATAAATGCAAAAATCCAGGTTGTTTTACATCGGCTGCATAGTAGTCCTCACTTAATTATGTGTCTAATATATGTTCTCAAACTATTGTGAACCAACCGTGTCGTCCCTTTTAACGTTTATACATGCATCCGCGGATTGATGAAGTGCATGGGGCGGCAAAAACGATTGCATTAGAAAGATATTTGAGCTCTCTTTAAATGAGAAATTTGACTAACCTAACGATATTTGGGTTTCAAGTATAATACAATTCTAATCCAATGCCCTAGTTTTCATTTTTTAATACTAACCTAATGATATTTGGGCCAATAAAATGTGGGCTCCGAATAAATAATTTCGCCAACATAGGGTTTAGCTAAAAATGCTATTTTTTTAAAAAAAAGAAAACATGTTTATCTATTTAATAGACCGGAGCCTGATAATGTACGTACATAGTGGTGCGAAGTCGTGGCTGGTGTGACATGCGCGTATATGTACATGAAATATCATACAGAGCAAAATCTTCTAAGTCGCGTCGACAACTCCTTCAAGCTGCACAAAAAGAGCTCGACTGGAACCTGTCGGGCCATCATGTCCGCGAACTTGTTCGTCTCTTTCTAAATGTACATGAAACGGCCAGGGTGGTGAAGCTAGTCCACGTCCTCCATGCCTCTTGGAGGAGTATAATGAGATGAAAACTGAAGCATGTATAGCAAAAAGTACTCCTGACGGATAGCCCGAAGTTCAGCCATATTGTTGGTGTTGTATCGTGTCGCTTTGGAAAAAACACCTACTATTGTACCTATAAGATCACGTAGCACCCCTCAATACCTCCAGGCCTTGGGTTTCCAAATGTCGATCCATAGGGTTGTGCATTTTGATCAAATCAGATCGAATCAAATCGAGTTGACATTATTATTTGATTTCGATCTTGACAAAATAAGAATCCAAACCAGATCAAATTGGACGATCCAAAATCATTCGATTTTGATTTGATCCGATTCTATTTCGATCATTTTTTCCTTTTAATTATTACTTTAGTTGAATTAAACACGTTCATTAGTGTTATATTTAAACTAACCTGAATTAAATAAATAGTCAATATTTTATGAGTCTTTTTTTTTATTTATTATTTCTTAATATATTATTACATATCTATTTAAATTTTAAATATTAGGTGATTATTCAATTCGATTTGATAATTAACCCCTAAAATCAAGGATCAAATCGAAAGGGGGTTCGATCTTAGGACAAAAATCGAAAATCAGATCGAATATTTGATTTGATCCAAAAATTAAACCATTAGATCGATTTTCAAATGATTCAATTGATCCAATCTATTGTGCACACCCCTACCGATCACGATTAAGCTTGATGAATATATCTCACATGTTTTATTATAATCGAAATACTTAGCTTTATATTTATAAGGTCCTTAAGAAATTAAGGGAATTCTTGTATTTAAGCGATTAATTAACATAGAAAACTTTTGAAAATAACATCACGACATGTTTCATTAATGCAACTTAAAATATTAAATAAACTCGTTGAAGAAAGTAATTATGTTAATAAAATTGAGGGTCATTACAATATTGGTATGTACCATTCTTCTTCACAATCACGATAACACACGTTTAGCTAAATGTTCTTATCATTTCTTCTTCTCTCTTGTTTTAGATACATGAGAAAAATTTATGGAAGCCATTATAGTTATCAACTCATTCCTGAGACCATGAATCAAGGCAGACCGATGAAGGTAAGATTAATAATGAAAGAAGTAGTCCATCATTTCGATTCCCTGTACATGTTCAAGAAAGAATTCAAACTTATCTTGCAAATGAGGGTACTTGAGATGGATGACGAATAGTTAGAGGTTTAATATCCGTGTTTATACGATATTAAAGAAAAAAGTAATTTATATTGCGTAAAAAATGTAATGTAAAGAACATGATTGTTTATAGAATGTAGTACTTATCCCCAATTATACTACATTGTATTGCTAAAATGCTTTGAGGTGGCTATAAAATTCACTCATGGGTTGTATATATAGGTGTCAAAGTTAATGTATTGAGCTCCTTACTATTAGTTATCTAGAGATTTCTAAAAGTATTTTACAAGAGTTATGTAAATTCTTTGGAAAATTCATTCTATCTAGTAAATGTAGGAGAACTTTAAACCTGTGTTTAAACCTGAAGTTTTTTTTTGTTTTTGTTTTTATTTTTGTTTTTGTAACAAATACTCATATTAAACTTTAGGAGGACAAAGGTTCATACAAACATTACAATAAGAATTAAAAGGAGAGGGGGAATGTCAAAACTGGTATCTCGCCCATTTAGCAAGATTGTGGGCATCTTTGTTTCCGAGTCGAGGGACTTTGGTAATCTTCCAATTAAGTGATACATTCTAGATTCTGCGAGTTTCTTCGATGTCCAGAGGACCAAAAAGTCGGTAGCAAGGATTCTGTGATCAAATTAACGTCGTCGAGAGAATCATAACTGGATTTTGGAGAACGCTTGTTGGGGGCTAGCAAATTTTATGAATGAAGGTGAAATACAATATAGTAAAAAGCCGATACATGTCGCAAATTATATTACTTTTAAGGTTTATTTTACGTTTACATTGTACGATGAGGGGATACATACCAATATTTTGCAAATTACATCATTAAAAGTCTATAAAAGATTAAAACTGGATTAGTTTTATTAACGGACTAAAATTGAATGATTGATCATATAAATTTATTTCGAACATAGAGGAAAAACCTGATAGAGGCAAATAACCGAGTGACAAGTATGTGATATTTTCAGTCGTGAATTCTTTTTCTTTATTGGTTAGTTACCCAATCAGACCTTAGTGTACCGTTTTAATGTCTCACCTATCATGTCATCATATTGCATCATGGCGTAATAGATTACGACACTCTTCTACTGTAAGAGCATACGTCAATTAACTATTGTAGATGCACATGCACCAGAGATATTTTTGTTCTATTTCGTGTGTTATATACTATAGTATTACTTGCGGTACTTTTTTTTTTTTTATCAGAAAGGGGAGATTTATTTGAAGTACAAGAAGTACTCCCAAAAAAAGTTCAAGTTTAGGTACAAGAAAGTGGTGAATTAAACCACTCAAAAAACGAATAAGAAAAGTCCTATCCTTCGCTTTGAACCAACTCCACACTTTAGCCTTGATAGTTTCTGTAGCATCATAAAGATTTGGTTGCAATCTATTGAAGCAAGATTTATTTCTAACAACCCAGATTTCTCACAAGACAAACAACCACAAACTATTCCACCGGCATCTCGAGTTAGTATTCGGAATGATGTCGCAAAGCTGAAGAAAAAAAGCTTTAGTGCTACCCGCCGGTACTGTAACGAGACCCAACCAATTGAGAATAACATTCCAGACATTCGTGGAGAAGAGACACTTAGAGAAAAGATGATCAATATCTTCATCGTTGCTTTGACAAAAAACACAAAACACATTGCTCCCAGAATTAAGAATGCCTCTTTTCTTCAAATTCATTTTTGTTGGCAACCTGTCAACAATCATTCTCCAAACAAAGGCTTTCATTTTCAATGGCGCATCAATCTTCCAAAGTATTTTGTAGCAAGGATCAGCAGTGCTATTTTCCATAGGAGTAAGCAAATGATAGGCTGATTTGACTGAAAAGTCTCCATTTTCTTCCCCCTTCCATCGCCAGCAATCCTTCTTATCAATCTGAGGACTAAACCCACTTAAGACGTTACGTAATTCATCAAGAAGTTGTAATTCCCAGGAGAAGAGAGGTCTTCTCCACTGCCAATTCCATCGCCACTCATTATTTATCCACTCACCCTTTTCCGCAATCGTGTAGTTTTTATGCATCGCTATGGAGAAGAGTCTGCTGAATTGAGTGAATAGCGGGCTATCCCCGAACCACTTATCTTTCCAAAATGAAGTATTAGCCCCATTACCAACTTGCTTACAAATATTATCATCGAACCACGTCTCGTTAATGCATTTTTCATCCAAGGAGATCAAATCTCTCCACCAAATGGAAGAAGTAGCACGACGACCTCTATCACATTTAAAATCAGCGGGTTTTGTAATCTTACCATATTTTGCAATGAGAATTTTCAGCCATGGTGAATCAACACCTTGAAGGATGCGCCACTTCCATTTTGAAAGAAGAGCGACGTTGAATCTCTTCATATCCTTCACTCCAAGTCCACCAAACTCCTTTTTCTTACAAACCTTGTCCCACTTAAGCCAAGAGATTTTTTTAGAGTCTTGATTGCCTCCCCACAAGAATTTTCTTTGGATTCCTGTAATCTTCTTTAAAACCTTCAAAGGTGCTCTGTAAAAAGAGAGAAAATACAACGGTAAGTTCACAAAAGTGGAGTTAACAAGAATGATTCTGCCCCCAAAGGAAATATGTCCATTCTTTAAAGAAGCAAGTTTGTTTGAATAAGAAGTAATGGCTGGCTTCCACAAATCTCGGCGTCAAGGAGTAGCACCGACAGGCAATCCAAGGTACTTTATCGGTAATTTTTCAGCTTTACAATTCAGAAAACTTGCATACTCATGAACATCCTCATCCCTCATATTAATCCCCACAATACTACTCTTTAAGAAATTAACTTTCAATCCTGAAACCAGCTCAAAGTTTCTGAGAATAGCTTTGACAGCGAAGATATTTGTTGCTGAGTTTTCGCAAAATAACACTGTATCATCAGCAAATTGTAAATGAGTGATGTGCAGATCGCTTTCTCCGATTCTGATGCCGTTAAGAAGATTGATTCTAGCCGCCTCTTTGATCATTTTGCTTAGACCCTCGACTGCAAGGATAAATAAAAATGGGGATAGAGGATCCCCTTGTCTTAAGCCTTTAGAAGGAAAAAACTGCTCCGTGGGACAGCCGTTAACAAGTACCAACACCGAGGCTGATCTAATACATTCAGCTATCCACCCTCTCCATTTCTGTCCAAAGCCCATTGATTTCATCATATTATCGAGGTAGTTCCAACTCACACAATCGAACGCCTTCTCAAAATCGACCTTAAACATTAATCCTTGCTTCTTAGATCGTTTAATGTCGTCGATAACTTCATTAGTTGATAGAATACAGTCAAGAATGTGCCTTCCTTTGACAAAAGCGGACTGCTCCTTCGAGATTACTCTATCAACCACTTTCCCGAGTCTAGCGGCAAGAAGCTTTGAAATGATCTTGTAAAGACTTCCAATAAGTGAGATGGGACGATACTCTGCAAGACTTTGAGGGTTAACTTTTTTAGGGATCAGAACGAGGAAAGAAGAATTTAGACCCTTCACCAATTCCCCGGTCGCCTGGAATTCTGAGATAAAATGAAGAATATCTTCTTTAATGACTTCTCAAAATCTTTTGAAGAAATTCAGGTTGAAACCATCCGGACCAGGACTTTTCAGACCGTCACAACTCCAAATAGCTCTTTTAATCTCGTCTTCAGAAAAGGGATTGGTTAGAAAGTCATTCTCCACATTACTTATTTTGTCCATCTCAAGGTTGTCAAAAAATGGCCGACATCGTTGTTGTTCCTTGAATAAGTCACCAAAGAAATCTTTAATTCCCCTTTTTATATGATTGACATCCTTTGTCCAGACCCCATTGAAAACCATACCCCTGATAGTGTTGATTGCTTTTCTTCTCCTAACACATTGGGGAAAATATCGGCTGTTGGAGTCGCCCTCATTTAGCCATCTTGATCTCGCCCTCTGATGCAAAAAGATTTCATTGCTCTTTATAGCCTGCCACATAACCCCTGTAGCTTCTTTCTTGTGTGCAATATCATCAGCAGTAAGAGTGTTACTTTCACCTTTTAGATCAATTGCAGCAATGTCTTTTTTAGCCTTCTCGATTTTATCATCAAAATTTCCGAATGAGAGCTTATTCCAAGATTTAAGAGCCAACTTCAGTTGCGGTACTTATGCATGTCAGGATACAAAAAAACCTATATAGCATGCATAAGGTTATCTATAATATTGGAACTTACATTTTTAGTTTCAAATGCATAATTTAATAAGATTTAAATTGGGTTGATCAGATATATTATAAGACCAATTTCGTTCCTGCATGTACGTATATATTGGAGTGCGACATATCAATACAACATGCGACATGCATATCGATGCATATTGTAACTGTACCAAGTATGCATGTACGTATTAGAGTGTTCAATATGTACACCAAACAAATTTTGAATTATCTGTGCAACACAGTTGTAATGGATGACATGAAGAGGGTAAAGACTGCCTTGGACAATACACAACACAATCATATTCTTATACATAAGTAGAACAATTCCACTTTGCTTTGACTTCACAACCATAACCACTTCAAAAATTTCTCTATGTATATTGTATCATAAATCACAACAATAAAAACAATCTAAATCCACTCCAAAAAAATGTCTATAAAACCTCATGTTGTTCTTATTCCATTTCCATCACAAGAGAACATAAACCCTGTCCTCAAACTAGCAAAGCTTCTTCACCACAAAGGCTTCCACATTACATTTGTCAACAATGAGTACAACCACAAGCGTTTGATAAAATCCAAAGGCTCGAATTACCTTCAGAACCTCCCTGATTTCAACTTCCAAACGATACCGGATGGTTTGTCTGATTCAGCTGACATTGATGTCACGCAAAATATTTCGATCTTGTGTCGTTCAATGAGAATAATTTAGTTTAAATCCGTTCAGGAAACTTGTAGAAAAAAATAATGATTCTTCTAAATCATCACCAATGGTAGTTCCACATGTTTCTTGTGTTATTGCGGATGGGGTTATGTCGTTTACGCTCAAAGCTGCTCAAGAACTCGAGATCCCTTATGTCATGTTTTGGACGTTTGGGGCTTGTGGATTCATGAGTTTGAAGCTATGTGCTGATTTACAAGAAAAGGGTGTCGCGCCATTCAAAGGTATGTATATAAATGTATCATATCATTACTACCAAACGATTGTGACAATTTTAATATATGTTACCAGTGTTTTCAGAACCAGATCGGACACAGACATGCAGTCCAACTGATTGCCAAAAGTATCTATGTGTTAACCACATTAATTTTCATCAAACAAACTTTTATGACTTACAAGCATTCAAGATCCAGAAAGAAAAAAAGTTGGCATCTTTCATCTAAATGATATTAGCTCATTTCTTTTTCAGATTCCAGTTACTTGACAGATGGAACATTGGATACCACAGTGGATTGGATACCAGGCCTGAAAAACTTTAAAATCAAACACATTGCAAGCTTCATGCGAACAACGAATCCAGACGACTTCATGTTACAACTTATCAAGGAAGAAATAGATACAACCTCAAAAGCCTCAACTGTCATTTTATACACGTTCGACGCCTTAGAGCACGACATGTTACAAATGCTCGCGCCTTTTTCCCCTCCCATTTACTCAATCGGCCCTCTTCAACCCCTCGTTGATCAGATCCCCGACAAGACTCTACAATTCTTGGATTGCAGCCTCTGGAAACATGAACAACATCAATGCGACCAATGGCTCGACTCAAAAGACGAGGATTCAGTTATTTATGTGAATTTCGGTAGCATTGAAGTGATGACAGAGGGAGAGATTCCTGAACTAGCGTAGGGGCTAGCAGGGGAGCGGCGGGGCTGCATTTAAAGGTGGTGCAGCCAGCCCCCCTCAATAATTTTTTTTTTTTACAAGTAAGGCCCTTGACTTATCGATTATCAAAAAAAGGCCCATGACTCATCTTCTCCTAAAATCATGCCACAACCTTTATCTTATGCTAGTAGCCTAGAACTTCTATTAAATTAGATAAATTAATATTTAATACTTTTTACTTTAAAATTATTTTCTAACATCCCCACTGTAGACAAACAAAATTTGTCTCCTCCAATTGAATATTGACAAGTGTCAAGATAATTATTAGAAATTAAATTAATTATTTCTATTTTAAATTTGGGATTTTACTAAATTAAATTCCAATAGAAAATAGATTTATTAATTAATTTTCTAATTCATATTTTGTTGACCAATCAAACAAAGCCATGTGGAAAAGATGGAGTATTTCAACCAATGATGTTAAGCCATGTGGAAATATGACGTGTTTCTTGATAAGCAAGCCAAATTAAATCCATGCTTATCTTGAAAATAAAACCGACCAATCACAAGCAAGGAGCTCTAAGTTTTTACAGCTATAAATAGGTGCCCTCTCATAAAGAAAAAAGACACACAAAATTTCACAAGTTGAAGAGGGAAAAGCTCTAAGTTTTTTGCTCCACCAAATTCATCCATCTTCAATCGTTCTTCGCGGCATTCAAGGCATTCTTCAACAATCTTCAAGGTGTTCTTCGTAAAGAACTCCTTTTCAATCCGCCGTCAAGTCTCAATTCCATCCAAAAACCATTTTTGAAGATTGCACTTCTGTCGAGGAAGATCAAACTCCAAGAAGTTCAACAAAATCCAAAACCAAGTTCATACCGTTCTTCATTTGTCTTCAAGTCAAAAATTCGTTTAATCCGAGATCAAGTCCTAAGACCCTCGAAAAACCGTTTTTGAAGATTGAAGCCCATTCAAGAAGAACAAAACCCAAAAAATCCAAAAAACTGAAGACGAAGATCATACCAATCTTCACCAACCTTCAAAACAAATTCCAAATCAAATTTCCGTTCGATTCGAGATCAAGCCATCAAGCCCTCGAATCAATGTTTGTCAAATATCCTTTTGAAGATCAAGATTCCTCTAAAGAAGATTGACATTCAACAAGTTCAAGACGAAGATCAAATTGTTCGTCGCAAATATCAAGTCAAGTACTATCAATTCAAGATCAAGCTCAAAGCCTTTGGATTAACGTTCAACTCAAATACACGTGGAAGCGATCGAAATCAAATCCACTTTCAAGTCAACCAAATTTCAACATTGTTCTTGTAGAAAAGAATCAGAGGATTAAATAGAGATTGAACCACAATTGTACTTTCAATTAATTCAAATTTACTTTATAATCTTTTCTTGTCTTTTATTTTCAGAATTCAAGAATTTGTCATTACAAATTTGGCCCGCCCAGTGGGACCATCTCTACCTCTTGAAAGTGCAGGTATTCTGGCAATGTTAGGTTAAAATTGAGAAGTCAATGTTAGAGTAACATTGCTGAGCAGAATCCGATTTACAATCTTGTTTATGTTTATTATTATTGTTTTGCCTTATTCACTTAACTAATTGAGTTCCACAGTTGTGATTGTCTTTGATTATTATTCAGGATACAAACTTGTCATAGGTTGGACGCTCAAGTTTCCAAGAAGGAAAGTTTCATTAATTAAGCAAACCGCTCTACAAGGAAAGAAGAGTTCGAGTGCAACTAGGAAAGCTGTCCAAGATGAGTCCTGATTTGAAGAAGGAGTCTTTCCTTAGTTAGATCACTAACGAATGAACTATTATTCAAGAAGGACTGCGAGAACAAGGAAGAGGAGTTCGAGAAGGAAACAAAGAGAATTACCAACTGTGTACAACACACCTTGAAGTCCAAGTCAAGAACCTATATATAGGTGTGAAGTACATCAAGACAAACACGAGACAAGAGCCAATCAATCAAAGAGATTAATTTACAAGTTGTTGAGTGTTGTCTTGCTTTAGCAAAGTTTGTGAGTTGTTAGAATAGATCTAAGAGTGAGGAGCTTTTAGAGATAGTCGAAGCAATTCTTGTGTGCTTTGCTTAGTTCGATCAATTTGAGAGTGAGGAGCTTGAGAGTTGAGAGAACGACTTTTGTTAAAACCTTAACGGGTTATTTTGCCTACGGCTCGGAAGTTAATATAATCTTATATTCACTTCTTAAATTCGGTGTTTGTTTATTCCGCTGCACTATTACTCTGGTCTGTTGTTAAAGTAACATCGTTGAATTAACAACATATCAAACAGTTGTTAAAACGTCATTGTTAAGTTAACAACAACAACGTATCAACCTGATCCACAATTTCACCTCTCATCTCTTTTCCAGCAAGTCTCAAATTTGAAATCACAAGAAGTCAGTGTTGCGCAACAATGGACAAGTCAATGGGGGCAACAAGCGGAGGTTCTTCGCAACCGATGATGAAAGATACACTCACACAGGGAGCAAGACATGATGCTAAAGAAGATGATCAAGCATCCTCACTAGAAGAGCAAGTTGTAGCGCTGACAAAAGTCATTGCGAATCTCACAACTCAAGCTCAAAAACGTGAACACCACTTGAATCGCCTTCTCCAAAAGCTAGAGCGCAAAGAAGGAGTTGAAAATTCCGAAGAAGTCACCAACAACATTGGAGTTCAAGGATGCATCAAGACTACAATCAACGAAGTTGAAGTGTCACCTCATCTCCAAAAGCAAGAGCTCGTGGAAAGCGACGATCAAAGCATGGCACATGAAAATGCTACTCAAGGAGTTGAAGCTCAAGAGTTTGATGAAGTTCTAAGTGAAAGAATCCAAGCCACTTCTCTTTTCCACAAGCCAAATTTATCAAGGAAGGAAGAGCAATGCGCCATGATGCACACAAAGTTTGCCGAGAAAAACATTCAAGATGTTGAAGTTGGAGAAAATTTTAAGTCTTCAAGCAAACAAATCCAAGTTTCCCCGCAAGGTCTTGTCTCTGCCGATCAATTGAAGAAGCTCATTGAAGAAGTTGCAAATGATCATAAAGCTCAACACAAGACTTCTAAATCTTACACGAAGCCTTACACTCAAAGAATTGAGCAATTGCAAATGCCGAAAAGCTATCAACCTCCAAAGTTTCAAACATTCGATGGGACTGAAGACCCAAGACAACATGTTGCTCACTTCATTGAGACGTGCAATAGTGCTGGAACTTATGGAGATCATCTAGTTAAGCAATTCGTTCGATCCTTAGAAGACTTTGCCTTTGATTGGTACATTAATCTTGAATCAAACTCCATTGACAATTGGAACGATCTATAAATCGAATTCTTCAATCGCTTTTATAGCACTCGGCGTACTGTAAGCATGATTGAACTTGCAAATTCTCATCAACAAGAAGACGAACTAGTGATTGAGTACATCAATAGGTGGAGAAGTCTATCCTTAAGTTGCAAAGAGAAACTGTCTGAAACTTCAGCCATGGAGATTTGCATTCAATGGATGAATTGGAGTCTCTCTTACATACTTCAAGGAATCAAACCAAGAAACTTTGAAGAATTGGCGACGCGAGCGCATGACATAGAGAAAAGTGTAAACTCTATTAAAGAAGAAAGTTCAACTCATGGCCTTGATATAGAAAGTGATGATACAGACGACGACGATGACAGTGAAGAGGGCGCGCCATTAAGTTTTGATCCAACCAATATGCTCCTTGATACGAGCTTAAACTATCTCAAATCCTCAAATTAAGTGCCAAAATATATGCTCCTTGATACAAGCTTAAACTATCTCAAATCCTCAAATTAAGTGCCAAAATATATACTCCTTGATAAGAGTATAAACTATCAAAATCCTCCTTAACACGAGTATAAACTGTTTGCATATCCAAACTCAAAGAAAATCCTTCAAGTCTTCAAAACAAATGCACAAGTCTCCTAGACACGAGCCAAAAGGTTTATAAATCCTTCAAGTCCTCAAAGCAAATGCTAAAGTCTCCTAGACACGAGCTAAAATGCCTACAAGTCCTTCAAGTCTTCAAATCAAATGCGTTAAGTCTTCTAGACACGTCGAGAGTCTGCAAATCCTTCAAGTCTTCAAGTCCTCATAGGCACGAGCAAAAAGGTCTGCATGTTCTTCAAGTGTCCAAGTCTTCAAGTCAATTGCTCCATGACGCACGAGTCTAAACTGCACGTTACTCCTGGCTTGCATGAGTATAAATTGCACCATCTCTAAATCAAATTTGATGTACTTTGAACTACGTTGTGACTTGATTCCTTTGTTGGATACGTAGGCAGCTTAGAAATTTTGAGTTCAGTCATATCCTTTCACCAAGCTATCTTGAGTCGAAGATGTTACATGAAGCTCCTTGAGATGTGATGTTCCAATAAAGACGAGTAAAGCTTCCGTCAAGTATGAAATAAAGAACACCAATGCTTTGAATGTTGACCTCTAAATCATGCTCCAAGCTTTTGAGCGCTTCTTGAGTTGATACTGCAAACTTCAATATG
The DNA here is from genome assembly GCA_948329865.1 of Linaria vulgaris. Classification (NCBI taxonomy): domain Eukaryota; kingdom Viridiplantae; phylum Streptophyta; class Magnoliopsida; order Lamiales; family Plantaginaceae; genus Linaria; species Linaria vulgaris. The sequence goes on along the minus strand of OX415249.1, from coordinate 146,422,269 downwards.
ATGCTTTAATGTGTGCCTTGATTCCAATTTTCAATCACTTTGCTCCAAGAGGATAGCTGCAATCATGCTCCCATCTCACTTGATCGTTGACGAGACAATTCTGTGTTGTTTGATCAAAGTCGATACTTCCAAACTGTCATTCCAACTACGAAAAGGATATGCCTTGCATGTTTAACTAGAGAAGTCCTTCAAGAAGATGGAACAAAGTTTGACAAGTACGTCGTTTGACTACTCCCATATCGGCTAGGTTCTTTGGAAAATCGGGGTAGAGTGCAACAAGAAGAACACATGAGTATGAGTGCGCAACCAAGTCCTCAAAGCAAATATCTTCCTTTCGGATGCCTTTTGATGCCAAGTCTTGAAAACAAGTCGACTCCTGCTGAATGCCTTTGATGCCAAGCCTTGAAGACAAGTCCAATCCCGATGAATGTCTTTGATGCCAAGTCTTAAAAGCAATTCTCTTCCTTTTCGGATGCCTTTTGAAGCCAAGTCTTGAAGACGATGTGTCCTTCAAGGTTTCTTTGATGCCAAGTCGTGAAAAGAATGTCTCCTTTAAGGCTTCTTTGATGCCGAGTCGTCGAATGAATGTCTCATCCCTCAAGGTTTCTTTGATGTCGAGTTGTGACAAGAATGTCTCCTCCATCAAGCTCACCAATGAGGTTGTGTTGACTAAGGTTGGAGTGTGCTCTTCATTTTCTTGCAAGAGATTCAAATTTTGTCAAGGAATTCTACGCCCTTTAAACTTTCACAATCTCCAAGTTGCAATTTGCGTGAATATGAACGTAAGGGTTGCCATGTATCTTTGTGGAGGTCGTTGTCTATTGCACCAATGGAGGATGTCTTCTTTCCGTAGCATCTTCTATTGACAATGTGTCGCTCCAATGATTAAAGGAAGAATTGTCGTTTGGTACTCGATGAGGAGAATAACGTAGCACAAACAACGGTGAAGAACGGTTGGAGGACCGCTGATACTCATTATGTCATTCTTTAAATTGATCGGAGTTCATCAATATTTGCCACAACTTCGTCAGTCCATTAACCGGAGTTCATCAATGTTGGCCGCAACTTCACATGATTTCCATTTGCCAAAAGGCGCGACTTGAAATTGGTGTCGCAAGTGTCCACTATACAAAAGGAAAACAAATCAAAACTTAAAATCAATGGGTCGGACATACTGAATATGTCGATTGAAAAAAAGATCCTGAAAGAGCTTGCAAGTTGCGGTCGATAAAGCTGGAGAATTCTTTTGCCTAATGACTTGCGATTCGTTTGCTGGATTTAACAAATTTGAGACGAAGAAATAAATCGAGGATGAATAAAAGAGTGGTATTGGTCTCTTATATAGATTTGTCACCGGGAAGATTAAATCCTATTGAAACTCTAAATGTTTTAATTGGTGTTGGATTAGAGCTCTTCTCCCACTGTTTTAGTTAAAGAAGAAACCAAGTTGAAAAAGGACTCAAATATGCAGAATCCCGTGCGAAGGTGTTTGTTTGGAGGAAGATGACTAAGGGAACACTCTAGTGTGATGGGTCTACATGGACCACCAGTTAAAGAAAAAAAAAAGAAAAAAGAGGAAGCCGTATGATGCACAAAGTGATTTTGGTGCCAAAATTTCATTATGGTCCCTAAAGAAATTGCCATGGAGGCCCACCAAAGCTTTGATTATTAGAGTAAAGGCACACAATCTTCTATAAATCTCATTGATGCCACAAAAAAAGGATATGTTGCAACGTATTCACTTCAAGACGAATTTTTATAATGTTATTCGTGACAAGTCGCAAGGGGGAATTTGTAGACAAACAAAATTTGTCTCCTCCAATTGAATATTGACAAGTGTCAATATAATTATTAGAAATTAAATAATTATTTCTATTTTAAATTTGGAATTTTACTAAATTAAATTCCAATAGCAAATAGATTTATTAATTGATTTTCTAATTCATATTTTGTTGACCAATCAAACAAAGCCATGTGGAAAAGATGGAGTATTTCAACCAATGATGTTAAGCCATGTGGAAAGATGACGTGTTTCTTGATAAGCAAGCCAAATTAAATCAATGCTTATCTTGAAAATAAAACCGACCAATCACAAGCAAGGAGCTCTAGGTTTTTACAACTATAAATAGGTGCCCTCTTATAAAGAAAAAAGACACACAAAATTTCACAAGTTGAAGAGGGAAAAGCTCTAAGTTTTTTGCTCCACCAAATTCATCCATCTTCAAGCGTTCTTCGCGGTATTCAAGGCATTATTCAACAATCTTCAAGGTGTTCTTCGTAAAGAACTCCTTTCAATCCGCCGTCAAGTCTCAATTCCATCTAAAAACCATTGTTGAAGATTGCACTTCTGCCGAGGAAGATCAAACTCCAAGAAGTTCAACAAATCCAAAACCAAGTTCATACCGTTCTTTATTTGTCTTCAAGTCAAAAATTCGTTTAATCCGAGATCAAGTCCTAAGACCCTCGAAAAACCATTTTTGAAGATTGTAGCCCATTCAAGAAGATCAAAACCCAAAAAATCCAAAGAACTGAAGACGAAGATCATACCAATCTTCATCAACCTTCAAAACAAATTCCAAATCAAATTTCCGTTCGATTCGAGATCAAGCCATCAAGCTCTCGAATCAATGTTTGTCAAATATCCTTTTGAAGATCAAGATTCCTCTAAATAAGATTGACATTCAACAAGTTCAAGACGAAGATCAAATTGTTCGTCGCAAATATCAAGTCAAGTACCGTCAATTCAAGATCAAGCTCAAAGCCCTTGGATTAACGTTCAACTCAAATACACGTGGAAGAGATCGAAATCAAATTCACTTTCAAGTCAACCAAATGTCAACATTGTTCTTGTAGAAAAGAATCAGAAGATTAAATAGAGAGTGAACCACAATTGTACTTTAAATTAATTCAAATTTACTTTGTAATCTCTTCTTGTCTTTTATTTTCAGAATTTAAGAATTTGTCCTTATAAGACTTCAAATTTATAGTAGGAAAATAAGGTGGCATAATTTTTTCTTGTAAGTGCATGCACGTATTTTAAGAATTATGCATATATTTAGTTTTTCAGTACAAATAACACTTAGACGGTTTATCTATATATATACACACATACACACACACACACACACATATATATATATATATATATATATATATATATATATATATATTATTTTTAATAGGTACAAATAACAGATGATGGGGTACAACGATATGAATGCGTTTTCTTAGATTGGTAAATGCCATATCATCAAGGATGGATTGTAGGGGAAGCTATTCATAAAAGATGGATTGTTGGAGACGCTATTTAATTAATTATTATTTTTGAAGGTGTTGTATTATTATTGTTTCAAAAGCTTCCTCGGTACGCCTACTATGTTTTCTTATAAATAGCGGTTTTATGATATCGAAGATCACACATTGACACATACCACATTATCAGAGAAAAAAACCTGAGATGAAAAAAATCTTCAACTCGACAAATAAAATCCATTTGTGTCTTTTGTAGCTCTAGTACAGGAAAAGATCGAGAGTTTCTGGAGGTAGCAAGTAGTTTGGGAAACATATTGGCTGCGAGAAAGATTAAGTTGGTGTATGGGGGAGGAAGTTTAGGGTTAATGGGGTGTGTTGCGACTAGTGCATTTTCAAATAAAGGTACTGTGTTAGGGATCATACCAAAAGCCTTAGCTGACATGAATTTCGATGGTCCAATCTTATGGGAGGAGGTTATAGTACCTAGCATGCATGAAAGAATAACTAATATGTTGTATAATTCTGATGCTTTTATTGCATTACCTGGGGGGTTAGGAATACTAGAAGAAATTTTCTGCATAGCTTCATGGGTTAAACATGCATCAAAAACCTATAGGGCTCTACAATGTCAATGGTTTCTATGATAGATTGTTGTCTTTTCTAGATCATTGCGTGGAGCAGGAGTTTATGAAGCCGGCGGCTCGTGAAATTTTCATCTCTGCACGTACTGCAAATAAATTAATTGACAAACTTAAAGCATATGTACCAAAAGTAGATCCTATTTTGTCACAAATTCAATGGGAGAAAAGTAGTGACAATAGTCGTGGTTAGAAACGTGCTTTAGATGTAGATACGACACTCCGATTGTAACTCTTATATGTTGATTAGTGTTTGATGTAAGAATTTATGTTTTAGTCTATATGTATATTTTAGTGAAAACATCTTTGAGTGGTTAATGTTTGTCCAAATATTTTAATCAATAGCTCTGATACCATACTGTGACGACCGCGCCCTACGAGCCATGCTCCGATCCGAGTTGGTTTAGTGGTGGCCAGCCACTTTACCCAATCCAGACTAAACCGCAACTCATAGAAAGAGATCTCACTTGTTCAGGATCAAAACCATACACATTTTATAAATTATATTTTTGATATATACATCGGAAGTCTTGGTATTACAAATAATGTGACTATTTTAATGGTTGTGCACTAGAAATAAAACACGAATATTCCAAAATGCACGATTGAACAATTATTCACTTGGTCCATGCTGCCATGTTGATTTTATCCTGAGGAATGGACAGAAGAAACGAGGAATAAGTCTTTAATGACTTAGTGAGATTCATATAAAAGAAAAAAATCTTACCGGAAGAAACAGTTCAACTAAACAATTTGATTAGCAATGGTACTGGAGTTTTCATAGAATAGTTAATGAACTTGTGGTTAACAATAAACAAGTCCAGCCTTATAACTTCTACTATTCTACCTTATACCTCCCGACGAGGAGCGACCTCGCAAACAATCAGGAGACATGCTCGAGTACATGTAGATCCAACACGCGGGTTACAGCCAACTCCTGACTGCAAGCGGCGCCTAGATAGATGGGTATCAAGCAAAATTACTTAAACCGACAGTCCTTACTGCCCGGCAGTAACTCGACTTAATCCCTGGGCCCAACTTCCCAAAGGCGTCCCAATGTGTATAACAGATAAACAAATAAGCTAGTAAACCGGATAATATCCGTTGCTCTTTGAGCTACATGTCCCGAATACAGTTCGTTGCTCTTTGCACAGTTCAAGAACCAACATATGAGATTATATCAGAGAATTACCATGATTATGATCAAAATGATTAATAAATGATTGGATATGATTTAAGGACGAGTAAGAAAATAAGGTTATGAGATGAGACACAAAAACAGAAATATGATGAAATATAGGTTGTTCGAGGTTTGGTAATGGAGTAGTGACTTTTCTGTCCAAGTTCCTTAGGGCCGGATGCCAAACGGGGCTAGAACAAATCAGAAATGGAACCTCACCTTTACTCGTACGGGGAACCTTGATGTCGTTAATTAGTTCGTCAAACCTTTAACAAATTTAAATAATATTAATCAACTGAATTTATAATTTTCTACAACAAATATTAGTACTTTTTTTTTCAGTTACGATGTTGGTGAAATTGAGAACGTTCTGGTTAAGAATGCTAGTTGTAATGTAAGTTTTAGTAAATAACACATAAGCTTAATTTATGTCATTACATAAGCTTAATTTATGTCATTACACAAAACATGAAAATCTTAGATGATGAATTTAAAGAAAAACATATTACTTAACTAACTTTAGTAAAACTCATCTTTTTAGTCTTTAATCAATTCCAAACTTTTAATAACCACACACCAAATAAGTGTAATACGAAATAACACCTTAAAATGTATAACTTAGTCATTTATTACTTTATTTTACATAGTAAGTTTAAAAATGCATATACTTGTTTTATAACTTAAATATAAAGATATAAACATGAGAGGTTTATCAAAACATGTGATAAGGGATGATAAATAATCTTATTTGATGGTTAGGTCATGAAGTGGCAAGAATAATCTTGTAAGATTTATGAAAATAGTATGTTAAACATGATGAATCTACCATTTAAATGCCATAAATAAGATTACAAACATGTCTATTCATGATTATAAATCATAATAATCTAATTATAACTAATACTATATCATGTTAAATTTATGTGTGTGATAAATACATTGAATTATGATGGCGATTAAACTTATAAATTAAGAAAACAAAGGTTGTGCCAGATAAACTGAAAAATCACTGCAGTTTTGGTTTTACCTTTGATCGGACATCCAAATGAACTTGGTTTTCAAATCTTTTTATGCTTTATAGTTTCTAGAATCATGAGGGATGTGGGAATCCAAGATTTTGTGAAAACACAAAGGTTTGCTATGCTAAATAATTCTTGAAATCATAGAACCTATTTTCGGATTTTCAGACAACAGTCTACGGTTTAGAAATTTGGACCTTCTAAGTCACATTAGTTGAAAAACATTTCTTCATATGAAAGTTAGAGGACATCATAAGGAGTATTCAGCAATTGGCTTTGATCAAAAAGGATTTTTCTACAATTACTTATGATTTTTCTAAGGTGCAGAGCCGAATGGATAATTTCTGCGCAATAAAAGCTTTTGGGTACTTTCGGGTAGAAAATGATGAAATAAGAACTTGGGATGAATCTTTGCTGAAAGTAGACTCACTAGCTTAGAGATTCATAGGAAGAAAGAAGGAAAAACCGAAATGATTTTGGGTGTAAAAATTGTTGGAAGAAAGCCTACTGTTTATAGGCAAAAATCATGTTAAAATACTTTTAATTAAGGTCCCACTTTGATTATTTTATAATAAATCACAAAAAATCTTTTAATCATTCTCTTAAGGATGTCATGCCTTACCTCATCAAAAATATGTCATGGTTTACTTCATCAATTAGGTAATTGCATATCAAGTCCCTCAATTATTTATAATTAAAATTCAAATAGGTATAATTAGATTTCTTTGTTACGTACATATTTATTTATGTAATTTTCTAGATAATTCGATCATCTTGGTTAAGATTTGAAATTGAAATATATGTTTTAGGATTAGAGACCTATAAAAATAATAAAAGACTAACTTTTAAGCTTTGAGACTCAAATGCAAATTTTTCTAAACATTTAAGGTCAAAAATGAAAATTTTCAAAAGTTCAAGGACTAACGTATAAATTTATTTTTTTCTAAATTTTTGGGGCGTTACAGCCACCTCCGTTCGGTTACGTGAGAATTCGCTCACTTTTGCGGAGCTACAAAGCGCCCTCGTGTCTCACGAGGCTTACTTGCACCGCCTTGACTCAGCCACATCATCCCTTGTGGTCACGGCCAACACCGCCCACCAGTCGTCCAGTTCACACCATGGAGTCACGTCTAGCGGCCACCACCGCAATTCCAACAATCGCGGTCGCTCCAACTCCCGTGGCCGCCCCTTTAGGGGTCAGGGTTGAGGTAACTCTAATCTCTCATAATTCAAACTCACCGTTTAGCAATGTTCAATGTCAGATCTGTGGGCGTACTGGTCACACCACCCTTCGTTGCTATAACCTCACGTCCGCCGCAACCACGGCCAACACGGCCCGTACCCCGACCACCTCTCAAAACCGACCCGGTGATGGATCTTGGCTTGTTGACTCGGGTGCTTCTCACAACCTCATCAATGACCTCAACAACCTCACCTTCCACTCCGAGTATGATGGTACTGACGAGGTTCAAATTGCCGATGGTCATGGTATGGAAATTACACATATTGGTACATCTTCTTTACGGTTTCCATCCCACACGTTTTATCTCTCGCATGTATTACGTGTTCCATCCTCACGGCATAATTTACTGTCAGTTCATCAATTCACTCGAGACAATCTTGTTTCTATGGAGTTCTTTCTTGACTATTTTGTTGTTAAGGACCAAGTTATGGGGTCCTGTCTAGCGAAAGGAACATGTAGCAATGGAGTTTATCACATCCGCCCGCCCTCGTTTTATATGAAGTCGGCCGCCTGTCTTGCCACATCAGGAGTCTACGCATCCCCACGCACGTGGCACTCTCGTCTTGGTCATCCAGCCGCCAAGATGAGATTATCTTTAATTTATGCATTTAATTTACCTATGGACTCTAAATCCTCTGCGAAGGACTTATTTTGCGAGTCTTGTCATGTTGCTTAATCTCATCGTTTGCCGTTTGAGACATCTAGCTTTACTGCTTTGCATCCTTTACATTACGTTTTCTCGGATGTTTGGGGGCCTACTGATACCTCCATTGATGGTTTTCGTTACTATGTGCTTTTTGTGGACTTGTTTAGTCGCTACGTTTGGTTTTTCCTTTTAGTCACCAAATCACAAGTATACGACGTTTTTGTTCATTTTAAGCCTCTTGTGGAAAAACAGTTTTCTTGTTAAATCAGAAACTTTTATAGTGACAATGGTGGGGAATTTGTAGCTCTAAAAAGTTTTTTGCAAAATCGGGCATAAATTGGCTGACTACTGCATCTCATACACCTCAACAAAATGGTCTTTCTGAAAGGCGTCACTGCCACATTGTTGAAATGGGCCGTGCACTCTTACATCATGCTAAGTTACCACCCTTGTTTTGGTCATTTGCACTACAAACTGTGGTCTACTTAATCAATCGTATGCCTTATTCTGCCATTAAAAATGTCACGCCCTTTCAAAAATTGTTTAACACCTCTCCAAATTATCTTAAGTTACATGTGTTTGGGTGTCTATGTTATCCTTGGTTGCGTCGTTATGAACCCGGAAAACTATCCTTCCCCTATAGGCCTTGCATTTTCTTGGGTACTCTTCCTCACAAAGTGCTTACAAATGTTGGGACCCCTCGTCTCATCGTTTATTTATCTCTCGACATGTTAGGTTTTGTGAAGGACACTTCCCCTCAGTGGACCAAGACCAACCTGCGGCCTCATCTATCCGACCCGTGGCCCCGCTCCTTGGCCAGCCGGTCCGATCCGATGCTCAACTTGTGGCCCCGTCCGTCTGACCAGCGGCCTAATTTCTTGGTCCGCTGGTCCGACCACAAGCCCAACCCGAGGCCCCGTCAGTCCGACCCGCGACCCAACCCATCGATTCGCCGATCCGACCACAAGCCCAACCCGCGGCCAAACTCAATGGTTCGCCAGTCCAACCCAATGCCACACCCGTGGCCCTGTCTGTCCGACCCGCATACCCGCCGGTCTGAGCCACTACCTTGCCTGAGGCCCATCAGCGGTCCGAACCGCCCCTACCTCTGGCCCAAGATGTGACTGTCGCACCTCTTGCCCGACCTAGCCCTAGCAATGGTCATCCTATGGTCACACGTGCCAAAAACAACATCTTCAAGCCCAAGGTCATCAATGTTGCCACCAAACACCCTCTGCCCCTTTCACTTGAACCTACCTCAGTCTCCTCAGCACTGAAGGCCCCGCATTGGTGTGATGCTATGTCAGTTGAGATCAACCGCCTTCTTCATCATGGGACGTGGGATCTTGTCCCGTCGCATCACGCCACTAACGTTATTGGTTACAAGTGGGTGTTTCGTGTGAAGCGCAATCCTGACGGGTCCATCGAAAAGTACAAAGCTCAACTCGTTGCTAAGGGGTTTCATCAACGCCCTGGTCTCGATTATGTTGAAACCTTTAGCCCCGTTGTGAAACCCGTCACGATTCGCCTAGTTCTCTCGTTCGCTGTCACGCACTATTGGGCTATTCGACAGTTGGATGTCAGCAACGCCTTCTTACATGGCACTCTCAGTGAAGTTGTATTCATGGAACAACCGCCGGGGTTCGTTGACACTACTCATCCCACGCATGTTTGCCGCCTACGTAAGTCTATCTATGGGCTCAAACAAGCTCCCCGCGCCTGGTTCCACGCTCTTTGAGATGCGCTTGTTCGTCTTGGTATCATCCAATCTCGTTCGGACTGTTCTCTTTTCATCTATCGGCGGGGCACCACAGTTTTGTTCTTACTTATGTACGTCGATGACATCATCTTCACGGGCACCGATCCTAGCCTCATCTCTACATTCGTTGTCGAGCTCCAATCCTCGTTTGCGGTCAAAGATCTAGGTTCTTTGTCCTATTTTCTTGGTATTGAGGCTTTCCCGTGCAAAGAAGGGCTTCTTCTCTCGCAACACAAGTACATCCATGATATTCTCAGTCGACATCATATGGATGGTGCCAAAATCGTGATGTCGACATTCTTACTTATGTACTTTTCTTGCCTCGTCTCCGAATTGTGATGCTCACGTTTATCATCAAGCCATTGGAGAGCTCCAATATCTATCCTTAACCCGTCCGGACATAGCTTTTACGGTGAATCGACTCGCCCAATTTATCTCTTCACCGACCGAGTTGCACTGGCAGGGGTCAAGCGAGTTCTTCGCTACCTTAAGGGTACTATTACACACGCCTTCTTCTCTGCCGTGACTCTCCGCTCACTTTACGTGGATACTCGGATGCTGATTGGGCTGGCAATCCAATGGACCGTTCTTCCACAACGTCCTTCATCATGTTTCATGGAAACAACCCGATTTCATGGAGTTCTCGTAAGCAACGGGCTGTTGCACGCTCCTCTACAGAGGCCGAGTATCGTGCCTTGGCGACCACCACGTCCGAGGTACGTTGGATCCAAAATCTTCTTGTTGAGCTTAGCATCTCTCTTCCTTCAGTACCGATAATCTTTTGTGACAATATTGGTGCCACACTTGTCCTTGCATCCGGACATGCACTCTCGCATGAAGCACATTGCTATTAATATTCACTTTGTACGTGAAATTATTGCCAAAGGATTGCTTCGCGTCTCTCACATCAGTACATATAACCAACTTGCGGACATTTTTACCAAGGCACTTCATCGGTCGAGGTTCTTGCTTCTTTGTTCCAAAATTGCCTTAGCCGATGGAACGACAATTTTGAGGGGGCATATTAGGGAAGGAGATCCTATCAAATCTCCTTCCTAGTTTATCTTATATAAGATTCTTTCCTATCTTAGAATATTGTGTATATCTTTAGTTTAGAAGACTAGTATATATATCTTTGTACTCTTGTATTATTGCTCAAGCAATAAAATACCATTCATATTTATTCTTCACACAGTTAACGGGAACCCCGATGCTTTTGGCTAGCAGAGAGTAAAATGAACTTTATCAGGATAATCAGGCCTGATTTGTTGAAGGGAGGTTCGGGATTTTTACCGCCGGATTTTCTTGATGAAATTAAAGAAAGAGGCATGATTTTGAACTGGTGCGACCAAGAAAAGATTCTGAACCACTCGTCAGTCGTCAGTGGCCGCGTTTTTGACATATTGTGGGTGGAATTCGACTATGGAAGGGATCACAACGGGGGTTGTGTTTGTGTGCATGCCATGTGGGACGGAACAAGGGACGAATAGTAAGTTTATTTGCAAGGAGTGGGGGTCGGGGTGGAGTTAGGGAGGGAATGTGGGACAGATGAGATTGGGAGAGTTGTGAGAGAGTTGATGGAAGGCAAAGAAGGGAAGACGATGAAGAAGCGAGCAATGGAGTGGAAGCGTAAAGCGGAAGAGGCGATTGTTAATCCCGGGGGATCAGGTTTTGCTAATCTTGAAAGATTGGTGGATGAAGTTTTATTGCCTAAGACTACTTGACAAGCTGATTGGGGCAACTCACGTGAACTTGAAAAGATGTGTTCGTAATAAAATTGAATTCTGGATTTGGTTGACAAAATTGTTTGTAAAACATGTTGTGGATTTGAAGGTGTGTTTGTCATTCGATTATTGTGCGTCACTTGTTGATATATGTAACAACTAAATCATGTGACCTATGGCCATAATTCTTGAAATTCAATCAAATATATATGTCTAAAGATGCTAAAGAAGAAAAGTGATAGAAATCTTTGTGGATAACCGCTCTCTTTTCCTGCATAACGAAATCTCCAACACTACAGTGTTTTCTGGTGCTGAAAGCGAAATGGACGGTAAGAGTAGTGTGTTTTTGAAAACTAGACATTATTGAAGATCAATACCAACTGATATCAGCTAAGTATGATGAGTTCTTTCCAAAATTAGCAAAGACTTCAACAACTTCAATCAAAATGCATATACGAAACCAGTATTCTATATATACAACAACGAACATACTTGTTGAGCTAGGTCCCTTGTAGGAGACGGGACAAGGCAAGGTGGATTCTTCGATGTTTTATTTTAAGAATTGTATTGGAATGCTTTTGACAGAGTATTTCAACATTGCTATGAATATTTTGTCAAAATAGACAGAATATGAGAGAACATTCTGCCAAAAGAAATGGAATTTGCCAAATGAGATTCTGTTGAATATATATTTTAGATGTAATATTCCACCAAAAAGTTGACAGTAAGTTGACATACATAAAGGCTAAAGCACACATTTTTCAATAAGTTAAGGTATAAGTTTAGTTGTAGTTTATAAAATGATCTCACATGAGTTCAATGGTTTTTAAACCTCTTTAAAGTATAACTTGGAAGAACTCATGTGCTGCAGGAGAGCTAGTTGAATTTACACATAAAAGTACTATAAGACACAATAAGGCACAGAAATGCTATAACATGTGAAATAGGCATTCAATATCCCAATTATAATCAACTCCAATAACTTCGGAGTTTGACATATGGAATTTGCACTTTTTGTACAAGTAGGAGAATCTGCTACAAAATTATACCATGACAGATTCTCCCGGTTTGGATTCTCTCCTACAAAATTGTCCTACATCTTCTACTACATTGCTTGGATGAATGCCATGTGGAAAAAATTAAAGATTCCTTAGCACCATGTTTGTTTTATATCAAAAAGTGTTAAAGTTAATATCCTACGTACTCTTACCAAACTTAAAAATATTTACCTCCAAACAAATATTTTATCTCCCTAATTTGCTAACTAATTTCAGCCGGGATTATTTTCCAACTAATTTGCTTTAAAAAATAATTTCTTCTAAATAATGTCACGTACATATATAATTATACATACTCAGCTTCTAGATTTATTTTCCTAATTAACTACCTAATTTAAATGATTGTTTTTTTATTGTTTTTTGCTTGCACCATAATTATTCATGACGAAAGGGACGTCTGAATTTTGATCACAAAAACCTTCAAGAATTAATTATTTCATTTGAAGCACATGTCTATTTTTTTTTTACCTTAAAGATAAAAACATATTAGATATCAACTTAAAAAAGAAAACAGAATAATTTATAATTTCTCATGATCGCTGAATTATAGATTTGTTTCGTTTACTATCATATTCTCCAATGTACGTAGAAGAATAGTGGAAAATATTTTCTTAATTATTGTCGATTAAATGTAGTTCATTAATATTATGAGGTATATTAAAATGGATTATAGATAAAGTGTCAATTTAAAATATTAATGTTCAGTATACTCTCACCCAAAAGATTTATTATATATTGAGTTGTTCACATTTTAATCTAAACGCAGAATATTTTTTTCCTTTAGAATTTTAATTGTGAAAAAAATAATTTTGGAAATTTCCAATTAGTAGACAGACGTGCTAAAACAAAATTAGGGAAATGAGATATTTGTTTGGAGGTAAATATTTTTAAGTTTGGTAAGAGTAGGATATTAACTTTAACACTTTTTGATATAAAACAAATATGGTGCTAAGGAATCTTTAATTTTTCCCACATGGCATTCATCCAAGCAATGTAGTAGAAGATGTAGGACAATTTTGTAAGAGAGGATCCAAACCGGTTCCGACTGCTTAGTGTGTCCGACACAATGTTGGACTCACCAATACAACACGAAAACATATGATTTTTGGCATAATTGAATCGGTTGAATATAAGCTCACATTATTGTTTAAAATTGAACATTAAGTATAAAATGGGAACTGTTATATTGTAATGCATAAGTATAAGATCTTGTTGCCATTGCGTTAGACTATATTACTACGTTAGTCATACAACTAATTTATTTCTTGTTTCTATCTTAAATTACATAAGCTTGGATTCAAAAAAAACTCATACATTTTTAGTTTAAATAGTTTCTTTCACTCAATATCCAAACTTTTCTTTTTTATTGGGATTGCAAAGGGGGTCCATACTTCCTCCACTCCACTTCTCCACACCCTCATACCCCTCATCTCTTAGCTGGCCATTCTCATACCGCCACGTGGCATGCAAATATCCAAACTGCAGCAAACCACCACCAAGCCTTCTCCATTCCTTTATCTATCACAAACTTCATCACCTCATCAACAATTACATTATTTCACCAATTAATACAACACATGAATAATATTAATAAATAAAAAATTCACAATAACTTCCTCAAGCAAGTTTCCAAATACCAATTATGTCCTTTATCCCTTCCTTAAAATTTCAAACACCTCCAAATTTGTCCAAGGGGTAGCCATGGAAAACCACTAAACATTGACACATCACAAAACAGAAACACCTTTTTATCCAATCTCTTTAACTTCAACCATAACCTCTTCTTCCATTTTTTATTTCTTTCTTTGGACTCACTTTATCTTATTTTATTGTTTTACAACTAAATAGAAAAATAGAATTTAAACCCATTTTTCACATTCTTACAACACATCACACAACACCATTCACCAAAAAAAAAAATCTCAACTCATCACAAGAAGAGGAAAAAGAATGGCAGTGTGTACTACTACATCTCTCAACTCAACTTACTCAATATCTTCAACACCATCAAAAACTCATTTAGGATTCAACCAAAAAAGCAACATAATTTTCTACAACACTTCTAAAAAAATCTTCACCGTAAAAAGAACATCCATATCATGCTCCGCCGAGGAAAAACCCATCATTATCGGCTTGGCAGCCGACTCCGGCTGCGGGAAGAGTACATTCATGCGGCGGCTCACTAGCGTCTTTGGTGGGGCAGCTGAGCCCCCCAGGGGGGGTAACCCCGACTCTAACACGCTCATCAGCGACACAACCACGGTTATATGTCTAGACGATTACCATTCACTTGACCGAACCGGAAGAAAGGAGAAAGGTGTGACCGCTCTCGACCCTAGAGCGAATGACTTCGATCTTATGTACGAACAAGTTAAGTCGATTAAAGATGGCGTTGCGGTTCAAAAGCCGATTTACAACCACGTTACTGGCTTGTTGGATCCACCAGAGTTGATCAAGCCTCCTAAGATTTTCGTCATTGAAGGATTACACCCAATGTAAGTTGCATTGTTTTGGTGGATGATTATATTACTATTTAATTATAGCATTGGTAAAATATATGTGCTTATGTTTTTAGATTAATGGATGTTAGCATTGATCCATTTTTATCAATAAATATTGTATGGTCGAAGAGTAAAGATGGTCTAAATCCATATCTTCTCTGACCCATGACAGGGGAAATTATGGCCATGCAGTCCTTATCACTTATAAGACCTTTCATAAAATCATAAAACGTTACAATTATGTTAAAAAAAACGGAAAAATAATGGAAAAGAATTGCACTTTTGTTACGTGTAATAAACGAGAAAAAAACCCTTACTAAAAAATAAGATGTGAAAAGCTCCATAGAAAAAGAAGAAAAAAATGGTCTTTACTCTTTACACCGCTTTTATTAAACACCTAAAATTTTTTTTCCGCCCTTTCCCAAAGTTGATTATATTGTTTACCTATTATCCACAATATTTAGTTCTTTTTTGCTACGGAATAAGACAATAAGTTAGTTGATGTCCACATATTCTTATGAGAATTTAATTAGGCTCGCAATCAAATTTGACCACAAATTTGATATAACAATTATAGGATATATAGTCCAAACTAAAAAAACTATATGGGGGAGAATCTATGATAGATGTAAAAAAAAAAAAATCAAACTCATTTATTTATCACCCAATGTAAGTTGCATTCTTTTGGTTAATAATTATGTTATTGTTTAAAGTTAACATTGGTGTAATATTTTGCTCTATGTTTTTTGGATTGATGGATGTTAGCATTGGTCTAACTAGAAATTATATGAATCAGGTATTCGAGTTTTTTTTCATATTAAAGTGTACAAATATTTTAAATATAAGAGAGATTATGGAAACATTTAAATAAAGTAAATAATGTAATTATTGTTGCAGACCTTAATTATATGGTTAAAATCTGAAAATTGAATGTTAACATTTATCTAACCTATCAATAAATATTGTATGGTTGAAGAGTAAAGATGGTCTAAATACATATCTTCTCTGACCCATGCCAGGGAAAATAACGGCCATGCAGTCCTTATCACTTTACTCACACGACTTTTCATAAAATCGCACGATATTGTAATTATGTTTAATTATTATAAAGAGAACTCTAAAAAAAGAACATTTATAATATATATGTACTATAGGTTAAAAACCCTCACGTATAAACGACTTGGCAAAGAATCAACGTCCATCCTTTAACCACTTTTTTTAATACCTTAATAAAATCTAATCTCCAACTTTTTTTTGGTAAAAATCTTCTTAGTGATCACAAATTTATTCTTCTTAAGTTTGGGGCTACAAAGGATATTCTTGATAAGTCATTTTGTGAATCTATAGGTACGATGCTCGTGTGAGAGACCTACTCGACTTTAGTATCTACTTGGACATTAGCAATGAAGTAAAATTTGCATGGAAAATCCAGGTAAACTCCACTTCCAAATCCAAACCAATGTAACTTATCATTCTCTTTTCATTACCATGATCACCAAAACATTAACATTAAACACATTTCATAAATTGTAGAGGGACATGGCTGAAAGAGGACACAGTCTAGAAAGCATCAAAGCCAGTATCGAAGCCCGAAAACCCGACTTCGATGCCTACATTGGTACACTTCCTCTAACATAACTGTACGTAGTCACTCGGGCGAACATATTTTTTATGCTTGTTTTCCTGTTTCAGATCCACAAAAGCAGTACGCAGATGCAGTCATAGAAGTATTGCCAACTCAACTTATTCCTGATGACAACGAGGGAAAAGTCTTGAGAGTGCGGCTCATAATGAAAGAAGGCGTCAAGTATTTCAACCCCGTGTATCTTTTCGACGAAGGATCTACTATCTCATGGATTCCATGTGGAAGGAAGCTCACTTGCTCGTACCCTGGAATCAAATTCACCTACGGCCCCGAAACTTACTATGGCAATGAGGTACGAAAAGATTGTCAGTTTAATATGAGCTTGTCAATTCTCATACGAGTAAAGTGTGTGTTTCATTTTAGTGGTGGTGACCATTCCATTATGTCCTTTCATCTTACGAACAGGCCTCAGTGTTGGAAATGGATGGCCAATTCGACAGACTAGATGAACTGATTTACGTCGAAAGCCATTTGAGCAACATCTCTACCAAGTTCTATGGTGAAGTAACACAACAAATGTTGAAGCACGCGGATTTCCCTGGCAGCAACAATGGAACCGGTCTTTTCCAAACTATCGTCGGATTGAAGATCAGAGATCTTTTCGAGCAGCTTACTGCAAGCAGAGCTGGCGCCCCTTTGGAAGCTACAAAGGCCTAAGAAATGTGTGGAGATAGGCATTGTGCCCTCTAAACGAGTTTTTTTTTTTTTTTTCTTCCTATGATTGTCACAATATTGTATCTAGAACATCTTCATACATTGAGGAGTTCTCCATTGTGTACTTATTTTCAGTTGGAACTCTGTGGAGACTTGTAACATAGAGAAAAACAAAAGCACATGTGAGATGGAACATATGGACTTTGTGCAAATATTTTAAGTAT
The DNA here is from genome assembly GCA_948329865.1 of Linaria vulgaris. Taxonomy (NCBI): domain Eukaryota; kingdom Viridiplantae; phylum Streptophyta; class Magnoliopsida; order Lamiales; family Plantaginaceae; genus Linaria; species Linaria vulgaris. Next base: position 146,404,726 of record OX415249.1, on the reverse strand, counting down.
CTTTCTCATACTCCTTATATCTTAATCAATTTTGTGTTGGTTCTATACAAATCACTTTGAGGAGTTCTCCATACTTTCTGCTACTTTGGTGGCTTCACAAAGTTAGACAATGGTCGATGTAGGAGGCCATTCCGTGGTGATTTTTCTATGGAGCGAGAGAGCCATACCGTGGTCTACTCCAATTATGTAAAAATGAGAAGTGTCCCTCGATTTGTTTAATTAGCTTTAGTACTGGGATGAAATCCACATTGCATCATGCAATTTTTTCAGTTTTATATTAGAAGTTCAGTTTTCATGTTTTATGTATAACATTACGACAAAGTTTCTCGTTCCTTTGTGTTTTCCTCCCTGATACATTCCAGATAACGAATCTGGAAGTGTATTGCTTGATTATTATGAAACAGTACAAGAAAAACTATGTAAGTATATATATGACTGCGGCCAAAGTGTATTTTACTAGGACAAATATTGCATGTTCTTAAGCTATTTAAGATTGTAGCAGGAGCATTTAAATTTTGATGAATAAATAGAAAAGTACAATATACACAGATGATAGTACAAGATAGTGGTAACTTTACAAGATTGAGCTTATGACGGAGTTACAATTGGACAAGATATGAGAAATGGACATATATTTTCATGGGATTACGCGGATAAGAACTAAGAAACAATTCCGTTGGAGGCAGGGCATGAACTCTCCTTGAATGTTACCAAGATATTACGATGACAGTGTGTAGTCACCAAAGAATAAGACCAATGCTGGTGAGGTATTTTCTTGATTGGATGTTCAGATTCTAGCCAATTATTGCAAGCAAGCTTTGTCTAACAGCAGGAACAGAGCAAATTACAGAACCGAATATCCCCGTTAGTGCATATGCAATCGCACAAAATGGTAGAGCCTCGGGTTCCTTAGCTGACAATGCAGCTGTTCCCAATCCATGTGCACTGTTAACGGGAAAAGGGAAACGTGAGTATCACATGGCTTATCAGGGCAAGATTTTTGAATTTTGTGAATTACGCAAATATTATGGATTCTCTACCTTGATGCAGTTGCGATCCCTCGCGCAATAGGGTCACGGAATCCTAATTTATCAAGAGTTGCTTGAACAAAATTAGCCCCCACCAGTCCAGTAACCACAACAACAGCAGCCGTGAGAGATGGATTGGCACCTGAAACAAGACAATGAACTCAATTGCCATGTTTCTTCATAAAATGCCATCATTAGGAACCTCGAGAAAACAAACTAACTAGAAAAAAGTTCTCTTTTGCACCTTTAAAGAATGAAACAATGCTGAGAGCGAGTGCAACGGTTATGCATCTGGGCAGAACTGATATTGTTAGTGATGGTTCCAGGCCAACTAGACGTCCAATGAGGGCCGTGGAGTATAAAGAAAACACGGTGGAAACGATCACAGCAGTGAATATTTCTGCAGCATGTCTCTTAACTAGCTGGACATCAAGATAAATGATTTCACACGAAGATCAGGGCTTATCATAAAGTATAATATCCGAATAACAATAATGTGAAGACTGTAGATTAGCATTGTCTATAGCAGTAAGTACCAAGTGAACATGTGCTTTAATCGAGAGATGTCACTGATGCTTATAGCACATTATACATTTTAAATTTTGACTCATGACTCGTGAGTCGTACATGGTAAGGCCAGAGTAATCCAACATTCATTGTTGTGAAATAGAACCTAATCTACACCTAATGAACCTAAATGAATTGCATCAGAACATAGAGTCATAGAGCGTGCGACTGAAAGTGAATAGTTACCTTTCTTTGTTGGAACATTGAGAAAGCAAAGGAGAGAATAACTGATCCAAGAAATCCCATCAGAATGTCACCGGCTCCTGGATTTGATGCCGCCTTAGTAAGATAGAATCCTGTAAATATACAGGAACCGTAAGGTCTCAGACCGACTTTTGTGTTGAACTAACATTCTGATAACCATCCAAGGATTCAAAAATCACTTGCTAATGCAAAAAGGAAAGAATTTAACATAGAATCAGGTTAAAAAGAAATGAATTTCACATGCTAAGCAAGCCACAGAAAATTTATTGAACCTTATTCCATTCCGGTACCATTATGACTTTGATAAGCACACAAACTCCATGTAGTAGAAACTATATATAAAAACAAGAAAAAGAACACACAAATGATCCTTTACCAAGAACAGGATTAAGTCCGGAATTTGATAGTTGTCCATAAGCGAATGCTGCCAGGTCCGCTGATAATGCACAGCAAATAATCGGATGAAAAATCTTCTTCACACCAGATGGTAGCCTGAAGACCAGAATAGATCATACATTAAGAAATGCAAAACAGAAAAAGGGCTCATACTCACGGTAGGCTGAATTAAGGAAGTTGTGTTTATTACCCAGAACCGACAATGTAGCCTATTACTGTAGAAGCAAGGAGAAAAGGCAAGCAAGTTCGAGCATTTGTTCCGAGAATAGTTGGATAAAGCAGCGACGACACAAAAGATATGAGGAAAACACCACTCCATGCCCATAGTTCGAGTGAATTAAACGGAGAAGGCTTGGCCATTGGCTCAGCCGGTGTCATTTCAGTGTTTACCATCTTTCTCACGGCTATAGCCGCATAACCTGCAACGGCCAGCGAAGCAAACCACCCTCCAACTGCAAACCACCCTCGTTAACGTTCCAAAGTTTCTCCATATTTCACTAAGTAGAAGAATCGATACTACAATCTCGAAGAAAAATGCTCTCCACACAATACTACTAAAAAACCAATATCATCCTCGATAATTCACAATCTACATAATTCACATAAAGTGATAGCTAACATGCTGCATACGTATATTTGGTGTAAAAAATCCTCTTTCGTGCAAATTCATGTTAGCTTAATGTCATTAGCATCCAAAAAACTCACATAAGACAAATATTCCTAATATTGGTGCCTGATCAAGATGAGAGAAAGTGTACCAATTATGAAAATGATTTTAAGCCCAGAAGCAGCTGGAATATCTTTAACAGCCAGAGGCAGAACGACTAATGAAGGCACGTAAAACAAAGGAAGCCATCTCTGAATAAAAAGTAGCGCCGGCTGGAAAAAGTTCATCAAGCTAGTCGCTGCGACAGGGACCGTTGAATCAAGAACCATCAATATAGTGAATATACAAAACATGCCAAACAAGGCACTAGGGAACTTAATAGCAGCAGCCACAAATGCCTGCTTCAAGAACTTATCCATTGCAAGTATAATCCCCAATGAAACCACTAAATGCAACAGCTTGACAACCTATAACAAAAAAAAAAGTATATATATATATTGCTATTACAAACATTTAAAAAAAAAAAACGAGCTATGGGAAATAGCCACATTATCCCCTTTATGACAAATTACTCATTACTCTTCTACTAGAAAAATGTAGGCAAATTTTGCAACGAATAAAAATATACAGGAGAAATTTGTCTATTTATCTTTCAGAGGGGTACTGTGCCTATTTAACATAACACACGATCCGAAAACAATAAAAATCAGACAACACGTGATCAGGATTTCGGAGAAATTATTACCGAGGTTGTAACGCTTGTGGTGGTTAAACCGCCTTCTGATCCCGCTGAGTTCATAGCAATCCTCCTCTTGGGTTGCAACTTGTGAGGAGGATTTGCTAGCAAGAATCCGGTGTTCAGACCGAGAACTTTAGCTTTAGCGGGTGTCGAGATTTTGCGAAAAACACCACATGTTTTCTCTACATCAGTTGAAGCTGCATTTGATAAAACTGAGCTGATTTTTCTTGGTTTCTTGGAAACAGTTAATGGTCCGTTAGCAATTAATGATGTCAAGTTCAAATTTGCTGATATTATTGTGGCCATGATTGGAATGGTGGAAAAGGAGAGGGGAGTGAAACAGAGGAATTGATGACATTTTTATTTTTTTGTTTGAATTTGTGAAAAATATTGTGTGGACCTTAAACGATATTGGAAGGTAAGGAGATGAGTGATGTTCAGTTGAAATTTATTTTGTACTATATATATATATAAGTTCCCGGGTAATTTTGAAAGTTACAGTTTTGTTTGTTACTCTTAAGTGGCGCTCATTAAGAAAAGATACTTTTGTCCACCAAATTTGATTTTTTGGAATATTTATATTATGTATTTGTGGAATTGTATGAAAATTATGCACTATAAAATATTTAAATTTATTGCATATAATATGCAGTTGTTTAATCTTGTAAGAAAAAACTTTTTACATTTTTACTACTTAAATATACCATGCACTTAGTTATAGATTCTCTTTTAAGTTTTTATCTTTTATTTTCCTTTTTACCATATTTGTGCAAAAATTCAACTCCAATTTTTTTCTACTCGAAATTTCCCATAGCAAGATTTTGGTCAGTTTAAATTCATACCAAAATATTGACTTTGAACGTGTCTCGGTCGCTTTTGGTAAGGGTTGACAATATTTACTTCAATTATTGAAAATGAATGATTTAAAATGGTAACACAAATGATACGTTTCCTGCGATGAGTATGTTTCTTTCTTCTATATTATTTATAGTGATTTTTTAACCTGCCCTTCATAAGACTCCTTAATGACCTAACTAAGCAATAATTCAAAAATAAATTGCCACGGGTAGCATGAACCAAGAATCATAAACGTGTAATATATAACATATATGTCGGCAGGTTTTTTTTTTTTTTTTTACGAATGAATTTACACGTCAGTAGTTGGAAAATACAAAAAAGGCGAAAATGCATAAAACTCCTATGTAATTTCAAAAACCTGCACAAAACTCTCTCGTGATTTCAAAAATTCGAATTTGATACAAAGTGTTTTCCGCAAAAATTATAAGATAAAGAAAGATTTGTAAAAGCTTTTCATTCACAAGAGCGAAATTTGCATAGACATACACTACAACCATGATTGATGTTGTAAAACTATAAATTACATTCAAACCATTAAATGACAATCGCACCCGCCATTGAGTCGCCAAGTATCTGGGTGAGAGGTAACGGTATTATTTTGTAAAAAGTTTTGTTATTAACAAGGGCGAAAATATCTTTATCCATAAATTGGGTTGCCATAAATAACCATTAAGAGCTCTGTTTTAAAACCCGGCCCGGCCCTGCCGGTCTGACCGGGAACCGGTGGCCTTGCTGGGCCGATTCTCCTCTAGAAGCGGGTTGTGGGTGAATCGGTGAATTCGGCCGGTTCGCCCAGCGACCCGGTCGCCCAGCGACCCGGTCGCCCGTCAGCCCCCTTATTCTTTTTTAAATTTATTTTTTGAAAATTATTTTTCTGTCTATAATTTTTTGTAAATTACAAACCTGCCTCGAAATTTAAAAAAAAAAAGAAAGAAAAAAATGCAAAACTTTGAAAGACCATAACTTTGCGTAGGAGCGTCCGTTTTGGGCGATTTTTTTTATTTGGGGTATCTACGACGATTTGGGCCAATAAATTTCAAAAAAAACGTTGTTTTTCATCCTTAATTTGATTTTGAAGTAAAACGAGCGTGCATTCGAAAATCTCATCAATAATATTTCGTTCGATGCTAAGTTCATTTTCTAGATTTTAGTGTCACATATTGTTGTTCTCGTATTGAATTTTGCTATACGATTGGCCAATATTTAAAAATCCAAAACAATCTTTTAGCTTGTATTAAATATATAGTTTGTTGGATTATTCATTATATTGTTGGATAGCTGAATGGTTTCAACTACTTTTCAAGACCCTATTTCATTGGAGGTCACGTGTTCAAGTCCTAGTATTGTGATAACCATATTCTTATTTTTCTTATAATATAACAAAATATTAGTGACTTCAAATATTTCTCACAATCTTATAATATTTTTATACAATTAATTTTTATTATTATATTTTTTATTAAATGTTGACTAAAGTCAACAAACTGGTCCAACTAGTAGTCCGACCTGTTGACCCACTACTCAATAGCCTCACCGGGTCTGTGACCGGGTCAAGTCTAAAAACACTGATTAAGAGAGATTCCAGACCGAGTCGGCAAACTTATATTTGTGCCTTCTTTTGTCTTTCATGTAAATATCTCCCCTTTTAAGACTCATTTGAATTTTGGAAGCTATGAAGCTTTATTCATTATTAAAACAAATTGGAGCAAATTTTTTAAAAAATTACCAAAATATTTTTATTTTCGACTTTGTACTGAAGTAGTAAAAACTATTTTCCAGGTTCACCGCAACAACTAGTTTTTTTTCTTTCGAATAATGTCGAAAATATTTAAACACATTGTAAAAAGAATCTAATATTTGGTGGACTGAAATAGAAAGCATACCAACTTTTGATGTTTAAAGAACTTTGTGTTTAATGCCTTTACTATTATAGAGTCTAGTGCAAAGATAATATCATTACCAAGTACACACCTCCAAGTCAAGGATCATTCAAGGTTGAGTATTAAAGTATCGATGCACTTCTTTACAATTTTAGAATAGCCTAGTTAAGTGTGAGCTTATGTAATAAAGACATTTTTAGTTTATTTACTAGCTAAATAATATTATTAGAAAAATATAGAAAACTCTTGTTAAATATTTTAAATAATTGCAAGATATTATGAAGAGGTTATACACATTTCCTTCTACCCCAACTCTAAAATTAGTAGATAGTATTGTTCAAATGTAATTGACTAATATCTTGTTATTATTCTCAATTCATCATCTTCTTCTCATGTCAGATTCTCAATATTCCAATGGCTACTAACAATATTATCATTCATACTTGTTATCACTTTTACCATGAATATAAAATACTATTCACGGATTATTGGCTGAAGCAGTGTCGAGGAGAAGCGATAGATTACTACGCGGTTATGGAAATAGAGGGCTTGTACCAGTGGAATTATGATGAATTATGATGAATGTTTGTGATCTTTCGCATAAAAGTGCTTTTCAGCAGCCGCCGTCGATAAGCTAATTACCACTGGTATATCATAATGTAGTTTCATTTTTTTCTTTTTGTGGGTCATGAAAATAATCTTTTAATCTTGAAATCAAAATCGATTTGTAAAGGATAGTAGATAAAGACATAGAAATGCAATCAATCTTAGCTTTAAGATATTAGCGGTGCGACTTACTTAGTCCCTCGTGGCTATTAGTTACTCTTTTATTCTTAAAAGATGCATTGCTTAAGAAAATAAAGAAGACGATTGTGGGCTAAAGGTGCACGACATCTTGTGATGTGTATGATTGCTGTATTCAAAAGTGACAAATAATTCCATATATAAATGTACCATCTCAATGAATGACCATGATCAATTTTTTTCAGCGATGTCCACGAGCTGTTCTACTAAGTTCTAACTAACTTAAGAATACTTAAACGTTCTCTGGATCATTATAAGTCACTTTACAGTTTACACCAACTTAAAGGTTATAGAAAAAAGGCATTTACACAATAGACCCTCAAGAGATGCAAATTTATGGAACTGCGCCAAAAGGTTCCAAGCCTTGGCCCTGTTAACCCCACAACTCAACACATGTGCATCTGTCCCGCCCAACTTGCTTAAGAAAAGGATTACAAATTGACAACTAAATAAATAAGGGGGTAAAAAAGCAAATTCATAATACATAAACAACTAAATAAGAGGAAATATTTGAATCTAAAGTATCTCCAATTCACGTACCACAACTTCCTTAAATTCAATGTTTATACCTTTTAGTCTCCCGTACGTTTATACCTTTTGGTCTTTCCCTACATTCATGCACCACTTTGTTTAGAACTAGGAAAAATTCTTTCTTTTCATATTCACAAATCACAACGAATTCACGATGGTTTAATTAGATTCAAATGGGTGCAAAAAGTTAGCATTTTTTATTCTGGATAATAACTTGATCCGGCCCAATAAGATCAACAGTGCAACAGTGTAACGCTCCAATAAATCATGTCTTTTCTTTTCTGTTTGGAGGTTGGACTTCGTGAAAAAACAAAGAATCAATGCAAACAAAATGTATTTAGTATTTACAATATCGGCGACATCCTTAGAGAAGATTCAGAAAATGCTATTTTTCCAGTCCGTGGCATATCGAACAAATATCAGATACCTAAACTTCGACGCATATTTGTAACAAAGTTTCATTTACAAAATATGGGGTCTATTAAAATATGGTGGAACTAAAAATATGATTCCATGGATATGCATTATTTCACAAGTACGTGCAACTATCAAATAAACATTCTACGATTGAAAGTAGCCAGCAAGTAAGGAAACTCTATATTCTTCATAACAACGTATTTAAGGAAACTATGTGCTCTACTTGTTAAACGACCGCTGGTTAAATAGTCATGTCAATCTAAAGTCTACATTTTATACGTTAAATGTGGTCGATCAAATTTGATATGTTGGTATTTTGGTCTCAATTCGTTTGGTTTGGGTTACAGTACATCAAAAATACAATACAAATGAGTCTGAAACAAACCAAAATATGCTAGTTTAATATGTTCGTGATAAAAAATATTGGGTGTGTTTTTTTTTTTATTGTTAAAACAATTTCAATAGATGGAGCATAAATCAATTACAAGAGTGGGATAAACCCAGGTTGAAAAACACACTCAAAAAACAAAAGGCATAACAATGAGGACATCCGAAAGAAAGAATTAACCCCAATCTTTAGGAAGGATATCTGTCGGAATCGGGCCCCTCCATTTCTTCTCGCTACCCCATTGAGCAGTATTGTGCGCCAAGGCGTTGGAATCTCGAGGGATAAACGTGAGAGACCAAAGTGGCCAATCCTCCATCAGTTCGCGCGCATTCAAAATATCAGTTTTAGCCGACCAATTCGGAATACATTGGACGTTACTGATCTGATGGACTACTTCTTGAGCGTCCATCTCAAACTGAGCCTGGTGAATGGACAGTTTGCTGAAGCTTTCGAAGGGCAGATATCAGACTTTTACATTCCGCAGCAAAAGGATCTGAAGCAATAAAGGAATCTGTTTCTGCATAGATTAAAATGCCAAGATGATTACGGATGCAAAATGCTCCAACCGAAGCTCCCGAATTCTGATGAAAAGCGACATCGATGTTGATTTTGATCCAATCTGGTTCAGGTGGAATCCAAGATTGGGGAGAAGCTTTCTTGATCAAGTTGGAAAGAGCATTATGTTTGAGAAAAGCTTGAACTCCAACCCCAATTTTTGCTTCCGTTTTGATCGGTTTTGGACTGATTTGGTTCTGCAAGACCTGGTTGCGCTGCCACCATATTTCCTCCAAAGCTTTGAAGGCAAATACACAAAACTCCCTTCTGTCATGAGGAGCAAGCCAATTATTTGGCTTACAAATCAGCTTGATCCAATCCACCATTGAATAATTAGTAAATTGATCCAAACGAAGTTGCCATTTGGACGTGAACCAAATACAACGAGCAAAGGGGCATTGAAGAAAAATGTGCTCCATTGATTCCTCTAAATAAGAGCAGAACATGCAACCTACATCCACAAGAGAGAAAATGGAGTTAAGTTTAGAACGAGTCGGCAGAGAATTGATCATTACCTTCCAAGCAAAGATCTTTGAGCGATTATGATTTTTTAGAAGCCCAAAGGAGTTTAAAGGCAGATTCCAGCTCTTTGTCATCCATGGAAAATCGATTGGCTTGGTCGGTTAAGTATGCGCTCTTAGTGGAGAATGTTCCTTAACTCGAGGGAACCCACATAAGACGCAATGGTTCCTCCATAGGAACTATTTGAATTTTCTGAATTGCAGTGCAAATTGGTTCAGAAAACAAGGAAGATAAAATGCTGAAATTCCATTGACTCGAAACCTCATTAATGAGGGAATTCACTTTTCCATAGCGAATGATGGTGGCTTGCGGCAGGTGAGCAAATGGCGGTATAAAGTCGGTGATGGACGGAATCCACGGATCCTCCCAGGTTCTAACTTGTGAATTAAAGCTAATCTCAAAACAGGCGCCTTTCGCGATAATATCTCAACACTTTAAAACACTACGCCAAAGCCAAGAGCACCCCGAAGGTACAGATCTAGAACTTAAAAGATTCTGATCACGAAGATATTTGGACGTCAACAATTGAGTTGCCAAACTTCCATTAGGATCATCAGCTACCTTCCAAGAAATTTTTGCCATCAAAGATCGGTTAGCATCTGCTATACGTCGTAAGCCAAGTCCCCCGCACCCTTTCGGCTTACAAATCCGATCCCATGCCGTAAGGAAGATAGGATTTTTGTCAGTTTTTGATAACCACCAGAATCGCATCATTGCTTGGTCCATAATACGGCAAATTTTGATTGGAAACAAAGTTGTGGACATTGAATAAATAGACGAAGCCTGCGCGACAGATTTCAGAAGGATTAATTTTCCTGCTTGGGAAAGGCATTTTGATTTCCATCCAGCAAGATTTTTCTCGAGTTTAGCTAGCTCCTCCCCTTGAGAGTTAGATCGACCACGAAGTTTGCAAAACGGGAGTCCCATATGATTTTGCCTATGATTGCATTCCTGAAATTTAAGAATATTCACAATATTAGTACGAAGACGAGATTCACAGTTAGAACTAAAGTGAATAACATATTTATCATTATTTGGGCTTAATCCCGTAATCTCGTAGAACTGATCAATGCAATGGAGTAGCGCACTCGCATCTTCTTCATTCGCCCTGCAAAATACAAGTAGATCGTCAACGAACATTAAATGATTGATCCATGGGGCTTTGCGACTGATTTTAACCCCTTTAAGTTTTCCTTTTTTCTCCTCAGCTTTAATGATACGAGACAGAAGCTCAAAGTAAATGATGAAAAGAAACGGAGATAACGGGCCGCCTTGGCGAATGCCGCGAGAAGATTTGAAATGACCATATGGAGATTAATTAACACCGAGGAAGAGGCCGTCGAAATGCACTGATCAATCCAATGAACAAATTTTTCATCAACTCCAAATCACCTGAGCATCGAGCAAAGAACATTCCACTCGACGTGATCATATGCTTTAGCCATATCTATCTTGACGGCCATAAAGCCTTCTTCCCTTTTTTCTAATTGAGATAGTGCATAATCTCTTGAGATATGACGGTGTTATCATTGATCGAGCTCCCCGAAACAAATGTAAATTGATTGGGGGAGATAATTTTCGACAAAACCCCTTTTAACCGATTCGCCAATATCTTGGACGTGATTTTATATATGACATTACAAAGGCTAATCGGTGGTAGTGTTCCACCAACTTGGCATTCTCACTCTTCAGGATAAGGGCTATAAACGTATGATTACTTGACTTAAGCATGAAACCATTGTAGAAAAAGGATTGAACCGCAGCAGTGATATCATCTTTGGTGATTGCCCAGAAGTTTTTGAAAAAGAGAGGGGGCAACCCATCTGGACCAGGTGCAGCATTTGAGTCCATAGAAAAAAGAGAATCACGGATATCTTTTTCTGAAGGACTGGAAATTAGAGCTTCATTATCTTCTGTTGAAATTACTTGAGTGCACATCTCACCAAGGAAAGAGATTTCCAGCTCTGGACGCTGATTCGCCGAGGAATAGAATAGATCTCAAAAATAATTAGCGCAACGGCTCCCAATACCTGCCCAAGAAGAAACCAAAGATCCATCAAAGAGTTTCAAAGAATGAATCTTATTAGCGTTCCTGTGGAGGATAGTCGAAGTATGAAAGAATCGCGTGTTTGCATCTCCCCATTTTAGCCATTTAATCCTCGACTTTTGACGCCACATATCACCTTCCATTCTTAATAGACTATCAAGATTGCTTTGGATCTCAATCTCCTTTCTGGAATTATCTTCAGTCGGCTCTGCTTTTTGTAAGTCATCGATAGCACCCGAAATTCTCTCCATATTATTCTGTATACGGCAAAAGTGGAATTTATTCCATTGGATCAACTCGCGTTTGGTGTTTGAGTTCTTTTTCGCAACTCTAAACAGAGGATTCCCATAAACACAAATGGACCATCCCTTATGAATAATACGTTCACAGTCCGGATGGTCAATCCACATTGCCATAAAACGGAACGGCTTAGGCCCAGACAGTGGGGGGGGGGAGGCAGTTTCAATAAGAATCGGATTATGGTCCGAACTTGTGGCAGGAAGGTGAAGGACTGAAGAATGGGGAAGAGAGAAATCCAATCATGGTTCGCAACCGCCCTATCAATTCTTTCTTTGATATTATATTTCCCTAGCCGCTTATTGTTCCATGTATACGGATTGCCATGAAATCCCAAGTCTAGAAGATTCGCATAATTAAGTGATTTTTGAAGAGCATTCATGGAAGAAGAAGAAAAGTTTCTGCCGCCTTTCTTTTCTGTTTGAGAAGTCACATCATTAGGATCCCCAAATACCAGCCATGGGCCATTAATACCATCTGCATAATTCTTAAAAGTGCTCCAGAACTCCATTTTGAGAGATGCAATAGTTGGAGCATAGATAGCTGAGAGCAACCAGGGGTTTGGATTATCAGGGGAAGAAACCGTCACATTAAACATCCACCGCGACTGAGAAATAATGCTAAGAGAGACAGTAGAAGACCACGCCAAACAAGTGCCCCCACTAATACCAATAGGAGGGATAAAACTAAAGTTAGTCAGAGAGCGATTATAGAGAATATTAGAAACAGTAGTAAACTTGGAGGTTTTAACTTCGCAAAGAAATAAAATAAGGGGCGATGTTTTTTCAAAAGAGCTAAGAGAGCTCTTTTTGCCTTGGGCCTCGCCAACCCGCGACAATTCCACGAAATAATAATCATGATCACTCATGTAGCCCTCTCGGGCCTGTACAATCAGAGATATCATCAATTTGGTTAATAGAGAAAGGAGACAGAGTACCAACTGGGATTGATGCGGGTGGGGCCTGATTAGCTCTTCTCCGTGAGTGCGACACTCGAGTGGTTCTTTTGTGAGTAATGTTGTCCGAAAATAGGGAGGAGGATGTAGATGATTCCAATGTATGTGACATTTCTTTAGTTTTAGTTTCCATAGAAATATCAATTTCCTGGGAGTCAAAGACATTACACAAATGGAATGGAAGACTTTATGGGTTCATAGTATAACGAGGCAGAGGAATAATATGGTCAACTGGATAATATTCCTTATGCTGGAGCTTAGAAAATTTAGAAGCAAATTCTATTTCAGGAGAAATATGGTTGTGGGCTTCACTCATGTTGAGGTTGTGCGCCAAAGGAATAGCAGTAACTGGGTTGGATTCCTCTATTAGGCCTTGGTTCAGCTGGATTTCTCGATGGTTCAAATAATTCTGCTTGGGCCTTTTATTTTGAGTTAATTGAAACATCGAGATGGGCCTCTTGAGAGGATTTATCCCCATTGAGTTTGGTCCAGGAAGTATCCCAATAGTACAGTTTTGCAACGGTCCATTTTTTATAAAGTTGCTTCCCTCACCTGTTGCATTGGAAGTAGGAATAGTAGCCGTTTCCTCACCTATTGCATTGGGAGTCGGAATAGTAGCCGTTTGATGTGAGTCACCCCGAATAACCGAGTCGACTCTCTCCTGAGTTCCGAGTCCTGAGTTGCATTGGACTGAGTTCAGCGTTGGACCCTCTGTTAGAATTTTGGACTTCTCGGTGGGGAAGCTCTTCTCCGCGATTATAGACTTGCGGCAAACGGACATCGGGGATTTTTTTTTCTTGGTTGCTACTGAAAACAGGAGGAAAAATCGTAGACCTTCCAAGTGGAGTTGCTCTAAGCCATGAAACAAAGGGTTGGTTAAGTATCTGAAGTTCATCTTCATCACAACTATCCTCTTTATGGTCGAGTCGGCCACACTTGTAGCATAACTCTCCAAGCCTCTCGTATGAAATCTTGATGGGAGTAATACCTTTAGATGGGAGGTTACATGAGATTTCAGTAACCAAAGGTTTGAGAAGTTGGATTTTAACCCGAATTCTAAGAGATTTTTTGTATGGATTTCGACTGACCTCGAAATCTTCTTTGACAAAAATGCCTAAGGTGTTCCCAATGATTTTCGCAGCTTCTGTAGTTCTGAAATTGATAGGGACTTTCGAGGCTTGGACCCAGAATTCACCATAGTTGACATCAACCTCTTCATAAGAAACATCTTTTGGCCAATGATTTAAGTCAACCAGATTTCCCCTAAAGTTCCAAGGGGCGTCATTCATGATTCTAAGCGCTTTCTTCGCTTCCCAGAATACAAAGCTACTGTGTTTTGTTCCATTTCATTGACGGTGACTCCTTCTTTAACCCCCCACGATTTGAGGAGTGTAGTTGATGCCGCCGTAAGATTCACCGGTTTTCGAGAGCAAACTTTGGCTATAACCGCATAAGCAGATGGATGTGGTCAAGAGCTTTGCGAATCCTCTTTGTCGTCCATGAAGAAGACTAGAGGAATAAAGATTAGAGGGGAAGACAAGTGGAGAAAAGCCTCACAGGGAGCCGGGTGGGAAACAATTAGAATCCAGAAAATAAGCCAAGGCTTAGGAAAGTTCTACAGAGAGAACAGAGAGAATGGAACTTTTTGGTCTTTTTGGAATTTGAAAAAAAATATTGGGTGTTTCAATGGATTAGTAGGGACGAAAATGATGATGCGCACAATCTTGCACGCACTGCACCTTTGTTATTTTGATTTGCTGCTTTGTAATAGGCTACATTGACCTCTTTTGGCCTTGATGGTGTTTATAATATCGGTTATGATATTGTTTTAAAAAAAAAATGGACCAGTTTTATCAGGAACACCCATTATACATTAAGAAGGCCTAAGACACTAAAATAACCTAAGATGACCGAATCGGGGAACAGTCGAGTGGGTAACGGTTCGACGCTGAAATAACTCTCGAACTGGGTCACAATGGGTACTTAACAATCGAACTCGGACGTAAGATAGTCGAACCGAATAACAGTTGAACATAGAGATTCGATTGATGTAGATGGGTGAATAGTAATTAATGTGTGGCGTGAATATCGAGAAAAAATGTATATATAGATCTCGGTCCGCGAGACCCACTCTGCGAACGGGAAATATCAATTGAACATGAACGTTCGATTGTCCCAAAACAGTCGAACCGACTTGGTTCGATTCTCGTCTTTATGAACTTTTAATGGGACGAGCCGACCCAATTCATTTATGGGCCACCTAAAACACCCTTATCGGTTGGTAAGTATGATAAAGCTAAAAAAATTATGCTAATCTCTCAAGTTTTAATTTTGTGTTCATAGGTTTTCACATAACTCTGGGATATTAAATATAACATAACTGTGGTCATACATGATTCCAGAAAAATACAAGAAGCTAGATAACATATATGGTTTTTTTAGTTTACACAAGAGAGTATGTAGTTGCAGTTTCATTATTAGTACGATGATTAATTAAACATGAATAGATGGACGGTAAATTAATTTCTCAAGCCTTTTATTTTTAATCACTTTTGATTGCAAGTTGCTTGAATTATTGATACGTGTGGAGTGAGACCAACAGAATGATGAGTTCACAATGTTCCAAGAAGAAAAGATTCACGGGCAACTTTTGTTTTCCATACTAACCCAACGTCACCCCCCATGGATATATTTCACAAATTCTGGTGTTTCATCACTGTCTATTACTTTTTCTAATTAATATTCATCTGATTAACGCAATTTTAGTGAAGAAACAAAAAATGATCTATATATAAATTAAACTTAGGGCGTGAAGTTAATATAGACCACAATGGCAATGTGACGGACTATTCAGCTGGAAGAAAGAACATAAAATTGGACTCGTGATTGTTTCATATATTTTTGGCCACATTGGTATATGAAAGTTCCACTATAAAGCAGTATCAAGCTATTGTCGACATAGTTACGCATAATGTGATCCTTTGCTGTATATACATACAGAAAGAAATAGCTTACTCTTCTTTTCTCTAATTAGTGAATTACTCTTTTCACAAATCACAATAAGACAAGGGTTGCCTACAAGAATCTTCTTCTTATTATTTGTACACTATTATATTAGAAGGTTTAATTTAATGAAATGTTATTTTTGTGTTAGAGAATAAATTAAGAAATAAAGGTGATTTTTCTTGATTTAGGTAAAGTGCATATAACAAGGAACAAAATAAAAAATATTTAAAGAATGTGCCGTAATATTTGGAAGAAGATAAGCTGTACTTCCTTCGGGATTGGAAACAACTTTCTTAAATTACGTTATAGAATATTATTATTATTATTATTATTATTATTATTATTATTATTATTATTATTATTATTATTATGGGCAATTTTAACAGAATCTCCAATCATATACACTACATCTGCATTACCCTAAATTACGCCGTTTAATCAGGGACTTTGTCATAATTATCCCACGGCAAAGCCTAGTCATTTTACGCACGAAAATTAAAGTGAAAAATACGTTATATATGTCAAATTATGGAAATTTCAAATTAGTTAATTACACAAAAAATCACCTCACTTCTAGTTTTACTAGAAATTTGACACATGCGGGGACCGCGTGCAAGTTATTTTAATTTTAAAAAATAAAATTTTAAAAGATTACGTTAATAGCTATTTTTTAGAATTGCAGTTAATTCAAGTGAGTAAAGTAATAATATATTCCTTATATTCTTTTATTTGAATTTAGAAGAGTAGGGGTATTTTTGGAAAATCGAAAGTTGGTATCTAACTGCTTTTTGGTGAGTGAGAGGGCTTTGCTTTTAATATAGTAATAGATAATCAGTGAACTGCAGCCTACAACTAAGACGATTCCATGCCATCATAGTATTAATAACAAGATGCAACACAAGATTACAATTACTTTTTAAATTATTTGCAAACTCATAAAGTAAAATAAAATATTCTTACTTTAAGATGATGCAGTTAATAACAAGTTAATATTACACGTGCACTATTTAAATTAAAATATTCACTAAGTTACTGCTCTTCACTTGTTGTGTTTCTTTCAACAGATTTTCGTGAACTTAATTTAATTTCTCACAACCCCCCAATTTATGACTAGAACTTGTTTTTGCAATTTTAGTCAAATTATTTTGGGGGACAGTTTGCAAATTGTAAACACACCTACATTCCCTCTTATTATACTGGCCAATTTGCCATCTTTCTTGAATGGCAATTGACCTGTTTTTATAGATGTATTTTTTTCAATGAATATCGTATCACATGGAGTAATTTACAAATAATTCGAAAAAACAATATCGCGTGATGGATAAGAGAGAAAGATTTGACCTTAAGAAACACCACACATTTTCACTTGCCCACTCTATAGTATAATTTAATAATTAAAACTTAAAAGCATAAACTCCTTGTAGAAGAATCCAGATTACACATAGGGAAAAAGACAATTCACAATCACGAGCACAACCAAACAGAAAATACCAAACACCACCCGACTTACTCTATAATGAAAATTTCTTCTCTTTTTCATTTATTACAAAATCTTAAACAAATCCAACTTTCTTACTTTCTCTCTCTCACACGCCCATACATTCCATATGACATAACTATTACCTACAACGGGTAATATGCAAAAGCCAACCCTTATATTATGTCAAATTAGCAAAAAAGCTCCATGTGTTCTTTTATTAGTAGTTACTCCTTGTTTTAAAATTTATTGACAAAAGCCCCCTCCAATTGTATTCCCTTTTTATTAGGATTTTGTGCTAGAAGCCAAAGAACCCGTATATTGTTATGCTTAATTAACAACTCCATGTATTAGTTTAATAATTCGTTGACTAACTGTTGGTTATCGTGCGTGCACGTAAGCGTAATAAACAATAGAATAATCTACAAAAACACGTATCAACGATTCATAGAAGAAATACTTCCATAAACATGCATAGATATGAATTGAAACGCAACAAAAAATTAAAACTACCTCTCAGCAACTGATGATAAATCCTTGGAGTGGATTAGACGAGTCAGAAAATTTCTTCGAGAGAATTGGACGAGTTGGAAGTGAGACCTCCTCCCCTTAAGATCAATTTGCCGGTTCAGCTTCGAACCCTCGATGGCAACGACCTCCCAAGGTACAACGTCCGTCGCGGTGGAATAGTCTTGAAGCTAAGAACGATTCCTCTATCGAACTTTGTAATACTTGCGGAACTCAAAAAATTATGTATGCTATGTTATGCAAAAAAAATGCTTTGTTTTGTATGCTTGTTGGATTATTTTACACAAGAGTGGAGGCCTCCTTTTATAGGTGAAAAAAACATGTAACAATCACAAACATTAAAGGGGGTGTATTAAACTTGTCATTCAAAACATTTGAATGTCATCAAATTATTTTGACCTCATTCAAGTAATACAATAAGTGTGCATATTTATTTAAAATTCAGATTTTTATTTAATCTAGAATTTTTATTTAACAAATAAAATTGCTTCTCAATAAGCAATTACAATTCACACACTTTTCACAAATATTTGGACTCAATTCCAAATTTTTCCAACAATCCCCCACATGAATGTAATTGGTTGAAATGCACGTGAGCCTAGCAATGTTAAATGCAATTTCCGAGTTCCGCGGGAATTTGTTGCATCAGGAAAGGTGGTTTTGGGCCTTGAACCTTCCTTAGCGAAATACCATCGGATATACTTGCCAATCAGTGGACGTGATGCCTTGAACTGTTCGGCGTTTTGTGTATACCAAGACAATGATACTCACACAACTCATTCCAGTATTACTTTTCGTCCTTTCGTTGTTGTCCATTTCGGCCCTGGACTTGCCTTGGCAAAATTCATCGAACGCTCTAGAGATTTAGCCCTTTAACTCATCTCAACGAAGCGGCCCCTTCACATTCGACATAGGTGATCTCTCATTAAGGGTATCCTGTAATACCCCGCTCGTGTCACAAGCCATAAGGATCATTAGAACCTCAAGTTCTCCTTCACTGTACAGGTCTATCACTCTCTCATCATAGAAATGGGTTAGGAACTCAATTTCCCGAGTGCTTTGTCCGACCTCACCTCTCACAATTCGGTTGTCCCTTTGAACCTGCAAATTGGGGTTTACAATTCAGGTAGGGTTGCCATCGTGGTTGGAGGTCATTTTCGTGGGCTTCAATCTCATTCCCCTCGATGAAATTTCTACTTGGTCTCTCGCTAGACCTTTCGTCAATGGGTCTGCAATATTTTCTTTAGACCTCACAAAGTCTAAGGAAATTACGCCAGTTTTCAACAACTGTCGTACACTCTTATGTCTTCGACGTATGTGTCGAGACTTCCCATTGTACACATTGCTTTGTGCTCTACCTATAGCTGCCTGACTATCACAGTGCACGCTAATAGGAGCCACTGGCTTTGGCCACATCGGAATATCTTGAAGGAAGCTCTGAAGCCAGTCAGCCTCGTCAGTTGCAAGATCCAACGCTATGAACTCAGATTCCATAGTTGATCTTGCAATGCACGTCTGCTTGCACGATTTCCAAGAAATTGATGCACCTCCAATTATGAATATGTATCCACTCGTAGATCTTATATTCTTGGAGTCTGCAATCCAATTCGCATCCGAATAGCCCTCTATGACCGCTGGATGTCTGGTATAATGCAATCCATAGTTAGCAGTGTATCTTAGATATCTAAGTACTCTAACTATCACTTTCCAGTGCTCAGTACTGGGATTGATTGTATACCTACTCAGTCTATTCACCGAGTTCGCAATATCAGGTCTAGTACAGTTCATGAGGTACATGAGACTGCCTATGATCCTTGAATATTCTAACTGGCGCACACTATCTCCATAGTTTTTGTGCAAATTACACCCCACTTCTATTGGTGTTCTCGCAATAACATCGCTTCCCTTGTCAAACTTGTCAAGAATTTTCTTGACGTAATGACCCTGGGACAGTGCATAGCCATCTGGTGTCTTGGTGATTTTCATCCCAAGTATGACATCTGCAAGACCTAAGTCTTTCATGTCAAAGTTTCGTGACAACATCTTCTTGGTAATATTAATGTTATTATTATTACCGACAATGATCATGTCATCTACGTAGAGACAGACTATAACATAGTCCTTTTCCTCTCCTTTCACGTAAACACATTTGTCACTCTGATTTATACGAAATCCATTTAAAAGCATAACGCTATCAAATCTTTCGTGCCATTGTTTAGGTGCTTGTTTTAACCCATATAAGGATTTGACAAGTTTGCACACCTTTTTCTCTTTACCTGGAACCACGAACCCTTCGGGTTGTTCCATGTAAATCTCCTCTTCTAAATCTCCATTTAAGAACGCCGTTTTCACATCCATTTGATGGATCTCAAGGTTAAACAAAGCCGCGAGAGCAATGATTAAACGAATTGACGTTTTACTGGAAACAGGAGCATAAGTGTCGAAATAATCAACACCTTCTGTTTGTCTATACCCCTTGACTACAAGTCTCGCCTTGTACTTGTCAATGGTACCATCAGTTTTCATCTTCTTCGTGAAGACCCACTTGTGTCCTAGTGGTTTATTTCCCGGAGGAAGATCCACTAGCTCCCACGTGTGGTTTTGTAAGACAGAATCTATCTCATTGTTTACCGCTTCTTTCCAAAGAATCGAGTCCGAAGAGGACATTGCTTCCTTGAAAGTAGTCGGGTCATTTTCTAACATGAATGTTAGGAAATCTGAGCCAAAATATTTCTCTTTTCTAGCTCTTTTACTTCTTCTCGGACTTTGTTCTTCTTCATCTTCTTGAGATTCTCTCACCCCCACATTTCTTTTCGTTTCCTCAATGAATCGAGTTTTGTGGGGAAATATCTCCTCGAAGAATGAAGCGTCTCGAGCCTCAATGATAGTATTCACACTCATCTCAGGGTTATCTGACTTGTGTACCAAAAACCGATAGGCGCTACTATCATGCGCATATCCAATGAATACACAATCAACTGTCTTAGGTCCTATCCTAGTCCTTTTAGGAGGAGGAATTGGGACCTTTGCTAGACAACCCCAAACCCTTAAGAACTTGTAGCAAGGCGCACGTCCTTTCCACAATTCATAAGGCGTTTTATCCAACCTTTTGTGCGGTAGGCGATTGAGCACATGGTTGGCGGAGAGCAAAGCTTCCCCCCACATGTTCTGAGGTAGACCAGAACTTATGAGCATCGCATTCATCATCTCCTTCAACGTTCTATTCTTCCTTTCTGCAATACCGTTTTGCTCGGGAGAATATGGCGCTGTAGTTTGATGAATGATCCCACTTTCTGCACAAAGTTGTGCAAATGGCGACTCATATTCGCCTCCTCGGTCACTTCGAAGATTCTTGATCTTCTTTCCGAGTTGGTTCTCAACTTCATTCTTATAGTGAATGAACATGTCTATTGCTTCATCTTTACTTCTCATTAAGTAGACATAGCAATATCTTGTACAATCATCGATAAACGTTATAAAATAACTTTTACCGCCTCTAGATTGTACATACTTAAGATCACATACATCAGTATGGATCAAACTCAGTGGTTCAGAGCTTCGCTCAATAGAGTGGAACGAGGACTTTGCCGTTTTCGCTTCGACACAAGTCTCGCACTTGTGCTTATGGTTGATGTTAAATTTTGGTATTAAGTTTAGTGAACTTAATCTTTGTAAAGATTTAAAGTTCACATGACCTAATCTACCATGCCATAATGAGGCACACGAGTAATCTCTCACAGTTACTACATCAACGGACGTGCTAGCCTCATTGCTAGTCTTAATTTTAGCTTTAGGCGTTATTGTCGTTACAGACATCTTAAACAGATTTTCCGACAAATAACCCTTGCCCACAAAGGTTCCACCCTTAGATAGGATGACCTCGTCTGACTCAAAGACAAGTGTGAACCCTTTCTTGTTTAGCACTGTACCAGATATTAGATTCCTGTGAATCTCTGGAACATGAAGCACCTCTTTCAGGGTCAACTCTTTCCCCGAGGTCATCTTCACCACAACCGTGCCTTCGCCCTCAACCTTCGAGATAACAGAGTTCCTCTTATAACCCTGCTCATTCTCTACTGGTTTATAGGTCTTAAACATCCACCTATTGGTGCAGATGTGTCGAGTAGCCCCAGTGTCTACCCACCATCCGTTCGAGTTGTTCTTTGAATTTTCAGCCGCCATTACTAAATAATTCTCACAATTATTTCGATTAGTATCGCTGAGAATTCTCAACTCAAATATTTATACAGATATTCCCAGGCCGGTGGAGGGACGAAACCTCTTTAAAGTCCACCTTTCTGCGACAGAATATTAGGTTCCCAGGCCAGTGGAGGGACAAGTCCGCTTACACTCCACCTTTCTGCGACAGAACCGTCTGTATAGATATTCTCACTTTGAATTTCCTTCGAATTCACAAGTCTCAATACTTGGAATTATTTTGAAATTCTTTTTTATTGATCCACGTGCAATTATGGACTTTTCGCGAGTCACTTTGCAATTTATTCTCTATATTCAATGGCTCACGTGCAATATCACAAGCATATAATCGACTAATTCTATAAAATTTTCTTTCAAATTTTCTCTTCTAAAAGCTTAAAGCTTTTAATAATTTTTTCACAATTTAATTTAGTCACATAAGCATGCAAAAACAATATAATAAATAGCATGTGAGTTAAAGATTTAATACTACATAATTAACTGCAGCACTATATTCAAGTAAACATTTACGCATGCATTAAAAAGAATTAAAAGCTGGTCTAACGGTAGGGATTAGAGTAATTGATCCTGAGGTCGCAGGTTCGAATTCGGATTGTAACGTCTTTTAACAGATTATTTTTAATCCAGCAGCTGAATTTATGTTATAAATATGTAACCGATCTCATTCAATAGCAAGAATTAATACAGGTCAAACGGTACTGAAAACAAACATGCTAAGGGAAGGGAGCAGGTTCGAATCTCACTTACAGCAGAAGTTATATATATATATATATCTATATATATATATATTTAACTTCTAATTAACTATCCAAATACAATTAACACATGAAGCTACTGGAAACCCAACCTAGCAGCAGACAAAAGACAATAACAGATTCTGGAAAACCAAATGCAAATATAAACAAATAACACTCCAAAGTTGTTGGAAATCTTGCGAATTAAAGCATAATCTAAGAAACCTTACAACAAAGAAGTAGATTAACAACACGTGTCTTATAAACAGATTCTGGAAAATTAATCTAGCCACCTAAACGTGCAACACAAAAAAAATACGTAAATACAAAACTGATCTTAAGATTGTTGGTTATCGTGCGTGCACGTAAGCGTAATAAACAATAGAATAATCTACAAAAACACGTATCAACGATTCATAGAAGAAATACTTCCATAAACATGCATAGATATGAATTGAAACGCAACAAAAAATTAAAACTACCTCTCAACAACTGATGATAAATCCTTGGAGTGGATTAGACGAGTCAGAAAATTTCTTCGAGAGAATTGGACGAGTTGGAAGTGAGACCTCCTCCCCTTAAGATCAATTTGTCGGTTCAACTTCGAACCCTCGATGGCAACGACCTCCCAAGGTACAACGTTCGTCGCGGTGGAATAGTCTTGAAGCTAAGAACGATTCCTCTATCGAACTTTGTAATACTTGCAGAACTCAAAAAATTATGTATGCTATGTTATGCAACAAAAATGCTTTGTTTTGTATGCTTGTTGGATTATTTTACACAAGAGTGGAGGCCTCCTTTTATAGGTGAAAAAAACATGTAACAATCACAAACATTAAAGGGGGTGTATTAAACTTGTCATTCAAAACATTTGAATGTCATCAAATTATTTTGACCTCATTCAAGTAATACAATAAGTGTGCATATTTATTTAAAATTCAGATTTTTATTTAATCTAGAATTTTTATTTAACAAATAAAATTGCTTCTCAATAAGCAATTACAATTCACACACTTTTCACAAATATTTGGACTCAATTCCAAATTTTTCCAACACTAACGTTCTCCAATTTACGTTTCTATGAAAATGTGTAGTTTACTTATTTTCTCATAGTACTCAATGGTCTTTGGTTTTAACTTTTAAGTGAAATCCCAACAATAACACATGTATTCTAATCATTTTCTTCAGTAAAACATGACCAACAGAAAACATGGATATACAATTATATGTAAACCCTTGTAATGATGCTACAATGCAACCAATAGCTCAAATCAAAATAATTTCTTAAATTGTAGGCGATACAAAGTCATTCGGTAAACCAATCCCCATTATGTATTGGTTAAAGATAGCTCACTTGTCGTGACACATCAATCATACAGCCGTGAGGGTGTGATATTTGTGAATAAATTATTTAACACAAAAGCATTTCCTAATTTTGTGCGGAAACCTCTAACTGGGATAAGATTATCCCACTTAATACTATCCCAGTAGAGTGCTTTCTCGACGGGGGCTACCCTATTTTGTGTTGTACAAGCATTTTTGTTGTTGTCTAATTTTATACATTCTTTACTTACCAAAAAAAAAAAAAAACCATTTCCTAATTAAAATCGCAAAAGGTTTCCTTTTTTGCAATTTAAACACAATATAGGGGTAGTTCTTGCAAATAATCCCTTCCTTTCTCTCTCAGACACACACACATTCCCTAAAATATTACTTATCACCCAAAAGGCAAAAACCAACTCAAAATCAAAAAGTAACTCAAAAAGTGCAAACCCAACAAAAAGTCAAAAATCCTTTCACATATTTTAACAGAATCACAAAAGTACAAAAAAGCCAACTAACAAGTAACAACAATAATATTCCTTCTCTCTCCTCACTCTCCCACTTTCCCACCTTTTCATCACCACCTCCTTCCTTCCTTTTCACAACCACAACAAATTCAACCATGGCAACTTTAGGTGATATTGGTGTTTCAGCATTGATCAACATACTTGGTGCTTTCACCTTTTTACTGGCTTTTGCACTGCTCAGAATTCAGCCGGTTAACGATAGAGTTTATTTTCCGAAATGGTACATTGAAGGGAAGAGGACCAGCCCCCGTAACTGGGGAGGTGTGGTGGGCAAATTTGTAAATTTGGATATTACTACTTATTTTACTTTCTTGAATTGGATGCCTCAGGCTTTGAAGATGAGTGAGGCTGAGATTATTGGACATGCTGGATTGGATTCTGCTGTTTTCTTGAGGATTTACACACTTGGGTAATTGACCAAAATTCTGTTTTTATTTTTCTTTCTATTGATATTTTTTTTTTTCCAATTTTTAGGATTTTTGGGTTTTATTAGTTATTTTTACAGTTTTATGGTGGGATGAGGTTCGGGGACGGTTATTTCTGGTAATATAGGAAAAATGTTTTGATCTATATTGTTGGTTGTACCGCGTTATCAATGTGTTTTAAGTGTTTTTTTTTGTTTTATTTGGAGGAAGTTTTTAGGTGCCACATCATCGTGCAGCGGTGATTGTTTGTAATGTTTCTTTACATTGGAAAATTATTAGGTGTAACGGTTGAGGTGGTGTAGCCAATTTGGTAACTGGGTATTAGTGTTAGTGCAGGGGTGGGATGGTGTTTAAAGACTATTTGGAGGTATAATTTATGGAAAAAATAAATTCGATACGTCATCGCTCAAGTGTTTGTGTATAATATTTTTTTAAGAAATTATTAGGTGCAACGACTGTACGATGAGGTTGGTCCATCCAATTTGGTAATTGGCTATTAGTGTTAGTGCACGGGTGGAGCGGGGTGTAGAAAAGTTAGTGCACTATGGTTTAGGCAAAACAATAAATCCTAGCCTTTGTTGTACCATGTCATCATGTAGCGTCTATATGTAATACGGTTTTTTTTTTCCATTGGAATTTGTGAATTTGAGTATTTGATTTGCTGAAATTTAAGTTCTATATTGGTGTTTCCGAAATTGCAGAGAATTTGTTTGTTGTTACATTATTTGAAAGTTCATTGCTTTCTGACAGTCTGAAAATATTTGGGCCAATAGCCGTGGCAGCGCTCCTAGTGCTGATTCCTGTTAATGCATCTGGCGGAACATTGTTTTTTTTGAAACACGATTTGGTTGTTAGTAACATAGACAAGCTTTCGATATCAAATGTTCGTCCCAACTCTTATAGGTAAGTTTCTTGTTTGCAGCATTCTTTTAGGCCATTCAGGAATTCGTGAAAAAGAATGTAGTGGTTATGAACTGTGATTTGTTTCAGGTTCTTTGTCCACATATCATTGGAGTACCTGTTTACGTTCTGGGTATGTTTCATGCTTTACAAGGAATATGACATAGTCTCATCAATGAGACTAAGCTTTCTGGCCTCACAAGGGAAGCGTGCAGAACAGTTTACGGTTAGTTAATATCCCGTGGCTATTGCTATCTAGTATGGAACTGAGAAAGACCCTCCAGTTAACTGATTGGAAATGACAGCTACAGAGCAAGTCTGAAATAGAGAACCTAAATAGTTGAATTGTAAACGAGCAATATTACTGGTTGTTTTATCATTGTAAAATAACAAAAGTTGTCGCTATTATGTTTTAGTGTGAACCATCATGCCTCCCCATGACGTTGATGGCATTGGATATAAGATTGCACAAAAGCCTTAGTTAGAGTACCTTCTGATTGTGGAGCAATCCTTTCATTTATATGCAGTTTTATAAAATATTTATGGTTTATTAATTTCAGGTTCTTGTTAGGAATGTGCCGGGAAGCTCAGTATCAGATAATGTCGAAACCTTCTTCCAGAGAAACCATCCGGATCGCTATCTCTGTCACCAGGTAATAGATCGATTAACATTTTCTTTATCTGTGATCTATTTTTGACGAACTCAAAGACTGATTGTATAATATATTTCATCAAACTAGTATTACACTCTTTCTTGCTCCACGACTTGCAAAAACACTTTTGTTGTTGGTCCTATGTTCTTACCTTACCCATATCTTATCCAGGCTGTGTATAATGCTAATAAGTTCGCGAGACTTGTTAGAAAAAGAAACCGACTCCAAAATTGGCTGGACTACAACCAAATTAAGTTTGAGAGACACCCACACAAGAGGCCTACTACAAAGGTACGATCGCTTTTGCATCAAAATACTTGAAACAATATTTCAAAGTATACAACTTTGGATACCTTACCACATTTTTGGCATGCAGACGGGCTTCCTTGGTCTTTGGGGTGAAAGAGTTGATGCAATTGATTTCTACAAAGATCTAATCAAAGATTTTGATAGAAAAGTGAGTCATGCTAGTTAGTTGCAAATTCAATTCAAGCTACAACTTTACCTTCGGTTTCATTTGACGAAAAAAGAACTTCTATCTTTCTTTTGTTGCTCATAGCTGACGATGGAGCGGCAAAGAATCCTTAAAGACCCGAGGTCTGTCATGTCGGCTGCCTTTGTTTCATTCAACTCAAGATGGGGGGCAGCTGTTTGTGCACAGACACAACAAAGCAAAAATCCCACTCTGTGGTTAACAAACTGGGCTCCAGAGCCCCGTGATATATATTGGAAGAATCTGTCAATACCGTTTCTATCCCTGAGCATGAGAAAGCTCATGATTTCTTTATCTGTGTTTGCGCTAGTATTCTTTTATATGATACCTATTGCTTTTGTACAATCATTGGCGAATCTGGAAGGGCTGGAGAAGGTTGCTCCATTTCTCAGGCCGTTAATTGAATGGTAGGTGGCAATGCAGGTTGAGATTATCATACTGACTGAAATTCTAGTTCCATGTCATTACGACAAAATATGTTTCTGCTGAAACTGGCTGCATTACATTTGATTACATTGAGGGGAAAAGTAAATCATTTTCAATATGTAGGGTCATTGATTGGTCAAGTTTGTACTCTAAAACTGCTTAATTGATCAACTATCCGATATATAGTCTTGATTTGTCTAGTTTACTACACCTCTTAACCGGCAGTTGATTTTTGCAGGAGTTTTGTGAAGTCATTCTTACAGGGTTTCCTTCCTGGTCTAGCTCTTAAAATCTTTTTGAATTTTCTTCCGGACCTTCTGCTGATAATGTCCAAAATAGAGGGGCACGTGGCCCTATCAGTCTTAGAAAGAAGAGCGGCTTCAAAGTACTATTACTTCATGTTGGTCAATGTTTTCTTGGGAAGCATAGTTACCGGAACAGCATTCCAGCAGCTCCACGCTTTCCTTCACCAATCAGCTACTCAGTAATGATTCTTAAATCTCTTTGCTTAAGTTAATACCTTCGTAAATAGAACTAGAACTTAGGTGAGATTTATGTTTAGTCAGAACGTCTCTGTTCTGATGGCTTCATGGTTCTGTATTCAGGATCCCAAGAAATATTGGTGTGTCAATACCCATGAAGGCTACTTTCTTTATAACATACATAATGCTTGATGGTTGGGCTGGGATTGCGGGTGAAATTCTTCGTCTGAAACCTTTGGTGATTTTTCATTTAAAGAACATGTTCATTGTGAAAACTGAAAGGGATTTGGACAAGGCAATGAATCCCGGAGGCGTTGATTTGAAAGAGACTTTACCAAATCTTCAGTTGTATTTCCTTCTCGGAATTGTGTACATGGTCGTTACTCCTGTCCTACTTCCATTTATACTGGTGTTCTTCGCCCTTGCTTACTTTGTGTATAGACATCAGGTTAGTACGATTCAGTGGAACGTAAAAAGTTCTATTTGATACGAAGTTATGTGTATAGCCACTTACTGTAGAAAGTCTAATGCTGCAGATCATTAATGTGTATAACCAACAATACGAAAGTGCTGCTGCATTTTGGCCGCACGTTCATGGTCGCATTGTTGCTAGCTTGTTAATATCACAACTGCTCCTTCTTGGATTACTGAGCACCAAAGAGGCTACGCATTCCACTCCTTTGCTACTAGCGCTGCCTATATTGACATGGGCTTTCCATAAATATTGCAGGAATCGCTTCGAACCTGCATTCAGAAAGTACCCGCTTGAGGTAACAAATATTGCACATGGACTGCATCAAACAGAATATATTCGTTTGTACTTATTTGACGTTATTATATTCATTCCTTTCAGGAAGCCATGACCAAGGACACAAAAGATGGTGCTTCTGGGTCTGACATCGACTTAAAAGCTTACTTGGCCGACGCCTACTTGCACCCGATTTTCCATTCGTTTGAAGAAGCTGAGTTAATTGAAGTCAAAGTCGAGAAAAGCCCAGAGAACATTCCCAGTTCTTCTCCGAGCGAGCTTAGTTCTCCGTCTCCTCAGCATGCGCATCATCAAGAAAAAGAGCCGTCTCCTCAGCATGCGCATCATCAAGAAAACGAGCCGTCCTCGACTGCCCAGAGCTACGAATTCGAACCAACGCCTTCCCTGCATCAATACCAATATGAATTTGAATCAACAGATAACATGTATAGGTATGGTTTTGAGTCACATCAGCATGTTTATCATTATTGAAGTTTGATTAGATTTTTGTTTATTTAGTGTAAAGTTTAACAGAATGTTGAAGTGCCCTATTAGGTTGCTTGAAATTTGTTGGCCTAGCTCTTATGCTCATTTGAGTTGCAATTTTGTGAATTTTTGTAAATGCAAGTGGGTTTTTAATTTACTTCCATTATACTTCTGATAAATAAAAATCAAATTCCTCTTGGGATTTCAAAATTGATAGGTATAGAGGGAAACTGTTACATACATCAAATAAAAATTCCTCAATGAATTAACATCTGAAGTTCCTATAGCAAAAATGCTTTAATTTCTTCATCCACATTTCAGAGTCTTTAACTTTACACCAATAAATATAAAAATTAGACATGATAGTAACAAATAACAATTAACAAGGTACTTTTATGTCTCAATTTGTATACCAATATGCACCTGAACTCATGATTTCTTGATTTTATTTTACTTTTATCATATATATATGTTTACAAAAGATAGATGTCAAAAAATTGTGGGACTTTCGACCTGCGCCTCAAGATTTACGCCCCGCCTCCAAATCCATTATGGCGTCCCGTGTCATGCCATTTAACATACATCACTTCACTCATCTAATTTCGTGACTTCATAGTCAGGATGACAAGAAAAAGTGTGGAGCTTAGTAGAAGAGAGCTTAATTGGCCTCAACATGTAATATATTTTGAAAAATGACTAAAAATTTAATTATTCATGCAACAAGTTTTGGTAGTTGTTGGAAATTGGGTGTGTTATAATTATAATAGCCTACAAGAATGAGTCCAAGTAGTATATACGACAAGTTCATCTGCGTATAAGTAGAAATTTATGTCATTTTAGCCTGGTTTAATTAATTTCCCCTATTCTAGTTCTTTAATTTCATGTCCCATCACTGCGTCTTCAATAACGAAATAAGTTTAAAAATGAAACTAGTATTGTTTTCAATAATCAATACTTTTTTTATTTTCTATATAAAAAACTTTGTGGCATTTTCAGGTAATTTCAAAGACTTTTACTCGGTCTCAGAACGTAGACCAAATCTACCCACGGCATTTGATTAATTAGTATTAATCTAACAATGGACATTTGATTTTCTTATAAATAGAATAGTAAAAAGGAGTTCGTAAAAGATAGTTGGTGTGGCATTTTAATCATGAAAAGTAAAAAAAAAAAACCATCTTTATCTTGGAAACTAAGAAGAAGAATTGAACTATACCAAATCCATTTTATTTAATTTCCTATTGACAGATTATTGGATGGCTTATATGAACGTTCAATCCGTTATATATAACTTACTGGCCAACTTGTACGAATAATGTACGATGCACACACGAAGAACTTTCTTCTTTGACTTTAGAGCCAAATTGAGATTATTATTTTAGGAAACTATACTGTAGTTATACGCTATCAAGGCATCAATACATGTACTAGCACCCCAACATTCATCTTTTGATACTTAACAAGAAACTAAATCCCTCTAAATCTTTGAATTTGAATTACATTCTTCCTTTATGGCTGAAGCTTTTATACAAATTTTATTAGAGAATCTAAACTCCTTGATCCAAGGGGAGATTGGATTGATTATGAGTGTTAACAATGAAATGAAAAAACTCCAAAGCACTCTCACTACTATTCAAGCAGTGGTAGAAGATGCCGAAGAACAACAGCTGAAAAGCCATGCTATAAGAAATTGGCTTTGCAAGCTCAACGATCTTACTTACGAGATTGATGATATTCTGGACGAGTGCTCAACCCGAGCCGCTAAACTGAAGTTCCATAATAGCAAATATTATCCTTACAATCCCAAGAATCTTCTCCATCGTCGCAAGCTTGGGAAAAGGATGAAAGAAGTGATGGAGAAATTGAACGTTGTTGCTGAAGAGCGTTCAAAGTTTCACTTGCGTGAAATAGTTATTGAGAAACAAAGGAATGTTACTGCCACGCGTGAAACTGGTTCTGTTTTGAATGATTGCGAGCAGGTTTATGGGAGGGATGAAGAGAAAGACAAAATTGTGGACATGTTGGTGAACCAAGCGAGAGATTGTCAAGAGCTTTCTGTCGTGCCTATTGTTGGTATCGGAGGACTTGGTAAGACCACGTTGGCTCAACTAGTCTTTAACGATCCTAGAGTGGCCGACCATTTTGGTACCAAAATATGGGTATGCGTCTCTGATAATTTTGATTTAAAGATTTTGATCAAAGCAATGATAGAATCTCTGACTGGAAGTGGAAGCGTTTCAAGTTTAGAGAGATTGGATACCTTACAACGAAGCCTTTGCGAGTTGTTGAGTCAGAAAAGGTATTTGTTAGTGTTGGACGACGTTTGGAATGAAGACCAAACTTTATGGTTTGATTTAAAAAACGTCCTGTCGTGTGGCGCGAGTGGAGCTTCGATTCTTCTCACCACACGTATTAGAAAGATTGCTGATATGATGTCAACAGTTCAAACTCAAGAACTCACATGGTTGTCGACAGAAAATTGTTGGGAATTGTTCAAGCAACGTGCATTTGGACAAGAAAACGAGCAATATCCTAATTTGGAAGCAATTGGAAAGCAGATAGTGAACAAGTGTGGTGGCGTGCCTCTTGCTGCTAAAACACTAGGGGGTCTTCTCCGATTTAAGCGAAAAGAAAAAGAATGGCTTAATGTGAAAGAAAGTGAAATATGGAACTTACCACAAGAAGAGACTTCAATATTACCTGCACTGCGATTGAGCTATCACCATCTTCCTTTAAATTTGAGGCAGTGTTTTGCTTATTGCGCTGTCTTCCCCAAGGACACTGTGATGGAGAAAGAGGAGCTGATTCGATTGTGGATTGCTCACGGTTATATTTCATCGCACCAATTATCAGAAGTGGAAGACGTTGGTGATGAAATCTGGAACGAATTAGCAATGAGGTCCTTTTTCCAAGATGTAACAACGTTGGACACCGGAAGTAGGTTCAGAATGCATGATCTGGTTCACGATCTTGCCCAGTCTATCATGGAAAACAAAGTTCCAGGAGTACAAGCCGAGAGCTACCCCATAAGTGCGCACAATACAAAAATCCGCCAGGTAAGTTTGACAACTCGCATTATGGCATTTCCTACAAATTTTCTTCCAGATATGGACCTGTCTTCCGTAATAAAGAAATTCACTAATTTGAGAAGTTTGGATGGAAGTGGAATCATACTCGAGGATGTGCCTTCTACGGTAGGGAATCTTAACCATTTGCGATACTTAAACTTGTCGCGTACTGAAATTCTTACTCTTCCCAAGTCAATATGTAGTCTTTGGAATTTGAAGATATTGAACTTGGAACGTTGCTATAGGCTTGTTCGGTTGCCTAAGCACATGAGAAACATGCGTAATCTCCGTCATGTTTATCTAGAGGGCTGTCTTGCATTGAGTGAAATGCCACCTAAAATTGGCGAATTAGCTTTCCTTAAAACATTAAGCGTATTCATAGTGGGTCATGAAAAAGGTCACGAAATAGAAGAATTGCAGTTATTGAATCTTGGAGGCACACTTCAGATTAAGCATTTGGAAAGAGTAAGAAACCATGTCGATGCAAAGAAAGCAAATCTCGTCGAAAAACGAAACATTTGCCATTTGAGTTTAGATTGGGAAGCAAAGAGTCCATCCAACTCAGATGAAAACAAGGAAGAGAAAATACTAGAAGCCCTCGAGCCTCATCCAAATCTGCAGATGTTACTTAGAGGTATTGGGCTTCAAAGGTAAACGATTTCCGTTTTGGATGGAGAATTCTACTCTCGACAATATAGTACGACTTAAAATCTGGAACTGCCCAAACTGTTTGCATCTTCCGCAAGCATTGGGAGACTTTCAGAGCCTTAAGGTTTTGGAATTAGGGTACCTTGACATGGAGTATATAATTGAGGATGATGTGGCGCATGGTAATTCATCGAAACCTATATTCCCATCGCTTGAAAGGCTCGACTTGTCTGATCTTCCCGATCTCAAAGGTCTCCTAAAGGAAGAAACAGGACATTTCTTTCCAAATCTTCATACCTTAGGAATCTACCGTTGTTTCTCATTAAAGCTGCCACATTTATCGTCTCTAAGACAGTTGTCATTCGAAAGTTGCAACACTACAAATCTAGCATCAATCTCGAAGCTTCATAGTCTTGAAGTCTTGGATTTGACGATAGATGTGCAAGGTGAAGTTGTTCCAAGTGAAACATTTGAAAACCTAACGAAGCTCGAGTCAATGACCATTAGAGGAGAATATCTAAGGTATTTTGCAAGAGATGATAATTATGGTGAATTAGTACAGTTTCCTGAAGATACTATGTACCCCGATAGCCTAACACGTCTCAGCATTGAAGGTCTCACTAAGATGACATGTGTACCTGCAGACGTCCAGTATCTAACATCATTGCGCGACCTAACTCTAAAGTCGCTCCCCGAACTGACTCTGTTGCCAGATTACTTGGACAATTGTTCGTCTCTATATAGTCTTGAAATTGAAGATTGTCCAAAACTTGAATCACTCCCGGATTGTGTAAAATATATGGAGAATCTCGAGTTTCTTAGGATCCGAGGGTGTCCAGAGTTGCAGAAGCGATGCGAGGAAGAGAACGGCGAGGATTGGCACAAGATAGCGCACATTTTCAGTTGTTTCATTTCGTGAAATGGACAGTAAAAAAAAGAAGAAAACCATTGAAGAGTGTATGTAGAAACAAATGTTCATTACTTCATTGTTATTTTGAAACAGTGTCTTTAAATTACTTTAAACCAATTCAAATGTGTAATATGATACTTGACAGTTTCTCTTTTACATTGTTCTCCATTGGGAAAAAAATTCGTTTGGTCCCATAAGTTGGCACCCTCACGTATTTGGTCCCGTAAGTTGGCACCCCATGCAATTGGTCCCGTAAGTTGGCACCCCACGCAATATTAGTCCCGTAAGTTGGCACCCTACGCAATTGATCCCTTAAGTTGGTAAAAATACTCAATTTTAGTCTCGTAAGTTGGCACCCCCACGCAATTGGTCCCGTAAGTTAGTAAAAATACTCAATTTGAGTCCCACCTCCGCCTGAACTCAATAAAGTCACCGGATTTTGCTGATTTGTTCATCGATTTGACTCAAAACTTAGGGATTTTGACAAAAAAAAATAAAAAAATACCTAATTACATGGCATGCCACCTAGACGCCATGTAATCAATTAATTAAAAAAATTAGAAATTATAAACATTATTTTAAACTTCAAAACGTTATACATGAACTTAAAATTGCGTGGGGTGCCAACTGACGGGACTAAAATATAATTGAGTGGGGTGCCAACTTACGGGACCAATTGCGTGGGTGCCAACTTACGGGACCAAAATTGCGTGGGGTGCCAACTTACCGGACTAAAAGTCTAAAATTGAGTACTTTTACCAACTTACGGGACCAAATGCGTGAGGGTGCCAACTTATGAGACCAAACGAATTTTTTTCCCTTCTCCATTTCACTTTACTAGATATAACTTATTACTATCTTGCTTTAAAAGTACTCTATTTTGGTTTTCTTTTAGGAGGAACTTTTTCTTTGTTCTGAATTTAATTTTGCATGGTGATAACAACTTAGATTTCCCGTGAATAAGTAACCGATGAGAATATATTTAGGCAGAAATGCTAAAAATGCCCATTATCTTTTCCCAACTTTAAGTTTTGCCCTCTAACTTTTTAAGCATGAGTTTATGTCCTGTAACTTTGCCAAAAATGTCCGAAACACTGTTCAATTTCCAGTGACAGCCATGTCATCAAATTTTGACATATGTGGCCAAAATGTGGCTGCCATGTCATAAAATGTATAATTTTATATTTTTTTATAATTAACTATAGTATAAAAAAACTTATATTATAATTCTGAATTTTAAAACATTAACTTTTAATAACTAATAAAATTTATAAAAAAGCAGAAAAATAAAAAAGAAAATACCCCCCACCATTATATTTTTCTGTTATAAAATAATTTGAAATTAAGAAAACTTAATTTAACTAATAAATTAAGAAACATAAAATTTTAAAACTTTTTAAAAACAGAAAAATGAAAAAAAAAAGAGAGAAAGGTCGTCACTTCCCCCTCCCCCCCAAAAGCCCACCACCATCACCTCGTCACTTTCCCGATTCGTGGTGGTGTGGTGCGACGGCTGTAGGGTGTAGGTGGAGGTGGTGTGGTGCGGCGGCTGTGAGGGTGGAGGTGATGGTTGTGTGGTGCGGCGGCTGTGCAAGTGGAGGTGGTGGTGTGGTGCGGCGGCGGTGTAGTGGAGGTGGTGGTGGGCTGGGGGGGGGGGGGTGTGGAAGTGACGATCAATTTTTTTTTCCTTTTTCTGTTTTTTTAAAAGTTTTTTAATTGTTAAAAAATTAAGTAATTGAAATTAGATTTATATATAAAGTTTTTATAATTTAAATGAATAAAGTTTATTATATTAAAAGAATATATTATAGAGTAAGTTATTAAAATTTAAATAATAAAGTTTTTTTTTTGGTCGGCAAAAAAGAAGTTTATTAACATAAATGAGAGATACAACAAAGAGAGTACAAGAAATACTCAAGACCCGACTAGAAAACCAAAACAACCTAAACTATGCACTCTTTCGGACAAATAGACCAATCTACAAAAGAATAACAAAAGCTCTGGTTCTTGACTTTGATCCATTCTCTTAAGATCCTGTTCAATGTTCTCGAACAATTTCTTATTCCTTGCTTTCCACAATAGCCAAAAAAATTACAAAGATTTAACTTTTTTATTTTTCTGTTTTTTATAAAAAAAATTAGTTATAAAAAATTTTAAATTTTAAAATAGAATTATAAATGAGTCTTTATAATTTATATAATAAAGATAATTAATAATTATACATTTTATGACATGGCAGCCACATTTTGGCCAAATATGCCAAAATTTGATGACATGGCTGACACTGGGCATTGAACAGTGTTTCGGGCATTTTTGGCAAAGTTACATGGCATAAACTCAGGCTTAAAAAGTAAAACTAAAGTTGAGAAAAGATAACAGGCATTTTTAACATTTCTGCCATATATTTATAATTATCTCCCTTTCTGAATATTGAACAACGTATTGAATTTTTCTCCTTGATAATTTTGCTTTGCAACTAATCTAACCATCAACAAGAGAACTTTTAAATAGATCTGTTTATAACACTAAAAATATGAAATTGAAGTAGTCAATACAAGATGCCCAAGCTTGCTCACGCTTCCCGGGGCTTCTTCCTCTTTCTCATCTCCTCGCTTGCCTCTCCGCTGCCTTCCTCGCTCAACGGCTCACCATCAATTTTGGCATGGAGCTCCTGTAATTTCCCAATCGAATATTTCAAACTCTTTTGTAAGTCCCTTGCAAGTGATTTGTAACGGTCCCTGTCCGCCTTGATTGCCTCGTACGAGATACTTAGCTCATCATACTTCTGAAGGAGAAGTGCATTGTCCCTCTTGTGTTGATCTTCGAGCACAATCAATGGACAAAGGCTGGCCATGGCCTGAGCATCAAGTCGCTCGGGAGTATACCTATCCCGGATTTCTTTGTAATCACCTTGTGGCCATAGAGCCTTCAACATGGCTTCCGGATCTGAAAACCAAGGGTGACTACTGCTTCCATCGCCAGTACCGCTTTGTAATGATCTTGCTTTTCGAAAGGATAATATGATAAATTCATATTTGGATTTGATGAACTTGATAATGTATTTTTGGTATTTTATATTTTTAATAAAGAAATTAGGATAAATGAACATGAAGAAGATAACAGAGAGGGAGGGGGAGTTAGAGAGAAATTGAGAGAGAAGAGATTTGTTAAACTTTTTGATATCCTTCCCCATTACATTTGTGTGACAACATATAGTGCAAAGACAAATTACAAACTAAC
Source organism: Linaria vulgaris (assembly GCA_948329865.1). Classification (NCBI taxonomy): domain Eukaryota; kingdom Viridiplantae; phylum Streptophyta; class Magnoliopsida; order Lamiales; family Plantaginaceae; genus Linaria; species Linaria vulgaris. Next base: position 146,367,639 of record OX415249.1, on the reverse strand, counting down.
TCACGTGCCAAACAAATGTTGCTGACCTAAGCATGATATAAGCAAAATACATAATGAAATAGATATATAATTATGCCTCGAGTCATGACACACTTTTATCCTCGCACAGCTCGGCCATGGCTTTAACCTGATCCTTAGCTTCACTAGGAAAATCAAGGCATGCCTGCTGCCCGGTAACCACCGAGGCTTCACCACCGCCACTTGTTGCACTTGTTGGATCCATTATAGCTTAGCTTGATTAGGGTTTCCCTGTTTTATGATATGGTTTCTGAATATAAATATAAATATATATATATATATATATATATATAGTTACTCTTGTAGTTATATATAATTCGTGTTTCAGAAAATATGGTTCGCGTAATTATAGAAACTTTCTATTCATGTCTATATCACTTATAGTATTTTATTATAATTTAGGAACATGTACCTCCCCTCCAATTTAAAATATAAATAAACATTTAATTTTAATTTGCCCTAATTGGTTCATTAATTTTCTTAAGGAATTTAGATGTGATTTAATAAGACGTACGGGTTTATTATTATATAAAGTCTACACAAATTTAATTTAAAAGTTATTGATAAAATATAAGATAACTATAAAAAATTGCAACAAAAGATAATTTATTGAATTATAAAGTAACTTTAGAACTTATTTTTTAAATTCAAAATAATTTAACTATTCCACTTTTAATAGTTGTAAAATCTTAATAAAAGAATCTCAAAAAAAAATCAATGTTTAGCTTGTGAACTAAATTTATGTTGTTTCTTGTACCACAGTAAAAAAATTAATATTAATGAAGTAACTCATTTCTATAATATAAACTCATAATTAATTTGTTTTTCAACATTAAGGCATGCACACGGCACACCTCTTTTAGTTTATCCTCACGCCTATAGTTCTTTTAAACTAGTTAAAATTATAGAGATAATGCAATATCATATATATTTTGTTACCATGCAAGTTGATTTTAAAATTTCATATGAAAAGTGTTAACATGTAGAAATATCCGTACTAAAAATACAGTTACGATGGTTCGATTACCGATATTACTTCATATTTATCGCGAATTATTACACTATCTATTCTCATAACTAAGACGTTTTACACGATTAATATTTATAACAGTAAATGCTTTATTAAACGGCCCAATTCGTATAATTATCGTGGTACACAATCTCGTCATTACATACGGATCATATATAATATTCTATACAATAGTATAACCACAATTATATTTTGGTATTTCACAACAAAAGAGTTATATATTCAAATATTATAAACTTTGTCACACACATGCATGTATAAAAATGCCGTATAGACCACAAGCCCCACTAGGCCACTACATTATGCCTAATCTTTCTTACACTTAGCTACACAAAATGACAAGTAGCCACATAGAATGACATCTAGCCATATATAATAACACCTAGCTACATAAATGGACAAGTGTAATTCACATGCAAGGGGGAAATTACTTATAAAAGGGACTCTTCCACTAATTCAGGGGGACTCACGACTCTCATGGCCCAACAATGGAAGAATAATATAATTCATCTCTCTCTCGGCTTCACAATGGTAGTCCGAACAAGTTCTATATAAGATCACCACTCCAACAATTTCAATACAAGATCACTCTACCACAACACATCCATATTCGATAAACGACAATCCATGTCGCAATTGAACTACGAGTGGCTTGATTCTTCGATCGTGGGATACGTAGGCACCTCGAAATTCATCCGAGTCCAGCCGCAAATCTACCAAATTCATCGCTCTCATAGGGTCGAGATCGGCGTTCCGAACAAATCAAACGCTCTCTCCGTGAAGCTAGTAGGCACGACGAATTTATGCGTTAACAAATGGCGCCGTCTGTGGGAATGCCGTTAAAGTCCTTGAGAAAATCCGAGGAGATGAATTAGAAATCATTATCAAAGCCAAATTCAGAAGGAGCTATCTCGTTGAGGTGATTCCCGAGCACAAAAAGAAAAGAAAAGAGAGGATTCAAGCACAACACAAAACAACACGGAAGAAAGAAGCAAATTGCCTTCTTATTCATCAAATCCATCATCAATTCATATTCCTGCAGGTGATTATATCTGCGAACACTCTCTGTTCAAAAAATCCACACATGAAACAAGAAATTTGGTCCGATCCACACAGGCAACAACCTATTCTGTCCAATTTTATTTTCAATTGAAAGGGGGCATGTCCATACTCAATTTTAATTAGATGACCAACATCTACTCAAAGCCATTTTGCATCTTTACTGTAAAGTATAAAATCCAGCAAGCATAAATAGTAAAAATCAACTGCTCTCTGGATTTACCTCAACCCCGCCGGAGATTGCTACTGGTGCCACCGTTCACGGAGTTATACGGCCCCAAAACAAGCACCAACAGCAAAAATCAATTCCTCTATGGATTCGCCTCAACCTCACCGATTAGGGACATGCATGGAAGCCATCTAGTAGCCACAGGGAAGATCCGTCGAGGATTTGCTGCTCTTACCTGTGGCGCAAGGATTTGGACGCATTACCGTGACTTTTCCCCTTCCTTTGATGAAGGGATCGGCAGATGTCACCGTTTACGGGGTTATACAGCCTCAAAGGTAAATCTTCTCTTCTCCGAACGCTCCGATGCTGAAGAACTGTGTGACAATCAAAGAGTTTTCTAATTATTATCATTAAAACTCAAAGTAGAAAAAACAAATCAGCAAAATGATAAGAGATCTAGTCCTCCAACCTAGATCAGTGACTCAATTGAACAAAGCTTAATTGTAAAGCTCAAGAATTCACCTGCTATGATCAACGGTATCTCAAATTTAAGCCTAGATGATTTTTTTCCCTCTGATTACTGAATTGCATACCGGATCTATAAAGAAAATCCGATTCCACGATACATATACTGTACTTTCATAGAAAAGTAGAAGCATAAGCACCAAGATCTGTGCCATTGATGCCCCAAGAACTGATCGCATAAGGGTAGAGAGAGAGAGAGAGAGAGAGAGAGGAGAAGAGCTGGTTTGTAGTAGAATAGTTTATTGGAGGTGGAGTTGCTTGCTTAGAAATAAGATATAAACCTTATATCTTAGCAACTTTAGAAACCTTTCTGACCATATCTACTATTTAGTGTTATTTTGGGCTTCTAGCAAATATCGAGCCGATCTCATAGAAATCATATGATATAGACAATTTAGTATTAGTTTGGAAACCCCAAAATTAACAAGACAAATTTGGTCTTAATATAAACGGTGATTGGCACCGTTAAATGAAAGATAGCTCCTAACTTAAAAAGTGCTACATACCCCGATTTTTGAGTATATTCTTTATAATATTCTTTCCTGTTTTACTACATACATATGCAATGCTTGCAGATTAAGTAAAAAAAAAAAGACCTTACAATGGGTTATTCAGCTATCATTGATGTAAATTAGTAAATATTTATTATACAATATAATTGCTAATCATACAAAATTATAATTAAAGGGCATTACTTTTCTACCTTTGAGGAACACTTCCCACTTTTGACACTTGAAAAGAGGATCACGTAATTGTGATTAGGAAAGATTCCATAATTGAAGGATCAATAGACCTTTTCTTATCTGTTGATATATTATTCCGAAAAGAGAATGCTACACTTTGATAGCATTTTATTTCACATTCTATTTTAGCACTAACATCACTTTTTTCCATCATACAGTTGTATACATGTCTTTGCTTCCTATAATTTATACTTGCTCTACTTTATTATATCTACGGACAAAAAAAAAATATTCAAAATAGTCCTTACAAGCTCACAAAGATTCTCGATTTTTCAATTGAACGAAGTTAAACTGGTGATCATTTTCGAAAGCAATAAAATTTATTGGAAGATCAAATTTTACTAGTTTCTGATGCCTTTTACAAATGCTAATGCTCAAAATCCATGCATATTGTCGTTGTTTTTCTCAGCATCTCACACATTTTACCAGTCATACATTGATTTTATACAATATCAACAGAACCATGTCTTAGAAATTATTTCGCTTCACAAAGAAGTTACTACTACGCCACGGTATAACTTCACATGTGCAGTAGTATAGCATATGGTCATTGGCATACTTATCTTGCCGTCCGATGTTGGTGTTATTCGTAACTTCACACTTTTCATCTCATAATACCTTTCGGTTGAAAACCGAAGGAACAAAAGTGTTGGTATACGATGATATTTTAATCTTAATGGATTAAAAATCTATGGTACTCGTGGGAGAATTTCCTCTTTTGACAAAGAAGTAAAAAATGCTTCTTTTTGAGAAGAAGAAACGTAACAAAAAATAAAACAGAAATTCATTCTGGATATTCAAACTCGGACTCAACTCTCCTCATATAGCCAATCCTTGTGACCAATCGGGAGGACACGATGATTCTGAAAAATACACCAACAAAGGGAAGGCTTGATCGGATGACAAGTGCCATTAAAAATAAGATGGAAAACGTCAATAAAAGCGCACCCCTTTTCATCATTGTTAACAACAGTAGGCTTTCTCTTCATGAATCCGGGTTCAATTCTGACAGGCAAAATATTTTTGCCAATGAAATTTAGCTTTCTTCACGACAAACCAGTATACACCGGATGATAAGGTATGCCTCTTGTCTCTCTTTTTCGCATCACTTAGTCTTTCATGATTATAAGTTACATAAATATTGTCTTCTCTGAATTGCATACACGCAATGATATATTATGCAAATGGACATGCTATATTCGTGTACACACCAGTTAGTCACACTTACCCTCTCATTTATATCAGATCTAAAATTCGCACGCTATGGTTACTACACATCTATTTTCATACCCATTATGCACCCAATAAGTCGCAATGTTCACATGTTATGATGCAAGATATAAGATCATAAAACATTGCCATTATTGCACCTAACAATTGCATAATTTATTACGACCCCAATCCATGCTTAGATACATTCTCACATATGTAGCTTCCACATTAAAAATAAAAAATAAAAAATAATTGTTGCATTCCCCATGACACGCATCAAATTAAATGATCCATCCTGTGTTTACCCGATTTTTCATCTAGCTTTATATGAAAAGGATATTTCTGAGGGTTTTGATCATATTTTATAACACCTCGGGATAACTTCCTAAAAAAATATTTATACAGTATTAAAACTACAATTTAATTCCCTTTTAAATCTACCTTCATAAGTTTTTAGGACTCATTTTTCTGTTTGAGCCTGGAATATCATATTCCGATGCCTTGCTATACGTGATTTCTTTATTTTAAAAGTTAGAAAACTTTCAAATTTCCAGAATGTTTGATCAATTGAGGTCATCACATTTAGATACAAACCCTCATAAATATTTTCGTTAGAAAAATGCTACTTAGTTGAGCTTAGAGCAAATGGCGTGCAGTCTTTTCATGATAGATGAACATCGTGCACATTTGTCATCAAATTCTATTTGCCCCAATGCATTACACAGATGATACACTGTACACATACACATGTGCTCACATTTTAAGCTGGATATTCACCTTATATAACTTATATAAGTTAACTAGCCAGAGCATACCGTAATTTATGAACTAGTTAGAGCATATCATAATTTGAAACAATGCATCGGACATGCACGAATACCATGTTTCACATTATAGTATCACTATACTTATGATAATTCCAATACACGCTTCTCGCCATATGATAATCGAAAGCTCAAAACTCACATATGTAGCGTGCATAACCCAAGATGATGACTGTAGTTACTTGGTTTAACTTATTACTCTTTACCATTTATTCATTCGGATTCATTACCGATAGTACTAAATTTGCATGTGTGCTTTCTTTTGATTACTTTGAATTTTAAACTTTTAGAACCTTCCTAGTAAAAAGCTTTGATATAAATTTGACTTTCTCTCATAAAACATTGTACACTTACGCCGCCGAAGAAAACTTCGAGCAAAGGCAAGCTTTTGTTTAAAAATATGATAGGTACTGTACTCGTCTGGACTAGAGGCAACATATATTCAAAGATTAGGATTCAAACCTTTTGCCTCATCTTATTTTATAAAGACTCAATTGAAACTATCATGGGCCCGACCGGTGGAAATTCCCTCTACGAAGAGCTCGACCCATTTTTCCAATTTTTGCACAAAAAAAAGAGATGAAAAAACAAAAGAGATAGATATCACACTTAAAGGGCATTGTTAACCCAGCGAGGATAAACATCGTAACTACACGATGACCATGGGGGCTCGCCCTCAAAACAAAGTCATCGCAAAGGTAAAAATCATCGGGCTTGGATGACCCGAAGAACTTACCATAATTACGACACCAGGAAAATGCGAACATAATACAAGATTCGCGTGCCACTACGAGTCTTGGATGACTCCATGATGCCCCACATGATTAACGTTATTCTCAAGCATTCTTCCGGTAGTTTATAATTTTCGCATCGAAATCCACGAGGGATTACCTTGGAGGAAACGATGAAAAGGATAAAGCCCGATAGCATGGATATCGAATAAAGACAGGCCAGGTGTCTGGAGAAAACAACTCAAGTCAGCAAACAAAAAAAAACACGATGACTTGCAAGGTTGTACGATGCCTTAAATGGCTTCATGATACCTTACAAGGATTTGCAACGCCTTAAATGGCATCCTCAAAACGTACCTGAGTATTCCTGACCTTAGATGCCTCATTAATACTTCAGAGTACAACAAATGCCTACCTTAGTATCACGTAGCAACTCACAAAGTATAGAGTCCGCGCGTGGCACTATAGATCTTGGATGATCCCACGATGCCCCCAAGGACCCGTTACTCTAATAGTCGTATATCCAAGATACCTCACAGGTATACTACCACAAGAAGGCATAAACTATCACTACGATACCATACCCAAAGGATCGGGCAGCCCATACAATGCCTAAAATGGCACCAAGATGCCTTAAATGGACATGCGATATTTTAATGGCTCAACAATGCCTTAAACGACTCCAAAACACCTTACAAGGGGCTACCATACCTCTTAAAGGAATCCACGATACTAGTTTCCACAGTAATCAAACCATCGTAACACTCGACTCTTTAAAGTTTCCAGTGCAGTCATAAGTCTATGACTGCACTGAAAACTGGGGGACATCTGTTAACAGGTAGAAATATCCGTACTAAAAATATAATTATGATGGTTCGATTACCGATATTACTTCATATTTATCGCGAATTATTACACTATCTATTCTCATAACTAAGACGTTTCACAGGATTAATATTTATAACAATAAATGCTTTATTAAACAGCCCAATTCGTATAATTATCGTGGTACACAATCTCGTCATTACATACGGATCATATATAATATTCTATACAACAGTATAACCACAATTATATTTTGGTATTTCACAACAAAAGAGTTATATATTCAAATATTATAAACTTTGTCACACAAATGCATGTATAAAAATGTCGTATAGACCACAAGCCCCACTACATTATGCCTAATCTTTCTTACACTTAGCTACACAAAATGACAAGTAGCCACATAGAATGACATCTAGCCATATATAATAACACCTAGCTATTAGATATATATGGAATATATTCTTTGATTATTTGTACATATCTTAGATTAGGCACTTTACCATAGTTAGCCTTGTAATTGTATCTATATATTACCATCAAAGTAATGAGAATAATTCATTCAGCAAAATATTATCTTACATGGTATCACGAGTCTAACCCTAGCCGTGGACCTTCTCTCTTTCTCTCCTTCTCTCCCCCATAGCCGTCCCTCTCCTCTCTCTCTCTCTCTCTCTCATGGCTGAATCAAAATTTCATCCCGCTTTAGCCGTCTCTAATGTTCGGAACTTCATCCCGACCACTCTCGAGATGGAGAAAGGACAATACTCCACATGGGCAGAACTTTTTCGTATTCACTGTCGTGCATATCAAGTCATTGACCACATCATCCCACCACCACCTTCCGCCCCCGAGAAAGCTGCGGACAAAGACGCCGCCACAGACAAGGCCCCGTCTTCTCCTCCTAAGGACGCCGCGCTCTGGTCCCGACTTGATGCCATCGTTCTCCAATGGATATATGGCACTATATCCGACGATCTCATGCACACCATCATTGAGAAGGATTCCACAGCACACAAAGCCTGGGTCCGTCTTGAGAATATCTTTCAGGACAACAAGAATTCACGAGCGGTTTATTTGGAGAATCAATTCTCTCAGGTATCTCTGGATAATTTTGCAAATATCTCTTCTTATTGTCAAGAACTGAAAGTACTTGCAGATCAACTCTCCAACGTTGGTGCACCTGTCTCAAATCATCGTCTCGTTCTTCAACTCATTGCCGGCCTTAATGAGAACTACGACAGTGTAGCAACGTTCATTCAACAGAGTGATCCCTTGCCTCCGTTCTATGAGGCTCGATCCCGTCTCATCATGGAAGAGACGCGCAAGGCCAAACAGGCCTCCACCGCCGCTGCTGCCGCCATGGTCCACACTGCGCCACCACCGGACCCTCCTAACCACGACCGCGGTACGCCATCCCAAACCCGCGGCTCCTCCTCTTATCAACGAGGATGCCGCGGCGGTAACCGCAGACGTGGCCGTGGTCGCGGCTATTCCGGGCCTGCCGCACCACGCCCATGGGCTCCTCCGGTCCAATCTTGGCCGTCCTACCCCTGGCCCAATGCTCCGTGGGCTTATCCGCCTTGCCCTTACCCTACCACCGGATGGTCACGGCCCACGGCGCCATCTCAGGCCAGTCTTTTGGGCCCACGCCCTCAGGCCTATTCTGTCCAAGCCCCTTCTCAGCACGGTTATGCCCCTACAAATATTGACAGTGCAATGCATACTCTCTCCTTGCAACCTCCGGATCAGCAGTGGTACTTGGACAGCGGTGCCTCATCTCACATGACATCAGCAAAAGGTACTCTCTCGTCTTATTCTTTTCAGGCATGCATCGTAATATTCTGGTCGGCAATGGTTCTAATATTCCAGTGCAAGGTCATGGTAACGCTTTACTCCCCTTTTCTTCTTACCCACTATACTTACAAAAAGTCTTACATGCTCCCGATATCATTAAAAATCTCATCTCTGTACGCCGATTGACTACTGATAATTGTGTTTCTATTGAGTTTGATCCTTTTGGTTTCTCTGTGAAGGATTATTGGACGGGGACCCCAATCATGCGATGTAACAGTACCGGTGACCTATATCCCGTCACTCCCTCATCACTGCCGCCACCATCCACCCGCCTCACTCTCGCCCTCACCGCCACCTAACCCTCCCTTTGGCATAGTCGTTTGGGACATCCGGGCTCCCCTATTTTACAGTTTTTACATAAGAACAATATTATTTCTTGTCGTACTTTGTCTAAACAAACTTTGTGTGAACCTTGTGTTTTGGGGAAGCATATTAGACTTCCTTTTTCCTTATCTTCTACTGCTAGTTTGAAATCTTTTGATCTTATTCACAGTGATTTATGGACCTCGCCGGTCTTAGGAGCTAGTGGTCACAAATATTACGTATTATTTTTGGATGAATTCTCTAAATATCTATGGACTTTTCCAATTGGGCGCAAATCTGATGTTTTTGCCATATTTTCTGCCTTTGCTACATTTATACACACTCAATTTGGTACCCCTATTAAATGTTTACAATGTGACAATGGCAGGGAATTTTATAATGAGCAATTCAAGTCACTATGTCACAACTCTGGCATGTCTCTCCGATTCTCTTGCCCCTACACCTCGGCCCAAAATGGAAAAGCTGAACGTCAAATCAGATCCATCAATAATATTGTGCGCACTCTCCTCACTGAATCGGCCGTCCCTCCCTCTCTATGGCCTCATGCCTTACAAACTGCCACTTATCTATCCAATATACTACCCCATCACACTATACACAACTCTTCTCCCACTCAAATATTATACCACCGCCTACCCTCCTACACGCACCTACGCACTTTTGGGTGTTTGTGTTATCCTCTTTTTCCCTCCTCTACTATAAATAAACTCCAACCTCGTTCCTCTCTTTGTGTCTTTCTCGGGTATCCCTCGCATCATAGGGGCTACAAATGCTTTGATTTTAGCAACCACAAAATTATCATCTCTCGTCACGTCTTATTTGATGAGTCTAAATTCCCCTTCAAACACTATTCTCCTCCTTCTCCAAACTCTTACTCTTTTCTAGATGATAGCCTTCACCCCCATATCATCCACACCATAACCGGCCGCCCCGCCCCCTTGGCCCAACCCAATCCGGACGCTCCGCCCCCAGCCCACGGACCGCAGCCCATCACCACCGCTGGGCCACTAGAACCGGCCCCTTCCACCGCTGGGCTGCCCAACTCACCCACCTCCCCCCCAGCCCACTTTACTCCGGCCCAACACCCGCCCGGCCCGGCCCCAATCCAGCCCACGACCCTTCCCGAGTCTGCCCCATTACCCGCGGCCGTGCACCCTAGCTCGGGCGCCGCCTCCTCCGATCTCGCACCTTCCCTTCCACCACCACCTCCATCTCGAACCATCACCACTCGCAGCATGCATGGCATTCACACTCCGAAACGTCCTTTTAATCTCTCTCTTACTACCTCCCCCTCCCCTCTACCTAAAAGTCCTACTCTTACGTTGTCTGATCCGAACTGGAAATTAGCCATGCTAGATGAATATAATGCTTTGATTAAGAATGAGACGTGGGAGTTAGTCCCTCGTCCGACTAATGTGAATATTATTCGTTCTCTATGGATTTTTCGTCATAAAACTAACGCTGACGGTTCTTTTGAACGATATAAGGCTTGTCGTGTTGGTGATGGCAGGTCTCAACAGGTTGGCATTGATTGTTGGGATACTTTCAGCCCGTTGGTTAAACCCGCCACTATTCGCACCATTCTTACCATTGCCCTTTCTCGTTCTTGGTCCATTCATCAGTTGGATGTCAAGAATGCCTTCCTTCACGGGAATTTGGAAGAAACGGTTTACATGCACCAACCTCTTGGATTTCGTGACTCACGCCACCCCGACTATGTTTGCTTACTGAAGAAGTCTCTGTATGGACTTAAGCAAGCTCCACGGGCATGGTATCAGCGTTTTGCCGATTTTGCATCCAGCATTGGGTTTTCTCACAGTAAATCCGACCACTCTCTCTTTATTTTTCAGCGGGGTAATGATATTGCTTATTTGCTTTTATATGTTGACGATATTATCTTGACTGCATCATCTGTATCTCTTCGCCAATCTCTTATTGCTCAGTTTGGGACTGAATTTGCCATGAAAGACTTGGGTTCCCTTCACTATTTTTTGGGTATTGCTGTCACTCATCATGCAGGTGGTCTTTTCTTGTCACAAAGCAAATATGCTCGGGAAATTATAGAACGTGCGGGCATGTCATCTTGCAAACCCGCCACTACACCCGTTGATACTAAACAAAAGCTCGGTTCCTCGGGTCCTTCCTTTCCCGACCCGACATTGTTTCGTAGCTTGGCGGGCGCCCTCATGTACCTTACCTTCACGAGGCCGGATATATCTTATGATGTTCAACAAATTTGTCTTCATATGCATGACCCTCGTTTAGAGCACATGGCAGCCCTCAAACGAGTCATTCCGTATATCCAAGGCACGGCCCATCTCGGCCTTCATCTCTCTCGCTCACGGCTCGACTCTCTTCTCTCTTATACTGATGCTGATTGGGCAGGTTGCCCCGACACGAGACGTTCTACTTCTGGTTATTGCATCTTTCTTGGTGACAACCTTATATCTTGGTCTTCTAAACGGAAACCCACTATCTCACGTTCTAGTGCTTAGGCCGAATATCGGGGCGTGGCCAACGTCGTCTCTGAATCATGTTGGATTCGCAATCTACTTTTGGAGCTTCGCCTTCCTCTCTCAAAGGCAACCTTGGTTTATTGTGATAATGTGAGCGCCATCTACCTCACTACTAATCCGGTGCAACACCAACGCACCAAACACATCGAGTTAGACATCCATTTTGTTCGGGAAAAAGTTTCTCGGGGCCATGTTCGCGTTCTTCACGTCCCTTCTCGGTCTCAAATTGCCGACATCTTCACAAAGGGGCTTCCCCGGGTTCTTTTTGATGACTTTCGAGACAGTCTAACCGTTCGTGATCCTCCCGCTTCGACTGCGGGGGTGTATTAGATATATATGGAATATATTCTTTGATTATTTGTCCATAGTTAGCCTTGTAATTGTATCTATATATTACCATCAAAGTAATTCATTCAGCAAAATATTATCTTACACTAGCTACATAAATGGACAAGTGTAATTCACATGCAAGGGGGAAATTACTTATAAAAGGGATTCTTCCACTAATTCAGGGGGACTCACGACTTTCATGGCCCAACAATGGAAGAATAATATAATTCATCTCTCCCTCGGCTTCACAATGGCAGTCCGAACAAGTTCTATATAAGATCACCACTCCAACAATTTCAATACAAGATCACTCTACCACAACACATCCATATTCGATAAACGACAATCCATACCGCAATTGAACTACGAGTGGCTTGATTCCCCGATCGTGGGATACGTAGGCACCTCGGAATCCATCCGAGTCTAGTCGCAAATCTATCAAATTCATCGCTCTCCTCGGGTCGGGATCGACGTTCCGAACAAATCAAATGCTCCCTCCGTGAAGCTAGCAGGCACGACGGATTTATGCGTTAACAATAAGTAATAACATTAATGATACAATCGATGGACCGAGATTTACCGTGTTATAAACCTCACTACAAGAAAAATGATTTTTGACTTGGATTAAATCCGTAGCCCAAAACCCCTTTTTTCGTAGCCAAGATTCCATCGCCAATACTCATTTTTTTTTAAAATATTATTGGCGACGGATGTATATTCGTAAATATAAAAAAAAAGTATTAAAAACAATTTTTAATATTTTTGAATTATATATAATGAAATATATTTAAACTAATTAACTAATGATTACAAGATTAATTATGTAATATATTTATTGCATAAATATTTGTATATTGAAATAATTATGGAATTATAAAGTGGTTAATGTAGTAAATATAATTTTTTAAAGATGAATACATATCTTGGAAAGTATATGAATTGGAGATTTATTTTAAATATTAAATGGTAGGAATTATAAGAAGAGCTTATGGTGGAAGGTAGGAATTATAGGAAGAGAGGTAGGAATATGTTTATGAATGGAAGGGTTTGGGTATTTATAGAATAGACCAAGACTATTGGCTATTGAATAATCCTTAGGCAATAGTCATTGGCTACGGAACAATCCGTAGCCCATAGTCTCTTGATACAGAATATTCCGTAGCCAATAGAATAGTCATTGTCTACGGAACAATCCGTAGCCAATAATCTTTGCCTACGGAATATTCCGTAGCCAATAGTCTTTGCCTATGAAAAATCCATAGGTAATGCGTATTTTATTTTTTTTTCTTTTTTAGTATTTTGTGTGTATTTTTATTCAACTTTTGATTAATTATATTTTTTCCCCAAAACTTTGTTTATTGACTTTTGAAATTTTATTTTTTATGAAATTCGAGAAAAGATACTAATAAATAGTGTAGAAGCGTTTGGTGAATGAAGAAATGAAATCGGGTTTGGTTTACAACTTTCGATTAATTACATTTTTCCCGAAAGTTTGTTTATCGTCTTTTGTAATTTTATTTTTAATGTAATTCGAGGAAACATACTAATAAATAGTTTAGATCGTCTTTGGGGAAAGAAGAAATAGAATCGAGTTTGGTTTACGACTTTTGATTAATTATATTTTTTCCCCGAAAGTTCGTTTATCGTCTTTTGTAATTTATTTTTAATGAAATTCGAGAAAACATACTAATAAATAGTTTAGATCGTCTTTGGTGAAAGAAGAAATGAAATCGAGTTTGTTTTACGACTTTTGATTAAAACATAGAGTAAAACTGAATTCGAACAAACTTAAACAACCAAATTAAAATTCTTACATGCCAGGTAAACAACCAAACTTAAACAACCAAATTAGAGTTTTGGGTACGCACTAGTTCTTGTGTCTCTTTTAAGAGTCTTGCTTGTTCGGCCATCTACTCATTCACTTGTTTTTCCAGCCTAATAGTCCTTATCCTCTCCCCATTGGACACCCTTCCTGACGCAATGTTGTGTGATGCAGGAACAGCACCGCTGGGCAGCCCCCTATATCTCCCCTTCTTTGTCTTTTTCCCATTGGCTTCCTCTACAAAAGCCAAAACCCTCTCGCTTGGCCAATCAGCTTCAACGAGCCCATATTCCCTTTTAAGTATATCGCAATATTACCAATAATAATAGTTCATATATAAAATGACATGTACAACACAAATAAGGTACAAAATAAGTGTCAAGGGTATGTAACGATATACTTACCCAAAATGCCTTATCTTCCGCGTTCACCCAAATATTCAATGGCTCGCCCTTTGGACCCTTAGCCACTCGAGTCCACATGTACGCCTCATGAAATTTCATCTCCCTATCGAAATACTTGTTCTACAACAATATTTTGAAAGACATAATCAATAATATTATATAATATAAACTTAATGCGATAATTTCAAAATTAATAACTCGTAATTAATGTACCTTTCTCTGTGAATGCTCATCGGTGCTAATGGATCCACCAGTATATGTTGAAGATGCGGAGTTCGTGTGGCTCTTGTTTGCATTTCTGTTCTTTGACGCTTGTTCATAGATCTTCTTTGTGTCTTCTTCCTCCCAATATGGTTTGTATTCCTCCAACAAGGCGTCAAACATCCAACAATAAGGTCGGCCTTCATAAGCAGAATCATTAACCCTTTTGTAGTACAACCTCTTGGCTCGAGAAACATTGTCAGAAAATCGTACATGTGCAGTTCTCTTGAATGCAAAGTCTACCACATCATCATCATTACTATCTCATGTATACGTTCCCTTGGAAAAAAATAATGTCTAATTAGTATAAATTAAATTAACATTCTAATATAATTAAAAATAAAATATTTAAAATAAGTAATTTTTTACCTTAAACCGTTTTTCTATAGCCACTAGGTCGTTTTCAGTGATACGGTCGAATGTCAGTGCCATCGTCCGTAAACACCTCTTGATGATCGCGCTAATCGTGCTTGGAATTCAATTTTTTTATGTTTTCCATTCTCCATGTTCATTAACCGCAATGGGATGTCGCTTTGAAGGGTCTGCTTGTGGTAGGTCGCCTTGCGTCAAACCCCGAGTATGACGATAGGTCAAACTACCTGCACTCGAGCGTTGCGAGCCAGCAGGTGAGGGGCGCCCTATCGACAAAGATGGCAGAACCATCTCTTCATCTTCGTCTTCATTTTCTTCTTTGTCGTCTTCATTTTCCTCTTCGTCTTCGGGTTCCACGTCCTCCAAACCGTGAGATGCACGTGCATTGGGAGGAGTGGTGAGAGCCCTCGCCATAGGGAGAATAGGAGGCCTCGCCATCAAGGGTCGTCGATCCGTCACCACAACTTCATTTGGAAGTGTATTAACACCTAGCTCGGCTACATTGTGGCGCTCATTAGTGGTGGCATTACGACCTTGATTTTGAACACTTTGCCTTTGAAGATTTTGAAGGCTAATTCAATTAGTTGCACCAACATTTTTTGAAGGGCGAGAGGCTTGATTGCGATCTCCCATAACGAAAAAACACTAGTTTATATAAGAGAAATTGAGATATGTGTTGTGAATGAGTTGATATATTTTGAATGAAAAATGGAGTATTTATAGAAAAAAAAATCATCTTTTTTTCAAAAAAAAAATTTGGCACAAAGCTACGGGCGCCACCCGTAGCCAATGCCCAAGGGCTACGGATTGCAACCGTAGCCCTTAACCAATGGCTACGGATTGCAACCGTAGCCCTTAACCAAGGGCTACGCCTGTCACTCCCGTAGCCATTGGCTATGGGCGACACCCCGTAGCCATCGGCTATGGGCGACAGGTGTAGCCCATCGCCCTTGGTTTGGGCGCCAATTTTGGCGCCCAGGCTAAGGGCGACGGGCTACATGCATAGCCCTAAATATGGGCTACGTCTGTTGCCCGTAGCCATTGGTTATGGGCGACAGGCCTAGCCCGTCGCCTATATTATTGGCTACGGCTAAAGCCAATAGTTATTTTTTTGTTTTTTTTAAATATTAGTAGACTATGGGCGACGGATGCCCGTGGCCTTTTACCAATGGCTATGGATTTTCCCGTCGCCAATGGTTAAGAGCGACGGGATATATCCGTCGCCAATGAATTTTATTTTATTTTAAATCCAAAGAATGCCCAAGGGCTACGAATTTTTCGTAGCCAATGGAAAACCACCATTGCCTATGACATCCGTAGCCAATGGTCCTAGACAAAAATCATTTTTCTTGTAGTGCCCTAAACTTGCCTATTTATACGAATTTCAAGGTGGCGTGTGTTCATGTATTTTTATTTAACAATAAGGACACTTTTATGATAACTAAACCTGATCAGTACGTAGTTAAGTTTTTTACGAGTAGTATAATTCATAAGATTAACTAGACGAAGGAAGTAAGGCAAAAGTGGTGCAAAAGTACAAAAAAAAACCTGCCAAGATTAGAAGAAAATGCATTGGTTGAAGAACAAATACTCGTACCTTATTGCGGATGAGAGAAGCTTTGTGATCCATGCATGTAATTGTCATCCTTTGATGTACGAACATGTCTAATTTTTTAAAGTAGTGTTGCAATATCGTACTTGTCATTATTTGATAATCTGGACTTTCAATTTCTTGTACCAGCCATCTCCCATAAACTTCTCGCACCACTTCTCTAATTCTAGACAATCATCGATTATGAAAAGTTTGAGATTTTGTAGTTCTTTTATACTATCTAGAAGCAAAGCAAGCTTTGGGCAAGCGCGAAATTCAAGACGCGATAGAGAAGAACACTTTCCCAATCAATCAGGTAGCGAAATTAGCCGAGGGAGCAAAACCAGCCTTAGCTCTTGCAATGATGTCATAAATTGCAAGGTGTCAGGTATGCATTTTATCTTAGTCGAACCTTGAATCTCCAGAGATGTTAGGTTGTGGAGGTATTTGATCTCTTCAGGTAACTTCACAAACTTCAAATTCCAAAGATCACATATTGAGCTGGGAAGTTTATAGATAAGGCTACCCGACAAATTTAAGTATTGCAATTGGCGTAGATTGCCTATTGTAGAAGGCACATAGCTTTTGATTCCACCACCTTCTCAAACTTCTCAAACTAAGCCCGTTGCATATAAAACAAAACCTAAATAGGTATACCTATGTCTAATAATTGGGAAGCAAATGATATAGTTACGAGTGTAGCTATATTAGAGGCCCCGTACACACTGTAGTGTACGCTATAACCATTTCGTTGCAGCATACAGCCTTATTTTTTGAAAAACAATATTATAATATTAAACCTTCTTCATCTCTCTTCAACAACAATGGCATTTTTTGTTTATGCTCTTTCACATTTCTCCCCTTCGAATTTTTTTTCTCCATTTCAACGTAAAAATGAAGAGAATGGTGTAGACTACTTGTTCAAAAGATACAACAAAGTATTGTTTCTCGGAGCCGCCTGTTGTCATTGGTTTAGCTGCCGATTCTGGCTGCGAAAAGTTAACGTTTATGAAGAGGATAACAAACATTGTACGTGGCTGCGCGGCGCCTCCAACCAATAGGAACCCACAGTCCAACACACTCGTGAACCCGATAACAAGTGTCAAATGCTTAGACGATTACCACAAGCTGGATAGGAAAGGACGTGAGGAATGGGGTGTCATGAGAATAAAGAAAGTTTTAGGGCAAGACAAGAAAGAAACTCACCCTTTCATTCCTTATATGTTTATTGTAATACTCTCTGGTTTTTAGCTTTATTATAATGATAATAAACTATACAATGTCTTTTACTATCTTATAAAGTGTTTTACGTGAACTTAAAAGTCAATTATAGTTTCTTTCAAGATAGGGCCATAGACCCATATATATACAACCTAACCTCTTTAATAGACGGTGAGGAACATTCTGAATCAATGGTGTCCCTTAGACTTTCTAAATTGTTCTAGATCGACCTAAGTGCACGTGCCATCTCTGAGCCATTCTAGAGTAACCAACAAAAATACGAAAAAGTGTGGACTATGTTGAACGTATACAAATATCACGATACAAGTATGAAGACATTGAATTTTTTTAAGAAAAAAAATTATCATTTGTACTGGATTGTGCGGCTTTTTGCAAGTGATATGGTCTTTGAGCCTAAATGGAGAATTTGATGTCCATAGTGCCTACAAGGCTTTTTGCAACACAAGCTCCTCACACAGAAATAACTGGAATAAATTCATTTGGAAAGATTTTCTTTCTCCGACACGGTCCTTGACTTGTTGGCGAGCTGCTTTGGGATACTTACCACGGAGGATATTTTAATGCGCAGAGGATTCCACTTCACCTCTATATGCGGATTTTGCAATAGCTCCACGGAATCTATTATACACGTAATGGTTCAATGCCTTTTTTCACAAGCGGCATGGAAAGCGATTGCAAGTATATTCCAACACAAGATCAACCTTCCAGATTCTCTTGAGAAACTTCTCACTGCTGCTTCAAAGGCAAATTTTAGCTCTCAAGTCATGGCCATTTGGACAACAACAATTACGTCGTGCATTGAATTCTTCAAAATTGGTTGTGCACACTCGCTAGGGAATTTTAGAATTCTTAAAATCTTGACATTCCTATATTACCAAGAAGGGCTCCGAAAATCTTCTCGGTTACTTGGCACTCTCCCTTACCGACATGGATCAAATGCAACACTGATGATTGCTCGTTTGGCATGCCGAGAATCAGAGGAGCAGGTGGAATAATTCGAAACAGCAAAGGTTTTGCACAAGGTTATTTTGCTTCACACCTTGAATCGGTCTTCACATTTGAAGAAGAACTGTGGGCGGTGATTTTAGCAATGGAAAAAGCTAAGGAACGCGATTGGAGATACGTTTGGTTGGAGAGCGACTTGCCTTTGTCGTTCAACTTTTACACCCAAGTCTGACAAGGTTCTATGGAAAATTAGAGGTCGGTAGTTGTCTTGCTTGAAAATTTAAAATTCCATCCATTTTCAAGCTTCACACAAATATAGATAACAAAACAGAGCGGCGGATGCTTTGGCTAATTTTGGGGCGCAACATAACAGAGATGCTTGGTGGTCATCTCACCCAACTTTCATTAACAGTCTTGTTTTTAATGATATATGTAACCGAGAAAGCTTTAGATTTTGCAGATTTTGTACGAACTTCTCTTTCTTTCTTTTTTTTTTTTTTTAAATAAACTCCTTCAATGAGACTAGGACTTAAAAAAAATTGCAAGTGATATGTGGTTTATGTGGTTTTGGTATTAGACGAAACAAAAATAGTTGGGGTTTCAAAAAAGAAAAAGAAAAATAGATACATGTTGCCAAAAGCCCAATTCAAATCAGAAAAATAATTAAAAGGGAAAATTGTTTGACAACATTTTCTGCGGACATTGGCGATAATACGTGGCCGTCGCCAATGATCCCCCTCCTCGATTTGATTTTGACATCAATAATCATCTTCGCCTCTCATATCTCCTCATTAGTAAATTTAATTAGATGGTAGAGAATAATTGCGTCCCTCGTTTGGGATATAGCTAAAAAATGAAAAGTAGAAAAATCCTATTGCGCATATTTGGAGGTCAATCGATCAATCTCGTTACTAAAACCAATAATGTTGCTCAAAAAGATGTCAATGCTATTACCAATCTCCCTCCTTCTATGCAGTCGAGCATGCCTGATGATGGAACTGATTGTAGGAACGAACTCTACTGCCCAAACCCAATGTCGCAACTATCCCGAGCACATGCTACATTCACACTAACCCCTTTCTCACGAAGTACATCTGCTACTCCTCTCAGTTCACACACACCTCAGGGGATTAGAGGACAAGTTATTCCTCAACAACAATCAACTTCTTTGTCCTGAGAGCTTTCTCCAATTTCACAATCTTCGACTACTCATAGTTGACTACAAAACAACCCAAAAAGGATATGACTTAAGGCGTCATAAGGAGATCAGTTGATGCGTCTCTTCGTGCGGTTGAACAAAGATGGACGTTGGTCAGAAGGGTCGCGAAGAGTAATGGGCACGATTAGTTCGATTGTTAAGCGCCTATTAGGGAACTGGTCACTCGTTATGCAATTATCGTTTATAGTAAGAAATATCTTTTAGACTGTTTCAAGGTAATCCAGTAATGTATTTAATTTAATTTTATATATTACTCTTAAATTACATTAAGCATTTTTCTTATACCAATATTCTAATTTTTTTAAGGTAACATACCGGTGGAACATGAAACAAGAAAAAGGGATTTATGATGCCTTCAGAAAATTTACAACTAACACGTATGAAGACTAGGTGAACCAGGCCAAAATCGATTACTACAAAAATATTGATGACCTTGATCATGATTAGGGGCGTGAATAAACCTGCTGACCCGTTCGACCCGCCTAAACCCGACTCGCTCAAAGCGCTACTCACATATTTTTATTTTTTTTACTTGTGTCACGATTGAAAAATATGAAACCCGCCCTTGAGCAGGTGAGTTGTGCGTTGAGCCATACACCCACCCGCCACCCGTCCACTCACATATAAAAAATGAAATAAATTAAAAGTCTTGGTTCATTTCACGAAACACTACAATGAGAAAATAATAATAATAATTGTGAACACAACAACTTAGTTCATTTATAAAGTAATAAATTAATAATTTGATGCGTATCTGGGGAAGAGTTAACATACATATACTAGAAACTTAGAATTCATAACATAAATTGACTAAGAAAGAACAAGGAAAAAAACGAAAAAGTTCTATTTAGTACGAGAATAATGTAGAATTATTGCACTATATAACTTGTGTGTTTTAAAACGTGACAAATTGCTTCATTTTGGGATTGAATGTATAACATAACCCGCTAATTCACCTTTCGATCTGCCCGCACCCGCCTGACTTGAAACCCACATGGTTTTAAAAATAAATTCACTCGCACGGTTAAAAATTGTGGTAACCCGCAAGTGTTGAATATGATGTATTTTCTATAACGATCCGCCAAAATCTGCTCGCGAACACCCCTAATCATGATGGACATTTTCGTTGGATACTGCAAAATATGTTGCAACCCTACGTTGATTTTTGGAAGCAAGAGGATACAAGATGATACAAGCGTCGAGAAACAGGAACGCAAACGAGAGTGAGATCAAAAAGAGTTCTTCAACTAGCCATATGTTAGAGGATCTGTGAGCACCGAGGAGCTTTCGCTAAGAATTGTATGCTCATTACAAGCTAACGTTCTATGTAAATCTTATTAGGTAATAATCTAATGAGTAATATTAATATTTTACTTAAAATTGTTAAAGAATATCTCGGAAGGAAATTATACTTTGATGAGGTGTTCATGTTTACTCGGATGAAGAAGGCTGAATGGCGAACAAACTAACGTAATCGAGGTTTCCTTTATATATTTAGTATAGATATAGATATATTATGGCTTGTTTAGTGAATGGTGAAACGACCTCCATGGATAGCAAGATAGATTCTGGCTTGAGTTTCGAGGAGGCCAACTTATAATTTTCATAAATAAATTAAAGCAAGTGAACGTGAATATGTAAGTCGATTTTAGTACACAAATATAACTTGTTGTGCTACTCTTGCACACTTTTATGCCGTTTGATTTGTTACGTCAACAATTAATGCACATAAAATGACATGATAAATTAAATTTAATGTGTGAGTGTCATTAATGATCTTAAATAAATCATATGTATTATTTCTTACGATTAAAAGAAATATTTGATCTTATATTTCAAAAAGAAAGACATATTTCTGAACATAAAAAGTGTATGTGACAGACAAACTAAAACTCTAGCTACCACCCATCAACAAACACACACAAACACTCTCGGCAAAAAGCAATTAAACAACAATAGTTTCATTTTGGTTTTTTTTGGTTCACAACAATCACATGCGATCCCCCACCCCAACCACCCCGGCGGGAATGATGCAGTCGAGAAAGCGTAGGAGTTTATGGTGAAGCGAGATCATCCCAAGATGAGGGGCTGATTTTGGCTCGGTCCGTTTTTGACGTGCGAATAGTCAATTTTATCCAGGTTCGTTCCTTCACTATTCCGCCCAGAAAACGTCAGGAAGAAGATAGACGTGAGGAATTTACACAGTTACGTCAGCAAGTTGAATTGTTGACGCAACAGATGGCATGGTTGCACAACAACTGACTGCTCCAACACCAAGACCTGACGACCAATCGTTCGAGGATGAAGAGGAAGAGAATCCTTTTGCTCGGAGACAATGTGTCCAAGAGTACAATCCACGTTGGGAATCAGGGTTTAAGGTGGACATACCAGAATTTCAGGGAGGGTTGAACCCAGAAGAATTCTTGGATTGGGTAACTGCAGTTGAGGAGGTTTTGGACTTTAAAGATGTTCCAGATGACAAACGTGTTTCTCTCGTTGCAACTAGGTTTCGGGGGAGAGCAGCGGCATGGTGGCAACAAGTTAAGGTGACGAGGTCTCGACAGGAGAAACCTAAACTTGTGTCTTGGGATAAACTGAAGAAACATATGAAGAAACAGTTTTTACCCTACAATTATGTGCGTACTATGTATCAACAGTTGCAGAATTTGCGTCAAGGGGGGAAGTCTGTGAGTGACTATACCACTGAATTCCACTTGCTAATCACTAGGAACGACTTGATGGAAACGGAGGATCAATTGGTGTCACGTTATGTGAGTGGTCTTCGTCCACAGATTCAGGATACGCTGAATATGTTTGATCCAGTCTCTGTCTCTGAGGCACACCAGCGAGCAGTGCAAATTGAGAAGCAACAGTCACGGAGAGTCATGAACCCTCTCAGTATTGGGAACTCATCGGGTAGCTCGCAACAAGTCACACGTCCCGGAAACACTGTGCCATCGGGGCTACCAAAAACGGGCATTATCCAACAACCAACACGCCCAGGGGCTGGTATCCATTGTTTTGGTTGTGGAGTTACGGGTCATAGGCAGTCTGAGTGTCCTAAGAATCCGCGTAGAGGACTATTTGTTGATGAGACTAATGGTGAGTATGATGGTCCGCCTATTTTTGATGAGGAGTTCGAAGAAGAGGCAGTAGATGATGAAGAATTTGTTGCGGGGGATGTTGGCCAAGCTTTAGCGGTGAGGCGCAGCCTCATTACTCCCACGGAAAACAAGACTGGCTGGTTACGCAACAACATATTTCAGACAACATGCACAGTAGAGGGAAAGGTATGTCGAATGTTTATTTATTCTGGCAGTTGTGAGAATGTAGTGGCTGAGGAGGTTATTAAGAAGTTTGGTTTACAGACTGAGAAGCATCCCAAACCTTATAAATTGTCATGGTTGAAGAGAGGAAACGATGTCGAGGTATCTCAACGTGCTCGGATCAATTTTTCGATTGGACCTACTTACAAGGATCAGGTTTTGTGTGATGTGGTAGAGATGGATGCGTGCCACCTACTGTTAGGTAGGCCATGGAAATTTGATAGGCGGTCAGTTCATGATGGGTTCGCGAATACTCATAGCTTTCTGTTTGGCGGGAAGAAGATTGTGCTGCTGCCTGATAAAGGGACACAGTCAAGCGGGAAGGGTACCAACTTCTTGACCAGAAGGAGATTCGAGGCAGAGATGGAAGAGTCGGGAATTGTGTATGTGATGGTGGGTAAACTGGTAGAGGATGATCACGAAGTCCCGCTGGCAGTTCAACCTTTGTTGCAGGAGTTTTGTGATGTTTTCCCAGACGAGTTGTCGGAAGGATTACCACCTTTGCGTGATATTCAGCACCAGATCGACTTGGTGCCTGGTGCAGCTTTACCTAATCGTGCACATTATCGGATGAGTCCCGCAGAACATGAGGAGTTGTGTAGGCAAGTGGAGGAACTTTTGGCTAAGGGGTACGTGAGGGAGAGCTTGAGTCCTTGTGTTGTTCCTGCCCTTCTGACTCCAAAGAAAGATGGGACACCGCGTATGTGCGCGGATAGTAGAGCGGTTAACAAAATCACTGTACGTTATCACTTTCCTATTCCCCGACTGGATGATCTATTGGACCAACTTACTGGTGCGTGTGTGTTTAGCAAACTGGATTTGAAGAGTGGGTACCATCAGATCCGAATCAGGCAGGGAGACGAATGGAATACGGCGTTTAAGACTAGGGAGGGGTTATATGAGTGGCTGGTTATGCCTTTTGGTCTCTCAAATGCACCAAGCACATTCATGCGCGTCATGAATCAGGCCCTTCGTCCCTTCATCGGTAAATTCGTTGTAGTTTATTTCGATGATATTCTGATTTATAGTGCTAACGATGTTGATCATGTTCAGCACCTTCGGGAAGTTCTTAACGTGCTTCGTAGGGATGAGTTTTATGCTGCAGTGAAGAAGTGCTCGTTTCTCACTGATAGTGTAGTGTTTTTGGGATATGTGGTCTCGAAGGATGGGTTAGCAGTTGATACATCTAAGGTGGAGGCAATAATTCAGTGGCCTCGGCCCACAACTATCACTGAGGTTAGAAGTTTTCATGGTTTGGCATCTTTTTATCGTCGTTTTATCCCTCACTTTAGTAGTATCATGGCGCCAATCACGGATTGCATGAAGGGTAGTAAGTTTCAGTGGACCGACGATGCTGATATGTCTTTCAAGTTAATCAAGGAGAAATTGACCACTACTCCCGTGTTGGTCTTACCTGATTTCAATCGCCCGTTTGAGTTACATTGATGCATCAAAGGTTGGTATTGGTGGTGTGTTGAGTCAGGGTAATCACCCCGTGGCCTTTTTTAGTGAGAAGTTGTCTGGTTCCAAGTCTCGATATAACACTTATGATGTTGAATTCTATGCTATTGTTCAGTCTATACGACACTGGCGTCACTACCTTTTTCACAAGGAGTTTATCCCTTGCAAGAAGACTATTGATGCTGTTAATGTTGCCTTGCTGTACTTTCGTGAGGTTTATCGTTTGCATGGGCTGCCCACGTCAATTGTGTCTGATCGGGACACTCGCTTTCTTAGTCACTTCTGGCGTAGCTTGTGGCGCATGGTGAATACTCGGCTGGATTTCAGTAGTGCTTATCATCCACAAACAGATGGTCAAACCGAGGTTGTGAATCGTTCTTTGGGCAATCTGTTGCGTTGCCTTGTGGGTGATAATCTTAAGTCTTGGGATCAGAAATTGTGGCAAGCTGAGTTTGCTCATAATCACGCTGTCAACCGCAGTTCTGGGTTCAGTCCTTTTCAAGTGGTGTATGGCCTCGTTCCTAGAGGTCCCCTTGATTTAGTTCCGGTGACTGCCTCGGTCAAGATGCATGGCAAGGCAGAGGATTTTATCCAACAGTTGCAGCAGGTGCACTCCCAGGCTCATGACCACTTACAAGCTGCTGCCTTGGATTACAAGTGTGCTGCTGATACAAAGAGGCGCAATGTTGAGTTTGAGGTGGGTGACTTTGTATGGACAGTGCTGACTCGGGATCGTATTCCAGCACATGAGTATAACAAACTCTCGGCAAAGAAGCTTGGTCCAGTAGAGATTGTTGAGAAGATCAATCCCAATGCTTATCGGTTGAAGCTGCCTAGTCATATTCGTACTTCTGATGTGTTTAATGTCAAACACTTGGTGTCGTTTCGGGGTGATAATTCTGATGATGATGATGGGGATCTGCCAGTGCCAAATCCGAGGGCGAATTTTTCCCACCCCGGCGGGAATGATGCAGTCGAGAAAGCGTTAGAGTTTATGGTGAAGCGGGATCATCCCAAGATGAGAGGCTGATTTTTGGCTCGGTCTATTTTTGACGTGCGAATAGTCAAATTTTATCCGAAACGGGCCAACGAACCATAGTAATGATCTAAAGATCATTAAGGGAGCGGATTTTAGCCAAATCCCTTCGTTTAGGCCTCGAAAATGTCGTTTTTGCCGTTTTTAGTAATTTTCGTTTCAGTTATATCTTTATTTCTAGAACTCGGAATTGCATTCCGTTTGTTGGAGCGTGTTCCTTATGAGTAGCACTTTTAGTTTATGCTTTTATTTCGATTTTTTCCTTTTTTGAAAAAAAATGTTATTTCCTATTTTAGTTATGCTTTTAGGGTATATATTCTATGTAAACCCTAAGAAGACATTCAGTTGATTATTGAATAAAGTTTTTGAGAGTTTATCTCTTTTTACATCAATTTCTTGGTATTCTTCGTGAATCAACAAGCTTTTGATTTTCGTGTGTCGTTCCTATCTTTCCTATAAGCTTCCGCTACGTCACTTTCGAACAAAAAAGCTTCCACAAAAAGCCTCATGTCATAAATGCACGCTCATTCGACGTTGAGCTCGGCGAATTTTAAGATGAATAGACACCCTTTTTTGGAAAGAAACCATATTAGTGTGGAACGATGGCCGTTGACCGCCCAAACCAAAATGACCATAGTCTCCATGGGTTACCAGACATATATATTTCAGCTTGCTTTCCGAAGAACTCAACTTATAATTTTTTAGAAATAAATTAACGGAAATGAATGTGAATATGTAAATCGATTTACTTTTCACAAAAATAACTTGTTGTATTCTTCTTGCACACTTTTTTGCACACTTTTATGTCGTTTGACTTGTAACTTTCAACAACTAATCCACATAAAAAATGATAAATCGAATTTAAGGTATGATTGTCATTAATGATCTTAAATAAAACATATATATTATTTCTTACCATTAAAGAAAAAAGATTTTATCTTATATTTCAAAGAGAAAGACATAGTTTTGAACATAAAAAGTGTATGTAACAAACAACTAAAACTATAGCTACCACCCAACAACAAACACACACAAATTAAACACTCTTTGAAATAATATACTAAACAACAATGACCTCATTTAGTTTTTTCTCACCACCATCTCACATGCGATCCCCCACTCCCACCACCCACTTTCGAACAAAAAAAAGCTTCCATAAAAACCGCTTGTCATAAGTGCTCCTTCGACGTCGAGCCGAGGTGTCCGGTGTTTTTTGTCGGGCTAGCGGCGGATTTCAAAATTGATAGGCATCTACTAGTGTGGAACAATGGTTGTTAACCACCCAGACCAAAATGACCAAAACAAGTCTCCATGGATTACAAGACAGATTTTGGCTTGTTTTTCGAAGAGCTTAACATATAATTTTCAGAAATAAATTAACGCAAGTGAACGTGAATATGTAAATCGATTTTCATTTTCACAAAAATGACTTGTTGTGTTCCTCTTGCACACTTTTATGCCGTTTGCCTTGTAACGTTCGACAACTAATGCTCATAGAAAATGATAAATTAAATTTATTGTGTGAGTGTCATTAATGATCTTAAATAATGTATTATTTCTTACCATTAAAGAAAAATGTTTTTATCTTATATTTCAAAGAGAAATACGTAGTTTTGAACATAAGAAGGGTATGTGACAAACAAACTAAAACTATAGCTACCACCCAACAACACACAAACACTCTATGAAATAAGTAACTAAACAACAATGGCATGATTTGGTTTTTTGTCACCACCATCACATGCGATCCCCCAACCCCATCACCCACTTTCAAACAAAAAAAACTTCCAACAAAAAGCTTTTTGATCTAGGTGCACGCTCCTTCGAGGTCGAGCCTCGACGTCTGGTGATTAACGACGGATTCAAAGATGGATCCTGTTTTTGGAAAGAAATATACTAGTGCGGAACGATGGCCGTTAACCACCCAGACGAAAATAAACTAACAAAAAATCTCTATGGATTATAAGACAGATTTCAGCTTGATTTTTGAAGAGCTCAACTTATAATTTTCAGAAATAAATTAACACAATTGAACGTGAATATGTAAATCGATTTCCTTTTCACAGTTAATTGTCGTTTGTCTCAACTAATGCACATAAAATGATATGATAAATTACATTTAATGTGTGAATGTCATTAATGATCTTAAATAAAGCATATATATATATATATATATATATATATTCTTTCTTAACATTAAAGAAAAAAGATTGTATCTTACATTTCAATGAGAACGACATAGTCTTGAACATAAAAACTGTATTTGACAAATAAACTAAACCCTAACTACAACCCAACAAAAACAAACACAAACACTCTCGGCAAAAAGTTACTTAACAAGCCTCTTGTTATAAGTGCACGCTCCTTCGACGTCGAGCCGTGGCGTCTGGTGTTTTTTGTCGGGCTAGCGGCGAATTTGAAGATGGATAGGCGCCTGTTCTTGGAAAGTGTTAGAATTAGGAGTGAATTGAGAACATTATTTTATTTCTGTGTATTCAATAGAAAAGTACAAAGGCTTATATCGAAAATGTACATGTAACTATTCTAGGAAAGAGAATAAGATTTCTCTAATGATTTATTCTAATCCCTTTGATATAGTATGTCTAATATTTGGTAGAGCTAATCAAATCCTTGATTGAATATATGTAAATCTCTGATTGTGTCCAATACTCCCCCTCAAGTTGGATCATGAAGAGTCGTCATGCCCAACTTGCGAGTAAGAAAAAGAAGTTGGTCTTGTCCCAGAGCTTTAGTGAAAACATCGGTTAACTGAAGTTTAGTTGAAACTCGAGTAGGTTGAATAAGCCCAGATAAATACTTTTCTCTTGTGACATGGCAATCGATCTCTATATGCTTAGTACGCTCATGAAACACCGGGTTTCGTGTGATATGAATAGCAGCTTCATTGTCACAGAAAAGTAAAATGCGATGTGGATGAAGAACAAAAGATCATGTAGAAGGGACTTGAGCCACACGAGTTCACATGTGGTGGAAGCCATAGCACGATATTCAGCTTCAGCAGAGGAACGTGAAACGGTATGTTGTTTCTTTGTGCGCCAAGAAATGTGACTGTTGCCAAGCGAAATAAAAAACCCAGTAGTAGAACGACGAGTCATCGGACAACTAGCCCAATCAGAGTCGGAATAAGCAGAAAGTTGAAGATTACATTGTTTGGAATAGAATAGGCCATGTCCAGGAGATCCTTTCAAGTAGCGTAGAACACGAGTGGCTGCATGTAGATGTGTGTCTCTGGGTTTCTGCATAAACTGGCTTAACATGTTGACACTGAAAGATATATTTGGGCGGGTGATTGTTAAGTATAAGAGGCGACCAACTAATCGTCTGTAACTGCTTGGATCAGAAAGTAATACTTCATCAGTGTCATTGAGCTTGAGGTTTTGATCCATAGGAAAATGTGTGGGTCGAGATCCCAAATTTCCTGAATCTGCAAGAATATCGAGTGTATACTTTCTTTGACAAATAAAAATACCATCCGGAGAACGTGCCACTTCAAGGCCAAGAAAGTATTTCATGTGACCTAAGTCCTTAATTTTAAACTTGTTGTCGAGAAAATGTTTAAGGTTTTCAATAGCAGATAGATCATTTCCTGCAACCAAAATATCATCAACATAGACTAAAACAAGAATAAAGGATGAGCCAATAGTTCGAGTAAATAAAGAATGATCAGCGTGGGATTGAGAAAAACCGTCAGATATGAGGACCGATGATAACTTGGAATACCAATTTCGGGATGCCTGTTTGAGTCCATAGATAGATTTTAATAAACGACATACACGAGTCTCCCCATGTGTGCCATATCCCGGGGGAAGAGTCATGTAAACCTCCTCATTTAGATCACCGTGGAGGAAAGCATTATTTACATCAAGATGATGTAGATGCCAATTGCGTGTTGCTGCAATGGCAAGAACGCAACGAACGGTAACTAATTTCGCCACAGGTGCAAATGTGTCATGATAGTCAAGTCCTTCGACTTGATTATATCCCTTCGCGACCAATTGAGCTTTGTAACGCTCAATAGAGCCATCTGCATGGAGCTTGGTTTTAAAAACCCATTTACATCCAATAGCTTTCTTTCATGAGGGTAAAGGACTAAGAACCCAAGTTTGGTTAGTTTCAAGAGCATTAATTTCAGCCTGCATAGCATCACGCCAATGAGAGTGTTGTGTAGCTTGAGAAAACCGGGTAGGGTTAGATGTTTTTGATAAAGAAGATAGAAAAGCGAAGTGTTTTTGAGAAAGCTTATTATAAGAAATAAAATTAGATAGTGGATACAAAGTACCTGAAGAATTGATTGTAGCAGAAGATCGCGTGTTGGCAGGGAGATTGTCAATTGTGGGACAAATATAATCATCAAGGTAGGCAGGTCGTTTGTGCGTTCGACGAGGACGAGGATCGATAAAGGTCGTGGAAAGGATGGTAGAAGGTTCAGGCGAAGTGATATTTTCTTCAAGGATAGGGATAGGTAGGGTAACATTGGATGGGTTGGGTGGAGCTGGAGAAGATTCAGGCGAGGTGGTGTTTTGTTCAGTGATAGGTATAGGTAGGACAATATTAGATGGGGTAGGTAGGGGTGTAGAAGAAAAAGGGGAAATATGTTCAACAAAGGTGACATCGCGAGATATACGGAAGGTCTTGGATTCTAAGTCATAAACACGATAAGCACTATGTGTAGAGGGATAACCCAAAAAAACACAAGGGCGTGCACGTGATTATGAGCAGAGAGAGTTTGGACATAACATAAACACCCAAAAGTACGTAAGTGATCGTATCTGGGAGTAATTTTATAAAGACGTTGAAAAGGAGACGTGTTATTTTAGGATGGAGAGGGTGTACAGTTAATTAAGTAGGCAGCTGTAAGAACACATTCACCCCAAAAAGTGAGAGGGAGGTGTGCTTGAAATCGTAAACATCTTGCCATATTTAATATGTGGCGATGTTTGCGTTTAGCAACTCCGTTTTACTGGGGAGTCTCGACACAAGTGCGTTCATGTATTATGCCATTTTCGGAGAAAAACTTTTGGGTATTATGTGCAACAAACTCTTGACCATTGTCAGTGCGGATGTGCTTAATTTTGATATTAAATTGAGTATTGATCATAGTCGAAAAAGTGTGAAGGCAACTTAACGTTTCAGATTTAAAAACGCATGAAATATAGCCATGTCGCCCTAGTGTACTCGTCGACAATAGTTAAAAAATAATGTGCACCTGATGTAGATTGAGTTGAGTAACCGCCCCAAATATCGCAAAAAATCCTTTCAAAAGGAAAAGTACTTTTATTTATAATTAATTTAAAAGGTAAGCGTGCTTGTTTTCCACGAACACAAACAGAACAATGACTAGTATTAATGGGGTATGGGAATAGACCCGGGGATATTATTTAAAGAAGGATGACCTAGACGTTGGTGCCATGTTTCATAGGAAATGGTGCGAGATGTTTGTAGGGCAGTGGCTAAAATATGAGTAAAATAATATAAGCCACCACGCTCTCTACCCGCTCCAATCAGCTTCTTCGTGGTTAGGTCCTGAAAAATACAAAAATTAGAAGAAAAAAAAGTGATAAAACAATTTAATGTTTTAGTGAGTTGGCTTACCGACAATAAATTAAATTGAAAATCAGGTACCGATAAAATATTTGTTAAATTAATATTTGGAGATAAAAAAAAATCACCGATACTTGCAACCGGAATTTGCGCTCCAGTAGGTAGTGAGATAAAGGAAGGAAAATCATTTTTTTATTTAAAACATGGTTTAATCCAGTGATGTGGTGCGTTGCACCACTGTCAATAATCCAACTATTAGGAATAAGAGATTGATCGGTATCACCTTGAAATTGAAGTGGGGAGGGTTTCCAAAGCTCAACCAGCAGTGCATACTGCTCGGAAGTTAGTTCGGGAACGGCGCTTATGGCGGAAGCTTCATGGTGTTTTGATGGGGCAACGGCTGAGAGGATCTGATTTCCCTTTGGAACAGCAGCGGCAACGGCGGCGGAGTTGCCCCTTTTGTTTTTCGACGGCCACCATTCCGGGTAACCAACAATCTCGAAACATTTGCTTCGGGTATGTCCGTCTTTATTGCAGTGAGTGCAATGAGCAGATCCCGACGGCGTGTTGCAGCGGTTTTGGGTTGAGTGCGATTGCGGCGGCGGTTTTCCGGTGAGAAATGCAGCGGCCTCATTGGTTGAAGGAAGATGTACCAGCCTTTGAGTTTCTTCTTGATGGATTATGGCGTAACATCTCCCGATCGACAGCAACGGATCAGAGGCTAGGATTTGGGACCGAAGCTGTTGGAAACTATCATTCAAACCCATTAAGAATTGGTAAACACGATCTGATTCTTGAAATTCAAGAACTGATTTCATAGCACCACATGTACATGGTTGGTAAGTTTGGATTGAGGACAATTCGTCCCAAATTTCTTTTAATCTTCCATAATATGCAGTTACAGATTGTTGATTTTGGTGGAGATTTGCTAAATCTCTCTTTAATTTGAAGATCTTTCTGTGATTGCTTTGTTGGAAACGAGTCTCTAGTTCTGTCCAGAGGTCGTTCGGCGTTTCACAGTAGTTGAGACTTGCAGCAAGAGGGCGATCAATGGAACGAAAAAGCCACGTCATAATCATGTCGCAACATCGATCCCAAGTTTCGGCAGTGCCATCGGTTGGGCGTTTGATGGTGCCAACAACAAAACCCAATTTATTTTTTGCATTTAAGGCACGAGTGATTGCTCGACGCCAAGTTGGATAGTTGTCGCCGGTGAGCGGTGCATCGACGAGGTATTGATTTGGTTGGTCTGAACTGTGTAGAAAATATGGGGATGAGGGATCGGTGGTGAGTGATTTTTGTGGCATATTTGTCGTTGAAGAAGTTTGATCAGAAGGAGTAGGAGTTTGATCGGTCATGGTAGAACATTTAGCCTGCTCTTGATACCATGTTAGAATTAGGAGTGAATTGAGAACATTATTTCATTTCTGTGTATTCAATCGAAAAGTACAAAGGCTTATATAGAAAATGTACATGTAACTATTCTAGGAAAGAGAATAAGATTTCTCTAATGATTTATTCTAATCCCTTTGATATAGTATGTCTAGTATTTGGTAGAGCTAATCAAATCCTTGATTGAATATATGTAAATCTCTGATTGTGTCCAATAGAAAGAAACAATACTAGTGTGGAACGATTGTCGTTAACCACCCATACCAAATTGGCCATAGTCTTAATGGATAACATGACAAATTTTAGCTTGTTTTTCGAAGAGTTCAAGGTATAATTTTCAGAAATAAATTAATGCAAGTGAACGTGAATATGTACGTAAGTTGATTTCTTTTTCACCAAAATAACTTGTTATGTTCATGTTGCACATTTTTATGTCGTTTGACTTGTAAGTTCAGCAACTAATGCACATAAAATGATATGATGAATTAAATTTAACATAACTCGCTAATTCACCGGCCTAATTTGCAACCCTTATGGTTTTAAAATAAATTCACTCTCACGGTTAAAAAATGTGGTAACCCGCAAGTGTTGGATATGATGTCTTTTTCTATGACAATTCGCCAAAACGCGCTCGCGAACACCCCCAATCATGAGGGACATCTTCAATGGATACCGCATATATTGCAATGCGACGTAAATTTTCAAGAAATAGGAACGCAAACATGAGTAAGATGAAAAAGAGTTCTTCAACTGGCCATATGTCAAAGGATTTGTCAGCACCGAGGAGCTTTCGCTGAGAATGGTATGTTCATTACAAGTTAACATTCTTTGTAAAACTTAATAGGTACTAATCTAGTGAGTAATATTAATATTTTATTTTATAATCGTTAAAGAAGATCTCAGAAGGAAACTATATTTTGATGAGGTGTTCATGTTTACTCGGATGTTGAATGGCGAACAAACTAGTGTAATCGAGGCTTCTTTTATATATTTAGTATATATATTATTAATATAGATATTATACCTTGTTTGGCCTTTGATATGAATTATTATTGCTGGATTTGGATTCATATTATAATAATTTATAAAAATTAATAAATTCTATATAGAATTGTATAACAATGTTGACAATTTCGAACATGTCGTACATTTTCTTAGCAAGAAAGAAAAAAAAAAGTAAAAGAGTTTATCTTACATTCCAAAGAGAACTTGCGGTAGATTCGAGTTTTGAAAATGAAATTCTTATCATATATTACTTAACCCTTTATAGTATATTAATTATTAAGAATGTGCAAATAATGGGGTGTTTGCAAAAACTTATAAAAGCTCATTCTTCTTAGTTTAATTAAAGTTACTCAAAGTACTGTCCCACTTAAAGCTATTAGTGTTTGCAAATTCTTCTTTGAAAGTAACTTAAAGCATATAAAGTTAGTTTTGTGGCGTTTGCAATAACGAAAGAGAAGCAACTTTTGAACTATAATTAAAATACAATAATATTTAAGTGTTTTTGTTTAAACTATAGAAATATTAATCATTCACTCACATATAGATCATGAATGTTATAAGCCAAATCATAGTGATTGCATAATCACATCAAGTAGCCTAATTGTAAAAATTGAATCAATGATGGGGTTACCTTAATCTTTGGGATAGATATATACATATATACTATTATATAAAAAAAGGTAAATTATGACACCGAACTTTTAATTTCCAGATTTAGTTTTATAGTTTAGAGTTGGCACAATATTCACTACAAAAAATGGGTCATTCGCGACCGCCCCGGGCGGTCGCAAATGACCATTTTCCGGTCGCGGATGACCGGTCGCGGAAAGCCTCAGTCGTGGGTGCTCCGTGACCACTGAGCGGTCACGGATGACCCCTTCCGCGACCGCCGAGCAGTCACGACAGTCATCCGTGACCGCTGAGCTGTCACGGCCTACATATGTGACCGCCCGGCGGTCACGAGATCCACCCTGAGCGCTCAGCGGTCACGGATGACCCTGGCATCATTAGTGACCGCCTAGCGCACACGGTGGTGCTCGTGACCGCCCGGCGGTCACGAGTAACACCGTGACCGCTCAGCAGTCACGGATGACCCCGGTGTCGTCCGTGACCGCCCGGCGGTCACGAGAACCACCATGACCGCTCGGCGGTCACGGATAATATTCAAAGCATCCGTGACCGCCAGGCGGTCACGGATAACATTCAAAGCATCCGTGACCGCCCGGCAGTCACGGATAACATTCAAAGCATCCGTGACCGCCTGGCTGTCACGAATACCACTGAACGAAATAAAAAAAAAATCAGTAATTTACCAGAATATATTTTCTTTTTGCGAATAGAATGTTTGGTTGGTCGATATTTTGATATAAAACATCATTTAAAAGATCATATAAAAACTTTTGGTTTTTATATTGGCTTATAAGAAAAGAAAGAAAGAAAATAAGATAGTTGGTGTTTTGTTTTGGGGGATATAAGGAAAGGAAAGAGAAGAAAAAAAATGTTGGTGTTTTTGTTTTGGATTTGGGAAATGAAGAAATGAAGATGAAGTGTTAGGTTGTTTAGAGAAGATAATTTGAGGGTGGTGAAAATTTGTGTGTGGAATGGTGGGTGTATATAGAATGTGGGTGAAAATTTTGAATTTTCAGAAAATTTGAATTCCCCCCCCCCCCCCCCCCCCCCCACATCCCACCAAATTCTAAGGTTATACGTGACCGTCTAGCGGTCACGAATAAGGGTCACTCGCGACTTTGTTACCGCCCAGCGGTCACGAAAGACACTTATTCGTGATCGCTAGACGGTCACGAATAACCTTCATTCAACATTTTTTGATTTTCGTTTGTTTATTTACGGTGCGTTGTTTGTTAAATTGATAAAATTGTTACTACTAATTAAATTATAAGGTTTTATCACAAAATCGCATATAACATCTAAAACAAGTTGATATATATGATGATTAGTTGTAGAACATAAAATAGGTTATTCGTTCATAACTCGCCTAATCACATCTAATCTACTATTTTAGTATGTTAATTACTAATGTTGTACTATTTTATTACTTTAATTCACATGTAATAATGAAATTCATTGTTAAAAATCATAAACACATCAAGATTGCTCCATAAAATTACTTTTTTTTATGAATATTATTTGTGACCGTCAGGCGGTCACGAAAGACCCTTCTTTCGTGACCGCCCAGCGGTCACGAAGCATTTCGCGACCGTTGGGCGGTCACGAACCTGTTTCGTGACCACCGAGAGGTCGCGAAAGACCCGTATTCGTGACCGCTGGGTGGTCACGAATAACCTTCATTCTTGGTTTTTTGATTTTCGTTTGTTTATTTAAGGTGCGTTGTTTATTAAATTGATAAAATAGGTTTAGTCGTTCATAACTCGTCTAAGCACATCTAATCTACTATTTTATTATGTTAATTACTAATGTTGTATTAATTTATTACTTTAATTCACATATAATAATAAAATTCATTGTTAAAAATCACAAACACAATAGGCCAAAAGATTACAATACAACATTACAACATTACAATAACATTACAACATTACAATAATGAAAATTACAATACAACATTACAATAACATTACAACATTACAATAATGAAAATTACAATACAACATTACAACATTACAATAATGAAAATTTAACAGTCCAACATTACAATAAAAATAAAAATACTAATAATCGTCCGAACTATAAACGTCCCCACCTGCAGCAGTGACCTCATCTTCACCATCATCCTCACAATCAGCATCGCCATTATCCACACCATAATCCTCACCATCATCCTCAACACCCAAATCTACACAATCGTCAGTGGGCACCTCCTCCTCATCGGAGTCATCAGCGTACTCCTCGATATACGCAGGCCTATCGGAAGAACTGGGAGCAAATGGATCTGGTCTCTGACACGGCGGCCTAGTAATCGGTGGAATCATATGCCCAGCTCATGTCCTACGTGCATTGCCCATGAACGTCGAATCTGGAATCGATGGAAGCTCCCATCCCATCTTCTCGTTAAACATGACTCTCCAGGGGTCATTAGTGGCATGCACATCAGTCATCTTTCGATCCGCGTGCGAAATAGTCCGCTCATTTTCTGTATGTAATTTCTGGATGCTCGCCCGTGCATAATCTTCTTGTTTTCTGTACTGAATGGCGTACGCCTCCGGGCGTGAATCCCTCGATAAGCCTTTCACCTTCCCCTTCTTTACAGGACCAAATGCCTCGGTCCAACAGTGAGGATCAAACACAGGGAGCTTAGCTGGTAACGGATATCTCTCCCTCAATAGAGCCATGTACTTGCTCTGCATTAATATTTGAAAGCATCAGTAATTAGATTATAATAAGGAATTTAAAGCTAATTGAGGAAAGATTAAAATAACTTACGTAAATTTGCTTCGCCGCAGGATCAATCCACTGGCGCTTTGCTGGCACTCCTGTGTTTTTGCCCGTCCCCTTCACCCTCTGCGTGTGGCCACGTCTGTAGGTCTCATCATATCGAATAGGGTCCTTTCGCTGAGGGTGGTCCTCAGCCTACACATTTCAAGAAAGAGTACGTCAAACTTAATTACACATATATTAAGATTACTTAATTACACCCATATTGTTAATTTTAATAAATCATACCAGTCGACGTCTGATCTCCTCTATGTCGATGGATCCACCAAAAAAAGTGAGAGGTGCCTTCGTCCCCTCCTTTGGCTCCTCGCCTCCTCTCTGTTTTTCTTGGACTGTCGCGACACCTCTATATGATCCTATGTGGCCCAATGCTTAATCGCCTCCGCCTCCAACGTGTCGTGCATCCAAGTCTTCTGTTTTTTAGCATATTTCGGATCCTCAACCCTCTCAAAGTACTGTTTCTTCGTGTTGTATATCAAGTTCTTGTAACAAGCCTTCGCCTTCGCTTTGTAGGCCGCTTGTACTTCGTATTTCTCTCTCGCACAGATCCCATATGTTTTCTACAAATTAATTAAGTTTTAAGATTATTCTTATTACATCGTTTGATTTATTGATACATTAAATTAAATAATATGATATATTTGTGAAATAATTCCTCACCGAAAATTTAACAAACATGTCGCCTCGCACTTCCTTGAGCATCGCTAAGTAGCTAGGCTAGAATTCTTTCGTGAACTGTCTGATTAAATCTGTGATCGTCGTCGCAACCTCGTTGCTAGTGGGGGACTCAAACAGGCCACGAGGAGACAATTTAATGATCTGCCTCTGTTTCTGGTCAGTGGGTGCCTGCGCACCTTTGGAGGTGCCCCTAGTTGGGCGCGGCTGCGTGGCAGTGAATACTTATGATGCTGGAGTCTCTGTCGGCCTCCGGCTCGGGCCAGCTCCGGTGGAACCCGCGGAAGATGGGGGTCTAGCCCTAGATCCTGACGCAGTGGGCGCGACATCAGCGTCATCAAAAGAAAGGCGACGATGTAGTGAAGGAGTCAACGATGTACATGCGTTGGGGGCCGCGGCATCGCGACTACGACCGCCATGTGTGATAACTACACGAGGTCCAAGACTACCTCGACCACTAGCAGCAGGGGGAACAGCGGGAATATCGGGAACATCGGGTACATCGGGAACATCAGAAGGACTCGTACGTTGTGGACCAGTGCCAGTCCGACGGCGACGACTGCCTGAGATGTCGAATATATGCTAGAAAACTACGAATAATTATCTAAGTTAGATGATTGAGAAAGATTCCCTAAAGTTCAATCGTTACTAAGTTAAAAAAAAACCCCTAAAGATCATCT
Source organism: Linaria vulgaris (assembly GCA_948329865.1). NCBI lineage: Eukaryota > Viridiplantae > Streptophyta > Magnoliopsida > Lamiales > Plantaginaceae > Linaria > Linaria vulgaris. The sequence goes on along the minus strand of OX415249.1, from coordinate 146,329,069 downwards.
ATACTAAGTTATTAAGATCCCCTAAACATTATTTGTTCTAAGTTATAAAGATTCTATAAAGGCATTATTTCTAACTTATAAAGTTACATTAAATTAACTAAACTAACAATTTAACATGCATTTAAATTTAGAAAATAACAATAAATAAGCTAAACTAAATAATAATACATTAAATTACCTAAGCTAACATGTATTTAACTAACAATTTAACATGTAATAAACATTCTCTAAAAACATTATTTCTAAGTTATAAACATCCCCTAATTGCATTACTTCTAAGTTATAAATATTTCCTAAAGGAATCCTTGTTGTTATAAAAACTTTCTAAAGAAATTATCTCGAAGATATAAAGATTACCCTAAATGCACTTTCTAAGTTATAAAAGACCACTTACATGCACAATTTCTAAGTTATAAGGACCACCTAAATGCACTATTTCTAATTTATAAAGATTTCTTAAAGGCTTTATTTCTAAGTTTAACATTAATTAAACTAACCTAATAATATAACAATTATAAATATTACTAAAAATTAAATATACAAATATAATTAAAAAACTAGAGAGAGAAATAATTAAAAGAGAGAGAGAGAGAAGACTTACATTGGTGTGAAATGAGAGAGGAGGAGGGGGGTTTATATAGAAAACTCCCCCTCCATCCGCGACCGCCCAGCGGTCGCGGATGCTAGGCGGACATGCCGCTGGCGGGAGAACTTCCCGCCAGCGGCATTTGCGACCGCTGGGCGATCGCGGATGCGCACGTGCCATTCACGACCGCCAGGCAGTCGCAAACGCGGCGCATCCGCGACCGCCCAGTGGTCGCGGATGGCAGTCTGCAGATCGTTGGGCGGTCGCCGATGGTGGCGACCGCCCGGCGATCGCGAGGTGGCGGTCACGGATGACCGCCAATTCTTGTAGTGATTTTATTGTTAAATTTCTAATCTAGCCTTAAAATTAAGTAGAATCTTTAATTATAATAATTGTGGTGATTGGTAATTTAGTTACCCAAAATTTTTGAAGTTTCTAGATAAATTATCTATCCTGTTAATCTTTACTCATTAAGTTATTTGCTCCACCATACAAATTAAAATAAATTATTAATCACATTATAACTTGGAACCGCGTGTCGGCGTTTCTAGTATATATATATATATATATATATATATATATATATTGCTCTAGTATATATTTTGCATCTTATGCTTTCTTAGAATAAACGCCATATTTTTTTCTATTTAAATTCTAGTACACTCTGTAATCAAACACACAAAAGCAGAGAACAATTCGTCTTTCTACAAGTTCTAACATATGTAGCTTTTAATCTACTAGTGCCTATAAGCGGCTATAATGTTAGTACTTGGTCAATTGCAGTTTAGTCCCTGTATGTTGAGATTTTTTATTTTTGCCTCTTTAACTTTTTATTATTTACTTTTGGGCCTCATGGTAAATTGTAACACAACCCTTCAAATTTTAGATTTTTTAATTTTTGCCCCAAAGGTTTTTGTTATTTGGTTTGTAAATTATAGAAAAATCCTTGCGCCTTTGAACTCTTTCACTTTTGTCCCTAAAGTTTTCTGTTATTTGCTATTAAGCTTCATAGTAAATTGTAACACAGCTTTGTTATTTGACTTGTGAATTTCAGAAAAACCCTTGCACCTTTGAACACTTTCACTTTCGCCCCTAAAATTTCTTATTGTTTGCTTTTGGGCTCCATGGTAAATTGCAGAACAATCATTATGGTTTTTACCTCTTTTACTTTCGCCCCTAAAGTTTCATGTTATTTGTTAATGGGCTCCATAGTAAATTGTAACACAGTTCTTCAAGTTTTAAATTTTTTGATTTTTGCACCAAAAGTTTTTGTTATTTAGCTCATTTTGTTGTCCATCTTTCTTTGTTTCAATTTTGCCCTTGTAAGTTTAACTAACTACTATGTTATGTTATATTATGTCTATTTATATGTACTATATCTATAAATTGCTACGATTTTAGTCCTGTAATTTGGTATGCCCCTATATTGCTCATGATATTTCATGTAATTACTTTACAATATAATGAAGCTCAAACACCAAGAAAATGGGTGGTCGCAATTGTAGACTTTGTTGCGTAGATTTTGTGGTGGGCCTCGTCGGAGGCGTGTGATGTAGTGGTGATGATATGCGCAGTCGGAGGGGCCGAATGTAGTGGTGGTTATGCAAGTCGTCGGGGGCATATGATGTGGTGGTGGGAGCTTGGTTGCGACGTGCTGAAAGAAAATTGATTCAACCGTTGGGCAGAGGAAGCTGTGGGGCAGCAAGGGCGGGGGTGCAGCGGTAGAATTGGAACCATCAGAAGAGGTAGTGTCGTGCGTGTTGAGGTTTAATAATTTATGATTATTCACATAAATACGGTCAACCATAGTAGATTAATTTATGATTTATTATTGCTTTATATATAGAAATAATAAATGATTTTTTTTTTGAATTTTAATCTTATTTACTAGTTTATTAAAAGAGCATATAGTTGCACATATGTTCAATAACATATACTATACCTTCTTTTTCATAATAATATCCAAATGCTTTTTTGAAAAGTGTTGGAAATGCTTAAGTTATGATAATTATATCAACTAATAGCATAACGCCCTTATTTGAAGGTACATAAATAAGGGTACGAGACTACGAGTCCCATCTACTTTAACCTTACCTATGTACCAATTCGTAACACGTGTCCACATAATCTTTTAGCAACACCACGTGTAATTTGAAACCAACGTGTCTAAACCTCAAAACTCTTTTATAGCAAAAACTCAACACACATTAGTTCACATCAAAACTTAACAAAACCACAAAAAAGAACTCAGAAATCTAAAAAAAATAAAATGGCAGGGAATGAAGATTGGAGAAATAATGCGGACACGCACAAGATGAGCTCGGAGGAGGTGAAGAGGACCGGCGTCGACGGCTCCAAGCGACCACCGGGAAGTAATCCCGGCGGCGTACTCCACCAGCGGCGAAACATGCCATACAGTTTGACCACGATGACTCTCGCCGGACTAGCCGTGATAGGCAGTGTTTGGTATTTCACTATTTATACCAAGAAAAAACCCGAGGCTAGTGCTCGTGACGTCGCGCGTGTGGCCGTCGGGGTGGCGGATCCTGAAGAGACTCGGCCTCGTAAATAGTGGAGCTCTTTATGTTGTCACTGTTTTTCTATTCTGGCTTTTCGTGCTTAAGTTGTTCCTTTTAGTTGAAATATTATTCTACTTATGCCTTGAGCAAAATTTACTTGGACTAGTTTGTGGAATATAATGGTGACTTATAGTTTTGGATATTATTGCAACAACTGTTCGGATTAATTAGCTTGCAATATATTGGTTTTTGAGACCCTTTTCTGGGTCCTAAATCTAGTTTTTGTTGTAGTGAATGGTGACTTATAGTTTTGGATATTATTGTAACAACTGTTCGGATTAATTAGCTAACATGTAGATCACTGCTGATGCAACACGAAGTTAATGTAATTATTAATTAGTACACATCATGTTTTTTCACCAAAAAGTGAAATGTAAGAAAAAGGAAACTTTTGCTTACTGGCTGATGATGCTTGATGTTGTCAATATCACGAGTAAAACGCGGTGGATCTTTTGCAAACATTACGACTAACACGCATTGAGCTTTTATAAATTTCGCTAGCGATGTATATATATGTTTGCGAGAGACAAATCATTTTTGTAGAGACTAATCAAGTATACGGTGTATTTTGGGAAGAGGTGGATCTACTTTAATTTGTCGAGGCTAAGTAGTGCAATGAAACATTTTTATTTTGTTAGAAAACATTGGAGAAAAGATTCCTAATGCTTGAAAACTGTGCACATTATTACTACGTGTAATACGTAACAGCAAACGATACAAAATTTGGGAGTCGGCTAATCTTTGTGAGAGCGTGAGGGCCTCTTAACAAGAAAATAACATTTTACATATTTGTTATTTTATTCACTCTTTATCCAACAAAATCATCCCCTATTTGTAATTCCAAAACTATACATCTTAGACTTATGTATTGTGCCATTTTAGGTGGATAAAACTATTACTTTAAATTAAGCTAGTCAGTCGATTTGTGAGTACGCGCAATTAATCAAAAGACTCTGAAATTGAGCATTAAGTCTGACGTTAAAAAGTAAAAACAAGACGCGTTAAAAAGGATAATTAATCTACCTCAGCAAAAAAGAACCCGATAGGACAAAAAAGAGTAGTGTATTGAGGTTCGTACGGTTCGCCTAATTAAGCCTTGCAAAAATGGAGGACATAAGCTAGAGCAGGATACATGCATTGATGCATGGTTGTATTTATATTTAGAGCAAAATCTTTAAGAATAAAGCAACATATTTAGTAGATATACAATTTTATCCATTCTAATTTCTAAATCAACAAACTAGTTTATCTTTTATTCTTACTTAACTTACAGTAGACCAAAAATATGCATCTTCTTGAATATTAATATGACTAAAATTCTCCTTGTACAAATACCACCTTAATCAGAAAGGACGAAAAAGAACAAAGAAAACATACAAGCAATAAATTCTCTATTTATCTTTGTACACTTTTGTTTTGTGCCATGTCTATGTATAGATAAAGTATGGGAAAATGTATAAGGACCCCCTTGTGTTAGTGAAATTATTATGTTCACGGTGAGTCGATATACATCAATTGGTTATTTCTATAAAAGATTATGAATTATTATTTTCTTTAATTTAGCAAATCGTTAATCTCAACACTTGATTATACTACGCCATTAACATTTTGTTGTACTCGTAAATTTTTTTCCCCTGGGGTAATCACTAAACTCTTTTGAATTATCTTTCTGTTGTAAAATTTTCAAAAAATCATGTACCAAATCCCCCTTTGTGTTGAAAAATAATACGAAAAAAAATATTATGAAAATAGAAGAAGGCAATAATAATAAATCAACCTCAGAAGAAAGACGGAAAAGACAAAAAAAAAAAAAAAGAGCAGTGCGGTTCGTACATTTCAAAAAAAAAAAAGGTAACCAATCCCTATTGGATAAACACTATACAGTACTCCTACACTACACTGCTCTCTGCAGTCCACCATTAACAGATCAAAAAGAAAAACTACATTTTTCACCTTTTTTACTTATCCATTCAAAAAAGGGTCTCCAAAAAAGTAGATAACTTTTATAATGGAGAACAATTCCTCTGCTGCTGAAATGGAATATTCCGGTAAACAATAAAAGATTCTCTGCTTCACAGTGGTGGTGTTATTATACTTATCCCCTTTTATTTTATATTTTGGATAAAGGGGTTCGTGGATACTTACTAGAATTGCTAATCAACACGAAAGTTTGTTTTTTGATTATGTCAGTTATAGGCCAAGATTCTTGTTGTTTATTATTATAATAATATCTTTTCCATTAGTTTAGTATTAATGCTTTTCAATCTTATTATGGTTGTGGTGTATGTGGACCAATGGGTTTTTTTACTGAAGTAGCTTATGTGTTTAAAGTGAGCTACCTGTCTCTTTTGTAATATATTGTTTTGTGTTGAAATAGAATAAAGGTTTGGATTTAAGCAATATGGTGGTGTGTTATAGTTATGCCAAACAGTTGAGTACCATTAGTTGCTATCTATATGGTTGGTAGAGTTGTGTTGGGAGTCTCTTGGAGTAGCATATTCGTAGCTTATTCGTTGGTGTTCCATTTGATGTAGGTATTGCTGAGGGAGAGGAGCTAAAGCTGAATGCAGGGCTGGAGACGGGTAATACTAACGGAACAGAAGATCAGAACGTAGATGATACGAATACTGATGCAATAGAGTTCTCGACTTCTGAAGTTGAGAAACTCATGCAGTCTGCTAATGTTGGTTGTCACTCTGAAAATGCTAACCGCTTGGCGAGGATGCTTCTTGATCAGGTAGATGTGGATGAGACGGGACTAATGGATGTGCAGGTAACTGTTAATAGTACTTGCGGAGAAGAGGATGTTCCTTTTGTTGGTCTAGCCAGTGTATTCAATGGTGTTCCGATCATTGGATATCCTATTGAAGTTGAAAAATTTTGTGACACTTCTGAAAGTATGGAAACTGGTGATCATAAGTTCTTAGATGGTGAAGGGAGTAAAGTTCAACCACTTGTTTGGAGGAGATCAAAGAGAACTCCTGTCTGTTACGTCACTAATTCACTCTCTTCTGCTTCGAGGGACTCAAAGGCTGGGAAGTTGAGTAAGAATGCTGATAACTTGATTCCACTCCCCAGGGAAAATGGTGTGCTGGTGAAAGAGGGTTCGTTTGATAAGCTTCTGAAGAATCCATGTGAGTTCAAGCGAGGAAGAGCAGCATCTCTAGCAACTTGTGTTCCTGTGGAACGTATATTCAGTAATATCATGGCAGCGATTGGTGGAGTATAGTCTTAAGCTGAAAGTATTAACTTCTGTGGTGTATATAGTTTTTGAAATCGGTGAGGAGATGTTCTTGTCATAACCTCGTTTTCACTTAGATCGTGCTATTTAAGCTCTTTTAGTCAACATCGGTAGTATTGGTATCCATCTATAGGTCTTTTGACTGCACTAGTTTTTGGTTAGGATGCACATGTTGTAGGTTGTGCAGCATCATGTGGACGTTAGCCTGTTACGAGTAGTATTATAGCTAGAGATGAGTTGCAAAATGTGTCTCATGCGTTTCTGAGATATCTTAACACTATCTATTGCACTTGTCTAGTTATGCACTCAAATTTTGTATGATTCTGCAATCTCCTGAAGTTGCATATCTGCTTGGAATCAGCTGTATTTAATAGCAATCGGCAAGCTACATTGAAGAAGATTCCTTTTCGTTCTGATGAAACTTGATATATCTTATACATCAGGTTGTTACTATAAGTAAAATTGTCTTCTAAACGCCAAATCCTGCTGGTATGTGAGTCATTAACCTCTTCTTGAATCGTTGGCCTGTGTTAACTTTTCTGCATAACGTAATTTGTTGGTTGTACATGATTAAACTTGAACACCAGCTTCCGTAGATTACTGAAATATGCAGGTTATGGACTTGATCAATCTAACGAATAGTGTGGGTCCATTAAACTCTTCTGAACTCTCCCTTATCTCGTTGCAATATCCCCCAACCTCCAAACAAAAATGGTTTCATCAACACGCTTCAATATGGTAAGAAACCGATGTACATTCTTCCGGCTTTGAGAAAAACAAAATCTCCGCCAGAACATTGTATATAGCTTTGGACTCCCGGTGTGATTCATCTGCCGCTAGAAACTCATGAAACTCACCCTCCACCTCTATTAAACTAGACCCCCGGGTCTTCTTTATACCTTTATCCCTCATTAAACTTCTTGCCATTCTCACATCTCCCCATTTCCTCTTATTGGCTAACAAGCTCGCCAAAAGCACGTAAGTCCCACTGTCTTTTGGTTCCAACGTCATGAGCTTCTCCGCCCCAAGTTTTCCCAACTCAACATTTCCGTGCATCCTGCAACCATTGAGAAATGCACCCCAAACACCTTCATCCGGTTCCATGGGCATCGATTTTATCAATTCATACGCTTCCTCCAGGAGCCCAGCTCTCCCGAGTAAATCACTCATGCATGCATAATGTTCCATTGCAGGAGTTAATCCAAATAATTCCATGCTGTTAAAATAATCCCAGCCTTTCTTCACTAATCCACCATGAGCACAAGCTGATAGGATACCAACCAACGTGATATCATCAGGCTTGAACCCGACTTTTGCTATATGTTCGAAAAGACTGAGAGCTTTATCTGCATGACCATGCGAGGCATAAGCCACAATCATTGAGTTATACGTCACCAAATCTTTCCTCTTCATTTCATTAAAGATCTCTCTTGCCGCAACAATGTTACCACATTTAGCATACATATCTATAAATGCATTGCCTAGTATAACAGTGAGCGGGAATCCTTTTTGCTTAAGATAGTAATCGTAAATTCGTTGGCCAATATCCATGTGACCAGATTGAGCACAAGCAGAGAGGACCGAAACCAAAGTACTCTCCATGGGATTCAACCCTTCTATCTCCATTTTATGAAATAGTCCCAAAGCCTCTGTTGGCTTACTGTTTTGCGAGTATCCTGCAATCATCGTATTCCAAGAAACGACGTTCCTTTCAAGCATCTCATCAAAAAACTCACGAGCCATTTCAACCTCCCCATTTCTCGCATACCCATTTATCATACTCGTCCACGAAAACACATCCTTCTCTTCCATCCTCTCGAAAACCTCTCTACCCTTGGCTAAACCTCCACACTTCACATACATATCCAACATAGCATTCATCATATTCAAACTAAACACAACACCCCTCGTCTCCGCAACCCCACGAATCCTCTCCCCAACTCCCAAATCCCCCTTTTGAGCACAAGCCGAGAACACCGCCACCATCGTCACCTCATTCGGCTCCGTCCCACTCGCACACATTTCATCAAACACCTCCAAAGCACCATCAACCGCCGCGTTCCTCACGCACCCATCGATCAAACTAGTCCAAGAAACCACATCTCTCACTTCCCCACCCTCGTAAAAAACTCGCCTCGCGCAACCCAACTCCCCTCTCTCGCAATAAAACCGAATCAACCCATTCCTCACAACCACATCCCCTATAAACCCTACCTTCCAAATCCTACAATGCACCATCTCCCCCACTCCAATATCATCCAACCCCTCACAAGCTTTCACCCCAAAAACATAACTCCTCTCATCCATCTCCAAATTTTCCTTAACCATTTCACTAAAATATCGAAAACCCGTGTCGAATAACGAATTTCTAACACAACCCCTGATCATGGTGTTCCAGATATAGGCATTGGGTTGGGGGATTTGGGAGAATAGGGTGGTGGCATGAGTAAAGTTTCCTTTTTTATCAAGTGCAATGAATGATAAGAGCCTGCTGACAGGGAAGAGGTGATGTATGAGGCCAGTGCGAGTCATCTGAGCTTGTATTTGCTTTGCGGTTGACATTGAATTGCAGGATTCTATGAGGAGAAGAGTTGGGTGTCGGATTTTGAGGTTTGGGTTTGTTGTTGAGTTCCATTTTGGGGAGTTTGAGGATGAATTTCTGATGAATTGAAAGGAAAAATGGTTTCTTGTTTGCTTCATATGAGGAGGAATATGTGTTTTGTGGTTTGTAAGTTGTAGTGTTTGAATTAAATCAATAAATCATGTGTGCCAAATGCTTTTTAAGCCTACTACACTTCAGTTTCTCGATTGCTGGAAACCGAACGGATACGACACCACATAGATACGGTAAGATAGATTTTAAAAACTAAAAATATTTAGTACCTAAGTGTCCGACACGGTGTTACATGACGACACAAGATACAATACAGACACGTGTGATTTTTAGAGTCGCTACAATACAGACACGTGTGATTTTTAGAGTCGGCAACGTGGCGCCTGAGTACTTAGGTATATATACTTTCTTTTTTTTAGAAAGTGATCTTTGGGTGATATTCTGTAACACGATGGACTACAATTGATCTACCAATTGTAAAATAAACTTTTATAGAACTCATAAAAATTAGGGGAGTTCACTAGTTTTGATTTTGGTACAAATTCCAAATTTCCAAGTTTATGGAGAATATGAGAATTTACTTTTATCGATTTCTTTTATTTGATACAGTTAGAATATGTCATATCTATTCTATTTTTGAGTCAAACAAATCTCGATCCTTTGTTTTTTTCAAACACTAAGACGAAACTCTACATGATTCGTACCGACAACATATTACTACGTCTTCATCACAACAACGCATTCGTAATAAAAAATACTTGTATCACATTCGTCATACAAACTACAACATGTATAGACTCATCTTCTGATACATTTATACCTCATTCTCTAACACATCCTTTATACTAGTCATCAATTCAACTTACACTTGTAAATAAAACCCACCACGGGGCATTCATGCAAAAGCACACAAATTATGGGAAATGATAAGATTTCTTACACATATATACCCTCATTCTTTGACACCTCCATCATACTAGTCATGAATTCAACTTACACTTGTAAAAATTACCACACCTCGCGGCCTTCATGTTGTATGAAGAAGAGTGTATTAGTTTTGTCTGGAAAACCGATCCCATCCCGAAGAAAACAACGATGAATTTGTATGTTGTATTCTTTTCTGTAAGAAATTGTTAGTATTATTATGTTTTTACGAGTGATTTGGTATGGAGTGTGATTGTGTTGTTGTTGAAGTTGTGGGAATTGTTGTTGTAATAGAAAGAAGTGGGACTCTTCGTTCTCGTAGGAATCGTCCATTCCCTCCTCCTAAAATAATGTGTAAAAAAAATTATCGATTTCCATAGTTTGTGTATTTTTGCATGAAGGCCACCGGTGAATTTTTGCTAAAAGTATAAGTTGAATTGGTGATTAGTATGAGGGGTGCGTCAAAGAATAAGATTTTACATGTGTAAGAAATCTCAATTTTTTCCATAGTTTGTGTGTTTTTGCATGAGGGCCACGTGGTGAGTTTTATTTTTCAAATGTAAGTTGAATTGATGACTAGTATGAGGGAGGTGTCAAAGAGTGAGGATATATATACATGTGTAAGAAATCTTATATGTTTCTATAGTTTGTGTGATTTTGAATGAAGACCACGTGGTGGGGTTATTTTTACAAGTGTTAATTGAACTGATGACTAAGTATGAGGAAGGTGTCAAAGAATGAGGTTATAAACGTGTCAGAAAATGAGTATATACATGTTGTAGTCTGTATGACGAGTGTGATTTTAAGTATTTTTTTAAGGGATAAAAACATCGTGTCCTTGAACTATGCACGTTTTTGCGACTTGCACCATAAATAAATTTAATAAGCGTTTTGCCCCTTAAATTATGCATATCTGTTCGATTTGCCCCTTCAATGGATTTTCCGCCCATTTTTTGTCGGAATATTCCCCGTTCGATGTGTTTTTTCGCCTACTTTTTGTCATCAACTACAAAAATACATCTAGTACAATACATATGAGTCAGGTAAAGGGAAATATTCCGGCAAAAAATGGCCGAAAATACACTGAAGCGGCAAATTGCTTTTCTAGCTATTTTTGGCCGAAATACCCCGTTCGAGGTGTTTTTTTTTTCCAACTTTTTATCATCAACTAGCATAATACATCTAATACAACACATATGAGTCGGGTAGGGGAGAATATTCCGGCCAAAAATGACAAAAAATCCACTGAAGGGGCAAATCGAATAGACGTGCATAGTTTGGGGGCAAAAAGCTTATTAAATTTGTTTAGGGTGCAAGTCGCAAAAATGTGTATAGTTAAGGGGCTTCATGTTTTTATCCCCTTTTTTAATTACGAATGTGATGTTGTTACGAAAACGTGCAGTAATATATTATCGGTACAAACCGCGTAGTAATACGTTAACCTTTAGGTATTATAATTAGGCAGAAATGTCAAAAATGCCTGTTATCTTTTGTCCACTTTACTTTTTGCCCGTTATCTTTTTTAGCTGTCGAAAATGCCCGATATCTTTGTCAAAAATGCTCGATTCACTGTTTCGCTGCCAACTTGAAGAATCGTGTCCTACGTGGCAAAACCGCGTTCAACGTGTCAATTTTTTTTTATTACACCTGGAATCTTAAAAAAAAATTAAAAATAAAAAAACTTAAAAATTAACAATTAAAAAACTTAAAAAAAAAACTTGAAAAACAAAACTTGAAAATAAAAAAAAATACAAAAAGGGTCGTCTCTTCCAACCCCCCCCCCCCCCCCTGTAGAACTTGAAATCTTTCGCTTTCTTGGCGAGTGTTCGTCTATCACCCAACAGTCACCGGCGCACCTCCACCCCACAGTCACCGGCCGGAGCTCGCGTGAAGCAGCGGATGATTGAAGAAGCGTGAAGCAGCGCAATCGTCTCTTCCAACCCCCCCCCCCCACCCAACACCCGCCGGCGCACCTCCACCCCACAGTCACCGGCCGGCGCACCTCCACCCCTTGGAGACATCGATTATCAAGGGATTAGGAGATCTGGTAATTAGTTAAATTAAGGCGCTGCTTCACGCGAGCTCTTCAGTCATACGCCGGCCGGTGACTGTGGGGTGGAGGTGCGCCGACGGGTGTTGGGGGGGGGGGGGGATTGGAAGAGACGACCGCGCTGCTTCACGCTTCTTCAGTCATCTGCTGCTTCACGCGAGCTCCGGCCGGTGACTGTGGGATGGAGGTGCGCCGATGACTGTTGGGTGGGGGGGGGGGGGGTGTTGGAAGAGACGACCCTTTTTGTATTTTTTTTATTTTCAAGTTTTTTTTAAAATTTTTTTAATTGTTAATTTTTAAGTTTTTTTAGTTTTAATTTTTTTTTAAATCAAAATTATAATATTTTGTTTTTTAATATATGTTTTTTTTATAATATAGTTAATTATATAAAAATATAAAATGAAAAAAAAAAGATGACATGGTAGCCACGTATGACGCGATTGAATGATTTGACGGACAAATGACAATGAACAGTGAATCAAGCATTTTTGACAAAGATATCAGGCATTTTCGGCAGCTAAAAAAGATAACGGGCAAAAAGTAAAGTGGACAAAAGATAACGGACATTTTTGACATTTATGCCTTATAATTATACATTCAACTTAGATTATAACAATTAACAGAGTATGAAAATTAAAAAAGTCCTCAGACCCAAATATTTATGTACTTTTTATTTATTAATAAAACGGTGGATTATGTCATTAATATTCTGAGATCTTCTCCTATATATAAAACTCAACCATGCATATCATATCAGTACTCATAATCATTGTCAAAATTTTCCAGTAAAAGAAACATAAAAGTTATCTTTTTGCTTCGAAAATGTCGTCACTACTTACAGATCTCGTAAACCTTAATCTCTCCGAATCCACTGATAAGATCATCGCCGAATATGTCTGGTGAGAACCAAAGAAAAAAACAAAACCACTCTTCTTTGTTACCTAAATAAAGCAGAAAGATATATAATTTGCAATAACTCACCTTGAAGGACAAATTAATGTTAAACTTGATGCTTATGGAAGTCTTTATTGGCTGTAACTAAATTCATTTAAAGAATGTCACTCACTCTTCTCATTGTCACCTCTTGTTTCTCCCATTAAACTTATCTTGCTTAAGTTGATGTCATTGCTAAGTTGATATATTAATCCATAATTTAGTAAGATACTTCTTTTTGATGTGGTAATGTGGATGAGATTACAAATGAAGTTGTGGTGTAAATTTGTTGACAGGATCGGTGGCTCTGGAATAGACCTCAGGAGTAAAGCAAGGGTAAGTGAACTACAAAATTTATTCTTGTTTTTTTAACTGCCGCGGTTTTGTATTTGAGTTTCTGAAACTGTTTGGTGTTTGCAGACTATCTCTGGACCAGTGACTGATCCATCAAAGCTCCCCAAGTGGAACTATGACGGATCCAGCACCGGCCAAGCTCCCGGAGAGGACAGTGAAGTCATCCTTTAGTAAGCACAATTTGTCGTCGTCATATTCTTCTTAAAGTAGTTACAAATACTAATGTATTTTACGTGGTAATTCAAACAGCCCTCAAGCAATATTCAGAGATCCATTCAGGAGGGGAAGGAATATCCTGGTCAAATCTTTATACGACGTTTCAATTAATCGCAGCGAAGTAGTGTGAGTTCTGATTGTTGTTCTGTTTGTGTAGGTCATGTGCGACGCCTACACGCCAGCTGGTGAGCCTATTCCAACCAACAAGAGAAATGGTGCCGCTAAGGTTTTCAGCCATCCTGATGTGGCCTCTGAAGAACCATGGTATTGAAACGTTATATCATTTTATTTAATTATGTCACAAGTTCACAACACAGGATCGTGCAGTCGTTTTATTTGTTTACCTTTTCTGGATAGGTACGGTATTGAGCAAGAATACACCTTGCTGCAGAAGAATGTCAAGTGGCCCGTTGGATGGCCTAACGGAGGTTACCCGGGACCTCAGGTGATTATCATCACAATGACTCTAACTAATAGTTGTATTCTCTTACCTCGAGGCCTTCGTCCTGTTTCTTGTCTTATTATGATAAGTGACTCGTGATACTCAAACTAGTATGGAAACCTGTAGGAGTTTAGTACCAATTGCCTTTTACACCGGTTTTGACCCCGTTTGTTGCATTACATGTAGGGACCATACTACTGTGGTATTGGAGCGGACAAAGCTTTTGGACGTGATATAGTTGATGCCCATTACAAGGCATGCCTCTACGCTGGAATCAACATAAGTGGCATCAATGGAGAAGTGATGCCTGGTCAAGTGAGTTGTCCGCAAAACGCCTTCATTAACATTTATTTCGTCTATTGATTCTTCATTCTAAAATTTTATTGGAATTGTGTATTGTATGGTATTCAGTGGGAATTCCAAGTTGGGCCAGCTGTTGGCATCTCCGCAGGAGACGAGTTGTGGATAGCTCGTTACATCTTGGAGGTACTTCATTAGAAAATTTGTGAAGAATGAGTATTTATGTAAAATTACTAAATTTGCTGAAATTTGTACAACTATTGACAGAGGATCACTGAAATTGCTGGAGTCGTAGTATCATTTGATCCCAAGCCTATCGAGGTGTGTACTTCTACTCAGTCTTAGCTTGGCTCTTAACACTGATTTTCGATTGTTCTTTGCCTTTTGAACACCAGGGTGACTGGAATGGATCTGGTGCTCATTGTAATTACAGGTAATTTCTTCAATATTTATACTAGTAGCCTATAATTCTTACTCGATGATCGAGTTCGCCTCGTGGGATTATGTTGATGTCACTAAATTCACTATTTCGATGAATTGTTTTTAGCACCAAATCAATGAGGCACCAGGGCGGGTATGAAGTGATCAAGAAGGCTATCGAAAAGCTCAGTCTCAGGCACAATGAGCACATTGCTGCCTACGGTGAGGGCAACGAGCGCCGCCTCACTGACAAGCACGAGACTGCCGACATCGGCACCTTCACATGGGTGAAATCCGTTCTCCATGCTTTCGATAGTCACCAAAATCCTTTTTGTTTAAGCCGGGACAATAATTTTAATTTGTGCTGATTTGATATATAATTTTCAGGGCGTGGCGAACCGTGGCACGTCTGTTCGCGTGGGACGAGACACACAGAGAGAAGGGAAGGGATACGTTGAGGACAGGAGGCCAGCTTCGAATATGGATCCTTATGTTGTTACCTCCATGATTGCAGAGACAACCATTCTTGGAAAGCAATAAGCGTTATTAGTAGAAGCGTTATAAGAAGTTCTGATATGTTACTATGAGAATACTTACTTCCGTTTTCCTTTTTTTCTTTTTTTATAATTGTTGTTTATAGTTTTATACTGACTTTAGAAAAACCCACTTTATGTATACATAGGTTAAAAAATAATTCATAAAAATGGCGAGCGAGAGCCCGCTAATAGATCCGTCCATGTATATAACCCACAAAACCCACCTCATTCAGCCGTTGCTAACTGCGATTGAACGTTTTGTGTCTGTTCCTATAGGTTTGTTGTTGTGCTTCAGCTGTTTCCTATTTTCGTGTTTATGTGGATTCATTACGAGAAAAACATTCTGGACTTGTTGATTTTCTCAACCTTTATACCGGTTTGATGTTGTGATGTTTGAATAAAACAAGTGTGTCTAGTCTTTTTAAGGTTACAACACTAAATACGTTCAATTTCTCAGTTACTGAAAACAGACACGGATACGACAAGACAGAGATACGGTGTCATATATTTTGTTTAAAACATTCCAAACACTGGAGTGGCTGTCACAGTGCCAGACATCCTGATAGAAGACACGTTATGTATATGTAATTTTTTGTAGTGTTGATGCAACGTACCACCCGAGTAATTAAGTATATAATTATAGAGAACTTTTGGGTGATATTGTGTAACACAATGGATTACAATTGATCCCGCAAGTATAAAATACCTGAGTAATTGAGTATATATGTGTGTATTTTATAAAGAGACCTCTGGGTGACATTGTGTAACACAGTGGATTGCAATTGAACTACCAATTATATAATAAAATATTTAAGAGTCATTAACAATTAGGGGAGCTCACTAGTTTTGATTTTGGTAAAACTCTAAATTCCCATGCTTTTGGAGAATTTGAGAATTAACTTTGATAGCATTTCCTCTATTTGATGTGGTTAGGAAAGGTCATATAAGACCATGCTTAACGGTTTAAAGAGTCGCGTTCAACGTCTTTGAATCAACGAGTGAGCCCTACAAACTGATAAATCGTTTCATTTGAAAGAAAAAGTCGAGTCCAGCCTCCGCTCTCAAAGACTCTGGCATTAAATCTAGAAGATCAAATTCAGTTTTTAAATTTCCAGGCTATGTATCTTGTCTTTAGAAGTAGAAGTTGAATAATAGAAAAATCCTTCTGACCTTCTCTTTCAAATGAAATGTCAAATTTAGGGTACGTGGTATTCTTGATTCTTCTATGTCTAGTCAAAGGGTGTTAAGAATACTCAGAGATGGAATTCAATGGTGCCAGAAATTCTACTACACCTACCAAATCAACTAAAATACATTATGTCATAATTTCATAAAACAGCCCTAACCACTCCAACTATTATAAACTTGTACCAATTCTTTTCAATGATCAAACGTCACTATATTTTTTTATTTAAAAAAAAAAAAGAATTCACCCAAAACATGAAATCGAACCCTTCCAACTTTATTAATAATAATAATCATAAAGATTTAAAATGTCTCAACGAAGAGAACAAAGCTCCAAGATATAAAGTCCAAACCGGATAAGTCACCAAATAGGATAAAATGCAAGTAAAAATTCTCATAGTAACCATAAATTAAAACCCGCTTCTTATCACGCATATACTAAAAACCTTATTGCTTTCCGAGAATAGTGGTCTCTGCAATCATGGAGGTCACAACATAAGGATCCATGTTTGAAGCTGGCCTCCGGTCCTCGAAGTATCCTTTCCCTTCTCTCTCTGTGTCTCGTCCCACACGAACAGACGCCCCACGGTTCGCCACACCCTGAAAAAATTTACGTCAAATCAGCACAATTTAAAGTTGTTACAGCTTATGAAAAAGATTTTGGTGACTATCGAAAGCATGGTGAAGGGATTTTACCCATTTGAAGGTGCTGATATCAGCAGTCTCGTGCTTGCCAGTGAGGCGACGCTCGTTGCCCTCTCCGTAAGCAGCAATGTGTTCCTTATGCCTGTGGCTGAGCTTCTCGATAGCCTTCTTGATCACTTCGTAACCACCCTCATGCCTCATGGATTTGGTGCTGAAAGCAAATCACGAAATAGCGAGTTTTAGTGACTTTGAAGTTGTCCCACGAGGCGAAACTCCACCATCGCCCAATAATTCCAGATTATTAATATGAATATTGAAGAAATTACCTGTAATTACAATGAGCACCAGCTCCATTCCAGTCACCCTGGTGTTCAAAAAGCAAAGAACAAAATAATGACCAAATGGATCGAATAATCGAAATGCTTACATACCAAATTGTAGTGTTAAAAACAATGCCAGTTCATACCTCGATAGGCTTGGGATCAAAGGATAATACGACTCCAGCAATTTCAGTGATCCTCTGTCAACAGTTGTACGGATTTCAGCAAATTTAGTAATTTTTCATATATACTCAAATAATAACAAACTTTCTAAAGAAGTACCTCCAAGATGTAACGAGCTATCCACAACTCGTCTCCTGCAGAGATACCAACTGCCGGCCCCACTTGGAATTCCCACTGAATACGATACAATACACAATTCGAACAAATTTCAGAACAAAGAATCAATAGACGACGTAAATGTTAAGAATGTGGTTTATGTCAAACTCACTTGACCAGGCATCACTTCTCCATTGATGCCACTTATGTTGATTCCAGCATAGAGGCAAGCCTTGTAATGGGCATCGACGATATCACGTCCAAAAGCTTTATCCGCTCCAATACCACAGTAGTATGGTCCCTACATGTAATGCAACAAACGGAGTCAAAAACCATTGTAATAAAGGCAATCTGTATTAAAAACTCTCACAGGGTTTTATACTAGTTCAGAATCACAAGTCGCTGCTAAGAATCAAACAACAAACACGACGAGTGCCCCAAGGTAGAAAATAAGACAAATATATTGAATCTTTGTAATAATCACCTGAGGTCCAGGATAACCTCCATTGGGCCATCCAACAGGCCACTTCACATTCTTCTGCAACAAAGTGTATTCTTGCTCAATACCGTACCTATCCAGAAAAGGTAAACAAATAAAACGACTGCACGGTCCTGTATTGTGACATAATCAAATAAAATGATTTCATGTTTCCATACCATGGTTCTTCAGAGGCAACATCAGGATGGCTGAAAACCTTAGCCGCACCGTGTCTCTTGTTTGTCGGAATAGGCTCGCCAGCCGGTGTGTAGGCATCGCACATGACCTACACAAACAGAACAATCAGAGAACAGCATAAACACACTATAAATTCGTAGCACTGAAAAACCGATAATAAATTTGAAATGTCGTATAACAATCTTACCAGGATATTCTTTCCCCTCCTGAAAGGATCTCTGAAAATTGCTTGAGGGCTGTTTCAATTGCAAAGTAGAATGCATTAGTATGTTGATCAATAAAAAATTCCCGAAGAAAATCCGGTGCTTACTAAAGGATGACTTCACTGTCCTCTCCGGGAGCTTGGCCGGTGCTGGACCCGTCATAGTTCCACTTGGGGAGCTTTGAAGGATCAGTTACTGGTCCAGAGATGGTCTGTAAACACCAAACTATTTCAGTAACTTTAATACTAAAAGTAAACAGTAAAAAAACACGATTGCAAGATGAATCGGGTAGTTAATTCACCCTTGCTTTACTCCTGAGATCGATACCAGTGCCACCGATCCTGTCAACAAATTTACACCACAATGCTTTAGTAATCTCATCCAAATTACCAGATATAAAAAAAAAAAAAAAAAAAAAACATCTTACTAAACTAAGGATTAATATATCAACCTAGCAATGTCATCAATTTAATTGGAGAAAACAAGAGGTAAAATTAGAAGAGCGATTAACATTAAATGATTTTAGTTACAGCCAATAAAGACTTTCATAAGCATCAAATTTATCATTAATTTGACCTTCATGGTGAGTTATTGTAAATTATATATGTTTATCCTTTAATTAGGTAACAAAATTTATCTGGGCTGGACATAGATTTATATGCACGCTATCATACATTAAAAACAGATAGCAAATTATCCAAATAAATTTACAAATGAAGCATCACATATTAATGAATTCAAGAGAAATAGATTTATAAACAACACACCAAAATTAATAGTAATAAATCCCAGCCTTCAACATCATGATTAAATTGAACTGAAAACACACATACACACACACATAATATATATAGAGAGAGAAATAAGATTTAAATAAGACGATCTGCAGCCAGCTTAAATCTATCAATAAAACAATCCAAAAACTTCAGGCATATACATATAGAAATATATATATACACATCACACAGCTACATAATTAATTAATCCAAAAACAGAATGAATGCTATAAAATATTACCAAAAACCAAAGTTCCAATCTTTTCAATCCATCAACCAACCCCATTAAAAAAATTACAATCAGATCCTTCAAAAAATTACTTCACAAAGCAGATCTAACAAAAATAACAACATTAAACAACCCAAAAAAAGAACAAATAAAGAAAAAACAGAGCACCAGTATTCAACACAAAAAGATCAAAACTTTACAATATGGGATCAATACAAACAAACCCCACATCACTATTTCACTCTAGAATCAAATATCGAACACAAAAAAAAAAAAAAAAAACAAACAGAGCATAGTCAAAAAACAGAGCACAGTCAAAAAAATGGGTTCCTTTTTTTCTCACCAGACATATTCGGCGATGATCTTATCGGTGGATTCGGAGAGATTGAGGTTTACGAGATCTGTTAGAAGTGACGACATTATTGAAATAAAAAAGAAGGCAGCTTTTTTTTTCTTACTGTAAAATAGAACAATGATTATTATGCACAGGCAGAGGGTTGTTGAGTTTTATAGGAGAAGATCTCGGAATATTAATGACATAATCCAACGTAAGGGTTATTATTATTTAATGTTAATTGAAAAATAAATATATTTGTGTGTGTTGGTGGTACTTTGTAGTGTGTGAGGACTTTTCAATTTTTTTTCCTAAGTAAGTTGCATTGAATAAATTATTATCCAAAAGAAATATATAGTACGTTGAGTTTAACACTTGGAGTCCTATAATGATGCGATCTTTAGTATTCTACAAGGTTACACTAGTTGTCACGGAATAGATATATAATTAGATATTGGAGAATTACACCAACATTCTCTAATTATGAGGTAATTATAAGAGCACGTCTTCATTTTTTAGAAATTGCAAAAAACGTTTCTTCTGGTCATGAGAATTCGTGAAAACTACGATTGTAATGAACTTAAAAAATACATACATGTTTCGTTATGATAGTGAAAAATGGTACAATACTTTTATGGCTAACTTTAATAGGCGAATCATCACAATTTATTGAATATGAATTTATGTCTCTCGTAAAAACTAAAAGACTATCCATTGCTTATAAAATAAAAAATAAGCCCCACTTATTTTTTATTTTTAGAAAGATAGTAGTAAATTAAAAAATAAAGGATGTTTTTAAATTTTGGTTCTTTGTAATTCTTAGGCATAACACGAGGGTATAAATTTACATGTAACAAAAAAATTCAAACACAAGAGAAGTTCATGTCTTTGTACCTAAGGAGTGTTTGTGTCATTTTGTGATTCTCCGACTAAAACAATTTTGCGTGACGTGGTGTATTAAATGTATTGTTGCAATATATGTAATTATTTACTATTGAGAGGTGCATTAACTAGTTCGTTGAATATATTTGAAGTTGGAAACCGGGTGCATTAAATTAGTTTGTTATAATTCGTTGGAATAGTTGACGATTTTAGAAATTACAGATGTTAATCGATTACATAATAACTTTTTTGGTGGGGCCCAAATAACATGGAACGTTTGGCAATGAAATTGAGGATATGTTATTATTTCCCTACACTACGAATATAATAATACTTTGAGTTTTTAAGTTTTTCGATTTCATTCTTATTGGGTTGGTTCTCACTTTTCACTTTTTTGTTTGGTCAAAACTTACTTTTAATGGAATTTAATAAATACGGTGCTTATAATTGCAATTGTTTTTAGCACTTTTCAAACAATGTGGTAATAGTTTGATAAATATAGAAAATAATAGTAATTCTCCATGTATAAAGTAAAACGGACCATGGTCTATTATAATGTATTTCTTCATATTTTCATTTAAGCCTGAAAAGCATAAGTATTACACCATTTAAGTCCCCATGTTTCATCCCTTTTGTCCAATGATAGAGGCTTGTCGCCCACTCATGCTACAATTTCTATCGTGCGAGATCATACATGACTATAGAGAAACGAATAAGGTTGCAGATGGTTTGGCTAGCTTGGGTCATTCGCTATCGTTTGGTTTGCACAAATTTGCGAAACCTCCACCATCCATTTCATCACGACTTTGTAGGAGGAATGAGTTGGCGTTGTGTTCTTGAGTCTTAGGTGTTGTTTGGTTGCTGTGATGAGGTGAGATGAGGAGGTTTAATAACTTAAAAACTTGTTTGATTTGTATGATTATGCAAAAGGGCTTTTTGATTTAATAGCTGAGGCCCACTCCTTAACTCACTTTCTCAACTTAAATAATATCTACCCCCCCTGTTATTATTTTATCTCACTTTTTAGTCATCCAGCTCACCCGACGAAATGACTTATTTACTCATGTTTCTTCAATTTTAATCTTTTTATGCAGCAACAAGCCATAATTTAAAAATGTAATTAAAAAAATATAATTAAAAAAATGTAATTAAAAAAATAAAATTAAAAAATGTAATTAAAAATGTAATTAAAAAAACGTAATTAAAAAATATAATTTAAAAAATGTAATTAAAAATGTAATTAAAAAAATGTAATTAAAAAAAACGTAATTAAAAAATATAATTAAAAAATGTAATTAAAAAAATGTAATTAAAAAAATGTAATTAAAAAATTGTAATTAAAAAAATATAATTAAAAAAATTAATTAAAAATGTAATTAAAAAATGTAATTAAAAAATGTAATAAAAAATGTAATTAAAAAATATAATTAAAAAATGTAATTAAAAAAAATGTAATTAAAAAATGTAATTAAACAAATTAATTAAAAAAATGTAATTACAAAAAAATGTTTTACTTCAAATTAGTTAAGGACATAATTAATTATGAATATTGCTTGGGAGGTGAACGTGATATATTTCGAAAATATTTTTGGTGTATATTTTCTTAATATAATGGAGGCAATAAGGTAATTACATGCAATATCCAGAAATAGATGTTGC
This sequence comes from Linaria vulgaris, assembly GCA_948329865.1. Lineage (NCBI taxonomy): Eukaryota > Viridiplantae > Streptophyta > Magnoliopsida > Lamiales > Plantaginaceae > Linaria > Linaria vulgaris. The sequence continues at coordinate 146,306,686 of OX415249.1, read as the reverse complement.
ACATAACATGAACCAAACACGTTTTGTTAAATTAAGATAAAATAGTAACTTTATTAACTCTCCAAACAAACACGCTACTGTTACGCATATGAAATACAAGACTATTTTAACTGAGTAATAGTTAATCTACATATATAACTGTCTCTGCAACCAAACAACTCCTTAGAGTTTTGAGCTGTGCAATTTGGGCTTAGCCCCTCCCTTTGTAACAAAAAAAAAAAAAGAGTAAAAGTAATTATATGCTACTTTTAGATAAAATTGTGTATAAAGTATGTATGTATATTGTTGTATGCATACCAAATTGAGTAACTTATTATAATCTCCAAATAAATAGTTATCTCTAAGAAAAAGAATTTTACTTTCACATAAAGCTCAAATACTGGAATATAAAGTGGAGTATTTTATTACATACATAATAAATTACGTTTGAGTTTTAAAATGATTATAAATTGTCATAATAAAAAGAGTTATCTGTGCGGTGATGATCCTAAAGACCTAAAGGCCCAGAGTTTGTTTTTTGTTTGTTTGTTTTTTGTGTCGTAAAGCCCAGGTTATAAAATAATTATGATAAATGTAACAATTGTTGGTTGTGGAAAAGTTTCGTGAAAAGGTTAGTCGGGAAAAAGTTAAGTAAAAATAACTAAAAGTCAAAAACAGTATGCAATACACTACACGTCAGAGTTAGGTGTCCGAAAGACAAATTTACACAAAAAGAAAGAAATTCAAATCATAAAGAAGTCAAAAGGACAAGAGCATTTCAATAGTGAATTTTCACCTAATCTTTGGTAAATCTCGTTAATCTTCTAATTCTAATATATATTGTGTCTCTCATATTCTCTCCTAACGTCTCAAAATTAAAATTAGTAATGTGCCTCTAACGTTTGTTTAATATCCCTTGACTAAGTCTTACGAATGAAAATATGGACACGTGTTCACAATGAAAGACTGATCAATATTCCAAAAAATAATTATCCATACTTTAGGGGATACATTGTTAATTTTGAAATATTCAGAATAAAAAAATATAAATGTTAAGGGGCTTAACAAAATATATTTTTCTTTAACTTCTGGTGTTATAAGTTTTAACCGTTGGAATTTCCTTGAGCAAGTTAGTTTAAATAAAACTTATTAAGTACTGATCTTATTCGTATGTGTATCAAACCTCGTAATTAAGTTAAATATTTCCGTCTCATTTTTTCTTTTTTGATGGTTAAACATTTTCGTCTCAATCTCATTGTTCCAAATCCTGAATGTTGAAAAAATCTTACGATACGCTAGTACGGTATAGAAGTATAGAACATGTGAAGTGTACAAAAGGGCAAATTTGACTTTGACTGACACGTGTACGTTGGATTTGAAGAGTCTGAGGATTGTTTTTATTTGGGCCCCACCACCTAGAGACTCGCAAACAATCCAACTGGTTGTGTTTGAGATAAGATTGTGCACGACAGCATCTAATTTATCTATGACTAAATCGTACGCAAAAATCAAATAATCCACGTGCTTATCATCATATTTCAACGAAACGTATTATATTTACTGCTATTTAGTAATAGAATATTATCATATTCACAAGTTGATGTACAATAATTGAACTGATAAAGTGCGCTCTAAATTGCACTACTAGGGTTGTGCATTTGGATCGGATCGGATCGAATCGGATCGAATCGGATCGAATCGAGGCTGGAAGTCGATTTCGATCTTGGAGAAATGAGGATCGAAATCGAATCAATTTAAAACGATCCGATTCGATCCAAAATCATTCGATTTCGATCCGATTCGATTCGATTTCGATCTTTTTTTCTTTTTTTTCTTATTTAATTTAATATCAATGGGACAAACCACAACATTCAAACAGAGTTACTGAATTACAAAATTCACTTTCATATGGTGAGAGAAACGTGTTACAAATTTATAATTGTATATGTTTCTCAAAGAAAGAAACGTGGCCTTCCAATGGACCAGGAAAAAGATGTTAGGTATGTGTATATATAAAAATATAATATTAACATTATATATAGAAATATCTTAGTAGCATTAATAGGCTTAGCTTTATAGATAAAAATATAATATTATATATATTATTATATATTTATTTATTTTTAAAAATTAAGATAAGTATTCGATCCGATTCGATTCTCAGCCTCTAAAATCGAGGATCGGATCAAATGAGGGTTCGATCCTAAGGCAAAAATCAAAAGTCGGATCAAATATTCGATTCGATCCTCGGATCGGATCATTCGATCGATTTTCACTCGATTCGATCGATCCGATTCTTTTTGCACAGCCCTATGCACTACAATTGATACCTCCTTTTATCACATGTTCAATGGTGCTCAATCATAACTATAGATTTATTTATTTTTACTTTACCTTATGAGAATAAAAAGCTGCTTTACACATACCATATCAATCCCTAAAGGTGTACGGCGCACCTCCCTAATCAACCATTTGTATGTATCACATGTGACATTGTAGTTTTAAAATAACAACACGGGTACTGTGGAAAAGAGTTAAGAATTCATGTGTAACACGTAAACATGCATTGTAATTTGTAAGAAAATTCTTGTCTTCATTTGCCAATTTCTCAATATAGAATGGAGTTTTGGCCTCTCATAACATAGTCTAGTATTGGTATTAGCTCTTTTTCATGACATATATGATATAATACATGGATTAAGATTATTAGCTCTTTTTCATGACATATATGATATAATACATGGATTAAGATTAATAAGTACAATGCATATAATACATGGATTAAGATTAATAAGTATAATGCATATAAAATATGCTGCTAAATGTATATGTCGTTTAAAAGACTTAACCGGTATAATACATATATACATGATTGTTCTTTGGTGCATCATAACGCTTTACAATATTCTCTAATGTATAATGTGTGTGTTTCGTATGAGTCTATATGTATGTGAGAGAAGAGTGTAATGCATCATCATGAATTCTATCCGCGAGTAAATCAAGTCGTGAGTAATTATTTATCTAAAGATATTCATTAATTAGACACATCAAATTAAAGATTCCTTATTCTTAAAATAATCATTAAAAAAAAGGTTTCCCTAGCAAAAATTATCAAAATAAAAAAGGTATCCCTTGCAAAAATAAATCGAAATCAAGTATAAAGTATTACGTTCACGAGCTAAAAAAGAATCTTGCAGAGCTGCACTTGAAAAATCGTGAAAAGAAAGTGAAAAGTACAAGCTAGTAAAATTATATGCATACGGCGATTGTGTTGATTGGCTCCCAAGTAGGCAAGAAAGAGACATCGCGAATATGTTGCTTCCACTGAATTTATGTTCATGATTTCCATTTTAATTTTTTCTCATACTAGAGTTTATTGCAATTAGTTCATTCACTTAATCTTGAATCTGAGAGGTGCTCGTTTTATACTAATTGAATTACACCTGTTAACAAGCATATACATAAGACAATTCAACAACAACAAAAAAAACATTCATTAAAGTACATGCATTTGGATAATTGAAAGAAGAGCTAGGCCAATGATCCAAAAGGCCATGCTAGAGGATTATAAGATAATTTGCGTTACGCCGATTCAATTGCAGCTTTCAAAAATCTGAGTATACATATGCGAGTGTAGGGAGTAGTCAGTAGAGTATTATGATGCACTCAAAACAAAAACCTTATGGAGTACTGTAGAGAGTAGAGTAGAGTGTTCAGAAACCTTATGCTCATGTTTATTTTATGTTTAAATTCTTTATAGTCTAGTACAATTTTATAAAATAAATATATGTGTCTAAGACAGACTCTCCATGAATATACAACTTCACATACTTAACTTATTCTCTAATTCTAATTTGACGCATTGCTTAAGACTTAGTATTTATGGAGTATATATATTAATATTAAACAGTTTCAGTTGAAGCATGTATAGTAACAATTAGGGATCATTATAGTTAAATCCTCTGAGGTTTGACATAAGCCCCTAGCTAGGAGGAGGAATGACTAGGGGTGTGCATAAAAATCAAAACCGACTAAATCACCCAATAATTGATTTGGTGGTTTGATTCTTAGCCGGACCGAATAATTGGTGCGATATATGGTTTAGTAGTCAAAATTGAAATCATAAATGGTTTGTTTCAATTTATACTTTCGGTTAATCGAACCAAACCGAAATTACATTTTTATTAGCCTAATTATTCAATAGATAATATTCTAATACTCTAAACTATAAAATTGGTATTTAATACGAATAAAATTAAGTAAGTAAATGAACTCATAGAAAAATCTAGTTCAAGTAAAAACCGTTGTAATTTATAAAATATATGAAAGTGTATTATATTGACGCTGTATTGTTAAAAAATATAAACAGATAGTTTTTATGCATGCATGAGTATATCTTTTGTGTGATTTAAAAACAAATGATTGTTATTGAAACAATCTTTGCGATTTTTAATTGTTGATGATTAATAATTTGTGGTTGATGAGTGATCTATATAATTACTAAGTTATTTTATTAATTGTTACACATTATTTATTTTTTATATTGTCTATTCGAGTCAAAAATTGATTAGATAAATCACATGATTTACACATTCTTTTTCTTTTAAGAAAAAAGAAACAAAAAAAGGTAAAACCGAAACCAATGCAAAAAAAAAAAAATCAATTCAGTGGCAATTTAAACTGAACCACACCATGTTAAACTATCTAATTTATGGTTTACTTTAGGAGAAAACCGAAATCGGATCCCCCGTTCAAAGACCAAACCAATAGTTCGATTAAACCGAACTGCCCACCCTAGGAGTGACAAATGGAAGTGCAATGAGGTATGTAGTCGGGGATATTCTCATTCATGATCTAGATATGAGATCTAGATTTACGAATTGCAAATAATCAACGATGCAATCAGCGGTTAATTAGGTATACACCTCTCTTAGTTTGAAAAATTATAATCACCTTTGTACTTTCTTATTCGTTCAAATGTACACTTACACACAGACACATTAGCTTTAAAACAAAAGTACACACCAAGAGTCCTATCCTTAATTTAAACTCAGAATTATGACTTTATTACTTTACATGAAATTTAAAAAGGTTTTCAACAATGATATTAGCTATCAAGAATCTAAGGAAAATAATACCCCACAAAATCGAATTTCAGGAAGTCAAATTCCACTCTGCCCCCCCCCCCCCCCCCCCCCTCTTTTAAATGTTTTTATGTTATATAATATCAACCATTTTACCAACTAGTCCATTCTTAAGCAAGAAAATAAGTTGTTCACCTAAAAGCCAATTAGAGTTCTATTCAAAACCCTCGTACTAACTAACTACTTTCTCACATATCTTGTAATTACTCTTCCAGGGAATCCAAAATTCTGTTACAATACAAAATAATGAGGCTAAATTCTGGGAATGGTACATTTGCACTGTTTTGCTTAAGAAGAATCATCATGGGTCCTCCTAGGATTGTTGCTGTAAGTAAACTTTATTATTATTATCCGTTTGCTTGCTTTTTTTCAGTAGCAGCTAACACTCGGCAAAACGTAAGCTTGAATAATGCCATGTTTGAGTTTCGTGATTTGCTTAAAGTTCGACCTCTGTCATCGGTAGTTAAATTAACGAAAACAGTCAATTCTGTCGTTAAGATGAAACGATATGATGTTGCCTTGTCAATGCTCGATGAAATGCGTCAACGAGGTGTCCCCGTCGATCACTACACACTGAACATTACACTCAATTGCTACTGTCTTCTCAAGCGAGCAGATTTTGGGTTTGCAATCTTAGGCATTTTCTTCAAGTATGGTTATCAACCAAATACAACGACCTTCACCACGCTCCTGAAAGGGCTTTTCTTAGCAGACAATGTGGCTGAGGCAGAAAAATTATTCAAAAAGTTGTTAAGGCAAAAGTTGTGTGAGCCAAATGAAATTACGATCCTCACTGTGATTAATGGATTGTGCAAAGCTGGGTGCACCCAAACAGCGCTTGATTTGCTTGGTCTACTAGAAAAGGGAAAGTGCAAACCTGATGTCTGGGCTTATAGCGCAGTGATTGATATTTTATGCAAAGATGGAATGGTTGATGATGCCCTCCAACTCTTTTCTGAAATGACTAAAAAGGGAATCTCACCTAATGTTGTAACATATAGTTCAATGATTCACGGATTATGTAATTTCAGTAGATACAAAGAGGTTAAGAAGTTATTTGCTCAGATGAGTGCTTACAATATACCTCCGGATGTGCTTACTTATAGTATATTAGTGGATGCATTTTGCAAAGAAGGAAAAGTGGAAGAGGCCGAGGATGTGATGCAAATTATGGTGCAAAAAAATGTATTTCCTGATATCGTCACGTACAATGCATTGATAGATGGGTATTGTCTAAGGAAAGAATTGTCCAAAGCCCGAAAAGTATTTGATTGCTTGGAGGATAAGGGTGTCAAGCCTTCTATTATTACATACAATAGTTTGGTAAATGGCTATTGCAAGAACGGGAATGTAGACGAAGCTTGGCTACTTTTTCAAAAAATCCCAATTGTAGGTTTGCAATGTGATGTTGTCACTTATAACTCCATGTTACAGGGATTACTTTCTGCAGGCAGACTTGAGGATGGTTGGAAGCTCTTCCATGAAATGAAATCTCAGCAAGTGATCCCTGACCGAGTGACATATAATATATTGTTGGGAGGCTTATGGAAAAATCTGCAACTTGGTGATATATTTTCAGTTTTACGCATGATGAAAGATGACAATATTAATCCTAATATAGTAACGTATAATACTCTCATTGAGGGGGCGTGCAAGAATGGAAAATTTGACACTGCAAGAAATCTTTTCAATGAGCTTTCTTCAAAAGGTTTACAGCCTAATGTCATAACATTCACTATAATCATCGGTTGTTTTTGTGAAAAAGGGATGGTAGAAGATGCTAAGAACATGTTTGTGGAAATGGAAAAACTCGGTTGCTTGCCTGATGGTGCCACCTATAATGTGTCTGTGCAAGGTCTTCTCAAAGCCAATAAGTTTAACCAAGTGAAACTTTTCCTAGAAGAAATGACGAGAAGGGGATTCTCACCTGATGCGGCTACTACTTCCTTGTTAATTGATTATATGGCAAAGGAAGGTCAAGATCTTGTTGTTCTTGATATGTTGCAAAAGTTCTTCCACAAAAAATAAATAGTGCAAGTTAAGCTTTTCTGACTGGTAAACTATACTTTTTTGACTACTCGTTAATGTCCTGCAGCAGTTAGGATTTCACAAGATAGATTGTTTTGGATATGTCTTTATTTTGGTGTGTTTGTGCGTCGATAGACTACGAGTGCTACACATATACCATTTGTGTTAAGAAATTCTTCAGTGTCGGAGTATCCGAGTTGTATTTCAATCTAAAATCGTTTTGTTGTATAATTGTTTGGTCGTAGGATTGCTAATTAGGAAACTGATTCACCTGCACTTTTATTTGGTAGCTTTAGAGTTATTAGTGAGTCTGTTTGTGCATAAGAAAAGGTTGAAGAGAAAATTAGATTAGACCAAAAAGTGGGAACATTGAGAATGCTGAATTGATACAAGGAACGGGAAGAATTGTTCATTGTTGAGGTCATTGATTTTATGATAGTTTGAGAATGATTTAAATAGAAGTGATAACATTTGGTTACTTATTTTTTAGGACAATATTGTAGCAATCCACAATCGTGTATTGAAAAATGAACCTTCAAAGGTTCTTAATATGTATTTGTATTCTCATAATCTGTGGCACATTGTGAATATACGGCTAATTTGTTTGAGAATAATGAAAATTCGTAGGAGGAACTATAACAATTGTTCGCAGTTGGGATTTACAGGTATTATTTCTTAATTTCAGGATTATAAATGAATAATGATACAAGTCAGTGATGTTATGGACTATTGAACAACTTTTAATTACTTTAAGTATCTTGTTCAACATACCCTGTCACCCATTATAAGTCTAAGACAAGATAAAGGAGATTTGACTCAAAACCTAAGAACTAAAAACATTTTTCAGTGAGCAGTTGATTCCTTGTATATTTTGTATATTCAGTAATTTCCATAATAAGCGAAAGTTCCTTCTCTTACCAACTAGGTATTCTTCTACTTGTCTATTCATCAATGTTATGTTTGCCTGAAAAAAAGAATATGTTTTCTTTCTTTTTTTTTGAAATAATTACAACATCTTGTCTCTTATTCTGAAACAAGACTTCAGAAGCATGATCACATGGATAATCCATACGCCAAAGTTGTGATAAACTGTGATTCATTTGAAAAGGCCTGGAGAACACGTGTAAGACATTAGTGGGATCTATTTTTGGAGGAATAATTTGTTATATCTTTTGGATTATGATGCGGTGCAGCTGACTTTTTAATTTAAAATACTTTGTAAGAAAAGTGTCTGATTTTCCAGATGAAATCGAAAAACAAACCATAATTCTATCAATGGCTACAACAGCTGATACTACCTTGTTATCATATTTAATCTTCCTAATTCGAGTTTAGGAGAACTCCAAGAAAAGAGATGAGAATTTAGAAGAAACTAAAATCATACTTCATTTAACTTGTGGATAACGGATACAAGTGATGCAATTACATAAGAAAAATATATGACTTAGTCTATCTAATTGACTTAGTCTTCCACTAACCACTACAAACGTGGTATAATAACAACAGAATTAATAATGCAATGCAAGATAATATTAACTTACCCACCACAAACGTGACTACAATAACAGAACTAACAATGCATTAGAATTTAAAATTTAAACAATTAAAGATGCTGGAATTAATATAATCCTTGGCTTAAGTAGGTAGTCTTCGCATGCGCCGAGCAGTATTCGCAATTGCTTGGCCGGTATCAGGAGCTCTCTTATATCATTATTTCTTGGGCTCTTGGCTCTAAAAGAAGACTAATTCTCTAAACAAGAAAACATTGCAGGTGTGAGTCATAAAACTCAATATACACTTCCTAATAATAATATAAATATTATTAATAATAAAAATAGTTATAATTATTATTAAGATCACAGAATCACAATTACACAAAGTAACAACAACCAAAAGATTAATACATATTTTATTAATGTGAGTCGAAAGATTTACAATCAAATGTTCAGGCGAATCGAATTGACATAATCGCCATTGGTGGAGCTTGAGGAGCGTACTTCTCCAACAGTCATAATTTCTGAAAACTAACTGAATGAATGAATTGAACTAAAGGGGAGCTATTTATATTACTAACGATCAAATTTGGCTGAAAAAGGAAAGTAATTAGTTAAGCTAATTAACTAATATTTAAAATTAGGCTATAAAAGGAAACTATCAGAAAAGAGAAAATATAGTTAAGTTAAGAATAATAGTGGCAGTAGTAGTAGTCATCAACTCACCATAAATTTCAATAATGTTTCATAGACAACTTAAGAATGACATAGTCGCCTTTTTCTTTTCTTTCTTAACTCATATTTTCAAAAGGGGAAAATCATCAAATTTGCTAAAGTTTGACCGCATTTGCGGCGAACCTCCGTAACTTTGGTCTTTGGTAGTCAATCTTCCAACCTTGCAATTTTGTGCGAACTGCTCCATTTGGCAAATCTAACAGTAAAAAATGCTAACACGTTTGCAAATCTTACGACAAGAATGTGAATAAGAGGGCATTTCGCACAAAATTGCAAAGCTTGGGTATTAACCGCCAAAGATCAAAGTTATGGGGGTTTGTTGTTGACCCCAGGAGTTTGGAGGTTTCATGTTTTTTCCCCTTTTCGAAACAGTTCTTTTATATCTATACTAGCAACTTTGACACACGCGAGGACCGCGTATAAACTATAAAAATTATCAAAGAAATTTTAATGTAACACAACTTTAATATAATTTATAAAATTGATGCAAATAGTAAGAAAACTAATCCGTTCTGCAAACATTAAAAATCACGTAAGAAATTTACTAAATATGTGGAGGAATTTCAGGAGTGGTGGTAGTTACTTATTTTAATTACTTATTTTTTAATTGTTGAAAAGTCAAAGCAGGGGTATTTTTGAAAGAGAAAAAATCACATACACCCCCATCCTATTGCCCCAAAATCACTTACCCCCCCCCCCCCCTAATACTATTTTTTTTATCACTTACCCCCTATCCTATTTTAATCTCATTACATTGCCCCCCAAGACGAAATTAACCCATTAATCTCTCCAAATTGCGCAAGTGCGGCTCGTGTGCCACACTAATAAGGGACAATTTCGTCCATTCAAACACCTCAATACATTATGACTCTCATATATTTTTAAAAAAATCCAAAATTCAATGTAGGGTTCATAAAATCGACGAAATTGATGAATTCCAACTCCCACATTTGTCGTTGCGAGCGTCGGGTAGCTCAAAAAACATCATGGGCTAATCTTAATCCCGTAAGAAGGTTTGTTACATGATCCGATAATCGGGTAAAGCCTCAATTTCAATTTCTCTCTTTTTTCGTGTAATCTTATTTTAAATTACTCCAATTAAGTTTGTAATGTTTGTTTTCACAACAAAATGGGTCGTGTGAGTATTGGGTGTGGATTAACTCACCCATGTGCAAGAGACGGGTTATTGAATTTTGGGATTTACGGTTTTCCGAATTTGGAGAAAAACATAGTAAGTGTTGATTTAAGTGAATTGGAAGTCATTCTCGATTGTATTGTGTTGGGGTGTTTGAATTGACGAAATTGCCCCTTATTAGTGTGGCACACGAGCCGCACGTGCGTAATTTGGAGAGATTAATGAGTTAATTTCGTCTTGGGTGGCAATGTAATGAGATTAGAATAGGATAGGGGGATAAGTGATAAAAATAATAGGATAGGGGGTAAGTGATTTTGGGGCAATAGGATGGGGGTGTGTGATTTTTTCCCTTTTTGAAAACTCAAAATTATATATCCAAACTGCCATTTTGTGAGTGGTAGGACTTTGCTTTTAATATTGCAATAGATAGTTAATCACTAACGGTTCATATTCTTTACAAGCATGTTTACGATCACATCCAATAGTATTCTCCATGGCGGCCCACATATTCTCCAACGTTTGTCCGCCGGTTGGTCTTGGTCACATAATTTTTTCACTATTGTCCATTGACAGTCCACATAATTTCACAGCTGTCCATTTACATAATTTCACAGTTGTCCATTGACAGTCTACATAATTTCAATGTACGTTAGCCCGTTGACAAACCGCATTGATTCCACACTAATTCAACTTATGCAACTACTTGCTTTTTTATAAGGTCATATCTTTTAGGGCAAAATATTTTTTTTGCCCTTTATTTTATCCCAACTTCAACTTTTGCCCTTTAACTTTTTGGGCTTATAAAATGCCCGGTAACTCCTTACTTTTTTTTTAAAAAATGCCCGACGGGCTCCGGGATTGGGCTGGGTTATTTTCATCCGACGTGGCAGCTGACTCGGCTGACACTAGGATGCCACGTCATTAATTTTTTTTTTTTAAATCTGATTTAACTGAGCTGCGAATTTACATAATTGCCCCCGTCAACCCTATTACCCCCAATTCTGGTCAAAATCGCGGTCCACTTCCCCAAGGATTGAGAATTGGTGTAGTTGACCGCCGATTCGATTCCCGTTCAAGGTTTCCGACTCTATAAAGAAGGTAATAAGTTTATAACATGTTTTTAAGAATCAAATTAAGGTAATTTTGCTAGTGTTCATATTTTTTTCCGAATAATATCTCAATTGTCGCGTTTCTCAATTAATTGCTAATAATCGCTTGTTTTATCGAATTATTGCTAATAATTGTTACTGGATTTTTGGTTTTTGGTCGATAACAGATATTGGGTAAGATTGGAGTGGTGAAATTTCAACAGTTGAGGTAAGTTTGCATTCAATGTAATTTTTAGGGTTTTGCATGATTCGAATTGTTATGGTTTAAGTCTAATTTAGGTCAAATTACCTATTATGGTGTAATTAGTTTGATTTGCAGTAATGTAAATTCAAAGTAGGAATTGGATTACTTCCCTGTTTAGGAAATTGGATTCAAATTACTTATCCACATTCCCTGATTTAGCAAATTGGATTAACATTAGGGTTTAGGGCTATAATTACCTAAGTAGTTAGCATTAATTTATAATTTATTTTACTAAGTACTAAAATCCTGCTTTCATTGTAGATGATTTATCAATTTCCTTGTTATTGTGGTCGTGGTATAATGATATATGATAGGGTTGGGTCAACATCAACTCGACCCGGTGCATTCTACTATGTGTGTCCAATGAGAGTTCGTCACCCTAATTATTTTATTTGGGCCGATGAACTCTTGTTGAATAAGAATGCTAGTCTTCGCCCATTCATGTACCCTCGTTGTAATTCGGATTCTTCACCAAATTTGAAAAAGAGAACACACTGTGAAGAAGAAGTTTCTGGAAATTCTCAACAAGATAAAACCGAGTCAAGTTGCCATGTCTCTACCGTTGGGGGTCCTCATGGTTATGTCTTCAATGATTTGTTTGAAAACTTCACTGTTACAAAGGCGGCTCTTGTTTGTTGTTTCACTGTGTGGTCAATAGTGATCATGATGATCATTTTGATTATTTGTCTCTTGTTTGTCTTTTATTGTAGAAAGTAGTTGCTTTTCATGTCTACTATTAAGTCATTTCAATTGTTGTATTTTATGTTAATATTTTAAGTTGTTGGATAATGTAATGGTTTATGTTCATTAATTAACTTATGTTATTTAATGTCGTTGGTTGTTATTTGAGTGTTAACTAATTAGTTTAATTTTCATTTATGTCAAGAATGGAAAACATTGGTGATGAAAGGCTTAGACACCTTTTTAGGGATCCTTGCACTAATGATTTTGTTGAGATGAAACTACTTGATATTATCTGCACTTACGGAGAAAGGCATCGGATTAGTAATCCGAATATTTTGAACCGGGGGATGAAGTTTTTCCAATCTGAGATGGAGAGAGGATTAGTCAATCCAGATCCATTTCCTCCTGTTAGAATAAAAAAGATCTTGAAAATTTGCCACAACAAATATCTGAAATTTCTCGAATTTATGGAACGGCCTAACGTTGCAGTCGTCGGACAAACTTATGAAGTGCACCCTTTTGACAACTATGATCCTACTGGGGTATGATACTTAGTTCAAAATTATAAAATATTAAATATTTTATATTGTTCGAGTAACTAACATTCTTTTTGGTACTCGTAGGAAACTGAATATGACCGCTACTTTCGCCTTTACGGGCTTGACAATGCTTATTACATTTTCTAACTCTACAAGAACCTTGAGTGTGCTGTTTTACCTGAAGAAGTTCTGCCAAACGTCCATGCTGGAGGTGCTGAGATTGAGACAGTGGAGCTGGAGTGATAGTTGAGTTACAGACTGTTGTTCTATCCTAAACGTTTAGTACTTTGTTTTGAGATGTAATAATAAATTGTGTTGACTTACTGTTGTTCTATCCTAAACGTTTAGTACTTTGTTTTGAGATGTAATAAATTATTGTGTTGACTTACTGTTGATCTATCCTAATCTGACAACTAATGTACTAATAATGTTATCACAAATACCAGACAATCATACTATTCACTGATAATTCACAGATAGTCACACAAACATTAGAATCAAGAGCTTTTGCATTGCCATATGTTAGACAAATCAGTGAAGTTCACTCTGGATTTACATGTATCCCTAGTGTTTCTAATCTGCATTACAATGCAACAAAATATGTGGTAATTAACTAACATCCACATTTACAAAATGATACCCGTTTGGTTTAATTTCTACACTTCAAAATAGGTACGGCAGAAAGACTCCCAAACAAGTCCATTGTTCATTCTACCAATACCAGATCAAAATAAACATGATCACAAAGGCCCTATTTCTTGGCCTTGTCTTTCCCTCTATTCTGTCCCTTTCCTTTCGTACCCATTGCATCCTTGTCTTTGTTAATTTCATTCACAACAGTAGCAAGGTTGGAGACATTAACATACTTTCTGCATCCAACCATGAATGTAGGAGCAGCAACTTGAATATTCACATTGACAGGTGGAGGAACATATGACTGAGATCCCTGTGTGGATACCATAGGGGCTGGTCCTCTAATGGTTACACCTCTTGATAGCTGTTGTTGGGGCATAACATAGGGAGAGGGCCATGTAATGCTCTGACTTAGTTGAGAGGATATGTTTGGAACAGGCAAAGTAGTTGCAGCCTTATAGAACTGATTCACCAAACCACTGACTGGCACTGGATCATCTCCAAAGCATTGATCATCATTTGAAGAGCCAACTTTCTGTTTCAATCAAACATTAGCATTAACCTCACTTTTTAAAAACAAAATTGTCAAACCTTCACCCACACCTAAACCCAAATCACACTGTAACACACTCAAAAACCATTCCCAGTTTTTGTAGTTCTCTATTGCCACAACAACAAAGGCAATGGGATAGGTACTGTTTGCAGCATCAATTCCCACAGCAGTGAGAAGTACTCCTCCATGTGGCCCTAGTAGGTGACAACCATCCACTCCAATGAAGGGCCTACAGCCTCTTTTCCACCCAACCTTCATTGCATGAAAGCAAACATACATACACTTGAACATGACTTGACCATTGACATCATCAGTTCCCACAGCAACAGTTGAACCAGGATTAGCCTTCCTTAATTCTTCAGCATAATCAAAAAGTATCCCAAATTGTTTGTCAGGATTACCCTCCAACTTCTCAATAGCAGCCCTCTTAGCGTTATAAGCCTGTGTCTTTGTGATATTGACATTCAAAGTGTTCACTGCATCCAATCTGAACCCTTCTGACTTTCTCTTGGGATCAGACTTGAAGAGGTGAAAGAACTTCTCTGCAAGCCAGGGTGCTTTGACATTTTTGACATTGAACCTTTCTCCACAAGTGTGCTCTGGATTGTAATGCCTGATCACAAAAGTTGCTTCATTCTTAACCTTTATAACATTGATCCTCCATGGACAGTCTTCATCACAACATCTAACATGTAATCTCTCAGGATCACTCTTCTTGACACACACACTTCTCCTTTCTTGTATTGCTAATGACCTTATAGCCATCATGATCTCTTTCTTGTTTTTAAATATCATCCCCACTTCAAATGTTGGCTTGAATACTTGTTCTTTATTGAAAAACAAATCAACACCATTATTCTCATCATTCAAATCAGCATCAGTGATCCTAGTTCTCTTAGGACTAGAAACTACATCTTCATCACATGGATATTCTTCATCATAAACAACCTTTTCTTTACCCTTAGCACTAACACCAACTCCAGCTCCATCATCTACAGGTACACCACTGCCAACATCCTCTTCAGTAGGACCAACCTCTTCCTCTGGTCGCATTTCATCAATGAATAACTCCAGCTCTCTGCTGCCTACCAAACAATCACAGCTGATTGTTTGCAACCCCTCATCACTGTTCAAAAGTCTGAAACCAACACTGTGCCTTGTATAAAACCTCACATTTCCATTAATACCAATACCAGAACAAAGTTCTTCCAGAAATGCCTGATCAACGGATTGATAGTTGACAAAATCCCACTTGCTTATAACCCCTCCAATATACTCATGTCTTGGCTTGAATATGTAATTCCCACCATGATGCATAACAAGAGTAATATCAGTGCTATCAGCAGCTGCAAAATGTTACACAAAGAAGGAAATAAGTATCATAAACAATAAAATAAGCATTATGCATGAAAATATTGAATAAAATAAGCCAAATCATAAAAACCCTAAAAATAATTTGACAATACCACTTTCGGAACCCTAATCCAGAAACCACTTGCATAATAATAAGTCAAAACCAACAAAATCCAACACATTTCTTGTTAAAGTGAACCTACGGTGGACCAAAACCACAAAAATCCAAAAAAATAGTAAATAACTAATTGAGGGGGGACCAAATCTACATGTCATATAATCTAAAAGCAACCCCACTACCAAAAATCACACTTTGCAAACCCCACTATAAAATCTACTCTAAACAAACAAACAGAAACATATTTCAAACCACAATACCTCGGGGAACGTTAACTAAGCTAAATAAACATGAAATCGAAGCACATACCGTATGTTGGTGTCGGATTTTCAACCTCCTCAGTCGGTCGAGGTGTAAACATGTTCGATCAACGACCAATTTCGTCTAAATATTTGGATTTCGGGTAAAATTGCTTTTAGGGTTTATGTGAATTTGGGAGAAATTTGATTTGGGAATTTAAGATTGTGCGTGCGTGTGTAATAGGCTTCAGACAGAAAATTTAAGCTAAGGGTTTTTTGTGGTCCAAAATGAGACAACGTTGACAAAATTTGACTTGTACTTGCATGTTAGGGTTGACGGGGGCAATTATGTAAATTCGCAGCTCAGTTAAATCAGATTTAAAATAAAATAAAATTTAATGACGTGTTAGCCGAGTCAGCTGCCACGTCGGATGAAAATAACCCAGCCCAATCCCAGAGCCCGTCGGGCATTTTTTTAAAAAAAAAGTAAGGAGTTACCGGGCATTTTCTAAGCCCGAAAAGTTAAAGGGCAAAAGTTGAAGTTGGGATAAAATAAAGGGCAAAAAAAATATTTTGCCCTATCTTTTATCTAGTGATTTAAAGCACTTGATCAATAAAAATAGCATTGTACCTAAAAAATTACTTACCTCGAACCCAAGTCAAAGAATCGAGAATGCAAATCACATGCAAAGTAATTAGGGCCATCTCTTTTCTTAAACCTCATGAATTGGTTTCAAATACTTATGCCTATTCTAATGGAAATGTCCTTTAAACATCCTAATTACTTTTAGGACGAATTATCAAAAATGCCCGCTAACTTTTGCATTTAATCTTAAATGCTCGTTATTTCCAAACCTGCTGAAAATGCCGTTAAGTTTTAAATTTTCTAACAAAAATGCCCGATTTTAAAAATTCGGACTTTTTATCCGACGTGGCATCCGAATCAAAGAGACGCACTGCTGAATCAAAAAGTCGCGTTTTAAAATTCGGGCATTTTTGGTAGAATTTTAAAAGATACAGGGCATTTTTAGCATTATTTTTCAGACAAAATAAGTTTTTTTGTGCTTATTTTTTATTTCGGGCATTTTTAGTAGAAATTTTAAAAGATACAGTGCATTTTCAGCAGGTTTGGAAATAACGGGCATTTAAGATTAAAGGCAAAAGTTAACGGGCATTTTTGATAATTCGTCCTTACTTTTATAGAACCAGATTTCATGCACTACACTTGTATTCAAATCAATAAGCTCCACTTCAATATTACAAAATCTGGGGGCACCTGCAATTATTCCTAACAATAAAGTAAGAACCGAAGATATTTCAAAACCTCAAGGGGGTGTAGCTGTATTTAAAACAATAAAGTAAGAAAGAACCAAGGTCATTTAAAAACCTCGTACTAACATATATCTTGTAATTACTCTTTTCAGGGATTCCAAAATTCTTTTACAATACAATGAGGCTGAATTCTGGGAATGGTACATTTTGCTTAAGAAGAATCATCATGGGTCCTCCTAGGATTGGTGCTTCCGAGGTTGTTGCTATAAGTAACCATTATTATCCATTTGCTTGCTAGGACTGTTCAATGGTTCCACGGTTTGGTTAAACCGTGAAAACCGAACCAAACTAGACAGTTTGGTTTGAACTGGTTTAGATATTTGTTCTGCGGTTCGGTTCGGTTTTGAACTAAAACTACTTTGGTTTTGTTGCTAGAAGACCAAATAAAATCAAACAAACCAAACATTTAAAAAAAAAGTAAAATTAATAAAAAAAACAAAACAAAATAAGAATAAGTTTTTGTCGTGGTTCACAATTCAGAAATTTCAAATCCTAATTTTCCTAAATCCCCAATTTCTGAGTTTCGACCACTGAACCATCGTCGCGCCGTCGCGACTTCAGGCGTCCGCCGCAGCGCCACCGGCCCACCGCTGCTACCCACCCGCCGCTACAGCGCCGTTGCTTGGACACCGTGTTACCTCGAAAGAGACGTTGAAGGCTTGAAAAGAAATGCAAGGGGCTTCATTTGTCTGATCGTGATAAAGACTCAAAAAATATTCTGGAAAATAAAAATATTAGATTTTTTTTTCTGCTTGAAGCTTATGTACTAATATGTTTGGCAATCATTGTTATTAACTCAGAAAATAAATCAGTAGTTTTACACAATACCAAACGATTAATGTAAGCTAAGAAAACACAAGTTCTCTTCATATATATATATGATACTCAAAATGGAGAAGAAAAGAATTATGTAATTTAATTAAGTCGAATGGTTAAAACAGAAGTAGATATGTTACAGTATTAGATATCTAAATTCAAAGTTGAGTAATTGAGGAATCCAGCAACGAAATTAAAATTCAAACTCAACTCTTAATTCTTAAAATTGAACTATTTCTTGGATTTGGTTTTAATTGGTTTTTTGCGGTTTAAACCGAACGAACCATAAACCGTTTAAATCAAACCATACTGTACGATTTGGTTTATGATTTTCTTATTTGATTTGGTTCGATTTGGTTTATCTGCAAAGCAAAATGGATGGTTTGGTTTGGAACCAATGAACAACCACTTTTCAATAGCTTCTAAAACAGGGCAAAATGTAATATTAATGACGCCATTTACGAGTTTCGTTATCTGCTTAAAGTTCGACCTCTGCCATCTGTTATTAAATTTACAAAAACGGTTAATTTTGTTGTTAAGATGAAACGATAAGATGTTGCCATGTCAATGCTCGACGATATGCATCAACGAGGTGTCCAGGTGAATCAATACACACCTAATATTGCGATCAATTGCTACTGTCTTCTCAAGCGAGCAGATTTTGGGTTTGCAATCTTAGGCATTTTCTTCAAATATGGTTCTGAACCAGATACAACGACCTTCAACACGCTCCTAAAAGGGCTTTTCTTAGCGGATAAAGTGGTCGAGGCTGAAAAATTATTCAAGAAGTTGTTAAGGCAGAAGTTGTGTGAGCCGAATGAAATTATGTTCCTCACAGTGATAAATGGATTGTGCAGATCTGGGTGTACTCAAACAGCGCTTGATTTGCTTGGTGTCTTTAGTTTATGCAAAGATGGAATGGTTGATGATGCCTTCCAACTCTTTTCTGAAATGACTAAAAATGGAATTTAATTCGATATTGTCTCATATAGTTCAATGATTCAATGCTTATGCAATTTCAATAGATACAAAGAAGTTAAGAAGTTATTCAGTGAGATTGATGCTTACAAGATACCTCCAGATGTGTTTACTGCATTGATGGATGGGTATTGTCTAAGGAAAGAATTATCGAAAGCTAGAAAAGTATTTGATTACTTGGATGATAAGGGTCTCAAGCCTAATATTATTACATACACTAGTTTGATAAATGGATATTGCAAGAACGGAAATGTAGATGAAGCTTGGCTACTTTTTCTTCAAATCCCTCGTGTAGGTTTGCAGTATAGCGTGATTACTTATAGTTCCATGTTATATGGACTACTTTCTGCAGGCAAACTTGATGATGGTTGGAAGCTCTTCCATGAGATGAAATCTCAACAAGTGATTCCTAATTTGTGACTTATAATATAATATTGGAAGGCTTATGCAAAAATTTGCAAGTTGTTGAGGCATTTTCAATTTTAGGCACGATGAAAGATGAATGTGTTAAACCTACCATTATAACATATACCATTCTTATCGAGGGGTTGTGCAAGAATGGAAAATTTGACCTTGCAAGGAATCTTTTCAATGACCTTCCTTCAAAAGGTTTACAGCCTAATGTCATAACATTTAATATTATCATCAGTTGTTTTTGTGAAAAGGGAATGGTAGAAGAGGCTAAGAATATGTTTGTGGAAATGGAAAAACTCGGTTGCTTGCCTAATGGTGCTACCTATAATATGTCCGTGCAAGGTCTTCTCAAGGCCAATAAGTTTAACCAAGTGAAACTTTTCTTGGAAGAAATGACGAGAAGGGAATTCCCGCCTAGTGCGGGTACTGTTTCCTTGTTACTTGATCATATGACAAAGGAAGGTCAAGATGTTGCTTTTCTTGATATGTTACAGGAGTTCTTGCCCAAAAAATGAAAGTGCAATTTCAACTTTTCTGGTTGGTAAACAATACTTTCTTATCTAATTGCTAGTGTCCTGCAGCAGTTAGGATTTTCATAAGAAATACTGTTTTGAATATGTTTTATTATTATTGAGTGTTTGTGCTTCGATAGACTTCGATTGCTACACATATACCATATGTGTTTAGAAATTCTTCAGTTTTGAAGAATCTTGAGTTGTATTTCAGTCTAAAATGGTTTTGGTGTATAACTGCTTTGTCGCATGACTGATAGTTAGAAAGCTGATTCACCTACACTCTTTCTTGGTAGCTCGAAGGCTATTAGGGAGACAAGTCTTATTATACGGTACTACAATGTCTACTAAATGTTATGTTTGTCTGGGGAAAAAAAGCTTGTTGTTGATGTCTCTGTAAATTTAGAATAAAAGATTTAGAGTATGTTTTCTTTTTTCTTGAAATAATTAAACAACTTGTCTCTTATTCTAGAACACGACATCAGAGGCATGATCAAATTATTAAGCTATATGCCAAATTTGTTGTAAACTGTGATTCATTTGTTGAACAAGTATAAGACGTTTGTTGGATCTACTTTTTGAAAGGTAGATTCTTACATTTGTTGGATAATGTTGTGGTGCGCATGTCAATACTTACTTCAAAATACTTTGTTAGGAAAGTGTTTGTGTTTTTTTTTATACATTTTTTTTTATGCAAAGTGTTTTTGTTTATTCGGGGCTCCCATGCAACTAAATAAGAATAGCGAAAAAAAATCATATTCTTCTTTAACTCCCAATATTCAAACCCAGGAATGATTTTTCTTGGAAATGAAATTGAAAAACAAACCATAATTTGCATCAATCGCTATGCAAAGAAGTTTAATTGTTTGGAGTATTTAGGAGCTTGGTCGAGGTATAAAACAATCCGTGTTCTTTTCTTTTTTAAAACATTCTCCTTTTCCTTAGTTGCACCAGAGAAAATCGACGACAGGAGCTGTATCTCTCAATGAATTCACACAAACACGAAAACAGGATCCTCACTTGAGTTGGCAGTAAGTGTTGTTTCAGTTATGTGTTAGATGCTCACTTTATACTTATTGAACTGTACGTCTATACCTGTTAACAAACATCTATTACTATATTAAAAAAAGTCAATTCTTCTATTACCGAAAATGCCCTAAAAAATTTTGGACTTCATTTGTTCCGTGAAGTACATTGAGGGTAAAGTTGTACATTTGAGTGGCAACAACAGTTGTTAGACCAATTTTATTTCTTTGCCTAATTTACCCCCACTACTATCCTATACTAAAAGAAAAGAAAAGATAAACATAAATTTGAAATTTGTAACCACCGTGTGTGTGTATGGGCGGATAAAAAGAAAAGATAAAACTTAATTTAAACTTTGAGTTATTTGATATTTAAAAATATAGATAACCGCCCTAAATAATCAAAATAAATAAATTGAGAGATTAACCACCCTAAACTGCCCTCCCAACCCCACGTTTTTTGCAAGACAGTTGTCATCGAAATAAAAATCCAGAACTCTTCGAAACATAACCATCCTAAACCACCAACAAAAAATTCTTCAAACCTGATCCTTCTTTATTTAATTTCGCAAAAAGTTATTCATGAGATTTTTAAATTCATGAATCATTTGTTGAGGTTCCTATATACACACGTTAAGTATGCAGGATCAACATAGCTTAATAATTCTCTTTTTATGTTATTGTAGTTTTGTATGACTCACTATTTCATTTTGTGGAAAGTGAAGTAATACGTTTTTAGTGTTAAAACTTCCTATTGATTCAATGTTAATATATTTAGCGAAATTCAAAAACTTCTTGAGTTTTAATGAAATTTACATGC
This sequence comes from Linaria vulgaris, assembly GCA_948329865.1. Taxonomy (NCBI): domain Eukaryota; kingdom Viridiplantae; phylum Streptophyta; class Magnoliopsida; order Lamiales; family Plantaginaceae; genus Linaria; species Linaria vulgaris. The sequence goes on along the minus strand of OX415249.1, from coordinate 146,284,803 downwards.
TGCTACATTATTTTGTGTAGTTCTTTGATTATATTATGCTATCATGTCCATTTTCTTAATAAATGATTTCAGGATTGCATAGGAGACGACGTTGCATGTCAAAGATGACTTCGGAATCTGGCATTGCTAAGGTATCGACTGGGATGATTGATGAATACTTGAACAAAAAGCTAAGTTTTTAATTATTATTTGTTGGTTTTAATATATGAACCCTCTTCTCATGTCTTTGTAATTTTATATGTCTAGCTCACTATTTCAGAATTTTGTGGAAGCTTATAAACATGTTTAGCGATAAATCTTCCATCTATTCTATTCAACGTTAATATATTGAAATTCAGAATTTCCTAAATTCTACAAAGTTATATTCTGCTACATCATATATGTATGTTCTTGAACACAATATCATAATTTTTAGAATTTATCGAGTCATGTTCCTTTCAACTTCCGTACGTACGTATACGTTTCATATGGAATTTTATTATATTAAGCTAAATAATATACTTTCCGTTACTATTTCAGGATGCGAAGGAGATATTATAAATTAAAGATGGCTTTGGAATCTGGCACGTGAGACTCATTAAAATTAAAGGTATCCAACATAATGTGATATTTGAACTAAAACTTAAGTTTTTGTACTTTGTTGGTTTTCATTTTAGTAATCAAATATTTAGGAATTATTTAGACGGACGTAACTTAATTTTTCAAAAGGCTTAAAAATAGTTTAGATATGTGCACTATAGCATTTATTTGAATTTGATAAATTTAAGCAAACTTTCACATATATATATATATATATATATATTTCCATTATTTTCACTTCTTTAATGAGAAGTATATGTTCGCACATGAAACTTAAAAAGCAGGATTAACATGTCAATTCGGGATTTGTTTAATGTTAATTATATTCTCATTTCTTCTCACATATATTGTCTTATAAATTACTAAGAATGGTGGAGCTAGGGAATGCAGCAAGTCATTCATGGTTTTTTTCTTCTAAATTTTGATTATTTAATACGATTTATTATTTAATTCTTTGTATATTTTACGCCCTACTTTTTTGGTGATCAGATGCAAGAAATTTATTTTTGTACGAAAATAGAGGGATATGATGGTAATGGTCTAATAGGATTGCTCCTTTTATTCATTTATCTTTCTTTTACTTTTTGTAACTATTTGTAATTACATGTGCAGATGAGTTTTGGATATGCATCAATCAAAATTCTAGAGAAATAGAAACAAGTTGAGGACAAGAATTATTGATTTAACGCCAAACATGGTAGAATTAATATATATATATATATATATATATATATATATATATATATATATATATATATATATTGGATAATAACTTGAGTAGAATTTTCCTTCGTTTTTTTTGATAAGTTCCTCTTTAAATCTTGATACTAAAACTTTTTGTTTGATTGCATTATGCTTTCCTTTAATTGCTGGTTTCCAATACTTTAGATTTCCCATAACTTTGTTTCATTTCATGAATCAACAAGATTAGTAATTTTACATTCTATACAAATTAAATGTTTTCGTGGTCATTAAGCACAAAGACCCACAAGAAAAAAGAATAGATCGATTACTATGAAAATTGGATGCGAGCTTATCATTATTAGTTTTCATATAGACATTTTTCTATCTTTTGTTTTTTAAATTCTTTCTATGTAATGTGACTGCGATTTTTTATTCTTTTTACAAGTACTTGCAAATTGGTTCTACTATCTAACCGTACAACTTTCGAGATGAAATGCAAAATACTTCAATGATATTATGTACTTTTTGTTATCTACTAAAATTTACATTATTAAATTGAGAAATGAAGTGTTCAAATTTATATGCCACTCAACACACATATAAAAAGAAATAGTTATGGCGGTAATGCATGAAATATGGGAATTTTTCAAAGTTGGTCCTCTATAGTAACCAACTTTCAAAATTAGTCCTCTATAGTGCCTCGGGCCGTTTTTGGTCCTCTAAAGTAACAAGAGTTTCAATTTTGGTCCTCCAGCCAAAATTCTGGTTTAAATTTGGGGATTTTTCAATTTTTCCTCCTAAATATTTTTGTGTAATTGCACATGCAACCCCAAAATCTTTTATACAATCTCATTGACTCCAAATCCAAATTATTTATTTTCATTGCTTCTCAAATGCTTCACATAATTACATTCACACCCAATTTTCTTTTTTAAATAAGATAAATATTTTCTTAAATTTATAATAAATATAGTTTTTTAAATTTTAAAATAATATATTTTTAAATTTAAGAAAAGAAAAAAAAAATCCATCTCCCCCCCACCCACCCGCCCCCACCTCCCCCGCCCCCCACCTCCCCGACCCACCCCGACCCACCACTACCCCGTCCCCACCTCCCCGACCCACCCCTTGACGCCACCACCACCGCGATTTGTAGTGGTGGTGGCGTCAAATTGACGCCACCACCACTGCAAATCGTGGTGGTGGTGCGTGTGGGGCGGGGGCGGGATGGGTCGGGGTGCGGTGGGGGCGAGGGCAAGGTAGGGGTGGGTCGGGGAGGTGGGGGCAGGGTAGGTCGGGGCGGGGTGGGGGCGGAGTGGGTCGGGGAGGTTGGGGAGGTGGGGGGTTTGGGGGGTGGTGGGGGCGGGTGGGTGCGTGGGGGGAGATGACTTTTATTTTTTTATTTTTTTTTTGTTATAAAAAATTATATAAGATATATTTTTATATCTTATAAAAAAAATTGTTATTGTTATCTTATAAAAAATTTGTTATCTTATATAAAAAATTATATAAGATATACTTTTATATCTTTTATAAAAAATTATATAAGATATAAGATGACTTTTATTTTTTATTTTTTTGTTATAAAAAATTGTTATTGTTTTTAATATATAAAGATATACTTTATATATATTTATATATGTTAAGGAATTAAATTTGTTATTGTTTTTATTGTTATGTTAAAGAATTTATAAGGTAACTTTAATATTAAGTTGAGGTTAATAAATATTTATATTAAATTATAAAATATAACCTAAATTAGTTGAATTGATAAAGTTTGAGGGCATAACTGCAATATTTCAAATTATTTTTGTAGTGTTAAAGGAATTTATAATTACAAATATACACATTTTAATATTTGGGGGTGTAAGTGCAATTACACAAAAATATTTAGGAGGGAAAATTGAAAAATCCCCAAATTTAAACCAGAATTTTGGCTGGAGGACCAAAATTGAAACTCTTGTTACTTTAGAGGACCAAAAACGGCCCGAAGCACTATAGAGGACTAATTTTGAAAGTTGGTTACTATAGAGGACCAACTTTGAAAAATTCCCCATGAAATATCTACATTAAGAATCATTTCCATATACCTATTTAACACCAAGAAGACCTTTGCATTATAAATGTATAATTTTAGTTTTGTTGATTGTACAAAATCACTTATATCAAAATCGTACATTATAATTCTTTATATAAAAAAAAAAACGTTGCACGCAGTCTCCGCGTGCACCCGGTTGCTAGTAAACATAGAAGAATTCACCAAAAAAAGAAAGGACGAAATATTAAAACTGCCCGCTAACTTTTTTTCAAAACTAAAAATGCCCGTTTTTTTCGGGCCTTGAAAAAATGCCCCGTAAGTCTTATAAAATCTTGAAAAAATGCCCGTTTGCCTTAATCGGGCTAAAAATGCCGACGTGGCGACACAGTCATCAAAACGTGTCGCCACGTAGGAAACGCTCTTTTAATATACAAACGTTTTTGGTTATTTGAAAACATATATATATATATACAAACACTTAGCTAAATTTTGTAACCCTAATACTAAAAACCGCGGCAAAATTGCGAAGAACCCTAATCCCCAAATTCTACAACTCCAATTCGTCGCGACCAGCTAAAATCTTCAAGTCTACGAGGTCGACGCACATTGAAGGGCCGAAAGATGGTGAAAATTAGACCAGCGAATGAAAGTGATTTACCCCCGCCCGATTATGGTGAGTGCACTCGTTTTTTTTTTTTTTTTTTTTTTCCTATAATCCTCTCGTTATAGTGACTGGGTTAGGTTTTGAATTACCTATTGTACCATTTTGTTCAAAGTTTATCCAGTCGTTGTTCGGAGTAGTATTTTTGTTTGATTTTAGGGTTTGTAGTGAAGTCTGTGACCTTCTTAACTAATTTCCTTTACCTTTTTGCAGACCCAGCAAGCAAATTCGTGACTTTGGTATTACACTATGGAGGGAGGTATGACACAGCTCCATTTGATGGTGGGCAGTATGAAGGCTCAGAAGCAAAAAGAGTGTACGATTACGTAAATTACAGAGAGTTAAACACATCACTCCTTGATAAGCTATATACTGATATTGGTGTTAGAGGGCCAAAGAAATACTTTATGGTTTCCATGGGATATCATATTTGTGTAAGTTTTGACAAGTATTTGTATCGTGGCGCTAAGTTAGCTCATAAGGAAATGATGGAGTTTCATGTGTATGTAGTGGACCCTAACAATCGGGCAGTTGAACTTGAGGGTGAAAGTGAAGGACATTATGTTCCTGTGGTGGATGAGGTTCTAGAGACAGACCAGCCAGCTAGTGTCATTGTTGTAGGAAGTTGTAGTGTCCCAGCTAGTGTGCCTGCTAGTGTCCCTGTTGAGGAAGTGCAAAGAACAGATAAGGGTGCTCATGTTTCTGCAAATGAGGGTGATGGAAATGGAGAGGGGATTAGTAAGGGTGCTCCTGTTTCTGCAAATGAGGGTGATGAAAATGGAGAGGGGATTAGTAATCCACATAATTTGGATAAGGGTAAGGGGATAGCTATTGATGTTGATGAAAGTGAGGAAGACAGTGAGGATGAATCATATCAAGCATCTAGTGAGGAGATGGATGATAAGCTGTTTGAACATGTAGATGTGTTTGATGATGATTATTTGATTGAAAGTGAGTTGGGTGATGAAGATGTTGAAGCTGATGTAAACTTGGGTGATGAAGATGTTGTACCTGATGTAAACTGTTCTGGAGTGGAGGAAAATGTTGATGGTGGACCATGGGGAGATGAACCAGATGAACCAGATGTAGCTGATGTAGAAGCTAGGGAGCCTTGGTTTTTCACAGATCCTAGGGGAAATGAGGATCCAGAGGTTGAGTGCTTTAACAAGGTAGACATGTTTGATCCTGTGTTCAAGTTGAAGATGTTATTTCATAGCAAAAAGCAACTCCACTTTGCTGTTAAGTCACTTGCAATCAAAGAGAGAAGGAGTGTATATGTTTTCAAGAGTGATCGTCGAAGGGTGCACTACAGATGTGAGGTAAAAGAATGTCCATGGAGGCTGCATGCAAAAAAGATTCCAGATCAAGAGACATATCAAGTAAGGGCATACAAGCCTGGACACACTTGTTCAGAGACATTCTATGTCAGCAATTTGAAGTCAACATGGCTGTCTCAGAAGTTCTTGGATGTATTTGTCACTGATCCTAAAAGAAATACCACTGGATTCCAGATGGACTCTATCCATAAGCTCCATGTCAATGTTTCCTACAATCAAGCATACAGAGCCAAATTGATTTCTAATAAGAAGCTTGAAGGTACTCCCTCCTTTCAATACTCTAAACTATTTGACTATCAGGCAGAGCTTAGAAGGACAAATCCAGGGACCACAGTTGCTATATGCACAGAGGACATTGGTGGGGAGACCAGATTCAAATGCATCTATATTTGTTTCCAGGCACTGAAAGAAGGCTATAAAGCAGGTTGTAGACCATTTATTGGTGTGGATGGTGCACATTTGACAGGGCCTAATGGGGGTACATTACTCACTGCAGTTGCATTAGATCCTGCTAACAGCATTGTTGACACTTAAATTTTGTGTCTAATTAAATTAAGTGATGATAATTCTTAAGATGCAAGAAATACAAAATATATTTTATTTAATCTTAATATTTTGAGGGATTAAAATAAATATATTAATTAAATCTTAAGACAAGGAAATAATTGCTCATCAAATCTCAAGACATGGAAAGTCTTCTCCTCCAAGTCTCAATCTTCAAGAGATGGAAAGAATTCTCCACCCAATCTCAACACAAGGAAAGAATTCCCCACCAAGTCTCAATATTCAAGAGATGGAAAGAATATTATTTTATATAAATTCTTCCATATCAAGAAATTGTAGACGCGATCTCAACCGTTCATCCCATCAAGAGATTCTAATTGAGATTCACTCCACAACTATAAATAGAGGTGGTCTTGAAGAAAAAAAAAACACACACACAAATATTCACAAGTTGAAGAGGGAAAAGCTCCAAGTTTTTCGCTCCACCAAGTTCATCAATCTTCAAGGCGTTCTTCGCGGGATTCAAGGCGTTCTTCGCGAAAACCTCCATTTGATCCGGCGTCAAGCTCAAAGTCCATCAAATAACCGTTTTTGAAGATCGCACTTCTGCCGAGGAAGATCGAGCTTCAACAAATTCAACAAATTCAAGTCAAGTTCATATCGTTCTCCGACAATCTTCAAGCAAGAAAGTCCGTTTGATTCGAGAACAAGCTGCAAGGCCCTCGACAAACTGTTATTGAAGATCAAGTCCCTTTCAAAGAAGATCAAAGTCCATATATCCGAAGAACTGAAGACGAAGATCATATCGTTCTTCAACAATCTTCAAACCAAATTCAAAGTCAAAAGTCCGTTCGATCCGAGATCAAGCTGCCAAGCCCTCGCATCAACGTTTGTCAAGCATCCAAGTATTTTGAAGATCAAGATTCTTCAAAGAAGATTGACGTTCAACAAGTTCAACAAGTCAAGACGAAGATTAAATTGTTCGTCGCGAAGATCAAGTCAAATTGTTAATTCAAGATCAAGCTCAAAGCCCTTGGATTAACGTTCAACTTAAATCACGTGGAAGCGATCAAAGTCAATTCCGCCTTCAAGTCAACCAAGTTTCAAAATTAGAAAAGAATCAGAGGATTATTAGAGATTGTAACCCCATATTCATTTGAATAAATAAAAATTATTTGTACTTAAATTTTCTTGTCTTTATTTTAAAGATTTAGAATTTTTAACGCTACAAATTTTGGCACGCCCGGTGGGACTACCTCTACCTCTCATCTCTTTTCTAGCAAGTCTACAAGTTTGAAGTCACAAGAAGTCAACGTTGCTCAACAATGGACAAGTCAATGGGGGCAACAAGCGGAGGCTCTTCTCAATCGATGATGAAAGCTACACTCGCATCGGGGGCAAGACACGAAGATAAGGAAAAGAGTCAAGCATCTTCAATTGAGGAGCGAGTCGCTGCGCTGGCGAGAGCTATTGAGAGCTTCACAATACAAGTGCATAGATGTGAAGAGCGCTTGAATTGTCTTCTCCAAAAGCTAGAGATCCAAGAAGGAAATCACAACATTGAAGAATTCATTGACAAAGTCAAAGTTCAATGATGCATCAAACCTTCAAGCGACGTAATCGAAGTTGCAACTCATCCCAACGAACAGGAAGATGTAAAAAGTGACGGTCAAGGCATGACATATGTAAAGGCTATTCATGGAGTTGAAGCTCAAGAATTCGATGGAGTCCAAGTCACTTCTCTTTTCCAAAAGTCAAATTTCTCAAGGAAGGAAGAGCAAGGCATCATGGCGCACACAAAGCCTTCTGAAGAAATCATTCAAGATGCGGAAGTTGGAGAATACTCTAAGTCCTCAAGCCAGCAAATTCAAGTTTCCTCACAAGGCCTTGTCTCTGCCAATCAATTGAAGAAGTTCATCAAGGAAGTTGCAAAGGAACATGTAGCCCAACACAAGACTTTCAAACCTTACATGAAGCCTTATACTCAAAGGATAGAGAAATTGCAAATGCCTCAAAGTTATCAACCTCCAAAGTTTCAAAGATTCGATGGAAAAGGAGACCCAAGACAACATGTTGCTCACTTTGTCGAAACATGCAGTAGCGCCGGAACTGATGGAGATCTTCTAGTCAAGCAATTTGTTCGATCCTTAGAAGAAGTCGCTTTTGATTGGTATATTAATCTTGAGCCAAACTCCATTGACAACTGGAAAGATCTACAAAGTGCATTCTTCAATCGCTTTTATAGCACTCGACGCACTGTGAGCATGATAGAGCTTGCGAATTCACGTCAACAAGAAGATGAGCCAGTGATTGAGTACGTCAATAGATGGAGAAATCTATCCTTAAGCTATAAAGAGAAATTGTCTGAAACTTCAGCCATAGAGATTTGCATCCAAGGGATGGATTGGGGTCTCGCATACATACTTCAAGGAATCAAACCAAGAACCTTTGAAGAGTTGGCGACGCGTGCGCATGACATTGAAACAAGCATGAACTTTACTAAAGAAGAAAGCTCGACTCACGTCCTTGATACTGAAGGTGATGATACAGATGACACCGACGATGAAGAGGGCGCAACATCAAATTTCATTACAGCCAATATGCTCCTTGATACGAGCTTAAACTATCTAAAATCTTCAAATTAAGTGTCAAATCATGTACTCCTTGATAAGAGTGTAAACTATCAACATTCTCCTTAACACGAGTATAAACTGTTTGCATATTTGAATTCAAAGTAAATTCTTCAATTCTTCAAAGAAAATCCTTCAAATCTTCAAGTCTCCTAGACACGAGCCAAAAGGTCTGCAAATCCTTCAAATCCAAGTCTTCAAGTAAATCCTTCAAATCTTCAAGTTCTCCTAGACACGAGCCAAAAGGTCTGCAAATTCTTCAAATCCAAGTCTTCAAGCTTCAATGAAGAAATTAGCAGACATGTCTGAAAAGTTTAGGAGGTGGTTTGATGATAAGGAACCAGCATTCTGGACAAAGGCTCATTTTAATACAAAAGCATGTACTGATTTGATTTTGAACAACCATTGTGAGACATTTAATGGTGTCCTTATACCAGCAAGGGAGAAGCCAATTCTTACATTATTAGAATGGATGAGGGAATATTGCATGGTGAGGCATGCAAAGAATAGATATATTGCAAAACAAAGATGGATTCATAAGAAGCCAAGTCAACAGAAGGTACATCTGCCACCAAATATCCAGGAGAGGGTTAACAGGGTTGCAAGGATGGTTTGCACTACAATGCCTATGAAGTCTGATGATTTCAGATATCAAGTTAAGGGGTTTGATGATACTCTTCATGCAGTTGATCTGAAAGAGAAGACATGCTCTTGTAGGTTATGGCAGTTGACAGGAATACCATGCAAACATGGAGCCAGTGCCATTCTTCATAGCAAAGGACAAATTGCAGACTATGTGGAACAATGGTACACCCTAGAAACTTACAACAAGGTGTACCAATTTGCAATCTATCCAGTCCCTGGAGTAGCACTTTGGAGGGAGGAGGATTACATTCCCCCTCTTCCCCCTAATTTTGGGATGGCCAGGCAGACCCAAGAAAGCTAGGAGAAGAGGACAGGATGAACCACCACCAGTAAGAACCAAGAAGAGTCCTTCTGCTCCTGCTCCACAGAGGACATACGCAGGTAGATTGCAGTATAGTCTGAGATGCTCAAAGTGTAGCCAGAAAGGACATAACAAGAAGACCTGTGACAGAAGGAATGCAAACTCAGAAACAAATGCTCAAACTGTAAGACTGATTTATATTGGAGATTTGTTTGATGATGATGAATGATTTAATGAACATCATGGTTGGCATATGTAGGTTGGAGCTGGTGATGGACAAGGGAGCAACCATAACAATCCTACTCCAGCAGAAAGTAACAACAACCAGGGAAGCAGCTCAAATCCCATCCCTCAAACAACAGTGAATCCTATGGAAACTGGAGAACAAAGTACCAACTTCCAGGGGAGCACATCTACTGTATATGTTCCTCCAGAGAATGATTTAACTCTGCCTCATGATTGTCAAAACAATGACAGTACTGGTATGGAAAATACAGCTGCCTCAGAAGATGGTGTTGTTCCAAATTCAGAAGACGGTGTTATATGTGAGGAAGTGAGACCAGTTGAGCATGTTGGTGAGAGTTCAAGATCTGAAAGGAGACACAGAAGGGAGACGTCCAGAGTTGTGGTTCCACCAGAGAATGACTTCACTTTAGATGAACATTCTGGAGAATCATCAGATATTGATATTGGATTGTATGATATTGATGACATATTTTCTAAGTCTAGGTCTTTGAGGAGACAGAAGAAATCTGCTGCACAGAAGGTTTTTTTTTTGTGTTAACAACTTATCAAAATTCTTATAGGTTACAATTTTACACATTACTTTATAAATGATTTGTACTGTTGATGATGGTAGGGGACAAAGGATGTAGTAGAAGGAGCAAGAAGTGTGAACAATGATCCAGATGGTGCAAATTTGAACAATGCACAAACCTCAAGGTCTCTTAGGAGGCATAAAAGGGCAGACAATAGAAGGGTATGGCCATAGTTGCTCATTCTCTGTTTGTTTAAAGGTTCAAATATTATTGCCCTATCTAGTTTTAGCTCCCAACCTCATTTTTTTAGGTGTCATTTGCTGATCCTGTAACTGGTGAGATTACTTCATCAGTCCAGCCTTCACTTCATCCACCAATGCCATCCAAGACAGGTCCATTGTCTAAAAAAAAAAAGGCCTATGCATGAAGAGCTGACAACTCAAGCTGCAAACAGAACAGATGAAGCTGATTTGACTGAGTTGGGACCTGCTACTGATGGTTGGTTGACAAATTTGGTAAAAAAGAAGCAGAAACAAACTACACCAAAAGTGATAACTCAACTTAAAGCCAATCAACAGGCACTAAGATCAGCAGACAATCAGACTCCTGACTTGGTAAGGGGAATAAGCAGGAAGTATGTCAAAATGGTAGATCTTGGTGCAACAATGGCTGATATGAACAATGAGGCAGGGATTGGCAAGGGAAAGGGCAAAGGAAAGAGGCACAAGAAGTAGTTGTCTAGGTTCAGAATTGATTTCATCAATCCATTGATCATTTTGTCTGTTGGTACTGCAAAGTCTGTTGATTATGAGTGATGTAGATGTAGGTTTTTGAGCATCACTCAATTCCACTTTGCAATTTTGGTCTCAAAATGTGGTGATGTAGTTTCAGTTTATGTAGCTGGGCAAAACAGTTATATTTTGGGTACAAAATTGATACATTTGTGATGGAATCAATTCTGTAATGATATTATATTCGAGGCTATGAAGTTGTTTTGTTATTTTATTCTATTGCCATCCATTTTTTGTTTGTTGTTTATACACATACAACCAATGCAAAATGTAGGTGTATACACATACAACTGATGCAAAATCTATTATGATTAAAAAAGGCAGTCTTATTCATAACATAACATTCCACAAACTAGAAACTATTCACTGGTATACCACAAAAATTAACAAAACATAATCAAAATCCTATTCTTCTTCCATTTGGTCATCTTCATCAGAGTTAGCTGGTGGCCCCTCACCATCAACTTGAATTTCATCAACTACAACGCCAACACCCTCGTCTTCAATAAATTCATCATCATGCCTAATTGGCGGCTCGCCGGGAAATATTGCGCAGCGCATTTCTTCAAACAAAATGCACATATTTCTTGCATTCGTCAGACCATGAAGCCTAAAATGCATTTCCCACCTTGTCTCCTGTGTTATCATAAAAATCATGACTTAAAGGAGAAGAGATAATGAATTGAATGACAAAAGCTTTTAAAATATAGTGATCATACCATGGGAATAATCCAATTGTATGCGGCACCAATTCCAACATTTAAATCATCCCCGTAGAGATGAACTCCAGGAAGGTCACATAAGTTTTTAAACAAGGCAAACTTTATTCTCAACTCTCTAATCTTCATCTCTAATTGGTCTATTGTATAAGAAACATGAACAATCGTGTTCAACTCCTCCATGATGATACGCATTCCTCTCTTCAAAGCATATGCATTGTTTAATCGATGCCTCTTGCCGTATTTGACTAGTCGGTCCAAGAATACCGCTTCGGCAAGGCGGGTGAAATTAGGATCATAATAGAAGAGTTGAACCAACATGGCTCTGGTGATAATCATGTTGCTATAATTTTATGTAAGAGAAGAGAGTAGGGAATTTAAGTTGTTGATAATTGGTTCTAATCTTTGGATACATATTTATATGCAAAAGTGGTGTCTTTTGATATGCACAATCTTGTGAATTGGGACATATTCATATGAAGAGTTACAGAGAGGTGACCATTCGGTTACAACATCAAACTACCAAAAGTCAAAAGAAATCGAAGAGATACAACAAGCACACGACCAAACCCGATCACTCCAAACAACACAACACTTTCCAGACCCTAACAACATCATATCATCCTAACAACGACTATAAAAACAACAAATAAGGTAATCAAAGAAAGCCTAATCCATTTACCCAATTTTTGGTTCTCGATTTGCAGATTCTTCACCTTTTCCTCCAAATCCATGATCTTGTTCTCGTACAGGCGTTCAATCGTTTCCAAACCTTGATTGTTCATCGACCCGAGATCGGCCGTGAGTTGCTTCACCTTTGCCTCGCTCCTATCGATTTTCGCACGAAGTAGAGGCACAATGGTCCTAAGCCTTTCACATACGGGGGGGGGGGGTCTAGCCAAACGAAAAATTGGCAACCGAATTGGCCCTTCCAACATCCATTAAACATGCGACCCGGATTCGCGTCGGTTGTTGCAACCCTAACGACAGCGGGTCTTCCGCAATCGCACATTATACTCGAGCTAGTAGTTGAGGAAGACATTTTCGCACAGTCAATTTCGTATGGGAGGATTCAATTTGGGAATTTGGGGATTTAGGGTTCTTAGCAAGGTTTATCAAAAATTTTGGAATTATGACCGTTGATGATTTTTGCTCCGTTATAAGACATGTCAAAAACGTTATTCAGCCTGTATATTAAAAGAGCGTTTCCTACGTGGCGACACGTTTTGATGACTGTGTCGCCACGTCGGCATTTTTAGCCCGATTAAGGCAAATGAGCATTTTCTCAAGATTTTATAAGACTTACGGGGCATTTTTTCAAGGCCCGAAAAAAACGGGCATTTTTAGTTTTGAAAAAAAGATAGCGGGCAGTTTTAATATTTCGTCCGAAAAGAAACATATACACAAAAGTACATTTTGGTGCCAATGATCCAAAAGCCACCAATTATAGATCTAGTGCAGGGGCCATGCTAGAGGATTATAAGATAATTTGCACGTATGCTGATCCAATTGAAGATATCAGCATGTACAGTAATAATAATATTAACGATAATTACAGCTACGTCCCTTGAGGTTAGGTGTAGTTACAAATATCGCTCTTGTAGTTCAATAAATTATAGTCACCTCCCTCCCACCAAGAAAGATAAATGAACCTCAATTTTGCCCATGGTTAATAAATAGCCTTCTAAGAACTTTATATGTAATGTTAAATAAGAGGAGTGAACTCAGTAAAGTTGGCACAAATTTAATTTAAAACCATTGATGAAATTAAAAATAACTGTAACATTATTTTATACTCAATTATAATAAAAGATATTACTATCCTTTAAACCTTAATAACAATTTAATTATCCCTACTTTTGATAATTGTAGAGTCCTTGTAAAACAATTTAACACGCAATATTCTAGCTTGTGAGTTTATCTAAGTTTCTTTTATTATACTTGAAAATATGTAACTAATTAAAATAACTCTTTAAACAAATATAAACACATAATTTGTTTTTCCACCATTAATTTGTAAATTTTGGTTGGAGGGAGGTGATTATTGTCTCTCAAACTAGAAAAGGGGAGGCATCTATAATTACAGCAAACTTTATGGTGGGTAATATAAATATTCTTTAATATTGATAAAAACTATCTACGCATATGAAATAAAGAAGAAGATTGATTATTCACCTAACCTGTTAGAATACAATGAAGCTGAATTCTGGGATTGGTACATTTGCCCTGTTTCGAAGAAGGGTTGGTGCGTCCAATATTGTTGCTGTAAGTAACCATAATTATTATCATCCATTTGCTTGCTTTTCAATAGCTTCTTCTAACACTCGGCAAAATGTAATAAGCCTGAATGATGCCATGTTCGAGTTTCGTGATTTGTTTAAAATGCGACCGTTGCCATCCGTAATTGAATTCAATAAAATAGTCAGCTCTGTTGTTAAGATGAAACAGTTTCATGTTGCCCTGTCAATGCTCGACGAAATGCGTCAACGAGGTGTTGTAGCGGATCATTACACGTTAGCTATTGCGATTAATTGCTACTGTCTTCTCAAGCGAGCAGATTTTGGGTTTGCAATCTTAGGCATTTTCTTCAAGTATGGTTATCAACCAGATACAACGACCTTCAACACGCTCCTGAAAGGGCTTTTCTTAGCAGACAATGTGGCTGAGGCAGAAAAATTATTCAAAAAGTTGTTAAGGCAAAAATTGTGTGAGCCAAATGAATTTATGTTTTGCACGGTGGTTAATGGATTGTGCAAAGCTGGGTGCACCCAAACAGCGCTTGATTTGCTTGGTCTATTTGAAAAGGGAAAGTGCAAACCTAATGTATGGGCTTATAACACAGTGATAGATAGTTTATGCAAAGATGGGATGGTCGATGATGCCATTCAACTCTTTTCTGAAATGACTAAAAAGGGAATTCCACCGGATGTTGTAACATATAGTTCAATGATTCAGGGATTGTGCAATTTCAGTAGATACAAAGAGGTTAAGAAGTTATTTAGCGAGATGGATACTTACAAAATACTTCCGAATGTGGTTACCTATAGTATATTGGTAGATGCATTTTGCAAAGAAGGAAAAGTGGAAGAGGCCGAGGATGTGTTGCAAATTATGGTGCAAAAAAATGTCTTTCCTAATATCATCACATATAGCGCATTGATAGATGGGTATTGTCTAAGGAAAGAATTGTCGAAAGCTAGAAAAGTATTTGATTGCTTGGAGGATAAAGGTCTCAAGCCTTGTATTATCACATACAACAGTTTGGTAAATGGCTATTGCAAGAACGGGGATATAGACGAAGCTTGGCTACTTTTTCGTAAAATCCCTCTGGTAGGTTTGCAGTATGATGTGGTTGCTTATAACTCCATGTTACATGGATTACTTTCCACAGGCAGACTTGAGGATGGTTGGAAGCTTTTCCATGAGATGAAATCCCGGCAAGTGATTCCTAACTTAATGACTTATAATATATTGTTAGAAGGCTTATGCAAAAATTTGCAAGTTGCTGAAGCATTTTCAGTTTTAGACATGATGAAAGATGACGGTGTTAAACCTAATATAATAACATATACCTCTCTTATCGAGGGGTTGTGCAAGAATGGAAAACTTGACCTGGCAAGGAATCTTTTCAATGACCTTCCTTCAAAAGGTGTACAGCCCAATGTCATAACATTTAATATTATCATCGGTTGTTTTTGTGAAAACGGAATGGTAGAAGAGGCTAAGAATATGTTTGTGGAAATGGAAAAACTCGGTTGCTTGCCTAATGGTGCTACCTATAATATGTCCGTGCAAGGTCTTCTCAAGGCCAATAAGTTTAACCAAGTGAAATTTTTCTTTGAAGAAATGACGAGAAAGGAATTCTCACCTAGTGCGGGTACTGTTTCCTTGTTAATTGATCATATGACAAAGGAAGGTCAAGATGTTGCTGTTCTTGATATGTTACAGGAGTTCTTGCAAAAAAAATGAAAAACTTCAGCTTTTCTGGTTGGTAAACAATACTTTCTTATCTACTTGCTAGTGTCCTGCAGCAGTTAGGATTTCATAAGAAACATTGTTTTGAATATGTTTTATTATTATTGAGTGTTTGTGCGTCGATAGAATTCGATTGCTACACATATACCATATGTGTTTAGAAATTCTTCAGTTTTGGAGAATCTCGAGTTGTATTTCAGTCTAAAATGGTTTTGATGTATAACTGCTTTGTCGCATGACTGATAGTTAGTCACCTACACTTTTTCTTGGTAGCTTAAAGGCTATTAATGAGACAAGTCTTATATTATATGGTACTACAATGTCCACTAAATGTTATGTTTGTCTGGGGAAAAAAAGCTTGTTGTTGATGTCTCTTTAAATTTAGAATGAAAGATTTAGAGTATGTTTTCTTTTTTCTTGAATTAATTACAACAACTTGTCTCTTATTTTAGAACACGACATCAGAGGCACGACATCAGAGTCTAATTTTTATATATAGTACAAATCTTATATTATACTGTTTTACAGTTTATTCAGTGTTATGTTTGCCTGAAAAAAGAAGCTTGCTGTTGATTTTTCTGTAAATTTAGAATAAAAGGTTTTTGAATTTTTTTTTTCTTAAAATAATTACAACATCTTGTCTCTTATTCACTTCAGAGGCATGAAATGGATAACTCATATACTACAAATGTGATTAACTGCATTCATTCGAAAAGGCTTGGAGAACAAGTGTAAAAATTCGTTGGATATACATTTGGAAGAATGATATGCTGCTCATGGCTTGTATGCAAATATATAAGATTAGCAAAAAACAAAGTATTCGTCTTTAACACCCAATATTCAAACCCAGCAATGATTTCTTCTTCCAAATGAAATTGAAAAACAAACCACAATTATATCAATCGCTATGGGAAGAAGACGGCTAATGTTTGGAGGGAGCTAGGAAGACGTAGCTACGAAAAAGGTATCCCGGTAGTGAATGAAAACTTTTTCCTAAAAAAAATTTGTTTTTTTGTTTTTTGAGAAAGTGAACTTTCCTTCCCCTTACTGGCATGAAGCCAGAGACAGTATCTCTCAATGAACATAAACATGAAAATAGCTTGAGTTTGCAGTAAGTTATGCAGCGCTGTTTCAATTATGTGTGAGATGCTCACTTTATACATATTAATCTACATATGTAAAGAATATTGGGTAACTAGGTTATAATATTTGATTCAGATGTACAATCACTAAGGCTTATTATTGTAATAATGCACACCTACAAAAGTCACGATACGAGAGTAATCTAGGTTGATCCCTTGTACACCATGTAAATAGATTATTTGTACTGTATTCCTGTAGGTTACCCCTAGAAAGTTCGTTTTGTGTATGTATCTTTTGAGAGGTGAGAGCCTGTAATTGCAAATAAATGTTGTAGCTCTGATATGTAAAGAAGTAGATTTATATTGAAATGTAGAAGGAATTCTTATTTGGTTTTGGGTGATTCAGTTTGATGTATGAGTAAAGTCAGTTGTGCATAAATAGTTCGAATAGGATCCTCTTGCATTTTATTCGTATGTAAGGATTTGACAGAGGCCAGAATTTGTAGCTTCCCCGGTTTGTAAAATGTCAAATAAAATGAATGATGATACATTACAGTTAAGCTTTTGTAAATGGTTTGCGCTTGTTTCTAAGTAATAAGCTTTCGGGGCACCATACATCCTACCATGATAACTGTATATTGTACTTGCAAGAAATTTAACTCGCAACATAAAAAATCGAATGATGTCTCACTGAAGGATCCATTTACTGACATTACAAATACAATTGGTTCTGTTCATTACCATACATATTCCAGTGCTTAATATCATCTTTTCTTAAACGCCATGCGCGAGAAGACGTGAATATGTCTTCATTTTCAGTGAGAGCACGATATATAACGGAAAGCAAATAATCAAACGAGAAATAGTTCTATCTGCTCCCAGAAAAAAAAAAAAAAAGAAGAAAAAAAGAAGAAGACTCGGTATAGAGGGGGAAAAGTAAGAAGAGAATAGAGCGTACAAGGGTGAAGATTAGCAAGTTGGCAGAGTATATGATCCCAAATTTAGAAGACCAAAAAAGAGAAATAGCAAATATCCATTACAAGTAGAGTGCAACAAACTGTTTATAGCTATTCCACTAGTTATTTCTGCAGCAATCACCCCCACCCTCCCTCACTCCCTTATATGATTTGAAACTGAGAAAACGAAATCCGAATGGTCGAACCACCTAAGAATGTCGCATGCTTGCAAATGAGGGCTTATGTCGCTTGCTTCTCGTTTCAAAGAGGACGAGAGCCTGCTTCTTTCCCTTCATCTCCAACAGTTTGGTACCAATTGAAACGGTAATTTTTTTGCTGCGCTCCGATTGAAACGGTCGAAATTTGAATATAAATGAAAGATATACATATTCCTTGAAAAAATGGAAGTATGAATAGCTTTTTCAAAACAAAATCCAACTCCCACTCTCGTCTCGTATACGGGAGAATGAAGTACACATTTCGTGAGGGAGTAATATGCCAACTTATTTCTCACATGAAAGTAACATGTCAATTTAGTGGAGGTAATTTGACAAAATTCAAAGGTAAATATCACCACTTTCAAATTTTCACCTCGCTACTTAATTTATGTTTTCTGTATTTCTCTCTCACTTTTATTGTTAAATTTTTTTTTTTGTGTGTGTTTATCTTATCTAATTTATTTTCTTAAAATACAACCAAAACTAAACTTGGGGGGATGTATACATGGACTTCAATTGCTTAATCAACTTATCAAGATTAACTATAACTAGTCCATTATATTTTTTTCCACATCAATAAATTCTTTTAATTAGGATGTAATACTAAGAGAAAAAAAAAATCTTTACAAATAAAAGAAAGTGCCGCTAAAAAAATGAATTTCTCCTAGGCGAAGATTGTTTACAAAAACAAAAAGAGAACAAAGTAGAAAGGTATTACAAAACCTCAGAAGTGTAGCTGTAATTATTCATAACAATAAAGTAAAAGGCAAGGTCATTCAAAACCCTCGTACTAACTAACTAACTAACTACTTTCCCACATATCTTGTAATTACTCTTTTCAGGGATTCCAAATTCTGTTACAAATTCATAATGAGGCTAAATTCTGGGATTGGTACATTTCCTCTGTTTCAAAGAAGAATCTTGGTTTCTTCCACACTTGTTGATGTAAGTAAACATTATTGTCCATTTGCTTGCTTTTCAATAGCTTCTAACATGCGGCAAAATGTAAGCTTGAATGATGCCATGTTCGAGTTTCGTGATTTGCTTAAAATGCGACCTCTGCCATCTGTAGTTGAATTCAATAAAATAGTGAGCTCTGTTGTTAAGATGAAACGATATAATGTTGCCCTGTTAATGCTCGATGATATGCGTCAACGAGGTGTCCAGGTCAATCATTACACACTTAATATTGCGATCAATTGCTACTGTCTTCTCAAGCGAGCAGATTTCGGGTTTGCAATCTTAGGCATTTTCTTCTAGTATGGTTACGAACCAAATACAACGACCTTCACCACGCTCCTGAAAGGGCTTTTCTTAGCAGACAATGTGGCTGAGGCAGAAAAGTTATTCAAGAAGTTGTTAAGGCAAAAGTTGTGTGAGCCAAATGAATTTACGCTCTGCACTGTGGTTAATGGATTGTGCAAAGCTGGGTGCACCCAAACAGCGCTTGACTTGCTTGGTGTATTTGAAAAGGGAAAGTGCAAACCTAATGTCGCGGCTTATAACACAATGATTGATAGTTTATGCAAAGATGGAATGGTTGATGTCTTGATGATGCCCTCCAACTCTTTTCTGAAATGACTAAAAAGGGAATTTCACCGAATGTTATCACATATAGTTCGGTGATTCAGGGCTTATGCAATTTCAGCAGATATAAAGAGGTTAAGAAGTTATTCAGTGAGATGCATGCTTCCAAGATACCTCCAGATGTGTTTACGTATAGTATACTGATGGATGCATTTTGCAAAGAAGGAAAGGTGGAAGAGGCCGAGGATGTGTTGCAGATTATGGTGCAAAAAAATGTATTTCCTAATATCATCACATATAGCGCATTGATAGATGGGTATTGTTTAAAGAATGAAATGTTGAAAGCCAGAAAAGTATTTGACTGCTTGAAGGATAAGGGTGTCAAGCCTTCTATTGTTACGTACACTAGTTTGATAAATGGATATTTCAAGAAAGGAAATGTAGACGAAGCTTGGCTACTTTTTCTTCAAGTCCCTCGTGTTGGTTTGCAGTGTAATGTGGTTACTTATACCTCTATGTTACGTGGATTACTTTCTGCAGGCAGGTTTGAGGATGGTTGGAAGCTCTTCCATGAAATGAAATCTCGGCATGTGATCCCCAACCGAGTGACTTATAATATATTGTTGGAAGGCTTATGCAAGAATTTGCAGCTTGGTGATGCATTTTCAGTTTTAGGCATGATGAAAGATGACGGTGTTAAACCTGACATTATAACATATACCATTCTTATTGAGGGGTTGTGCAAGAATGGAAAATTTGACCTTGCAAAGAATCTCTTTAATGACCTTCCTTCGAAAGGTTTACAACCTAATGTCATAACATTTAATATTATTATCGGTTGTTTTTGTGAAGAAGGGATGGTACAAGATGCTAAGAATATGTTTGTTGAAATGGAAAAGTTCAATTGCTTGCCTGACTTTGCCACGTATAATGTGTTTGTGCGAGGTCTTCTCAAAGCCAATGAGTTTAACCAAGTGACACTTTTACTGGAAGAAATGATGAAAAGGGGATTCTCACCTGATGCGAGTACAGTTTGCTTGTTAATTGATCATATGGCAAAGGAAGGTCAAGATGTGGTTGTTCTTGATATGCTACAGAAGTTCTTCCAAGAAAAGTAAATAGTGCAATTTCAGCTCTTCTGGCTTGTATATTTCACAAGTTATAGGTTGTTTTGGATATGTTACTTTATTATTTGTGTGTTTGTGCCTCGATAGATTAGGAATGCTACACATATACCATTTGTGTTAAGAAATTCTTCATCCTTCGAGTATCTCGAGTTGTATTTCAATCTTAAAATGGATGTGCTCTATAATTGCTTTGTCGCTTGACTGATAATCAAGAAACTGAGTCACCCAAACTTTTACAGTGTCTATTCAATGTTATGCTTGCCTGAAAAAAAAACAAGTTTGTCATTGATCTTTCTGTACATTTAGAAAAAAAAGGTTTTTGATTTTTTTTTTCTTAAAATAATTACAACATCTTATCTCTTATTCACCTCAGAGGCATGAAACGGATAACTCATATGCTAAATATGTGAATTCATTCGAAAGGCTTGGAGAACAAGTGTAAAAATTCGTTGGATATACATTTGGAAGAATGATATGCTACTCATGGCTTGTATGCAAATAAATAAGAATAGCAAAAAACAAAGTATTCTTCTTTAGCACCCAATATTCAAACCCAGCAATGATTTCTTCTTCCAATTGAAACTTAAAAACAAACTGTGAATCTATCAATCGCCACGGGAAGAAGACTAATATGTTTGGAGGGAGCTCACATTACGTAGCTACGATAAAGTATTCTGGTAGTGAAGAAAACCTTTTTCTTAAAAAAGATACTGACTTTTTTCTTTTTTTGAGAAAATGAACTTTCCTTCCCCCTTCCTTACTGGCATAAAACCAGTGAAAATCAGCAAGCCCAGTATCTCTCAATGAACATAAACACGAAAATAGGATGCTCACTTGAGTTTGCAGTAAGTTATGCAGTGCTGTTTCAATTATGTGTGAGATGCTCACTTTATACATATTAATCTACGTATGTTAACAAACATATATATATATATATATATAAGTATATGTAAATGAATTTACCAATACAAAACATATGCATAAAAGTACAATTTGGATTATAAAAAGAAAAACTAGGCCAACGACCCGAAAAGCCACCATTCAAAACTAGTGCAGGGGCCATGACACGGGATTATAAGATAATTTGCAGGTATGCCGATTCCATTGAAGGTTTCAGAAACCTGAATATGTACACTCAGAGAGAACCCATACATATGCAAGTGTACGGAGCAGAGCATCATGATCCACACAAGACAACATCCAAAAACCTTATGCCTTTGTTAATTTTATCTTTGAACTCATATAGATAATAAACGAACTTCCGAAAGTGGTACATGCGCGAATTTTCCAAGAATCGAAAATGGAAGGACAAAAGCAAAACAAAAATTTCACCACACAAATTAAATTAACAATGAAGCTATTCCCATGTACCGAAAGTAAAAAAATAACAAAAACCATGATTAATGTAACACATATGTAAACAACACAATTTCCTATTTGCCTGTGTAATTAACAGTGGTCATAATTTGGCCGAGTTTGAAGGATTGGCCTCCAGCTCTGGAACAATTGCTGATGATAATTCTATATGAGAAACTCTTACGGCACCAATTAGCCGCTCCGGTAACTCCTCCGTGGAGTTAGCCTAATCAGTACATTAAACAATCATTTGCCACCATTTTCCGATCAGAAATATTAAACTGGAAATTATAATATGTTCGTGATTTTGGATCAAGCATGCGTATGGACATTATCAGAAAATATATAAGTACCTGTACAAGAAAAGCCATGTCAACAACAAGTGTCGTGATCACGCCAACTACAAGTCCCAAAACTCCGTTTGCCACCGTAGACGAACCAATATCAACATCAACCTACAAAGAATGGGAAGGCAAGGAAGTTTGAGTAATAAGACGAAGTCCGAAATGACAAATCAATCTGACCTTGCTCTAGGCAGATTTTAAGTACATAGATACGTCCAAAGCAACGTAAAGGCGCACAAAATCCTTACTTCTAAGTACTTGGGACCGCGGATATAGTTGCAGTCAACTGCTTTTCCTAGTAAACAAGGAGTGCTTCCGACACTCTGACGTACAATCCAAGAGCCCTGCATGATCCAATTGTGAACAATCAGAATGCAGAACACGATGAAGTTAGAAACAAGATAGAGATGGACTGCATAATACACATTAATAATTCACCAGAAAAGTAATACCAACTTCCTCACAAAGAGGAAGAGAATGAAGGATACCTTTGGCACCGATGGAATAAGCTTCAGTCTACTACTACGGAACTCGTCATCCCCATCGACAAAACGCTGCAAGAGGGACCCCGGGGCTAACTCCTTAGCCACAAAGTAAAAAACCATGCTGTAGTGTGTAGAGCCAGGTACCTACAAGAACATAAATTTATCATTTTTCAGACCACTATACAGAAAACTAGAACCAAATGAGTAAAACCAACTCACTTGTAGATTAAAAACAATAGAGAATAGTCCTTTCTCTGATGCAACCTGAAAAAGGGAACAAAATTGTTGGTCGCAATAAACAAACTTAAACTGAAACAACAGAAATTTGTCATTCACAAGGAACAAAATTACACTGAAACTATCAAAACATTAATCAAAGGGAAGGTTATTAATATTAGAAGCTGTAGGCGATCGAACAAGCAGGATAAATGAAAGAACAAAAGTCATTCTGGTATCTTACTTGTGCAGCACAACCACGGCGTCTGGCAACATGATCCATCCGTTTCGTATCTTTGAACCAGTCCACCGCAACAAGATCCATGAGATGTTTACCAGCAGGAATCTTCAAAAAAATACAGTCCGGAAAATTTATTAAGTTGAGTCAGGTAAATTTGGGTTACTTGAAGCCCCATCAGTATGGATCTGCGTTAGAGACGATCATTAAATACCTTTGATTTGTCAAAGCAAAAGCACTTGCTCCGAACTCTGAAGTTGCTTCCATCAGATAATGTCCAACAGTCACGAGCCTTATCATGATCATCATGACGAAGGTTACCCACGAAAACAGACAGATCTATTTGGTCTTGAGGCTCTACAAAGGATTCAATATACACAGTATCACAAGCAAAGTGCAGTTTAAATCAGTACAATGAAAACGTATATATGTCAATATAACGAAAATCAAACTCATCACATACCCGTTATTTTTTCTTCAATCTCAATGGCTGAGGGAAAACCCTGTTAATGTGGTAAATCAAATAATAAACAAAAACACAAAATAAGCAAGACCTTAATGACACTTTAGAAGCAGAAGCGTAAGATGACATATTGATCAGCACGCTCATTAAACCTTAAAGACACTAAAAGTCAGAAGTTTAAGACTGACCACTGGATCAGCACTCTGTAAATCTTCATCATCATCAGAGTAATCATCCATCAATACAGCATTCTTATTTACTTCAGGTATTTGATCAAGAGAAGAACTACGATGATGAACAGAAGATGACTGGAGTTTCTGACTTCTCTTTGTAGAACTGGATGCTGATGTCATATTAACCATCACAGGAATTCTAGGAGCTGCAGTCCTTTCATCAGTCTGAGAAAAATATTCACGCAACCCTGTGACATATAAAACCTGAAAGCATTCATCACAACTGAAAAGTACAAAATTTTCAGTATATAAACTGTTACAGAAGAAAATAGATCTCGAAGCCATTCAGGTTTATCTTATTTTCCACATGCTATAACCGAGATATTATCGACAAAACTAGTATAAATTTTGAACATAAGGCTCTATTTTGGTTTGATTGAGTTGCTGATAACAGACTAAGTTTTACATGCAGATTCCTATCTACTTTAAATAAGCCAGATGATCTTCAGAATTTTAGGGCTCCACTGGTGCCTGTTGACCTATAAGTGTGAATTTACCGCCTCCCCACTTGATGATTCTCGTGGTATAAATCCTCAAGAGTAGTTTCAACATAAAAATAATACCCCACAGCACCAGAACCTATAAAATATATCACTTCCCCAACTACCAACAAGGACTTTAGTTGAGGCAAAGAGCACGAAGTAAGATGAAGGGAGTGGCTGTCAAAAAAAAGTCATGGTCAAGAAGGCAGGAAAGGATGGATAGATTACAACTTGGTGGTTGTCAATGAAGAGATGACACTGATTCATGTGCGCCTTGGAAGGAGTTTTCGGAAAGGTGGAAACTGATTGGAATTTGATGCATGTCAGACATTACTCCAGTAATTTTTTATCTCTCTCCTTGGAACAAGAAAGTCTTTCATCGAACATCACGGGAAAAATTCTGCTCGACCAAGGCTTCACACAAAAAAAAAGAAAAAAAAAAAGGAAACCTCTCGACATGTCATGATGAGCTGGAAAGACGAATTCAAAGAGAGCCTTTTCAAGATTACAAGATATAGATAGACGAACTGCATAATGCAGCTATAATAAAAAAGACTATAACTAGTAATTGGAAGTCAATCTTATATGAACATCAAACGTATCATAGAATAATTTATAAACTCAAAAAGATTGAGAACGAGATTTGTTGTATCTCACCGGCAACACTATTTAGCATCTGAAGAAGACAGTGTTGCTGAAATAATGAAATATAACCTACAGCCCACCCTTTTAGATCAATTTGCATAAGATGCTGGACCTGTGTTCTGGGCCTCCCATCACGAGGTTTGAGAGGTGAAATATTGAAACCTCCACCTGAAATTGACATCAACTATGCTATTAGCAGGGAAAGACATGAGAAAACAAATCTACAGATGAGCTTAAAACTAAAATCGCTATGCAATTTAACGGCAAAGTGTATTTAATTTACTCTCAATATGAGCTCGCACAAATCCAGGTTGCGGGCCGCAATTTTCATGCTCCCTAGAACGGAATAACACAACTGCACAGCAAGAAAGTTTGAATAAGAATAGTTGTGCATAGTTAAAAGTTGATGCAAATAAAACAAACAACGGAAAGGCCCGAACACTTACCATAACTCCCGTCATCATTTCGACGCCAGTAGCGTACATAGCACAAATCACGAGGCCATACAAACCTGAATTGAATACAACAGAGTTATGAGTCTCTTTTAACCAAGAAAACACTATAATGTCGCTCAAGTAAAACAAATGCATTTAAAGACCTCAAAACCTTTTGGTGATTGAGACACTACTTACATCTTCACCCTAAATCAAGCCATTTGAATTAAATAAAAGGTGTTTTTGAATCAGAAAACACACAAAGGGGTCGACATTTATCTTGTTCAACCATCAGAAAGAGAACAAGAAAAAGTAGAAATGAAGTTATTAGAAAAACATTGTCCAAATTGTAAGTTCTCCATCAGCAGAGCAGGTTCTCCATTTGGGCCCAGATAAACTGCTATAATCTTACCCCAGTTGACCCATATTACAGGACAAAAACATTAAATTCAGAAATACAGAAATTAGATTATCACCCAATACCACCATAAAGAAGAAGCCCCCAGGCTAATAACTTGTACGTAAATGATTTCTGCTGATTTTTCAACTAGCTTCTGGTAGTGATTACTACGTCAATGTTAATGAAGTGTGAATGAAGAGAGTCAAATTGTTTTGTGCAAACATCATTTTTTAAAAGAAAATTGTGATGTGATCACGTTACGTTGGAAACCAGTCCAGTTGAAGCCTGTGGTACAATATGGCGGTATGTCCATCTACTTCTTCAACTAAGCTGCCATACTGGAAACTGCAGTCCCACCTGCATTTATAGTAGACTTTCGTCAAAAGAGTATTACAATAATGCAATTTTAATCCGGTGAAGCATACTAAATTAATTTTTCTTATTTTTGTTTAAGTGCCCACAGAAAATGCAATTCAGTATCTGCAGGCCGCAGTAAGAAAATTGTTGTGGGATGGCATTAAACACCAGATCCAATCAAAGAAATTCAGTTCAAGAAAAGCATGTATAGTTAGTTCATTATGAGAAATTTTCTGAGCTTTCATAATTTAATTTCTCCTGGCACACTTTTATCATTTGCAAATGTCTATGTACCATATTAAGCCAGCGAGTTCAAGAACAAAAAACCCATCTAACCATGCGACTCATGAAATTAGCCATTATGCAGGATAAGCTCGGAGCATCAATGTTTCAGTTTAATCTTCTGTTATCAGCTATTCAAGAAACAATGCAAACCTTAATGCTTAGGATTTGATCAAGCAACGAATCATTATAGTAATATACCCTCTTTTAACACTCATAATATGAGAGACAAATAGGTGGTTGATGGCATATATGAGGTTCTTAAACACATAATAATAATCTCTCCATATGAGAAAGGAAAAGATGAAAAGACAAATCACCTATTATCGATGTTTACATGTACGAGAGAATAGGAAGTGTTGAAATATGGATGAGTAAAAAATAAAATGAACCTACTCGCATCGTGCTGCATCCATGCTCATTATTAGCTCAAAAACTTCTTCGCAGGTAGCTTCCACTACCCCCACAGCTTTCATTGCTCTACTACAGCTCTTCGGCTACATCAAAACGTAACATGAGATAGACCATAGAGGGTCTAATATTTAGCAAATACATTAACACAATATAGCATATATATTACAATGTCTTACTAGAAAATCTACTTCAAGAAGCTCCTCAAAAATCCGAAGCCCTAAAGATTCATGTAAGGACAATGATTGATCAATATAAACACGACAAATCACTTGGTCAACAACTAATATGAACCAAGTGTTGCATCGCTTCATCTATAATTATATATATTATACATAAACCAGGAAAGGCAACATACCATTTTGACACTGAAGTAGACGCCAAAACTTTCTAGAAAATGCTTGACTACTAGAATTCTGATTTGCCAAATCTGAATCTAAATCCTTCGTCCAGTCCAAAATAGACTCAGGAAGACCTGCAACAAATTTTATATTAAAATTACCATAGTATAAATCAGACCAATTCCAAAAGGCCAAGGAAGGGAGAAAACCAGGGAAGACCATTTCCTATTGTTGTCCTGCGCGTCAAATTTGGATTCGAATCCTCTTCGTCTTCTGCTGCACTATATCTGTAATAAAACACTGACAAGATAAAGAAAAGTAGATGGAGCAACACTGAGCACAACATGCATTGGACTTATTCAGTTACGGAGCTCGATAATCATACACATTGAGGACTAAGAAACCTAGAGACTTCGCCATGTAACCAGAAGCATTTCCATTAAAGAGGAAAATTAACTTGGTTTTGAAATAGAATTTATTGCAGAAGGTACAATACTAAGTATAGGAAACACCAAAGAATAATTTATTATTGGATCATTAATTTGGAAGTGTACGTCATCTCATCAAGAAAGTCCTCTGTTCAGGAATCAAGTTTTCTAAGAGAACCCATGATGCACACACATTTTACACCTTTACTGGGTAAAGTAAGCAAATTCACACATAACCACTATATTCTATATAATAAATCTAAAACTACTCGCACAAAGCACAAAAGAAGCAAATAGCAGAAAAAAGTATCAGTTGAACTAGATTCCTCGAAGACTCTCCTATTAATGTCCAATTTAAGCCTCATTTAATTATTTACAACAGGTACAGTAGAAAGTGATTCAATATTGTTATAATACTTACTGACTTTCTCGATCTGATGATGAACCGTTCCTTTCATTATCTATACCAGATTTATACTCAAAAGAATGGTATTTGTTGCCGTTAGTAGCTTGTGACTCTTGATGCTGCACAGCATAAGCATGCTATCAGTTATTTGACTAATTAAAGCATAAAGCTTAAACAAACGAAGCTTTACGGAAAACAGAAAACATGTGTCGACTTTGAAACTGGTAATTACTGGGAGGTTACAACAAGATAAGAGACCTGGTCGATAACAGATTCAATTTTTTGTTTCCAAATCAGTGCCTCCTGAATATTGAAAGCAGCCATCTGTAACAAGGAAATCTGAAATGTAAAATAGATTTTTTTGCCTGTATAAAAGTCGTGTAGGAAACTAGATGAGAAACAAGAGTGAATCATTCAGAGAAAGAAATGTGGTTCAGTATTAAGGTAAGACGCCACTTACATAATATTCCATAAATCAACTGTTCCTAATTCTTATTAATCAACTTTATTTTTTAAAGGTGGAGGCACTGCCCCAGCCTTTATTAACATTCCAAGATTTAATGTTGCAAATGAGGAAATAGTGCTGCCATTCCTTGGTAAGAAGCGTGTAACGATTTAGCAAAAATAACTCGCTTTCTGATAACTACATACTTCTAGGTAATCAAAATATATACACAAAAAGTGTTTCCCTTAGGTATAATCTTGTATATCCATGAAAACAGTACTTCATCAAAGCAGTCATATACTTTGTGATTTCACATTTTCAAAAGAAGTCTTAGGGTATTGTAGCACTGTTCTTGATAAACTTTATACATGACTGCAGAAGTATAAAGAGAAAAAAAGCAATATCATGAGAACATAAGGTCCAGAAAAAAAAAAAAGGATATTTTCATATAACGTGTCCCATGTAGAAAACGACCCGCAGTTACTTGTGATGTCTGTTTTAAGACAGCCAATAACTAACACTAGAGTAAATAATTTAAGTCTGCCAATCTCACTGAGCCATATATTGTAAGCTTCAAATTCAGTTGAAAAATCAGATCGAGCATCTGACTTTACTATCGAAGTGCACTAGAATCTAAAATTTCCTGCTTTTGATGGTCCCGATAGGATTATCAGGAGTAGTGCAAGCACATCGTAATTCGTAAATCCGATGCTTCTGATGTAGCTATTTTTAAATATATTTGCATAAGGCAGCTATTATGTGTATGAAAAGTAAGACCTTTCCAGACAGGTCGATTTTGTACTTGATCGCCACAAAAATTAACATTTATGAATACATATATGTAAAGAATAGTTGAACTAATATCTTAAACTAAATCTGTTAAGCAGATGAAAATTATGTTATGAAAATACCAATAGGAACATTATCTTTTAAATTCAAATATTACGCACCGTGATTCGGTGATAGTTCTCCTTCTTGTTGTAGACAGACAGAACGTATACCATCTGCCAAGAAAATAAGATCAGGTAAAAATAAGGATATACCAGCCAAAAATAAGTGACCGTTTCTATCATTAAGGACTAACTATCATGAGAGCTACTATGAACTCTGCTTCAGTTCAAAAGATAAATTGTTTAATCTAACAGAACAAACTTGATCTAACGCATATATGAGAAGGAACAAGCTCTAACAAAACTATAGTACTTCCTGAGAACAGAATATGTGGCTGGATGTTCTGCTATTCCTTTATCAAGCTAACTAAGCAACTAAAGTTAAAAAGCTAGTGGCAGGGTAACTTTCACCTGATTGTTGGTTTGTCTGACACAGACATTGCATAGTAGAGTCTCCCAATGGTATAGTGAAGGGATTAATGTATAGCTCCTCCATCATATTTTCTACACCTTTAGTATACTCCGCACTTTCCTTAATCTACTGCAGATACTTATCAACTGACAACTTTTGGAATAAATCAAAACTAGGAGTACTGATGAACCTTTATGATTTAGTGCAAAAAAAATGCTATTATCAGTCATTTCGATCTCAAAAACAAACAGATATTTACCAAGCATTGGATATCATGGTCATTGTCTTACCATTGCAACCCTTGGACTCAATGGGGATTTTTGACAATTTCCATTCATTTATCATACTTTATAAAGTTGACTATTGCATATTATAATTTTGGCCATTTGAAACTGTAATCAAGGGAAGTAACTAGGCTGGACTTGTAGTGTCATTTTACAGCCTACGGCAGTTATAGCCTACCAAGAAATTTATCATTACACGAATACCGAAACCCACCCAGTGAAGTATAAATAATATCTTTACCACTCAAACATTTGGAGTCATGCCAAATCCTTGAAATGTAATCCAAGATACTACCTACATTGTGCAACTTGCCTTTCTTAGGAAGGGGGGAGAGGAAAGGGGGAGGAAGGGAATCTTTCAGGAACATTCATCTCAACTACTCCAATGATTCTGTGAAATTTAATTAACTATGAAGGGAATCTTTTAGGAACATTCCTCTCAACTACTCCACTGATTCTGTGAAATTAACTAACCATATTTTTCATGTCCTTGTTCGACAATCAACAGCAGAAGAACTATAAAGGCTGAAGTCATAGATCCCTAAATTGATTCATAATGATTAATAGATGGGGTAAAATGCTAAGTTCCGATTTATAATACTCCCCGTCAACTACCAGGGTATTGTCAAAATAAGCATGAATGTAAACATGGAGATAAGGAGTAAACACATTTTGGAAGAAGGTTATATAAGATGGATAAAGGTTATACAACAAGCATCCATTACGGATGAAGTGAAACACGCTGAGGTTATATAAGATGGAAGAAGGTTTTCCGATTTGTCGCCAAGGTAAATGATTTAGACAAATATGATTGCCTCGTGTATAAGGTGAACCAGACTTTCCAGTAATTGAAGAATCCTTCTAAAACTGCTCAATTAAATTTAAGAATAAACACTACTTAAAATGCAATGATTTGCTCATGATGATATCTCTACGATCATAAAACACACAATTCACTATATGGAATAGAAAGGAAAAGGCATGTCAAAAGCTCACATGTCCATGATGCGTCTTCAATCCCCGATCCTCCACCCTGCAATTGCCATCTATAAGAAGAGTCTTGATTGGTACCTAGCACATATAACAAAAGTAAATCAAAATCCTCTTTTCTTTTCAGGGTAACTAATTCCGCGCGATGAAACACCACGTGCTTAATATCCACATAACAAACAGAATGGCATAACTTTTAAGCAGATCAACTTCATCCTACAAATTAACTATGCTGTTGAAATGAAAACTGTTCTAACCAACTTCTTAAAGTACATTGCCATGTCGACGTTCAATGATCATATACATAGAATACTCACCTAACAACTAGTAATCTGAATCAATAAACAGGTTAAAAAAATAAAGTCAAGATCAAATAAAACTCAGCATTTACCACATTGTCTTGTGGCTTCTTCTTATAGTAGGCTAGCAACCGAGACTCCAGCACAAAATACCGCATATGAATGAACGATCTACCAATCTTCCTGCGTCCATACCGCACCATCCATCCTTCATACACCACTTTTGAATTCGACATCACCACCCACAAATCTAACAATATTTTCCTTCAAAATTCACCTCAATTTCGCTTCCTCAGTAGCTTAACTTCTCTTTCACCAAAATTCCGGAAGTCAGAACAACAGCTCTTCACTTCCGAAAATTTTCGGGAAAAACCTAGCTCAAATCAAATCATTCACCATTGCAGAAAATGAAGATCTACTACAATTCGTAAAAACTCAAACTGCTGGCATCACAATTTTAACAACACTTGGAGCTCAATTTCAGAATCGCAAGCACGAGATGCGAAAATCGAACAGAATTTTCAACACGAGCTTCCACAATACCACCACCGATCGATTCAAACACCGAGGATCTGCTTCAATCGCCGAAAATTATTTTCAAAATTCAAAGCGAGAAAAATATTTTCAAAATTCAAAGCGAGAAAAATATTTTCAAAATTCAAAGCGAATATTCGCTCGCATTTAAGCGCATGAATGTGCAGTCACGAACGCACAATTGAGGCGATAAAATATTAAATACAAAATAAATAAATAAATAAAACAGAGTGAGAGAAAGTAGAAATACGATATTGTCAACTCTTCTCCTCTCTCTCAATTCACCGCTGAACACTTCAACAAATCGATGAATGTATGATGATGATGACGACGACGACGATACTCGGAATCCGTCGAACTAAATGCTGACGTCAGCGAATGAATGTGCGTGTGTCAGTGTGTGTGTGTGTGTGTGTGTGTGTGTGTGTGAGAGAGAGAGAGAGAGAGAGAGAGGTTACAGTGTTGGTGTAGGTGATCTGTTTGTTATTGTTATTAGCAGCAGTAGAAAAAACGCCGGCAGTGTGTGTTGTGTTGTTTCAAAAATCAAAACGCGTAATTCGTCAAAATTTAAACATAAAACCCAAATATAATATAATTCGTTTTATTATTACTTTTTTTTTTTGGATACGAAAGTTTTATTATTATTATTTCATTATCAATATTCAATACTCGTGCTAATCATAGCAAAGTTTATTTAGCATCAAGCAAGTTTTTGAAATTTGTACGATAAAGTTATAATTGGGTTGTTTAGTTACTTTTTTTCTCTAATCTAAATAAAATAGCACGATATAGTCATATAGCTATGTTGTGAGATTTGTTTTCGAGACATGTGTTACTTGTCTTCACTAGATTTTTCGAGAGGAGATCAAATGATGCAGAATGACGGACGAACTGCGTAAAAAACAAATTTTCGAGACGTAAAAGAATAAATTGTAGCCATATGCCGGAAGATCTCGAATTTGATCATGAACAACTCTTCGACACTTACGCAACCAACTAATTCCTTTGAGTAATATGGCAGGGGGTTGATATTAGCTTCGAGGCACACTTATTGTTGTAGTGAGGAGGCACATTCTTAAGAAATAGGCTCGTTATGCCATTCGTAATATGAATAGACTAATTATCTCATATACCGATACGCTACTCTAATAGAAAAAAGTAAAAATTATCTTTGCATGTATCGGCTTATCTGTGACTAGCAATAATCCAGAAAGAGGTAATGTAAGTACCTATTTTTTATTTTTTGGTAATAATGTTAGTACCTAACAATTTTACATGATTAGTTGGTAATTTGCTTTCTTTATTTTACATGGAGTAGTGTGATTATATTTTTTAAAGTGTTGTTCAAAAACCAACAAGAGAGGCATACATTAATTAATAATAGATTGTTGTTTTGTTTGGTGGGATTATCAAAACAAATGATTTCAAAATAGGAAAAGAATAAAAAAAGGATTAGACATTATTGGAGTGCGTTTTTTGTCTCTTGTGCGAAAGGTCGATTGTCTTGTAATACAAGTATAGAGAAAAAGATGAGAGGGAAGAATATCTAAGGTAAAATTTATCCAACACGACTTTCGAAACCGTTGAAAATGAGCCAAACCTCAAAATAATAAATTTGTAATTAAATGAATTCTATAATTAATAGGTGTAAAGAAATAATATTCAAATATAGATCAGTGGACTAATTTTAGACATATGTCTTTTGAAATATATATGGGAGTCATTATTTACCGTAGTTGTACTTGTATCATATTTAAGTAACGTAAATAATTTTGTGATATTCGTTATTCTTCATATTGTAAATATATGCGAATATGCCATGCTACTACAAGTACCAATAAACCTATTTGGAACTTGGAAGTAGTTGACCATTTGAAAACTAGTTTTAAATAACACTGATGGAGTACATCATGCATAATCTGGTTATCGAAAAAAAAAAAGCAAATAAAAAAAAGATATTATTGATTTTATCGTTAATCAAAGCTTGTGCGTCATCCGAAGGATAGCGGCTAGAGTTCCCGCGTCATCAAAAAAAAAAAAAAAAAAAAAAAAAAAAAAAAAGCTTGTGCGTCAATATCATTAACCGCTTCTCCTGTTAAAACACAGCTATCGTTGCCATCACATTCAAATTAATAGTTGACAAATTAACAACTATAATTAGATCTTAATTAACATAATTAATTAGCTGTGGACCACATTTAGTCACATTGAATCTTGCCAGTTGAGATGCACTACTAGCAATGATTAAGACATGTGAAATTTTGGTGAAAAAATAAAATTCAGACACAATGCCCACCACTTTTAGGCACGAAGGCTTTTTCCTTTTTTTTTTTTTCCTTTTCCTCATTCCTAGATAAACTGTATCTCGAGATAATTACAGCTACAACCTTAGTATTTGCGATAACTACATAACCACCCTGAGTTTTTGAAAATTACGATAACCCTATCCGATATTTTAAAATACAATGGGAGATAAATTGAGATTTACGCCTTGTGGTATGTACACCTCATGTTATTAGGAGTGGGCACGTGAAGTCAGGTATCCTATTCCAACCTCGTCCCCATCGGGTACTTTTTAGCCGGCTTAGGAAAAAATAAATTAGGTACCCAATTTCTCGATTGGAGTCGAGATTGAAAGTCCTAGATCTCGATCTCGATCGCGTACCCGATACACATACACATATATGTATGATAATATGTATATACATATATTGTATGCATATAGTATAAATATATTATACAAAAAAACCATAATTTTTTTTTATAGTTATACATTTATACTAACTTCAATAGTCATTGTACATTACATAATTACACATACTTCACACCTAGTCGCATATAAGAACCCTCAACCTACCATCCTTCGCTCACATCGTCGCGCGACTCCCCCACTGTAGCGTCATCTCTCTCGTTCGGCGACAACTGCTCTACTATCACCTCACCCTCGTTCATATGTTTTTAGCTATGAGCTGAAAAAACAGGGGAAATGATGCCTTGAGTACACTGTCCTCCCGAAAAACGAGTATTCGATTAAATCGAGATCGGGATGACCTTTCCAAATGCCCATTCTCGAATTGAGTACTCGTTCGGGCCCCGTGCCCGACAACTCCCACCCGACACGTTACATAACATTGCACCAACCAACACCCCTTCCTGAATCTTTTAAATTAATCACTAACAAATATGATTCCCATTTTAACAAGCCTTTTTTCTAATTATGGAAATGT
Organism: Linaria vulgaris; assembly: GCA_948329865.1. Lineage (NCBI taxonomy): Eukaryota > Viridiplantae > Streptophyta > Magnoliopsida > Lamiales > Plantaginaceae > Linaria > Linaria vulgaris. The sequence continues at coordinate 146,249,669 of OX415249.1, read as the reverse complement.
AATTTTCTAATTACCAAAACCTACTTTTACTTTTGACTAATTAAATTGACACTATTTATAACTAAAAGAATACAGATATACATCTATTATTTGTTTTGCAAGCTTTATGGAGCGTTAGTGATTATTATTTTTAAAAGATAAATTAAACTAAGCATTAGGAGATGTAGATGAAATTAATTGGCTATTATTATTATTTAGTATAACAATTGATGTTATGGTTGTTCATCCGCGTCACAAGGTATGTTAGAAAGTCCAACAATCTTCATTAACTATTGAAAATAAATAATTAAATATAATATCTTTGAATGAGAGGACAATTATGGGGTCTAAATTTTACTGCTTTGACTTATATAACAGATTTCTCATCGAATTAATTTATTGTCCTCCCATTTCTCATGCTGCAACTTCTCTTGCATTTGCCTACAGAGAAACAAACTTAATCTATCTAGGGCTGTACCAAATAGAATACTTTCTGTGCTAATCTGTCTAAAAAAATTAAAATAAACTATCTTTTGTGCTAGTTCATACTAGGCAAGTCGCTTTTCATCAACAGAAAGAAAAAGAAATATAGCCTATTAATAAAGATTTTTGGTTATGTGGGATTTTTCTTTTATTGAATAGATCTCTTTGTCTTAAATATTCAAGTACATGTGTTCGATCTCGTCTAATAAGCTAACAAAAATATCTCATCTCCATATTCAAAGTAGTACGTCATTATGAGAGCTCCCAATAGTTAAAATACCATAACCTATTTGGACAATGCCCATTTTTTTTAATACATGAAAGCATGACATTTAATTATTTAATCATACAAAAAGCTGCGTTTATAGAGCTAATTTGTCCCTGTCTGCTTGTACATTATACTATTGTCGAAAAAAAATCCGATGTAAATTAAGAAACAACTGATACATTTCTTAAAATATTGTCTAATTATAAAATAAAAATTAAGTAGTATTTTATGTATATTTATTTAAATTAGGACGTGTCTCTGTGGTGTCAGCCCAGCCCACGCAAACCTTGACCATGTGGCCCCACCTTGAATATCTCTTTCCTAAGGCCCAAACTTCTTAGTGGAAACAAATAAAATTAAGGAACCATTTTTTTTCGGCCCTCGTCAAATTAATATATTAATATTATACTAGCTTCCGAGCGCAATCGGGGATATTGTAACTAATCGAAATAATATCTGAAAAAAAATACATGAGATTCGTAAGCAAGTCTTTTCGCATATACTACTTCCACGCATACTCTGCAAAATACACTACAAAAAAAAAGCGAAATTAATTACACAAAAACAAAAAAAAAGATTTAAAATATAAATTTTAATTATTTAAAAGTTTTAACAGGCATATACCTTTAGGGTAGAGATAAGATACGTTACCTAATTCACTCATCGTTAATTATTGATATATAATTCACGTATATGATCTGCAATGAATTCTGATTAAAAGAAAGAAGTGAACGTTAGTAGTTTTTTATTCTAAACTAATAACATCCAGAAAAAGATTATGAACCAAAAAGAAAATAAATCTAGTATAATAACAAACCATAATAAAAAAAAACCCAGTAATGCATGGGCTTGTATCAAACCTGAAAAGAAAAAATAAATAAAATTAGTGGTAAGAAACAATGAAAAAGATAACTCATTATTTTCTTGAGAAGATAAGAGAATAATGTAGTAAAATTGTTTTTGTATGCGAAAAAATAAATAGAAAAAAAGGAGTTGGTTATGCGGTTATGTACGAATTTAAAAAATGTAAGAGATAAGAAGAAGAAATAACGTGTGAAGATTTTGCTTAAATAGTGGAGAGAAGTATAAGGGTGGTTAAATTTCAAATTATTTTCAAATTTTCACGCTTTTTTTTTCTTTTCTATGTACAAATATAAAAATTCAAGAAATTTGCAATGTAAGAGATAAGAAGATGAAATAACCGTGGTAATATTTGCTTAAATAGTGGAGAAGAATAAGGGAGTGGTTAAATTTCAAATTATTTCACAATTTAACGTTTTTTTGTTTTCTTTTCTTTTTAACTTACTCTTAACTACCCGTATCCTTTTTCTGTATTTAAATAGGTAAGCAAGGGGTAAATTTGGAAAACACAATTTTTGTATAACAACTACATTTTTGTGAGAGTAACTCCCGTTTGTGAGGAGAAATTCCCTTTCTTTTTATATAGTAACTAGCTAAAAAGCGCACGCGGAGACCGCGTATAAATTTCTTCTTTGATGTAAAAGGTGTTATAGCTTTAACGCGTATTTTTATGGAAATCTGTGTCAAGTAAAACTTAATGAAAACTGAATATAAGATGCATGAGTAGCCGTGTAGGGTAAAAAGAAGAAAAAGAGAAAGAAATATGAAGAATTTATACCTTTGTAACTTTATTAATCTGAGGTAATATTAATTATCAAACGAAATGAATTTTAATCTCTACATGACTACATTCGTAGTAGGAGAAGAAAGTTCAGAAAAAGAAACAATACTTTTTCTAACTCAGCTGTAATATTTTGTTTAATAGTTTCTTCGTTTAAGGGAAAAAATTGCAAGGACATATTGATGTCACGCTGCACGCAATTAAAAAAAAAGTTTCTTACCTTGCAATGTAATTTCAAACAAACAATGTTAATTAGTAAAACCGCAAACTTATGTAAAAGTTAAAAAGTGAAGGAAAAGAACAATCTATAATCCAGCGCCTAGCTCGTAAACACCGTCTTTGCTACTGGCCATATATTTGAGCCGCCGGTGAGCGTAAAATATCCAACAGTGTATATAACTAAATCAATATTTATAGAACAATTAGGCTAGATAAGAAAAGTAAATTAGTGGTTCGTAATCTTATTTCTTGCCTCATATTAAAGTCTCATTGTGTAAAAAGTATAAACAAAATGACATAACACAAAAAATACTAAATATAAAACAAAAAGATATTATGAATCATAAAGAAGTTAATTATTCTCGTGGTTATTCATATTATTTTTTTTCTTTTTTTTATAGGCGTTATTCATATTTATGTAGTACATGTGGGAGTTGATTCTAAATTCAGAAAACCAAATTAAAAGAATGGTGCCCTAGTAGAATTTGTAAAAGAGTTAAAACTAACGTGGAAAAAAAGTTATGTTCCCTTTCATTAGTATTACATTATTAAGATCTATACTTTAATAATTAGAAGACAAAATTATGCGATCATATCGAATTGAAGAGATGAAAAGAGAAAACTATCAAACTGCAACACAAGATCAAGGGGGAAAAACGCAGCAAAATAAAAACTAAAAGTCCTAATAAAAATAGAAACAATGAACTAATGATATCTAAGAAACAAATTATAAGTACATAATGTAAATAAATTGAATGAATATCTATAAATCCCTTATAGCAAGTAGCAACTACTTACAACAACATGAATAGACTCATTTACAATTGTTTCAAACATGAAATTTGAGTTATATTGTTCAATTAGGTAAATAGAAGTAGAAAACGTTGAGTTAATCACCTAAACAATATAGCAATGAAAACTTAAATTTTATGAATTTTCTTTGTGGGTAAATTATTGATGGTGTGCATCTTATTTAAATATTATTTTTCATACAAATTCGTTGTATTTTGTGAATTTGTTTCACTGTTGTTTCTTTTGTACTGTCACGTTCCAATCATGACGTTAACACCTTAATGACAATGAGAATATTTTCAATATTTACCTTGCTTAATTGTTGATTTTAAAAATACGAATAAAATAAAGTATGGAAATAAAACAAAGAAGGAAAGTATAATTGTAGTAATTACCGTTAGAAAATAGATATTGTGGATCAAAAGGGGAGCACCAGTTTTAGTCAGTAATTTTTGAAAGTAGAGAAACAAAACTATCAAAAAGATCTGGAATAATCAATTTAAAAATTAAGCACTTAGCAACTTTACAATCTTAAGAGAAAAAAAAGTATTTTATAATTTTCACTTACCAGGTACAACATAAACTTGAGAGTACTTTCCCATGCAACTTGAGAGTACTTTCCCATGCAACCACAAATCATTTTTCATCTGTAAAAAAAATATTATCAATCTATTAAAACGAAAAAGTTTAAAAATTTCTGGAAACAAAATAAAAACATGAGAAATTAAACAATTTTTTGGAAACAAAATAAAAACTCACATAAAGAAACATTAAAGAAAAAAAAATAATAAAGAATACATATCGATCGTTTTTGTGTGTTTAGGCGAAAGAAAAGAGCAAACTGATCTCTCAGTTATGGGGAGTGCTCTTAATCTAAAAACAAAAAGCAAATAAATTAATCATCACAGCGTAACATATTGCATGCATTTGAACTGTTTTGAACTGTGAACAGTGGAGGAAGTATTTATTTCTTTACCTTTAGTTGCTATGCATTTCTCATGCATGATTATCAAAAAAAAAATTAAAAAAAGTTTATGATGGATACGAATTTCATATCAATTCATGAGTCTCATTTGAATTAATATCCGTCTCGGAGAAAGTGTGAGGGGAAGAAAGAAATTAATGTTGATAAGGGAAAATGAAACATAATTAGGAGAGAGTGCAAAATTTGTTACAGATAAAAATAGGCAGTTAATCTTTTTCCTAAACACGGGGAGATCGTGGATAATTTCTTATTTAGTTGCACAAAATCAAATCTCATTAGAATTCAAAAATATCGTGTACCATCGTTTTTTTTTCTTTTTGTTGATTGTTTGACATTTATGCCCTGCCTTTTAATTATTGTGATTAATTAGAAAATGGATATTTTAGAAAACTCAAAAGTTGGTATCATAACCACCACTTTGTGAGTGTAGGAGCTCTTCCCTTAGTTTTTTTTTTTGATCAAAACGGAAAAACAAGGGTCCTTAGACCATGTCAAAGTTTAGTACATCAATAACATGAGGGGGGGGGATATCCCAAAAGAAATCTCGCTCCTCAATACTCGGTGAGTTCTTCGACAAGCTATCCGCGACTCTATTCGCCGTGCGAGGGATCCATTTTATCTTGCAAGACCATGGTAGGCGTATGAGTTCTTTGCAATCAAGAACTAACTTCTTTACTCTTTCCGGAGCCGTAGTATCTCCCATGATCATTTTGTAGGCTGATAACGAGTCAGTTTCAATCTCCACACGAGGAATACGTCTCGCCCAAGCAAGTTGCATTCCAATTCTAATGGCTTCGAGTTCTGTCTCGTCTACCGTTGGCGACAATATTCTTGTGTAATAGCCCCAAATCCACGCGCCTGTATTAGACCGAAGAAGTCCAGCTACCGCGCCTTGGTTTCTTTTCGAATCGAGACTTCCGTCAACATTTAGCTTAACCCGATCGGTTGGTGGTTTGATCCACTTCGCGCCTATACTATTGCACGTTTTCTTCCTTTTTGCGTTATGTAAATCAAGACTTAGAGATTTAATCTTGACAATGCTGGTATTTATCGCCTCCGTGGAGTTTCTAAATACCTTTTCATTTCGTGCTTTCCATAACGTCCATAAGGCGGCCACGAAGATACTAGGCCAGTCACAATTCGGTAATAAACTGCTCTTCCTCGCCTTGTTAAGCGTGTTCTCCTTCAGCCATATTTCATCCGCTTCCTTGTTGAAATCATCCCGATCTCTCCCCGTTAGTATCTTGTCCCATAGATTTTTCGCATTAGGGCAGTGCCTAAAGATATGGCTCACGGTTTCCTCCTCAAAATCGCAAACAGGGCAGCGGGCGTGTTCCGATAGCTTGCGGATTTTCCTAAGATTATTTGTTGCAAGTCGCTCTTGCACCGCTAGCCACAGAAAATATTGGAGTTTACTACTAACATCAGCTTTCCACACCCAACTTAGATGTCGACTTGAACCCCCGGACTCGTACCTTTGTTTATAAAATGCTTGGTATGCAGATTGACATGTAAAGATGTCGCTGGACGTCTCATTCCACAATACCACGTCTTCTTCATCTCTCAACAATACACCGCATCCATCCAGTTCAGTTTTCAGCTCCCTTGGAATATTTGTGCGAAAAACAGCCCAGTTCCAGCCCCCCTCTTCATTAATAACATCACGCAAACGAAGGTTATAATCGTCGGGGTGAATATCCAAACCATCCATGCATATACTCCTCGACCCGATCCAATTATCATGCCAAAACCAGATTTTTTTTTCCGTCCCCTATCTTCCATCGGAAGTACTGTTGCATGAGGTTCGCGCACTTGTCAATTCCTTTCCAAAGGGTGGTGTCCGTCGCCTCCGCCTTGTAATCAAGCAGAGAAGAATTCTTGAGATACTTAGCTTTGATTAAATCCCTCCACACGGTCGACTCATCCTTAATAATTTTCCACGCCAATTTAGCAAGTAATGCTTCGTTGCTCGCGCGTGTAATTCTTATCCCTAGCCCCCCATCTTTTTTTGGTTTTGTCACTTTTTGCCACCCGACTAAATGGAGTTTTCTTTTGTTTACATCCGCTGACCACAAAAAACTCCTATTTAGTCGGTCTAGGCTGTCACAAACATGTTTCGGCAGCCACGATGATTGCATCGTGTAGATGGGCATGGTCGTTGACACTGACTGAATAAGTGTCGATCTCCCGGTAAGAGATAGCGTATTAGACTTCCAACCGCTGTACCTACCCAACACTCTGTCGAATAAATCGCCACTTGCTTCCCGACTGACTCGGCCGTGAGTAAGATTCATTCCAAGGTTTGTTGCCTGCCCAAATCCTAAGATATTGCAAATCTCCCTTTTGACTGCCGATCTGTGGCTTCGGGAAAAGAAAACCTTCGACTTCGATGGGTTAAGTTTGAGCCCCGATGCCGCGCAGAATTTATCCAACACTTTTCTCACCGACCGGGCTGTATCCACAGTTGCTTTTCCCATTAGAATTAAATCATCGGCGAAGAAAAGGTGAGATAGTAACGGTCCACCTCGACACGGGATCAATGGTTTCCACTTTTCGTTTTCTATTGCTTCATTTATAAGATACGACAATCTTTCGACACAAAGCACAAAGAGATACGACGAGAGAGGGTCGCCTTGTCTAAGACCACACGAATGTGAGAAAGCCTCGATTGGAGACCCATTCCAAAGAATCTTAGTTGCTGCGTTTCGCACACAGAACATAATAATCTCAATCATCTCTTGCGGGAAACAAAACGCAAGTAAAGTATCTTCCAAAAATTCCCAACTCACTTTGTCATAAGCTTTCTCAAGGTCGAGTTTCATAATCATATTCCCATATTTCACCTTCTTTTTATTTCTCATCGAATGCAACACCTCTTGTATAACAAATATATTATCCCGTGTGCTACGATTTTTGATGAAGCTAGATTGGGTCGGGGCGATAATACGGGGCATGACATCCCTCAGTCTCATAGTTATGCACTTCGTAACAAATTTATATAACACATTACACAACGAAATTGGACGGAATTGGGCTATAGTTTCCGGATTTCTAACCTTTGGTATCAAACAAAGATGAGCCTCGCAAATCTTTTTGTCAAAACTCCTGTTTTTGAATACATCCTCCGCAAACTTTAGCAAAGATTCTTGCGTCCAGTTCCATGTCTTGTGATAAAATATTGCTTGAAGTCCATCCGGTCCCGACGCCTTATATGGATGCAATGCAAAGACCACCTCTTTCAGCTCGGCCAAGTCAATCATCTGCATAATATTTTTCCGGTCTTCGCCCAACAGCACTCTTTGAAATCGTGACACCCCCATATTCCTAATCTGAACCGTTCGGCTTGCCTGATCATCCGAAAATAATTTTCCAAAGTAAGATCTAGCGTGTTGTTGAAGAATATCTTCATCGCTCACCCAAATATCTTCCACTTTAAGTTCGGTGATTTTATTCATTTTCCTTCTTGCTAAAACGGATCTATGGAAGTATTTTGTGTTTCTTTCCCCATCCTTCATCCAATTCACCCGAGACTTTTGGAACCACAACATCTCTTCCTGTTTAAGTACCTCGTTGAGTTCTACAATCAAATCATTCTCTAAACGAGATAGGTACCTATTAGCGCCGTATGCTAGTTTCTTTTGAATCCCCAAAAGTCGAGCATTTATTTTCTTTTTTTTCTCAAAGATGTTGCCAAATTGTGTTCGGTTCCCAGGTACAAGGACTTTTGGTACTTCCACGATTGCGTCCAGAATGTTTTGCTTCCCTTCCCATATACGTCGCAATATTGCTTCGCAATCCTTGTGAAAAAACCATGCGGCCTCAAAGCGAAACGGTCGTGGGTTGCCAAACGATTCCCCTCCATCGCAGCATGTAAGGACTAGATGGTGGTCTGAACACGTGCGCGTGGTGTGATAAACCTCGTGGCGTGGAAACTGATCGATCTAACGCTGATTCGCCACTGCTCGATCTATGCGGCCTTTAATATTTTCCCCGTCCTCTCTTTTATTTGTCCACGTGAACGGGGGACCCCAAAAGCCTAAATTAAGAAGCCCACATCTCTTGAGATAATTTCTGAAGAAACGCAAGCGACTCAAAGTTACCGTTCTCCCTCCAATTCGCTCATGCGCATAGCATACTTCATTAAAATCACCAGTTACGAGCCATGGCTCGCTACAATTCGTCGCAACCGAGACTAAGTCATCAAAAGCTCGCACTTTGTCTTCTTTTCTAGGCTGTGCGTATATCCCGGTTACTCGCCACGAATCCCTCATATTCGGCCGAATCCTCGCATGGATGGCTTGATAAGTTATCCGTAAGATTTCAACATGTACTTCCTCCTGATTCCAAAGTATCCAAACTCCACCCGTCATATCATCAGTCGGGGCCATCACATGTCTTGAAAAGCCAAGGGTCGGGATAATTTCCCTTGCGTGATCCTCGCTTACTCGTGTTTCGAGAATATAAACTACGGTTGGTCTATGCACTCGCACAAATTCTCTCAAGTTTCTTTAAAACTCTGGTTTTCCGGCACCCTGGCAATTCCATGAAACGACCTTCATTGACATATTTACTAGGTGATACGGACGAATTGGGGGGTCAATCTCGCGCCCCATCCATGTCAAAATCATCTGTCGCACCATCATTATCATGAAGACAATTTGTCTCTGTAATTCCCATCGACTTATCGCCGTTATCTGCCACCATGTCATCGTCCCCTCTGCATTCGGACCCCTGAGCACTCGGTTTTCCACTTCCCACACATGCGAGGGGATCTCCAAAACTTGGACTAGTCTATCGCGCCAACGTGTTCGTAATATCATTAAAAGGCCGCTGAATTTTTGTATTCTCGTGGCGAATTTCGGGATTTCCAGCCATCGGCCTATTAAGCACCCGTTTCTGAAGAACAAGTGAAAGATTTGCATGTTTTTGGCCGAACGTGAGAACTGGTGTTTCGCTGCGTTTCGTCAGTAATTGTACGTTGTTCTCGGCCTCAACATTTTCTTGCAAAATAGAGAAGGAATTACTTGTGTTGGCCGTTTGTTTAGCAAGGGATATTTCCTTATTTTTTTCCACAAGAGATGTAGTATATTTAGGCTTCCTACTCACAGTGGGATTCTTTCTTCCTTGCCCACTAGGTTTCTTAGTTGGGGCCTTACTTTTGAAAATTGTTTCACTTTTATCATTAATCACCCACGGTCTAGAACTGCTGCCCCTTGTGGCATTATTTTGCTGAGGTATTTCATCAAACACCTTACCTTTCCCTTTGTCCAGCCTTTTGTGCAATTTTTCCGTAGCCAAAGATTTCCCTTTCGGATTTTTCCTCGGTTGGACAATCACCCACTCACCATATTCTTTATTTTTTGCCTTTGCAATCAGCCATGTCGCAGCATCCCCCTCTGTTATTTTTTTCACTACCTCCTCATTAGACTCGAACGTAGTCATGTTCATGTCAACCTTTTCACATCTTGCTTGCGTTTCACATTGCTCTTTCCGATGTCCCGCTTTGCCGCATGTATAACACACGAGTGGGAGGTTCTCGTAGACCACCTAATATATATACAACATCATCAATGCATACCCACTCTTCCCTTAGTTAATAGTATAGATAAATAGTCTCTCGAATTTGGAATTTCTCTGAATATTTATTCTAATGTTTTTCGCAGAGTTTAATGGTTTATGTGAATTAAATTATACATACATACATATGCATAGTGTCAAAAAATATTGGATGGCAAATGATTGTCTTCTATGATGAAAACGGAGTATAATTACAAGTAAGTATGAATTGTGATAATTCCATTAGTAAAATGATCGAATAATTCTTAACATTTGTTAAAATACTAATTCTTACAATTGATCAATTCAATGTATATTTTGAATTTGTTCCAAATAACAAACATATGAATAATAATTTGACGTGCTCAACTTGAACTTTGTCGAACAACAACACGTGCAACTTCACATTGACAAACAATTTGCTAAAGTTCAACCAGCTGAATATGAATATACTGTGCTACCAACAAGGGGATTTTATCGAAAGTAGCCCCATAATGATTTATTTTATCAATTTTAGTCCCATAATGATTTGAGTTTCAATTTTGGTACCATAATAATATTTTCGTTTTCAATTTTGGTACTTTCGGCAAAAATTTAGGTACTTTCGGCAAAAGTAGCCCCATAATGATTTATTTTATCAATTTTAGTGCCATGATGAATTTTTCGTTTTCAATTTTGGTACCATAATGCCCTTAGCAATTTTCGCACGTGAGACGCACGAGCTAAGTTTAGGTGAAAATTGGGTGATTTTTGCCGAAAGTACCAAAATTGAAAACGAAAAAATCTTTATGGTACCAAAATTGAAACTCAAATCATTATGGGACTAAAATTAATAAAATAAATCATTATGGGGTTACTTTCGATAAAATCCATACCAACAAGTCACGACATATTGAGAAATACCTTTAAAATGCACTAAAATGGTGAGTCGAGCATGTAAATACACATGGAACACGAATACATTTGGGGAGAAATCCCATATCCCGTTTTGATAGCTAATTATATGTTCCACTAAGCATTTAGGGCTCGTTTGGTTGGGCCTAAACAATTTGGTCATTCTCATCAAGGATTTTAATAAGATCCATATTATTTGATGAGTATTAGGCTTGGTTGCTTTTAAATTCCCACATATATTGAGTATGTACCACTTTCTTATCCTTCCTTTGGTTATCACTTTTCATTGTGTATTCATATAATTCCCATAGGAAATGTCAACAATGCCCTTAAATTTACCCGGATATACTCCCATATTTTATAGACAGTCGTTGAAAGGGGAAAATATTAAGGCAAAACTCTCCTCTATTTTGTTCTCTGTGTAAGGCCAAATTGATTATAGGAAGATATTATGCTTCAACCACATGCTTCAATTTAATCATCCTAAAGTCTTTTTTGCGTCACTCTTAAATTAATGTAATTTTGCGTTTGTTATTAGAAGAGTTGACAAATGAAGAATTTATGGGATTTTTAAATCAGGTGAACAGAGGGTAGAATAATGAGGAAAAGGAAAATTCACAGGTAACATATTTTAATGAAGTCAACATTCTAGAATAACTATTTTTTTTAAAATATGGGACATTAACATATGACTAATAACGCTGCCACTACAATAATTAAACGGTCAAATCTTAAATTAATATGTTAGAATAGAATACATAAAATGTACAGGTCATAAATAATACAATACAATCCATCAAAATAGTCATAAAGCCACAATGTTACAGGAAATTGAGTTTGTGGTGTTCAACTACAAATACCACAAAACAAATAACCAGAAAGTGTTTTGAGAATCTCACTTTCACATGTCACTCATACATTATACCAAAATAAGCATTGCAACATTACCAGTCAAAAGGAGATGTGGTACTAGCATTTGGAAGGCGGAATACATAACTAAACCTTCGGTTGCATGCTTTTCATGGAGTATTGCATTTTCACTCCGCAAGTATACTCCTAACAAATTCAGTGCGCCCTTCCGTGTCCAAACTAAAGAACAGTGCAACATGAGTTTGGGAAGATACAATCTTCTTCGCCGCGCGAATGCAAGAGGTCATGGTAAAGTCGGGCAAATCTTGAAGAGCTGCGAAGATAAGAGTTACTTGTGGGTCGACTTCTTTTAGTGACCGAATAGCACTAGAGAGCTCAGTAATTGCAATGTTCGTCTTGTCTAAGGAGCTACACACTTTCAACAACAAGTCGTCATCGACTCCAGTTGAGCAAACCTTACGCTTTTTAATGCCAGATGCTTTACAGGGACTGCCACCTTCCGAAAGAGGGGTGGGAGATGACTCATCGGCTGGGTTAGAGGTGAGGTCTTTTACGCCGGTTGTGGAATCATACGTCTCCTCGCAAACAAGCACGTAATCAACACCAATAATAACCTAAGCCGCACCAAAACTAATTGCGCGGAAGCAATGATCGTGGCATATGCTGTCATATCCATCCTACAAATATAATACTTTGCATTGTTCAAGAATTAATATGTAATGTGATAGGTACAAACAACTACAACTTTTAGAGATTAAATTTTTTTCAGGCCATATCTAAATAACTTTCCTATTAGAAGAATTCAATCAACTACTTTAAAATATACATAAATCACAAGTAAAAATATAGCATATAACAGATATATAAATGGCCACCTGGTACTCTGACTTTTGCCAAAAAAAATGCATTTTATATAACTTTAAAATGAAACATATATGGGCTTATATAACTGAAAAACCGAGTACAATGTAGTGCCCGTTTCACTGCAACCAAGCTCCTTAATGTAATAATTGTCTATACACCACTTTTGACATTAAAATTAATAGGTTGTTAAGCGGATTACCTGAAATTGATGTACAATTATGAGACCCACACAAATAAGATCGATTTTGATTGCTGCTTGCTCATCAAATAATGCAATGCACCAACAAGTACATACATGAGAGAATAAAACCGAGGTTACAAAGAATTTCAAAATTAATTATATTTGAGTGTAGCCCAAACAAAATTAGAGTTGCCCAATAGTACCCAACACCAGAAATTGACGAAGAAAGATACCTGTACGGACGAGAGGCTTGAAGACGCACGAATAACCCGCTACATTAAATAGTTGAATTTTTACAATCAATCTCAGGAAAGCGTCGAAATCAGTCGTAATATGCAAAGGAGCAACTACAATGTTTACCTAAATGGAATATGAAAGCGCTGTTCGAATTTCATACATCAAAATCAATTGTTCATTTTCGGCAACATACTCTTGCCGATAATTGGGACACGAATTTAACACACGAAAATTGAGAATTCAATTACCTCTTGGTACAGTAGAGCGGCGGATTGTGTGGAGCAGAAGATGCAGCTAGGGTTCACTGTCGCGATTTGGTACGAAGATGAAATTGTGTGCTCTGTAATTTGATTTACACCCTCCAAGTAATTGATACGTTAGGATAAGGGGTACTTTGGGTTTTAGACATTCAGTTCGAAAAACACTGTAGAAGTCATTTACTAAAAAACTCCTCCCCACCCCATATTGAAACTGACGCCGAAACCAGGGTTATTCATACTCAATATGAATGACCCGGGTTGTAGAAAGGCCCAACCAAAGCAAAGATTGCTACTGTTCAATCCGGATTGAATGACCCTTATAGGGCCTTAAAGGCCCAACCAAACGAGCCCTTAATGTTTATGTTTGATTAGAGGACAACAACGTAGTGAAACAAAAAAAAATTACTATGCGGATGCTAAATGAGTCAAAGAATTCAAAAGCAAAAGTGGGAAATAAATAAATAAAACTCATGAAATAGTATAGTGGTACTTTCAAATAATTTTTTTTTTTGAATTGCATAATTTCATTCCACAAAAAACCTGAAGAACCTCCAGTACATCAGCCGTACATATCACTACTGGAATCTATCAAATGAAAACCAAAAACTAAAAACAATAATGCGAAAAAGCAAAAACAGCAAACGCCACCAAACAAACCTAATTATCAAAACTATCTGCGTCCTCAAAAGCGTTCCTTGCAAGCGCGTGAGCCACCGCATTTGAGTCCCTTCTAACCCATTTAATATAAAAGCCCCGCTCATCCCTAATCAAACGTCGCACGTCATTCACCAAATTCACAATTTTCACGTCCCCGTTAGTGCCAAAAACGATGTCGTGAATAACTTCGAGGCAATCTCCTTCAAATACAACATTCCTCCACCCCTTCTCAAGCGCCCACCGAACCGCTTCCACCGCTGCCAAGGCCTCAATCTCGACCGTATCCATAAGCGACACGATGCGGCGTTGGCGCCATGCAAGTAACTCTCCAGTGCTGTCATGAGCGACCATCCCCAGCCCAATCTCCCCGTCATCCACAAAGCGAGCCCCATCAAAATTAATTTTAATGTCGCCCCCCTTCGGAGCTTCCCAACCTTCAGCCTCGCCTCGTTCAACAACTCTCCCCGCCTTACCATTGTGCGTCTTCCAAGTCATGGCAAATGTTTGTGCAAAAAAGGCCATCTCATCCGCACGTCGTTCCCTTTCCCCCGCAAGTACATTGTTCCTATTACTCCAAATAGTCCAACACACCGTCCCCATCAAACTAACCATAACAGGCGACGCCATTTGAAAGATCTGTACCACCCAATCCCCCAGCTGCTCTGACTCCCGAAGCCATAGAATTGTCGGGACATTAGTGAGTGCCCAAACCTGTCTCGATAGAGGACACTCAAAAAGAATATGGTGCAGCGTCTCATCCCCCTCACGACACACGACACAAGATAACTCCACGCAAATTCGACGCCTCGCGAGTTGCCATCTTGTTGGGAGGATATCCATGCAACAGCGCCGCATAAATAGCTTGATTTTATTGGCACACTCAAACCGCCAAATCTTCTTCCACGATGCATGGGGCGTAGAACTCGACGTTACATCCCTCACGTTCTTCACTAAACCCTGCGTCATAATAACATGATATGCACTACGAACGGAAAACTCAGCATTTTTCTCAAAATGCCAAATACGTCGATCACCATTGATATTATCCCCCAACGGAATAGTGAGGATCAGCTCCACATCCACCTCCCACAACAAACCCCGCAACATCTCCACATCCCACCACCCCGTATTACTGTCAATCAAGTCTTGCACCCGAATAAAAGGTTCATCCGGGTGAACCGGGGTGATTGGCCGAAAAGAAATTGGCCTTGGGAGCCATGCATCGTGCCATACGTGAATCGACGACCCGTCTCCCACGTGCCACCTCAAGCCTCGTTTCAACACTGGAATCGACTCCCAAATACCACGCCAAGAGAAAGAAGGCGTTGCCCCCAGCCGCGCATCACAGAAGTTGGAATTCGGAAAGTATTTCGCTTTATAAATTCGACTAACCAAGCTTTTCGAATTTTGTAAAATACGACATGCTTGCTTCGTAAACCTCATTTTATTCCATCTCATTACCCAAATAAACTAGAAAACAATTTTTCATAACACGAATCTAGAAGCACTTTAAAACTATTCTTTGGTGGGGTCCACAGAAACATAAATTCACATTACCAAAACAAAGTTATGCATTCAATGATGTCATTATAATTGCCGTCTTCCATTCTTCCCCTTTTCAGGAGTTTGACCCCATCCATCATCACTTACAAATCTCTTCCATAATCATTAAAAAAAATCATCATTTTATATCTATTGTTTCCTTCTTTTATAACTGCTTCTCAACCATAATACTGGTAAGTATATTCTTTAATTTTTCATTTTTTTTGTTAATAAGGGGAAGTATCTGAAAAATTAAGCTGAACCCACTTTAGAATTATGATTCCTCTACATGTTTAAGGATTAAAGATTGAATCTTTAGGTGTCTAAGCTCTGAATAAATAAAGGGTGTGATCTATTGTTATGTGCTTTTGTTGGGTTGAATCTTTTTTACTGAACTGTTTTTTGTTGACTTTTTGTTAGAGGTAGTCATCTTCAATTTTGACTTTTAATAGCTCAAGATTTAAGTAGTACTGTGTATTTTTGATGATTGATGCATTGTTTGTTCATTGACCTTCATGAATGTAGTGCTATTGTTTATTTGAAGTATATGTTGTGCGGCAATTAGATTTTGATTATTGATTTCTTGGACAGGTGGTGTTACCAAGTTGATTTCAGGCCAATAGTAAACTTTGTTTTATTGATATTGCTCGTTTTCCGATTTTGGGTCGGATTGGAAGTGGAACTTCAGCTGATAATTTGAGGAACGACGGGTAATTGCGAAGAGTGTTCTTAAGAAATATGTGTATAGAGTGAAAAAAGGAACAGACAATAGTGTATAGTCGGGAACGATTCTGGATTTAGTGGTACGTGTACTATATAGGAAAAGGGTGTTTTCATTCAGTAAACAGAGTTATTTCTGATTAAGCTGAATACTTTTGCTTGCTTAATCTCTTGTTAAAAGTACTAGAAAGCAGGGATTTGTAAATTTTCAGGAAGATGGGTTCGTTTAAGGGGCATCTGCTTCCGGGTACGTTGTTTCTTGTAGTGGGAATGTGGCACACGTGGTGCTCAATAGTTAGATACGTATCAGATCCTAAGTCGTTTAAGTTCAGGGTTTGGAACCCTGTTCCGGGTTTTAATGGGAGGATTAAGTATTTGGAGCTGTACGTCATTGCAGTCGGTGGTTTTATTGATCTATGCGTAGAATTCTTGTATTCAACCCATCTAAAGATAGTTGTTCATGGAGTTTTAAACCCTTCTCACATGAACGATTTTGAACACGCTGGAATGCTGCTTATGTTCTTCATTTTTGGCGTCGTTGCGTTGCTCTCGGAGACGACAAGGTAACTATTCGTCCTTTTTTGCAATCTCTGTTAGATTTTCCTGATTTCATAGAATCTTGCGCTGATATTAATGTCAAATCTTCTCTTTTGTTTATTTCTTTACTATTGGCTTTATCAAGACTTACAGCGATACAATATTTAACGCTTTTTGTATTGTCCAGTTGAGTCGTGGGATTCAGTATCTCATCTTATTTCTAGTTTACCCATGATCTTGTTGATTTTCATGTGGCCTTTAAACCCATAAACTTTCTTCTGGCAAAGAAGTATATAAGAGTTGAAGTGTATTTTACTAAACATTTTTAAACTATGGATGAGTGATAGAGTCACAGAACTACCGCATAATGCTTTTGTGTTCATACTGTCCTGTTTGGTATTCTTTTTCTTGTGATTCTTTTTTGGACTATTTACTTCATGCACTGATTCCATTGGTTTCTTTATGTGTTTGTGAAACTTCGAGGTACTGGATTTTGCAGTTAATAATGTAATTTTAAGTTTGTTTCAGAACCAACAACTCTAATTTACAGGAATTAACATAAATATGTCTTTGGTTTCCTAAATGCGACAAGGTGAATCAGTTGCATAGTTTAGAAAGAAATTGAAAATACCACTATTTATACTTCTTTTAATAAAAGATCCAAAAGGTCTAAGATTCACGCAATATTTTATGGTAATTAATAGGTCCTAAATTGTAATATTCGTCTGGGAATCAGCACGACTTGAATGGACTCTAGTACATTTGAAGAGAACAAATAGTACTTACTGTAGTTTTAAGACAACCACTTCTATGAAATCGGTTAAGCCGGTTTCACATTGTCGATGCAACATTCAGATGAATCTACTCAATATTTTACACTCATCTCAAACGTCCCGATATTGAAGTAGGACGAGTTATCACTGCATCATTATTTGTTTCAGATCAAAGTATAACTTATCATCGTGAACTAGATTGAGTCGTGATGTCGATTGTTGAAAGCATGAGTAGTTTCATGCAGTTAACTTGAAAAACTTGTATATGTTTGACGAAATTCTTACTCCTTTCACAGCTTTCTTCCGTTGCCTCAAGCCGCATTATGCCTTATTTGTACAGCAGCATTCACGGCAGAGTATCTTTTATTCTATTTCCACTCGACTACTCACACAGGCCTTGAAGGATACTATCACCTTATTCTTGTCCTACTCATCGGCCTCTGCATAATATCAAGCATATCTGGTGCCCTCATGCCGACCAGCTTTCCCGCTGATTTATGCAGTGGCATTGCTATAACTCTTCAAGGCCTCTGGTTCTATCAGACTGCATTCGTTCTATATGGTCCTATGATGCCAGAAGGCTGCCTCCTCAATGGAAATGAAGTTACGTGTCATTCAAAAGATAATGAAGTTCGTGGCGAGTTGCTGGCAAATGTTCAGCTGTTTGTTCAAGTTCTAGGGGTTTTTGTTGCTGCCGTTGGTGCATATGTATATGCAGAGCCGAGATTTGGTCATTCGACCCTTGTGAATGAACGTGATGGCTGAGTTTCGATCAAATGTTGCGGTCCAATTGTTTTTTCTGTAGCACCGAGCATTGGTTAATACTTGAGGCGGCATATAGTTTTGTTTCTTTTTTACAATTTTTAATCTTTCTATTGTTAGATTTTTACTTTCATACTAATTGCACAAAAGTTATATATAATTTTTTAATGGATACACAAAAGAGAAATCTAATTCAAAGTATTATTTTCCAACATTGTATTATACTATTCTTCATTGATGTTGATGGAACCATGGGGCACTTTAATTTGATGTCATCATAATTTGACCATTGGGTGAATTAAAATAATAACTCCGGTTAAACTACGATGGCATTCTCGGCTGGGAATTTCTTTTACTAAACCTTGTAATATAAAACATTATTTATTTGTTAGAAAACTAAATCACACAATACAAGAAAGTGCAATAGGACTTGGTTTTTGTTCGATGGAGTGGGAACCCGTATCAATCGCTACCCTTCGAGTGTGCATTAAGTGAGTTCGTGGAATAACTTGCAAACTTTATCCATCAAACAAATTACACAAGGCTATGAAATACTACTTGGTATATATGACACTGCACAAGAAAAATATATGGATGCATATATGGCACACACGACGCCGTTTCATTCAGTCGTTGCTAACGACGATTGGACGAAGGGTGGGATGCAAATCGACGTCTGTTCGTTTACGTTTGCTCTTGTTGAGTTTGTTTTGTTCTTGTGAAGTTCCCTATTTTCGTGTTTATGTGAATTTATTGGGAGACTCTTGTTTTGTTGTTGATTTTCTTTGGCTCTATGACAGTACAACCATTCACTGCGAATGTCTTATACAATACTTGAAACTTTGGCACGCGATCCCCACACAATTAATCACTTCTTTTAATTTTTAAGTAAATATGGTAAAGATTTTAATTTAAATATGGATCAAACATATCCTAACCTTCTTTTTTATGTAAGAGAATATTTAATAATTATTTCCTTTAATAAAAAGATTTAAATAATAATTAAGATAAAGTAAATTACAGTTATAACCCGACTAATAATAAATTTTCATAATGTGTAAAGGGGTAAAAAAAAAATCAAAAGTTTGGTCTCAACATGGCTTCCTTTATATAATATAGTATAGATTCTTGTTCCCTAAGCCTTCTCAAATGAAGCACAGTTTATGACAAATCTGGAATATGAATTATCCATCTCATGCCTCTGAAGTCTTGTTCCAGAATAAAGAGACAAGATGTTTGTAATTATTTCAAGAAAAAAGAAAACATAATCTAAAATCTTTTATTCTAAATTTACAGAAGCATCAAGAACAAGCTTCTTTTCTCAGGCAAATATAACATTGCAAAGACAATAAATACTGTACAACATACAATTTCTCACCTAATAGCTCCAAGGCTAACAAGTAAAAGTGTAGGGGAATCAATTTTCCAAGTTTCAGTCATGTGACCAAGCAATTATACAACATAACCATTTTAGATTGAAATACAACTCTGACATGAAGAATTTCTTAACACAAATGGTATATGTGTAGCACTGGTAGTCTATCGAAACACAACCACACAACATTAAAGAAACATATCTAAAACAATGTTTCTTCTCACAGACATTAGCAAGTAGATAAAAAAATATAATTTACCAACCAGAAAAGTTGAAATTGCACTACCTAATCTTTTGGGAAGAGCTTTTGTAGCATATCAAGAACGACAACATCTTGACCTTTCTTTGCCATATGATCAATTAACAAGGACACAGTACTCGCATCAGGTGAGACTTCTCTTCTCCTCATTTCTTCCATAAAAGGGGGAACCTGGTCAAACTTATTGGCTTTGAGAAGACCTCGCACGAACACATTATAAGTCATTAAGTTAGGAATCACTTGTTGGGATTTCATCTCATGGAAAAGCTTCCAACCATCCTTAAGTCTACCTGCACCAAGTAATCCATGTAACATGGAGTTATAAGTGACAACATCACATTGCAAACCTACAAGAGGGATTTTATGGAAAAGTAGCCAAGCTTCGTCCACATTCCCGTTTTTGCAATAGCCATTTACCAAACTATTGTATGTAATAATAGAAGGCTTGACACCCTTATCCTCCAAGCAATCAAATACTT
Organism: Linaria vulgaris; assembly: GCA_948329865.1. NCBI lineage: Eukaryota > Viridiplantae > Streptophyta > Magnoliopsida > Lamiales > Plantaginaceae > Linaria > Linaria vulgaris. The sequence goes on along the minus strand of OX415249.1, from coordinate 146,229,335 downwards.
TTCGGGCTTTGGATAATTCTTTCCTTAGACAATACCCATCTATCAAAGAATTATAAGTGATGATATTAGGAAAGACATTTTTTTGCATCATAATTTGCAGCACTTCCTCCGCCTCTTCCACTTTTCCTTCTTTGCAAAATGCATCCACCAATATACTATAAGTAAACACGTTTGGCAGTATCTTGTAAGCATCCATTTCACTGAATAACTTCTTAACCTCTTTGTATCTACTCAAATTACATAATCCGTGAATCATTGAACTATATGTTACAACATCCGGTGGAATTCCCTTTTTAGTCATTTCAGAAAATAGTTGGAGGGCATCATCAACCATTCCATCTTTGCATAAACTATCAATCACTGCGCTATAAGCCCAGACATCAGGTTTGCACTTTCCCTTTTCTAGTAGACCAAGCAAATCAAGCGCTGTTTGGGTGCACCCAGCTTTGCACAATCCATTAATCACAGTGAGGTACGTAACTTCATCTGGCTCACACAACTTTTGCCTTAACAACTTTTTGAATAATTTTTCTGCCTCAGCCACATTGTCTGCTAAGAAAAGCCCTTTCAGGAGCGTGTTGAAGGTCGTTGTATCTGGTTCGTAACCATACTTGAAGAAAATGCCTAAGATTGCAAACCCAAGATCTGCTCGCTCGAGAAGACAGTAGCAATTGAGTGCAATGTTCAATGTGTAGTGATTGATGGGGACACCTCGTTGACGCATTTCATCGAGCATTGAGAGTGCAACATCACATCGTTTCATCTTAACGACAGAATTGACTGTTTTCGTGAATTTAACTACCGACGGCAGAGGTCGAACTTTAAGCAAATCATGAAACTCAAACATGGCATCATTCAAGCTTACATTTTGCCGAGTGTTATTAGTAGCTACTGAAAAGGCAGCAAATGGATAATAATAATAAAGTTTACTTACAGCAACAATCCTAGGAGGACCCATGATGATTCTTCTTAAGCAAAACAGGGGGAATTTACCATTCCCAGAATTTAGCCTCATTATTGTATTGTAACAGAATTTTGAAATCCCTGATAAGAGTAATTACAAGATATGTGAGAAAGTAGTTAGTTAGTACTAAGTACGAGGGTTTTGAATGAGTAAATAGGAATCATTACAGATAAACCCCTTGAGGTTTGGTAATTACTAATTACCTTCGGTTCTTACTTTATTGCTTTCTTGTTTTTGCTGTTGTCAATTTCTTTTAATAGTTAAAATAATTTTCCGGAAATTCATGGATGTATAACAAAATATACTCAGTTAAACTTGATAAGTTGATTAAGCAAAAAATGAGTGTATATATACCAGGCCCAGTTTAGTTTGAGTCCGTGTATATACCAGGCCCAGTTTAGTTTTTGTTGCTATTTTTTTGAAAAAATATATATATATAGATAAGAGAGACATATAAAAAACAAATACAAAAAAAGGGAGAAATACAGAAAACATGATTAAACTTGAGTAGTTCGTTCCCTTTGAGACTTCATGTGGCATTGTTTTTCTTAAATTCTTGATAGCTATTAGCGTTTTCATTGTTGCGGACCTTGTCAAATTTCTTGTAAAGAAAAAGAGTCATAATTCATAATCATAAGTTTTGATTTAAATTAACTATGGGACTCTCGGTTTTATAGCTAATGTGTGTTTATGTGTACGTTTGAGTAAAGAACAAGGTGAATATTAGAGAAGTGTGTAATTTTTTATACTAGTGGAGAGGGGTTTTTTTTTAAAAAAAAAGTCATCCATCGTGGCTTCGCTTTGAAAATAATCATATATCGTGGTTTTGTCCAATTTCAGTCCTTTATTGTGTTTTTTTGTCCAATTTCAGTCCTACGACCAAATTTTCTACCGATTTTTACACGTGAATTTGGGATTTTCTCTTTTACTGATGTTGACCAATTTTAGTCAATTTTGACTTCTTTTTTTTAATAGCCACCCGCCGCACAACTAAATTAAACCAACCTGGCCCGTCCATCTCACCCTTCCCAAAAATGGGCTACTACATCATCAAAGCACAAACACCAATCAATTTCCTCCAAATCAATTTGGAAAGACTAAGCCCCTGTTTGGTTCTCCCCTCAGAGTTATTTTTCAGAGAACAAATCATTTTTAGAGATATTGAGCTTCTCAGAAAAAGTGAAATCGGCCCAATAAGAATAATTTTAGGTTTTTGATGAAATTTTTGGAATAAAAGAAAAGTAAAATTTAGGGGGCAAATGTAGCCTTTCGCCTAAAACGAGGTGTGATTGTGACATAAAGTTGCTGAAAAAGTTGTTGCTTTTTTTAGGTAATTATTACATAACTGAAATGAATTTTTTTCAAAAATCGGTTGCTCTCTTTTTTAAAAACTAGCGGTAGTTATGAATTTTGTACTTCATTTCTTTTAGGCTTATTTTCTTTATATTAGCCTCAATACCCTTTAAATGCCCAATTATGTGCATCATTTGAATTATATGTGCTTGTGATTTTACTTGGATATTAAAATAATACATATTAAAAATCCACTTACTATAAATATTAAATTTCAGAGATCTTTTGCACTCAATTTTGAATACCTTGACATCTGTTCGGATCTTGATATGAAATTTAATTATTCCGTGACATATTAAACTTGTCTCCAAATTTAAAATGTATCAAAATTATCCGTGAACATAATATTATATTTGATACAAGGAAACAAGGTTTAATAGATACATAAATATCCGCATACGTTACAAAACAGACATATTTCGTATTTCTCCATTACTCATATATTGAGTTTGCGTTAGTCACAATACGAACTTAACTATTCCGAGAAATACACGCCATATTCAGTCTTGACCTCTTCAAATTCCATATCCTGATACCATCTGTTTCTCTGCCTTATCATTTTCTCTAGGGCAATGAACGCGCATTTATCGCCGAATATGGATTCCATCAACTCGTATTGCGGCAACCCGTATTTGCGGAAGAATTTCCTATCGGCGTATTCCTGCAAGTTTATTTCAAATCATTAGTAGACATCGCTATCATGTACCACACAATTTACTTATCAAAATGAGTATACGGGGCGCCATTACACACATTCAACCCGTGCGACAATTCGTATTCTTTTGTTGTGCTGACCCGCTTTGTTTGTCGGTTGAAACTTACCTCCGGCAAGTTTATGAACTCCATAAAATCCTGGTAACGCATCCAAACAGTCTGGTATTGTCTATAAACTTTCACATAGTTAATTCCAGCGAGCGGATGAATCTCGCATAGAAGTAAGTGGATGCGATCTAAAGCACTTTCAACACCTTCCCGGGTTGAAATGTCAATCTCTTTGGCTACGCTCGCTAACGTCATTATGTAGCTCTCGTCCAACGAACGGTACCAAAAACCTTTGTATATAGATAGATGGTCTTCCCATTTAAGTTGAGCGCCCGTCTGAATTTGTTGTATATATAGACATGATACAAAACTACATTACATATTTTTGATGAAAGTAAAGTTTACTGGAAACAATGTTATATCAATGTTTAGGCAACATCCCTCCAACATTGAAATCAGAATGTTTCCTAACTATTATTGTAACTATATTTTTGAACTTTGCGTAGACTAATTAAATCATATTTGAACATGACCAGAGGTCATGAAGAATAGAGTTACATGTAAGTTTTAAAATACATAAGTTAGTGGATTTGTCTGTTCATGTACATTTTTCAGAAATTCAACCAACAGACGGTTGCAGCTGCCTTGTCCGTACTCGTAGTTGTCCTCCTGCTTCTCCATACCAAACTTGGTTTCCATTGGTGCTCTTCTAGTAATATTTATGAAAAGTGTGTAATACAAAAACTATGCATATAATGCCTCTGTTGAGTGCTTTATATAATGTTCCCGCCAAAAGTGAACTTTGATTGTAACACTTTTGTGTTGCCATTACTACACACAACTGCCGATACATATATGATGCATATTAAATGTGGTAACCATTAATTAAGAAGTAGCCAACTCTTCCTGTGAATTCTATGATGCAATCTTGTAAATCTATTGACGGGATTGGCATGGATACTCCATAATTGTGAATCCCCCAGCCCATCAATGAACTTTGTTAATATAGTAATACCCTAATTGTGCTGGCCAAATGCCTACCTAATTAAATACCCAAGTCAACTCATTTGATTATCGTCAAATATAATTTAAAAACCCCCATTTTTGTTTTTGTCATGCACGAGATCTAAGCATTACGATATAAGCAGGGCGTCAAAAATATTTGACAATACATTTCCTTGGATATTATGACAACTTAGATCTCCCTAATTTATTTCACCCTTTTATTAATTTATTAAAAACATTTAAAAGTACCCGTGTGTTGAGATTAAATTATCCTTTTGAAAATAGAAGATATCATTTTATCCGGGGTGTTGTGATTGATTTTGATTTGCATGTCTTTTGATGCAAGTTTGTCCGCGTGTTATTTTGTTTTTCTGGCTAGAACTTAAATATGTTGCTATTTGTAAAAGGGGCGGCAAGTCACGCTAACAAAATTAAGTTCAATCGCCGAGTGAAATCCCATCGTGGTGGGCTTAATGAGTTCACGCGCAACTGTGTTAATATCATAACAACTTGTGTCATCCCATTGACGTGGGCTTACTCAAAACAATATATAAGGCGACCAGCATATATTGAGAACTACATATATAATTTGCGGCAGGTTCCATTCGAGCATGATAATAATATAAATCGCCGATGAAGCCGCAAAACGTTGCTCGATTGCCTGACCACAATGTTCCTATCTTAGTAACTTTTCGGATGACGCGCATCTCTTTCCCCGAAAATGAACTCCATTAAGTCGTAGAGTGGCAAACCGTGTTTGCGAAAGAACTTATTCCACAGGTCATCCTGCGAATGCCGAAAAACATAGTTAAGTTATGAATCACTGGGGTCTACGTTATTTAAATCATGTTACGTTTTTCTTCAGGCCGTTATCGCATCGCCGTTCTTTAAAAGCTTTAATTTATTGGATACGCTAACACAATTGGTGTTGGGGTCGAAGGTTACGCCCGGTAAACGAATGTAGTCCTTGAAGGCGACATACCTCATGCATAGATTCCGGTACTGATCCATTACATCCGTGATCGTGATGCCGAGATCGGGACGAGCATAGCATAGCATGAAGTGTACCCGGCTGAGTGCTTCTGCGACACCACGTCGCGTTGATAAGTCGACCTCTTTCACAACGATGTACAATGTGTTTATATACAACTCATCCAATGAACGGTTCCATCCCCACTTGTAAATAGCCTGGTTGGTATACATAGTACGCATCCCCCGTGTCTTCCAAAATTTTAAAATGGACATATGATTAACATAAACACCAGCCAAAATAGTAGCAAAAAATATTACTGCAATGTGGCATGAGATGAAACGTCAAATATATTAAAATGAACCTTCCTCGCGGAATGGCTACTAGTCACTTCAATATAATTTTGCCACATTGGGATTTGCAGATAAAAAACGGATTTGCTGGTAACTGCATCGGAAAAAACATCATATTAATAACAACTACTGAACAAGAAAAGCAATACACGAGATTATCATGTGTAAGAACTCGGACAATTTCACTGACCTTCACTAAAAATAGAGGCTGCAATGGAAATAATGAGAGTGATGGTTGTAATATATAGGAGATTATTATGGGGAAACCAAAAAATTCGAATGTTGAGTATTTGGACTGAATTTTTTTTGGATTAAATGTTCAAAAATCTCGAATTTTGGATAGTTGGGACTGAATAATTTTGGGATTACATGTTCAATGATGTTATTCAGGAGCTGAGGATTTTTGGAGGGAAACGTTGGCACATTTTTGGGTGAACAGTGGCCGCCTTTTTTCGGGTACAACAACTTTTAGAAGCTGTCACAACTGACATATTTGCAAAAAGTAGAACCTATATTGTAGCCTAGTTCTACTTAATTTTAATCATGAGTTTTGAGATACCAATTGGGCCATTTTAATGCTTGTTGGGCTGTTTCAGAAGTCCTAAACCAAACATATTTTTTGGTTTCTAAGAATTTTCAGATCTTTGGGAAATGAAAACCAAACAGGGGCTAAGAACCCTCACCTCTCAAAATTGCCCACATCATTTTCACTATGATCACGAACCTCAGCACAACCCATATTCGGCCGACCACTTCCAACCAATTCGCACCCCCAACTCACGACGAGTCGATTCAAAAAATTGTTCAAATTCATTAAACACCCATTCGGAAATCACTCGACTCTGGTTGATTTGTGACGGGTCATGATCAATTGAATCAGATTTGTGAATAAATAATTTCTTTCGGGATTTGGAGGCATGCCTCGGATGCGGTATTGGATGAAGATGACGGAATAGTTGGCCGGAGCTGGAAGGCGCCGCCTCGGAACATGTGATCGGTGCGATTTGGGTGTGGGCAATTTTGGCTATGGTTCTTAGTTTTCCTCCCAAATCGGTGTTCCCCATATTGATTTGGGGGGGAAAATGTATTGCGTTTGTAATTTGATGAGTTTGCCCCTTTTTTGGAAGGGTGAGATGGGCATGTCGGGTCATAATTTGGGTCGGGTTGGTTTAATTTAGTTGGGCGGGTGGCTGTTTAAAAAATGAAGAAGTCAAGTTGGTCAAATTTGCCTAAAATGGGTCAAAATCCCGTTTGCACGTGACCTCACATGTAAAATTCGGCTAAAATTTTGGTCGGAGAACTGAAATTGAACAAAAAAAAATAAAAATTTAAGGACTGAAATTGGACAAAACCACGATGAAGGAATATTTTTATATCGATGCCACGATAAAGGACCAGTTTTGTAAAAAAAAGTTCAAGAGGAGTTTAAAGGTATACGTAAGTACAACTAATCAGAGGTGTAATTGTCAAGCTTGTAATGCATCAAATGATTATAAAATATATTATAGTAGTATACATCCAAATAGGTATTAAATATAACAATACGCCAACATTGGTTTGAAAAACACTAAAAAGTTTCTTTTATTTTATGATGCATGGAGAAACACTAAAAAGTTTTGAAACATTTTAGAAGGATATTAACTGTTATATATTGCTATTAAAAGTTTTGATAATATTAAGGACTAGTATAAGGAAAGTTTCAAAACAATTAATCTAAAGATTTATAGCCGCGTAAAGACAAACCGCCAATAGAATCGACCCGACCCGAATCCGTACAAGTCACGGATAAATAAATAGCCGTTGCATAAACTCGTCCTTCCTCATAACTCTTACCACGCAAAATTCAACCAAATCAAACCCCATTATATAACTTCTAATCTTTTTTCTGGGTTGTTAATTTTATTATTAAATTCGTATAATTACATAAATATATATATATATATATATATAAATCTTGGTATAATTGTTGATTGATGATGGACCCACGAAGTACAAGAACGAGTTCTCGTGAGAATGTAAGTCATTGATTGTACTTTCATTGAAGTATTTTTTAATTATTAGTTGATCGTTTGATTTATTTACTGATATATTGTTTATTTAGGGTTTCTTGATTTTTTTTCTTGTCTATTTTTTGTTGTTAATTTTCCCGCCAATTAAGTGGATATTTGATATGTGTGTGTAATTGGGATTTCGTAATTTTGATTGAATTCAAGAAATTGCACTGTTATGCTACGCTTTATCTTCGAATTTGAAGGGAATTATAGTAAAAATCGAATCTTTACGTGTGTTAAAAGGAATTACAGTAAAAAAAAAAATAGAATCTTTACGTGTGTTAATGTCGTTGTACATGGATCATTGCATATTGGATGACCCTTTTTGTTGTTCTAATTGCAGTTAGACAGATTCATCCCGAATCGATCTGCGATGGATTTTGACTATGCTCGTTACATGCTGACCGGCGGCAAGGTCGAAAAAGAGAATGTCGACCCGTGTTGTTCTCCTTCCAGAGAAGTTTACAGGAAGCATCTTAAGGAGATATTCAACATGAACAGAACAAGAATCCTCTGTTTCAAGAACAAGCCGCCTGCGCCAGAAAAGCACGCCCACGAGCCCTTTTCGCCTATTCGGGGAACAAAGTCTGTTAAGCGGATGAGGCGTATTCCTCAGGCAAGTTTCGTGTTAGTTTACTTTTGTTGATAAGTTTGTTGTTGTTGTTGTAGGATTCGTGTTAAACTTACTTGTTACTGTGTGATCAACAGACACAAGAGAGGATGTTGGATGCCCCCTGTATCACGGATGACTTCTATCTGAATATACTGGACTGGAGTTGCGGTAACGTTGTCGCTATTGCCCTTGAAAACTCGGTGTACTTGTGGGATGCGTCTGATGGCTCTATATCTGAGCTTCTGTGTGCTGCCGAGGAGAGTGGGCCTGTGACGAGCGTGAGATGGGCGCCAGATGGTAGGAACCTCGCGGTTGGACTCAATAATTCCCATGTCCAGCTATGGGATACCTCAACTACTCGACTGGTATGTTCTACTCTTTTCTTGTGTGTATAATCATTTGGTATCAATGAAACTCGATGATTTCCGTTGGTACTTAGTCAAACTGCAATAACGTAGTGGTGTAATTCATATCCGACATTTCAGTTTTTTTTACCTGTGGCATACGGTAAAATGTGTATCTGGATGAAGATTTTTTATGGTTCGAGAACATGTTGGCGTGAATCTTTGTTGCACTCATAATATTCGTTTTACTAACTTACGCCACCTCATCTTCTGTAGTGCTAAATTTTCTAACAGTGATTCTGGTTTCGTTGCAGTTGAGGACTCTTCATTGATATTGATGGAAGTCATGGAACCTTGGGGTACTTAAATAGTTTAATTTGATGTCATCATAATTTGACCATTGAGTGATTTAAAATAATAACTCCAGTTAAATTAACTGTTTGGAATTTCTTTTACTAAACCTTGTAAAATAAAACATTATATATTTGTTAGAAAACTAAATAACATAATACAAGAAAATGCAATACTACATGGTTTCTGTTCGATGGAGTGGAAACGCGCATCAGTCGTTACCCTTCGAGTGTGCATTAAGTGAGTCCGTGGGCTGACGCAATAACTTGCAAACATTATCAACCGAACAAAACAAATCACGCTAGGCTGTGAAATACTACTCGGTATATATGACATTGCACAAAAAAAATATGTGGATGCATATATGACACACACGACGCCGTTTTATTCAGTCGTTGCTAATGACAATTGGACGAAGGGTGGGATGCAAATTGGTGTCTGTTCCTTTACGTTTTTGTTCTTGTTGAGTTTGTTTTGTTCTTGTGAAGTTCCCTATTTTCGTGTTATGTGAATTCATTGGGAGATACTGGTTTTGTTGTTGATTTTCTTTGGCTCTATGACAGTAAGGTGAATGAAAGTTCACTGGTGAATGTCTTATACAATATACTTATTCTCCAAGCCTTTTCAAATGAAGCACAATTTATGACAAATTTGGAATATGAATTATCCATCTCATACTTCTGAAGTCTTGTTCCAGAATAAGAGACAAGATCTTTGTAATTATTTCAAGAAAAAAGAAAACATAATCTAAAATCTTTTATTCTAAATTTACAGAAGCATCAAGAACAAGCTTCTTTTCAGGCAAATATAACATTGAGAAAACAATGCAATACTGTAAAATATGAATTTTCTCACCTAATAGCTGTAAAGCTAACAAGTAAAAGTGTAGGGGAATAAATTTTCTAAGTTTCAGTCATGAGACCAAGCAATTATATAACATAACCAATTTAGATTCAAATGCAACTCTGACACTGAAGAACTTCTTAACACAAGTGGTATATGTGTAGCACTCTTAGTCTATCGAAGCACAACCACACAACAGTAAAGATGCATATCTAAAACAATGTTTCTTCTGATAGACATTAGCAAGTAGATAAAAAAATATAATTTACCAGCCAGAAAAGTGGAAATTGCACTGCCTAATTTTTTGGGAAGAACTTCTGTAGCATATCAAGAACAACGACATCTTGACCTTTCTTTGCCATATGATCAATTAATAAGGACACAGTGCCCGCATCAGGTGAGAATTCTCTTCTCCTCATTTCTTCCAAAAAAGGGGGAACCTGATCAAACTTGTTGGCTTTGAGAAGTCCTTGCACGAACATATTATAGGTGACACTACCATGCAAGCAACCGAGTTTCTCCATTTGCACAAACATATTCTTAGCATCTTCTATCGACCCTTCTTCACAAAAACAGCCGATGATAATATTAAATGTTATGACATCAGGTTGTAAACCTTTTGAAGGAAGATCATTGAAAAGATTTATTGCCATGTCAAATTTTCCATTCTTCCCCAACCCCTCAATAAGAATGTTATATGTAATAATGTCAGCTTTAATACCGTCATCTTTCATCATGCCTAAAACTGACAATGCCTTAGCAACATGCAAATTTTTGCATAAGCCTTCCAACAATATATTATAAGTCACTAAATTGGGGATCAATTGCCGAGATTTCATTTCATGGAATAGCTTCCAACCATCTTTAAGTCTACTTGCAGAAAGTAATCCATGTAACATGGAGCTATAGGTAACCACATCACATTGCAAACCTACACGAGGGATTTTTAAAAAAAGTAGCCAAGCTTCGTCTACATTCTCGTTCTTGCAATATCCATTTATCAAACTATTGTAGGTAACAATAGAAGGCTTAAGTCCCTTATCCTCCAAGCAATCAAATATAGTTCTAGCTTTTGACATTTCCTTCCTTAGACAATACCCATCTATCAATGAATTATACGTGATGATATTCGGATAAACATTTTTTTGCACTACCATAATCTGCAACACATCCTCGGCCTCTTCCACTTTTCCTTCTTTGCAAAATGCATCTACCAGTATACTATAAGTAAACACATCTGGAAGTATTTTGTAAGTATCCATCTCACTCCATAACTTCTTAACCTCTTTGTATCTACAGAAATTGCATAGTCCTTGAATCGTTGAATTATATGTGACAACATTTGGTGAAACTCCCTTTTCTGTCATCGTGGAAAACAGCTGAAGGGCATCATCAAGCCTTCCATCTTTGCATAAACTATCAATCAATGTGCTATAAGCCCAGACATTAGGTTTGCACTTTCCCTTTTCAAATAGACCAAGCAAATCAAGCGCTGTTTGGGTGCACCCAGCTTTGCACAATCCATTAATCACGGTGAGGAACGAAACTTCATCTGGCTCACACAGTTTCTGCCTTAACAACTTCTTGAGCAATTTTTCAGCCCCGACCACATTATCTGCTAAGAAAAGCCCTTTCAAAAGAGTGTTGAAGGTCGTTGTATTTGGTTCATAACCATACTTGAAGAAAATGCCTAAGATTGCAAACCCAAAATCAGCTCGCTTGAGAAGACAGTAGCAATTGAGTGTAATGTTCAGTGTGTAGTGATCGAGGGGAACACCTCGTTGGCGCATTTCGTCGAGCATTGAGAGGGCAACATTGTACCTCTTCATCTTAACAACAGAGCTCAGTATTTTATTGAATTTAACTACCGGTGGCAGAGGCCGCACTTTAAGCAAATCACGAAACTCAAACATGGCATTATTCAAGCTTACATTTTGCCGCGTGTTATTAGTAGCTACTGAAAAGCAAGCAAATGGATAATAATAATAAAGTTTACTTACATCAATAGCACCAATCCTCGGAGTCGGACCCATGATGATTCTTCTTAAGCAAAACAGTACAAATGTACCATTTCCATAATTTAGCCTCATTATTATTGTATTGTAACAGAATTTTGGAATCCCTGAAAGAGTAATAATTACAAGATATGTGAGAAAGTAGTTAGTTAGTACTTCGTACGAGGGTTTTGAATGAGTGAATAGGAATAATTACAGATAAACCCCATGAGGTTTTGTAATTACCTTCGGTTCTTACTTTATTGCTTTCTTGTTTTTGCTGTTGTCAATTTCTTTTAATAGTTAAAATAATTTTCCGGAAATTCATGGATGTATAACAAAATATACTCAGTTAAACTTGATAAGTTGATTAAGCAAAAAATGAGTCCGTGTATATACCAGGCCCAGTTTAGTTTGAGTCCGTGTATATACCAGGCCCAGTTTAGTTTTTGTTGCTATTTTTTTGAAAAATATATATATATATATATATAGATAAGAGAGACATATAAAAAACAAATACAAAAAAAAAGGAGAAATACAGAAAACATGATTAAACTTGAGTAGTTCGTTCCCTTTGAGACTTCATGTGGCATTGTTTTTCTTAAATTCTTGATAGCTATTAGCGTTTTCATTGTTGCGGACCTTGTCAAATTTCTTGTAAAGAAAAAGAGTCATAATTCATAATCATAAGTTTTGATTTAAATTAACTATGGGACTCTCGGTTTTATAGCTAATGTGTGTTTATGTGTACGTTTGAGTAAAGAACAAGGTGAATATTAGAGAAGTGTGTAATTTTCCATACTAGAAGAGAGGCTTTTTTTTTTTTAAAAAAATTAGTCATTTATCGTGGCTTCGGTTAGAAAATAATCATTTATCGTGGTTTTGTCCAATTTCAGTCTTGTGTTTTTTTGTCCAATTTAAGTCCTACGATCAATTTTTTTGCCGAATTTTGCACGTGAAGTCACGTGCCGACGAGATTTGGGGATTTTTTTTACCGATGTTGACCAATTTTAGTCAATTTTGACTAATTTTGACTTTTTTTTATAGCCACTCGCCGCCCAACTAAATTAATCCAACCTGACCCGTCCATCTCACCCTTCCCAAAAACGGGCTACTACATCATCAAATCACAAACACCAATCAATTTCCTCCAAATCAATTTGGGAAGACTAAGAACCCTCACCCCTCAAAATTGCCCACACCGTTTTCACTCCGATCACGAACCTCAGCACAACCCATCTTCGGCCGACCACTTCCAACCAATTCGCACCCCCAATTCACGACAAGTCGATTCAAAAAATTGTTCAAATTCATTAAACACCCATTCGAAAATCACTCGACTCTCGTTGATTTGTACCGGGTCATGATCAATTGAATTAGATTTGTGAATAAATAATGTCTTCCGGGATTGGGAGGCATGCGTCGGATGCGGTATTGGATGAAGATGACGAAATAGTTGGCTAGAGCTGGAAGGCGCCGCCTCGGAACATGTGATCGATGCCATTTGGGTGTGGGCAATTTTGGCTAGGGTTCTTAGTTTTTCTCCCAAATCGGTGTTCCCCATATTGATTTGGGGGGGAAATGTGTTGCGTTTGTAATTTGATGAGTTTGCCTCCTTTTTGGAAGGGTGAGATGGGCATGTCGGGTCATAATTTTGGTCGGGTTCGTTTAATTTAGTTGGGTGGGTGGCTGTTTAAAAAAAGAAGAAGTCAAGTTGGTCAAATTTGCCTAAAATTGGTCAAAATAGATCAAAATCCCGTCTGCACGTGACCTCACATGCAAAATTCGGCTGAAATTTTGGTCGGAGGACTGAAATTGGACAAAAAGAAACAATAAAGGACTCAAATTGGAAAAAACCACAATGAAAGAATATTTTTATACCGCGGCCACGATAAATGACCAATTTTGGAAAAAAGGTCCGAGAGGGGTACGCCAACATTGGTTTGAAACACACTAAAAAGTTTCTTTTATGAAGGGGCGGACCTAAGCTGACCTTGGCTTCAGCCTAGGTGGAATTTTTAAAAGCCCACATAATAATAGTATTAGATATATGTACGAAGTGCTTAAAAAGCCCAAGACAAAATTAAACCTATTACTTTTAACTCTTCCGGTCCATACCATTTTTTTATTAAACATTAGCCCATACCATTTTAATAATCAAATTTAGTTGAAAAGGTAATAAACATATCAAAGTGCTAAAAATTAAAAACCTATGAGACTGAGGCCTGTGGTCTGGGGTGCGAATGTGAAACAAATATATATTTTGAAGCCATCATTTTATTGATTTAAAGATACCCAAATAATTGTAAAATTGCATAATATATCAAAGAGATAATTAGTTATTATTATTTAGTTACAAAAACTTAAATTTTATTATAGATTAGTAACTTGGCATTATCAAATGACATAAACCTTATTCACTTTGTATGTGATTTATCATTTTATACGTGTTCTTCATTTTGTGGGTAAGTTAAATATGTTAATTTTGTGAGAGGCTTCGTGTAAATAAGTTAATTTTTTTGTGTTGATGATTTTTTTTCTTGTATGCGATACGCATTATTTTTTTCTAGTTTGTTTTAACAAATATGCTTAGTAGTGCATGCTATTACTTATTATTTATATCGAAAACAACTTATTTTTTATTTTGTTTAATTATTTGTACTTGATTCCTCTTTTTCTTTTTATCTTACTTAAGACTAAAGTAGACGGGTGAAGAAAAAATCCTGGTTCCACCTCTGCTTTTATGATGCATGGAGAAACACTAAAAACTTTTGAAAAACATTTTAGAAGGGTATTATTAACTGTTATATATTGCTATTTAAGTTTTGATAATATTAAGGACTAGTATAAGGAAAGTTTCAAAACAATTAATCTAATTCATAATCGCAAAGATTTATAGCCGCGTAAAGACAAACCGCCAATAGAATCGACCCGACCCGACCCGACCCGACCCCGTACAAGTCACGGATAAATAAATAGCCGTTGCATAAACTCGTCCTTCCCCATAACTCTTACCACGACAAAATTCAACCAAATCAAACCCCATTATATAACTTCTAATCTTTTTTTCTGGGTTGTTAATTTTATTATTAAATTCGTATAATTACATAAATATATATATATATATATATATATATATATATATAAATCTTGGTATAATTGTTGATTGATGATGGACCCACGAAGTACAAGAACGAGTTCTCGTGAGAATGTAAGTCATTGATTGTACTTTCATTGAAATATTTTTTAATTATTAGTTGATCGTTTGATTTATTTACTGATATATTGTGTATTTAGGGTTTCTTGATTTTTTTCTTGTCTATTTTTTGTTGTTGTTAATTTTCCCGCCAATTAAGTGGATATTTGATATGTTTGTGTAATTGGGATTTCGTAATTTTGATTGAATTCAAGAAATTGCACTGTTATGCTACGCTTTATCTTCGAATTTGAAGGGAATCATAGTAAAAATCGAATATTTACGTGTGTTGATGTCGTTGTACATGGATCATTGCATATTGGATGACCCTATTTGTTGTTCTAATTGCAGTTGGACAGATTCATCCCGAATCGATCTGCGATGGATTTTGACTATGCTCGTTACATGCTGACGGGCGGCAAGGTCGAAAAAGAGAATGTCGACCCGTGTTGTTCTCCTTCCAGAGAAGTTTACAGGAAGCATCTTAAGGAGATATTCAACATGAACAGAACAAGAATCCTCTGTTTCAAGAACAAGCCGCCTGTGCCAGAAAAGCACGCCCACGAGCCCTTTTCGCCTGTTCGGGGAACAAATTCTGTTAAGCGGATGAGGCGTATTCCTCAGGCAAGTTTCGTGTTAGTTTACTTTTGTTGATAAAGTTTGTTGTTGTTGTTGTAGGATTCGTGTTAAACTTACTTGTTACTGTGTGATCAACAGACACAAGAGAGGATGTTGGATGCTCCCTGTATCACGGATGACTTCTATCTGAATATACTGGACTGGAGTTGCGGTAACGTTGTCGCTATTGCCCTTGAAAACTCGGTGTACTTGTGGGATGCGTCTGATGGCTCTATATCTGAGCTTCTGTGTGCTGCCGAGGAGAGTGGGCCTGTGACGAGCGTGAGATGGGCGCCAGATGGTAGGAACCTCGCGGTTGGACTCAATAATTCCCATGTCCAGCTATGGGATACCTCAACTTCTCGACTGGTGTGTTCTCCTCTTTTCTTGTGTGTATAATCATTTGGTATCAATGAAACTCGATGTTTGCCATTGGTACTTAGTCAAACTGCAATAACGTAATGGTGTAATTCATATCCGACATTTCAGTTTTTTTTTTTTTACCTGTGGCATATGGTAAAATGTGTATCTGGATGAAGATTTTTTATGGTTCGAGAACATGTTGGCGTGAATCTTTGTTGCACTCATAATATTCGTTTTACTAACTTACGCCACCTGATCTTCTGTAGTGCAAACTTTTCTAACAGTGATTCTGGTTTCGTTGCAGTTGAGGACTCTTCAAGGGGCACACATATTAAGAGTCAGTTCACTTGATTGGAATTCCCATATCCTAACTACTGGAGGAATGGATACTCTGATCATTAACAACGACGTTAGAATACAGTCCCACAACGTTTGCACATATAGGGGTCACACTCAGGAGGTGTGTGGTTTAAAATGGAGCTCCTCAGGCCGGCATCTAGCCAGTGGAGGTAACGACGGTTTACTTTACATATGGAGTTCTTCGAGGGCTTCCAGTCAATGGCTTCATCGCATGGGCGACCACTCAGCTGCTATCAAAGCTCTTTCGTGGTGCCCTTTTCAGAGTAACCTCCTCGCCTCGGGCGGGGGTATGGGAGATCAGTGCATAAAATTTTGGAACTCTAATACTGGGGCATGTTTGAATTCGGTTAACACGGGTTCACAGGTTTGTTCCTTGTTGTGGAGCAGACATGAACGCGAGCTTTTGAGTGCTCAAGGGTATGATGAGCATCAGTTGGCTCTATGGAAGTATCCATCTATGGTTAAGATTGCAGAGCTTCACGGTCACACGTCAAGAGTGTTAAGCATGGCTCAGGTATTGATGAATGACCTAACCTGATTCGATGTATTTAAGTTTTATTCCTTAGCTGAAGTTCTAATGTTTTGTTTGTTGCAGAGTCCCGATGGCTATACGGTTGCGTCTGCAGCTGGTGATGAGACGTTAAGATTTTGGAACGTGTTTGGGACACCCACACAAGGAAAGACAGTTACCCCAGAGAGAAAACAAGAGCCTTTTGCTAACGTGCCTCGCATCAGATAGAATGATGATTGATGACTCTGTAAAGTGCGTGGTTTTTCTTCGTTGCTGGGCTTATTGAGAGTGCAAGAGAAAAGGTCTCCGTTGGAACAGTAAATAGTGAAGACAATTTTGTTGTGCATATTTCACTCTTAACAGATTTACGTTTGTACATTTGTAGGAAATTTTACCGTTGCAGTCCTACAAGAAATGACTGTGATATCTTACATTTGCAGCTGTGCATATTTCACATGTATTTCTTCATCATTAGAACGTATTTTCCTCTTTTGCTGCATTTGAAAACACCATTTCATGTACAAATGTAGTTTCTTTTTAGAAATATAGTTTCTTTTTAGAGATGTTGAAGATTATTGCTTGACTCGGTGTTGCCTCATTTATGTCTTATCAACGCATTTATTATTTTGCAATTTCACTGTTACAAAATTAACTTAGGTCATAAAACTTTAATGAGTCCTTGCAGAATATGAGCTTATTCTATTAGAAAGCCAAAATGAAGATGGAATCTGATGGTTTAACATTTAAATACATAGGAATTTAGCAAAAAGAAGAAAGAAACAACAGAATACCGATTTCCACAATATTATACATCATCTTTAAGGGGTTTTTCGACGATATTATCTGTCCTCTTTCAGGGCATTTGCCTCGCTGCATAACATTTTACGAGGGTCAAGTTATCATACTGACCCCAAAAGAGTACTAAGATATACAATTTAAGTCTGAAACCAGTAGCTGAACATTAAGATGCCACAATTGCTGCAAATGATAACTAGTAATAAGATAATTACTGGAATAAAAGCAAAAGACTTAATTTATCTACAGATAAGCATGCTTAATGAGCAGGGACAATGGATTCTACAAGCTCCTGAAGTGGAGCAAGTTCCTTCTTGTCAATCAGCACAAATTCCTGCATCGATAAACTAGTATTTTTAGCAACTGGACAGTGCCCAATATAATAGAATATTACACAATGGTTCAAAAATACGTATCATTTGATGGGCCGTTATAAAAAGAGTATGACTATTTGGATATGAGAATTGGTGAACTTACACAAGTAAACAGTATGAAATGCTTGAAGCAGGTATTTAGATGGGCTTCCTCCTTAAGACTCACAATCTTCTGGAAATGAGAGTGGTATATATGTGCATATACACGGAATAGACGTTTGAATATCGTCTTCACAACATCCCTAAAGTTTGATGGGAATGGTGCGCCTGCAAGTATTTCTTGTCAGTATTTTGTGCCAACAAGAAACAAAATGGAATTGCTATTCCCTTTTTTTTTTTTTTTACATTAACTATTTCACTGAAGTGGCCGAGATGTACTATTACCAACCACAGGCATTCCGGGGCTGCTCCTAATTAGATGGTAGCTTTAAATAATATCAGTGAATGAAACATTGCAAAACTGAAATGCGGTCGGATTACTACCTAGCTTCTGAGGAAATATGGATTCGTCATCTAACTGAGATTCAATCCAGTCCATCAAATACTCCACATACTTAGGAGCTGAGACTTCAATAGGCTTCTTGATCTGCACGCCATCTGCCCATCTGTACTCATACCTGCAGAATACCCCTGCTGATTAGACACACTTATCCATTGTAAGTTGTAACGCTAAACAATTTCAGGTGTTGGAAAAGGTTGGGGTTTCTTTCATGGTGACGAGATTAAACTACTCCGACAGAACCTTGTCCTAATAAACATATTAATTACCAGTGACTAATAACAATTCTGTAGCAGTAGGAACCTTAAAAAATTAACTGCACTTAAAATATGTTGGTCAAGCAAGCAACTTCAAGAACGCAACATAAATGTAAATAATACTGGTTGGTTTGATAATGGCTGACATAAGAACGTTTTGATAAAATATGACTTCAAATTGGGACGATGTTCCTATAATCATCATCTTGACTTCAAATTGGGACGATGATGCACGGCATATTTGACACAAACAGACAGAGTAAAAGAGAGCACAAAATCTTTGCCAACAAATGACCTTTCATAAGTTTCATGTGTTTATACTTCCATTCTGGTGCTCTTCCCCACCTCTCTTTTTTTTGGTTGAGCTATGGGTTTGTCACAAGCATACAGCAGATTCTAAATAAGTTCATAAGCAGACTACATATAGTTGCCGTAAGATATGGGGCTACGGAATAGGTCATAGTTTGGTTTAAGAGATGGAGAAGAGGAGTTGAGAGCTCCATATAGGTAATATACACCTTTATTTGCACAAGCACGAAATCCAACAAAGTTATGTATCTTTCCAGTTTCTGACAATGCAAAGAATCCATACGCAAAACGAGAAATCTAAGAAGGTTTAATTCGTTGCACATACTTGGGGCCAGCAGACATAGTAGGGCAGTTCTCTGCCGTGCAAAACTCTGTGAGGGTGCCATAAAGCAGATTCACCTGGTTGAAGAAATCCACAGCTGAAAATCAAAATCAAAAAAAAGAAAGAAAACTCAGTTTTCATTCCTGAGAGTAATCTAACAGTATCATATTTGCTAGATAAAGGTGCAGAACTGCACATGGCTGAACTCTAATAGTAGCATCGTAATCATACAAAAAAAATAAAAAATCATCGGTCCAAAATGCCACATGGCACATGCACTAATTTTCTTCCATGTTCCTATGAATCAAAGTGTGTATTTATCCAATCAATATTTGTTGCACATCTTAACTCCAAGCCAACCAAGAAAATCATAGTTCGCCCACCCCCAGTACAGAGAGAGAGAGAGAGAGAGAGAGAGAGAGAGAGAGAGAGAGATTACTGTTAACAGCAAGCCACTCATTTATATCCTCCCCTGGAGGTAGCCTCACAGCCTCTCTCAAGTTCCCACTACCTAAAGTGGCATCAATGTGTTTTCTGAGCTGTGCTCCCTGCAATGTATAATGATCAAAGATTAGCTGGTGCACCTCCTATGAATTTATGTAATCAAATGCAACTGCACGAAAATCTTGGAGATAGCACATTCAGAAAGGTAATGCAACAACGAAGACAAAGCCATACTCCTAATCCAAATCTTTAACCAAGTGAAGTATGTCAGATGAACTAACCACCTCGCGGTTATAATTGTGAGAATATTTCATTACTAAATCAAAGTGAAGAAACAATAAGCACTGGAACATGAATAGTTACAGAAAATATAAGGAAACCAAAACTAGCTTTTCTTTGCAGCAGAACCATGTGATATAACAAGACCATGTCACGGATCATAATTCACTGGGAAGACCTACAAAACTTGGGAGAAGTTTACTCGCCATTAAAGCTTTCAATCTCATGGAGGCTTGAAGTATTATTTATTCAGGAGTGAGCACAGATTACTCATATTATTTTCCACAGAAACAAACTATAGCAGGATCATTCATCAGATGAAGTTCACACCACTGTAGCAATTGCGAGGCAGAACAGGAAGTCAAAATAACAAAGGAATGGCGCATAGGTTAACATAGCAAAAGCATTCACCTTAGTCCCTGATGGAGCACTTTTTTTAGGGCGGAATGTTCTCTGGTTCCTGTTGAACAATAGTGGATCAAACATTAGAATTATCAGATGAATTTCACATAGTGCAATTAGTTGAACTCTAAAGAAGATAAACCATTACATTTTTCAATCCCAACTCATTGATTCTTATATCATTATGTGACTCATGCATCAGAAATCAACAGAATGTACGAAGGTAAATACTGAAAACAGATGAAATCGAAGACTTGTGGCAGAAGAATCCTCATATTCACCCACACAAATGTACACAAGTGACAGGGTGCACATACTCTTCAACCCTGTGTGTATGTATGTGCGAGTATATGTATGCAATACCAATAACTTATCGTTACCAACTAATCAAACACTGCATCAAATACCAAACTGGATCTATAAAACATATCGTACGCATGAAACTTGCGATGCTAGACCGATCTCATCCAAATCTAAAGTCCCTTAAATCTAAAAACAGCCGACGACGCTGTGGCATAAACAGCAACACCTAAAAATCTCACGAGCACACGGTCAAAACGTCTTGCTGGCAAGCAAATAACCGCTATGATCGTTCAAATTTGAATCGAGCATCGAATCTGCTTAAATTATACATCCTAACCATTTGATAGACATGCAATTCCATTCAACACACGTCAATGACTACTGCTAAATACAACATAATTACAAAAAAAAAAAAAAAATCTTTCTTTTCTCAGATCATCAATGATTCTTTTTTTTTTTAATTTAATATTTATAATTACACTTAATATTCCAATTGGATCACATAATCAATAAACATCAGCATAGGTCACAAAATTTAGCAATCACAAATTCATAACACGATTAAAAACAACAGATCTGACGTACAGCAATTATAAAATTAACAAAATTAAGATCAAATTGAAATTAAAAAAAAAATATAATTTTTCATTCCAAAAAGTTACCTGCCGAGACCAAAGAGACTCATGGCTGAATATAGAAAAGAGAAATGGCGATCGCAAAGGTGGGTGGAGCTTTCACAATTTTATTATATATACAGGGGAATATACATACAATTTTTGTGTGTATATATATATATATATATTAATGGGGGACATGTGGCATAATGAGGTATTAGTGGAAGTGTCGAAAAAAGCTGGCCAGCACTGGCTTTTGATTAAATTAACACAACAGGGCCAGGGTGGGGGTAAATTTCACGCGGTTTGGGGACAAAATATGTCTCTCAATCTTTAGTGTGAAGTCGCTAACACCTCGTTACACGAACACAGTGTAACACTGCTGTTTACTTGAACACTACTTACACTTTATTACGTTATCTATTTTAATTAAAATCGTCGATTTTGGTTCAGAAGATTCGCACTTCAATAAGATACGTAGGCCATCTAAGGGCCCACGAGACATTTAACGAGCCTGATGTACACATGAAAAGTTATAAAGTCGGTGACCCGATGATCTTTGTCGTCTAGCTAAGAAGGCGCAAGCTGCAAATTGGGGAATTTTGTTTATCGATTGAGGAGGTGTAAGCCGACATCGACAACTCGGTGATCTTGTATGTTTGCAACACTTAGTTTAATTAAAGACTTGTTATAAAATATGCATGATGCACAGGACACGTGGTACATTTTGCTTATGTCGGGTGTAGCGTGATTATGTGTGGGTCTACGCCATAGGTGACATACAAACAATATTTTTATCGTACTTTGGAAACAAGGTAAGTATAAGAACATTTTAATAATGCTAATAATGGTGTTATTTATAATGTTATATTTTATACTTATATTTATCCCATAATGAATCCAAAATTGATAGGGACTATGGTGGTTGTTTGTGGTTTAGTACCTACCTCTATGTGGAATTTTTTGGTGATCTAAAAGTAAGTATCCAAATATATCATTAAACTGTCTATTTTGGGCATATGAATCAAAGACTATGATGCTACATAAGAATCCATCTGCCGATTACCCTTTCTTTTTATTGAATAGAAATATAGAACCATATACTTAAATTAAACTTGTGAATGGTTGTTGGTCATAGATTTTTTTTCATTGTTATGCATGAAAGCGATTTCAGTGAGAATCATCCATTTTTAGTGAGCCCATTGTTCATTTATTCTGGGTCAAGCTGTACTGTTTGAGTGGTTGCTCAATGGGCAGTAGGCCCACCAACAGTACAGTACAGTAGAAGTATTTTATGGTAGCATTTAAGCAAATAAATGCTGCTTTTAGTTGTTCTCTATTTATTTACAAAAGGTACATGCAGATTTATAAATAAATTTGAATATTGTTACAACATATAAAGTTATAAATAGACTGACTAGGCCTAGATAAGAAGACGAAACCCTGGTTGGCCAGTTGGGGGTACTATAATTTTCTGAATCGATTTGATTGCCAATTTACAATGTTAGTACTTAGTACTTAGGTCCATTTATTGGGTTGTTTGGAAGGAAGCAAACAAGGACAAGGACTTGGTCTTGCAGGGCCATGTGAAGAATACAACCTTCAAAAAACAGAAAAAGCCAAATCATAAATTATTTTGTGCACCATAATCATACGCACATATATTTTTATTTACCTTTAACAATATAATATAGTAGTGTAACATAAAAAGAATCGATAGATATTGTCACCACAACCGATGAAACACATACATTCATCGAATATGTTGCCGATCAAAATAATAATAAAAGATTCAACGAATGTATTGTGAGAGTAATATATATTATCTAGACATACATACTTGCTACTTTATATTCATGTTTTAAAGAACACTAATCTAATCATTTTTGCTCGAAAACAAAGCTACCTCAACTTCAGTGCAATCTATTATTTAGAACAATAATTCCTATGTGGAGATAAGTATTAGAATGTCCTTTCTTTTTTAGGAAAATGAAGAAGAAATACATGAATAATCACAAGAGTCTTCCACCACATTATGAAATGTTTGCTTAGAGACATAATAACAACTATTTTAAGAACCTAGTCACAACACTTGCTCAAATGCTAGTCGGCCAAAAACCCCTCCACTGCAAAGGTACATGATTTACTAGCTACTACATGAAGATTTCAATATGAGATCTAAAATCAGACTTGCTTATCGATAACACGAATCCTCTTCGCGAGTATAGAGTTGTAGTATCATTTGTTTTGGATACATTCTTCTTGATTTCAACCATCTTTTTCTAATACGTAACTCATGAATGCACGAAGTGTGAAGTGCGTGTATTTGTGCCATGACTTTTGTTGTTGTTTCAGCCAAAATATATAAATATGTGATTTTAAGCGCGTAACAAACTTTGTTCGCCGTATATTTTTTGAGAGAAGTCACTAAAGATACCTGCACCAGACCCTTTACGTATCGACACATTTGTTCCTATACCAAAATACAAAATTAAGAATGTTAAATGCATTGACTTGTTATACCATCAATCTTCTTTAAAGCTGACAACTACAGTGAGTGCTTGGTGACATCGCTTAAGCCATACGACCCTTCAGTGGGGGTAATCCCTTTTTCGATTCAATTAGTGCGTAAATGACCCATCGTTAACTTGGTGAGCCATAAATTTCCTTTGTGCAATTAATGACCAGAGACTCATCTGCGACTGGTCTAAGTGGGATACATATGCCTTTATTGTCACAGTGGCTCGGGCGATATTGACTTGTTGTATCATAACCACATTTCTTGATGCTGGTTACGAGGACATGGTTGAGCCATGGACCACTACAAACTCATTTCGACAATAAAGAGTTGTAGAATACGCGTTATCACTTACATACCCAAATATAATTTGATAAACACCATATCTAATTTAATTCAATTAGTCAAGAGACGCATGGTCGAACCCTCGCCGAATGTGCAACCCTCGTTTATGAGAGATAATATATTATCATATTCTCATAATTTTGAGTACAAGATTAGGGTTGTGCCACATACGATTACAAACCCTTTTCGACCACAAGAACGAATAAGGTTATGCCCTGAACTATTATAGACCCCTCTCGATCACTAGAACCGTAAAATACACGTTATCACTTATATACTCGAATTTTATTATTATTTCTAAATTAAAAAATAATACATGATTGGATATTTTCTATCCCAACATGAAAATTGAAACCAATCCCCAAATACTTAAGGACAAAGGTATCATGATTCAATCACATGAGGTGTAACATCATTGGACCACCACCACACCACAAACCCCATAATTTCACCCCAACCCCACCCCACCTCACCCACCCCACGCCCTTCACCAGCCCCTTAGCCCCACCCAATCCCATGTTGCCTCCCACCGCCACTCCATGCCCCCTTTAATATCAACACAAGATTAACCATCCCCACCCAATTATAATTCTCCCCCAAATTCCAACAAAAAATCAAGAAACAAGAAACAAAAAAGAAAATGAAATGCTCACATTATTGTACTTTTATTTAAGTCCCTTCACCAGCACTTACTCCACTAACAAATCCTCAGATTCTCACAGTGCTCCTTAAAGATCCTATCTTTTTACTCTCCTCCTCATTTCCACTCCAAGTTTCATACTTTATTACTCTGCTCTGAGTTTTTTTTTTTTTTTTTTTCACCTTCTTTGGGCAAACCCTAGATCTGTCCCCCTTGTAGGTGAGCACATTAATCTGTCGTTTTCTGCATCTGGGTCAGTGTGTGTTTATGTGTATGTGCTTTGTGTATGTTTCTTGGTTTAATTTTTACTTCAGCTTTTTTGACCAGCACTTAATATTTCTCTCTGTGTGTGTGTTTGTGTGTCTGTGTACTGTTTTTTTCCCCTTTTCCCTCAAGTGGGAGCAGCTTTTTATCTACTGGTGAATAAGAAAAAACCTATCTTGAAAACCCATAAAGAATGTCAGAAAAAAATAGTAGCTTTTGCATGTATGGACAGGGTTTATTATGGTTAGCTGTTTTCTGACTGATGTTATGCTAAATTTGGATGCAGATTTTTGTGGGTATTGAAGGAAGTGTTGGATTTTAGTACTTGGGTATCTGTTGGAAGAGGGAGGAGTTGAGTTAGGAGGAAGATGAGTGGGACGGGATCGACTTCGGTGGCGGTGGGTGTGGGAGGAGGGGAGGTGGGGTATGGTGGGTATCGGGCACCGTTTACGCCGGTGCAGAGGCAGGAGCTGGAACATCAAGCTATGATATATAAGTACCTTGTTGCTGGCTTGCCTGTTCCGCCGGACCTTGTTATGCCCATTCGTCGCAGCTTCGAGGCTCTCTCGGCTCGTTTCTTCAATCACCCTTCGTGTAAGCATCTATTTTTTTGTTGGTTATTCGCGAAGTCGTTTACTCGTGCATGGAAAGTTTGTATAGTATGCTTATTTATTAAGAAATGCTAAAATGGAATATTGTTGATATAGGAATTGTGATTTAATTTGGTAATATGATAATATGACTGGAATTTAGTTTATTGATGTCAGATTTGATTAGATTCTGGAAGGCCTGCCACATAGTATTGGTTACTGATGAATGCCAGTGGTTGGCTTGATAGAGTCATTGGAAGCATCTTAACTGACAAAAGACTGTTCTGTTCACTACTTGTAGTAACTTGTGTATGATGACATAATGTACTTAACACGTTTTTATCGGTTTTGCGCAGCAGTAACTTTTGTTACCAAAACCCTTTTATTAATATGCCCAGAGACTAAAATTTTTGACGGAGATTGAGGCTCATTGAAGGATCTACTCATATTTGTGGATGCATATGAAGTTGTTTGTTGCATTTTAAACTTTCAACATTGATTTTTGGGAATGGTATTAAATAGTTGAAGTGATATGCCGTAAATGCAGTTCTAGTGATCAATTGTTCATGTGCCCTGCTTGTGCTCTATTCCTAAATTAAATATGGTCTAGCTATAGTTTTTCTAATGTAAATTTGTGTCATTTTGGTGCAGTGGGCTACTGTTCCTATTATGGAAAGAAATTCGACCCTGAGCCTGGAAGATGCCGAAGGACAGATGGAAAGAAGTGGAGGTGCTCAAAAGACGCACATCCCGACTCCAAATACTGCGAGCGACACATGCACAGAGGTCGCAACCGTTCAAGAAAGCCTGTGGAATCTCAAACTACATCTCAATCATTGTCAACGACAATGTCGCACATCACTACTGGGTGCAGCGGTAATAGTGGAAGTTTCCAAGGTAGCGGAAATGGAAACTTCCAGAACATGCCGTTGTATTCTGCTGTGGGTTCAGGAGTATCAGCATATGGGAGCAATATAACAAAGGCACAGATGGAGCCTCTCTCCTATGGGATTGAAAACAAAGATTTCAGGTACTTTTTGGGACTACAAGTCGGTTTTTAGGGATTGTTTTAGTGGGCAAAAGAGTTACCTGTCTCTTTCTCAGAGAGAAAATAACGGCACAGCATCTTTCGGTCTTCCTTGAGTGTAAGAGCAAAACTAATATGACAGATTGTAGTTTTAGGGGGAGAGAAGGCTCCACTAGGTTTATTGTTGGTGTTCGAATAAAGAAAAATAAATTGAGGCGCTAATTTCATTTCCGGTCTTCAATCACCAATTAAGTGCTATATTTGGAGGGAAAAAAAAGTCACAAATTACTTCATATAAATGCCGCAATTCGTTGTAAGAATGTGATCTTCCGTGTAGCTCTTAGACGTGAGCATTGTGAGTTTGTTTTTTTGTCTTTTTGTGCTAACAAGCAAAGGTCAGATGACAATTTGATTTAGACCTTCTCTCGTCCATTAAGTTCTGGAAGGGATCTTAATCAAGTTTGAACGAAAGGAAAAACCCTGTCTAATTAGCTAACTAAGACTTCTTTTTGTTTCTGTGACTGAGAGTTAGATCATTACTTCTTTCCCTAAAAGGCAGATGTATGAGTCAAGTCTTTTATTGAATGAAGCTAAATAAAGAAAGAAAGAGAGTCGGCTCTTTGTTTCTAAAAGTTTGGTCGGTATCTGGAAAAATGAGTTAGATTTGTCGTCCAGGGTTCTACAAACTAGTATAAGACCTACTTTACCACGTATCTTCCGGTAATGGTTTCACACCTTGTTTGGTGTAGTATATCCTTTACCTAGATAACAACCTGATATCTAGGTTGGTGTTCTATAATCTCATCTACTGGAATATTTTCTTATTATTCTCACTTTTCTCCAACGTTGGCATTAATTGCTGATGTTTGTTGTTTGGTTCACCAAAATTTAGCTACGTTATTTCCTTGGTCCTTAAATCTGTATGAAAACTATGTGGAAGCAGTTATACCTGTTTGACCTATAATGTTGTTATTCTGAAAGATATGAGAGTAGGGTTTCATGCAGTTCTTGTGGTATGCGTTTTCCAATTATTCTTTGATGACCATGACTTATCATAATAAAAAGCTTTGGATGCTATGTGATGATTAAAATAGAAGTATATCTAATTATATGTTGCTTTTCGCTTGCTCATGGTGTATGGAAGACAAGATTGCTTGTTCATATTATTGGTGAATAGCGACCCATTTAACCGAATAAACGGATGATAATACTTTTCTGTTTATATGTTATCTTGAACATGTTTGTTGCAGAGGCGGATTTTAGGGGAAGGTGGGAAATATTTGTTTTTAGGGTGATAAACTTCATTCAGCAAGTTCTATTACCTTCAAAGCTCAAATCGAGTGTCTGATCTAACTTTTTTGAATCATAGATCACCTCCATTCTACTCGCATGTTGCACATGCAGGTACATTCAAGGTCTGACTTCTGATGCTGACGATAACAGTTTCTCCTCGGAAGCTTCTGGAGCTGTGGGAAATCTGGGATTAGGCTCATGTTCCGGAACCAATATGTGGCGTCTCCTGCCTTCCCAAATTTCCACAAGCTCCCTGTCAAGACAGAAATCTGATTCCCAGTTGCTCGGTCATTCCTCTGCTCAGCAAAATATGGCCCATGCATTTGAGCCCATCGATTCCACCGTCATGTCCAAACAGCGACAGCAGCACTGCTTTTTCGGGAGCGAGCTTGGTTCACCTGGAACAGCAAAGCAGGAGCAACATCCGGTGCATCCTTTCTTTAGCGAGTGGCCCTCGACTAAGGAATCATGGTCCAATCTGGATGAAGACAGTTCAAAGAATCTTTTTTCCTCTACTCAGCTCTCGATGTCAATTCCCAGGACATCCTCTGATTTCTCTTCGAGGAATGCTTACTCCCCAAATGGTGAGCTAAACTTCCTGTAGGAACCTTACATTCCATCATAGTACTAAATTTCAACACGAAGCTGATACTCTTGGATTTTTTATTGAACAGATGCTTGAAGAGAAGATGATCGAGTAATAAAAGTCGATTGCCTGATGTTGCTTTGTTAAGTTAATTGTGTGGTTTGGAGATTGTATGAGGCTGATTGATCTCCATGTTTGTTTGGGAAATTGTGTAACGAGGTTCATGTACTTTGTAAGTTGTTGACTTAAATGTTGAATTGTGTGTCATTTGAACTCAGCATTCTGTTTAAGTGAACTGGTTTTATGTTGTGCAAGACAGATGCCTGATCTTATTCCGCCACTTCAATAAGTTTGTTGTATCAGTTTGATCTCGAATACTATATGTCAGCTTGTTTTTAACCATGTTTATTCTGAAGTTTTTCTTGATAAGGTAGAAGGTGGGGTTTGGGACATCTATTTTGTTCCAAGATGTTCGAAATTTGTTGTGTATATATTGTGCAGTTTTTCAATTTCTTAGTTCTCGTCTAGCATCAGTTCCCGACTCCAGTTACTGATGGATAGGCTAGAAGACATTAAACTGAAAAGCTTCCCAAGTGTTGATATTACTCTACAAAGAAAGAGCGCAATTTTACTAACGGTTATCCCTTGTTTTTATAAATTCTTTGTTCCATTTGGTAAATTTGAAGCAATCTTGATATGTCTAGATATGCGAGAAATCTTTCCATATTGAATCGCATACTAATCTGTTGCACATACATTTTCAGATATGCCAGATGACACATTTTAGTGAATCATGAGATGTGAATGATTTGGTGAACTGTGTGATGAGGTATTACTAATGCATTCTAAAATAGTATCAGCTAAATTGTTTAGATCCACACATTATATGTACATCCATATTTGGTAAATAGTTGTATTTGTGATACTAAGTTCATCGTTTTTAAAGAACTCGTTGGACAAGAAGAAATCCTGATTTCATGTCTGAAATAGCAGCTTTTTGTAATGAGTAATAAGATTCCAGACTCGCGCTTCCCTATTTATACATCATCTCCTTTGTATTGTTTATGTTGGTCTCTTGCGAGATGAGACATGCTTGGCATAATGCTCAACATGATCATTGCAGGTTTATAAGCGATTACAAGTAAGACGTAATTCGCGTTTCTGTTTCTATATCTTTTTAAAAGGACCAGCAACTGTAATAGTTACAACAAAATCATATGAATCCAAGAGACAAGAACTAGCATTTTCTCTCTTAGAATTACACGACAAATATGTTGAAGAACATCCTCTGGTATAGTTACAAAAAGATTTGCGGGTTTAGGATATGTACAGCAGTATGTTAGCTAACAAGGTCACAGAAGTTTTTGAGCAAAATTGTCCCGGATGCTCCATGGCCTTTCAACTCTTTGCATCTGAAAGAGCATGTAGATATCAAAAGTATGAAAATCACAATCAGAATGAATAGAGCTC
Organism: Linaria vulgaris; assembly: GCA_948329865.1. NCBI lineage: Eukaryota > Viridiplantae > Streptophyta > Magnoliopsida > Lamiales > Plantaginaceae > Linaria > Linaria vulgaris. The sequence continues at coordinate 146,199,353 of OX415249.1, read as the reverse complement.
ATACAGTATCTCCACGTATAATTTGTAGCACTTCCTTACTTGAGCATATTTTCTAATCTGTTCTAAAGTATTTATGAATTTATAAGCGAAGGCTGGAATGGAATAATAGCCAACTAATTTGTCTATATAAGCGGCAGGCCTTGTGGTCAGGGTTGACCTTTTCAAACGAAGACTATTTTCTGATTAACATGGATATAAAGCACAACTGTGGTAAAAGTGAGATTCTGAAAGATTGTGATTCATGAGTACAAGGTCACCGCGACGGCTGCAGTTATTGGTGCCATGAAACAATTCATGAACCATTACTCGTAAAATTGCTTTGTTGAAGCTAGCATTTTTTCTCTCAACATAAATCAAAGCTATGCGGGCACTATTGCCAACAAATTACTATTCTGCAAATTTGTAAGACAGCTAAGAAAACGATACAGGGTTTCTAAAAGCACTGATTGTTGCCAGACACAGGTATAAATTTAAACCAGTAAGCCCCTTTGAAATACATCCTTTGTATTCCTCTCTAGTCTCTCCTCGTGTGCCCTGTAGATTTCATATCATTCTTTTAGCCACTTATATTCCCTTCTCGTAATATCTCATCTGATTTTCCTATTCAGATGAGATAGCTGTTCATCAAGACCTCACAAGCAAATAATCCACTCATTTTTTATATCTCTTTTGTTCCCTAATGTGATTTACTGAGTTTTTTGAGGCAAATTCTCTCATTATATTCGCCGAACTTTTTCCTTTTATATGTTTCATTTCCTGTTCTCGGTGATTCACAGTATGGCTCCTACTTTGGAATTAGGAGGTCACTGGTAAGCAAGCAATCACACTCAAAACATAGAACGTGCAGACTTTGATACTTCATTTACTTCCCAAAGGGGGACGTTTGGTTAACTCTACTACAATCTGACCAAGCCAAATAAATGTAATCCGCCAAGGATGGACGAATTTTATTATGCCATATGCTGGATTCCATCCATTTTAAATCATAACTATAGTAGCTAAGCTATAATAGCGCATTGTGGCAGTACAAAACCTCTTCGCATGGGGTCATTGGGGGTCCCAACGACCACTGGAAGCGTATATGCATCCATATTTCTAACAATCCTGGTCTTTCAGCCCCTTTGCCTTTTAGATTTGTATTACTTTTTTAATTATTATGACCAGTTCAGAGCAACAACTAATGTTAGCACGATTTCATGCAAAAAGCTAAGGCACTTTTGATATTAATCTTGTTGTCTCTTCACATTTGCAGCTATTTACTGATAGTATAGGAGTCAATGAAGATTTTTAGGTCATAAATGTTAAGGTTTGCCTTTGCGTGAAAGCTGGACTGCCCTTGTTAGACTACCACTTCTAGGCTCCAAATCGAATCCAACTGGCAGCTAATTACTAGCAGCACATTGGTGACAAAGACTCGTTCATAAGCTCACATAGGGAAAGAAAAGAAGATCAAAATAGTTGACACTGCTCGAGATAGTAAATTTTGGCGTACCTCTATCCCATGGAAAGAAGTTCCTGCTGCCTCTTTCAAAAAAATCACTGACATGTTTAGCTTGAGAAACCAGCATACTTCCCACGCCCCCGAAATCTACCATATTCTCCATCGGATTATCGATCTTGAAGCTGGGAAACATTGCACGTGGATTCTGATGTACATCAGAGATGTGTATACCTAAGTCACCCCAGCCATCTCCTGCAGAATCTTTGTTTCCAAGTACACCACTAGCTCGAGCAAGCTCTAATGCACCTTGTCTGGTGACCATAACAGCTGACGGAAACAATTAAGAACTATTCAGTTACTCCAACAAGCCTATTCAAAATCTATGCTACGGTGGTAAAGTAATGCATAAGCATGGCGACTTTAGTATTTTTAAGTATTAAAGAATAGAGACTTTCAAATTGACAGATAGAATCGAAAATAAACCGAGAGGCATACCACTATAAGGGACTGTGAAGACATAATTGGCCGGAAGACCAATGCCGAGACCAAGAAAAGTGATCCCGACGCTAAATCCAACACCACATCCGGCCCCAACATACCCAATCACCTCAGGGCCAAAGCCAGGACCCCATCCCACACCACAGCCAAGGCCTACTCCCATACCCCAAAAGGCTCCGTACGTTGGATGCACCGGATTCCACCTCTCATATCTCCTGAAAAGGCCCTTTATTATCATTTCAACCTGCAATTCATACACAAATTATCCAAGAATGAAGCTAGCGTTATGGCAGCTAGATTTTGCAATTAACGATCATACCGTCAACCTTTTCAGATTATCGCTTCACAATTACAATATAACCGACGAAATACAGCAACGAGTACAGAAGTTATAACATAAAACGCAAACTCGTGTAAGACTTGGATGCATTTGTCGATCATTGGAAAGCGATAAAAAACTACGCCAAATCCGAATCACGCTCGATATACTCGTAATTAACAAACAACCGTTCCTGACGACATTGATAGGTGAATGATTCATAAGTAAGAATGAAATACTAGTGTTGTACATCATGCAGCAAACGTTGTACAGTTCAAACTCAAAATTTAAAATCAAGCTACTACAATCATCGACTCCTAATCACCGCTACAAAATGTACGACGAAACAAAATGCATACACAATTGTACATACACGAGCTGCTAAATTAAATTAAACGAAACGAAATTAAAATTAAATATCAGCAGAATAAACATGACGGAAAATAAACATAGTTGATTAAAGGTACCGGTATTTAATTAGAGCATAATACCGCCCTAATCTCGAATTGAACGATTCAGTTATGAATTCACCTGAGAGCTCCTGAAATGAATATACAGCCGCACAGTTTGAAAATGGATAGCAACAGTGAGAGATTGAAGTGGTTTTTATATTGGGCTCGAACTAATGGGCTAAGGCCCATTTGGCGTAGCGCCAAAATGAAGAGATGAGGTAATTAGCAATGGAAAATGAAAGAAAAACCTTTTATTTTTGTATGTAAAACGTGATACAATACAAGTGCAAAGTTTTAGAAAGTGGCTTCGAATATTGACAAAATAATTTAAGAGGTTAAAATGCAATACTCAGCAAAATATATTAATTCTATTATTATATAAATAGAATTACACTAGACGATCAAACAAAAAACTCACACATGAAATTTGATCGAAATGACCCTATATACGCCAAGGTAACCTCTCATGTGCAGGTATGGTCAAGACGGTGCCACGAGATGAGGCACGTCATGCACCGAGGCATGATTGAGGTGCCACTGAGAGAATGGACGGGCAATGATTCCAAGTGATGCGCTAGCTAGGCAGGACCGCTTGGACAAGGTGACACACAATGATGCATCGATGCGTACTGGACGGCCTTAATTGTACTCGCTCGAGAAAATCATATATTTGGGAAAACTTATTATATTTAATTGTTGCATGCTAATATAGTACAATCAATAATCTTTTGAATTTTTTAAAATATACGAAATAATGACCCGATTTCAAAACATGTATCCATAATTATTACATTTTGTGAGCAATATAACGATTGTATAAAATAATTTCTCCATAACAGTTGATTAAAGGTCAACATTCGAGTCAAATATTTCAAATTATTTACATTTGCAATTACCAACATATACAAGCAATTTTCGACGTCATAGGTTCGAAATTAAAACAAATTACACATTATATGACTAAAATCGTGGAGCGATAAGTTAAAAGACCAACAAGTTAACCAAATCAACTTGAAGGACTAACTTATCTTATCATTCACGTGGGAGTTTTGTAAGGCATATGAAACTATGGAGTTCTTTTCACATTTTCATATAACAAGGGGACTCTTATGATATATCTTCGCTACATTCCGTTACCAACTTTTTTTTTTTCAAATTTCAACAATTGCCGCCTATTTAAACCATTCCCTCTCTTTTCAAATTTCACCACAAACCAAAATCACAAAACAGAGTTCAAATTTCACACACACAGAGAGAAAGCGAGTCATGAAAAAGCGATCAACAAGGAAACAATCAGCGGCGGCGGATCTCTTCGCATCGCCACCACCACCGCCGTCAACCAAGGCGGCAGCAGCAGCAGCAGCTCCGAAGCCCGCGCTCTCACCGGCGGTAGAATTCGACTTCAATCTCCAAGGATTCTCCGATCTCGCCACCTCATCGAAGAAGAAGAGCAACAGAAACGCCGCATCGGCTTCGAAAATGAGATTATCTCCTTCGCCGCCGCCGCCGCCGCAGCAGCAGCGATCGATGAAAAGCGCGACCTCGGTTGCGGATCTGAAAGTTCTGGCCTCGAGTGAAGTGGATTCCATCAAGCGCCAACTCGAACGATCGCATTCTGAGATCGTGAAGGATAATGAGGCCTCTCACTGTCGCCTCCAGAAACGGTTGAAGGTAGTTTTTCCGTCTCTCGTTGATCTCCGTGTTTCGTGTATATATGCGTTAAAAAGATTTAGATCTCGTGTCTATACACGTTAAAATTAGATTTAGATCTCGTGTATATTTCGTGTTTATAAGCAGAAGTTGGATTTGAACTGGATTATCTGAGTGCGATGATGCCAGATTTGTTGCAAAACTAGTGCCGTATTTCGTCTCTCGTTGATCTTCCTGTTTAAACGCGTTATTAGATTCAGATTTCGTGTATATTTTGTGTTTATATCCAGAAATTGGGTTTAAATTGGATAATCTGAGTGCGGTGATGTTATTTATTGCAGAACTAGTGCCGTAAATGTGAAATTATGTGGCGGATTAACGTATCTTTGCTTATTTGATCCAGATCCAGACTCAAGCTTGCCAGAAAGTAATGGATGAAGCAGAGAAGGAGTATAAGAAGATTTTGGAACGAATCAATGAAGGTTGTGAAGAGATGAAAGTAGGTGTTCTCTGTTTCTTATATGAAAATTTAATATCCTCGTATGTTTCTGTTGTGATTTATGCTATTACATATGTTTCTCTTGCTTTTGAATACTTGTTTCAGGCGTCGTATGCAGAGTTTATCGTAGAAGCACAGGCTACTGCATCTCGTGGTGAGTTTGTGCTTCGACAATTGTTCTTATTTGATCAGTATTAACTCTGTTGCAGTTGATTTGTAGTGACCTATAGTGTCCATATTATAGGTTTCGTTGTAAATAAGAACTGCTGATTTGTAACTTTTTCTCCATTATTGTGACGCATGTATGATGATTGAAGTTTGCAAAACATCTCTACCTGAGCTTGCACAAACTATGGAGAAAGGCATTGCTTCACTTCGTACTCGGTATGGGATCTCATCGACTAAGATTTGAGTGACATGCTGGAAAAAGGTGAGAAAAGTTTTTTAGTGCTGTTTTTGTGATGGTCGTTGAACTTTCCTGGTTGTGTCTGGATTGCATTGGTGCTTTTACTTTCGCGGGTTGTAATCCTCATTCTGCTCATACCTTAATATTAAGAACTTAAGAGGCCTTAATTCCATCATATCTTTTTTCTGATTTTTAATTTCATAGCGTTTTGTTATCTTATTATCATATTATATGACAAACCTAGACTTCAGTAGAAGAGTACTACCATTCTTCCATTGCTATGCACATGTAGTCAAGTTCAAATACCTGATTGACTTATGCCTTTGTTGGTAATCATCTTCGAATTCTGTGCTGCAGTATATAGTTTCAGAATCAAAGATAACATAGCTTATGATAACCATGATAGTGATGCTGCTATGAATGAGCTTATGTCTTAAGAGAGCTAGTAGTTATGAGTTCGTAGCTAAAGTCAAACTGGAGGTAGGAAAGTAGCAGTAAACAGAGGAGCTATTGGATAAACAAGTGAGCTTAGCCCATAGCCGGTTGAGAACTGTTGTTGCTTAGGCTGGGTAAACTTAGGCTTAGAAATGGCAGTTTACTTGCTTACTTATTAGAGTAAGGCAGCTCAGCTGTATCTAACTTGCTTGCTAAAGGTAGGGCTAGCTAAGTAAGGTTTGCTGCTGCTAAGGTAAATTGAGCTATGGACTTAGGAAACAATCATCCCTCGCCACTTTACTTTGATTCTACTTTATGTACTTTTGCACAGCATTTTGGATCAACAGCCTCACCCTATGCTGATCAATTGATATGAAAATATGATGGTACTGGCTTAGAATCATGTCATGTAGCTGGTATTTGTCTTTAACTGGAACCATCTATAGCTTAAGTACCTTCATGTTAATCGAGAATGGGCCTCTGGTGAAAAAAAAAATGCTTTGAACTACTATGATATTTTTAGATTAGTCAAAGCTTTGATCACCACTTGCATCTATTGAGTTTTCTCTGCTATGCAATTTCATTTGACAGGATTCAGAGGCGTAGGAGTTGGTTGAACGTGTGAAGCCTTCTGAGAATTTCATGTGGCAGAAATTTAGCAGTGTTCCTTATATGAACAAACTTTCTATACTTGTAAGATCAAAACTCCATAATCCCTTTAGGTCATAAAATACGTGCTCCTTATAATTGTGATGGATCTTAGAACATAGAAACTTATATAGCTATACAGATCAACATCCCGTTGATTCCATTATCTGAACTGAGTCATATTACTCTTTCACCAATGACTAAGTCCTGTTAGATCTTGTGGTTTCGAGTTATGAGTTGCACCGTTCTTGTTAAATCTGCTAATTTTGTACTCTTAACCTGCAAAACATACAGTAGTTTACCATGTTATGCCTCTGACTTGGTTCATAGAAAGTTCCTATGACATGATTTCCACAAAGATTTACTATTATGTATGAATATACGTTGCATGTATGCTTCTAAAATCTCTTGATAATCGATATCATATTTTGTATTTCTCGTATCATATTCAAGATGTCTATACCCAAATACTTTTATGTTTTCTACATTGTATGTACTGTCTTAGTGATTTTTCAGATGAATCGCGTGTTTAGACTTCACTAATGCATTATGAATTAAGTTACTTATGCTAGTACGTAGCATTAAAATTAATGTAGATAGACTATATATTATTGTACAAAAGAACCCATATAGCCGCATCCAGAATAAGCAGTTTTTTTGTTTTGTTTAGTTGCCAATCGAATAGGAAAGGGTATCAAGGTAAATTCAACCTGCCATGAACTAGATAAGTCTTTCCTAAAATCTATTTCCACCAACCATTTTCAAAATACATATACATCAAAAGAATCACAGTCGTTGAGGGGGGAAGTAATGGGAACCTATTCATATGCTAGAGCACCACTACCTTCACCATTCCAACCTTCATTAACCTCAACCAAACACAGAATCCCATTCCAACACCTTTCTCCATTATTAACACCCAAATCCCAATTTCACTTCACAAACCTTACTCCACTATCAGCCACATTAAACTCCCCAAAAGGCTTTGGACCCACCTCAAAAGGCCTCAAAAAACCTAAAAAACCAAAGAGGAACAATGACAGTGATAGTGATGATGAGGAGGAAGAAGAGGAAGAGGATGATGATGAAGAAGAGGGTGTTATCCCTGAGATAATAACCAACAGAATGATAAATAGAATGGGACTTTCAGTTGGGATTCCTTTGTTCATTGGGCTTCTGTTTTTCCCATTCTTTTATTATCTAAAAGTTGGTCTGAAAATTGATATCCCCACATGGGTACCCTTCATTGTGTCGTTTGTATTCTTTGGGACTGCTCTTGCTGGAATTAGTTATGGAATTGTGTCAGCAAGTTGGGATCCTATGAGGGAAGGCTCACTGTTGGGTTGGAATGAGGCTAAGAAGAATTGGCCTGTTTTCTGGCAATCTTTATGGGGTGGATCTGGAAAAAGAAAGTAGGATTGTTGTCTCTGTGGTTGATAAACATTTATCTATCTCTACACTGCTTTTTTGTTTATATATTTTGTCTAGTTTTTGTATGTTAACTTTTTAGCCTACTTATTTTTATTTGTTTTAGCGTTTATTGCGAATGTGATAATGAATTTCATTTGGTTTTTGATATATTGGTTAGGGTTTTGGGCTATTTTTTTTGACCATTAAAAGCTTCCTAGTTGGTTTTGAAGCCTGTATCTGCTGTTTTAAGGAAATTCTTAGATCTTCTGCTCACCAAGAGCTACTAAGCAAAGCATTCGCAAGGAATGTTTTAATAATATTCTCTTTGATGTTGTTGGCGGCACCATCCTCCAATGTAATAAAAAAAAGCAAGTCTGTAAAATGAGGATAATCGTAATTTGTATTCAAATCTAATAAGAAATAAGACTAATCTTTCAAAGCACCTGGTAAAAAAACAATTATTTGTCATTTTTTGGGGTTTGATGATTATTTTTTATGCATAAGTTTAATGATTAGTTGATTATGGCTTCTGGTGTTTAAGAAGTTTTTCAATACTTTTAGGGGCTCAGCTAGTAAAAAATTGTTGTATTATTGACTAAATCGTAGTGGATTCAAAGTGGGCTGGCGAGGTCTTTGTGAATAAAATTATGAGAGCCCATTTTAAACCACTGAGGAGTCAAAGAAATATCTGCAGAATACTATCCAGAACAAAATTGTTAAAAGATGATGAAGTATTTGTTTATATTTGATTGGTAAGAAAATGGAGGATTCGAAGTTTTAAACCAAATTGGGAGGCAAAAGACAATTTAAGAGAAAAGCAAATTCTCTAAATTACAGTACACAGAGGAGAAAATAAAGGCCCATGTGGACAAACATCCAAGTTTCAGGGGATTTTGCTCCAATTGTAAATACTTTTAGTGTGGAAATTAAAGAGATCAATGACTTTCAAAGTGAAGTATTGACCTTATTAATAAGAAAATACATAAGAGTGTTAAAACTAGTCCTATAATTGAAGCTGTTGCAAAACTGTGTTGTAGCAATTTTAGTCCTTTAACCGTTCAATCTGGCCATTTGCTATCTCTATATTTATAGCATGAAAATACAGTTAGTGAACCAAATTTACCACCACTTATATAGACATCAATTTTGCCCTATCCCGTACTTATCGGATTAATTTCGCATTTATGCCAAACGAAATATGAAACTGTATAAAGAAATTTGATGTGTAAAGACAACTATATGTTTAAATTTCATCAAATCGAGAACATGTGGTTAGAGGGTCAACTCCAAGAAAAATATTAGATGGAGTGGTTACACGATGAAGTGAAGTGATGAATGTAATTAGGATTGTATGGTTGAGATGGGCGTGAAGTAAATGCCCTTCATTCAAGAAATTTATTTGATCTTAACTTTTAGTTGCATTTGCACCACATCATTGTGAAGCGGTCGTAACTCGGGAAAAAACTTATATGGACCAGGTCCATATGAATAGTATGGACCATGCGGTCCATATTTGTCAGGGTATTTGCCTTATAGCCCCTAAGGTTTTAAGAATAATGAATCGGATATTTCACTTGGTAATAATTATAATAAGATCCCCAATAAGTTTTCGTTAAATTTTCTAATTATCTCGGCCATCCAAAATGGTATCAGAGCATGGTTTATTTATTTTATGTGGTTATTTATTTATTTATTTCAACTCTTTATTACCTTATGAGAGGAGTTTTTCAAAAACATGAGTGATCCAGTGATGGATGACATTTGGGATCTTCCCATTTGGGTTCCTATGGAAGGGAACGCCTGTACGAGTATTAAGGGGCGAATTTACGCCTTAACAAGATATCTTAATTTTCAAAAAAGGGAATTAAGAAACCATGATGTTCTAGGCTGTAGCATAGAACGAACGGGAAGAATTTGTCCTGCACAGGTGACCAGACTTGAACAAATCAAGTTGACCGAGATTAGCCTTGGAAAAGCTAATAAACAAAGTTCTATACTAAGCCTATAAGATGCCTGGTATTACACTTGAACAAGAACTTCAAATCTTGATAACTAAGTTAGATGATCTAGCTAGTTATAGACCAGACGATCTACATGCCATTAGAGTCAAATTCATTAGAGTTAATGGTCTGTTGGCAAGTATTGCGAGAATTAATAGATTAATCACTGAACGTAATAACCGTTCTTCATGAGTAATCTAGTTTTGCCAGATTTCCACGAGCTCGTGCCAGATAGCTCCAAGCTATCCCAGGACCTCAGGGAAGTCCAGAGGACAGTCCAGGCCTATGGCAATCACCAATACCATATGCCCGAGCAGCTACAGGAAATCAGAGACAAGCTTGAAACCATGTCTCGACGACAGAAGGAGATCTTGGGGAATTTACAAGATATCCAGCAACGAGTCAAGAGCTTGGAGTCCATGCCAAGATCGTCGGAAAGAAGGAAAGTTGGGTGGTTACCACCATCTTTCGGGAAGGAGCCTTTGCTACATCAAAAAGGCAAAGCAGTCCAGGTCAAAAGAGAGTTGACCACGAACGAGAAGCTGGTTGCACGTATACGCGGTGAACCGAGCACAAAGTGAAATCATGGGTAGATTCAGAATCGACGATTTCAACTTCGAGATTGGGCGAGACCTTTCCGATCTGGCGGAATCCCTTTCAGGCCTCAGCCTGGAAAACGTGCAGACGTTTGGTGCAATTGTACCAAGTCAAGGTCCTCCACCGGGACAATCAAGTCAAGGTCCTCCACCAGGACAATCAACGGTTACCGAAGGCGCGGGATCTTCCATCCCTAATCCAGACCCGATTCGGGAAGAGCCAATCCGTGAAGAAGCCATGCCACACCAGCATGATTTTGTTGCGGGGAATATGTACAATCGTATTCCAACCAGAGCGAGAGCCAGAAGACCAGATGTCCATGGAACACCATACGGAAGATCTCAACTCGATCCTATCCACCCGTATGGGCTTATGCTCAATCTGGATATTTTGGATTTCAAAAATCGCGAAGCCCTGATCGATGAATGGGCAGCAGCAGTGAGAATTGCAGCAGCGACGCTTGAACTCGACAAAGAAGGATTCATCATGATGTTACAGATGAGTCTCGAAGGATCAGTCAAGATCGGATGGGAACATGGAACTTCAGAAGTTAAAGATGGAGTCCTATCTGGTGAGTCTCTCAAGGACATCGTGGATAGAATGGCGAGGCTTTTCAAGATCTACTTCATCGGAGAAGGATACTTTGTGGATCCCCAGACCGGAGGAGGAGACCAGGAGAAAGTCAAGCGTTACGAACAAGCGCTGTATAGCCTGGAGCTACATGATATATGTAGTGTCGATCTATACATCAAATTGTTCACCGAGTTCCGTTGGAAGAGCCGAATGAGTGAAGGAACGGCGATTCCCCTGTTCTTTGCCAAGATACCAAGCCCGTGGCGAGAAATGTTGTTACAAGAGTACACTCCCATTGGGATTGACACGGTGGCCCAAAGGATGTCTTTCCTCAAAGCCAAATTGAGTGAATGGTGCCAGAGGGCAGCAATCCAGAAGAATCTCAAGAGGCTGAAACGCATCAATAAATCGGCCCGGCTTTGCTGCGACGATAATGACATTCCAACAGTCATTGGAGCACCAGAGAGACATCAAAGGAAGAAGCATAGGGATCATCCCTACGAGCGAAGGAGCAAGTTCACCAGAATATCTTCATGGAAGCCAAAGAGATTCTGGTCAAAACAGAAGGCCCGAAGTTACAAATCAGGGCAAAGAACTGGACCCAGCCGTGGAAGAACATCTTCCAGTCAAGGGAGTACCAGCAGACCACCAGTCAGGCGAACTTTCAGGAGAGCACAAACACGTGTTAATGAAAGCTTCAAGGACTGTAACTGTTGGACGTGCGGGGCCAAAGGACACATCTCGACGGATTGTCCTAAAAACCAAGAAAGAGGTGTCAGACAGTTCGAAGCTACGCCGGAGTTCGAGGAAGCTGTCTACTTTCAGGACCTTGTTCAGGTATACCGGTTTGAAGATATCCCTTCAGACGAAAGTATATATGAGGAAGACGAAGGACCAGATGAGTCTTCAGAGTCAGAATCAGAATCAGACTGAAGACGAGGAGATCTTCCATCAGGAAGTTCAAGAAGACAGGACAGGATTTTTCTCACAAACGAGCATTTCTCACAAAGCCTTGATGAGAATTATGCGAGAAGATCCAAAGTTGAGAGTTTACGATGGTTTCACCATCGGAAAAATAGAGAGAGCCTTAGCTCAGCTAAGCTTCAGAAGGAGGAAGCATCACATCATATACAAGGTTACAGCGGGAGAAATTGCTATCCCAATGGAACTGACCAGTAATGTGATGGAAATGCAGTTAGTTCCTATGAACGAAATCAAAGAGGAACTAAAAAGACTCAGGCCAGAGATTGCGCAGAAAATGTCATGGATCCATATCGGAGCCATAAGAATTCTGCTCAAAGCAACGTTCAAAGAAGGAATCAATTCCCCAATTGATATCGCCGTCTTTGATCGAAGAATCCAGAACCTACGAGATGCATGTCTCGGAGGAATTTCAGGAAATCTATTCGCAGGAAAGGTGGCGACATTTATATATCCAAAGATCGCTTTTAACCTAGCCGATAAAGATTTCAGTAGAGTCCTTACTCTACATCAGGATTTCAAAAACAAGGAGTTAATGAAGGAAGGGAATCGACCTTACTCCATTACCTACAGCATCTCCTATGCACTCTCAAATACTCACCATTCTGATCTCTTCCAGAGAAATGAGTTTGTTGAGATACCGGAGATCTTCGAAAAGGTCGCACATGCAGTCAGGCCAGAGATTTCCAGCCTGCCACATATTCATGAGATGGATTTAATAATCCGCGACCAACCAGTTTTTGGCAAGGAGACGAGCCAAAGATTCGAGCCCAGAACGGTCTCTTTCCGGGAGAACAGGATGCAAAGCCTCACCTGGGGAAAGAAACCAATTATGGAGGTTGTGATTGAACCAAAGAGGTTCATAACCAAAGGAGAGCTGCAGTGCCCAGGAGGATGGGGAGAAGTCGAAGTCATCTTCGACACCACCCAGAAAGATAATACGCTACCTTGCGACGCATTGTATTATCTCAAGCAACCATTTGTTGGTAGGTATCAGGGAAACCTCAAGCTAGGTGGACTTGATTTTATTATCAACGGACGAGCAGGAAAGATCCCAGAACAGCTTGTTCTTGGAATCGAATTTCTCGAGGATCACAAACCTTGGGAAAAGGTGCCGGAAGGAATGGAATTTACGGTGGAAGGGAAAAGATACCGACTCAAATGACCACCAGTCCATTCTCAATCTACATCTCAGTGGGGATGTTATACGAGAATTATAAAGCCGAATATTTTGCGGCATATATCGACGGAGGTGCAGGTATCTGCACGGCTAAACCAGGAGTCTTCCCCGGTGACCTCGGAGAAGATTTACCGGCGATTGCAGGAAGGGATTTCTCGAAGAAGATCATCATCTTCAGACGAGGGATAAAGCAAGCAGAAATTTTAATTGGTGGAGCAGGTGGCACCCCATGGTACAAAGTGAAGACGCCCCCAATTTATTTCCATGATACCGGAGCCGATATCTTGCTCGGCAACAATTTCCTACAAACGTTCAAACGTTTTACACAGGAAAATGAAACAAGACGTCTTATTCTCACAACCACTTGTGATCATAAGATCTTGGTGCAACGATTGACGCAGGCGTTTCACCGCAAACTGCCAATTCAATTTCGCAGCAAGCGTGGTGATGAAGGACGACTTCTACACCCAAAAATGCAAGACCAGAGGAAATATGGTAAGGCAATCCTACAGCTTAGAAATGAAAGCTTGGGCGGACAAAAGACCAAAAGGATCAGAGATGAAACGATCGAGATCCTCAAGGCCAGCCTTGAGCCAAGTCCTCATATTGACATCACCAATGAAGAACAGATTTCAATTGAAGATGTCAAGGCTAAGATTCAGAGGAACTACGAAGAAGATCCTCTGGCATGGTGGAACAAGAATGAACTCAAGGCTACTCTAAGAGTTCAAAAGGGAAAGAAAAACGAGCTGGTCAGATATAGACCCATCCTCATGAATCAGGAGGATCGTAAGGCTATGCAGATGATTCTCAAAGAACATCTGGATCTGAAGCTCATCTCACCAGGAGTTTCTCCTTACAGCAGTCCAGGGTTCTTAGTTAGGAACCATGGAGAGATCAAGAGAGGAAAGCCAAGATTGGTGATCAATTACCAAGGGATCAACAAGATCTTGGAGTTCGACGGATATTACATTCCGAACCGAGAACACCTGATCAATTGCGTTCAGAACGCGAAAGTCTTTTCCAAGTTTGACTGCAAATCAGGTTTCTACCAAATCAAGATGGATGAAGAAAGTAAGAAGTTTACAGCCTTCTCCACACCGCAGGGTCACTATATTTGGAATGTTATGCCAATGGGATTGGCTAATGCGCCCCAGATATATCAGAGGAAAATGGATAACCTTTTCAAAGATTATTTCAAGTTCATGTTCGTCTACGTCGATGATATCCTCATCGCCTCGAAGAACGTCCAAGAGCACATCAAACATTTGGAGATCTTCTCGGATGTTTGCCATAAAGAAGGATTAGTGCTGTCACAGAAGAAGGCAGTAATTCTTACAAGGAAGATCGAATTCCTCGGAGTCGAAATTGACGAGTCAGGTATTATCCTCCAAAATTATTTGGTGGAAAAGGTACGTGACTTTCCCGACGACCTCAAGACGGTTAAACAACTCCAAAGTTTTATGGGGTTGGTTAATTTTGCTGGAATGTTTATTAACAATCTGGCAAGTTACAGGAAAGCATTTAGTCCATTACTGAAGAAAGACGCAGAGTTCAGATGGACGAATGAACACAAGGAGACAGTACAGAAGCTTAAAGCTATCTGTCAAGATCTCCCCAAGCTTGCAATCCCCAATGACGAGGATGATTTAGTTCTCTACACGGATGCGAGCGACCATTGGTGGGCGGCGGTTCTTACCAAAGTCGAACCAAAAGGAGAAGTGCCATGCAGATACTGTAGCGGCCTCTTTTCGAAAGATGAAGCGGCAAGGTGGCACATCAACGAGAAGGAATTCTTTGCAGTTTGAAGGGCCTTTAAAAAATGGCCTTTATTCTTACTAGCCAAAAAATTCACACTTAAGATTGATAACACTAGCGTCAAGGCTTTCTTAAAAAATAAGATAGAAAGCAAACCTGAAAAAGCTAGGTTATTAAGATGGCAAGCTGAATGTCAGTATTATAATTTTGATGTTCAAGTTATTAAATCTCATGAGAATGTTCTTGCAGATTTCTTAACTAGGGATGGAGGTACATGAGGCTGATACCATCCTCACAAGATGGAGACATCACAGGGATAACCTGGACGAGCTCCGTAAGGCGATCGAGGGTCTGACAATCAATGCTCAGGCTTCCGGTCATGTACAGGAAAGGGACCTTTCTAAGGTTCAGAACTCAATGAAGGCAACTTTATTGGGTAGTACGAGTTTGTGGGATTGCCTTGCAATTCCACTATTTCGAGAAGCTTCACTTTCGAAACTGGAAGTGGAATTACAAGCAAACACATACGAGTTTGATGATCCAAGTAAAACTGGACCAGCAGGTGATCCTTTCGAGGAAAACACCCAAGGACAAGCTAATTCGAGGGTAGAAATACCTGAAGAATATACGAGCCAGAAGCAAGCCGATTCAAAGGTAGAAATACCGAAAGAATCAACAAGCCAAAAACGAGATGATCCAGAGGTAGAAATACCAAAGGAATCAAAACACGAGGTTAATCTTAGACCCTAAACGGGACCCTCTAAGAAAAACAAAAACGAGAAAACCCCGCCTTTGATTGAATATCAGAGAACGTGGGAAAGATTGAACACGAGGATGGGACTTGTCCCTGGAAAAACTATTGCAGATTGGTCAGGAAAATATCCAAGGGTTTGGATACTACCTGGATCAAAACCCGAGCAAACACGAGAATGGTATGATTTTGGTTGTATAGCCTCAATCTTTACCGAATCACCAAGCTTTCCGGAAATTGCCAAGCTGCCGGAATGGATCCAGAAAGATGTGTATGATACATGGCGAAACAATCATACACTGGGAAGGGGCGATGTTCTTGAAATGAAGTTTATATCCGCAGCCCCAGAAATCGCAGGAAAAGGGTCTTTACCATGTTTTCATTTTATCAAAATCCAAAGACCCAATTGGAAAGCTTTAGACTACATCAAGCCTCCACCAGAAGGGCAGATGTTAGTCGCCCCACTCTCAGAAGATGACGTATCAACAAGGAGAGCCTGGGGACTCTGGGTCTGTCTCACAGAGATGGACAAGGTCAAGTATGCGTTCAAGATTTTCCAAGATAAGGAAAAAGGGACGTTCATGCTTAACAGCATGACTAACACCACCACGAGGTTCGAAAACAAACGAAGAACATTGTGGAAAAACGAGATTCCATCGACGGCAGAGACTAGCCGAAAATTCTGCAACATGGCACATGTCGGCCAATGGAAAGAGAGGATCTGTCCAAAGTGTCAAGATCAGAAAGAGCCCCTCTTTGGAAGGGGATTCCCGATGAAACGTGACAAAGGGGAAAGCGACAAAGAGGACCAGACGCGACAAGGAAAGATGCCGCGTGGGACAGGCAAGTGGGCTACTACAGCTGGCAAAGCTAAAGTAGCCATGTGATCGAATCAGGACCATCTCCACTACAACGACATGATGATAAGTGGAGGGCCAGACCACTATCATAGTGGGAAGAAAAAGACAACAAGCTGCGGTGGAAAAGATTCCACTAAAATGACAGGAGGGCCAGGCCACTACACTAGTGGAAGGAAAGCATCAGGATGTAGCTGAAATCCGCGTTTCAAATCCGGATCTTCACCTATAAATACACAAGCTGAAGAAAGCTAAAGGCATCGAACATTTCCCTTAGTTTTCTTATAAACAAGAGAGAAGCATAGTTTGTAATAGTGTGAGCGTTTTCATTTCTGTCAAATAAACGAGTGTTTTAGAATAGTTTTAATTTCAGTACTAAGTGTATGTACGAGAGTGAGTTAGCTACTATGAGTAGCTAAAACAAGTTACTCCTCTCTAAGGAGATATGAGTGTGTTGTAATAAATAAATCTCCACATAAATAAATATAGATTTGCTTTTGCTTGAGTATGTCGAAGTTGAGCTTTTAAATATTCCGTTCTAGTTGCCTCTTACACCCGGAGTAGGAAACGAACCAGGGTTGTGCTGGTTATCGTTGAAGGAGCTGTTGCAGAACCATCGGTTGCGATCGAGTGGTTGAGGGCGAGGAGTCTTCGTAAAACCTGGCAGAATACCCGACGGTGATACGGTCGAAAGGAGGTATCTTTTACGGTTATATTTTAATTGTTTGTACGGAAGCATGCTGGGCCTGATATGGTCGTAATGGACTATTCCCAGATTGGGGTCCCGATAATGAAAATTTAGATTACTTATGGGGTCAAATTCTAATTCTGAAAAGTTATTTATTCAATTTCTAAATTATTAAAGCATGATGGTGACTTTGAGGTGGGACCTTGACCAATTAAGACCACATGGTCCATAGTTCTTACTATGACCCAGGTCTATGTAAGTTTGATCCCGTAACTCGTATGTAATGTAACTTATTATGCATTTTGATATGTCATATCTCTTAACATTGCTTAGCAGCAAAGGTTTACGTATAATAATAAAATAAAAGCAAATAAAGCCTATAGGCATAGGGAAATACTTGGAGATTAAGAGATTGTGATCTGCTGCGTACTTTACAGATTAGTGATCGCCAAATTGCTTTTGCAACCAACTTTTCATTTCTTCCTCTTGTGCTCCATTTGCTTACGACAAAGAACATTCGAAACGTTAAAAGAAAGTCGAATATTGTTTTTTATGCTTCTTCTAACCTTTACGCTTTATTAAGTTGTGTGTGTGTGTGTGTGTTTAGTGTTTTGTGTACTTTAGCTACTTTAAATTAGGGGAGGTTCGAAATTCCAATAAATTATGATGGATGAAGAACGTTCTAGTTCATGATAGATATTTATCTAGACTAGGATCTAGACTTGAAACAACTAAAAAATAAAATAAAAAATGTATATGAAAACATAAAAAAAATTATGTGATATTATCTTTAGATTAAGTGAATTTATTTATCATTTCGTTTTTGTTCCTTATTCGGTGGAGTTTGCAAGTTCTAAAAGTTAGAATCTGCTTTAATTTTACTTAAACAACTTTAGTTAATAATCTATATCTCACGGTCATTTTAAAGCTAAATATAGATGTTAAGAATTTTTTATTAAAAAGGAAGGAGTACAAGAAATACTCCCATTCAGATTTCAGAGTGCAGAAGTGAAACATTTACAAACATTGCAGCATTGCAACAGAAAGTTCCATCAATCTACAACTGACTAATAAAAATCCTTCTTTCAAGATTTAATCCAATTCCATGTTTTGCTTTTGATGATGTCCATCGTGTAATAGAGATTATATATGAGTTTTTGGGTATATACGCAGGTTATAGGTTAGTTTTTTTTTTTTGGGTAACAACCAATTATATGTTAGGTTGAACGTATTTTAAGAAATAATTATAATAAACTTTGATGTTTGAATAAATACAAAAGTACTTCAAAACTTTGACCTGACTAAGTTTTATACATAGCTTCTTTATTTGACATGTCTTATCAAAGAATTAATATAACGAAATATATATTAACCAAAAGGTAACCGATCAAAATTGAATTTGGGATTTAAATTTCGTGTTCTCGTTACACCAAGCATTTGTCTTTGCTTAAAGCAAGGTTAGCCCCATGAGTAAAGACAAAAGTACAATCCCGTAAAAGTGGTTAAAGCTAGTAAAAGTACACTATACTATAATACTACATTCCAAAGTGATTCGATGTCGCAAAACTCTTAAAAAAAATTAAGGATTATCAGAACTTCAATTCATTCCTTATTATATATATGATTCTCATGCAACTTTTTTGAGCAACAATGAAAAAAAAAAAATCTTTGTTGGTGTCTAATATATGTTATAATTATGGTTGAGGTAAGACAAAAACACACGTAAGAATCGACAGGGCCTTTTATGTTCCAATTTCGGATTTTTATATTTTGTACTTCTATTCTATTTACACAGATGATCTGTTTATGCATAGAATCTTACATTTTCTTTATGAATAGAATCTAATATTATGGAAATTGCTTTTGCATGAACTATACGTTTTCAAATAAGTCATAAGCAAATATCTTTTATAACGTGGCAACTCGTAGCCGCTACCATCGGATAAACTCACGAGTTGATGCAGTAACTTGCAAACCTTGTCAACCGAACAAACCACACTAGACTAACCATTAGCCATACTCAATTTTTGTAGCCACTATCATATACCATCGTTATATAAAAACTTATAACAAGAATTAACTGTTAGAAAAATCTTATGAAATCTAAGCAATAATTATATTAGATAGGTCACAGAAAAAAAACTGAGACTATGTCCTAGCTCACGTGTCGTTGCTTAACATGCACCCCTTCATTAGACAAATAGGCCCCATCTTCCTCTAATAACCACAACGTACTAATTTCGTAATAAAATCTTAATAAATTGAACTTTAACTAAGTACTGTTAATTGGCCATAATAAATTATATATAATGATACTTTTTAGAAACGTAGAGCCACGATAGCACGAGGTAAAACACTTATGTAAATGCAGCGCTTGGTATATTACATTACTAGCTAGTCGTCAGTCGTCACTTGTCACATCCTTGTATAAATACAAAAAGCACAACCAGCTCAGATGCTTTTCTTTCCTTCCTAATTTTCCTTTCCATTTTTATAAATAAATACAAGCTCTAAAGATTTAATTTTATATTTCCTTAGTTCTCCCTATAATATATATACACTCACACACAGACACACTCACAGTCACGTATCTATAGTGAATGGTACGTTTTTATATATAATCCTCTCTCTCTCTCTCTCTCTCTCTCATGGCTGCATGTTTTGAGGAGAGTTGAAGAAGTCCTTGAATTAAACGACGCGGTTATTACTTGGTACATTTTCAAAGGAAATCTTCTTCTCAGACATTATATATTCAGGTAAACAGAAATATCTTATTTTATATATTTATGAATTATGATATACTTGAAATTTTAGTTGACATGTATAGAATGTTATTTCTATAATAATTTAATTCTTTTCATATGAAGTACCCATAATATGAAACAGGTTTGCGGGTTAATTAAATTCGTAAGTAATTATCATAATATTTTTGCAGTCAGCTCTACAACATTTATCCTTAACTTTCATCAACCACATATATACTTTTCTAGTCTACTTGTTTTTTTGTTTGTTTGTTTGTTTGTTGTTGTTGTTGTTTAAATACATATGTTGCGTAGTATGTTGTAACTTACGTATGAATGCTCATTAATTAGAACTTAGGTTTGAATACTTTATTTCAGGATTTTTTTCTTTTGCTAGAGAAAAAGTACAAGAAATGATGGTGTGACTTTGTGAGTACTGTTTGGATTTGATATGAGAAATGTGGAATTATTATAGCTACAAGGCTACACCTGATCATGAAATCTAGTCTAATTAATAACAAAATATTTTCTATATATTTATGTTACAATGGACCCTCCAAAAATAAAAAAAATACAATTTGCTAAGAAAAATTGAGATTTACAGTTTGGCACGTTATCCAGTTCATTGTAATTAATTGCATGTGTAGTTGTTAAATGATGGTTTTGTGAGTTTGCGTTTCATTTGTGGTCTTTTTATTTAAGAGAATACGTCTATATTACTCTTCCTTTCTTTTTTCTTTTTTCCTTCTATTGATTGATTGATGCTGCATATATATTCTTCGGATTACTTTTAGTTGGAAAGAAATCGACAGTAAGTTATGATTTATTGATATCTAGTTCTTTTCTTTTTCTTTTTTGATCAATGATTAGTTGGATAAAAAATACCTACTGATGCCATCTTCTTTTTTTAACTAAAGCAAATTTTGAAAATTTTTGTGGCATGTGCGCAAATTTGTGTTAATTTTTTTTAATGTGGTTATTTTTGTTCCACCAAGCCATTTATTCCCCAAGGTTCTGAACATCTGCAAAGGTTGTTATCTGAATTTCTTATTTGGGTTGAGGATTTCTTTATATGGCTAAGAATAAAATCTGGACCACTTTGTATAAATAGGCTAACTCAATATTCTCTTTAACAATGCCTTTCAAAGTTGGCAACAA
The DNA here is from genome assembly GCA_948329865.1 of Linaria vulgaris. Lineage (NCBI taxonomy): Eukaryota > Viridiplantae > Streptophyta > Magnoliopsida > Lamiales > Plantaginaceae > Linaria > Linaria vulgaris. The sequence continues at coordinate 146,178,311 of OX415249.1, read as the reverse complement.
ATTGAGTAAAACCGGACTTTTTACATTTTGTATTATTATCATGTACTAAACGCGAAAATCATTTCGCGTTAACTTATTCCTAATTTGAGTTATTTTAACCATTTTTTATTCTTCATTTTCCTTATAATGATTATATTCATGTCATATAAAATCTCAACTTGTCCCATTTTTTTTTTTCCTTTTCAGGAAAAAAAATTTTAGTATAAGAAAAAGATGTTGACGTGTATTACTTGCTCAAAGCAAAGAAAGGAAGAGGATGCCTCGAGTACTAAAGATTGTGCTGTCAAAAGCCTCACTACACAGGTGCTATATTTTTGTATCTTTATGTGCTATTATATATTGTTCAAAAACACATATAGAAATAATATATAACTTTTTTTTGATAAGTCAATAATAACTTTACAAAATAATATATAACTTTTTTTGATAAGCATATAATTTTTATATGCTAACAGAGCAATATAATTTGGGCTTGCTTTTTCACTGCCAGCTTCTTTATTTCCATGTTTGTGCATGCAAACAAAGTAATCTATCACAATTCAGTTGCTTTTCCCACGTCCAATAGTGGGGTCCAATCTTTATCCTCTTTGAAGGCTCATGCAAAATGATTTTCACTGTTTTGGTTGGAGTCCATTTTATTTCCTCTTTTGATCATGATGCCAATTTTCATCAAAAAAATAAAAGTGATAATTAAGTTGTCAATTTACTTGCCCATAGTTGGGAAAAAAATTGAACCTTGAAGTTGTATAAGTTAAAGCTTACAAGAAGTAGGATGGTAATGAGTCAAAAGAGAATATTCATTCATTAATCATATGAAAAGCATAAACACAACATAAAAGTAATAGACTGATCAATAGACAACGTTAGCAATGACATGATCACCTAATTACCCATCGGCTGTGGATTCAAATGAAAATACTTCTCTCAACCAAGTCTAGACCTTATGTCTATAATGTGTCACATTATTGAACATATCAAATGAAAAGATATGAAATATATGTAACTACGAATCATCTCAATACAAAAGTAACTGTGATCAAAATTAAATTGGTCTACGTAAGTATTTCACGCCAAACAAAATTGAACTGGTCTACGTAAGTATTTTACGCTAAAGCGTGATGTTTAGATTTTTCAATCTCATTAGGGATGGCGACTATGCGAGATCGCGATGTTTGTAGTTATTTTCTTATTTCGAATCAAGAGAACAAATAAACTTCATTTCGACCATCCAAAATAACTTAGAACCATTACCAATTTTAGGGAATGGAGTTTCATATATCACTAGTGACTTATCAATTGGAAATGTTGTCACGAGATCAAATAGTAACATATTACGTACACTTTTGCAACATCATTGAATATATAGATATATATATATATATATATGATCGATATCATGTTCATTATTTATTTATTCATGCAAAAGAATAGTGAGGACCATTTGGTTAAAAAAGACAAAGGTACATGGTCACGCTAACTCTCGGATCATGTGTCTATTCCATGGTCCCTAAATGTTAGGCCCTTCCTTAACTTTTTGCTTTTTTTTAGGTCTTGATATGGTTTGGTCACATACAAGAAAATGTCATCTCAACATGACTAATTGTCACCTAATTAAACTTTTAATATGCCAATATTTGGACCATAATGTTATACCACAATCCTGTCTAGCTAATTAAGTACATGTTCTTGTTTTTAGCGGGGATTTTTTATTTTATCGAAACTATTTTTTTATACGCGACCAGTTAGCTAATACAGAAAGGGATTGCCAACTAAAATAACGACACTCAATTAGTAGCGCTGGTACGTAACTCGGCTCCTCGGCTCACTTCGATCGGTTGCAAAGAAGTTGTTTGTGAGTAACATATAATTATCGCTAAAATCTCATTTAGATTAAATTAGTTAGTGGGATCTTTTGGCCTATTAGTACCTACTTTTAAATGCTTGGTTATTTTGGTGGAGGAATCCTACTCATCCTTGATAAGGCCCTTGGCCCTTGCCAGAGTCTTGTACTTCTATGAGTTGAAATTAATGATGATGATTTACTTTATTTACATTTTTTAAGGTGTGATCTTATATACTATAAAAACTATAATTTTTTTACTTTTAAATAGTTATAGAAACGATTAAAATCCTCATTAAATTTCATTCTATATAATATACCACTAACGTTTAAAAAAAGAAAGAAGAAACTTGTCAATTTATTTAAAAATGTGCAATTTTCCTCGTGTACGTTTTTGACTGAGTACTCCCAGTTTGATGACATACTAAACTAGGATACACTTATTACTAACAAACATGTTCTTTCTTTAACGTAGTTTTCCATTCTAAACTCCATTTTTTGTTTCAATGAACAGATAAAGGATATGGCATTGAAGGTCTCAGGATCCAACAAAGGCAAGTCTGGCCATACAGATGGAAACTTCATGCAAAATCAAAGAACTAATTATCCTGATCAAATTGGTACAATATCAGAGGGAATTACTTACCCTTATGTACAACCAGGAGTCCCGAGTTCCACTCCAGTTTGCGATTTTTCAAGATTCACCGCACTTGGTGGTGAAGTTTTGCTTGAGGAGGAAGTTGAGACAAAAGAATGGATGGCCCAAGTCGAGCCTGGTGTACATATTACGTTCCTTTCGCTTCCTAAGGGAGGAAACGACCTTAAACGAATCCGGTTTAGGTACTTAGTAACAATATTTCATGTTTAAATTGTTATGTAGCTTTCACTTAACGTAACACAATTTGGAATGTGTTATATGAAGTCGGGAGATGTTTAACAAATGGGAAGCTCAAAAATGGTGGGGCGAAAACTACGATAGAATCATGGAGTTATACAATGTGCAGAGATTCAATCAACAAGCTCTCACAACTCCAGCAAGATCCGAAGATGGGGTAAGTTCATACGTCCTAAATAAATCAAAAACATTTCATGTGTGGACATTATGCAAAAATTAAGGTACTCGTTTTCCGGTGTAACTTCAGAGGGACTCAACTTACTCGAGGCTTGGAGAAAGCCCTCGGATGACACCAAGATTCACATCTATTGGAGTTAAAGAGTGTTTCCCTCTGGACAACCATCAAGGTAGAAACGGACATTATAAGACTGGATCAAGTGTCCACCCGACAATGGAAGCATCAAGGCCAACAACCTCTTCCAGAGACGAGTCTTCAGTTTCCATAAGCAATGCAAGTGAGGTTGAGTCGGAGTGGATTGAAGAAGACGAGCCTGGTGTTTTTCTTACGATCAGACAACTTGTAGATGGTACTAGGGAGCTGCGTCGTGTCAGATTCAGGTAACAAAGTTCTTAAAATACTTGGTCATAATGTCAAATTCTCAGATTCTTTCCATAGGATTTGGACGTAAGAAACGTGTTTTTTGTTGCAGCCGTGCAAGATTTGGAGAGGTGCACGCGAAGTTGTGGTGGGAAGGCAACAGAGATAGGATACAAGCTCGACATCTTAGCTAGCTAGTAGTAGTCGTCGTAATGTCAGAAGCTTTTGCAGTGGAAACTATGGGAGAAGATTTTAGGTTCTTGATGATGCACATTCAACAGATAACCAATGTTGCAATTTGAATGTTTGGCTATGATGTTATCTAATTAAAGAAGTTTTAACGTAGCATGTGTAATTAAAATATACCTTTTAGACCAGTAGTTTCTTTCTTCAAATTCTCCTTTCATAGCTCTTGTATTGTTATAATTTTAGTCATTTATATTAAATGTTGCTAATAATTGGCACTTAGGCATTGATCCCATTCCCTTGCCCTGTCTTCAAATTTTAACTTCTTCGTACAACCAAATAATAGGGATATTTCAACGAGCTTCTGACCCTACCAAATAATAAGAGACAAGTTGTAATTATTTCAAGAAAAAGGAAAACATACTATAAAATCTCTTATTCTAAATTTACAGAAACATCAACAACTGTTTTTTTTAGGCAAACACAACATTAAGTAGATATTGTAATACCGTATAATATACAATTTGTCACACTAAAGACTCCAAAGCTACCAAGTAAAAGTGTTGGTGAATCAGTTTCCCAATTATCAGTCATGCGACCAAGCAATTATACAGCACCGCCATTTTAGATTGAAATATAACTCGGGAAACTTCAAAACTGAAAATTTTCTTAACACAAATGGTATATGCGTAGCATCGTAGTCTATCAAAGTACAACACTCAATAATAATAAAACATTCAAACCAATGTATCTTGTGATATCCTAACCACCGATAGACATCAGCAAGTAGATCAAATTATAGTCTTTTAGCCATAAAAGCTGCAAATTGCGCTATTCAATTTTTGGCAAGAACTTCTGTAACATATCAAGAACAACGACATCTTGGCATTTCTTTGCCATATGATCAATTAACAAGGAAACAGTACCCGCAGTAGGTGAGAATTCCCTTCTCGTCATTTCTTCCAAGAAAAGTTTCACTTGTTTAAACTTATTGGCTTTGAGAAGACCTTGCACTGTTACATTGTAGGTGCCACGATTAGGCAAGCAACCAAGTTTTTCCATTTTCACAAACACATTCTTAGCATCTTCTACCAACCCTTTTTCACAAAAACAACCGATGATAATATTAAATGTTACGACATTTGGCTGTAAACCTTTTGAAGGAAGGTCATTGAAAAGATTTCTTGCAAGGTCCAATTTTCCATTCTTGCACAACCCCTCAATAAGAATGTTATATGTTATAATGTCAGGTTTAACACCGTCGTCTTTCATCATGTCAGGTTTAACACCTTCGTCTTTCATCATTGTAAACAGCGCAAAAATCAAATTGTGCGGAATAACCCTAGTCCCAACAGTTGTGCGCGTGAGATCATGTCCGACATGATTTGCATCTCGTCCCACTCAACGGATTTTATATCCCGACCGAGGTTCCAAGAGTCGAAGAAAATCCGCTACAATATTTGCATAGTGTGCGCCCTCCTTCCGATGAAGAATATCGTGTATAATATATTAAGACAATCTCCTTCAAACTCTACCTCCACCCAATTCAGTCCTACTGCTAGTTTTATTGCCCAAAGGGCTGCCATTGCCTCAACACACAAGGGACAGCGCTTGCGGGAAACGTCGTTGTAAGGCCGCACGCGTAACACCCTCGTGATCACGCATGACCACGCCAATTCCCACCTCCCCCTCATTCTCAAAGCGTGCCCCGTCAAAATTAATCTTTAAACAGCCCTCACTTGGCGCCTTCCGCTCGTTTGCACCGAGACTTGTAAGCTGAATTGTGCCACCATTATTCTCACGCCAGGTCGTTGCAAAGGACCTCATGAAAGAGACAATATCCGCTGCGTTCCGTTGCCCATCGCCTGCCAAAATAGCGTTCCTATTGCTCCACACTGCCCAGCAAAGAGTGATTGCGACGCCCACCAGCTCGCTGTCAAGCTCACGGACAATACGCACAACAACCAACAAGCAAGCATGTGAAGGTTAATAAGGTAAAGCTGAAATTGCACTATTTATGTTTTATGGAAGAACTTGTGTAGCATATCAAGAACCACCACATCTTGACCTTCTTTTGCCATATGATCAATTAATAAGGAAACAGTACCCGCATCAGGTGAGAATTCCCTTCTCATCATTTCCTCCAGGAAAAATGTCACTTGGTTAAACTTATTGCCTTTGAGAAGACCTTGCACGGACACATTATATGTGACACTATCAGGCAAACAACCGGGTTTTTCCATTTCCATAAACATATTCTTAGCATCTTCTACCATCCCTTCTTCACAAAAACAACCGATGATAATATTAAATGTTATAACATTAGGTTGTAAACCTTTTGAAGGGAGGTTATGGAAAAGTCTTCTTGCAATGTCAGATTTTCCATTCTTGCACAACCCTTGAATAAGAGTATTATATGTTACTATATTAGGATTAACATTGTCATCCTTCATCATGCGTAAAACTGAAAATGCATCACCAAGCTGCAGATTTTTGCATAAGCCGTCCAACAATATATTATATGTCATTAAGTCCGGAACCACTTGCTGAGATTTCATCTCATGGAAGAGCTTCCAACCATCTTTAAGTCTACTTGCAGAAAGTAATCCACGTAACATGGAGCTATAGGTAACCACATCACATTGCAAACCTACACGAGGGATTTTTAGAAAAAGTAGCCAAGCTTTGTCTACATTCTCGTTCTTGCAATATCCATTTATCAAACTACAGTAGGTAATAATAGAAGGCTTAAGGCCCTTATCCTCCAAGAAATCAAATATAGTTCTAGCTTTCGATAATTCCTTCCTTAGACAATACCCATCTATCACTGCACTATAAGTGATGATATCCGGACAAACATTTCTTTTGCATCATAATTTGTAACACATCCTCAGCCTCTTCCACTTTTCCTTCTTCGCAAAATGCATCCACCAATATATTATAAGTAAACAAATCCGGAAGTGTCTTGTAAGCATCCATCTCACACAAAAACTTTTTAACCTCTTTGTATCTTTTGAAATTGCATAATCCTTAAATCATTGAATTATACGTGACAACATCCGGTGAAATTCCCTTCTTAGCCATTTCAGAAAAAAGTTGGAGGGCATCATCAACCATTTCATCTTTACATAATAAACTATCAATCACTGTGACAAAAGCTTTGACATTTGGTTTGCAGCTTCCCTTTTCTAGCAAACCAAGCATATCCTGCGCTATTTGGGTACATCCAACTTTGCATAGGCCATTAATCACAGTGAGGAACGTAACTTCATTTGGCTCGCACAACTAGCAACTTCTTGAACAATTTTTCTACCCCGACCACATCATCCGCTAAGAAAAGCCCTTTCAAGAGAGTGGTGAAGGTGGTTATATCGGGTTCATAACCATACTTCAAGAGCATGCCTAAGGCTGCGAATCCAAAATCTACTTGATTGACAAGACAAAAGCAGTTGATGGCAATGGTAAGTGTGTATTTATCGACAGGGATACCTCGTTGACGCATTTCGTCGAGCATTGATAAGGCAACATCATCATATCGTTTCATCTTAGCGACAGATTGGACCGTTTTCGTAAATTTAATAACAGATGGCAGTGGTCGAACTTTAAGCAGATCACGAAACTCGTAAATGGCGTCATTCAGGCTTCCATTTTGCCGCGTGTTAGAAGCAACTGAAAATCAAGCAAATGGATAATGGTGTTTACTCACAGGGCAAATGTACCAATCCCATAATTCAGCCTCATTTCTAGTAGAATCTTGCTTCGTTGGAATTCCTGAAAATATGTGCGAAATAGTTGGTACAAACTACTAATTGGTTTAGGTGAACATCATCTATCTTATTTCTTGCATAAGTTTTTATTTTATTTATGTAATTGAGTAATTGACCTTCTATTTTAACTTCGTCTTGCAACCAAACAATAGATATATTTCAACTAGTTTTCGACCTTACCAAATTATGAAGGTTTTTGGCTCTTATACTTGTTCTCCAGGTCTTTTCAAATTAATCACAGTTTATAACAGGTTTAGCATATGGCTAATCCATTTCATGCCTCTGAAGTCTTTCTTGTTCCAGATTAAGAGACAAGATGATGTTGTAATTATGTCCAGAAACAAAAAAGAATCTAAAAACTTTTATTCTAAATTTACAGAAACATCAAGGGCAAGCTTCTTTTTTCAGGCAAACACAACACTGAATAGAAACTGCACTATTTATTTTTTGTGGAAGAACTTCTGAAGCATATCAAGAACAACCACATCTTGACCTTCCTTTGCCATATAATCAATTAACAAGGAAACAGTTCCCGCATCAGGTGAGAAATCTCTTCTTCTCATTTCTTCCATAAAAGGGGCCAGCTGGTCAAACTTATTGGCTTTGAGAAGACCTTGCACGGACATATTATAGGTAGCACCATTAGGCAAGCAATCGAGTTTTTCCATTTCCACAAACATATTCTTAGCCTCTTCTACCATTCCGTTTTCACATAAACAACCGATGATAATATTAAATGTTATGACATTAGGTTGTAAACCTTTTGAAGGAAGGTCATTGAAAAGATTCCTTGCAAGGTCAAATTTTCCATTCTTGCACAACCCCTCGATAAGAATGGTATATGTTATAATGTCAGGTTTAACACCGTCATCTTTCATCATGTCTAAAACTGAAAATGCTTCAGCAACTTGCAAATTTTTGCATAAGCCTTCTAACAATATATTATAAGTCATTAAGTTAGGAATCACTTGCCGGGATTTCATCTCATGGAAAAGCTTCCAACCATCCTCAAGTCTGCCTGTGGAAAGTAATCCATGTAACATGGAGTTATAAGTAACCACATCATACTGCAAACCTACCAGTGGGATTTTACGAAAAAGTAGCCAAGCTTCGTCTATATCCCCGTTCTTGCAATAGCCATTTACCAAACTGTTGTATGTGATAATACAAGGCTTGAGACCTTTATCCTCCAAGCAATCAAATACTTTTCTAGCTTTCGACAATTCTTTCCTTAGACAATACCCATCTATCAATGCATTGTATGTGATGATATTCGGAAAGACATTTTTTTGCATCATAATTTGCATCACATCCTCGGCCTCTTCCACTTTTCCATCTTTGCAAAATGCATCCACTAATATACTATAAGTAAGCACATTCGGAGGTATATTGTAAGCACTCATCTGAGCAAATAACTTCTTAACCTCTTTGTATCTACTCAAATTACATAATCCGTGAATCATTGAATTATATGTTACAACATCCGGTGGAATTCCCTTTTTAGTCATTTCAGAAAAGAGTTGGAGGGCATCATCAACCATTCCATCTTTGCATAAACTATCAATCACTGTGCTATAAGCCGCGACATTAGGTTTGCACTTTCCCTTTTCTAGTAGACCAAGCAAATCAAGCGCTGTTTGGGTGCACCCAGCTTTGCACAATCCATTAATCACGGCGAGGAACGTAACTTCATTTGGCTCACACAGCTTCTGCCTTAGCAGCTTCTTGAACAATTTTTCAGCCCCGACCACATTATCTGCTAAGAAAAGCCCTTTCAGGAGCGTGTTGAAGGTCGTTGTATCGGGTTCGTAACCATACTTGAAGAAAATGCCTAAGATTGCAAACCCAAAATCAGCTCGCTTGAGAAGACAGTAGCAATTGAGTGTAATGTTCAGTGTGTAGTGATCGAGGGGGACACCTCGTTGACGCATTTCGTCGAGCATTGAGAGTGCAACATGAAACTGTTTCATCTTAACAACAGAGCTCACTATTTTATTGAATTCAATTACGGATGGCAACGGTCGCATTATAAACAAATGACGAAACTCGAACATGGCATCATTCAGGCTTATTACATTTTGCCGAGTGTTAGAAGAAGCTATTGAAAAGCAAGCAAATGGATGATAATAATTATGGTTACTTACAGCAACAACGTCGGAAGCACCATTACTCCTCGGACCCATGATGATTTTTCTTAAGCAAAACAGGGGGAATTGTACCAGTCCCAGAATTTAGCCTCATTGTAAATTTGTAACAGAATTTGGAATCCAAGAGAGTATTTAGAAGATATGTGCAATATATATATAGTTGGGTTTTGGCTCTTATTTCTTACTTTATTGTTAGGAGTAATTACAGATAAAGTCCCTGAGATTTTGTAATATCGATTTTATAATATGCGAGTTATCCCAACATGTATTAGAAAATATGTGGCCGCATGGAACTGGGGCTTATGGTTTTATAAAATTAGCTAAGATGTTTTATGGAACTGGGGCTTACTTTATAAAAATTTGTTGACCATCAACAAAATAGAAAGTTTGCTTGTCATCTGGTTACCTTTTGGAGGGAGGTCATTGTAATTTTCAAAACTAACGGTAATCAGTCCAAACCTCCAAGGTGTAACTTTAATTATCCCTTATTTTTTTTTATTATTATTATTACACTCGCTTCAATTGAAACTCTTTAATTTTAATATATACTCCATAAATATTAATTTTCACATAGGGTCTTTTCTAACAAGAAAAAATATATTTTGTTTTAATTATATTAGATGATAAAAAAGCAAATATAAAATAGACACTGGCATAAAGTTTCTGAAATTTGTCTTGGCTGCGTCATGATAGTCGACTCTCTATACTTGATCGCCATATGTATGTATATGCGAGTTATCTTATAATCCTTCCGCATGGCCACTGCACTAGATCTTAAATTAGATGCTTTTGGACTATTGGCCTATTTTTTCATTTGATAATCCATCCAAATTGTACTTTTATGTATATGCTTTTGTGTTGGTGAATTCTTTTATATATATATGTTTATTAACAGATGTAGTTTAATAAGTATAAAGTGTGCATCTCTCAGATTCAAAAATAAATAAATGAGAAATTATCAAAAAAAAAAAAAATAAATAAATAAATGAGCTAATGGCAATAAACTCTGTGGTATGCGGAAGAGTAAAATGGGAATCATGTCAAAGACATTAGGCAATATAAATACGAAATATAGATTTCTAGTCGGAGCAACATGTTCTCGATGTATAGACAATTTGTAGGATGGGGTTGATATGCTTAAAAGTTATGCCATTCTGTTTGCTATGCGGATATTAAGCACATTGTGTTTCATCACTTGAAAGTAGTTACCCTGGAAAAAAAAAGAGGTTTTAATTTGCTTTTTGTTGTATCTGCTTGGTACCTATTAAGACTCCTCTTAGAGATGGCAACTGCAGGGCGGAGGATCGGGGATTGAAGACTCATCATGGACATGTAAGGATATTGATTCACATTCTCTTTTTTCCTTTTAGGATTGAAGAGATATCACCATGATGAATTGATGAGCAAATCATTGAATTTTAAGTAGTATTTATTTTTAAATTTGAATGATCAGTTTTAGAACGATTCATCAATTACTGGAAAGTCTGGTTCAACTTATACACGACGCAATCATATTTGTCTGAATCATTTGATATAACTAACTATTAACGTGTTTCACTTTATTCGTCAAATATGCTCAGTTAAATGTTTATAACTTTTCACTACCAAAATGCGTTTAATCCACAATATCTCTATGTTTATATTCATGCTCATTTTGACAATATCCTGGTGGTTGAAGAGAGTTATGAATTTAAGTATTTTAAAAATCGGAACTTTATCTTTCCCCCCGTCTATTATTCATTACGAATGAATTTAGGGATCTATGACTCCAGCCTTCATACTTTTCCGGTGTTGATTATCGGACAAGGACCTGAAAAGATGTTTTAATTAAATCTCCCTACAAGTCTTGCTTAAATAGTTCCCTTAGCTAGAATTTCAAATAGGCGAGATCATTATTGATAATAGATGTAAGTTGAGCTTCTCCGCAACAGAAGTACTACCGCCTAGCTGGGCTTGTTAACTTGCCCGAGGAACACACGGCTACATGTTATGTTCCCAGAAAGTACTATAGTTTTTTTTATAGATCTGGTTCTTTTTTATGTTTGCATAAAATCCAGTTTGTTCTCTTGGATTAGACAACTCATCTTTTGAATTGAAGCAGAGTTCGTAGTAGCTCACATGATAGTTAGTCGTTATTGATAGAAACGGTCACTTGTTTTTGGCTGGTATATCCTTATTTTTACCAGATCTTATTTTTTTAGCAGATGGTATACGGTCTGTCTATCTACAACAAGGAGAACTATCATCAAATTACGGTGCTTGATATTTGAATTTAAAAGATAATGTTTCTATTGTTTTCTTGTCATACATAACTTCCATCTGCTAAACAGATTTTGTTTAAGATATTAGTTCAACTATTCTTTAAATATATGTATTCCTGCATGTTACAACCAATTCCGAGGAGAAATTCTCGTGGCGATCAAGCACAAAAGGATCTGGTTAAATATTTCCTGGAAGGGTCTTATTTTTCATACACATAATAGTTGCCATATTGCACCCCAAGGCTGATTAATTCCTCCAGCTTTAAAAATTTAAAGTTTATTAATAAAGATTGCGGATGTTTGATTTACGGATTATTATGTAAGGGGAGTCTTACCCTTAACACTGAACATCAACAACAAGCTTCTTTTTTTAGGCACACATAACATTGAATAGATACTGTGACACTGTATAACGTAAAATTTGTTTCACTAATAGCCTAAAGCTACCAAGAAAAAGTGTAGGTGAATCAGTTTTCTAATTATCCGTCATGCGACAACCATTTCAGATTGAAATACAACTCTGGATTCTCCAAGACTGAAGAATTTCATACAAGTGGTATATGTGTAGCACTCCAAGTCTATTGAAGCACAAACACTCAATAATAATAAAACATATTCAAAACAGCATATGTCAGGGATATCCTAACCACCGGTAGCCATTTAGCAAGTAGATCAAATTAGTTTTTTTAGCCATAAAGGCCGAAATCAAGCTTCTTTTTTCAGGCAAACATAACGTTGAATAGACACTGGAGTACAGTATAATATGAAATGTGTCCCACTAATAACTCCAAAGCTACCAAGTAAAAGTGTACATGAATCAGTTTCCTAATTATCAAGAATAAGTCATATGACTAATAAATTATATAACACATCAATTTTACACTGAAATACAACTCGAGATACTTCGAAACTGAAAAATTCATAAACACAAATTGTATATGTGTAGCACTCGTAGTCTATCGAAGCACACAGACACAATAATAAAGAAACATATCCAAAACATAGTTTCCTGTCAAATCCTAACCACTGAACCACTGACAGATATTAGCAATTCGACAAAATAAAATAAAAAATTACCAGCCAGAAAAGCTGAAATTGTAGTATTTATGTTTTTTGGAAGAACTTCTGTAGCATATCAAGAACAACCACATCTTGACCTTCCTTTGCCATATGATCAATTAATAAGGAAACGGTATTCGCATCAGGTGAGAATTCCCTTCTCATCATTTCTTCCAGGAAAAGTGTCACTTGGTTAAACTTATTGCCTTTGAGAAGACCTTGCACGAACACATTATAAGTGGCACTATTAGGCAAACAACCGAGTTTTTCCATTTCCATAAACATATTCTTAGCATCTTCTATCATCCCTTCTTCACAAAAACAACCGATCATGATATTAAATGTTATGACATCGGGTTGTAAACCTTCTGAAGGTAGGTCATTGAAAAGATTCCTTGCCAGGTCAAGTTTTCCATTCTTGCACAACCCCTCAATAAGAATGGTATATGTTATTATATTAGGTTTAACACCATCATCTTCCATCATGCCTAAAACTGAAAATGCCTCAACAACTTGCAAATTTTTGCATAAGCCTTCCAACAATATACTATAAGTCACTAAATTGGGAAGCACTTGCTGAGATTTCATCTCATGGAAGAGCTTCCAACCAACCTCAAGTCTGCCTGCGGAAAGTAATCCATGTAACATGGAGCTATAAGCAACCACATCACAATGCAAACCTACACGAGGGATCTGAAGAAAAAGTAGCCAAGCTTCGTCAATATTCCCGTTCTTGCAATATCCATTTATCAAACTGTTGTAGGTAACAATATCAGGCTTAAGACCCGTATCCTTCAAGCGATCAAATACTTTTTCGGCTTCCAACATTTCATTCCTTAAACAATATCCATCTATCAATGCATTATACGTGATGATATCCGGACAAACATTTTTTTGCACCATAATCTGAAACACATCCTCAGCCTCTTCTAGTTTTCCTTCTTTGCAAAATGCACCAACCAATATATTATAAGTAACCACATATGGGGGTATCTTGTAAGTATCCATCTCACTGAATAGGTTCTTAATCTCTTGGTATCTACTGAAATTGCATAATCCTTGGATCATTGAATTATATGTTACAACATTAGGTGAGATTCCCTTTTTAGTCATTTCAGAAAAGAGTTGAATGGCATCATCGACCATCCCATCTTTGCATAAACTATCTATCACTGTGTTATAAGCCCATACATTAGGTTTGCACTTTCCCTTTTCTAGTAGACCAAGCAAATCAAGTGCTGTTTGGGTGCACCCAGCTTTGCACAACCCATTAATCACAGTGAGGTACGTAAATTCATCTGGCTCACATAGTTTTTCCCTTAACAACTTCTTGAACAATTTTTCAGCCCCGACCACATTATCTGCTAAGAAAAGCCCTTTCAGGAGCGTGTTGAAGGTCGTTGTATTTGGTTCATAACCATACTTGAAGAAAATGCCTAAGATTGCAAACCCAAAATCTGCTCGCTTGAGAAGACAGTAGCAATTGAGTGTAATGTTCAGTGTGTAGTGATCGACGGGGACACCTCGTTGACGCATTTCATCGAGCATTGAGAGTGCAACATCACATCGTTTCATCTTAACGACAGAATTGACTGTTTTCGTGAATTTAACTACCGATGGCAGAGGTCGAACTTTAAGCAAATCATGAAACTCAAACATGGCATTATTCAAGCTTACATTTTGCCGAGTGTTATTAGTAGCTACTGAAAAGGCAGCAAATGGATAATAATAATAATAAAGTTTACTTACAGCAACAATCCTGGGAGGACCCATGATGATTCTTCTTCTTAAGCAAAACAGGGGAAATGTATCATTCCCATAATTTAGCCTCATTATTGTATTGTAACAGAATTTTGGAATCCCTGTTAGTACGAGGTTTTGGAATGACCTATTGGTTTTTTGTTACTTTATTGTTATGAATCATTACAGCTACACCCTTGAGCTTTTTTAATTAGTAATTGAGCTATTAGCAAAAACTACCCCTGTGTTATCTCTAATTGGTAAATAACCCCCTGTGTTATTTTAATTGGCAGAAACCCCCCTGTATTATTCATAAATTAGCAAAAACCCCCTTCATGACATATTTTATAATGACAGTACCAATAATTAAGGATTTATAAGTATTACAATTTTATAATAAACATATACTTGTTACAATAAATATTATGCATCATGCTATAAATTTTTAGATTTTTTTAAAATTGTATAAAAACATAATAAAATTAGTCGGTACCGTAATTATATTTTTACAGATCTAAAAACTAAGGTTTTCTTCAAAATTAATAAACAAAAATATGCATACAATTTAATTTGAACATTATTAGTTCCATATGTATCAAAGACATACAATAAAAATCATATTTTGAGATCAATCTCAGTATGTGCTAATTAATTCAGTGTAGTAGGGTTTTTTTTGCTAATTTTGAAATAATATAGGGGTTTTTTTGCCAATTAAAATAACACATGGGATTATTTGCCAATTAGAGATAACACAGGAGTAGTTTTTGCTATTTACCCATTAGTAATTACTAATTACCACTAGTTCTTACTTTTTTGTTTTTTTTTTTTGTTTTTTTTTTTTGCTGTTGGTCTAATTTTAATAGTTGATATATTTTTCCCGAAACTCATTTTTGAGCTGCACTTTCTTTAATTTGTTAGAGTTTTCTTTATCTTAGTTTTACAGCGAAATTAAAGGAATTTATGTATGTAAAACAAAATATATTTTGATTAAGCACAATTTAAGTACATGTATATATCCGACGCAGTTCAGTTTTGATTGATATTTTAAAAAAATTAAATAGATAAGATAAACAAAAAAACGTACGAGGTTTCGTAATATCTTTGGTTCTTACTTTATTGATTTTTTGTTTTTGCTGTTGGTTTATTTTTTGTATAACTAAAACAATTTTTCCCTTGGTGAAATTCATCCTCATTCTATTCTACAAAATTGACCTTGGGTGAGGTGAACAACTAATTTCTTGCATAATTTAATTATCCATCGATGAATTAGTACCACAGCCTAACTAAAGAAATTTATGGATTACACTTATCTTGGTAATTGATTAGGCACAATTGAAGTCCATTTATAGATCTGCTCCAGTTTAGTTTTTGGTTGATATTTTAAGAAAATAAATTAGATAATATATACATTAAAAGTATTTTGTGTGAAAATAATAACAGCGTTACTCTTAATGGTGAAAAAAGTTAATTGTGTGTTCATAGTTTAGAAACGAGTTATTTAACAAGTAATATATTTACAACAACAACAACCAAGCATGAAATGGTAATAAGGTAAAGTAAGATGTTGCCTACTGCTACGAACCGCACCGGAAGCATTCCATTACACGACATCGGCGTGAAGAATTAATAGAATTTGGAGGGAATTTAGAGATGAAGAGTAAACAGAATATGAGAGGAGAGGATCCTGTCTGAGAGAAAAAGATGAATTGAACATACTTTTTCATTATGAATATTGAATACGATTACAAGGCGTGACTTTATAGTCACCCTCCGTCATCATTAGCTCAACAACAATAACAAAATAAAAGCGTAAATTATAAGTCATGAAATAATTAACAAAATTGTACAAATGAAGGGTGAAATACTAAGACGGAGTGAAAAGGCTTGACACAACATGAACAATTCCCATGGGACAATATTCAATACAGGAGTGAAATCCAAACAAGCAAAAAGACATTTATTTCTTGAGTTACAATCCAGTTACCTCATTCAGAAACAACCGAGTCTAACATAAAATAACCAAACAAACTGTTTTTAAGGCCTACATTGGCACAAACTGAAAACATGTGATTGTATAACAAACGGACAGTGTCTGTTTATCCAGCGACCTTCCTGTTATAAGTTCTTCCAAAAATAAGTTCTTTTGATTGACCAAGGTATGTCTCCGATTGTCCGTGCCATCCCCCAGCTTTCATTGGTGGACGCACATACGGCTTCGCGGCACCTATAGTCATGTTTGACAACTTATCAGCAACTCCCCATGTCTTTCCAAAGTTACTGGCGGCTGTGACGTAAATGGCATAATATGTTAAGATTGTGAAACAATATGATCATAAAATAACCTTAACTAAATGAAAAATGTCGACGCGCAAAATAGCATTATGCCATGAACAAAGAACAGCTACAAAATCATAAATGATTACATAAACTTTCCACACATCTGCTGCGGTTTTTTTGCTCAAAGATTTCCCTTGCTGCAGCTGCAAGAGAACTCAAACGCATTAGTAGCCTATTCACTTCATATTCAACAACAAAGAAAAAAGCAAATTTCACAAAACTAACCCGGAGGAGGTGTTCTTGCAAGTTGCAACTCTGCCAAAATGCCCAAAAAACTAGTGAGAACTTTTCAACAAAAGCTACAGCTATGTAATATATATTCGAAAAACTATAAAATATACTTCCTAAGGTCACCAAAACGTTACCTGGAAGAAAGGATGTTGAAGGGCCTCCAAGGCAGTTGGCCTCTTGCACGGGTCCCATGAACAAAGCGCAGTAATAAGATCGATTGCATCATTACTGACTCCCGGTATTAACATGGAAAGATGGACTCCGGCAACCTGTCAAGTCACACCGAATAAAAACTTTATTGGCGCAATACTTCTCACAAGCTAGAGGAAAATGAAAAACTCACTTAAGGGGACTGGTAATTGATGGAACTGGCAAGTTCATGACCCTCAGGCCACCCACTCTTTCTTGGACTGCCTATTACGCAGCATATCTTGTAAATCTCATCAGCCTCGCTGCAGCAAAGTATACATATAAGCAATTTCAGTTGCCGCAGAAAAGAGCAAAACTCAACAATAATGCATACTGCGAAGCAAATCATCTTGGAACGTTAAAATTACTGGTAATACGTGAAGGTAGAAACCTACATTATAAGGCCGGATCAAGTGTCCACCCGGCAATGCAAGATTTGGAGAGGTGCACGCGACACTGGTCGGAAGGGATAGGATACAAACTCGATACCTTAGCTAGTAGTCATGGTAATATCAGATGCTTTCGCAGTGGAAACTATGGAAGATCCAATCCAGTTGGAATTTTAAAAGATATTACTTTCTTGGCGGTGCAAATTCACGAGGTTGAACTTACCAACAATGTCACACTTGAATATTTGGTTGTAATGTTATCTAATTACAGATGTTTAAAGATTAGAATGTGTAATCAAAAAGGCATAATTTGCGGCAAATATACCCTTTAGACAATTTTGTTCCAAGTCATTGTTCATGCGTGTTGTTGTTACTAGTGCATTGATCCCTCTTTCCTTCCTTCAAATTCTCCTGTTAATAAAGAACATTTTTAACGAATTTCAAGTTCGGCAAAAACATCAACTTGGTACACGAACGCTCTTGTAATGTATTTTAGTCATTTATATATTAAATGTTGCTAAGGCATTGATCCCATTCCATTGCCCTGTCTTCAAATTTGAACTTCTTCGTACAACCAAACAATAGAGATATTTCAACGAGCTTCTGACCCTACCAAATTTATGAAAGTTTTTGGCTCTTATACTTGTTCTCCAGGTTTTTTCAAATGAATCACAGTTTATAGCAAGTTTGGAATATGGCTTATCCATTTCATGCCTCCGAAGTCTTGTTCAGAATAAGAGACAAGTTGTTGTAATTACTTCAAGAAAAGAGAAAACATACTATAAAATCTTTTATTTCAAATTTACAGAAACATCAACAGCAAGCTTCTTTTTTCAGGCAAACATTGTGCAAGCTTCTTTTTTCAGGTAAACATTGTGCAAGCTTCTTTTTTCAGGCAAACATTGTGTGTATAGACACTACAATACAAGATAATATAGAATTTGTCCCACTAATAATTCTAAAGCGACCGAGCAATTATAAAATATATCCATTTAACACTGAAATACAACTCGATATACTTCGAAACTAAAGAATTCATCAACACAAAATTGTATATGTGTAGCACTTGTAGTCCATCGAAGCACAAACGCACAATAATAAAGGCACATATCCAAAACAATGTTTCTTGTGAAATCCCAACCATTGAAAGACATTAGCAATTAATCAAAATTGTAGTTTCTTGAAAAGTTGAAATTGCACTATTTAATTTTCTGGCGAGAACTTCTGTATCATATCAAGAACAACCCCTTCTTGACCTTCCTTAGCCATATGATCAATTAATAAGGAAACGGTACCTGCATCAAATGAGAATTCCCTTGTCCCCATTTCTTCCATAAAAGGGGCCACCTGGTCAAACTTATTCGCTTTGAGAAGACCTTGCAAGGTCACATTATAGGTGACACTATTAGGCAAGCAACCGAGTTTCTTCATTTCCACAAACATATTCTTAGCATCTTCTACCATCCCTTGTTCACAAAAACAACCGATGATAGTACTAAATGTTATGACATTAGGCTGTAAACCTTTTGAATGAAGGTTACTGAATAGATTCCTTGCAAGGTCAAATTCTCCATTCTTGCACAACCCCTCAATAAGAATGTTATATGTTATAATGTCAGGTTTAACACCGTCATTTTTCATCATGTCTAAAACTGAAAATGCCTTAGCAACTTGCAAATTTTTGCATAAGGCATCCAACAACACACTATAAGTCACTACGTTAGGAATCACTTGTTGGGATTTCATCTCATGGAAAAGCTTCCAACCATCCTTAAGTCTACCTGCACCAAGTAATCCATGTAACATGGAGTTATAAGTGACAACATCACATTGCAAACCTACAAGAGGGATTTTATGGAAAAGTAGCCAAGCTTCGTCCACATTCCCGTTTTTGCAATAGCCATTTACCAAACTATTGTATGTAATAATAGAAGGCTTGACACCCTTATCCTCCAAGCAATCAAATACTTTTCGGGCTTTGGACAATTCTTTCCTTAGACAATACCCATCTATCAAAGAATTATAAGTGATGATATCAGGAAAGACATTTTTTTGCATCATAATTTGCAGCACTTCTTCCGCCTCCTCCACTTTTCCTTCTTTGCAAAATGCATCCACCAATATATTATAAGTAAACACGTTTGGCAGTATCTTGTAAGCATCCATTTCACTGAATAACTTCTTAACCTCTTTGTATCTACTCAAATTACATAATCCGTGAATCAATGAACTATATGTTACAACATTAGGTGAGATTCCCTTTTTAGTCATTTCAGAAAAGAGTTGGAGGGCATCATCAACCCTTCCATCTTTGCATAAACTATCAATCACTGCGCTATAAGCCCAGACATCAGGTTTGCACTTTCCCTTTTCTAGTAGACCAAGCAAATCAAGCGCTGTTTGGGTGCACCCAGCTTTGCACAATCCATTAATCACGGCGAGGAACGTAACTTCATTTGGCTCACACAGCTTCTGCCTTAGCAGCTTCTTGAACAATTTTTCTGCCTCAACCACATTATTTACTAGGAAAAGCCCTTTCAGGAGCGTGTTGAAGGTCGTTGTATTTGGTTCATAACCATACTTGAAGAAAACCCCTAAGATTGCAAACCCAAAATCTGCTCGCTTGAGAAGACAGTAGCAATTGAGTGTAATGTTCAGTGTGTAATGATCGAGGGGGACACCTCGTTGACGCATTTCATCGAGCATTGACAGGGCAACATGAAACTGTTTCATCTTAACAACAGAGCTGACTATTTTATTGAATTCAATTACGGATGGCAACGGTCGCATTTTAAACAAATGACGAAACTCGAACATGGCATCATTCAGGCTTATTACATTTTGCCGAGTGTTAGAAGAAGCTATTGAAAAGCAAGCAAATGGATGATAATAATTATTGTTACTTACAGCAACAACCTCGGAAGCAATAATACTCGGACCCATGATGATTTTTCTTAAGCAAAACAGGGGGAATTTACCAATCCCATAATTTAGCCTCATTGTATATTGTAACAGAAATTGGAATCCCTGAAGGAGTAATTAGAAGTTGCGAAAGTAGTTGGTACGAGGTTTTTGTATGACCTTTGTTATGAATAATTACAGCTACACCCCTGAGATTTTTTAGAAGTAGTTTACAGCTACACCCCAGAGATTTTTTAAATAGTAATTTACCTCTAGTTCTTACTTTTTTGTTTTTTGTTTTCTGAGTCCAGTTTAGTTTTCAGTTAATATTTAAGGAAAATATATTAGATAAGACAAACATTAACAAAAAAAAAAAAGGGAAATACCGGGTCTCGTGAAATTTCTTGTAAACAAGAGTCAAAATCATGAGTTCGATTTAAATTAACGATATGACTCTTTGTGTTTCATAGCTCATGTCTGTGTGTTGCAAGTGTTTTAGAATCGAGCTATTTAACAACCACCATGCATGTAATTGTAATTAGGTAAAGTAAAGATGTTACATACGAAGTGAAAAAAGACTCGACGCAACACGATCAATTCCCATGGTACAATCTTCAAAAGCCAAACAACATACAGGAGTGCATCCAAACAAGTAAAGACATATTCCTTGAGTTTTAATACAGCGCCTCATTCAGAAACCGAGTCTAACATAAAATAACCAAACTGTTTTTAAGGTAACGAACTTTCTACAAGGCCTGCATCGACACAAACTGAAAAGATATGATTGTATAACAGACGGGCAGTGTCTGTTTATCCAGCGACCTTCCTGTTATAAGTTCTTCCAGGAATAAGTTCTTTTGATTGACCAAGGTACGTCTCGGATTGTCCGTGCCATCCCCCAGCTTTCATTGGTGGACGCACATATGGGTTTGCATGTGGCTTCGCGGCACCTAAAGTCATGTTTGACAACTTATCAGCAGCATCAGCAACTCCCCATGTCTTTCCAAAGTTACTGGCGGCTGTGACATAAATGACATAATATGTTAAGATTGTGCAACAATGTGATCATAAAAGAACCTCAACTAAGTGAAAAATATCAACGCGCAACAAAGCATGCCATGAAGAAAGAACTGCTACAACATCATAAACAAAAGATAGAGGATCAACTACAATAAAGCTATAGATCTGTAACTTACGGATGCCATTCATTCCAGGGGGGCGATACTTTGGTTGTTGATTCCAGGAGTTCTTCTGGTTATTGTCGTTTCTTTCCGTATCTCGAGACTAAAAACGTATAAAGAAAAGAAAATCACAATGATGTAAAGTGAAACACAAAAGCTAATTAACACCAGGTATTTACCAAGGTAGGTAAGGAAAACCATATCATCAAACCTACCTTATTATCCATGTCCAACTTCCTTTGTACACCTGGAAGAGAATAAAACTAGGTTACTACTGGCTGGATACATTTGAACAAATAGCACACCACAAAATTATCTCAACGAATTGATTCCTTTTAGAGTAACAGGCAGACCAAAAATGACTGGAAAGTACTCCTTTTTCGTTCCCGCATCATAAAATTTGAAAGCAATGTATTGCTTAACATAAAAAACGAAGCTCCTTGGCCTTAATGAATATAACTTACCACTGGAAAAAAAATGGGGAAAGGGCAGCAAATGCAATTACTAAAAAGTATTGTATTTAGGATTAAACATACCAGTACTGAAGTATGCTTGTGGTTTGGCAAGAGAGAAACTGTTTACTGGATTTGCATTAGATAAACTCTCCAAACATCTGCTGCGATTTTTTTGCTCAAAGATTTCCCTTGCTGCAGCTGCAAGAGAACTCAAACGCTTTAGTAGCCTATTCACTTCATATTCAACAACAAAGAAAAAAGCAAATTTCACAAAGACTAACCAGGAGGAGGTGTTCTTGCAACAGCAGCTTTGAAGCGTAAAGACGGCGGAACATAATAGCAACTCTGCCAAAATGCCCAAAAAACTAGTGAGAACTTTTCAACAAAAGCTACAGCTCTGTATTATATATTCGAAAAACTATAAAATATTCTTCACAAGGTCACCACAATGTCACCTGGAAGAAAGGATGTTGAAGGGCCTCCAAGGCAGTTGGCCTCCTGCACGGGTCCCATGAACAAAGTGCACTAATAAGATCGATAGCATCATTACTGACACCCGGTATTAACATGGAAAGATGGACTCTAGCAACCTGTCAAGCCACACCCAGTAAAAAATATTAAGAACACAAACGCCTTCTTGGCACAATTTTTTGCACAAGCTAGAGGAAAAATGGACAACTCACTTGAGGGAACTGGTAATTGATGGACCTAGCGAGTTCAAGACCCTCAGGCCATCCACTCTTCGTTGGACTGCCTATTACACAGCATATCTTGTAAATCTCATCAGCCTCACTGCAGCAAAGCATACATATAAGCAACATCAGTTTGCCGCAGAAAAGAGCAAAACTCAACAATAACGTGTACAGTCAACAGAATCATCTTAAAAAGTAAGTAATATTTGGTAATGCCACAATCAAGAAAGCTTTTCAAAAAAAAAAGAATTAAAGATGATATCCGACTCGGTTAGAAAGCGCAACAACGAGCTCACAATTGCCAGAAGAAAAAGGGGAAAAGGAAAAGGAAATATAGTAATCCATGGATGTATTATTCAATTAACGTAGAGCATTAGCAAAAAATATTCGGTAGGACATTATACCTTGAACCAGGAAAGAGAGGACGGAGGGTGAATAATTCAGCCATAATTGCTCCCATTGCCCACATGTCTGAAGGAAAGTAACAATTTAATATTTTTCGCGCAGAGTTATAGCAGAATCTAAACAGCAACTAACATTAGCTATCTACTCACCAACAGCGGGGCCATACGTTGGCGACTGAAGGAGAACTTCAGGAGCTCGATACCTGCAAAAAGAACATATAATTATCACTGAAAACTCAGGAACGGGGCTAAATAGAGGAAGAGAAACACAATCACCAACCAGCGAGTTGAAACGTATTCAGTGTATGGAGGTTTAGAGTTGATCTCACGAGCGAGACCCAGATCAGCAATTTTAATGTTGTCCCTCGATACTAGCAAGTTCTCTATAACAGGCACCACAAGAACAGATATATTCGTAAGGCGTCTAATCAAAGAAAATAGAACAATAGGGTAAACCATATCTAGTCATGGACGACAAGCAGCAAAAAATACTACAGCTACAGAAATTTTAACTGGTAACCCATGAAAAGTATGAACATTTTTAATTGGCAATCAATACTGAAAGCCAAGGAAATTCACCAATCAAGATAAGGGACAGAACAAATGTATCATTCATTATTAAAGTATGCAAGAGAATGCTACATTCAAGACATTATATAAAACTCCGTAAGACAAAAACTTCCAAATGCAATTTTACCAAAACATGTCAGTCAGCACGGAAAATATATCTGTTAGAATTACAGTAAGGTCCTAATAAGCGGAGGCAAGCCAACCAACTCATATTCAGGAGAACAATCATATGTACCATTCTCACACAAAATATGAGAATTTATAGCAGCTATACCTGGCTTGAGGTCACGATGGAAATATCCATTTTTATGCATGTAAGCAAGCCCTTGAAATACTTGGAAGCACCAGTTTTTCACTTCTGCTTCTGAAAATAACTTTACTCTGTCCTTCATCAGCTCATATACGTTACATTCCTGAAAGAGATACCAGGCATACGGATTTACAATGAAAAGAATAAGATTGAAAAATAGCAAAGAAAAGGTAACGAAAGCAATGCATACCATGTACTCAAACACAAAGTACAAGACATCATTTTCTCGGATAACTTCCCTGAGCTTCACTATGTATGGATGGTTCATTTTCCTCAGTGACTGCAACGAAGAACGTGTGATGAATATCTCACATGAAGGTAAGACGAAAAACTCCAAAAACACACACAGTAAAGAAAAGAATATTTTTTACCTTGACTTCTCTCAGGTTTATACATTCCTCCCATGAATAATATTTCTTCTTCATTTGTTTAATCGCAACCTATCAAATTATACATCAAATCAAACAGCAGTTTCATAAATTGCAACTCAATGAAGCAAGGAATTAAATTAGATTTACTAAGTTTGATACACCTACCACTTCACCAGACTGCTTGTGCAGAGCTTGCCAGACACAGCCGAATGTACCGCTACCAACTTCCTTAATGATAGTGTACCTAAATTGGTTGTTACGATGTGTCAGGTAATTGAAAATGAAAACAGAAATATTTGTAGTTAAGTGATTGTAGAGTATCTACCTTTCCATTCTTGAGATCACAGATGCTCTTAAACACTGTATTCGAAAACGGACGAGTTCAAAACCAGGGGAAAAAGTTCTCTACGCTCTAACGTTCTGAATAAAAAACTAACAAAAAGGCTTGGCTGACTCAACAAAATCCACCATCAATTTCTGCTCCAATCCATTGTGATCAAAACCAGCAAGATTATGAGGATGGGTCCAGCCTTATCGTAAGGTAATGCTAAACATATATGCCGAAACTTAAAAAACGATAGTTGTATTGCAGAGCTCGTAACATCTTAATACCAATCAAGATCGACTGATTACTTCAAGCTCTGTCCAGTAAATACAAGTATCAGACCAAGGCATTGTCAACCAAGCTTCCAGACATTGTCAACCAACGAGGAGAAACTGAAATCGAAGCAACTCTTCAACCCCACCAAATCCAGAACGACTACCTACTAGCTCAGAAATCGACTTCCAATGGATGTGTTGTATCAACAATGAAACTTCAGAACCAGATTAACAACGTCAACGGAACTAACAGCATAAACCAGCACCCAGAATTCATTGATGTATGAACACACTTGTAGATGTGTATTTAAGACCCGCCATCTACAGTAAACAAAATATGCATTTGGCCTCTCGTACTGATCATCTACGTCCACTGGTCACACTATGTGCAATTGACGAAGGAAACAAGAAGAAAATCGCCAAGGATGAGAAACCTCAAGTCGAGAACTTCTTGAAACGAGAAACTTCGGTCCTTGCAGCAATCAGAGACTATTTGCTCCATATCCACTGTAATACCGAGACGTTTAAATTAAAATCTGATACAACCTGAAAACAGAAACAGAGATTTCTACTATGAGACCAACACATAGACAAAGAAACACACAACCCATAAAGGACTATATCCTTAATAATGTAACAGAGTCACAAATCCCAAACTACTGTAAGGTTTTCACCAAAAAAAAAAAAAAAATGTTTACCCTACAATTGCTATATAAATATTCCGATTCCAACTAACATGAATTACCAAAAAAATTAATAATCATACAACCCTACATATTCCAAATCCAATTTCACTTTTCTTACCTCTTTCCGTAATTACTCTTCACACAACCCCAAATTTCAGCAATCGTAATAGGACTATATTCTCAATGATGCTCTAACATAGTCACAAAAAACAACTATATCGCAAATAAACCAACAATCAAGAGCCCTAATTACCGCAAACATAACCTAACCGATATACGTGAACATCGAATTCACATCAGAGTTAAACACGACAAAATTCAGCAATCATAAGGGACTACAAGCTGAATAATGCTACATATTCACAAAATTGCAGTCACAAAACAATAATTAAAAATTCATATTCACAAATATCGATTATATAAATCCGATTAACACGATAACTCAACATAATATCAGAATTGAAAAAAAACCCCTAATTACCGCAAAATTCAACAAAATTTCAGATACGTGAAAATCGAATTCAAACCAGATCTAAACACGCCAAAATTGTAACAATAATAACAATAATTAAACATATAAATACATAAATAAAAGAGATGAATCGATTACCAGTAGCGTGAAATTGGAAACCCTAAGAGAGAAGAGCCGCCGCACTATTTTTTCTCTCCCTCTCCCCCAATTTTTTTTTTCTTTTGGTGTTATAATTTCGTAATAATGATTTTGTTTTTCTATTTATAATATAAATAAATATATGAGGAGACGTGAATAACAAGATTTGACGAAAGGTTGGTGTGATATTTATATATAATATCGTGTGTGGTATTTATATATTCTTAAGTTAAGATTATAATGATAATGATAATGATAATGATGAATAATTATTTATAAACAAAACAAAAATTAAAAAACGTGAATAGCGAATTATTTATATTATTTTCCGCCGACCCACGAGGAAAATTTCCTTTCATAATTTTTCCCACGCGGCATAAAAAATGAAATATTGGTGGTCGTATTTTCTTTTTTTATGTTTAGTAGATTCATAAGAATTTTGGAAATATATTGTTTTTAATAGAACATGGTTACTTTAGTTTGGTAACATTATTGTTTCCCCTTTAGCGTTTAATATTTGAAATTTAAAAACGTATCAACTCAAGACCTAATTCTTTTCTTTATCTATGATGAAAATAATGTCTCCTCATCTCTTAAAGTGGTGTTAACTGTTAACATCAAATCTCTAATTTCTAATTTTAATTTTATAATTAAATTCACACAATAACAATTAAAGGTTAATTTATGAATTTGACTTAACTCTCTTTAAATTTTCGTATTACCTTTTTCATAATCTCTCGTATTTATGTATTTATTAGGATTTTACATACAAAATCTATTTTTATATGGTAAAGATTTGACGCATATTTTAGAATGAAAATAAAAATAATAGAGTAGCGTGTGTCATAGTTTATAGCGAAGAATATAGTAATATCAAGTTTTGTTATGGCCTACCAAATTATGCAAGAATTTTAAACTCATTATGTGCAATTACTAATTTATAAAGTGCTTCAAATTGATGCCGAAAATTTTGAGATAAAATAAGAATATAGAAATCCCGATGCCATTTGAAATAAATAGAAGTATTTTGTTTGTAATTAAATAATAATCTTGTTTGTAAAGAAAAAAAAAGGTCCTTTAATATGCAACATGGTTAGATTTAGACGTGATTGATGGCAATTTTATCAATGCTACCATTTTGCTCTTGTGCCCCGTCTCTCACAGACTGGTGGACCTCACATGTGTGTGGCCCACAGTTCATGTGAGTGCACTAGCACTCCCCGCTGGAGAGTGGATAGCATAGATTGAATCGTTGATGGCATACAACATTGTGTGGAGCTCTCATAGTCATGTGAGTACATTGGGCACTCTCCACTGGATAACATAGATTGAATCGTTGATGGCAGGCAACATTACACGAATATTCCATCTTTATCCTACAATATTCCACAATAAGAATGGATGGTCCTAAATTGGAATGACCTAAGATTCCATGTCAGACTATCACCAAAATAGAACAGATAGATAAATAGAGGATAAAGAGAAAAAAAATATCATGCAATCAAATATCTTCAAGTTAAATATAAAAAATAAAAATCAAGTAATATATAATAAGATCAACCTAATTATGTCACTTCAGCGGGCCCAATTGAACTTACAGCCACCAAGCCTTATATGATCAGCTAGTACATAACTACCACAATTCAGATAATTAGATTTTATTTCTATAATGCACTTTAAAATAATAGATGCCACGTTTTTTTCCTTAAGTATTTGAGTAGTTTATTTATTTTTGATTAATTAATTTGAGTTTTTTTTAGGATATTCATTTGAGTGTTTTAGATAGCCTTATCCTATTAAATGGATCATATTGTAAACATTCGGAAAGGAAGATGAGGACATGACACAACAAGAGTTTTTTAAACAAATAATACAAAGATGTTCGACACGAACATATAGGATTTTTTAGAGTGTCGATGAGTTATATAGCTTTGTGAGGGGCTATGTGTGCATATATACTTTCTTATAGGAGTAAACACCAAGAATTACATTTTTTTCTAAATGGAATATTATTTTCTGTAAATGTAAATAGAGCTATTTGTCAAATGAAGAAGTGGATTTTGACGCCAAAAATCTTAAGATTATGTAAGGCTTTAATCTCAATATGATCATAAGCACAAATAAGCAAAAGAAATATGCCACATATTAAACCAGTGAATATCATAGGTAAATATTGAGCTACTCGATAAAACAACAATAAATACATCAGCAATTGAGCATTTTTGAGTGCTGTGACTTTCGCCACTTTACAAAATCTAACTTAACCCAGAAGGGTACAAAACAAATTACTACAAAATCATATAATAAGCGTTACAAAAAAATTATTATGCCAAAAAAAATAAAAACACTATAAAAAAACTATTGGTAACAACACCACCAACAACCTCGTTATTTTAGTCTGTAAAATCTTCATCACTTTTGAAGACCTAAACCTTAATCTCTTACATGATTTCTTTAACAAATGTTGTCTTCTATGACATGTAATGTATCTGACCTCTACATGGATTTTTTTCTCAATAATATCATCTTTCACTACTTTCCTTGTTGGATGAGTACCACGGTTTCTTCTGGCATATCAATAGCTTCTCCATCTCGACACCGTATTCCGTTTCTTCTATACGACAACCCCATTTCATCCCTTTAGCCACCGTAGCAACAGCATCGACGTAGTAGCTTGATTCGCGGATTATTGCATACCCATTAGGCCTGAGAATACGGTCCATCTCCAGTAGAACGTACTTCATTTCACACCTGCGCCACAAACGTGTAATATATCGAGTTAAACCGAAGTTACTACCTTTAGTCCATTATCACCAACATTAGATCTTTACTTTAAAGTACACTGAATGAATCTTACCTGTGACTTTCAGCAGTGAAAAGGCCATCCACGTGAAGAAGATCGTATGTTCGAGGATAAGTAGAGAAAGCCTCGCACCTAATAAGAGAACGAGTAATCAAGATCATCGACAATTACAAAAGTTCACGAAAAAAGATATGTAAGAGGATTAGAGCGAAGGTGAGATATCTTACCAATCGTGGTAGGTTCCGATGAGACCCCTGTCGTACACCACCGGCAGGGTATTTGGAGAGTACGAGGAAACAACATTCATCACCCACAACGGATAATCTATCAAAGCAGCGGCAAAACCACCATACAGAGTATTCATATCCATAACATTTCTTATCTTATCAGTTCCAATTGCAGGAACCAACTTCTTGTAGTGCTTCACCCTTGTCTTCCACTTGCTCTCGTCGTGTTTGAAAGCACCAGCACTCCCACCACGAACATCAGACACACGCTCAGGTGCAGAATGTAGACGTTCCGGCCATTTTGGAAGCACATTCAATGATGACTTTCTGTGCCTTTTGTTTGGAGTAACAACACAAGGACGAATTGGAGTGTACCATGCGGAATCAGGTTCGGTACCGTCGTCACACTTTGGAGGGTAAGTGTCCGGGGTGTCAAGCTTCTTATAGCAGTTATTGTCGGGAATCTTTTGCCAAACGGCAATATCGTCCTTCTTGTTGTACAATTTGAAACACATTGAAGTTAGCAATTCTTGCAACTTTTCATAATCGGATCTCTGATCTTCGATGGTTGTGTTCCATCCCTTCCAGTGATTCTCGTAATTGATTGGAGGCCCGGAGAGTATCCAGAAACCTCCAGGGCGGAGGATACGGTGCACCTCCAAGAGGTAAATTCCACCTGAAAATTGATAGCCAATGAAGTTATAATCATTTCAAATGGAAGGATCACGAACAAATAGAGACAATAGCTAGATAGTTTCTTGGCGTATGTACCGAATTCAGTCCATGGAATGAGGCATCTTGAGCAATGAGCCATGTCAAAAGAGTTTGAAGGAAATGGAAGTCTCTGAGTTGAGATAATGCCGAGAACTGCTGGAATTCCACGTTCGAGAGCAAATTGAACTTGAGCCTCGTGGTTGTCCCTTGGGGCGAGAGAGACTGTCAGGATTCCACGATCTAGCAAATCACCTCCCCAGCTAGCAACCTAAAAAATAAATACTGAAGATTTGAGTACTTTAAGCAGTTTTAAACAGAAATACTCTGCATACAACATATATATTACTAAAGATGACACACAAAGAATATGCTGAGGCCGTGTTTTGTAATTCATACATGTTTAATAGGGACTTATATACAGGTGTAGGCATTATAATTTGTAGTATTTGGACAGGCAATGGACAACTTCAAAGCCTGCTATATAAGACATAATGTGGGCTTATTATAGTAGTAGGAAGTTCAATGTTTTAACAACTAGTCTTTGTTATCTAACACCATATCTAATTTTATTAAAGACATTACAACGTTTAACAGCTGGGCAATCGCAGCATGACAGCTACTTGACAAAACTGCATTAACTTTAGGAACCTTATAACCGACTACTCGTGCATGGTACAGTGACTGCAAATCTCTTAATAAGGATCACCAAATTAAGAACACTATTGATCAATCACATTAAACGAGCAAGTCTTAGATTAGTCGAGCTCACCCCACACCCAGTATCAATGGCAGTTCGGACAGTTCCGTCTTTCATTTCTGGAATCAAATCTTGCATCAAATCAACATACGCACTAACACCATCCGGGAACATAGTGCCTCCACCAGGGAACAGGAACTTCTCTCCTTCTTTCTTCAGCCAATGTTGGTTCGATTTTTGCTTGTTGATCCAATCATAGGGAACATTCCTGTGCAGCATATCCAAACATTAAAAATGTAAACTTTCAAATCAATGAACTTATTCAACATCAGGATTCCGTGAAGGAGGTGCTTAATACCTGTACCAACACTCATCTCTACTCTTAGGCCACCTGATCGGTAACTTATAACCGTCGGGTGGGGGAACTAAACATTCCTTCTTCTCAAACACTGGAGGACAATGGCGCTCCATAAACGAAAGACGATGAAGAGTATACTTCTTCCACCTCTGCATCAGATTCATGCATGTAAGATACTATAGACTCTCAAAGAGGACTTAGTATACATGAAACGAGTAAAAGAATTACCTTTGGATCTGTGCATGGTGTGTAATCCTGTAAATCTGCGGAGCATTCCGGGAAAGTTACAGATTTGACTTGGAGAGGGCCTGAAGAAGTCTGCTGGTTAGTTTCAGCAACTTTATTGCTTTCCTGAGTTGCGTATCCATCCTTCTCCGAACAAAAGATTCCACCGAGATAAAATGACAACCCACATAGCACCACGAACACTATCGCCGTAGGAACTTTCCTAGAATTTCTATCGTAAATCGGTTTTCCATCCTTATGCTTCATATTGTCGCAATCTTTCTACGATCTGCATACACGTAAAAGATTGGTTGAGATTTTCCAGTGTTTGATAGTAAACTCATAGAGGCGGAAACAAGATCCAGATCAACAGGAGTACATCTAAACGAATATCAAACTGCTAAAATTTAGTAACACCTTGATGAAACAATGCATTGATACATACAGGGAAGATTTATTCCAAGCTAAAGTAAACTAGAAAATGCCACTCACAGTCAAAGAGAAAAGAGAAGGCATTAAACACTGACTTTATGATCTGTAAAAATACTGGAACATTTGATAGTAAAAATAGGGGCACATAAAGCTTTTACATTATTATGTTTTAATGTTTCCACATGATATTGGGCCCAAATTATTTTTCCTAATGAGGGCCCTCATCACCACTAAGTCAGGAAAAACAGATCTATTCCAGTCAATCTCAACTACCAGTAATCATGCAAAAAAGCTACTAAAAGTAGGAGAAAGTTGAAGCGTAACTGCACCATATTAATGCAAAAGATAAAAATCAGTACAAGAACATTTTAATCAACCTTTTATACAGAAATAGAAAAGCTGCTACAAAATCAAACTCCACAATCCGCCATTCCAACTGACATACTTTCTGATTCAATTTATAGCAATGACATCTAAAATAGCAAATTCATGTACATCTGATGTCTAACTGAACACAAGATACACAATTTAAATTCAAAATTGCATAAAGATCCAATCTTTCTACCAAATTATGACAATTACCCAAATCCCAAATCTTGTTTTTCAAGATTACACAAAGTGGATAAGATTTAAGACCAATGTGAAGCACCTTTGTAAGAATCAGATCCACTGGTGGGAAATAAAGACATTTCTCAAAAATCCCATATCACCAAAAAAAGAATCACAGATAACAGAATCACCAAAAGGGAATCTTTCCCAATTGACAATTTGCAAAAAAAAAAAAAATAACAATATGAATTTGAATGCACAATGCAAAGATCCAAATCAAGATCTACCACACATAATAATGAACAACAACAAAAATTTACCTTTTACAAAAAATGTGTATATTCCAAAAATGTATCCAACAAATCTGAGCTCCAATGCCTCTTTTTCTTTCAAAGAGGGAGAAAAAAAAAAAAAAAGAAAAGGGATTGTATCTCACTCTGTCACACAGAAGCACAACCCCATATACATATACAAAATGCTAAGTGTGTGTGTATGTGTGTGTTTTATTACAGCGAGTGATGAGATTTCTTTTCTTGATATAATAATATATAATATCACTCCCTTTTTCAAGCTGTTTGTCTGTTTATTTATAATAATTTATTATTTATATTTTTCTTCTTCTTTCTTCATCCCTGCCCCACCCAGTACCGGGGTGCTTTCACATGGGTTGAACTTCATAATAATGTTGAATAAAGTTTTAATCTTTTTTTTTTGATGTGATGGGTAAAATAGATTTATTTGGTTAATATGTGAAATGGGGTTGTGTGTGTGAATTTTGGTTGGTGGTTAATTTTGTTTATTATTACAGTGATACTACGTTAATCATGGGAAGAGAAGTACCGGAAATAACTGTTTAGGTGAGAGAGAGAGAATGTGGTCCATTGAAAGCACCGCGTACAAATTTAGGATAAAGATAAAATAGTTCAGTTGTGAAATGGGTCGCGTCGGGTTGGATTGTCGGCAGAGAATAATGCCATGTGTATTAAGGTGGTTGTTAATTAAATGGAAAGTAGATTAAATTAAGGATAATTAATTATGTGGACACCTCACAAGTAAACAATATGATCTTACAATGGAATTTTATAAGGTACGACAATTTAAAGACACTTGATGAAGATTTGAAGTATGGTGTGCTTGTATGTTATTTATTTTTTCTTAGCTTAAAAAATATTGTTATTAGAGACGTTATGCAACTCCACGTGTTAGATGGTAACTTTTCACTGTTTTTTTTCTATTTTAATTTGGACTTTTAACAATTTTAATCCATTGAAGACACACCGGTGTAATATTAGTCAGCTAAAAATGTGATGCTCAATTTTAATTCTTTAGAGATTCCAATTATTGCTCAATCTTGGTGCTTGAACTAAATCAGTTTCAGTTTTGGCAGAAAGTCACATGTTACACATGACGACCTAAAATGCGTAATCGGATGTCAAAAGTCAAAAGTCTATTTTAATCAAAGTAACGTATTTTGAGTAGCTAATTTTAGTATTAATTTTTTATTAATCTCATAATTATTTCAATTATTTAATAATCAAAATTTTCAAATACAAATGGTAGAATGCATTAAATTAAATAAGTCTCAATTTTAATTCATGCAACCACTTAAATAAATGATTAAACATGACTTTGAAACCATCAACACCAAGAAGGAAACTAATATGATGACTAGACCACAAATTATCCTTCACTAATCAGTACTTCAACTTGAGTCCAAAATTTCATTCAAGTTTTTTTGTTTCACGTCACTTTCATTTTTTTAAGAACGTCCAAAATATTTTGCCTAATTAGTCAGAGTGCTCCAAAATGTTGTACTAGTGAAGGGGTGCCCAATCAGAAAAACTCATAAGTTAACCAAAGTTTTAGGCTGAACATTAACCGAAATTAGCGACTAGATTTGGTTTTCGGTTTAGGTTTTTAGAGTTTTAAAAAAATCAAGTTAATTGAAGACCAAACCCCAGTTAACCTAAGTGAACCGAAAATCGTCAATTTTATATGAAATTTAGAGGTCCATTATGCTAGGGAAAGGCTTACTCTTCTAAAAATGATTTTTATTTATTTTTTCACCTGCTTTTTATGAAAAGTTAAACTTAAACTCAAATGCATTTCGAAAAGTAAAAAATAAAAAAACCCAGCGAATATTGAAACCCCGTACGTGCTACCACAGTAAGCCCACAATAGGTTATACTTTTGACTTATGATGATTATACACTTATGAGCGAATTT
This sequence comes from Linaria vulgaris, assembly GCA_948329865.1. Classification (NCBI taxonomy): domain Eukaryota; kingdom Viridiplantae; phylum Streptophyta; class Magnoliopsida; order Lamiales; family Plantaginaceae; genus Linaria; species Linaria vulgaris. The sequence continues at coordinate 146,143,721 of OX415249.1, read as the reverse complement.
GAATATGTTTTTACTAGTTATGATGAATCAATTGACAAGTTTGTAATGTGAAATAGGTTGTTAATTTGGTCTTTTAATTTTATTCATTTAAATTTTTGAAAGAATTATATATATATATATATATTGTGTGGAAAGTTTTTTTTTCCCTCTTTGAAACAATAGGCGATTGGTTAACTCGAAACTATAATAAAAACTGAACGGTTTTAACCGAAAACAAAACCACTTTATTGGTTCAGTTATTGGTTATCGTTTTTAGGCTAACAAAAAATTCAATTTCTTTGAAAAACGAACCAATGGTTAAAAAAATCAAATCATGAACACCCTATATTAGTGCACATGCATAGCAGGAACGGATTGTAGTTAATTTTCTCTTCTACACGAGCTTCATATATACCGTGAATTTCATAATTTATTACATTGCCTGCCAGTTTAATTTCTAGAATCTAGCTTGCAAGATGAAGCATAACGCAAATAATTAAATCATTGCCCAAATATTTCTATACGAAATAGGTGACAAATTCAATAAATAGTTCATGATATATATGTTGTCACAAGTTAAATCCTTACACTGGCATTGAATTGGATTGAGAATTATTTCAATGCATCTTAAATGGATTTCTGTTTATTTGAATAACACAGCAATGAATCTGCGTTTAATTCACTTCACTTTTTTATCATTTAAATGAGTTTTTTCTCGTTGACAAAAGAATTTAAAAGAAGTTAATTATTTGTTGCCATTGGGGAGGTAATTGAATAAAATTTTGATTCGTCTCACTAAATACTACAAATATTTTGTAATTTCGAAGAAAATAAGAGGACAAAAATAGTCACTTAATGGACTTGAAAAAGTTTTGTTTCTTTACAAAGACCATGAAATCCGGTTGAATCAAACAAAAATTTTGTTTCTTTACTATTTTTTTTTCTTTTGATGGATACTTCTTTACTATCTTTAGTTGCACATAACAATTAAAATTACTTGTTCAGTGACAAGTGAGAACACATTACATACATGAAGAATAACTGAAGGTAATAATGTGACAACTGACCATTTATAACACCAAATATTGTATGTGACATATATCATAACCATAATTAAGCGCCAAATCCAAATGTCGTTATGATTATTTTACTTTATTAAATCTTGATCCAAAAAAATATCTAATATAGTTGCTCGATACCAGCGTCTTGACGGTGCTGCAGATGAGTATTAAATGCTAGTACTGGAATTGGGAAATTAAAATATTCTACTAATGTCAAAGTATAGTAAATAGAATTGTACTTTAGTATTTAACTTTTATTTCTTTATTTATTGGGTTGCTTGAATGGGGTCTTGAAAATCAAGTTCACATGGACTTTGATATGGTGTTAATGAACGGTACAAGACAAGGCTTATGTTTTATATGATTATATTATATCATGCAGAACAATCTGTCGGTTGCCATGCCCGTCACAATTATTTAATTTCCAAGGTAGAATAAATGCCGACAGTAATATAAATTAATTTACTAAATATATAAAAAGTGATGCAAACTTTTGGACGCGGTTTATGTATTACATTTCCATGTACAAATTAAATAGGAAAAGAATTGTTTTTTCGCAATAATATATTTCTGTATAAAATGGCGTGACAACGGTTTATATTAAAAGATTTACTTAAATTATAGGTAATCTCAATGGTAACCCTTCATTTACCGACATTAATTGTCAAAAGGTGATCTTACTTAAATAAAGTGATATTTATGCGATTTTTTGATAAGAAAAAAGTGATATTTATGCCATAGTGTGTTAAGAGTAATTAAACACCAGAGCTGATTTGTGAATATGTGGTGAAATTAAAGAAAAACATAAATATGATCCACAGCTAGTTGTGCCAGAAACTGCATGTAGATGAATGATTTAATTTGTTTTTATAACCTAGCTCTTAAAAAGAAGCTCTATCTCGATCACTACTCAAATGTGTTAATTATATGTGTTTCATTCTTAAAGTAATAATAAAGCAACGACAACGATTAGGTGAAAAAGTTAATGGTAACGTTATGAACACACAAATTATGTTTTTCTTTTAATTCCGAGGAGATCAATTAATTAAGATTATAGATGGCCATGGATGATTGTAGCTAGACATAGTGACATACTACTAATTCTAAGTTTCTAACTGATCATGAGTCACGATGTGTTTTATGCAGCAATTGAACTATCCCTGCTATCGTTTCTTAACTGCTAATTATATATTCTTTTTATAAAGTATAAGTGTATAACTTATGACGTATATTTTGCCCCGTAACATATGTATGGAATCACATTTTCTTTTCGGAAAAGATTAAAGAATAACTATTTGTTAATATAATTAGTGGCCAAATAATGATCAATACTTTGTAGGGGAAAATCTCCGACGGTAATTATAATTACAGCTACCATTAAATTTTTTTTAGTCGTTTTGGAAGTTGATCCTGATCTTAAAATTCCGACTAGTGTAAACTCTCTCGATAAAGACTAAATAAGGTAATCTTTTTACGCTTGATTTTTTTCTTTTTTTCGCTTGATTTTATCAATCAAAGTGCATGACTCGAGTATGCTTTCCGCCTTTCCCTTTCATTGGCACATTCAAGAGTCCACATTTGCACATGTAACTACTTTACCATGTAATGACACCGCACATGGATCCCATATGCACCATGACATGTTATCATCATTATTTATGTCAATTTAAAAGCAACACGGTCACTAACATCAACGACTAATACAAAAATTTCTCAGTTTTCAGTTTAAGAAAAATAGCCAAACTAACAAGCAAACATGTATCTAAATAAATTGGGATAATATATGGCCTCCATCGAGTCAAACAAATGAGTCTTTATTTAGGCTTTTAAAAGTCGTATCATTATATATGACCTACATTCTAACCCAGTGAATTTTGACTTTGTAGTACTTTATAGTAACCACGTTTCAAAATTAGTCATTTATAGTATCTCAGGCCGTTTTTGGTCCTCTAAAGTAACCACAATTTTGTTTTTGGTCCTCTATAGTGTTCTGTTTGGTCCTTTTTACTGTGAAACTACGAAATTACCCTTATTTTTTTGCATTTGACATGCACATTATCTCTAATCGATTTGTTTCTTTAATTTTGGTACAAATCTTTGAGTTATTATACTTACACCACCACAATTTTATAATAACTATTTTTTTTGATAGTTATGTAATAATGATATTTAACATATTAAAAAGATAAGCCTAAACATTTATTATTGTGTCATTCTTTTTAGTTGTACAAAATGTGTACGTTAGCAACTTAATAATTTTCTATAAATTTTTTTCTTTATATAATTTTATCTAAGTTTTTTAAAAACCCGATAATTAATATTAAACAAACAAATTTGAAATTATAAATATTAATATTTTTCTCAATTCAAAATATCATTCATGTTTATCTATGTAAATTGTGAAATTTTATTCGCAAGTTTGATTTAATTAAGCGTAATTCCTAAATAAATCACATTTAATTTTGTTTTTAAAGGAAAAAAGGGAGTTGTTCAAACGATAAAACTATTAAATTTCACAGTTAATACAAATATAATAAGTAATAAAACTATAAAATTTCACAGTTGAATAAAATATATTGTTTTAATTATTTTAAGATTTTCCTTTTATTAAATTTTTGGAGGTAAAATTATTTTCATTATTATTATTATTATCATTATTATTAGTGTGCTATTAATGTACAAATTGTGTACAACTAAAAAAGAATTGAAACAATAATGAATTTTTAGGGCTTATGTTTTAAGATATTAAATATTATTATTATAAAATTATGAAAAAATGGCTATTATATTATGGGGGTGTAAATATAACAACTGAAAAGATTTGATTGTTAATTGATGGAGAAAATTTGAATTGGAGGTCATGTCCACATCACATGCTAAAATTAAGGACAAAATAGTAATTTTACTGCAAAAGAACCAAAAATGAAACAAGGTACTATAAATGACCAATTTTGAAAGTTGGTTACTATAAATGACCAGCTTTGCAAAATTCCCTTCTAACCCATGTGTTTCAATAAGTCTATACCTAATATACATATATCTCAGATTTAATGAAACATCTTACTAAGCTACAACTCACATCCTTTGATCTATAGAGTATAATGACTTGCATAATCATCAATAAAAGGAGCTATTTTTGAAACGAGGTTTCAACCTCAAGTAATTGACTAATTAAATCTTGATTCATTGAGTTAAAATCAAACTTATTGACTATATGAGCTAGTAAAACTAAATCTCAATTAGTAACAAGTACAGTGAGCAAGTGTTAGTCTTCGGACAACTTTACTAATCAACCAATTAAATTAGAAGAAGAAAAACAAAAAGCAACATGACAAGCAAGCACGACTCAGTTTCTCAATTGGACTCGCCTTTTTTCTTTTTGCAATAGGACTAATAATTAATCTCGGCAAATAAGCTAGAATTAAATACAATCATCATTTGGGATCACCGACAAAATTTGTTTTGTGGGTATCTGTGTATCACGAGCTGCTTTTGTTATTCTTTGCTTGTCAGGCTTTTATTCAACTCAGAAATTCATGATGGTTATTCATGTATATCATGAAAGCCATTAACTAGGCTTTTACTTCTATTATTTTATTTTATTTTAATTTTGTGTCAAAAAGTTCACGTTGGAAGGCATACGATGTTAAGTTTCGGTCAAGGGGCGGAGCCAGGATTTTTTTTAACCCCGGGCTGCTATTAACTTAAAGATCTATGTATATTGTGTAAGATGGAATGGAAAATAAAATTGACCAACAATATTATGGTAAGTAAAGATGTTATTAAAGTTAAACTCTATATTTTTGTGAAGAGTAAAATTGACCAACAACGCTTGTACACGAGCTCTTAGGATTTAGTATATCTGTATATCTATACTTGAATAGAAGAAAATTTTAATAGACGTATACAATAAAATTTTAACAGTCTTATTTTAAAGGCCCAGAAACTAATAAATTTAGTTTGAATACACAAGAATATACTTGAAAATAAATTTAAACATTAAATTCAGTATACTATTCGTATATAATAATACTAGAAGCACTAGCACGCAATTGTCGCATGATTAAGAATTTATTCAGTAGAGTGAAGAAAATAACTTAAATGATAAAAATTAAATATGTAAAATATTGCGCATGTACTAAAATTATAAAGCTAAAACTGAAAATTAAAAGTTTGGTATCACAATTTGTTTTTTTTTTGTATGATAGTATAGATAATTTAGTACAACTTACAGAAAATCGCAAAATTCGGTATCAATTTGAGAGTAAGAGGAGTGATTTTTTTTTAAGTGTAATGAGATTTAAAATTGGACTTACTTTCTTATATTTATTGATTTTGTTAGTTTTTTGGGCTTCTTAAAGAAAAAAAGCAATTAATGATGAATTGAAATTTCAGTTAAGAGATAATAATTTGGATTTTTCGAGAAAAGAAAGTAGCATAAACAACAATGATTTCATTTTGATGATATTGATTTTAAGCAAAAATCTAGCAAAAAATGACATGTTTCTTCAATGATTCGAACTCAAGACCCTGTAGCACACATAGTAAAGCGCCTTACCACTTCGACAAGCCTGCTTTCACGTTATATATTCCTTACGTTATATATTTGTGTCTTATCTGAGGGCTATTTTTTTTTTTTTTAAAGATACCTATATTAGGCGAGGTCGAAAATCGACCCCGGGCTGGAGCCTACCCAAGCCCTCTGACTGGCTCCGCCCCTGTTTCGGTCCCTTTTAGATTTAGTTCATTTTGTTTATGTGTTTAATTAGTTGTATTCTTTTAACAATACTTCTTTGTATTTGTGCTCAAAACTTACATATATGTAAGTTAGTGCATGATTAGTTGTGTGGAAGAAAAATTCAATGGTTCCACATGGGTAGGTGACGGGTCACTAGTGGTCACGCTTTCTATCTCCATGCACTACCACATGCATGATGCAATAAGATCACCTTAGCCGTGGAGACAAAAGTGATGTTTTAGTCTTTTGCTGATATATATAAACGCGTTTCTTGTTTCAGATTTTTAATGAAAGTGATGCAAATAAAAATATTTTTGGCAAATATAATCATAAACTTTATATATGGAGTTGCAGTAAAATTCTAGGTTCAATTCACTACAGAATATACAGTTTTTACCAACGCATTATTAGGTCTTTGCCAGCACTGTCTAGCGCTGGTGTTGTTTACGCTGGGAATCCATACACCAACACTGTTTTTTTGGGTTATTTTAATAACATGACGCTGGTGTATTGTGTGCTGACCGTTTTTACCAGCACTTACAAGAGGTGCTGGGAAAATCAAGGCGCTGAGGATGGGCTAATTTTTTGTAGTGATTTATTCATATAACTAAAAATAAATAAAAGATTTGTGAGATACATCATATACCTATGTGACAATAATGTTTTTATCTTTATATTAATTGCATACCTAAAATATATAAAAAACTTTGAAGAGGATGATAATTCACTACAAGAAAACAAGGTCATCTGCAACCGCCCAGGCAGTTGCAGATGGGCCATGGGCGGTTGCCCGACGGGTATCTGCGACCGCCATGTCCACTAAGGACTTGGCAACCACTGAGCGCTCGCCAAGGGATATCTGCAACTACCTGATCGCAGATTACCCACGACGACGGGTATCTGCGACCGCTCGGTGGTTGCCAAGTCCTAAGTGGACATGGCAACCATCCAGCGGTTGTCAGATCCTAGAAATGGCAACTGCCCAACGGTTGCCATGCCCTTACGGACATGGCAACCACCCAGCAGTTGTCGTGTCCTTATGAACATGACAACCGGCCATCGGTTGCGAAGTCCCTTAAGACGTGGCAACCATAAGGTGCTCAGAAATTCCGAAAGCTCAGGCGGTTGCGAATTCATGATGTTCGCAACCGTCCGATGGTTGCAGATAATATTCATCAAAAAAAAAAAACAATAATATTTCAGAAATTTTTCGAAATATTATTGTTTCTTGTTGAAATTAATATGGTGAAACAAAAAGAAAAGAAGATAAACAAAAAGAAAAGAAGTGAAACAAAACGAAAAGAAGTGAAAGAAAAAGAAAAGAACAGAAAAAAGTGTTTGGTGTTTTGTTTTGGAGATAAAAAAAAAGTGTTTGGGTTTTTTGTTGTAGATCTAAAAGAAAAGAAAGTGTTTGGGTTTTTTGTTGGAGATATAAAAGAAAAGAAAGTATTTGGTGTTTTGTTTTGGAGATAAAAGAATTTGTTTTTTGTTTTATTTCGGAGATAAAAGAAAATGTTTGTGTTTTTGTGAATTGGAAAAGAAGAGTGTTGGGTATTTTTGGAGAGTGTAATTTTTTTTGAATGAAAAATTAGATGGAAGAATGGTGGGTATATATAAGATTTGGTGTGAAAATTTTGAATTTTCGTGAAAGTTTGAATTTTCTCCCGGATCACGCCAATTTCGGCGAAATTAGCAACAGCCGGGCGGTTGCGAGGTACCATGGCAACCACCCAGGCGGTTGCGACAATAGGTATCGCAACCGCTGGGCGGTTGCAATGGTGGGATACTCGCAATTGCCCAGCGGTTGCGAATAATATTCATGTTTAAAATTAGTGATTTTTAGCAAGTATCTTGATGTGTTTGTGTTTATAGACAACAAATATCACTATTAATCGTGAATTAATGTCATAAGTGACGACAAAACTAGTAATTGAATTAGTAAAATAGTAGATTAGATGTGATTAGGCGAGTTATCAACTATACACCTATATAGTATGTTCAAAAACTAATCATCCTACTTAGTCTTTAATGTTGTCCCCAAACTTGATTTTGCAATGAAACCTTATGATTTGGCTTGTTTTAACTATCATTAGGGTAATTATTAATTGATTAAACACCGCACCACAACGAATAAACCAAAATATTAATATTCACGTATGAATATTATTTGCAACTGCCAGGCGGTTGCAGATAACCAGTATCAGCAACCGCCCGGACGGTCGCCATGTGACTTAGCGACTGTCCAACGGTTGCGAGAAGCCCTGGCGACCGCGGGTGGTTGCTTATACTGGTTATCTGCAAACCATCGGGCGGTTGCACATAACGTCTATATTCAAAATTAATGATTTTTGTAAAGTATCTTGATATGTTTGTGTTTATTGAACTCAAATATCATTATTACATGTTAATAGTAGTAATAAACGAATACAAGACTAGTAATTGAGTTAGTAAAATAGTAGATTAGATGTGATTAGGTGAGTTATCAACGATACACCTATATATTATGTTCAACAACTAATCATCATACTTAGTACTTAATGTTGTCCCAAAACTTGATTTTGCAATGAAACCTTACAATTTGGGTTATTTTAACTATTATTAGGGTAATTATCAATTGAACAAACAACGTGCCAAAACTAATAATCCGAAATGCATTAATTACAAGTATGAATATTATTTGCAACCACTCGGCGGTTGCGAATAATCATTATTGGCGACCGCCCAGCGGTTGCGAAATTTGTCGCAGCCGCCCGGCGGTCGCTATAGGTTGTGGCAACCGCATGGGCGGTTGCGACAAACTTCGCAACCGCCATGCGGTTGCAAATGATAGTAATGTTATAAATATGTATTTTATGGAACGATCTGAATTTGTTTGTGTTTTTGACAACAAATCTCATTATTACATGTGAATTGAAGTAATAATTGATTACAAAACTAGTAATTGAGTAATTAAAATAGTAATTATGTGTCATTTAGCGAGTTAACGATGAACCTATTTTATGTTATACCACTAATCATCATACCTATTATAGTTATAATTGGCGTATGTGAATGTGATTTACGTTATAAATTTAAGTATAGATATCTTTATAATGTTCAATTATTAGATCATTTAAAACATTGTGTATATATATATATATATGTATTTAGGTATTGCGTTCGTTGTCGTTACGTTAAAGATAGTTAGAAGCTCATTACGCATCGTCCCTTATAAAAGATTCTTCATTTTGCAATGAAACCTTACAATTTGTTTGTTTTAACTATTATTAGGGTAATTTTCAATTTAACAACCAACGCGCCACAACGAATCATTCGAAATGTAATAGTTTAAAACATAAATATTATTCGCAACCGCCAAGCGGTTGGGAATAACCCGTAATAGCAACCGCCTAGCAGTTGCGAATAACCCATAATAGCAACCACCCGGCGGTTGCGAGCTTTGGGCCCAAGTGTGTCGCGACCGTCGGGTGGTCGCAGCCTGTCGGGCGATCGGGTGGCGGTCGCTGATGCTGGCAACCGCCCGGACGGATGCAGATGCCCCCAAATCTTGTAGTGATTAAGCTACTTCGGAAATAAATTAAAACGAGTCATTTCATATATTTTCACCCAAAAAAGAAGCCTAATAAGCATGACATGCACGATTTGTTATTGGCACTATATATAAATATTAAATTTTATTTATTAGTACTAATTAAAAAATAAATTTGGTGATACAATCATGCTATATATGCATATTGTGATACATTTTAATAGAGTTAAACCGTAGTTAAAGTTTAAAAAACAGTTGTAAAGTTCACCATTTACGACTGTTTTGATTGTGTCAGGAATTTAAATAGTCACAAAAGACCAAAAATGTTGTAGTGTATATATGTATATCTTTTGATATATACAATCGAGTTTAAGCTATATATGTTTCGTGTAATCTAGCAATGTTTTAATAAATTAAGAGCTGATAAATGAAGCTAGTAAAAGAGTTTCTTTCTGTTTTAATTAGAAACAAATCCAATAATGGAGATTTAGTTCCAAAGATAGAGAACGTGCTACTCCACGTGAGAAGAAAAACCATTTGCCTCTCTGTTCACTTCGGCTTTCCAACGTTCTCATTTAGATTTGAGGTAATGTGGATGTCATATTCTATTATTACATTAAAACATAGAAACAAATCTAAGTCCACTATACTCTATATTATTACAGCTGATGTTATATTACTTCACTTTCACTAATTATAAAATTCTTACACTACCAGATAAGAAGTAATTAACAAAATGTGACAAGGTATTATGACTGGGATTTAACTTAAATAAGTAATCAACTTTGTCTTGTTCGTTTATCAGTAGCTAACACAGCAAACACAATGTACTAACAAAGCATCTTACAGTTTGCTGTTTGTGACAATTTAACTAATGCTAGTTAAGTGATTATATTAATCAAATGCATAGTAAAATTTCGTTATTATAAGAGTTGAATTTTTGAGTAGAAACCTACAAATACAATGATTGAAAGATTGTTGTATTTAAGAATGGCAATGAGCATAAAATTTAAGGCTCAATTTTGTCCTGTTTCTGCAATTATTCTCTCAATCTCTTCAAGAAGCCTTCCTTTCTCCCCTGCCAACTCTTGATTCTGTTTCTCAAGTTCTTCTATTTGCTTCGTCTGCTCCGAATCCTTTCTGAAGTTTTTTATCAAAAAAGTACGTTAGTTAGTCGAGGATTAAAGTTTAGAATCACGTATGTTTCAATTAGCTAAATATTAGAACGTTTTCGGTAAAATTTTCAATAATTTTTAAGAAGTATCTTTGAGTTTCGTTTCCGCTAAGTCGAAAATGAAAGCGGGCATTAGTGGAGGATTCAAGTTTTGATTAAAGTGTAGATTCACGTATGTTTCGATCAACTAAATATTAGAACATTTTCGGTAAATCTTTCAATAATTTATAAGAAATATCTTTGAGTTTCGTTTCCACTAAGTCGAAAATGAAAGAGGGCATTAGTGGAGGATTCAAGTTTTGATTTCTACGTATGTTTCGACCTACTAAACATAAGAAGTTTTTCCGTGGTTTTTCAACAACTTTTAGAAAATATATTTGAGATTCGTTCCACTAAGTCGAAAATGAAAGAGTGCATTAGTCGAGGATTAAAGCTTTGATTTCCATGTATGTTTGGGCTAGCTAAATATTAGAACTTTTCCCCCTAGTTTTTCAGTAACTTTTTAAGAGACATGTATGAGTTTCGTTCAACTTAGTCGAAAACCACAAGCAATTCCAAATGGTACCTTGTAGAAATCTCGTTTTGTGATAGTAGCCATTACAAGATGACAACTTGTATCATAGGAAAGAATGTATGTTGATCGAGTAGTCGAAAATGTAGAGGGAATTGGATTAGAGGTACCTATTCATAAAGGCCAAGTTAAGTTTGAGTGAACGAACTTCTTTCTCGAGGTTCTCGCATCGTTTCAAGATGGATTGTGTATCTGAAGGAATAGCTGGTGTTGAGCTCTTTTCTTTTGCTTCTGCCATCCTTCATTGCGAAAAAAAAAAGTGAAGGTGCCAAATCAGTTCATATTATCCAAGTTAAGAAAAAAACTGAGAGATTCATCTCAAGTTGAGAACGTAACACATACTTTCGTGAGCGTTCCACCCTGCGTTTTTTAGTTGGATCACCTCTCTCCACTGCATAAGATCATCAAAATCAGTCCCACCATTTTCATATCCATGCATTATAGCACGATATAGCGGAAACGAGCCTTATTCAGTTTACTGAAGGAATGTAAATACTTAGGAGAAAGTTGCAAAGAAAAGTCCATTTTTACCTGAACCAGTTGATGTTATTGATCCATATCGAGTCAGGCTTCCTTTCTGCTAATGATTAGACATCACAATAAAGTCGAATTAGAAATTCATATTGCCGAATCAAAACTCAGAAATTAGACATTTAAGACGCAATAATCGCAGAAAAAGATATGTTGTATCTGATTATGAAGTACCTTTTGGCTGCCCTTTGAGTTGTCGTATACACTTTCTCTTATATCTGAAGTCATAAGATAAACCATGTCATTCGACAACCATTTTCCATAGGGAAAAAAACTAACTATGATCTGATAAAACATAATTTACTTGGTCCATAGAGTTCCATATTTCTAGTTTACCTTTAGTTCTCGATGAGCCTTCCGGACTCCTTCCGTTCCGCATTTGATTCATCGGGCTTTCGCAAACACTAGGAGCTTGGGCCGACAAGCAAGGATCATTAAACACATCAAAACCATTTGACACTAAAGGTGGAGGAGCAGCCGAGGATTCGCTTTGAGATGGTTCCTGTGATATTGTGCTCATTTGCGTTTGCTGCAGAGGACCCGTAAGACCTTCCAATAACGATTCTTCAATTGCTCGCAAAACTTCATTATCTCCAGCTCCCATTGTGGATAAATCTTGATAAGTCTCCTGATTCTCGTACGCGTTGATCCCTTGCTCCTGATTGAAGCTAGCACTGCAAAAGACTTCTTGAGCAGCATAGTATTCGAAAGAAGTGCCATCACCGGCTTCTAGCTCAACTTGGTTGTCGAGTTTCTTGCGTTCTAGCGTACCTTTGAGCATGCTCACAATAGAAGAAATCTTATCAACTGTTCCATACTGTGGATTGTTAAACGTAGACGAACACGAGTTGGATGGGGAAGCAAACGCATTAAACTGGTCAGGATTCTCGTGTATCATTGGAATATTATTGTATCCGTTTGCATCAGGGAGCTCTTGTTGGAAGTTGGTGAGGCCATTTTCAGGCGGTTCGTAAATGACCTCCATGCCTATTGGTGGTTGTGAGTTCTGCATTGCCACGTACCGCTTCCTTCGAGAAATTTAACATAATTGTTGTAATAACACCATCTTTCGAGAATTAAAGGATCAGATCAGTGTTAGTAATAAGTAGACATAGATAATGATACCTTAACTCAGAGGACCGACTTCTCGTCATAGGTTGTGAACTGTGAAACCATGCCTGCATGTAAGTTGACAAATGAGATCCGGTTTGAACTTTTGTTCGTTTATAGTAAGTTTTTGAAGTGATCTTTATACCTTTGCCAAAAACAGATTACTGGCCTGCACTCCCCTATCAGCTCCAATCCTGATATGGTAACACCATTCAAGAAAGAAAGGATATGAACGTGGATCAGTGGAATCAAGATTTTCCCAAACTCAATATAATCTCAATGGTAAATATGCGGCTTTGAGGTTTAGTACGCCAAAAAGAAAAGAAAAAAGATCAAACTTAGAAACTAACAAGAGGAACTACATTTCTAGTTTTGAAGTCATCAGAACGCCATGAGCTTCAATTGATTTTGCTTGCACCATCAAGGTCAAGTTAGTTGTTTTGTAAATTGCGTTTGACCGACAAAATAAATCTTGACGAACCAAGAATAATTGCAGATGCTTTACCTGGATGAATTGAGCTCATGTGAAGAGCCAGCACCCACAGAAGTAGGTGGCGAAAACAGAATGTCATCATGCGGTTTCTTATGGATTAAGCCCCCGGTTTGATTAGTTAACGTTGCTAATTCAGTAGAGATTCTGCACTTTTCATGAAAACAATTTCTTCAAGTTGAAATGAAAGTTGCCGCATATCTAGTTGAATAAGTTCAAGTGACCAGTCATTTAATCTGATACTAAAACAGACTAACCTTCTTGATGCCTGTCGTGGACGGATTGCTACGCCTGTTGAATGGCCACCATTACTACTCTGATATCAAGCAACATATGAATTAATACTATCACACAAGAGTCGGTAACAGACTTCATGTAATCGGTTTCTAACAGGTAAACAATAACATTAGCATCTAATAGCTTAGTACTTGTACAAACAAGTTCAAGACAAGAAGATGATGGTATAGTTTGCTTGCCTCTCCATTAGTGAGCCAGCTCTTGAAGATTTCCTCACTGTCGGTACGAAAGTTTTGTGTGAGGTTCTTGAATCCCAACATGTCCATAGTTGGAGCCGGCATCCCAATTGTGCTCTCCATCATCGTCTTTATGAACATCTCTTCGCTCGAGTTTCTGTAAAACTCCGAATAACTTCTTCCCTCCATTTCCACCAATTTCTTTTGAGCTTCTAGTGTTATGATAAATGAACAGAGACAACAAATCCAATAGCCCAAAACTCGTCGTTGTAATCAATCCGCTTCTCTCGTTTGCTTGATCACGCACGCTGATTGTCACGAATACACAGTTTGTTACTCAAGTATGCAAAAAGGATTAAATTTTCACTTTTTTTTTTCCTTCACAAAACTCAGTTAAAAAACCACTTAATGGCAAACTTAACTTGCAATAAGAATAAAAACTAGACCTCTCTTTTGTATATTACCTTCACCATATAAAAACGTGTTGGCACTTTCAACAGCATCTAAACTCTTAATGGTCAAACAGCATATAAGCAAAAAGCCTGCAAGTTTGCAAAGAGTGGCAGTGCAAGAAACTTGGTACTATAAAATACTCTTAACCATGACCTAAATTTTCATTCTTCTTTTTTTTTTTGTGTGTAATATTATGTAACAATCAATGATGTAATGCTTTCGCTTTCCCATATAATTTATTATTTGGTTGAAATTTGACCAACATATTTTTGGCTCAACTAAACAAAAGAATACTATTGACATCATAGTCTAAGGAAGCATAATCTGGCTAAAGATTCCACTAGTTTGCATTTTGTCATTTTGCTTGTGCGAAATTGTGAAATGAAAACTATAGTTGGCAAACTAAATACATAATGTTATAAATAATACATAAATATGGTTGGTAGAATATGCCTAGTGACTATTGTTGAAAATTATGTACAAATACTATTTTATAATAATAATAGTTGTTGTAAATAATGTAAGATATTGAAAATTCTTGCCTATATAAAGAGCCATCAAGATGAAGAGAAAAACACTCATTCACAAGTAATATACTCCTTATTTGCTCTTCTTTTCTTATGTTCTTTTAATATATTGTTATAATTCCCAAATAGTTTTAGTTATTCTATAACACGTTATCAGCACGATAGTGCTTGATCCGAAAGAATTCAGTTCCTTCGTTAGAGAAAACGTTCAACGTTAAAAAGATAGCAAAATGTCCAACCTCACGAGTATAGTTAGTTGTATACTCAATACCACTGGCAAGAATTATGGACAATGGAAGTCGAATACGAAATTGTACCTCAGATCAAAGAGTATCGTTGAAACTCTTGCCGCAGTAAATACAAATACGGATCCTGAAAAATGTGAGGTTGTGATCTACATGAGAAAACATCTAGATGAAACCTTAAAGAGAGAATATCTCGATGTTACCGATCCTCATGAATTATGGACAAATCTACATGAAAGATATGACCATTAAAAGGAAACCATGTTGCCAAAAGCCACCGATGATTGGAACAATTTAAGGTTCCAAGATTTTGAAACTGTAAGCACATACAACTCCGCGCTTATGGAGATTCGTTCAGATTTAATATATTGTGGAAGAAAGCTTACTGATAGAGAAATGATAGAGAAAATACTTTATACTTTCCATGTGTCCATGATAAATGTTCAACAGCAATACCGATTGCTGAATATTTCAAAATATCACGACTTGCAACAAAAGTTGTTAATGGCAGAAAGTTACAATAACTTATTGATGAAAAATCATCAATCTCATTCTCCTGGAGCACATGCATTACCTGAGGCAAATGCCATTAACTTTTCAAACTCCTATGGACGAGGTAACAATGAGAATGCCAATCAAGATTGTGGTCGTGGTCGTGGTCATGGTCAAGGTAGATGTGGTCATAGAGGAGGATTTGGCTATAGAGGTAGACGCGGTAAAAGAGGTGGTCGTGGCCGTGGTCGTGGTCGTTTTCACAACCCCTCGCATACCAACACTGTCTTTAAGAATAACCACCAGAACAAAGAAAAACATAATAAAAACCCTCAAGGTTATTGTTTTAGATGTGGAATGAAAAGGGCATTGGGCCAACACATGTCATACACCAGAACATCTCTGTAAGATGTACCAAGAAAGTTTGAAGGGTAAAGAAAAGGAAGTTAACCTTGTCGAACAAAATTCAAATGGTGATTCCACCTTTATGGAGGCGGAAGACTTTACTGATGACTATGATGTTCGTTTGGCTTAATATGTGTTATGTGATCTTCTGACTGAATATGCTTATTGTGATTTATGTTCTAAGTTGTATTATCTACTTACTGTATTTCTGTTGTATGCTTTCAATAAAATAATCTCTTTTCAAATATATACTCTGTTTATTGCAATATTTGTTTTAATATTATTTATTTGAAGTGAAGCGTGATATGAAGCATACTGGTGATTTCTGCCTACTTGACTGTTGTACAGCTCATACAATTCTCACAAGTAAGACATATTTTACATATTTAGAACCCTCAAAATTTCAAGTCGGTACAATAGGAGGTCCTATTAAATTGATTGAAGTATCTGGTACAACTACTTTCACTTTACCAAATGGAACAAAGTTTATCATCAATGATGCCTTATATGCCCCAAAATCCAGAAGAAATTTATTGAGTTCTAAAGATATATATCGTTATGGATATGATACTGAGTCAATGATTGTGAATAAGGCTAAATATGTTTTCATTACTAAGAATATACTAGGAAAGAAACATTTTCTTGAAAAACTACCATATATCTCATCAGGGTTGCATTATACATCTATTAATGAAATAGAATCAAATATGGTAGTCAATGAAAATCCAGAATTATTGACTCTATGGCATGATCGACTAGGTCATTCTGGTTCAACAATGATGCGAAGGATAATTGAAACTACACATGGACGTTCATTAAAATGATCCAAACTCAATCTGAGCAACAATAGTCCATGTGAATCATGTTCTCTTGGAAAGCTAATTATAAAGCATTCATCAGTTAAAATTAAGACAGAATTACCCACATTTCTTGAAAGAATTCAAGGTGATATATGTGGACCTATTCATCCATCATGTGGACCATTTTAATATTTTATGGTATTAATTGATGCCTCAAGTCGATGGTCACATGTCTGTCTATTGTCTACTCGCAATATGACATTTGTGAGATTTTTAGCTCAAATAATTAAAATAAGAGCTCAATTTCCTGACTATACGATCAAGAAAGTCAGACTTGACAATTCTGGTGAATTCACATCTCAAGCTTTAAATGATTATTGTATGTCAACTGGAATTACGGTTGAACATAATGTTGCACATGTACATACTCAAAATGGTTTAACTGAATCATTAATTAAACGTCTTTAATTAATTGCTAGACCATTGTTGATGAAAGCTAAATTGCCAAGTTCTCTATGGGGTCATGCGATTTTACATGCTGCATCACTAATTCGCATTAGACCAAGCTCGTATCATGAATATTTCCCATTACAACTTGCTTTTGGTCATGAACATAATATTTCCAGTATAAAAAATTTTGGTTGTGCGGTTTATGTTTCAATTGACCACCAAAGCGAACAAAAATGGGACCACAAAGAAGGTTGAGAATATATGTTGGATTTGATTCACCATCAATAATCAGATATCTTGAGCCTCTAACATGAGATGTCTTTACGGCACGTTTTGCCAATAATGGCTTGTTTGGTTGGTTCCGACCGGACTGTACGTTTTGACAATAATTCAATACTTCAGGACTGCACGTTTTGTTGACTATTTAATTTAAACGTCAAAGGTTTGTTTGCAAAATTCATAAAAAAGTATAAGAAATGCTCAAAATTGAACTCCTTCCAAGTTCGTGATAGGATGTGAAAAAAAGTATTAAATATTGCATGGTTTCGGTTCACATGGGTGAGGGGTCAAGCAAGAACCTAAGGCTTAATTGCATCTTAGCTACCAAATTAAAATACCCATTTGATCAATTATGCACAAATGATGTTCAAGCAATCTCCTTCTATATATTATTATTTAGAGCAAATTACTTTTTCTGCCCTTTAATTTTGGCTATGTTTGCCTTTTGCCCTTTAACTTTCCGGGCTCCACTTTTGCCCTTTAACTCCTATTTTTTGACCAAAAATGCCCTATGGGCTTTTGCAAGAGGGCAAAATAGTCATTTCATTTATTTATAATAAATTTTTTTAAAAAAACAAAAAATAAATAAAAAAAATAGACCCCTACCCCCCCCCTCCTGCCCCGTCGCCCCCCCCCCCCCCCCCTTCCCCGTCGCCCCCCCCCACCCCCGCCCTTCCCCGTCGCCCCCCCCACCCCCCCTCCTGCCCCGTCGCCCCCCCTTCCCCGTCGCGGCCCCCCCTCCCTCCTTCCCCGTCGCCCCCACCACCCCACCCCCACCCCGCTGCAAATCGCGGTGAATCACCGCGATTCGCAGCGGTGTTGCTGCGAATCGCGGTGATTCACCGCGATTCGCAGCGGGGGTGCCGATTTGCAGCCACCCCCGCTGCAAATCGCGGTGAATCACCGCGATTCGCAGCGGGGGTGCCGATTTGCAGCCACCCCCGCTGCAAATCGCGGTGAATCACCGCGATTCGCAGCGGTGTTGCTGCGAATCGCGGTGATTCACCGCGATTCGCAGCGGGGGGTGCCGATTTGCAGCCACCCCGCTGCAAATCGCGGTGATTCACCGCGATTCACAGCGAGGTGGCTGCAAATCGGCGGGGTGGGGGGGGGGGGGGGGGCGGCGGCGGCGGGGAGGGGGGGATTTTTAAAATGTTTTTTTTTTTGTTTTTTATAACTTTTATAAATATTATAAATTATTAAAGATATAAATATATATAGAGAAATAATTATATATCTGTGTATATATAGATATATATATATATATGTGTATAAATATATATATATATATGTGATAAATAATATAACAGGGGTATTTTGGACAATTTACCTTTAAGGGCCTGAAAAATAGCCCAACGGGCATATTTGGTAAAAAATATAAGAATTATAGGGCAAAAGTGGAGCCCGAAAAGTTAAAGGGCAAAAGGCAAACATAGTCGAAATTAAAGGGCAGAAAAAGTAATTTGCTCTATTATTTATCACATGTTATCGTAATCGCCCTTTTTTCTGCGCTTCACAATTATTATGTGGTGCATGTGCAGGTATATATCCTTTAATTCGCCATTTCTTCCAAGCTACTCAAAGTCCAGAGCAGTTGCGAGCGACAGCAACCAGGCCACATTCCGGCTCTTTCCTGAACACCGTTCCACCTTTATATATGCTTCCTTCCCTCCATTCCATAGGAGATTTCCAACTCTCAACCACCGCTGCATCACCAGCTCCAGGTAGTCACTCTTAAACTGATTCGCCATCTTACAAACATCACACGGGTGCTCTGTAGAAATTAGAGCCCCCTCATATTTCCCCCTAAAAGGCCTTATTAGAGGGAGAGAGGGAAATTATTAATAAACAGTAGTCCATGGTAGTCCCCAACCAATGTGGGATAAATAATTCAACATGCTCCTTTTTGCTGTTATGTTGTTATGAATTGTAGGAGCCACGCCAAATTGCCTCCACAATAGAATTCCAGAACAACCTATATTATATTATTATGACCACCTCACCTACAACATTAAGCAAATCAAAGATCAGGATGAAATATTATATACTGTAAAAACAGATTTGTAGTTAGGAATCAGAATATATATATGTTCCACCATTTTAGAGATGGATATCGCTCTAGTAAATATTACTCGTAAAGTCGTAATTATGAACGTTACCTTTTCAAAATCTCTTGTTTTTTTTTTGTGTGTGTAGAAATTAGTATACACGCCACCATACATCAATAGAGAAGAGCATTTGATAATTAACACAATGCAATATATGTGCAACACAAAAATTTAACTCATCAAGGGCAACAACAGATTGTATCATCACCATACATCAATACATATATTTGGGCAAAGCCTCTTAACTAAATAGATGGGAATAGTTTCTTACAATGAATCAACAAGAAAAGCCACAACACACACCTGATATATATATGCTATGAAATTAATATAGGAGCCACACCAAATTGCCTCCACCATAGCTAGAATTCCAGAAGCAATACTATTATGACCACCTACAACATTAAGCGAATTAAAGTTTAGGATGAAATATTTCATAGGGATAAATGCATTAAACCCCTTGAACTATACACGTTTTTGCGTCATCGTCCTTAAACTAATTTAATAAGCGTTTCTCCCCCTAAACTATGCACGTCTGTGCGATTTGCCCCCTGGCCGGGTTTTCGGCTATTTTTGGCCATTTTTGGCCGGAATTTTCCCCCTTACCCGACACATATGTGTTGTACTAGATGTATATTAGTAGATGATGACAAAAAGTAGGCGAAAAAATGTCTCGAACGAGGCATATTCCGGCTAAAATAAACTGAAGACGAAATCACATTTTGACCGGAATATGCCCCGTTCGAGGTGTTTTTTCGCGTTCTTTTTGTCATCAACTACTAATATACATCTAGTACAACACATATGTGTCGGGTAAGGAGAGAAATTCCGACCAAAAATGGCCAAAAATAGCCGAAAACCCGGCCAGGGGGCAAATCGCACAGACGTGCATAGTTTAGGAGGGAAAACGCTTATTAAATTAGTTTAAGGACGAAAACGCAAAAACATGCTGTTAACCCTAAAAAATAAAATAAAGGAGATCACTCCTACTCGGAAAAAACAATGTGTAGACAATACTATTGTCACGAGTACTTCCGATGAGATGTACATATAAAGAAAACCCCTCGGAGGACTGCCCTACCTCTCAGTCACTGACCCGAAAAGGTTTATAAGAGCACCCGAGGAGAAACATAAGCGTCCCTTGGAAAGTCAAACGGTGAATGAAAAACAGATATCAACACGGCATCGGAAAAAGAGCAAACCCCGATGGACCCGTATGACTCCGATATCCACCAAATGCGCCAAGAGGGACCAAGAGGGACCCCGAGTCCTATGAACTTACAAGAAAACTTCCTTGCTGAACGCTCCTCGGAAAAGGCAACACTCGGACTTATCCGAGAACCCAATTTTGGAAAAGGTCAATACAAGAATACCCAGTGAATACAGTCCGAGCACTCTGGTGAAGAAATCTCACTTTCAGTAAAGCAAAAACAGCCCTCGGACACAAAATCACAGTCCTCGGAAGTCACACCAAGTCCTCGGAGATCACATTTCCACCCTCAGAGATCACTCCTGACTATTGAAGAAAATACCCGAATCAAGAAGGAGAAACAAAAGCCCTCGGAAGAATAGCTCTATCAGAAACAGTCTACATCAATACCCGAATCAAGAAGGAGAAACAAAAGCCCTCGGAAGAATAGCTCTATCAGAAACAGTCTACATCAAGACCCGAATCAAGAAGGAGAAACAAAAGCCCTCGGAAGAATAGCTCTATCAGAAACAGTCTACATCAGAAGCCCTCGGAGATATTCGAAGACACAAAAGCTAATCCAGTCAGCACTTAGTAGATAAACGATAAACATTATCCTAATTTTTACACCTGTATCAAGGTAACAACAACACCTGTCCTTATCAAAACACATGCACAATGACACCTACCCCTACCAAAGTCTATATAAAGGGAGGTGATCAGTAGAAGAAGGACAAGCTAAAGAAAAACTGAAGTAACTAAGCCTATTTATTACAATTTATCACTCAAGTACGTAAGATAAAAAGAGGAGGAAATGTTCAGTGAATAAAGGAAGGGAATATTCTTGCAATTAATCTCATTATGTCCATCTCGCGTTGCCTCTGAATCACGGACAGGGCGTTTCGACCCAAATAAATATCTTCCGTTAAATAGGGAATAATTCCAAACCTGTTAACACATGCATAGTTCAGGGGGTTTAATGCATTTATCCCTATTTCATAAGCTAATCAATTATATTTCTATTCGATTCTTTGTATCTAAAAAATAGAACTTAAACAAACAAGAAACATCAAACACTTGAATTCAAAGGCCAACTTAATCAAGAAAAACTTGGACGATGTTTCCCTTAACAATCTATATTAGACTATAGAGAACAATATATATTCCGAAAACTTATGCATACCAGGGTGGAGCATATGACTGACTACCAGTCAAATTTGACTTGAGAAATGTGTTGAATCTTCTCCCAATCCTCCCCCTTTCCTTTCTCACATCGTCTCTCTAATTCTGGGCACCTCCAGATATGTAGATCTTGGATACTCTTCATTTCTTGTATACAGTCAGGAAGCGATACAAGCTTTTCGCAATTGTGAATAGACAGTGAAGTGAGATGAGTTAATTCAGCAAACCAGTCAGGGAGTGAAGCCAGTTGAGTGAGTCCGAATAGAGATAAAGATTTCAGCGAGGGAATAAATCTTAAGGCTTCTGGCAGGCATTTCATCTTTGGAAGATCAGAAAAGGTGATAGATGTGAGGTTGCGGAGGTACTTAATACCATCCAGTAACTCGATAAATTCTAGACAATAGCATATCGTTAGACTCTGCAGAGCTGTGAGGTTTGGCATCCACATCTCAGGCAAACACCTCATTGTCTCATTCCCGATTATCTTTAACTCTTCAAGAGATTGTAAGGCGACTCCCAGCTGGTATTCCTCCTCTGTCTTAAATCCTTGGGGAAGAACAACCTTTGTCGTTGGGTCATGGACAGTATCAATTGAAAGATCAGTAAGATTCTCAAACGAAGGGCAGCATAAAATAAAAAGCATCTTGAGATTTGGGAACATATCCTTGCGCAATCCTAATCCCTTTAGTTTGGGAAGGTGAACCAAATATAGTTCTTTGAGTGATGGGAATTTCGGCTTCAATGGAACAACAGTACTTACTGCAGCTTCATCCTCGGTTATGTACTCTATTGCAGCAAGGAATACTAATTTCAATACTTGAAGACGGGGAAGCTCTCCCAGACCTTGGGGAAGACACAAAATATTTGGACATTCTCTGATACAAAGTTCAGTTATATTTTCTAAAGCCGAATTGTCCATCCAAAAAGGGAGCTTCTTACCTTTGAACCCAATTATTGTTAGTTCCTTCAAATTCGAGTGAGGCTCGAGGGCTTCCAACATATTGTCATCCTCGCTTTCTTCTAATCTAGATGGAATTTCTGATGCCCATTGTAGTTTCAAATAGTGAAGGTTCCGTTTTTCAACTAGATTTGCTTTCTTTGCATCTACATGGCTTTTCACCCTCTCTAGGTGCCTAATTTCTAACCTCCCTCCGAGATTCATCAATCCATGCAACTCTTCAACTTGATCACCTTTTCCATGACCCACTATGAACACTGACCATGTTTTGAGGAAAGTCAGTTGACTTATATTAGGTGGTATCTCACTCAATGAAGAACAACCTTCCAATATAACATGACGGAGATTATGCATGTCACTCATGTTCTTAGGCAACCGCACAAGGCTAGAGCATCTATTCAAATTTAGAATCTTCAAATTCCAAAGAGAACATATTGCCTTTGGAAGAGTAGTAACCTTTGTACTGGACAGATCTAAATGTCGCAGATGTTTCAAATGATATATTATGGAAGGCAAATCCTTTGTTTCGCGTAATGAATTGTGTACTGCTGAAAAGCTTCTCAAGCGACTAAATTTCTTAATAATGGAAGACGGATCTAAATCAGTAAGAGAAGATATAGGAAATGCCATAGTACGTTTGCTCAAATTTACCTCGCGGATCTTGTTATTATGTCCACCTCCAGTATGGTTCTCTTGTTGTGCTCCATGAACTTTGTTCTCCAAGATTGATTGCGCAAGATCATGAACAAGATCATGCATTTTGAATGATACTCGGTTATAAGAGTAATCGACATCTTGGAAAAAGGATCTCCAAACAAGTTCGTTCCATATTTCATCACCAACATCTTCCTCGTCTTTTTGCTGGTTTGATGAAATATAGCCATGTGCAATCCACATGCGAATCAAGTCTTCTTTGTACATCGTCGCATCCTTGGGATATACGGCACAATACACAAAACATTGCCTCAAGTTCAAAGGAAGATGATGATAACTCAATTTCAAGGCAGGCAAAATGGAAGTTTCTTCTTGTGGTAAATTCCAGAGTTTGCTTTCTTTAATGTGAACCCACTCCCTCACATCTCTCTTAAACCTTAGAAGGCTTCCAAGAGTCTTAGCTGCTAGAGGAACACCGGCACACTTCTTCACAATAAGTTTTCCGATGGCCTCAAGATTAGTGTGTAGCTCTTCCTCTTGCCCAAGTGCTCGTTGCTTCAACAGTTTCCAACAATCCGCAGTCGACAATCCTTGCAAATAATGTGCAGGAACTGTTAACATGATCTCGGCCACTTTTCTGAGTCGTGTAGTGAGCAAAATTGATGCGCCCGTTGAGCCACATGCTAAGATATTTTTTAACTCCATCCACTTCTCTTGATCTTCATTCCAAACATCGTCCAAGACTATCAAGTACTTTTTCTGGTCCAACAATTCTCTAAGACGTCGGTTTAGAGATTCCAAACTTTCTAACTTTGAATCATTTGGACTCAGACATTCTATAATTGCCTTAATCAAGGTCTTCAAATCAAAGTTGTCGGAGACACACACCCAAATTTTGGTATCAAAATGCTCAGTTACTCGATTATCGTTGAAGACTAGTTGAGCTAACGTAGTCTTACCAAGGCCTCCAACACCAATTATGGGAAGGACAGAGAGTTGTCGACAATCTTTGACTTGATTCACCAATACGTCGACAATCTTTTCTTTGTCTTCGCCTCTACCAAAAACATGATCAAGCTCGTTCAGAAAAGAACTTGTTTCGCGTGGGAAAGCAACTTTGCTTTGCTTCTCCATCGGCATTTCACGCAAGTGAAACTGGGCGCGCTCTTGAGCTACAACGTCCAATTTCTTTGCTACTTCTTTCATCCTTCTTCCAATCTTGCGTTGGTAGAGAATATTCTTCAAATTGTAGAGACTTAATTTACCACCTTTGTGTTGCAGTTTTTCGACTTCGGTGGAACACTCGTCCAGGATGTCGTCGATCTCGTAGGTAAGATTCTGGAGCTTGGATAGCCAATCTCTTATGGCCCTGCTTTCCTCCTGTCTTAGCTCAGCATCTTCTAGTACTGCTTGGATTGTCGTCAGCGTGCTTGCGAGTTTCTTCATTTCACCGTCGACGCCCATAATTGTTCCGATCTCATTTTGGATCAAGGAACTTAGGTTATTTAATAATAATTCTAGAAAAGCTTCTGCCATGTTGAATATTTTTTGATTGATCGGAAATATAATTGAGGATATGAATATTTGAAGGGAGCTTTGAAGATATGTGAAATGAAGTTGTGGCAGTAAGTAAATATAAATAATGCTTGTCAAACTATAGGAATCTGCCTTTAAATTCAACTAGAAATTTCTGAATGGCTTCTAATTAACTTACAAGTTGGCCAATAATTGTATGTCTTGTTGATCAGGGACCTCATGCTATAGCTAGAGATCGGATACTTTGGAGATTCAATATGAGCTGGAGAAGACTTTGATGCAAATAAGTTGATTAACAAGTGTATAACGCGTGACCATTTGGACAATAATTCAATTCTTTTCGATAGTAACTTTTTTAAGACTAAAACTAACGAAAAAGAATCAATGAAACGCCAAAAGTTTTCTTGTAAAATTAGTATAAATTATAAAATATCTGAAATGCTAAAAAAAGTAGTCCTAATAAGTTCGTGATAGAATGTGAAAAGAAGAATTCAATGTATGGTTATGGG
The DNA here is from genome assembly GCA_948329865.1 of Linaria vulgaris. NCBI lineage: Eukaryota > Viridiplantae > Streptophyta > Magnoliopsida > Lamiales > Plantaginaceae > Linaria > Linaria vulgaris. The sequence goes on along the minus strand of OX415249.1, from coordinate 146,118,278 downwards.
TGAGGGAGGGGTCAGAGTCATTATTGGTCACCCTCTTCACCTCTAAATTCAAACAGGAAAATTCCTATGAATAAATTAAGTTTGTGACACTTTAATACTTTTATCTTGAAATTCTTTTTTGTAAGTGCTCACGACTTTTTGTCTCGTGTGGTACAGAATGAAAACATTATAACGATTATAGCAGACATTAAAGAGCTACGAAAATGGCAAAACTTATATGAGGAAATAATGAAAAAGTAAACCTCGTAAGAATTGAGCCGCAACTTAAGTGAATTTATAATTTTATATATTTGGAACTCTTTAAGAATTGGGCCATATTTTTATCCTGTACCATAACACTGCCTTTAAGTTGATACGGTCATTCGGTGGAGTGGTGGATCCATGCTAGAAACTAGAATGTAATGATAACAACTTATAAATTTTGATTAATGGATTTATTCAATATGATTTGACTAAGTAAAAAACAAATTGTGCTGCTATATAGTTTCTTTCAGTCCACAATATTCTTTTCTTTTTACACATGGGAAGGGTGCATGAAAAAAAACCCAAAATAACTCAACTATTCGGCAATATGTCGAAGACTAGTACTGCGAACAACATCAAAGGAACAAGAACAAAAACAAAAAGGGAGACGGTAGGCGGGGGGATGCCGAATAAGAAGCGAGTGACCCAAGCTGGCTGGCCTGTCAACGACAATATTTGTTTTCGATCTGTATTCGTGGTGAATACCGCAACGTGTGAAGGAGGCCATGAGGTTACACATAGTTGATCAGACTTCGATGGAAAATTTAGAAAGAAGTAATTTCTAGTTCAAATAAGCTTGAAAGGAACAAAATATCATTTCAAAACGTTTAGAAATAACTTTTAAATATAAATCCAATTCCATTATTTCGATTAATTGAAGTAGATGAATCAAGTGAAATTAAAGAAGAAACGTATTACCTTAACATAATAAGAAAAATCAAGAATCATTTAGTCAAATTCCGTACCCCGATTTGACAAATTCTTTATGTGACGAATCTCACTCATTGAACAAGCATAATTCGAAATCAATAATAGAAAGAATCACAAAAGAAAAAAAAAACTAACTCCAAACATAAATAATATTCATTGGAGATATTCCTTAGTATATATTTTCTTTGTAATTATATAGTTTACCTTATTTGGATTTGTTGTAAACTATATTTATGGTACCTTTGTGGTTAATAAAAGGGATAAAAGGAGCCGGATCTTCTCCTACACATAAGAACTACATTTTCTCCTATATGCCTTTGATGTTTGACACGTGTCCAATTAATTTTCTTAAGTAGAATTTATTTGTTAATTTCCTTAATTTTCTCTTCTAATATCTTTGTAAGATTCACTTCCCTTCAAATCAGGATTTAAAACTCATAAACTTGATCCAAAATTTAAGCTTTGTAGATTAAACAGATTTTATAATGAAAAGTAAAAATCTTTCTTTTTCTATACCAAAAACACTAACGTATATAATTTATAAATTAATTAATTATATATAATATAATGTACATTCTTGATATTTTAAGCATTTTGTGATGTGAACGAATTTAATTTATGTTTATAATGGCCATTAAAATAAATTGAACGTAATACAAATGATAGGATTTACCATGGTAAAAAAAATGTACACCAAAAATATTATAGAAAAATATCACGTTGTCCACCACCCCACCTCCCAAGCATTATTCATAGTTAATTATGTCCTTAACTATTCTAGAGCATATGATAACAAATTCGAAGTAAAACTATTTTTTTTTAATTACATTGGTCATGTAATTATTTTGATAATGAAGTTGATATATGTTATAAATGACTCATTATATTTAGTTTAACTCAAACATAATACAAAATCATAATGCCTTGTTACTGTAGAAAAAGATTAAAAATTATTGCCCTGTACTTTTCCTAATATTTTTAGCTCATCTGCTGATTATCATATATATATATATATATATCTTTTTTTTTGAACAAATCTTTTCTGTTTATTAATACTAAATGTATGTATGTTATAAGAAATGAAGAATATTGTATCACATAATACTTATGTCTATTAATAAGATCATATCTTTTGATAATTGTACTTTTTAATGTTGAAATAAGTTTTTTATCTTGTTCATTACAAAATATCGTTGACAGTTGATATATATATATATATATATTAATAAGAATTTTTATTTATCAATAATTTCGTTGATATACGTATTAATAACACTACAAGTCTAGGCAGTCAATAGGGACCGCCCAGTAGCGACTCAACTGTGGTCGCTGTTGTCTTCAGCAATTTGAGTCGTTGTTGTCCTCCTGGACATTCAGCGACTCAAACTGAGTCGTTGAAGGCCCTAATTCCTTGTGCCAAAACTAGGGCCTGAATTGCCCTAATTTTGACGGAACAATCAGCGACTGCAGCGCGGTCGCTGATTTTTATCTATAAATAATAATAATAAAAAGCTTATTTCACAAAACCCTATTGACTTTAGCGTTTTCAATTAAGGACCGCAATGACAATAGCGTTGTCAATAGGGACCGCCACACGGTCCCTATTTTCTGTGTTTGTGACCTAATTGCGATCCCTACAAATATTCATACTCTAAAATAGATGAATATTATTAGGGACCGCACTTTGGTCCCAATTGACCCAATAGGGACCGCAATGCGGTCCCTATTATCATTAGCGTTGTTAATAAGGACCGGAATGCGGTCCCTATTGTCCGTACTTGTGACCCAATTGCGGTCCCTACTAATATTCATACTTTAAAATCGATATTTTAAGATTGTTCGAGGTGCCGCGTTGTTTGTTTAGTTCATAATAACCATTATAATAGTTCAAATAACAATAATTACAACGACGCATTGTAAATCCAAATACATATGTGAGGAGAGCGGACCGCTTTGAAGATTCTCTTACTATTTTGTACGAATAATGTCATAATGACAAACTAATTCTATATACATATGTAAGTATAATGATTACTTGATCTAAAGATTATACCTCGTAATCATATCTATTATAACATTAGTGAAGTAAAATATAAAAACGAATAACAACTACAACTAACTAATAGTGATTAGTTGTAGAACATGAAATATATCTTGAACGTTAATAACTCGCTCAATGTCAATCAATCTACTAATTCACAACTAAACTACTATGAGGTTGGTTTGGCAATCATTTATTACTTCATTTCACATGTTACGATGATTTTGGTTGCTAAGAATCACAAACACACCAACATCAATTAAAAAAAATCGATTTTAAAGTATGAAAACTAGTAGGGACCGTAATGCGGTCCCTACTAATATTCATACTTTAAAATCGATGAATATTATTACGTACCGCACTTTGGTCCCTAAAATAGCAACAGGGACTGCATTGCAGTCACTACAAAAATCGACCTAAACCCAGTCCCTAATTTTTATTAGTGACATAAATGCGGTCACTGAATCGAAATATTTGAAATTTTGGCAAATATTTTAGGCGGGAAATTTGAATTTTCCAAAAAATTAAAATTTCACCCTCCCCTCTATATATACTCACCACTCTTACACATCTTTTTTCATTATCTCCAAAAAACACCCAACACAAAAACACTATCTTATTTTCCAACACAAACACAATATCTTCTTTTCTCCATAAATCACCCAACACAAAAAATGTTCTTCTTTTTACCAACACAAATCTAAAAAACAAATCACCAACACAATCTTTCTTTTATTTCTTTCTTTCACTTTCTTTATTTTACCACTTTCTTTTCTTTCACTTGTTGTTTTATTCATTCATATTTTATTTATTCATCTTTTTACATTCATTAATACTTTCATGTCATTATATTAACTTTTTCTTCATTATTTTATTGCTTTGATCTTGTTAAAATCATAAATTTACAAAAAAAACAATAATATTTCGGATTTAATCCGGAATATTATTGTTTTTTTTCTAGGGGTCAATAGGGACCGCATTCATAGATATATATCTATGAATATTAGTTCGGTCCCAGTTTTTGTTATTAGGGACCATATTTAGGTCCCTAATATTAAATAAATAGGGACCGCACAACGTTCTCTATTTTTTTCAAGAAATAGCGACTAACAGGCAGTCGCTATCTCGTGACAAACAATAGGGACCGCATTGCGGTCCCTAATGTTTAAGACATCAGCGACCGCATTGCGGTCGCTATTGATGTTAAGTCATCAGAGACTGGAAAGCGGTCGCTGATTTTTCGCTCCCTATTGACCCTCAATAGCGACCGCGTCGCAGTCTCTGATGGCAAGCGACCATCGTCAATTGGGACTGCGCAAGAGTGACCCAGAAGCGGTCGCTATTGCCTATCAGGGACCGCCTTGGGGGTCAATAGGGACCGTTTTGCGGTCCCTATTGACCCCTGAATCTTGTAGTGTAAGTTCCTATCTTTAATTAGTTGATAGTTGTACTTTGTTGAAATAAAAAATTGGATGTTATTTATCACAGAATCTCGTTTCATTCACAAATAATAATTTTTTTAAGTTTTGTAGTGATCAATATGATCATCATCATTCTTAATTTAGAGAGAGGTTATTTTTGCAAAGATATTGTGGGAGAAAATCAAGGAGATTGGAAAGATAAGAATTAGCATTCTCATTCTATTTAAATTAATCTTGAACACTTGTCAAACATCCAATATATGTAGGAGAAGATGTAGTTTTAAATGTAGGAGGAGATCCGGCTCCGGGATAAAAGCATCAAGTCCCCTGAATTATGCACGTTTTTGCGACTTGCACCCTAAACAAATTTAATAAACGTTTTGCCCCTTAAACTATGCACGTTTGTTCGATTTTCCCCTTCCGTAGATTTTCGGCCATTTTTGGCCGGGATATTCCCCCTTACCCAACTTATATGTGTTGTACTAGATGTATTATGCTATTTGATGACAAACAATTGAGGAAAAAACACCTCGAACGGCGTATTCTAGCCAAAAATGGCCGAAAATGCGATTTGCTGCTTCAGTGTGTTTTCGGCCATTTTTGGACGGAATATTCCTCCATACCCGACTCATATGTGTTGTACTAAATGTATTTTGGTAGTTGATTACAAAAAGTAGGCGAAAAAACACCTCGAACGTATTATTATTATTGTTATTATTATTATTATTATTACTATTATTATTAATAATTATTTTTGATATACTTTGATAATTTATTACCTAATAAATGCCTTTGACCGCTTAGGGTTTTAACCTCAAGAAAACGATGACCGCTGTAATGTTATTGCAAAGTTTCATTGAGAAAACATCGTTGACTTGTGTTCTCGGTTTCCTAATATAACTTTTTGATGCATGTTTTCATATAAAAAGATAAACGAAACTTCTTGACGTTTTATGCTCTCAAAAGTTTTACAATCTTTTTATATTTTGCAAGCAGAATCTTGGAACCATGTCACATGCTGTAGTGCAATCAACCAATGCTGGTTTTGTGCGCAATGGCCTGTTCAGGGGCTCCAATAAGACAATAAGAGCCTCGGCGATGATGTGCTGCTTACGTACTACTCCTTTAATCATAACAAGTTTCTCTGGACTTAGGGCAGCTAATGCAATAGATAAGATGCTGCAAAAAGACGAACGAACGCTTCAATCAAAGGTAGCAGCAGTCACGCCTGTCAAGCAAGGCCGAAAATCACGAATGGCACCGTGAGCAATGTTTGAGCAGTTTACAGAAAAAGCAATAAATGTCATTATTCTTGCACAAGAAGAGGCACGACGACTAGGCCATAATTTTGTGGGGACGGAGCAGATCTTGTTGGGACTGATTGGCGAGGGCACTGGAATTGCTTCCAAGGTTCTCAAAACCATTGGAATCAATTTAAAAGATGCTCGTGTAGAGGTTGAGAAAATAATAGGAAGGGGTAGTGGATTTGTTTCTGTGGAGATACCGTTTACACCTCATGCAAAACGTGTATTAGATTTCTCCCTAGAGGAAGCCGGTCAACTTGGTAACGTGTTTTGCAATCTTCTTTCACGTGGCTTTTTATTTCATATTAAATCTTTTAGAATTTACAAACCTTTTGGGGTTTGTTATCTGTCTTAATTGTTGTGTGATTTCCCTGCCTAAGCCTCTCGTCATGGCCAAGATTATGGCAACATTCCTTTAAGATATTTTCCATATTTTATGGCTATCATTAATAATTGTAAAAGCAACACGGCTGTAGCTTACGTATGGTTGATTTAAATTCAGATGTCTGGCTTGATGTTTTATTCAGGTCACAATTACGTTAAATCTGAGCACTTGCTACTGGGATTGCTTCGTGAAGGTGAGGCAATCCGTGTCCTTGAGAGTTTAGGTGCTGATCGTAGTAATATTCGCACTCAGGCAAGTAGTATACCTTCTTTCTTTTAGTGTTAAGAGTTATTTTTAATTGATCTGCTCTAAAGATTGATTTTTTGGATGAGTAGGTTATAAGAATGGCCGGTGAGAGCGCAGAGACTGTCGCTGCTGGTTTTGGAGGTGGAATCTCAGGTAACAAGATGCCGACATTGGAGGATTATGGTACCAACTTAACCAAGCGAGCTGAGGAGGTAATTAGTTCTTATAATATAATATGAGGTTAGATTTTTGAAGGCCTTACATAAGCTGATTCTATTGCTTATTAGGGTAAACTAGACCCCGTTGTCGGAAGGGAGAACCAAATTGACCGTGTCGCTCAAATTTTGGCGCGTCGCACTAAAACTAACCTGTGCCTCATAGGAGAACCTGGTGTATGGAAAACAGCTATTGCACAGGGTTTTGCTCAAAGAATAGCCAATGGAGATGTTCCCGTGACACTTGAAGGAAAAAAGGTTAGCAAGTATTAATGACCTTTATCATTATAAGCAGTGTTATTAATTTGTTCTTGAAGTAGTGGGAGCGCCGAATGGTGAACTTACTGGTGCTTCGGTAATGTCGTTATTATCAACTTTTAGATTTCTTCTATGTGCGGTAATGAGTCCACCTAAACATTTTAGAGAAGTATTGCGTATGCGGTCAAAGATGTAGTTCGTAGCACCAAGTATATGCTCTAAGCTAGTTTATGAATTAGGGAATATTTTTGAAAAAGTGATTTAGAAGACACTGCTTGCTTTCTGTTCTCTGTATTTGTTAACATTCAGTTGAACTATGGTTGTTCGCTATCATTGCATTCCTAAAACTAAGTTTGTTGTTAGTATTCATTTCAATCAAAGTAGTAAATGTTTTTTCTGGCGTTTTAGGTTATAATTCTTGATATGGGACTTCTAGTTGCTGGAACAAAGTACCGTGGTGAATTTGGGGAAAGGTTGGAGAAGCTGATGGAGGAAATTAAGCAACGCTGACATTATACTTTTTATTGATGAGGTGCACACATTGATTGGAGCGACCGGAGCTGCTGAAGGAGCGATTGATGCCGCAAACATATTGATATCTGCATTATTAGCTCGTGGAGAACTACAGGTTAGTAGGGAACACAAATGATAAGACACACTTTGAAGGACGGCCTATTGTAAAAAAATAATTGTAGTTTTATCCGGTATTTACTGAAAAAGAGTTTCCATAATTGTTATAACACCAAATGTGATTTAATTCCAGTGTATTGGAGCCACCACACGAGATGAATACCGGAAGCTCATTGAGGAGGATCCAGCACTAGAAAGAAAGTTTCCACCTGTCGAGGTCCCTGAACACTCTGTGCACGAAACCATTCAAATTCTCAAAGGGCTTACAAAAAGATATGAGGTACACTACAAGCTGCAATACACTGATGAAGCAATAGTTGCTGCAGCGCAGTTGTCCAATCGGTATATCTGGTAGGTCTTTCTCTATCATCCTCGTCTACATATTCTCTGCATTTTCTCTCAAACTGTGGTTGGATAGAATATAAGCTTGAGACGATATTTTGCCATACAATGAGTCTGTATATATGCAATTTGGTCCTAGAGACAGTTATATGCTTAGCGGTAAGCAGCAGGTCCTTTTCTGATTGTTATGTTATTGCACATTTCAGTAACGGCTTTTTACCGGATAAAGCAATCGACTTGATTGATGAAGCTGGTTCCATGGTCTCGCTTCGTCATGCACAGGTAGGTCACTTTCTTAGAAGTTTTGCATCCTTTATAAGTAAATATACAATGACACATTGATCTTTTGCAGCCACCTGAGGAAGCCAAAGAACTTGAGAAGGTCCTAAAGCAACTGAAAAAGGAGAAGAATGAAGCTGTTCGCAGACGAGACTTTGAGAAGGTAACAGTTATTATATCTAAGATGAGTAGTTAATGTCCTTGTCAACGAACAATCGGGAATTTATCTGCACATTCTTTTATGTGGGTAAATTTAAATGTTATTCTGTTGAATTTGTAGGCTGGGGAGTTGATTGATAAAGAAATGGATCTCAAGGCGCAGATATCTATTCTTATCGACAGAAGAAGGGAGATGACCAAGGCAAAAAGCATGGCTGGTGATGTAGGTCCTATTGTCACAGAAGTTGACATTCAACATACTGTGGCTTCTTTGACAGGCATCCCTGTTGATAATGTTTCGATCTGGGAAGCTGATCGCCTCCTCAAAATGGAGGAGACGCTTCACACGAGGGTCATTGGACAATACAAAGTCGTCAAAGCCATTAGTCGGGCTATCTGCCAAGCCCGTCTTGGGCTAAAATCTCCCAACCAGCCCATCGCCAGCTTCTTCTTTTCTGGTCCTGGTGTCAGAAAATCAGAAGTAGCAAAAACACTTGCTGCCTATTACTTTGGATCTGGAGAAGCCATGATTCGATTTGACATGAGTGAGTTCATGGAGAGACACACTGTCTCAAAACTCATCAGACAACTAACCGAGGCCGTTCGCCACCGCCCTTACACTCTTGTACTTTTTGATGAGATTGAGATAGCTCATCCCGATGTCTTCAACATGATGCTTCAAATTTCAGAAGGTGGAAGGTTGACCGATGGCAAAGGCAGAACAGTTGACTTCAAGAACACAGTTCTGATAATGACATCAAATGTCGGAAGTAGTGTGATTCATAAAGAAGGGAGGCGTATACGTTTTGATCTGGATTACGACGAGAAAGATAGTTTTCGGATCAAAAGCTTAGAACAATACCTCACGCCCAAATTCTTTAATAGATTAGATGAGATGATTGTATTCCGACAACTGACGAAACTAGAAGTCAAGGAGATTGCCGACATTATGCTAAAAGAAGTCATTGGGAGACTGGAAGACAAGGGAATCAAAATGCAGGTGAATGAGAGATTTAGAGATAGGGTGGTTGAAGAAGGGTACGGTCCGAACTATGGAGCAAGACCGCTTAGAAGAGCTATTATGGGAGTATTGGAGGCAGTGGCGGAGCCACGGGGGGTGCGTGTGGGGGCAACCGCACCCCCCAACATTTTGCCAATATAATTTTTAATACTACTCTTAGGTAGTCTATATAGATATAGTTATATATATTATAATATATATGTGTGAAGATGTGAACCGTGGTAAAATTTAGATATAGTATAATATATACGTATGAAGACCAGCTATATCTATATAGCTAGTCTATATAGATATAGTTATATATATATATTTTTTATAATATAGTTATCTATTAGTCTAACCAAGATGCTTTTATCATATTTTGTCACATTGAAACTAAATAATCATATCAGAAGGATCATAAGCTGGTAAAATTTGTCATATATCCTTCATTAGTATGCAGTTTAATGGACTTCATTGTTATCGTTCAACAACGAAGAACTTACCCAATCAAGAGACTAACAACAACAAGTTGGCTGATGATACCACAAGGTTCACCACATATTTGGATAGAACAATAAAGTAAGTAGAAAATTTGAACTCGTGTCTACGGTAGCTTTTAGCAGATAAGGCAAGCTCTTACAAGTTTTGAATTGCTTGATCCAATGGATGCTTGGTTCTATCGACAAAACTTTGAATGTTTACCGATTCTCCTAGCAGTCGATCAGTTACTGATTTCAGTAAGTAGCAAGTTTTCATGTCGTATTGACATAGAGAAGTCTGAGGTCATAAATATACATATATATTACAATATATATAACTATATTTATTACTTCAATACACATGTAGTAATGAGACTTGTTGTTGAAAATCATAAACACATCAAGATCGTTCCATAAAATCAAAAACGTTTATATGAATGTTATTAGTGACCGCTCGACAGTCACGAAAGAAGAATCTTTCGTGCCGCCGGGTGGTCACCAACAATATCTCGTGACCGCCCGGCGGTCACGAAAGAATCTGCAACCGCCTAGCGGTCATGAATATTAATCGGCGACCGTCCGACGGTCACCGAAACTGACGACCGCCTGGCGGCGGTTATGGTGGAAAAAAAATATAGCGCAATCTCGCCCCCCCCCCCCCGTGTTTCGAATCCTGGCTCCGCCCCTGATTGGAGGATAGCATGGCCGAGAAGATGCTTGCAGGTGACATCAAAGAAGGTGATTCCGTTATCGTGGACGTCGATTCTGATGGCAACGTGGTGGTTATCCATGGTAGAATATGGCGCTTCTGATGAATCCATCCCTCACCCGGTTCTAGAGTAGAATTTCACTCCTGTTTATCTTTAAAAAACTGTGCACATTGGCTATAGGATAAATATTAACTCATTTTGATAAAAAAAAAAATCTCGTTGCATATTTAATGTATTTATCAATAGATATTGGATTATATTGTCGTCGAGTTTGTGACGTCATATTTTCAATTATAGCAATTAATCAAGCGAGTTATGTAAATTATATGCAAGAATGATAAGTAATCAAGAATGGTACAAATCACAAGCACAAATAGCTCATTGATTAAAAGATTTTCTCTATATTAAGAAATCCCTGCGATTCTAGGCGACAAAACTGAGGAGCGATTCAGGAACAACAATGGAGGTATCGGAGACTTTGTCTCCGGATGCCATGATCGAGAACAGCACGTTGCATGAACAATTTTCCACCGAGAAGAGGACTGAGGAAACCGGGGCGCAAAAAAGACCACGACAATCATATGAATTCAGTGCAATGAAGGCCATAACTGCGGCAGAGGGCGGAATCCATAACCTGGTAGGGAACCCTAGGCCATCTTACGCAAGCAAGATACGGCCTCCGGATGTGCGAATTGACGACTCGAAGAACGCAGCGGCCCGTGAAAAAATTAGGTTTAATCCCCCTACTGCAGAAAAACCCTACAAGACACTAGTCATAGATCAGGATATGCAAGATGTGTTAGAAGAGAACTGGCGAGGGACGATCCTGATTAAAGTACTTGGCAAGCCTTGGTTCTACCCGAATCTAGTGAACAAACTGCACAGCATGTGGAATCTAACAGAGAGTTGCGAATTGGTAGATCTTAAACACGACTGCTATTGTCTAAAAGGTATTTCCGACGCTCAACGCGAAAGAATTTTAACCCAAGGACCCTGGCAAATAGCTGGTAGTTTCCTCGCAATTAGGAAGTGGATGCCAAATTTTTGCGCCGAAAGCGACATGACGGATTGTGCGATAACTTGGGTTAGGGTGCTGGATCTCCCACTGGAATTATTCAGCGAACCAGTCATCCAATCCATCGCGAGCAGCATTGGAGACCCCATCAAAATCGATGGAAACACGTTCACGGCATCAAGGGGAAAATTTGCGAGGTTTTGCGTCCAAGTCTTGACCAAAGTCCCTCTCGAAAGAGCGTTCTATTTTAGAGATAAACTTTTTCAAATCCAGTACGAAAACTTACCATCTCTATGTTACACTTGTGGGAGAGTCGGACACTCCACAACCACCTGTCCTACGAAGGAAAATAAGGATAACTCGGCCGAGAATAATCCAATGAGGGAAGCGCGGGGTGCCGAGAATACGCAACACAACACCTCGAAGGATTGGTTGATAGAAAAGGGTAAAAAAGATGAGTATGGTGAGTGGATGCAAGTTACAAAGCCACGGAAAAATTGGTCCAAGAATATAAGTGGAAACATGAAGGTGACTACAAAAAAAGGAAACATAACAGCAAAAGGTCTACAGGTGACTCGGGAAGTCAGGGGAAATATTACCATTCTTCAAAAGGAAAAAGGCAACCAATTCCATATTGGTAAGGACACTAGGAAAGAGAATTCTCCTACCCACACAAGAATTCCTTCCTCCTTACAATCGGCCACCAGAAGAGATATCAGTAGAGGGAAACAGAAAGTCCTGAATGCGGTACAGAAAAACAGCGGAGTAACAAATAATCAATTCTCCATCCTTGCTGGTCTTAACTCCCTAGGGGATAACTCTACACAACCAACACATAAGGATACGGTAGGAGACGGTTTAGAGGCAGATGGCGCAAGAGGAAAATCTGGATTTGGGCTGGGAGAACGGAGCATTCGTAGTGAACTTTCAACCTGAGTTTTGGGCGATACACACAAGGTCGGAAAGGTTCCAAGGACCTTGCAAGATATCACGAATAGAGGAACGCACAGTCAATGTGATGGACTTTCCCCGGACGACATGGGAAGTAGATATCCTTACGGAAAGGATAGAACGGGAGGAGAATATACCGAACGTGTGGTAGAAATACAAACTGAGTACATGGGAGTCGACCCGACAAATTTATTTGGCATCGGAAATATTGAGTCAGTTGATACTGACATGGATGGGCCAGGAAGTTGCTGATCCCATTCACGAGTACCACCTAAATAATTCTCCAATGAAGGTTGTATCGTGGAATTGCCAAGGGGCGGGGAATAATGAATTCCTTGTGAATTTCAGAGATTTAGTGCTGTCTCACAAACCGGACGTTGTTTACCTTCTCGAGACACGGGTTACTGAAGAACGCGCATGGGAGATAGCACCGCGTTTAGGCTACTCGGATTTTTGTTTCGCGCCAACGGACGGAATGGACGGGGGCATATGGATGCTTTGGAACTCAGCCAATGTCGTGGTCGAAATCAAGGAGATTACGGAGCAGGTTATACATGCACGAGTAGGACCGAAATCCCAAGATATGTGGAGGATTTCTGGGATCTATGCCAAGCCGTATAACGAGGACAAGATTCGGCTTTTCGATAACCTTGAGGACTGGTCAAGCAAAAGTGATGAACCATGGCTACTCCAAGGGGATTTCAACGAAATCAGTCGGACTCACGAGAAGGTGGGGGGTGACAGGAACTCGACTAACAGATGTCTCGCGTTTCAGCAACGCATGGATTCATGGGGGGTATATGATTTAGGTTTCCAAGGTCCTAACTTTACTTGGACGAACAAAAGGGACGGGGAAGCGCTGATCCAAGAACGTCTTGACCGTGCGTTAGCAAACACGAGATGGATTGATACTTTCCCGAACCACGCGGTGTTTAATCTGCCACGGACTCACGGTGATCACCACCCAATCCTCACGTGCTGTGAGGGGGCGTCAAAACAGCGAACAACTCGCCCGTTTCGATTTGAAGCTATGTGGCTTAAGCATCCCGGGTGTGAAGCGACGATGAAGGCTGTTTGGGAGGAAAATCCGAGCTTATTGAACGCCATTGATAAAGTCCCGGAATCTATGAAAGCTTGGAATAACCTGCACTTTGGGAATATTTTTAAAAGGAAACGGACAGTGATAAAACGTCTTGAAGGCACACAAACGGCTCTATCAATTCGGCCGAACCCTTTCCTCATTAACTTGGAGCGTGAACTGATTCTAGAGTACAATGAAATTCTTCACCGCGAGGATATTTTTTGGCGTCAAAAATCTCGAGTTCAGTGGCTGGAAGAGGGAGACAAAAACACAAAATTCTTCCACAAGTCAACACTTGTTAGACGGGCAAGAAATCGGATCCTAACTCTTAATATTGATGGGATTCGCACGGACGACCAGCCCCTCCTTAAAGAACATGCAGTGCAGTTTTTCAAAAGTCTTTTCACGGGAACGGATGCAAGGACACCGAGTTTGGCGGTATCAAAGTATCAACAAAAACTGGATCGGGACACCGCTGATTTCGTGGGGAAAGAAGTATCTATGGAGGAATTAAAATCTACGGTGTGGGCGACACATCCGTTGAAAGCCCCCGGCCCGGATGGCATCCAGGCGAATGTTTACCAACAATTCTGGAGTTGGATCAGCCCATCGCTATTTGAGTTTGTGAACAACGCTTTCGTGGAACGGCGTTTTGACCCAAAAGTATGCGCAACCCTCCTTTGCTTAATCCCGAAAGTACCTCATCCAGAAGTAATCTCACAGTTCCGGCCTATATCATTATGCAACGTGAACTACAAATTCATCACCAAGTGTTTGACGATGAGGTTGAAGAATAGCATGCCTACGTTGATTGCACCGACCCAATCGAGTTTCATTAAAGGTCGGTGTACGCAAGACAACATCTTTGTTATTCAAGAAATTCTTCACTCCCTTAGAAAGAAAAAAAAGTATAAAGTGGGATGCATGTTCCTTAAGCTCGACCTCGAGAAAGCATACGACAAGATTAGTTGGAGTTTTTTAGAGGAAACTTTGTTCGCCTTCAACTTTCCGAATAACATAGTCGAGCTCATCATGTTTTGCGTCACCAATGCCTCAACGCGTATTCTTTGGAATGGTGAGCCTCTTGAGGAGTTTAAACATGGGTGTGGATTGAGGCAAGGAGACCCGCTATCTCCGTACCTTTTTGTCCTTTGTATTGAGAGGTTATCATATTTAATTCAAGAGGAGGTATCCGGGAAAAGGTGGGAGCCGATATCGACGTGTCGAGGGGGGCCAAAATTCTCACATCTCTTCTTCGCCGATGACTTGATCTTAATGGGGAAGGCAACGCTTAAGACGGCACATATTATGAAAGCAACGCTGGATAAATTTTGTAGGGCGTCGGGTTTGAGACTTAGTGCGGCAAAGTCAAAAATCTTTTTTGCAAATCCGGGAGAGGCGCGTTTGAAGGGGAAAATTTGTGAATGCTTGGGATTCTCTCAAACGGCTCGTTTGGGTAAATATTTAGGGGCCCAACTGATCCATGGGCGTATGAGAAGGGAGGACTTCAATGATATTACGGATGCGTTACTCAAACGTTTCTCTGGATGGGCGAGCAAAACATTATCACTAGCGGGGCGCGCAACCCTTATTCAATTGGTGTCGACGGCTATTCCGATTCACTTGATGCAATCTTGTTGGCTCCCCGGGAATGTTTGTGACCGTTTTGATAAGATGAATAGATCCTTTCTTTGGTCGAGTGATCCAAGCATTAATAAACTTCATCTCGTGGGATGGGGAAAAATCACGCGCGAGAAGAAGTTTGGGGGTTTGGGAATTCGGTCGGCGAGACATAATAACGAGGCGCTTCTTGCTAAAATATGTTGGAAAATTTTGGTGAACCAACCATGCATTTGGCTTGAGCTGGTTAAAGCTAAATATTTGAAAAATGGCAGCCTCGGGACTTATGTATGCAAACCGGGGGATAGCGCCACTTGGAAGGGAGTCGCGCGTTGCATGAACTTGATCAAACCTTTTTTGAGATGGAAGATTGGAGATGGTGCTAAGATTTCTTTTTGGACTGATAATTGGATGGGGGACTCAACATTGAGCGAGAAAATTCAAAACATTGAGGAGGAGGAGCGCGACTTGAAATTATCCGATGTCGTGGATGAAGCCGGGAATTGGTACGTGGATGATCTACGCACGGTAATACCACCAGCTCTAATGCAGAGGATTAAAGGGAGAAGAATATATCTAGGGGAAGGGGAAGACCGTGTGGTATGGAGTGAAACTGCAAACGGCATATTCTCATGCCAAAGTGCGTATCGTGCTATCACCCGTTTACCGCCTGAGATAGCGCACAGCTGTGGGAAATTTTCATGGATATGGCAGATCCCATGTAGTAACAAAATCCGCTTCTTTGTTTGGCTTGCGGCCCAGAATCGCCTCGCGACGAATCAATTACGAAAAATAAGGAAGCTTACCGAGTCGGCCTTGTGTGCTATCTGTGGAAGAACGGAGGAATCCGTTAGTCATTTATTGAGACATTGTTCCCCGGCGACGAAGATCTGGAGATACCTCCTTAAGGATCAAGCATGGATAAACTTTGAGAAGCTTGACGACGAGGTGTGGCTTAAGAAGAACCTGATGGATACCGAGTGTAAAAGCGCTATTCTGCCGAATATCCCATGGTGCGTTATTTTTGCGGCTGGAGTATGGATAATTTGGAAAGCTAGGAACTCGAAGATTTTCAAGAACAAGACTGAATCTACCTTCTCCTCGGTTTGCCGCATTAAGCAATTGAGCTTCGACTTGGCTGCGATTAAGTCTAAGATGTGCAAAACTCGCGTGGAGAAGTGGGTTAAACCGAGTAAGGGGTGGATGAAGTTGAACGTTGATGGGAGTGTTCGTTGTCATGAAAACTCTGGGGCTATCGGAGGTGTATTACGGGACGAGTTGGGAGCGTGGCAATGGGGATTTCACGAGACGGTGAGCAGCCCTACGGTTCTTGAGGGCGAATTGGAGGCCATAAGAAGGGGTCTCTCCTTAGCATGGGAGAAAAGGATTCCGAAGCTAGCAATTGAAACGGACTCCAAGGAAGCGTACGAGCTAATCAAAGGTGCGACCAACATGGATGAGAGTCTACAAGGAAAAATTGAGGAATGTCGTAGGCTGCTTCGCTTGCCATGGACAACGGAATTTCAATGGATCGGGAGATCCAGAAACACTTTGGCGGATGCACTTGCAAAACACAAAGGAAACATGGGTGGCGGTTTATGCTTTATGCCCACACCTCCCCCCGAACTTGTATCGTTTATTTCGAGTGATGTAGCCTAAGGGCATTTCTTTCCGTCTTTCTACCAAAAAAAAAAAAAAAATAGCTCATTGATTTATACATATGCTAGTGAAGAAAGAATGTCTAACGTTCACTTTAATTAAAAAAAGAGTAAATTAAATCTCTTTAAACCCCTAACATATAGTATATGTTTCTCACTTGGGATAAAAGCATCAAACCCCCATCCTATGATCTCTTTTTGACATTGCCCTTTTACCTTTTTTTGTGAGCACTTTATTTCCTCAACTACACTTACTTGTTCGAATTGGCCCTGGCGCTTTAACGGCCAAAATCACCCAGAATATTTTTTTTAGATGCTTTCACTGATCTATGTAGAATAATTAAAATATCAAATTGTTAAAAGTGGGTTTCGAACCCATGACCTCTTACCTAAGTTTGGAGGTTTATACAACTCGGCCATTATGATGTTGTTGAAATGTATTACTTTTTAATTATATATGCAGTTTAGTAAATGAATGTCAAGAGTAAAGTCACGTCATAAATATTTTAGTAAATTAATATTTGTCAAATATTTAAGTAAATTTTTTAGAATAATATTTTGGTAAATCAGTTTTTTGATAAATAAAAATGACAATATTCGTAAAATATTCGAGTAAATTAATATTTTATTAAATATATACTTAGGTAAATGAATATTTTTTAAAACATTTTGTAGTAAATCAATATCTTATTAAATAAATATTTTAGTGAATGAGATTTTTAACAAAATATTTTATTAAACCTATATTTTTGTAAATCATAATTTTCGTAAAATATTTTAATAAATCAATATTTTATTAAATAAATATTTTAGTAAATAAATGTATTAGTATGGAAATATATAATTAAAAGTAATACATTTTCAAACAAAATCATGATGGTCAAGTGGTGTAGAGGCCCAAACTCAAGTAAGATGGTGCAAGTTTGAATCCTAATTTTTACAATTTGAAATTTTAATTATTCTACATAGATTAGGGGGCATGTCGCACATAATTTTATAGGTTGGGGGTAAAACATACATGATTTTCAAGAAAAAATCATGGACAAAAATACCCTTTTTGGCGGCACGTAAAGGAAATATTCCGGGCGAATTTGGTCGCTAAAGCGCCATTAAAGTGTCAGGGATCAATTCGAACAAGTAAGGATAGTTGAGGAACTAAAATGCTCACAAAAAAAGGTAAAGGGGCAATGTCAAAAAGGGACCATAGGATGGGGGGCTTGATGCTTTTATCCCTTCTCACTTTGACCTTCAACGTTTCAGAATTATCATTGTACTTCTCAATGTATTGATCAGCCGTTCATTTTGGATACATGTGCACCTTGTTCGTGAAAAAATACACCATACGTTAGGGGATTAATGGGATTTACCCTAGAAAAAAGGATGAATATCGAACTTATAAACGTTACTAAAATAAAATCTCCAAAAGTCGTAATGGTTTTGGACAATCAATTAAAATAATAAATTAGAGTCAGGATATATATGTTAAAAGTTGTCAACCAATTCTCACAATAAGAAATTATTCGAACACCATTCACATCTTTTATTAGAAATTAACATGAATCAAATCTCTCAAACAACACACGACATGCAATATATTCGACAACATTAAGATCATCAAAATAACACATAATGTCATCACAAACCATCCTTAAACAGAACATGAACAATTGGAAGCACACAAACAAACTGGAGCAAAGCAGAATTGACGAGCATCACTGATTTGCTGCTGCTATCGCGCTGAATCTGCGCGAAGTTGATGGACCGAATGTCTCCAACTGCTTGAAGAATGATCTCAATGACATTTCCAACAATTGCCGTAATGATGTTCAAGCAATCTCCTTCTATAATCACCTGTTCCCAGGGGCGGAGCCAGGATTCGAAACACGGGGGGGGGGGGCGAGATTGCGCTATATTTTTTTTCCACCATAACCGCCGCCAGGCGGTCGTCAGTTTCGGTGACCGTCGGACGGTCGCCGATTAATATTCATGACCGCTAGGCGGTTGCAGATTCTTTCGTGACCGCCGGGCGGTCACGAGATATTGTTGGTGACCACCCGGCGGCACGAAAGATTCTTCTTTCGTGACTGTCGAGCGGTCACTAATAACATTCATATAAACGTTTTTGATTTTATGGAACGATCTTGATGTGTTTATGATTTTCAACAACAAGTCTCATTACTACATGTGTATTGAAGTAATAAATATAGTTATATATATTGTAATATATATGTATATTTATGACCTCAGACTTCTCTATGTCAATACGACATGAAAACTTGCTACTTACTGAAATCAGTAACTGATCGACTGCTAGGAGAATCGGTAAACATTCAAAGTTTTGTCGATAGAACCAAGCATCCATTGGATCAAGCAATTCAAAACTTGTAAGAGCTTGCCTTATCTGCTAAAAGCTACCGTAGACACGAGTTCAAATTTTCTACTTACTTTATTGTTCTATCCAAATATGTGGTGAACCTTGTGGTATCATCAGCCAACTTGTTGTTGTTAGTCTCTTGATTGGGTAAGTTCTTCGTTGTTGAACGATAACAATGAAGTCCATTAAACTGCATACTAATGAAGGATATATGACAAATTTTACCAGCTTATGATCCTTCTGATATGATTATTTAGTTTCAATGTGACAAAATATGATAAAAGCATCTTGGTTAGACTAATAGATAACTATATTATAAAAAATATATATATATAACTATATCTATATAGACTAGCTATATAGATATAGCTGGTCTTCATACGTATATATTATACTATATCTAAATTTTACCACGGTTCACATCTTCACACATATATATTATAATATATATAACTATATCTATATAGACTACCTAAGAGTAGTATTAAAAATTATATTGGCAAAATGTTGGGGGGTGCGGTTGCCCCCACACGCACCCCCCGTGGCTCCGCCACTGCCTGTTCCCGAAATCGCTTTTTTTGCTGCTAACGCTTCAAGAACTTCGAGGATGCTGGTTTCCTTTAATTCGCATTTTCTTCCAAGCTACCCCACGTCCTATACATTCGAAAGGGAGAGCACCCAGGTCACATTCCGACTATTTAATTTCCTGAATTCTCGCTCCATCAAAGTTGATCTTCATGCTTCTCTTCGAAAGAGATTGCCAACCCTCAATGGCCTCTGCATTGCCTCCAGGTAGTCACTGTGAAACAGAGTTGCCATCGTACAAACATCACGCGGGTATTCTTATTTGCGCATTTATTCCTTTTATTAGAGAGCTTAACAAACAAATACGCGTTAAATCTCCCAGCCTCAATTATATCCAGCTTATAAACAAGGTTTAGAACCCACAATCTCAACTTAGCTTATTGGTATCTTTGCTCAGTAGATAGTAAGGAATGTTTGAGGGAGCCCATGTTTATTTGCCTCGCAAAATGACGTCTAAATAAAACGTGAAATTTACCTTCCAGTCACACGCTTGCCATATGAACATTACAACCTTGTTCGGCACCTTAAGATCCCACACTAAGTTCCAGTTCAAGTTCATATGGTAGCTTAGCTACTTTCAACCCTGTTCCAATTACCATAAGACCAAACTTCATAATATGCCGATACACACTGGTTCATCTTGAAATGCCAAATAAACCTATATTTGGGAACAGCCGGATAACTCTTGGATCCGCGATGCCTAGTGGCTTGTATATGTACTTCTGTACCTTGGTCAGTTCTAGGACTGCGGGTGCTTTTACTAAAATCACTTGCTATAACCAAAAGAGAAAAAATAAAAAAATATTTGTACAAATTTATTATAATTTTTCATTAAAACTTTCAAAAAACTATTAACTCTAAATTGATAGTTTTGTTAGTTCACCGGCAAATTAAAAAAATAGAACTCTTTATAATAGTTAAAACACTCGAAATCAAAGACAAATTTAATGAAGAGAAACAGAGAAAAACACCAATTAATTAATTTGGACAAGAGGAATGTGTTGAATCTTGTGCCAATCTTCTTCCTTTCCATTCCTTTCTCGCACCGTCTCTCTAATTCTGGGCACCTCCAGATATGTAGATCTTGAATACTCTTCATTTCTTGTATACAGTCAGGAAGCGATACAAGCTTTCGCAATTGTGAATAGACAGCGAATTGAGATGAGTAAATTCAGCAAACCAGTCAGGGAGTGAAGCCAGTTGAGTGAGTCCCAATAGAATTAGAGATTCAAGCAAGGGAAGAAATCGTAACACTTCTGGCAGCCGTCTCATCTTTAAGTTTCCAAAGGGTGATGGATGTGAGGTTGCCGAGGTACTTAATACCATCCGGTAACTCTATAAATTCTGGACAATAGTCTTTACTTATTGAGTCCTCAATCATGTCATTTAAACAATTATGACTACAATATGAGTGTAGCCTAAGTTATGACTACATGTAGTCCACATTTTGTCATTTCCCTAAGCTCTATATGAGTGTAGCCTAAGTTAAAATGCCACTCCGCCTATTGACTTACTGAGCCAGACTTTTTTCGGCAATTTGAAATTGAAAATGAAAGAATGAGTGCACTTGATCTTATACTTAGGGATATTTGACATGTTACTGCAAATTGTCAAACTAATGTTATCATAACTTTTGGGTGTTAGTGATAAATAAGTAAAAGAACCACAAAGAGTGCTTCAATTCCCTTACATTATCCGAAAAAATGGCCTCACTTCACCACATAAAACAAACTTTAGAATTATTACACCAATCAATGAAGGAATAACAAAACTTGGCTCATTAGTCTTGATCCAAATCAACGATCTAACTTTAAGCAACTCCAAAGTATTATGAATACTTTGTTCGTCTTCTTGAAAAATCGCTTTGTTTCTCGCGGGCCAAATAGACCAAACAATAATACACCACAAATTTCCACAAGAAGTTTACTGTTCGGAAACGGCATGAGGTTCATGAAGCGATGGATATGGCCCGTGAGACTGTGATAAATCGCCTCCATGATATCAAACCCATATATTATTCTTTAACAAAATCTCTAATATGAGTTTTGTAATTCTAAAAGAGCGAAATTGTTGTTTAATCGTCAATTAAGCATATTCTAAATTGCAATTCATATTCTAGATGCCAGTTTATGGTTTCTGAACTACACAATATTTTTTCTCTTCACTATTAAGTTTAATTTGTATTTTAAATTGTACATCATGATTTGAGTTCAACTTGAGCACTGCAATAGGGAAGAGCGATTAACACCTGCCATATTTCTGCATCACTATTCACTAATATCATGACGTACCACATACAAATGGAGAAAGAGCGCTTACACATAAATCCCATTAAATATTGTTAATGTACATATAAATTATATGTAATTATTACAAATATGTCCTGGAACACACAAAGCCAATTGAAGAAATAGACTACAGCTTCTTATTACAGCGAAATGAAGAGCCATCCACTTATGAATATGAGCCACGCCAATCCCGGATGTAATATTATGACCTAAAGTTAATTATCAAAAAAAAAAAAATATTATGACCTAAAGCATTAAGCGAGTTTAATTTTAAAATTTAGGATGAAATAATATCATATACAGTGAAGCGAATTCAAGAACGAGAACATATTTAAGGCAGAGGTTAGAGTCAGACAGTGACCAGTTGGAATACATATAATATATATATATATATATATATATATATATATATATATATATATATATATATATTGAACGAGGAAGAACAATGCATACCTGGGTGAAGCATATGACGATTATATTAATGGAACCCGTTTAATCAGAAAAGTTATCATCAATTTCCTGAATTTGAATATGAGGAATATGTTTAATCTTGTGCCAGTCCTCCCCCCTTCCTTTCTCACATCGCTTCTCTAGTTCTGGGCACTTTGCGATTCTTAAATGTTGAATACTCCGCATTTCCTGTACAACATCTGGAAGTAATACAAGCTTTTTGCAGTCCTCAATTTGCAGCCTACTGAGATGAGTCAATTCAGCCAACCAGTCGGGTAGTGATGCCAGTTGAGTGAGTTTGTTTAGAAATAGAGATTCAAGTGAAGGAAGAAATCGTAAGGCTTCTGGTAGGCATATCATCTTGGGAAGATCACAAAGGTACACGTATGTGAGGTTGTGGAGGTACTTAGTACCATCTGGTAACTCCATAAATTCTCGACACTGAATTATGGCTAGAGTTTGTAGAGCAGTGAGGTTTGGCATCCACATCTCAGGCAAACACCTCATTGTCTCATTCCACCATATTGATACTCGTGTAACAGATTTTAACATTCCCAATAATTCCTCTGGCAAACACAAGTCATGTCTTCCTCGTATGTCCAAATCCTCGAGCTTAGTGAGGTTTTTAAATCCCTCAGCAAGAACAAATGTCATCGGCCCATCAGTTTCCGCATCAGTATAAATCTGAATATCAGTAAGATTTTTCAACATCGGAATTGATGTCAAAATCAATCTGTCTCTAGTACGGAACAACAATTTTTGAACCGAAGGAAGCTCTTGCAAAACCAGTGAAGGGCAGCCTGCAATGTCAAGTTCCTTGAGATTCGGAAACATCTGGACTTGTCTCATTTCTTCCTTCCGCAAACCCTTAAGATTGAGGAGGTCATGCAACCTCAGTGTTTCTAGCGATGGGAATTTTGGCTTCAAAGGATTAGCAGCACTTGCACCTTCATCCTCAATAATGTACTCCACTGCAAGATTAGATAAGCGTAGTTCTTGAAGATGAGGAAGCTCTCCCAGAACCTCTGGAAGACATAATATATTAGGACATTTGCATATCCTTATTCCAACTATGTTTTCTACAGTTGAATTCTCCATCCAAAAAGGGAACTTCTTACCTCTGAACCCAATTATTGCTAGCTCCTCCAGATTCGGGTGAGGCTCAAGGGCTTCCAGTATATTATCATCCTCATTTTCTACTAAAGAAATGTCCGCATCCCATTGTAGGCTTAAACGGCGAAGGTTGGGTTTTCCAGCAAGATTTGCTTTCTTTGCATCTACATGACTTTTCACCCTCTCCAGGTGCATAATATATAACAAGTCTCCAAGATCCAGATACTGCAACTCTTCAAGTTGATTACCTTTCCCATGACCCACTATAAACATTGACCATGTTTTCAGAAAATTCAGTTGACCTATATTTGGTGGTATCTCACTCAATGAGTTACAACCTTCCAATATAACATGACGGAGATTATGCATGTCACTCATGTTCTTAGGCAACCGCACAAGCTTCAAGCAAAATTTCAAATTCAAAATCTTTAAATTCCAAAGAGAACATATAGCCTTTGGAAGTGTTTTAACATGGGTCCATGAGAGATCTAAATGTCGAAGATGTCTCAAATGAATTATTATGGAAGGCAAATCCTCTCTTGTCATACTTGCATCCAAGCTTCTCAAACGGCTAAATTTCTTTATGATGGAAGACAAATTTGTATCGGTAAGAGAACGTATAGGAAATGCCATTAAACGTTTTCTCAAATTTACCTGGCGGATCTTGTTATTATGTGCACTTCTTGTATGGGTCTCGTGTTGTGCTCCATGAACTTTGTTATCCAAGATAGATTGGGCTAGATCATGAACAAGATCATGCATTCTGAATGTTACTCCGAAAGAAGAGTATTTAACATCTTGGAAAAAGGATCTCAAAACTAGTTCATTCCATATTTCATCACCGACATCTTCCTCTTCTTTTAGTTGGTTTGACAAAATATAGCCATGAGAAATCCACATGTGAATCAAATCTTTTTTGTACATGTGAGCATCCTTGGGATATACGGCACAATACACGAAACACTGCCTCAAAGTTAAAGGAAGATGATGATAGCTCAATTTCAAGGCAGGTAAGATAGAAGTTTCTTCTTGTGGTAAATCCCAAATTTCGCTTTCTTTTACATGAACCCACTCCCTCTCATCTCTCTTAAACCGTAAAAGGCTTCCAAGAGTCTTAGCAGCCAAAGGAACACCAACACACTTCTCCATTATTTGCTTTCCAATGACTTCAAGATTAGTGGGTAGCTTGTCCTCTTGCCCAAGTGCACGTTGCTTCAACAATTTCCAACAATCCTCACTTGGCAATCCTGCCAAGTAATGGGCGGGACGGGTTAGCATGATCTCAGCCACCTTTTTAAGCCGTGTGGTGAGCATAATTGATGCACCTGTCGAGCCGCATGCTAAGATATTTTTTAACGCATACCATTTCTCTTGATCTTCATTCCAAACGTCGTCAAACACTATCAGGTATCTTTTTTGGTCCAGCAGTTTCCTAAGACGGTGGATCAAAGTATCCAAATACACCAAGTGTGAAACATTTTCACTATGAGTTGCTGCAGATTCGATCATTGCCTTAACCAAGGTCTTCAAATCAAAGTTGTCAGAGATACATACCCAAAGTTTGGTATCAAAATGCTTAGTTACTCGAGTATCATTGAAGACTAGTTGTGCTAATGTAGTCTTACCAAGGCCTCCAATACCAATTATCGGAAGCACCGAGAGTTGTTGACAATCTTTGACTTGATTCACCAATATGTCGACAATCTTCTCTTTCTCTTCCTCTCTACCATAAACATGATCAAGCTCATTCGGAAGAGAACTTGTTTCGCGTGGGAAAGCAACTTTGCTTTGCTTCGCTATCTCTATTGGCATCTCACGCAAGTGAAACTGAGCGCGCTCTTGAGCAACAACATCCAATTTGTTTGCTACTTGTTTCATCCTTCTTCCGATTTTGCGTTGGTAGAGGATATTCTTCAAGTTGTAGCGGTGTGATTTACTACATTTTTGGCGTAATCTATTGACTTCGGTGGAACACTCGTCCAAGATGTCGTCGATCTCATAGGTAAGATTCTGGAGCTTGGATAACCAATCTCTTATGGGCTTGCTTTCCTCCTGTCTTAGCTCAGCATCTTCTAGCACTGCTTGGATCGCAGTCAGCGTGCTTGCGAGTTTCTCCATTTCATCATCGACGCCCATAATTGTTCCGATCTCATTTTTTATCAAGGAACTCAAGTTATCCAACAATAATTGTAGAAAAGCCTCTGCCATGCTGTGAATATTATTTTAGGATTGATTGATAGGTAGTAGTAATATTTGAGGATGAATATAGTTTAAGGGAAACTTTGAAAAATATGTGAAAAAAAAAAAGTCCTGGCAGTAAGTAAATAAAAATATTATTATGCTTCTCAAACTATAGGGATCTGCGGCTAAATTCAAACCACAAATTTCAGAATGGGTTCCAGCTTTTAGACAATGGCCAATAATTGTACTGTATGTTTCTATGCAATAATAATGCCACCAATCCAGTACTTGATGTAACGCATAACCATTCCGATTTCCGACAATAGTTCAATTCTTTTCTTCTTTTTTTGAGGAAACATCATGAAAAGGTAACTGAGTCGTACAGATATTCCAAGCAAATGGATCCTGCTGACAACATTGAAAACCACAGCTGAAAGTTGAAACGCCTAAATTTAGCTGATGCAAAATAAACGTGTGTGGCTATTTGCATATGTACCCTTTCACTTCCTTGGAGTTTAGTTTTTACGCCTTTTTGTTTTCGGTCAGTTGCCGCCGCGAAAGTAATAAAGGCCTGTAGAAGCCAAACCCCTGGTTTAATTCGGGCAAAATATTCCACCATTGCGTGTTTAATTTATTTCTCAATACACTACAAGAATGTTTCATATTAGCTTGGTGGCTAAGCTATCGACAATTCGCTAGCTAAAATTTAACAACGACGAAATCGCTTACATGTCCGATAATCCGTAGCAAAAGAATAGCAGGTGAATTAGCTAGCGAAAGCTGACTTGGAAAAATATTTGATTAAAATATTCGCTAGCTAAAGTGAATATGACATTTACGCGCCACATCAACAGCCACCTACATCCAAGCAAGCTGATTTTCCTCCTTAAAAAATGACTATTTAAAAGAAAAAATATAGAAAAGTGGTAAAAAATAAAAATAAACACCCTAATAATTAAAATTGTTTCATTAAGTTTCTTTATTAGAAAAGAGAAAAAAATGACCCCATTAAATTAAGAAAGTAAAATTTCATTAGTGACAACTAATTAAAGTGTTTAATTAATTAAAATTGACTAAATAAATTATCTAATTAAAATTTACTTAGCATATATTAAAAATCGGTAAGAATTTTTGCCCCTAATAAATATAGTGAAGTGACAATCTCATATTAGAAATGGACTAATTATATTTGAGTAATTAAAATAACTTAAGTAAAATTGATATTAAACAAATAAGAAATAGTAAATTCCACGTATTGAGTGGAAATCGGTTATTCGCTAGCTAACTCCGCATCAGCAAAGTCAGCGAGCGCTTATTCTATGGCTGGAGTGTATTAATTTTATTTGTTTTTAAATTTTATGTGTTCAAGATAACTCAAACATAACTAGATTAGCAGAAGCAGCAAACCTCAAACAGAGCATGTAGCATTATGAACAAAAAAAAGCCTTGAAAAACCTGATGTTTATCAACTTCTAAACCAAAAAAGAGCTGAAAAGGCTGCTAATTCCTGTTCAACTATAGCCAATCGACATTCGACCACATCACGTGCCAAACCAACGACAAGTCGATTCCACAAAATCCACAACAATATAACAATAAAACGTCCAAAATAAGACCATTTCAACAACACAAATCTTCCCAACCACTTCACAAAATATATAACAATAACAAATTCAAAATAACACCATATTCCAGCCACTTCATAACACCAATTAATACCAAAGATCCAATATTCAGACCAGACAGCACCAAGTTAATATCAATTCAAAACAACAACTGGTTAATGAGTACATAATTCAAAACAACCCATAGTTAATGGCTATAAAAGGACTAAAAGTTTACTAAACAAAATGATAGCCTTCGTAACTAAGGTGGATAAGAAAGCTCAGTGAAATGCCGTGGTTTCAAAATCAAACCAATTCATATCATCGGTCTGTAAAGCATATTGGGACCCTCCAACGGCCCCTGAACCACCAATGCCCCCGAACAATCAACGCCCCCCTGAACTAGTAGGGCCATGTGACCCACATGTACCTTCAGAATCACCAACACCCCCTGCCACATCACCAATGTCCCCTTCCTCGGGATAACGCTCAGGCAGCTCCATATTCAACGTCTTATAGATCTCTCTTATATCAGCTTTTTGGTGCTCCTCCAGTTCCTTAATTGTTTTGCATGAGCGGCGATTTGCGCCTCTTGTGCAGCATTTTGCAATTGAAGTTCCACAATATACGCTGCCGCATTTTGAACGGCCTCCTTCGATCCCCCTTGTTAATGTACCTTGGATATTTCCTAACTCCTTCAAATCCAACAAGCTCTGGATCCCCACATGTTGAAAACCCGGGAACATAGCCCTTCTTTCCTCCTCACGAAGCCTTTAGCCATTGCTCCATATTTATCGGTGCCCACTGAGTTGGGTCATGTCCGATTTCTTCGACGCACAACCTCAAGTAATCCAGCTAACAACAAACAACGATGAATATGATTTAGTTAAATGGTATAAGAATGGAAACAGAAGCTTATTGACACTTAGAAATTCCATAATACATTAATTCATCCCACAAAGAGTCCTGAAAATAAACTCACGTATACTTTGCGAGCCCAAGCTGATGTCCACTTCTAACCTTTATCCGGCTGCACCTTGCAATGAGTCTTCAGCCAAACCGTGGGCTGTGGCACTAGGTCTACGTTCCATTCAAAGTGTTTTTCAGCCTATCCAAACACAATTCAATTAGTTTCTGTTTCAAATAAAAGTAGTAGACAAATATAAAATACTAATAAACAGATATTTGATAAAACAAAAAGCTCGTATAAATCGATCTTATCAGAATTCTGGGATTGAGATAATACACAGAATAAAGTATGAGTAATAATAAACGAACTTACCAATCTCTCCCTATAGATTCCCTGACCTATAGACCCTCCAATGTAATTGGAACCTTTCGTATATGTCGGTTCTCTCAGGCCTTCCTAGACCTTAATATGGTCGCGAGGTCTCTTCAATGCACAATAGCATTTTTCATATGCGCCACAGTCATCTAACGCTTTATATTCTTAAGCTTTTGCATGTTAGTCTTGTATATAATCCAATCTTGTTGAAACATCTTTTAATAAAAACATAGTCGTCCTTGTCCCACTAGTAGTGTTGCTGCCAATATTTATAAAAAGAAACAATTAGCATATCATATGGCAGGCAAACACATACATCTTAAATAAAATTACAAATTATAGAACTCCACTGCCTACACTACAAGATTTGGCAGTCAACCGTGACCGTCACCCCGCAACCGCCGGGCGGTCGCCAGCATCGACGATCGCCAGACGATCGAGGGTGGTGGTCGCCAGGTGGTCGCGGATTCCACAGGCAGGAGAACTTCCCGCCTGCTGTCCGCCAGCGCCGCATCCGTGACCGCCCAGCGGTAAAGGATGGCAGGGAGCATCCGCAACCGCCCAGCGGTTGCGGATGCCACATGCGGGAGAACTTCATTATTACATGTGAATTGAACAACAAATCTCATTATTACATGTGAACGATTTTGTATGTAACTAACAATTTAACAACGAATCTCATTATTACATGTGAATTAAAGTAATAAATTAGTACAACATTAGTAATTAACTTATCAAAATAATAGATTAGATGTGGTTAGGCGAGTTATGAACGAATAACCTATTTTATGTTCTACAACTAATCATCATATATATACCAAGTTGTTTCAGTTGTTATATGATATTTTGTGATAAAACCTTATAATTTACTTCGTAGTGACTTTTTATCAATTTAACAAACAACGCACCTTAAACAATCAAACAAAAATAGAAAAAATATTGAATGAGGGTTATTCGTGACCGCCCATCGGTCACGAATAAGGGTCTTTCGTGACCGTTCGACGATCACGAAAGAGGGGTCTTTTGTGACCGCCGCGCGGTCACTAATAATATTCATAAAAAATAATTTAATTTTATGGAGCGATCTTGATGTGTTTATAATTTTTAACAATAAATCTCATTCCTACATGTGAATTAAAGTAATAAATTAGTACAACATTAATAATTAATATATTAAAATAGTAGATTAGATGTGATTAGTCCAGTTATGAACAAATAACCCAATTTATGTTATACAACTAATCATCATATATATACCAAGTTGTTTTAGATGTTATATAGGATTTTGTGATAAAACCTTATAATTTACTTAGTAGTAACTATTTTGTCAATTTAACAAACATCGCACCTTAAATAAACAAACGAAAATCAAGAAATGTTGAACGAGGGTTATTCGTGACTGCCCAGTGGTCACGAATAATGGTCTTTCGTGACCGCTGGGCGATCGCAGAATTTTTCGTGACCGTCGGGTGATCACTAATAATATTCATAAAAAAAAATTATGGAGCGATCTTGATGTGTTTATGATTTTTAACAATTAATCGCATTACTACATGTGAATTAAAGTAATAAATTAGTACATCACTAGTAATTAACATATTAAAATAGTAGATTAGATGTGATTAGTCGAGTTATGAACGAATAACCTATTTTATGTTCTACAACTAATTATCATATATATACCAAGTTATTTTAGATGTTATATGTGATTTTGTGATAAAACCTTATAATTTACTTAGTTGTAACTATTTTATCAATTTAACAAATTATATTAAACAACGCACCTTAAATAAACAAACAAAAATTAAGAAAATGTTGAATTAGGGTTATTCGTGACCGCCCAGCAGTCACGAATAATGGTCTTTCGTGAACGTTGGGTGGTCGCGGAGGAATCTTTCGTGACCGCTCGGCGGTCCCGAAAGAGGGATCTTTCGTGATCGCCGGACGGTCACTGATAATATACATAAAAAAAAGTTAATTTTATGGAGCAATCTTGATGTGTTTATGATTTTTAACAATAAATCTCATTACTGCATGCGAATTAAAGTAATAAATTAGTACAACACTTGTAATTAACATATTAAAATAGTATGTGATTAGTCGAGTTATGAACGAATAACCTATTTTATGTTGTACAACTAATCATCATTTATATACCAAGTTATTTTAGATGTTATATGCGATTTTGTGATAAAACCTTATAATTAACTTAGTCGTAACTATTTTATCAATTTAACAAATAATGCACCTTGAATAAACAAACGAAAATAAAAAAATGTTGAATGAGAATTATTCGTGACTGCCCAACGGTCACGAATAAGGGTCGTTTCAGCGGTCACAAAATAGGGGTCGAGCGGTCATTAATAATATTCATAAAAAATAAAATTATAACCCTCATTACTACATGTGAATTAAAATAATAAATTAGTAGAAAATTAATAATTAACATATTAAAATATTAGATTAGATGTGATTAGTCGACTTATGAATGAATAACCTATTTTATGTTCTACAACTAATCATCATATATATACCAAGTTGTTTTAGATGTTTTATGAGATTTTGTGAATAAACCTTAGAATTTACTTAGTAGTAACTATTTTATCAATTTAACAAACATCGCACCTTAAATGAACAAACGAAAATCAAAATATTTTGAATGAGGGTTAATCGTGACCGCCCAACTGTCACGAATAAGGGTCTTTCGTGACCGTTGGGCGGTCTCGAAACAGGTTCGTGACTGTTGGGTGGTCGCGGAATCTTTCGTGACCACCGGGCGGTCACTAATAATATTCATATATAAAAACAAATTAATTTTATGGAGCGATCTTGATGTGTTTATAATTTTTAACAATAAATCTCATTACTACGTGTGAATTAAAGTAATAAATTAGTACAACATTAGTAATTAACATATTAAAATAGTAGATTAGACGTGATTAGTCGAATTATGAACGGATAACCTATTTTATGTTCTACAACTAATCATCATATATGTACTAAGTTGTTGTTGACACTTAAATTTTGTGTCTAATTAAATTAAGTGGTGATAATTCTTATGATTCAAGAAATACAAAATATATTTTATTTAATCTTAATATTTTGAGGGATTAAAATAAATATATTAATTAAATCTTAAGACAAGGAAATAATTGCTCATCAAATCTCAAGACATGGAAAGTCTTCTCCTCCAAGTCTCAATCTTCAAGAGATGGAAAGAATTCTCCACCAAATCTCAACACAAGGAAAGAATTCCCCACCAAGTCTCAATATTCAAGAGATGGAAAGAATATTATTTTATATAAATTCTTCCATATCAAAAAATTGTAGACGCGATCTCAACCGTTCATCCCATCAAGAGATTCTAATTGAGATTCACTCCACAACTATAAATAGAGGTGGTCTTGAAGAAAAAAACACACACAAATATTCACAAGTTGAAGAGGGAAAAGCTCCAAGTTTTTGGCTCCACCAAGTTCATCAATCTTAAAGGTGTTCTTCGCGGGATTCAAGGCGTTCTTCGCGAAAACCTCCATTTGATCCGGCGTCAAGCTCCAAGTCCATCAAATAACCGTTTTTGAAGATCGCACTTCTGCCGAGGAAGATCGAGCTTCAACAAATTCAACAAATTCAAGTCAAGTTCATATCGTTCTCCGACAATCTTCAAGCAAGAAAGTCTGTTTGATTCGAGAAAAAGCTGCAAGGCCCATTGAAGATCAAGTCTCTTTCAAAGAAGATCAAAGTCCACATATCCGAAGAACTGAAGACGAAGATCATATCGTTCTTCAACAATCTTCAAACCAAATTCAAAGTCAAAAGTCCGTTCGATCCGAGATCAAGCTGCCAAGCTCTCGCATCAACGTTTATCAAGCATCCAAGTATTTTGAAGATCAAGATTCTTCTAAAGAAGATTGACGTTCAACAAGTTCAACAAGTCAAGACGAAGATCAAATTGTTCGTCGCGAAGATCAAGTCAAATTGTTAATTCAAGATCAAGCTCAAAGACCTTGGATTAACGTTCAACTTAAATCACGTGGAAGCGATCAAAGTCAATTCCGCCGTCA
The DNA here is from genome assembly GCA_948329865.1 of Linaria vulgaris. Classification (NCBI taxonomy): domain Eukaryota; kingdom Viridiplantae; phylum Streptophyta; class Magnoliopsida; order Lamiales; family Plantaginaceae; genus Linaria; species Linaria vulgaris. The sequence continues at coordinate 146,085,580 of OX415249.1, read as the reverse complement.
AGTCAACCAAGTTTCATGATTAGAAAAGAATCAGAGGATTACTAGAGATTGTAACCCCATATTCATTTGAATAAATAAAAATTATTTGTACTTAATTTTTCTTGTCTTTTATTTTAAAGACTTAGAATTTTAACGCTACAAATTTTGGCACGCCCAGTGGGACTATCTCTACCTCTCATCTCTTTTCTAGCAAGTCTACAAGTTTGAAGTCACAAGAAGTCAACGTTGCTCAACAATGGACAAGTCAATGGGGGCAACAAGCGGAGGCTCTTCTCAATCGATGATGAAAGCTACACTCTCATCGGGGGCAAGACACGAAGCTAAGGAAAAGAGTCAAGCATCTTCAATGGAGGAGCGAGTTGCTGCGCTGGCGAGAGCTATTGAGAGCTTCACAATACAAGTGCATAGACGTGAAGAGCGCTTGAATTGTCTTCTCCAAAAGCTAGAGATCCAAGAAGGAAATCACAACATTGAAGAATTCATTGACAAAGTCAAAGTTCAAGGATGCATCAAACCTTCAAGCGACGTAATCGAAGTTGCAACTCATCCCAACGAACAAGAAGATGTAAAAAGTGACGGTCAAGGCATGACATATGTAAAGGCTATTCATGGAGTTGAAGCTCAAGAATTCGATGGAGTCCAAGTCACTTCTCTTTTCCAAAAGTCAAATTTCTCAAGGAAGGAAGAGCAAGGCATCATGGCGCACACAAAGCCTTCTGAAGAAATCATTCAAGATGCGGAAGTTGGAGAATACTCTAAGTCCTCAAGCCATCAAATTCAAGTTTCCTCACAAGGCCTTGTCTCTGCCAATCAATTGAAGAAGTTCATCAAGGAAGTTGCAAAGGAGCATGTAGCCCAACACAAGACTTTCAAACCTTACATAAAGCCTTATACTCAAAGGATAGAGAAATTGCAAATGCCTCAAAGTTATCAACCTCCAAAGTTTCAAAGATTCGATGGAAAAGGAGACCCAAGACAACATGTTGCTCACTTTGTCGAAACGTGCAGTAGCGCCGGAACTGATGGAGATCTTCTAGTCAAGCAATTTGTTCGATCCTTAGAAGACGTCGCTTTTGATTGGTATATTAATCTTGAGCCAAACTCCATTGACAACTGGAAAGATCTACAAAGTGCATTCTTCAATCGCTTTTATAGCACTCGACGCACTGTAAGCATGATAGAGCTTGCGAATTCACGTCAACAAGAAGATGAGCCAGTGATTGAGTACATCAATAGGTGGAGAAATCTATCCTTAAGTTGCAAAGAGAAATTGTCTGAAACTTCAGCCATGGAGATTTGCATTCAAGGGATGAATTGGAGTATCTCTTACATACTTCAAGGAATCAAACCAAGAAACTTTGAAGAGTTGGCGACGCGAGCGCATGACATAGAGACAAGTGTAAACTCTATCAAAGATGAAAACTCAACTCATGGCCTTGATATTGAAAGCGATGATACAGATGACGACGATGACAATGAAGAGGGCGCGCCGTCAAGTTTTGATCCAACCAATACGCTCCTTGATACGAGCCTAAACTATCTTAAGTCTTCAAATTAAGTGCCAAATATACACTCCTTGATAAGAGTATAAACTATCAACATTCTCCTTAACACGAGTATAAACTGTTTGCATATTTGAACTCAAAGCAAATTCTTGAAGTCCAAGTTTTCAAAGCAAAAAGGACGAAGTCTTAAAGTCTTCAAAACAAATGTTCAAGCCTCCTAGACACGAGCCAAAAGGTCTACAAATCCTTCAAGTCTTCAAAACAAATGTGCAAGTCTCCTAGACACGAGCCAAAAGGTCTACAAATCCTTCAAATTTTCAAGTCTCCTAGACACGAGCCAAAAGGTCTACAAATCCTTAAAATTTCCAAGTCTCCTAGACACGAGCCAAAAGGCCTACAAATTCTTCAAGTCAAAGTCTCCTAGATATGAGATAAAACTGTCTAGAAATGTCCAAATCAAATGCTCCATGGCACACGAGCTTAAACTGCACGTTACTCCTGGCCCGCATGAGTAGAAACTGTGTACGCCACCCCCTTTAAATCAATCTTGATTTCTTTTGAACTACGTCATGACTTGATTCCTTCATTGGATACGTAGGCAGCTAGAAGTTCATTTTTAGCCCAGTCATATCCCAAAAAAAAAAAAATGCTCATGCAACATTCAAGTTGATGGATCCAATGATGAAGCTCACAAATGTTCTAACCTCAAGAAGTGGATTTATGGTGGTTGAAATTGAAGCACGAGAACAAGAAGAAGAAACATGTCGAGACTTATCCACTCACTCATGCGTTTCAACACAAATCGTGAACAAGTCTCGAGGGGGCAATTTGTTGACACTTAAATTTTGTGTCTAATTAAATTAAGTGATGATAATTCTTATGATTCAAGAAATACAAAATATATTTTATTTAATCTTAATATTTTGAGGGATTAAAATAAATATATTAATTAAATCTTAAGACAAGGAAATAATTGCTCATCAAATCTCAAGACATGGAAAGTCTTCTCCTCCAAGTCTCAATCTTCAAGAGATGGAAAGAATTCTCCACCAAATCTCAACACAAGGAAAGAATTCCCCACCAAGTCTCAATATTCAAGAGATGGAAAGAATATTATTTTATATAAATTCTTCCATATCAAAAAATTGTAGACGCGATCTCAACTGTTCATCCCATCAAGAGATTCTAATTGAGATTCACTCCACAACTATAAATAGAGGTGGTCTTGAAGAAAAAAACACACACAAATATTCACAAGTTGAAGAGGGAAAAGCTCCAAGTTTTTGGCTCCACCAAGTTCATCAATCTTAAAGGCGTTCTTCGTGGGATTCAAGGCGTTCTTCGCGAAAACCTCCATTTGATCCGGCGTCAAGCTCCAAGTCCATCAAATAACCGTTTTTGAAGATCGCACTTCTGCCGAGGAAGATCGAGCTTCAACAAATTCAACAAATTCAAGTCAAGTTCATATCGTTCTCCGACAATCTTCAAGCAAGAAAGTCTGTTTGATTCGAGAAAAAGCTGCAAGGCCCATTGAAGATCAAGTCTCTTTCAAAGAAGATCAAAGTCCACATATCCGAAGAACTGAAGACGAAGATCATATCGTTCTTCAACAATCTTCAAACCAAATTCAAAGTCAAAAGTCCGTTCGATCCGAGATCAAGCTGCCAAGCCCTCGCATCAACGTTTATCAAGCATCCAAGTATTTTGAAGATCAAGATTCTTCTAAAGAAGATTGACGTTCAACAAGTTCAACAAGTCAAGACGAAGATCAAATTGTTCGTCGCGAAGATCAAGTCAAATTGTTAATCCAAGATCAAGCTCAAAGCCCTTGGATTAACGTTCAACTTAAATCACGTGGAAGCGATCAAAGTCAATTCCGCCGTCAAGTCAACCAAGTTTCATGATTAGAAAAGAATCAGAGGATTACTAGAGATTGTAACCCCATATTCATTTGAATAAATAAAAATTATTTGTACTTAATTTTTCTTGTCTTTTATTTTAAAGACTTAGATTTTTTAACGCTACAGTTGTTTTAGATGTTATATGCGATTCTCTGATAAACCTTATAATTTAGTTAGTAGTAACTATTTTATCAATTTAACAAACAACGCACCTTAAATAAACAAACAAAAATCAAAATTTTTTTAATGAAGGTTATTAGTAACCGCCTAGCGGTCACGAATATGTGTCTTTCGTGACCGCCCAACGGTCACGAAGAATATGTGGCGACCCTCTGGCGGTCACGAAAAATCCCTCGTTACCGCCAGGCAGTCGCAGATGATATCGTGATCGATGGGCGGTTACGAAATTTCAGGAATTTTGAAAATTTAAATATTTCGTAACCACTCGGCGGTCGCGAAAGACCTAAGAATTGGTGGGATCGAGGGGTGGGGGGATTCAAATTTTCCGAAAATTTAAAATTTTCACCCACATTCTATATATACCCACCGTTCCACCCACTAAATTTCACTACACTCAAATTATATTCTCTAAAAAACCTAACATTTTCTCCTCCTTTCCTAATTCCCAAACCCAAACAAAAACCCCAACAATTTTTCTTCATCTTTTTCCTCTCCTTATATCTTCAAAAATAAAACACCAACTCTCTTATTCTATTTCTTTCTTTTCTTATAACCCAAAATAAAAACCAAACGTTGCTTTCTCTTAAATGATGTTTTATATCGAAAAATCGACCAACCATACATTCTATTCGCAAAAAAAAATTATACTCCGGTTATTTACTGGAATTTTTTATTTATTTTGTTCAGTGGTATTCGTGACCGTCAGGCGATCACAAATGATTTGAATATTATCCGTGACGCCCGACTATCAATAATGGTTTGAATATTAAAATTATTCGCGACTGTAGGGCGGTCACGGATGACCCAGGCAGCATCTGAAACCGCCAAGTGGTCACGGATGACCCCGGTGTATTGGTGACCGTCGGGCGGTCACAGATGCTACCTGGCTCATCCGTGACCGCTGACCGGTCACAAATGACCCAGGTGTCATTCGTGACCGCTAAGGGGTCACTGTGGTGCTCGTGACCGCCGGGCGGTCACGGATGGCAGTCGTGACTTCCCGGCAGTAATGACCATCGTGATCGACCGGTGGTCACGGATGACCACAACGTCATCCATGACCACTTGACGGTCGTCGAAGGGGTCATCCGTGAGCGTTGAGCGGTCACGGAGGACCCAAGATGGGTGTCTTCCGCGACCTGTCATCTGCGGCCACAAAATGGTCATTCACGAACGCTTGGGCGTTCGCAAATGACCCTTTTTTTGTAGTGCTAAGTATTAATTTTCCACCACAATATGTTAATTAATGATATGAAAACTTGCACAATTTATTGAATTAGTCATGGAACTAAAATAGTTAACAAGCAGAGCTTAATTAACTGTTAAAGCTGCTTAATCAACAAGTTTTCTTTTTAAGTAAAGCATAAAACAGTTAACAAGCAAAGCTTTAATCAGCAAATTACTTTTTTAGCTTTTTTCATATATCAAAGTAATGGTCCAGCCCTTCAATTTCTCAAGCAAATGGCATTATTCTAAATATGAAATCAAAGGGGAATGTATCGAAGTAACCAATAGACCTGAAAGGACATCCAAGCATCATCTTTTTCTTTCTCCGTGAATTTTTGGTAGGTAAATTTGTCGTTGTTTCGCATGGCCCATCGCAATAAAAACTCTCGTCCCTACACAACGTACGCGACATTTTATCCCTCGAGTTAGGAGGCACTGGAACTCCAATCCCACCTCCCCTTTGCTTATAATAATTTGGCTATATACTCTCAGCCAACATCATCTCTTCCTCCTCTGTCATCACTGGACCATCATTAACCACATCGTCAACAGGATTTGTATCTTCCCTAACTCCACCAACAGTCACTCTTGGCTGCCCGGAAATCTCAACCACTTCAGAATAATATGTAACCTTCGCTGCATAGGCCTCGAGGTAGGGGCTCTCAAAAAGCAGTTGCTCATTCGTCGGCCCTTCCACCTACTCCTATGCCGTGTGATCCATCTCGGGCATGGTCTCTTCGCCTGCCGGTGTCGCGGGTTCACCTTGAGCCCTAGTACCACCTGATGGTTGTGATGGTGGTGAGTCGTAGGAACCGTGTACACTTTGGAATCCAGTAAATTGACGTGTCCCCGTGGCCCCCGTTGTCCTAAATCCTCCAGACGAGGATGCACCTGCTGCGGCAGGATCGTAACAAAATGGCCAAAATCCTGGGTATAACGAAAATGGGGTCATCGGATATATCATCGGCTTAGTGAACCCACCACCCTCAAAACCAGTAAATGGTGGTGGCACCCCTTGCCACATCTGTGGCGCCATGAACGGGGTGTAACCACCCATCATCATCGGAGTCTGCATATACGGTGACATGAAAGGGTGTTGCTGCCCACTAGCATGTGCCATATGTTGAAGCTCAGTAGGCGGCAATTATGTTACACCAGACGCTCAGTAGGCCTTGCTGATGATGGTCTGCATGGCTGCGACGAGCCTGCCTATGCTGGTCGGTATTGCTGCGAACAACTTGTCGATGCTGGTCGGTATTGCTACAGCTCTAGAACTATCTCCTGCCACATCTTTAACTCACATTTAAAAAAAAAATGCTCATTTAGGAGTACTAAAAAATAGTTGTTTGTGTTCTGACACTGGAACTATAAGAAACATACTTAAAAAAATGTCCTTAAACACAAAAACCTTAAACAAAAAAAAAAAAAAAGCAGAGGAATGTTGTTATGTAACCAACTGAGTTTGGTTATTCATCAACTCAAACTCAATTTGACTCAACTCAATTGTCCTCAAATCTTTGACTCAATTTAATAACAAAATAATCAAACCCTCAATGTTATCACTGTATTCATCAACTCAATCTCAGCTTCACACAAACTCAGTTTAACATTATCAAAATAACTTGTCCTCGAATGTTTAGTCAATTGAATATTCATCAATCATATGAAATAAAACACTTAAGGCACTACTGCAACACCCCAATTTTTACAGAACATACAAACACACACTTTCATCAACACAAACTCATGTGAAATCAGCTAAATGTTTACAAAACCCCAATTCACAGCACACACACTTAAAAAGCAAATTTAGACTCCATCACATTTCAAATACAGAGCTCAAGCACACAAAATCTACACTCCAGTTTTGATGTGAACATTAACCAAAACTTAGACTCCCTAACAGTTATACCATTACCACATTCAAAATTAACATTTTCTTACACTTAAGCATAGCACACACGTACAAAAACTCACAGCAATTCACAGCAAATAGGTCAGTATATTTTGTCTTTAGATCTCAAAATATTCTGTCTTTTTACCAAAAACAAAAGTTAAAGATCTATTCCCTCTTACCTTATAATTATTATTGCTGATTTGTATGCGAAAAATACAAATCACAATTTAAAACCTTACTTTTTGCTGACAAAAAGTATGCGAAAAAATACCTCGAACATGACATATTCCGGCTAAAATACACTGAAGAGGAAATCACAATTTAGCCAGAATATGTTCAGTTCGAGGTGTTTTTTAAAACTCGATTCGTCATCAACTGTTAAAATACATCTAGTACAACACATATGTGTCGGGTAAGAGGAAAAATTCAGGCCAATAATGGTCAAAAATAGCCGAAAACCCGGCCAGGGAGGCAAATCGCACAGAATGGCATAGTTTAGGGAGCAAAGCGCTTATTTATTTAGTTTAAGGACGAAAACTCAAAAACCTGCATAGTTCAGGGGGTTTAATGCATTTATCCCATAGTAATATAATACATTAGGTTCAAGTACAGTTTATATAAAGTATAAGTCCTTAAGCAGCAGTTACACAACAATAGAAGGTAACCACTGGCGGTGACTTCCATATAGTTAAAACTGAGAAATTATGAAATTCTCCTCTATATTATTTTTAATTCTCAAAGAACCTCATATATTATTTGCATTAGCAAAAATACCTTGTTGATGTTAAAATTAGCAGAAGAATCAGTAACATTTAACTAGTTTGCATGAAATCAAGTCACAAAGCTTAAGTTTTCAATGTTTTAATTATTTGATACATAAAAAATTAATGTTATTTAAATTTAGTTAGATGCATCTTTTTGTCATTTTTAAGAATTTCTTTAGATCTAAATCTATAAAAACATAAGTATAGTATATATAATGTATTGTAAATCATCCGAGCATCAGGAGTGAAGTTCTTTTTAACCATCTCATCGAAGATGTCGCGAGCATTTCCGAAATGTCCTTTATTACAAAGACCACGCACGAGAACTGAATATGTAGGAAAATCAGGCAATATACCCTTTGCAAGCATCTCCCGGTACAAATCTAAAGCACTCAGTACTTTGCAAGAATATCAATCAATGTAGTGTAAGTCGCCAAATCACAACGGATCCCATCATCTTTCATTCATTTATAGTACCAGGCCAATGCCGCCTCCATATTACATAATCGTATGAAGCTACCAATCATAGTGTAAATGTGTGAAAATTACCTTAATCAAGGTGGATCAATTTCATTGAACATATAGGCAATTACTTACATGATAAGTTAAGAAATATCCTATACAAAATATATAAGGAAAGAATATAATTACTTATAAGATAAGTTAGCTAGGAAATATCCTATACAAAATATACAAGGAAAGAATATAATTACTAAGTAATAAAATTATTAACATCTTTAACACCCGTCAAGCGAAGCGTGAGACTCGGTGCAACACAAAGCTTGGAACGAAAGAAACTAAAGAGAGGACGCGGGAGACTCTTGGTGAAAATGTTGGCAATTTGAAGATGTGTAGGAACGTATTGAGTACGTATTTTTCCAAGACCAACAAGTTCCCGAACAAAATGATAGTCTAAGTCAATGTGCATGGCCCTTTTATGAGAAATGGGATTATCACTGAGGAAAAGCGCGCCGTGGAATCTACAAGTTGGTCTATGCTGGGAAGGAGATAACAATCCTTGGGACATGCATCATTTAGATTCGTGAAATCAACGCACATTCGCCATCGGCCCCCCGTCTTAGGGACGAGGACCACATTGGATAACCATTCGGGGTATCGGACCTCGCGAATATGTCGTAGGTTGAGTAGTCATTGGACCTCGGATCGGATAATCTTGTTCCTGTCTGGTCTCATGATCCTTTTCTCTGTTGTATCGGTTTAGCTGCCGCCTTGACGTTCAGGAAGTGTTGACAAATTTGATCACGAATTCTTCTAGGGGATCCCCCTTCCCAGGCAAAGAGATGATTGAATTGTTTGAGCATGGACACTACTCCTCTTTCTGTTTCCGGACTCATCTATGTTCCTACCTTGACAGTCTTTGTAGGATCACCTTCTACTATCTCAATCATTTTTAATTCCTCAACCGGTTGTACCTTTGATTCTTCATCCACCTTAGGCTTTTTAGAGGGGGGACGACATCCCCCTTGTTTTCGGAGGGTATAGAATTCATACGACATTCTCTAGCTTTAACTTGACTACCCCCCAACTTTCCCTATGCCCAAAGGTGTGGAGAATTTTACTTTTAGACGGAGGGTATAAGGGATGGCCTCGGAAATTCGTATAGATGGCCGTCCGCATATGGCATTGTACATTCGGGAGGATGCTTCCACCACCCAAAATTTGGTGGGTTATGTTCTTCTCATGGCTCCTTCGCCCCAAGACATGGGCAAGGTGATTGTTCTCAACGTGCAACATGCCTCTCCCAAAAAACCTACCAGGGGGATTTCAGCCGCTTCACAGCATTCTTTTTTTAGTCCCATTGCTAGGTAGGTTGGCAGGAAGAGGACGTCCACCGAGTTGCCTGTATCAATAAGAATTCGCTGGACCTAATACCAAAGATAATAGCTTCAATAACTAGTGGGTCCTCGTGAGGATACACTATGCCTTTTAGATCGTCAGGCCCAAAGGCAATAGTGGGCAATTTTATTCCTTGTATTGAGCATATAGGTGGCCCTCGTTCTACCCGCCGTGCTTCCATTATATATCTCTTCTTCTTTCCGGGGGTGATACAGAAATATCCTCTCCTTTGATCATGAGGGGGTATTGTCTTCATAGGACTCTGGAGGGGGGGGGGGGGGGGGGGGGGGGAGCAAACCTTGAGAGGAGGTATCTTCCCGATACTTCGTATTAGGTTGCCTTTCCTCCACGGATCCCTCAGATCCAATTCTCTTCCAGACATTTGATTTAGGCGCTTCTTGATTGTTTTCCTTTAAGTAATTCGCCAAGTATCCTACGCTGAGGAGCCGGTGTATATCGTTTGTCAATGTGGTACAGGCATCGGTATCGTGCCCATATGCCTTATGATACTTACAAAACTTTCCCGTGTCCTTCTTCTCGTAGTGTCTTCTATGTCCTAACGGGTCGTGGCCACTGCAAGTCAGTACTTCCCCTCATCACATTGAGTACTTCCGCGAGGGTAATCGTTAGAGGGGGTTGGGGCACGGGTTGTAGGTGTCATTTCACCGTATTCCCTTCATCTCTACATCTAGGGGTAGTTTTCCTTCCTTAATCTTGTCTTGGGATCTTTTTTCATCTTCCTGGTTATTATTTTCTGACTTTATCTTAGAATTTTCAGCTTCTTCCATGATAATATAAATATCTGCCTTGTGCATGAGCTCGTTCATATCCCTGATTTGGTTGCCCATAAGGAATATGAAGAAGTCCCTGTTCTGAGCCTTTGGCTCAGAATATATGATATAATTGCCGAATTGGCGTTGGGTACGTCTAACGCTTCATCCGAGAAGCGCTTCATATAATCCCTAAGAGATTCATCTTTCTTTTGTTTGATCGTGAAAATGTGACTAACATATTTTGGATACCTCCTGTTGCAGGAAAATTGTCGCACGAATAAGCATGCCAACTGATCAAAGTGAGAAATTGTTCCGAGGAGTAGCTGGGAAAACCAGGATTGGGCCTGGAGGGTAGTCCGAAACACCCGACACAGGACAAAATCAAGAGCCGAAGCTAAATCCATAGTAGTTATATATTGATGAATATTGAAATTGTGGATCGGGTCGATACGTTGTTGTTGTTAACTTAACACTGGAGTTTTAACAACTGTTTGGTATGTTGTTAATCCAACGACGTTACTTTAACAACAGACCAGAGTAATAGTGCAGCGGAATAAACAAACACCGAATTTAAGAAGTGAATATAAGATTATATTAATTTTCGAGCCGTAGGAAAAATAATCGTTAAGGTTTTAGCAAAAGTCGTTCTCTCAATTCTCAAGCTCATCACTCTCAAATTAATCAAACTAAGCAAAGCACACAAGAATTGCTTCGACTATCTCTAAAAGCTCCTCACTCTTAGATCTATTCTAACAACTCACAAACTTTGCTAAAGCATGACAACAATCAACAACGTGTGAATAAATCTCTTGGATTGATTAGCTCTTGTCTCGTGTTTGTCTTGATGTACTTCACACCTATATATAGGTTCTTGACTTGGACTTCAAGGTGTGTTGTACACAATTGGTAATTCTCTTTGTTTCCTTCTCGGACTTCTCTTCCTTGTTCTCGCAGTCCTTCTTAAATAATAGTTCATTCGTTAGTGATCTAACTAAAGAAAGACTCCTTCTTCAAATCAAGACTCAACTTGGAAAGCTTTTCTAGTTGCACTCGAACTCTTCTTTCCTTGTAGAGCGGTTTGCTTAATTAAGGAAACTTTCACTTCTTGGAAACTTGAGCGTTCAACCTATTACAAGTTTGTTTCCTGAATAATAATCAAAGCCAATCACAACTGTGGAACTCAATTAGTTAAATGAATAAGGCAAAATAATAATAATAAATAACCAATATTGTAAATCGGATTCTGCTCAGCAATGTTACTCTAACATTGACTTCTCAATGTTAACCTAACATTGTCAGAATACCTGCACTTTCAATCTCCCCCTTTTTGCCTTAATCACCAAACCTAAGAACATGTTCTAATCAGATCAAATTATTCAGACCCGAATATCAAAAGGGACCAACTCAATGTTATTCTAGCATTGATACTTTCAATGTTGTCATAACATCCATCTTTGTCAATGTTGGATTAGCATTGAGTCCAGACAGATGTTCTAACATTGAACATCTCAATGTTAACTTAACATCACAGAACAGTTAACTTAACATCAGCAATCACAGAGCAGCTATCACCACTTGAAACTGGAACAGAAGAAGCAGCAAACTTGAGAGTCTTCTTCTTCTTTTTTCGTGCTTGGACAAGCTTCTGCATTGGGATTCCAGGGCAATTCTTGAGTTCTGGCTTGAGTAAAGTTACTCCTGGTGATGGTCATATTAGCATTGTTTTTGATCCAGCCCTCTGTCTTCTTGGTCTTGAAGCCTTGCTTCACCAGAATGCTGGATATCATAGAGGGATATGGAATGATTCCCTTTGTCTTTGTTGTGACCTCCCTCATGTGCCTCAATAGTTTCTCCCCTATGTTCACACTCAGCCCATTCTTCAGTTTGTACACCAACTTTGCAGATTCTTTAGTCATAACAGTGGTGTTGGAAGATGGCAACCAATTGTAGGTGAAGAGCTTGTGTAGCACAGCACTTAAAGAGGTCGGCTTTGTAGTTGGACAGTTGTCATTCCACTTCATTGTGAGTCCACCAGTGAGGTCTGTGATCACCTCATCCATGCTAGGATCCTCATTCTCCTCAGGACTAGGAACTTCCTAAGCTTCATTGATCACAGAAGGACTAATGTCATAGACATTCATCCTTATCCAAGCTTTCCTAAACTTGGGAGAACCCTGGTGGCACACCCACTGAGAGAAGTTCATGTAGAACTCTCTGATCACATCAGGGACATATGATGACTAATTCATCACAGAGCCCAGCACACCCCTTGCTTCAAGCAACTCATACAGCCTGTTTTCCTTGAACATTTCCTCATCAATGTTCCTCTCCATGTGAATAAGCCTGGCTTGATAAGCCTCCCACTGTTCTTCTGCCTCTGCTGACACATAGAAGTCAGAATAAGGCTTCTTGGGATACTCCTCATCAAGCACATCAAAGTACTCATCATTGTCTGATGTTGGAGTAACATCAGCAGGGTCATCAGCTACCAGTTGATCTTATTCCTCAACTTCATCTTCTCATTCCTCCTCATCATCTTCTTCTACTTTTTCTTCTGACTCAAACTCATAAGATTCAACAACCACCTGCTTACCCTTTCTCTTCCTAGCAGCAGTAGCTAAGGCAGAGAGAGTCAGGCTCTCTTCTTCTTCTTCTTCTCTCTCAACCTCTTCAGGTTGATTGTTCCCCTCATAAATAACATCTTGGTTACCCTCAGTAGTAACCTCATCAGCCACAGTCTCCTCAACCTGATCACTTTCCTCAGGAAGAGTCTCCACCTCAGCAGCAGCAGCATGCTCAACAGCATTAGCCTCAGACAGCTCATCATTCACCTCAAGGTTTTCACCTTCATCAGTAACAACCACAGACTCATCCTTAACATTGCCCTTAGGGACCTCATGCAAAACCTCAAACTCTCCCACAACAACAACATGGAACTCTTTCTCCCCCTCAATACCAACTTTAGCAGTTATATCTTGAGTAGGGTTAGCCATTATTACCTCGTTTTCAGCATTGGTGGGAGTGGAGGTTTGCTCAACAGTTTTTGATGTTGAACCAACATCAGCCTTTGCGGATTTCTTGCCCTTGCGCCGTTGATAAGTGCATTTTCTCTTTGGTGGTTGCGTCTGGTACTGCGGCGTACTGGCTGTTCAATCTGCTCAGCAGCATCTACAAGAGCATTAATGGAAGACTTGCGTGCCATTGTTAGAGTAATTTAGAGAAAAAGAAGAAGCTTAATTTGTAGAGAATGTTGATTGCACAAGAATTTTTGAACGCGTAAACAGTAAGAAGAGATTAGGGCAAATTATATAAGTAATCAGCTGAAGAGTAGAGATAGTGGTGTTGTAATATGTTACCAAAATAATCGGACCATTGTCACACGATTATACCCATGTTTAACTTACAACGTGTCAGTGTTAGATTAACATGTAACCAGAGCAGTCTCCAAACCTGAAAACTTATAAGTTACAATGTCTCAGTGTTGAACTAACATTGACAAGTTAACATCGGGGAGGGAAGTTGAAGGTGCAGGGCTTCATCCAAAGCAACATCATGTGAGAGCGTGAGATATTCATGTATACGGATCTGAAACCTCAACCAAGTACATAGGTACAAAAGCATAGTTTAAGATCATCAATATGAATAAGTGACAAATCATACAGAAAACACAGAGTGGATGTACATATCCAGGGAAACGATTTCCCCACATCATAGAAGATCACAAAACATTGTGTTTTACCTACAGTTGGTCACCCACAAAGTATGCCTCAACACATGATTCCTAGGATTACTCCCCCTAAGCCCAAACCGACAAAGGAAATTATGCATAACTAGAATGAATGCAAAAATGTTAGATCAACATTGGGTGATGGTAACTAAGTACAAACAGCTTTACTGACTGGGATCAGGACTTATCAATTTATCTTTTACTATTACCATTAACTCTGTTGAACAAAAATTAGTGAATGTTAAAGGATAGTTTCATCACTGAATGTGGGCAGCACAAGACTCCACACCCCCCAGCAACTTAACCATCAGCTACAGATTAGGCAAGTACAAAGGAACTGAATGAAGACAATACATTTATCATATACTTCTTCACCCCAACTCCTCATGCATACTTGTTTACCAACCTGTTTACAAGTGAAATACCAAGTGAACAATGCTACTGAATGCAAGCAGTCGAGATTTCAAAACACCCCAGTAGTAAGGATCACTATCATTCATAACCTTGGCCATAGACAAAAACACAAAAATAAGCACAATTGAATGACAATGAAGCTCTCAACATCATGTACCCCAACTTTTCTTCATGCTTTGTCTAACCTAACATGGATAAGACACAACTGAATAACATCAGAGTCGTGAGCTCTGTGTACCCTAGCTTTTCCCAGATGTTAGGTTAACATTCACAGACTAACAACAAAGTTCTTACTTTACAAAACTCTTGATATGTACCTGTCCACCAGTCAACTCAGCTATTTATACAGATTAACCACACAACCCAACAGAATCTCTAACAAAGATGTAATATGCAAGAAAGAAGAATGCATAAAAGAAACATAAAAGCATTACAGATACACCACAACCAATAACCAGTGCTAGACAGTGGTGTTATGTCAACACTGGTGTACTAACATCCCTACACAGTGCACATGCCAAGAGAATTCCTCAAACTGAAGAACCTCTCATAATCTAAGGGTTTAGTGAACATATCAGCAAGCTGATTGTTAGTTTCAATGTGTTCAATGTCAATGAGCTTGTCCTCTACCATGTCTCTCAGAAAGTGATGCCTTATATCAATATGTTTAGTTTTAGAATGTTGCACATGGTTCTTAGAGATGCTTATAGCACTAAGATTATCACACAATATAAGTAAGGTATCACTGTCTAACCCATAATCTAGTAGCATGCGTTTAAGCCATACCAACTGGGTGACACAGTTGCCTGCTGCTATGTATTTAGATTCAACAGTGGAGAGTGACACACAATTTTGCTTTCTACTGTACCATGAGACAAAGTTGTTCCCCAGATAAAAACATCCTCCACTTGTAGATTTTCTATCATCAGTGTCACCTACCCAGTCTGAGTCACTGAAACCTACAAGATTTGTGTTAGTGTCATAAGAGTACCAGATGCCAAGGGCCAAAGTGCCAGATATATATCTAAGGATTCTCTTCACAACAATCAGATGTGACTGCTTTGGACATGCCTGGTACCTAGCACACACACAAACAGAGAACATTATATCAGGTCTTGAAGCAGATAAGTAGAGTGAGCTTCATATCATTGAACGGTTCAATGTTGGATCAACATTGGCACTAGTAACATCCCTAGATATCTTCACTGATGAAGACATGAGAGTCTTGCAAGGCTTTGAATCTGCCAACTTAAACCTTTTCACCAAATTCTTTGCATACTTTTTCTGGCTTAGGAATATCACATTACCTGTTTGTTTTACTTGGAGACCAAGGAAGAAATTTAATTCTCCCATCATACTCATCTCAAACTGCCCTGTCATTGATTCAACAAAGTTTTCTAAAATAAAATTATTAGTTGAGCCAAAAACAATATCATCTACATATATTTGAGCTATACAGACATGAGAATCTTTCTTCAAAACAAACAGTGTCCTATCTCATTCACCTCTAACAAAGCCAAGACTTAATAGGAATTCTGTAAGCATTTCATACCATGCTCTAGGTGCTTATTTAAGTCCATACAAGGCCTTTTTCAAGCTTGTACACATGGTTGGGGTACTTAGGATATGTGAATCCCTTAGGCTGTTCAACATATACTTCCTTATCAATCAGCCCATTCAGAAACGCACCCTTTACATCCATTTGGTATAGTTTTATCCTAGGACGGCATGCAATGGCTAGAAGTAATTCAATCCTAGCAACTGGAGCAAATGTCTCATCAAAATCTACACCTTCAACCTGTGTGTACCCCTGAGCAACTAGTCTAGCTTTGTTTCTAACTATAAACCCTTCCTCATTACTCTTTTTTTAAATATCCACTTTGTCCCTATTACATTAACATTAGGTGGTCTAGGTACCAGTATCTAGACATTGTTCTTAGTAAACTGTAATAGTTCATCCTGAATGATTAATCCAAAAGTTATGAAGGAGGGCTTCATTCACATTCTTAGGTTCTACGGAGGAGACAAAACAAGAGGCATTATCAACAGTACAAGTGAAGTTCATACAGACACACCGTTTAACCATAGCTCTATAATCAAGTCTTTCTTTATTGTGTGTCCTTACCCGTTCAGTGAGTTCACCTATTACATGGGAAGCTGGATGATCTTTTTGAATCCTAGCTGGGGGATCTCTTCTAGGTTCAGAGGCAACTTCATGTTCTGAGTCAGAGTCTTCTGTTGTTAGTCTAACATCAGGTCTTGCTGGTGTTAGTCTAACATCGTTCCCTGTCTCATGTTCAGTGTTTCCAGCTTCTAGTTCCAATGTTGGTATAATATTGTCAGGAGTAACATTCTCGGTTTCCACTGTTGGTCCAACATTGGGAACTGAGATGTCACCAGTATCTGTATCAAGAGTGAAATCATCAAACACAACATTCAATGATTCCTGAATTGTCTTCAATCTACGATTGTAGACTCTAAAGGAAGTACTATTGGCAGAGTATCCTACAAAGATGGATTTTTCACTTCTTGAATCAAATTTACTCAGATAATCCCTGTCATTCAACAGATAACAGTCACATCCAAATTCATGAAAATATGCAACATTTGGTTTCACACCCTTCAAGAGTTCATAAGGAGTCATATTAGTTCCAGGTCTAAGATACACCTTGTTACTAATATGACAAACAGTATTTAAAGCTTCAGCCCAGAATCTTTTGGATACATCTTTAGCATTGAGCATAACTCTGGCCATCTCTTGAAGAGTCATGTTCTTTCTCTCAGCAATCCCATTCTGCTGAGGGGTCTTAGGAGCTAAATATTCATGGAAAATACCTTTAGCATTACAATAATTATCAAAACTAGCAGTTTCAAATTCTTTACCATGATCAGACCTAATCTTAGTCACAGAAGAGCCATATAAGTTTTTAATACTAGCACAAAGAATTTTGAACTGATCAAAAGCTTTAGACTTTATTTTACCCAAGTGTATCTAGAGAAGTCATCTACAATCACAAAGACATATTTCTTACCACTGAGACTACTTACCTCAATTGGACCCATTAAGTCCATGTGTAGCAATTCAAAACACCTACTAGATCTAGGATTAGCACTCTGTACCTGTAGGGTGTAGGAACACCTCTGGTTTGCTTACCCTTGAGGCAATCACCACACACAAGCTTACCTGGACAAGACAGCTTAGGTAAGCCTCTTACAGCATCAACTTTCTGTAATTTCTCAAGGTTTCTGTAGTGAACATGTCCAAGTTTCCTATGCCATATAGAAGCCTCATCTATTTTGGCATGGAAACACTCTGCTTCCTCTTGGGCTAGGTAGCAGTAATCTTTGGATCTAGTACCTGTCATAACAAGAACATTATCACTATCATAAACATCAAAAGACACTTTGTCAAATTTAACCAGCAAGTCATCATCACACAGCTGACTGATACTGATTAGATTTGCCTTTAACCAATTTACGAACAACACATCCTTCAGGGGTGGGAATCCATCAACATCCAGTGTCCTTTTGCCAATGATCTTTCCTTTGGTGCCTCCTCCATAGGTCACTGTTCCAGCACTCAAAGGTATCATTTGTTTAAGATTCTCTTTGCTGCCTGTCATGTGTCTTGAGCATCCACTGTCGAAGTACCACTTACCTGCAAGGTTAGAGTACACAACAGAGAAAACAACATTGCATACAACTATAATCTTAGGGGTTTTAGCTTTTTCTATCCAAGTTCTACTTTTCTGTCCTGCGCCTAATGTTAGTCTAACATCAAAACTTGTTGTAGTTTTAACATTGGACACAGAGGCTGTTTTCTTACCACATTCTTTTATGAATTTTCAACATAATGGTTTAATGTAGCCTGTTTGAAAACAGTACTGACAGATAAAAGTAGGTTTACTTTTTACAGTGTTATTGGTTCCAGAACTCATATTACCAGATTCTTTAACAAAGCTTGTAGTTAAATAGGCAGAATTAACATTAGAAGAGAAAGGTTTCTCAACAAATCCCAGACCACATGTACCTGTGTTACTCATGTTTAGTACCTCATCAAGTTTAGAAGTACCTCCATTCCATTTGGTTATGATCTGTGAATCCTTTTTGAGTTTCTCCTTTACCTCTTTCAGCTCAGCTTCAGCTTTGTCAAGGTCTCTCTCATAGAGTTTCGACATGTTCTTCAAACATTCAATGTCAAGCATCAGTGCTTTTTTACTCTTCATGAGTTTGACATTCTCTATCTCAAGTCTGAGAAAGTTTGTATGTGGATCATCTAGGATTTCCTCCTGGGACATTTCTTCTTCATTGAAGTACTCTTCTTCTAGATCAACTAAGCCATGAAAATAATCAAAGTTAGTATCATCACAGTCAAAGAGTGCATTATAGTTAACATGTGTATCCTTGTTGTTCTAGTCTCCAAAAAAGATTTCCTGCTTTGTTGTTGGTTCTCCAATGTTAGAGTAACATTGAGATTTTTGGCAGTTTCTGGAGTCTTCTCCTGACTAGGTGATCCGAGTGCAAAGTGCAGCAGTGTTGATTTCCTCTGATTGTTCATCGGCACTTGTTCCAGATTCGAAGTCAGCTTCATTGAAGTCATCTACACAAACCCAATGAGAATTCCCTCTTGTTTTGAGGGTGTTAGCACATTCATGTTTAAAGTGATCATACCCCTTACATTCATAGCAATGGACATCTTTCAATTTCTCAGTATCTTGAGGCGTGCTCTTAGATGCCATGTACTTTACAAACTTTGGGGGCAGTTTCTTATAACCAAGGGCAGCATTACCAGGTTGTTTTTCTTTATTTTTATCTTTGTAACCCAATTTACCAAACTTCCTAGTAATGTTTCCATAGTTAGAAGAGATCAACTCACATTCATCCTCATCACTCCGTGTAGAATCTGAGGTAGTTCCTAGTAAGGCTAAAACAAGTTGTTTACTGGACTTTCCTAGGAATTCTAGTTCAAACTCTTTTAAAGTGTTCATTAATGTTGGGAAGTCCATGTTGGCAAGATTTCTAGACTCATTCATAGCAATTCTTTTGACAGTGAACTTAAAAGATAATGTTCTAAAATCTTTATAGACCATGGTTTGATTTGGGATGGTAAAACCTAAGTTTTGACACTGATTAGCAATATCAAGAAGTTTCTCAAAATAGCTATCAATGCTTTCATCCTCACTCATCTCTATCTTCTCAAAGTCCCTCAAAAAAATTCTATATTTAGAGTTCCTCACAGCCACATCACCCTCACAATGTAATTCAAGAACTTCCCATGCAGCTTTAGCAGTAGTACAAGTTTGAATAAGTTTGAACATATGGTTACCTACCCAGCTAAAAATAGCATTGAGAGCCTTTTATTGAAGTTGTAGAGAGAAATATCATTGGCTGTCCATTGTCCTCTTGGCTTAGGTACCAGATCAGCATCTCCATCTCTTGGCAAGTAGGGGATGGTGTAGCCTTCTAGTATTGCGTCCCAAGCTCTCAGGTCGATGGATTTGGTGTGGACTCTGAGTCTGATCTTCCAGTAGGCATAATTGTTGGGACCCTCCAATATTGGCAGCCTGCTGGTATTGGGGTTGGAGTTGTCCATCTTGGCGTATCAACGCCAAACACTGGTGAAGTTGGTGCTTGGCTCTGATACCAATTGAAATTGTGGATCAGGTCGATACGTTGTTGTTGTTAACTTAACACTGAGTTTTAACAACTGTTTGGTATGTTGTTAATCCAACAACGTTACTTTAACAACAGACTAGAGTAATAGTGCAGCGGAATAAACAAACATCGAATTTAGGAAGTGAATATAAGATTATATTAACTTCCGAGCCGTAGGCAAAATAACCCGTTAATGTTTCAACAAAAGTCGTTCTCTCAATTCTCAAGCTCCAGACTCTCAAATTAATCGAACTAAGCAAAGCACACAAGAATTGCTTCGACTATCTCTAAAAGCTCTTCACTCTTAGATCTATTCTAACAACTCACAAACTTTGATAAAGCAAGACAACACTCAACAACTTGTGAATAAATCTCTTGGATTGATTAGCTCTTGTTTCGTGTTTGTCTTCATGTACTTCACACCTATATATAGGTTCTTGAGTTGGACTTAAAGGTGTGTTGTACACAGTTGGTAATTCTCCTTATTTCCTTCTCGAACTCCTCTTCCTTGTTTTCGCAGTCCTTCTTGAATAATAGTTCCTTCATTAGTGATCTAACTAAGAGAAGACTCCTTCTTCAAATCAGGACTCAACTTGGAAAGCTTTCCTAGTTGCACTCGAACTCTTCTTTCCTTGTAGAGGGGTTTGCTTGATTAAGGAAACTTTCCCTTCTTGGAAACTTGAGCGTCCAACCTATGACAAGTTTGTTTCCTGAATAATAATCAAAGACAATCACAACTGTGGAAATCAATTAGTTAAATGAATAAGGCAAAACAAGAATAATAAATAACCAAGATTGTAAATCGGATTCGGCTCAGCAATGTTACTCTAACATTGACTTCTCAATGTTAACCTAACATTGCCAGAATACCTGCACTTTCAAATATGATCATGTGGATCTCTTCCATCTTTGTCCCCCATGTACAAAGGTAGGTTACTAGGTCTCATTCCCAAGGGTACCAGAGCTTGAGCAATTTCTGGAACGAAAGGAGACTTGTGGTACATAAGTTCTTCCCCGGGAGCTAGATTTGTCTTCATGTCCCTCATTTCTCTACGTAGGCTATTAACCATGCCCCATACTGAGTCGTCTACTCCAGCAGGTATGGGGGTAGCTGGTGATTTCGGAGGTATGGGGGCCTAGCTTCCCCATAGTTATATGGTCCTCGCCCATTATTATCTTCGAAAGTGGTCCTAGGCCCTCATTTCTATGGATGGGTATCATAGCTCCTATAATTTCGTCGGAATTATGGATCAGAATGTGAATCATATGCCTCGGAGTCATACTGTTCCCTAATGAGGCTTGGGGGAGTGTCCTCGGAAGGGTATGCAGCCTCTTGCCTATTTCTCCGGGTAGCACCATCCACAAGGCATTCAAATACGGATCGAGGGATGTTTACAAAGTCCCTTCTTGCGGTGGTAGGAGATAGTTGGAGTTCTGAGGATTCTTCATACGTGGGTTCCGGACAATCCCAGGCATTGCTTTGCGAGGGAGAATTACTCATGATTTGCAAGAGGAGTGATTTTCTCTTGGGATTTATGAGTCACGAGAGTATGGGTCTCGAGTGATAAGGTAAGTACGAGTGTATCGTATCCCTAAGGGGTACTCGCGAGGCTATTTAAAGCTCTCGATACCTCGCGCGAGATGTGTACTCTGTGAAATACTTATCGCTGGGGATAAAACACCGTATATCCAATACCAGAAGAACATTTAAGTCAACCGATATCGGTGGTGATCTTCGTGATGCTTTAGGAGGCATCGAGGAGTGAGTACGAGGCTTTTAAAAAAAGACTACTGTTAACAGCTGTCTTTAATGTGAACCCACTCACTCTCATCTCTATGAAATCGCAAAAGGCTTCCAAGAGTCTTAGCTGCCAGAGGGACACTATCACACTTCTCCACTATTTGCTTTCCAACGACTTCAAGATTAGTGTGTAGCTCTTCCTCTTGCCCAGCTGCACGCCGCTTCAACAATTTCCAACAGTCCTCATTTGACAATCCTCCCAAAAAATGCGCGAAAAGTGTTAACATGATTTCAGCCACTTTTCTGAGTCGTGTGGTGAGTGAAATTGAGGCACCTGTTGAGCCACATGCTAAGATATTTTTTAATGTAAACCATTTTTCTTGATCTTCATTCCAAACGTCATCCAATACTATCAAGTATATTTTCTAGTCCAACAATTTCCTAAGGCGTTGGTTTAAAGACTCCAAACACTCTACATGTGAATCGTTTCGACCCCCAGATTCTATAATTGACCTTATCAAGGTCTTCAAATCAAAGTTGTCGGAGAAACATACCAAATTTTGGTATCAAAATGCTCAGTTACTCGACTATTGTTGAAGACTAGTTGAGCTAATGTAGTCTTACCAAGGCCTCCAATACCAATTATCGGAAGGACATATAATTTTCGACAATCTTTGGCTTGATTTACCAAAACATCGACAAGTTTTTCTTTCTCTTCCTCTCTACCATAAACATAATCAAGTTCGTTGAGAAAAGAACTAGTTTTGCGTGTGAACGCAATTTTGCTTTGCTTCTCCATTGGCATTTCACGCAAGTGAAACTTTGTGCGCTCTTGAGCTACAACATCCAATGTTTTTGCTACTTGCTTCATCCTTCTTCCAATTTTCCGTTGGTGGAGTATATTCTTCAAGCTATAGCGACGTGGTTTACTACTTTTGTGTCGCAATTTTTCGGCTTCCGTGGAACACTCGTCTAAGATGTCGTCAATCTCATTGGTAAGATCCTTGAGCTTGGATAACCAATCTCTTATGGCCTTGCTCTCCTCCTGTCTTAGCTCTGCATCTTCCCGATTTGATAAATTCTTTATTTTGACATTATTTGTTTGACAAATCTCACTGATTGAACAAGCATAATTCGAAATCAATAAAAGAAAGAATCACAAAAGAGAGAAAAAAAAAAACTAGCTCCCAACATAAATAATATTCATTGGAGATATTTCTTAGTATATATTTTCTTTGTAATTATATAGTTTACCTTCTTTGGATTTGTTGTAAACTATATTTATGACACCTTTGTGGTTAATAAAAATTATCACTCTTTCATAAGTATTACAATATTAGTCCCACTAAAAAAAAAAAAATTGCCTGTTGTGACCATTTCTTGTGACGAAAAATACATTCGTCACATGAGTAAACGCTTTTGTGACGAAATACAAATTCGTCATTTAAAGTAAATGCTTTTGTGGCGAAATACGGTTCCGCCACAACAGTTCCACATTATTGTGACGAAAATCACATTCATCATATAAAACAAAGGCTTTTGTGACGAACTATGGATTTGTCACAACAGTTCTAAACTATTGTGACCAAAATCAAATCATCGTCACAACCGTGCACGTTGTAAATTTTTGAAAACTAAACGAAATATTTATATGCCATGTGCATCGTCATGCGCTCACTCTGTAGTGACGAAATCGTGTTTCATCACACGCCAATAAGTATTGTGACGAAAGAAATTTCGTCACAAGTACGTACACGAAGGCGGGATTTTTTCCCTCCATTATTTTATATTCCCTCCTTCTCTTTAATTCTTCCTTTTAAATTATTATTTTGGTTTTTGTGACGACTCAAAAGTTGTCATAATAGATCCCCTATGTAGTGCGAACAAGTCAATGTTTTTGAAAGTGTTGGTTTTATTTCAACAAGGTTGTCAATATTAAATGTGTTTTGAAATAGTGGATTTTATCTTACTTTGTAATGGATCATTATTGTTATGTATGAAATGAATGGTTCTCAATTTATTATCTATAATTATTTATTATTCATTGAATTTAGTTTAATATGGAATTATTATGAAAAAATTGTGCAATAAAAAAATGGTTAATAAATTATGGTTATAAAATTGTTCCAGTGACCAAATATTGTTGTGACAAATAATTTCGTCATTATAGCTATTTAAAAAGTTCTTGTCTGATGTGACGATTTAAATTCGTCAAAACAGCCATATGCAGTTGTCGAGTATTGTGACGAAATAGATCTGATATGACGAATTTTTTTGCTCAGGTGACGAAATATTCGTCACAATTGCATAAGCTATAGTGGCAAGTTTTAATTTCGGCACGACAGCCGTGCAGCTGTTGTGGCGAACTGTTTATTCGTCACAATAGAGTGCCATCTATTGTGACGGACGATGTGACGATTTTTTTCGCCACAAAAAAGTCTATTGTGACGAAAATTTGATTTGTTGTGACGAAAGGGTTTCGCCACAATATGCGGTTCTTTTTTTTAGTGTCCTAACAAAGCAAAGCATTTGTTGTAGACTATATTTATGACACTTTTGTGGTTAATAAAAATTTTCACTCTTTCATAAGTCTTACAATATTAGTCCTAACAAAGCAAAGCCGTGGGTGTCTCGCTGTAATTTTTTATATTATTATCATTATCATTATTATTATTATTATTGTTAATAATTATTTTTGATATACTTTGATAATTTATTACCTAATAAATGCCTTTGACCGCTTAGGGTTTTAACTTTTAACCTCAAGAAAACGATGACCGCTGTAATGTTATTGCAAAGTTTCATTGAGAAAACATCGTTGACTTGTGTTCTCGGTTTCCTAATATAACTTTTTGATGCATGTTTTCATATAAAAAGATAAACCAAACTTCTTGATGTTTTATGCTCTCAAAAGTTTTACAATCTTTTTATATTTTGCAGGCAGAATCTTGGAACCATGTCACATGCTGTAGTGCAATCAACCAATGCTGGTTTTGTGCGCAATGGCCTGTTCAGGGGCTCCAATAAGACAATAAGAGCCTCGGCGATGATGTGCTGCTTACGTACTACTCCTTTAATCATGACAAGTTTCTCTGGACTTAGGGCAGCTAATGCAATAGATAAGATGCTGCAAAAAGACGAACGAACGCTCCAATCAAAGGTAGCAGCAGTCACGCCTGCCAAGCAAGGCCGAAAATCACGAATGGCACCGCGAGCAATGTTTGAGCAGTTTACAGAAAAAGCAATAAATGACATTATTCTTGCACAAGAAAAGGCACGATGACTAGGCCATAATTTTGTGGGGACGGAGCAGATCTTGTTGGGACTGATTGGCGAGGGCACTGGAATTGCTTCCAAGGTTCTCAAAACCATTGGAATCAATTTAAAAGATGCTTGTGTAGAGGTTGAGAAAATAATAGGAAGGGGTAGTGGATTTGTTCCTGTGGAGATACCGTTTACACCTCGTGCAAAACGTGTATGAGATTTCTCACTAGAGGAAGCCGGCGGTCAACTTGGTAACGTGTTTTGCAATCTTCTTTCGCGTGGATTTTTATTTCATGTTAAATCTTTTAGAATTTACAAACCTTTTGGGGTTTGTTGTCGGTCTCAATTGTTGTGTGATTTCCCTGCCTAAGCCTCTCGTCATGGCCAAGATTATGGCAACATTCCTCTAAGATATTTTCCATATTTTATGGCTATCATTAATAACTGTAAAAGCAACACGACTGTAGCTTACGTATGGTTGATTTAAATTCAGATGTCTGGCTTGATGTTTTATTCAGGTCACAATTACGTTGGATCTGAGCACTTGCTACTGGGATTGCTTCGTGAAGGCGAAGCAATCCGTGTCCTTGAGAGTTTAGGTGCTGATCCTAGTAGTATACCCTTTTATTTTTTTAGTGTTAGAGTTATTCTTAATTGATCTGCTATAAAGATTTATTTTTGGGATGAGTAGGTTATAAGAATGGCCGGTGAGAGCGCAAAGACAGTTGCTGCCGGTTTTGGAGGTGGAAGCTCAGGTAACAAGATGCCGACATTGGAGGATTATGGTACCAACTTAACCAAGCTAGCTGAGGAGGTAAGTTCCTATAATATTAATATGAGGTTAGATTTTTATGAAGGCCTTACATAAGATGATTCTATTGCTTATTAGGGTAAACTAGACCCCGTTGTCGGAAGGGAGAACCAAATTGACCGTGTCGTTCAAATTTTGGCGCGTCGCACTAAAAATAACCCGTGCCTCATAGGAGAACCTGGTGTATGGAAAACAGCTATTGCAGAGGGATTTGCTCAAAGAATAGCCAATGGAGATGTTCCCGTGACACTTGAAGGAAAAAAGGTTATCAAGCATTAATGACCTTTATCATTATAAGCAGCGTTATTAATTTGTTCTTGAAGTAGTGGGAGCGCCGAATGGTGAAACTACTGGTGCTTCGGTAATGTCGTTATTATCAACTTTTAGATTTCTTCTATGTGCGGTAATGAATCTACCTAAACATTTTAGAGAAGTACTGCGTATGCGGTCAAAGATGTACTTCGTAGCACCAAGTATATGCTCTAAGCAGTGTATGAATTAGGGAATATTTTTGAAAAATTGATTAGAAGACACTGCTTGCTTTCTGTTCTCTGTATTTGTTAACATTCAGTTGAACCATGCTTGTTCGCTATCATAGCATTCCTAAAACTAAGTTTGCTGTTAGTATTTATTTCGGGATAATTCTATCAAACCCCCCAAACTATGGGGTCATTTACCGCACAGGGTCAGAACTTTAGTTTTAGCGGCAGTGCCCCCTAAACTTTGGTCGTTTGTGCGTGTTGGTTTTAGTGCGTGTTCCGGTCACATTTTACCGGAATATTTTTAGAATATTCCCTCACGTGCATGTCTCACATGACCCGTAAGGGGTAAAATAGACTCATCACTTAAAATAATTAAAAAAAAAAAAAAAACCTAAAAACTATTAAACCTGTCACTGTGCAATGGCCACCAATGAAACACACTCACAGAGAGCAAAATTATTATTAGAGAGAGAAATCAAAAGCTAGGGTTTTAACAAAAAAACTTTAGCAATGGCCGCCAATGATGTGAAGAAGGGAACCGTCAAGTGGTTCAACGATCAGAAGGGGTTCGGCTTCATCACCCCCGATGACGGCGACGACGAGGAGGTCGACTACACCGTCGAGACTGGCAACGACGGCCGCGCTAAGGCCGCTAACGTCACCGGACCCAACGGTGCTTTTGTCCAGGGAAGCACCCGCGGCGGCGGCGGTGGAGGCGGAAGGTCAGCTGGTGGCTACGA
This sequence comes from Linaria vulgaris, assembly GCA_948329865.1. Taxonomy (NCBI): domain Eukaryota; kingdom Viridiplantae; phylum Streptophyta; class Magnoliopsida; order Lamiales; family Plantaginaceae; genus Linaria; species Linaria vulgaris. The sequence continues at coordinate 146,058,642 of OX415249.1, read as the reverse complement.
CCGCGGCTATGACGGTGACAGCCGTGGTGGAGGCCGTGGTTACGGCGGAGGCGGCGGCGGTTACGGAGGCAGCGGTGGAGGAGGCTACACGACTCCACCGCTGCACCACCTCTCCGCCGCGCAACCACGTCGTTGATTTTCGCTGGAAAACAGCTCGAGGATGGCCGCACCTTAGCCGATTACAAATCCACCGCTGCACCACCTCTCCGCCGCGAACTCGCGACTCTCCTCTTGGTTTTCCTACTCCGAGGTGGCGCCAAGAAGAGGAAGAAGAAGACATTGCTGTTATCTGTTTTGAAGTTTGATGTATATGGAAAGAAATTAAAGTTTATGGATTTTGCATCTTTTTGTTTTATGTTATTGTTAGATTTGTTTTTTGGAATTCGATTGCTGAATTGAGTGCTCGATCTCTCTATGATTGTTGAATGGTAATTAAGGAAATTCTATTTGTTAAGGAACTTTGTTAAGGACTTTCAGCTATTTTCTCTCTGCTTCTGCAAAACCCCATTAAAATAAAAGCTTCAAAATCTTCAAAAATGGTGGATTATAAACCTAAGGAAAATGCCCCTTTACATCTAAAAAAATTCATAAAAATTCAGGGGGCAATCCAAAAATTAAAAAAATAGTTCAAGGGGCAGTCCTCCAAATCATACAATAGTTCAGGGGGCAAATCGCACACTTGATAGTTAAGGGGGGAAAGTCAAAAAAGAGTATAGTTTGGGGGGTTTGAAAGTTTGGCGAATATTTTTTTGGACAAAAATGCCCTTAAACTTTAACATGTGTTGTGCACGTGTCTTACTGTTCCGGCAAAAATATGGTCGGAACACGCACAAAAGTAAATCGCACAAACGACCAAAGTTTAGGGGGCATTGCCACTAAAACTAAAGTTCTGACCATGTGCGGTAAATGACCCCATAGTTTGGGGGGTTTGATAGAATTATCCCATTTATTTCAATCAAAGTAGTAAATGTTTTTTTCTGGCGTTTTAGGTTATAATTCTTGATATGGAACTTCTAGTTGCTGGAACAAAGTACCGTGGTGGATTTGGGGAAAGGTTGGAGAAGCTGATGGAGGAAATTAAGCAACGCGATGACATTATACTTTTTATTGAAGAGGTGCACATATTGATTGGAGCGGCCGGAGCTGCTGAAGGAGCGATTGATGCCGCAAACATATTGATATCTGCATTATTAGCTCGTGGAGAACTACAGGTTAGTAGGGAACACAAATGATAAGAGACACTTTGAAGCACGGCCTATTGTAAAAAAATAATTGTAGTTTTATCCGGTATTTACTGAAAAAGAGTTTCCATAATTGTTATAACACCAAATGTGATTTAATTCCAGTGTATTGGAGCCACCACACGAGATGAATACCGGAAGCTCATTGAGGAGGATCCAGCACTTGAAAGAAAGTTTCCACCTGTCGAGGTCCCTGAACGCTCTGTGCACGAAACCATTCAAATTCTTAAAGGGCTTAGAAAAAGATATGTGGTACACTACAAGCTGCAATACACTGATGAAGCAATAGTTGCTGCAGCGCAGTTGTCCTATCGGTATATCTTGTAGGTCTTTCTCTATCATCCTCATCTACATATGCTCTGCATTTTCTCTCAAACTGTGGCTGGATAGAATATAAGCTTGAGATGATATTTTGCCATACAATGAGTCTGTATATATGCAGTTTGGTCCTATAGACAGTTATATGCTTGGCTGTAAGGAGCAGGTCCTTTTCTGATTGTTATATTTTTGCACATTTCAGTAACGGCTTTTTACCGGATAAAGCAATCGACTTGATTGGTGAAGCTGGTTCCATGGTCTCGCTTCGTCATGCACAGGTAGGTCACTTTCTTAGAAGTTTTGCATCCTTTATAAGTAAATATACAATGACACATTGATCTTTTGCAGCCACCTGAGGAAGCCAAAGAACTTGAGAAGGTGCTATTGGTCGTCAAAGCCATTAGTCGGGCTATCTGCCAAGCCCGTCTTGGGCTAAAATTTCCCAACCAGCCCATTGCCAGCTTCTTCTTTTCTGGTCCTGGTGTCAGAAAATCAGAACTAGCAAAAACACTTGCTGCCTATTACTTTGGATCTGAAGAAGCCATGATTCGATTTGACATGAGTGAGTTCATGGAGAGACATGTACACTGTCTCAAAACTCATCAGACAACTAACCGAGGCCGTTCGCCACCGCCCTTACACTCTGGTACTTTTTGATGAGATTGAGATAGCTCATCCCGATGTCTTCAACATGATGCTTCAAATTTCAGAAGGTGGAAGGTTGACCGATGGCAAAGGCAGAACAGTTGACTTCAAGAACACAGTTCTGATCATGACATCAAATGTGGAAAGTAGTGTGATTCATAAAGAAGGGAGGCGTATACATTTTGATCTGGATTACGATGAGAAAGATAGTTTTTGGATCAGAAGCTTAGAACAATACCTCACGCCCAAATTCTTTAATAGATTAGATGAGATGATTGTATTCCGACAACTGACGAAACTGGAAGTCAAGGAGATTGCCGACATTATGCTAAAAGAAGTCATTGGGAGACTGGAAGACAAGGGAATCAAAATGCAGGTGAATGAGAGATTTAGAGATAGGGTGGTTGAAGAAGGGTACGATCCGAACTATGGAGCAAGACTGCTTAGAAGAGCTATTATGGGAGTATTCGAGGATAGCATGGCCGAGAAGATGCTTGCAGGTGACATCAAGAAGGTGATTCTGTTATTGTGGACGTCGATTCTGATGGCAACGTGGTGGTTATCAATGGTAGAATATGGCGCTTCTGATGAATCCATCCCTCACCCGGTTCTAGAGTAGAATTTCACTCCTGTTATCTTTAAAAAAACTATCCACATTGGCTATAGGATAAATATTAACTCATTTTGATAAAAAAAAAATCTCGTTGCATATTTAATGTATTTATCAATAGATATTGGATTATACGAGTAAAATGCAAAAAACTACCCTGTGTTATTTCTAATTGGCAAAAAAAACCCCTGTGTTATTTTTATTAGCAAAAACCCCCCTATGTTATTTGGTCAAAAGGCGAAAAACTCCCTATCGTACAATTTTATAAGTCACGCGCCTGAACTGCGACTTGAACTTTAAATTTCGGCAGAGCTATTAGCAAAAACTACCCCTGTGTTATCTCTAATTGGCAAATAACCCCCTTTGTTATTTTAATTGGCAGAAACCCCCCTGTGTTATTCATAAATTAGCAAAAACCCCCTTATGACATATTTTATAATGACAGTACCAATAATTAAGGATTTATAAGTATTACAATTTTATAATAAACATATACTTGTCACAATAAATATTATGCATCGTGTTATAAATTTTTTAGATTTTTTTTTAAAATTGTATAAAAACATAATAAAATTAGTCGGTACCGTAATTATATTTTTACAGATATAAAAACTAAGGTTTTCTTCAAAATTAAAAAACAAAAATATGCATACAATTTAATTGAACATTATTAGTTCCATATGTATCAAAGACATACAATAAAAATCATATTTTGAGATCAATCTTAGTATGTGCGAATTAATTCAGTGTAGTAGGGGGTTTTTTGCTAATTTTGAAATAACACAGGAGTTTTTTTTGCCAATTAAAATAACACAGGGGTTATTTGCCAATTAGAGATAACACAGGGGTAGTTTTTGCTATTTACCCTGGATTATATTGTCGTCGAGTTTGTGATGTCATATTTTCAATTATAGCAATTAATCAAGCGAGTTATGTAAATTATATGCAAGAATGACTATAAGTAATCAAGAATGGTACAAATCACATGCACAAATAGCTCATTAATATTCTAGCGAAGAACGAATGTCTAACGTCAGTATATATGTTTTTTACTCTGCGACGTTTCAAAATTAACATGTACTCCCCAATGTATTGATAATATCTCCCCTCACAGATCCGCCGTTCATTTTGGACACATGTTCACGTTTTTGTTCGTCAGATTTAGTACTAACAGGATTTACCCATAAAAAAAGGATGAATATGAGCGCATAAACTTTACTCAAATAAAATCTTCTAAAGCCCAGACCTTTTTTCCTGATAGAATTTACACCATCTTAATGGTTTTGGACAATCAATTAAAACAAAAAAAAATGAAGACATGCAATATATCGACAACATTAAGATCATCAAAATAACACAGAATGTCATCACAAACACACAAACCATCCTTAAACAGAACATGAACAAATGGAAACACACAAACAAACTGGAGCAAAACAGAATGGACGAGCATCGCTAATTCGCTTTTGCTACGTTAAATCCACGCGAAGTTGATGGACCAAATGTCTCCAACTGCTCGAGAATGACATCAATGACATTTACAACAATTGTTGTAATGATGTTCAAGCAATCTTCTTCTATAATCACCTGTTCCCGAAATCGCCATTTTTGCTGCTAACGCTTCAAGAACTTCAATGGCGCTGGTTTCCTTAATTCGCCCTTTCTTCCAAGCTACCCCACGTCCTATACAGTCGAAAGGGAGAGCACACAGGCCACACTCCGACTATTTAATTTCCTGAATCTCGCTCCATCAAAGTTGATCTTCATGTTTCAATTCCCCTTGGCCAACCCTCAATGGTGATTTAAGAAAACAATTTTGAAAGAGCAGTAACAACAGACTCTATATGCTAGAACAACAATTGTCAGGTATGAAACAAGATGGTAGCCCTATCAGTGTTTATTTCTAAAAAATGAAAGCCATATGGAATGAGATAAGTGCATATGATGCACCATATACTTGTAGCAACAAAGATTGTGGTGCTACTCATGCTATAAACACTAAGACTGAACACAGACACATCATGAACTTCTTAATTAGATTGGATGATAAATATAGTCAGGTAAGAAACCAAGTTCTGTTGAAAGATCCACTACCTAGAATGGATTATGTGTTCAACTTTGTATTGCAGGAGGAAGAAAATCTTGAGTTATTCTCTGGATCCAGTCACAATATTGATACTTCAGCAATGCAAGTCAGAACACAACAGGTTGTGCCACAAGCGGCTATGGTGAATCATAGTCAAAAACCTTCTTACAGACCATGGAACAAGTCAGCACTTGGAAAGAAACTAACATGCAGTAAATGTGGGAAAGGAAACCACACTATAGATACTTGCTTTGAGATCTATGGCTATCCACCAAGACACAAGCTGGCTAGATTCAAGCCAGTTCAGTCTTACAACAACAACAACAACCATAACAGGAACCCTTCAATCAATCAAGCTGCTCAGGAAACTGCTGTTTCAGAACCACAGTTGCTAGTTACTCAAGAGCAATTTCAGCAGCTTTGTAGCTACTTTCAGGGATCTAATATTACATCAAATCAGGTTACTCAAACTTCACAACCTTCCATAATCTCATCTCAAACCACAGGTAGATATTATGCACTCAGTTGTTCTCACTCAGCTCATCTCACAAAACACTGTTGGATATTAGACTCAGAAGCTACTGATCACATCATATGTGACTCCAATTTTTTTATTGATAAAAATACTCTGCATAACACTGTGGTTAAACTTCCCACAGGGAAAACAGCTCATGTCACTCATTCAGAAACTGTACTCTTAAGCAACAAACTCATCCTCAAAAATGTCTTATGTGTCCCCTCATTCACCTTCAATCTCATTTCTGCCAGTAAACTTGTTAAGGATCTGCATTGTTGTATTATCATCTGGGCTAATCTTTTTTTGATTCAGGAGCTAGCACATTGGGAGATGATTGGGATTGCTGAGATGAAAGGAGGACTGTATCAGATAGCATATTGAAGAACAATGGCACTGACTCTAGTAGAATTAGTCAAGTTCAAACTCATTTTGTTCCTTTATCTTTCTCATTGTTGTGGCATTATAGACTTGGTCACCCTCCTGTCTTCAGATTGTCTTTGTTAAAGTCAAGTAATGAGAATTTTCCTTTGAATTTTGGTTCTATTATCTGTGATGTATGTCACTTAGCTAAGAAACATAGAAAGCCTTTCAAGCTTGATCCTCACATGACTGATAACTGTTTTGATCTTGTTCATATGGATATGTAGGGTCCTTTTAGCACTTCTTCACTCACTGGTTCAAAGTACTTCTTGACCATAGTTGATGATCACAGTAGGTTCACATGGGTGTATCTTATGAAATCTAAAAGTGAAGTAAGATGACTTGTTATTCAGTTCTTTCAGCTCATTGGAACACACTTTCATAAAGTTATCAAATACATTAGAACAAATCAAGGTTTGGAATTTAACATGAAAGATTTCTTCACTTCCAAAGGAGTTATACATCAGAAAAGTTGAATTTATACTCCTCAACAAAATTCAGTTGTAGAGAGAAAGCATAGGCACCTGCTCAATGTAGCAAGGGCCCTTAGACTTCATGCATCCTGACCTCTTAGCTTCTGGGGAGAATGCATTCAAACAACAGCCTATCTTATCAATAGAACCCCTACCCCATTACTACAAAATTCCACTTCCTTTCAGCTCATATTTTCTAAAGAGCCTCATTATTCTCATCTCAAAGTGTTTGATTGCCTGTGTTTTGCTACCACATTGCCCAAACCTCATAACAAATTCACTGCCAGAGCAACAAAGTGCATTTTCATTGGATATCCAGCTCATATTAAAGGTTTCAAACTGTATAACCTCAGCACCAAAGAAACCTTTATTTCCAGAGATGTAGTTTTCTATGAAAATGTCTTTCCACTCTCTGAGAATACATCACCATCTCTTACTTCTCCCATTACATCACCTGACAGTTATCTATCTTATGATGACTTTTCCACAATTCATTCACCAACTCTTCCTTATAACACTCTACATCAAGATGATGGTAATGACAATCCTCTATCAGAAAATGACAAACCTCAGTCAGATACTCCAATCTCTCCTACCATTGATCATGTATCCTCTGAATGATGTTGTCTCTCATGTTCCTCCTTCTCCTCGCCGTTCCACTAGAGTCAGGAAGACACCAGGTCATCTCAAAGACTATCAGTACAGACTTGCTACAGTAACAGCAATTCTATCACCTCACAATGATGCTTCTGGCTCACCTGTTTGTCTTGATGATTTTACTCTCAATCTATCCTACAACAGGTTGTCTTCTACACATCTCCATTTTGTTTTATCTGTTGATTCACATCCTGAACCTACTTCTTTTGATGAGGCTAACCTTGATCCTCTCTGGCAAGTTGCATTCTCTGCTGAACTCAATGCTCTGAGTGACAATAATACTTGGTCTCTTACAATTCTTCCTCCTGGTAAGACTGCTATTGGTTGTAAATGGGTTTACAAAGTCAAATATACTTCCACAGGTGCTATTGAACGCCACAAAGTAAGACTTGTGGCTAAGGGTTATAATCAGAGGGAAGGTTATGACTATTTTGAGACTTTTTCTCCAGTAGCAAAGATCACTACAGTGAGATGCATGATTGCTTTTGCCTCTGCTAATGGTTGGTCTCTTTCTCAGTTAGATGTAAACAATGCCTTCCTCTATGGTGATTTAGAAGAAGAAGTCTACATGACAGCTCCTTCAGGACTTACTACTGAGGGGGAGCAAGTTTGCAAACTGCACAAATCGCTATATGGCCTCAAACAAGCTTCCAGACAGTGGAACCACAAGCTTACCGCTGTTATATCCTCTCAAGGTTTCAAACAATCCTCTGCTGATCATTACCTATTTATCAAAAGAATGTCTAACTCCATAACTGTCATCTTGATATATGTTGATGATATTATCATTGGAGGAAATGATGAGCAACAAATCACTCAACTAAAACAATTCCTCAAGAACAATTTCAAACTCAAAGATCTTGGTCCTTTGAAGTTTTTCCTTGGAATTGAAGTTGCAGGAAACAAGAGTGGAATATCTTTGAATCAATGACAATACACATTGGATATCATTAATGATTGTGGGCTGCTAAAAGGTAAATTTGTCACTACTCTAGTAGATCATAACTTAAAGATAGTTCAAGATGATCAAGATCCTCTTGACAAACCTGCAACCTACAGAAGACTAATAGGGAGATTGTTGTATCTCACAATCACAAGGCCTGATATTTCCTATGTGGTTCAAACTCTAAGTCAATTTTTGGCAAATCCAATGATATCTCACATGAACATAGCTCTCAGAGTTGTAAGGTATTTGAGAAATGCTCCAGGACAAGGATTGTTCTTTCCAAGTGAAAATGACATTCACCTTAAAGCTTACTGTGATGCAGACTGGGCTGCATGCACAGATACCATGAGGTCAATTACTGGATTCTGTGTATTCATTGGCAATGCTTTAGTCTCATGGAGATCTAAGAAGCAACAGACTGTATCCAGATCTTCAACTGAAGCTGAATATAGAGCAATGGCTTCTACAGTATGTGAGATTGTTTGGATGAAGAACCTGTTGGAAGATTTAGGCTTCAAGCATGATTAGCCAGCTCTCTTGTTCTATGATAATAAAGCTGTCATCCACATAGCTTCAAATTCAGTCTACCATGAAAGGACTAAACGCATAGAAATAGATTGCCATGTGGTTAGGGAAAAGTTAATGCAGGGACTGTTTAAGATGTTTCATGTGTCTACAAATAGACAGCTAGCTCATATATTCACCAAATGATTGAGCATGAAGCAGTTCAAAGTAATCATGAAAAAGATTGGAATACATGACATGTATTCTCCTCTTGAGGGGGAGTATCAAAAGCATGATCCAATTGCAGCATATGAAGATTGATCCATATGATCCAGAAGAAGAAGAAAAAGAATTAAAAGAAGAAGAATCAGAAGAAGAAAAGAAACAAAAGAAGAGAAACCAGAAGAAGGAGAATGTGGACTGCATGATCAACTGCATCTGATAAGAGCATGGAATGCACATGATCCTGACAACAATGTGGAGTGCACCTGATCTATGAGGAGCATCTAAGAACGTGGGAATCACCTCGAGAAGCTTATGCACAAGCACTAAGCTGATAGAACATGAATGAGTTGGAAATCTATCAGAATAGATTCTTTTAACATGTGTGTCTTGTCTCCTTTCTTAGTTTCAAATCCTATAAATGTAATGAGTTTCTGTAACAGTTTGATCATCAATAAAATTTATTTCTTCTCCTGATGCAATGATCACTTCATTATCTTTGCAACTAATATATGTTTACTTTCAATTTTTCTATATCTATCTCTCAACGAGATTTCCAGAATAGCATCACGATCCTCCTTCCAGAACATTGGTTCAAGTAGCTTATAGTTCCATAATCTGGATATTGTTTGGGAACAGCCGGATAACTCTTGGATCTGCGATGCCTAGTGTCTTGTTTATGTACTTCTGTACCTTGTTCAGTTCTAGGACTGGGGGTGCTTTTACTAAAATCACTTGCTATAACCAAAAGAGAAAAAATAAAAAATATTTGTACAAATTTATTATAATTTTTCATTAAAACTTTCAAAAAATTATTAACTCTAAATTGATAGTTTTGTTAGTTCACCGGCAAATTAAAAAAAATAGAACTCTTTATAATAGTTAAAACACTCGAAATCAAAGAAAAATTTAATGAAGAGAAACAGAGAAAAACACCAATTAATTAATTTGGACAAGAGGAATGTGCTGAATCTTGTGCCAATCTTCTTTCTTTCCTTTCTCGCACCGTCTCTCTAATTCTGGGCACCTCGATATGTAGATCTTGGATACTCTTCATTTCTTGTATACAGTCAGGAAGCCATACAAGCTTTTCGCAATTGTGAATAGACAGCGAATTGAGATGAGTAAATTCAGCAAACCAGTCAGGGAGTGAAGCCAGTTGAGTGAGTCCCAATAGAATTAGAGATTCAAGCAAGGGAAGAAATCGTAACGCTTCTGGCAGCCGTCTCATCTTTAAGTTTCCAAAAGGTGATGGATGTGAGGTTGCCGAGGTACTTAATACCATCTGGTAACTCTATAAATTCTGGACAATAGTCTATACTTATTGAGTCCTCAATCATGTCATTTAAACAATTATGACTACAATATGAGTGTAGCCTAAGTTATGACTACATGTAGTCCACATTTTGTCATTTCCCTTAGCTCTATATGAGTGTAGCCTAAGTTAAAATGCTACTCCGCCTATTGACTTACTGAGCCAGACTTTTTTCGGCAATTTGAAATAGAAAATGAAAGAATGAGTGCACTTGATCTTATATTTAGGGATATTTGACATGTTACTGCAAATTGTCAAACTAATGTTATCATAACTTTTGGGTGTTAGTTATAAATAAGTAAAAGAACCACAAAGAGTGCTTCAATTCCCTTACATTATCCAAAAAAATGGCCTCACTTCACCACATACAAACAAACTTTAGAATTATTACACCAATCAATGAAGGAATAACAAAACTTGGCTCATTAGTCTTGATCCAAATCCACGATCAAACTTTAATCAACTCCAAAGTATTATGAATACTTTGCTCGTCTACTTGAAAAATCGCTTTGTTTCTCGCGGGCCAAATAGACCAAACAATAATACACCACAAATTTCCACAAGAAGTTTACCATTCGGAAACGGCATGAGGTCCACGAAGCGATGGAAATGGCCAGTGAGACTGTGATAAATCGCCTCCATGATATCAAACCCATATATTATTCTTTAACAAAATCTCTAATCTGAATTTTGTAATTCTAAAAGAGCGAAATTGTTGTTTAATCGTCAATTAAGCATATTTTAAATTGCAATTCCTATTCTAGATGCCAGTTTATGGTTTCTGAACTACACAAGCTTTTTCCCCTTCACTATTAACTTTAATTTGTATTTTAACACCTACATCATGATTTGAGTTCAACTTGAGCACTGCAATAGGGAAGAGCGATTAACACCTACAATATTTCTGCATCACTATTTACTAATATCATGACCACATACAAATGGAGAAAGAGCAATTACACATAAATCCCATTAAATATTGTTAATGTACATATAAATTATATGTAATTATTACAAATATGTCCTGGAACACACAAAGCCAATTGAAGAAATAGACTACAGCTTCTTATTACAGCGAAATATAATGAAGAGCCATCCACTTACGAATATGAGCCACGCCAAACCCGGATGTAATATTATGACCTAAAGCATTAAGCGAGTTTAATTTTAAAATTTAGGATGAAATAATATCATATACAGTGAAGCGAATTCAAGAACGAGAACATATTTAAGGCAGAGGTTAGAGTCAGTGACCAGTTGGAATACATATAATATATTGAAGGGGTAATTACATTAAACCCTCATCGTATGGTCCATTTTTTAGTCAACCCCTTAACTTTGTTTTGACTCAGTCAACCCCCCATCGTATGCCAAAATCTTCCTCATATTTGGCCGGCAAAGCCAATTAATTGAATAGATGGGAACAACTTCTTACAACAAATGAATAAAGAAAGAAAAGCCACAACAGAACACACATTTATACACACATATTTTATGTTAGAAAACAATTAGAGCCACGCCAAATTGCCTCCACAATAGAATCCGAGAAGCAATTAGGTCTTAATTAAAATGTTTTTGTATCACAAAAATAGGACTCATTAATTATATTAGTTTTTTTAATAGATATTAATTATATTAGTTAAACAAACAAGAAACATCAAACACTCAAAAATTCAAAGTCAAATCTAATCAAGAGAAAGAGATAAAAGAAACGCCTTGCCCTACGCCGCCACCTTTTAAAACACTGATACTAGTAATATAATAGGGAAGAGGAACAACAGAAAATATCATCCTCATATTTGGCCGGCAAAGCCAATTAATTGAATAGATGGGAACAACTTCTTACAACAAATGAAATGAATAAAGAAAGAAAAGCCACAACAGAACACACATTTATACACACACATATTTTATGTTAGGAAACAATTAGAGCCACGCCAAATTGCCTCCACAATACAATAGAATCCCAGAAGCAATTACGTCTCTATTTAAATGTTTGTATCACAAAAATAGGACTCATAAATTACATTAGTTTTTTTTTTTTGGATGAATATAGTAAATTACATTAGTTAAACAAACAAGAAACATCAAACACTCAAATTCAAAGTCAAACCTAATCGAGAGAAATGAGATAGAACAGAGAAGCCATAAATGTAAATATGTCTTACAGTAACAGAGAAGCGAGGATCAACAATTCCGACTTTAGGAATGTGTTGAATCTTGTGCCAATCCTCTCCCTTTCCTTTCTCACATCGTCTCTCTAACTCTGGGCACCCATCAATGTCTAACTGTTGGATACTCTTCATTTCTTGTATACAGTCTGGAAGTGATACAAGTTTGTTACAAACAAAAATAGACAGCTCATTGAGATGAGTGAATTCAGCAAACCAGTCCGGTAGTGAAGCCAGTTGATCGAGAACTAATAGATGTAGAGATTCGAGTGAGGGAAGAAATCGTAAGGCTTCTGGCAGGTGTTTCATCTTTGGAAGAAGACGAAATTTGATGGATGTGAGGTTGCCGAGGTACTTAATACCATCCGGTAACTCCATAAATTCTGGACAATCACTTATACATAGCCTCTGCAGAGCTGTGAGTTTTGACATCCACCTCTCAGGCAAACACCTCATTGTCTTATTCCTCGCTATCGTTAACTCTTCAAGAGATTGTAAGGCGACTCCCAGCTGGTATTCCTCCTCTGTCTCAAATCCTTCGGGAAGAACAACATTTGTCGACGTTGGCTCATGGACAGTATCAATTGAAAGATTCTCAGACGAATGGCAGCCTAAAATATAAAGCGTCTTGAGATTTGGGAACATATCCTTTCGCAATCCTAATCCCTTTAGATTGGGGAGGTCATCTAAGTATAGTTGTTTCACTGATGGGAATTTTGGCTTCAATGGAACAACGGTACTTACTGCATCTTCATCCTCCATTATGTACTCTATTGCAGCAATGGATTTTAAACTCAACACTTCAAGACGGGGAAGCTCTCCCAGACCTTGGGGAAGATTCAAAATATTTGGACAATTTTCGATATAAAGTTCAACCATATTTTCTAGAGCGGAATTGTCCATCCAAAAAGGGAGCTTCTTACCTTTGAACCCAATTATTGCTAGTTTCTTCAGATTCGGGTGAGGCTCGAGGGCTCCCAATATATTGTCATCCTCGTTTTCTACTAATCTAGATGGAGTGTCTAATGACCATTCTAGTTTCAAGCCGTGAAGTTTTTGTTTCTCAACTAAATTTGCTTTCTTTGCATCTACATGGCTTTTCACCCTCTCTAGATGCCTTATATCTAACCTCCCCCCAAGATTCAACCATTGCAGCTCTTCAACTTGATCACCTTTTCCATGACCCACTATGAACGTAGACCATGTTTTAAGGGAAGTCAGTTTACTTATATTAGGTGGTATCTCAATCAATGAATCACAACCTTCCAATAAAACATGACGGAGATTATGCATGTCCTTCATGTTCTTAGGCAACCGCACAAGGCTAGAGCATCTATTCAAATTTAGAATCTTCAAATTCCAAAGAGAACATATTGCCTTTGGAAGAGTAGTAACCCCTGTATAAGACAGATCTAAATGTCGCAGATGTTTCAAATGATATATTATGGAAGGCAAATCCATGTGAAAATACATTGGGTAGTGTGCTGCTGAAAAGCTTCTCAAGCGACTAAATTTCTTAATAATGGAAGACCGATCTAAATTAGGTGGTATCTCAATCAATGAATCACAACCTTCCAATAAAACATGACGGAGATTATGCATGTCCTTCATGTTCTTAGGCAACCGCACAAGGCTAGAGCATCTATTCAAATTTAGAATCTTCAAATTCCAAAGAGAACATATTGCCTTTGGAAGAGTAGTAACCCCTGTATAAGACAGATCTAAATGTCGCAGATGTTTCAAATGATATATTATGGAAGGCAAATCCATGTGAAAATACATTGGGTAGTGTGCTGCTGAAAAGCTTCTCAAGCGACTAAATTTCTTAATAATGGAAGACCGATCTAAATCAGGAAGAGAAGATATAGGAAATGCCATAGTACGTTCGCTCAAATTTACCTCGCGGATCTTGTTATTATGTCCACCTCCAATATGGTTCTCTTGTTGTGCTCCATGAACTTTGTTCTCCAAGATTGATTGCGCAAGATCATGGACAAGATCATGCATTCTGAATGATACTCGATGATAAGAGTAGTAATTGACATCTTGGAAAAAGGATCTCCAAACAAGTTCGTTCCATATTTCATCACCAACATCTTCCTCGTCTTTTTGCTGGTTTGATGAAATATAGCCATGTGCAATCCACATGCGAATCAAGTCTTTTTTGTCCATCAGAGCATCCTTGGGATATACGGCACAATACACAAAACATTGCCTCAAGTTCAAAGGAAGATGATGATAACTCAATTTCAAGGCAGGCAAAATGTAGGTTTCTTCTTGTGGTAAATTCCAGAGTTTGCTTTCTTTAATGTGAACCCACTCCCTCTCATCTCTCTTAAACCTTAGAAGGCTTCCAAGAGTCTTAGCTGCTAGAGGAACACCGGCACACTTCTTCACAATAAGTTTTCCGATGGCCTCAAGATTAGTGTGTAGCTCTTCCTCTTGCCCAAGTGCTCGTTGCTTCAACAATTTCCAACAATCCTCATTCGACAATCCTCCCAAATTATGTGCGGGAAGTGTTAACATGTCTCGGCCACTTTTCTGAGTCGTGTGGTGAGCAAAATTGATGCGCCCGTTGAGCCACATGCTAAGATATTTTTTAGCGCAAACCACTTCTCTTGATCTTCATTCCAAACGTCGTCCAAGACTATCAAGTATTTTTTCTGGTCCAAAAATTCTTTAAGACGTTGGTTTAGACACTCCAAACTCTCTAAATCTGAAGAGTTTTGACTCTGAGTCCCTATCATTGACTTAATCAAGGTCTTCAAATCAAAGTTGTCGGAGACACACACCCAAATTCTGGTATCAAAATGCTCAGTTACTCGACTATCATTGAAGACTAGTTGAGCTAATGTAGTCTTACCAAGGCCTCCAACACCAATTATGGGAAGGACAGAGAGTTGTCGACAATCTTTGACTTGATTCACCAAAACGTCGACAAGTTTTTCTTTCTCTTCTTCTCGACCATAAACATGATCAGGCTCGTTCAAAATAGAACTTGTTTCGCGTGTGAAAGCAACTTTGCTCTGCTTCTCTATTGGCATTTCACGCAAGTGAAACTTAGCGCGTTCTTGAGCAACAACGTCCAACTTATTTGTGACTTCTTTCATCCTTCTTCCGATTTTGCGTTGGTAGAGAATATTCTTCAAGCTGTAGCGACTTGATTTACCACCTTTGTGTTGAAGTTTTTCGACTTCGGTGGAACACTCGTCCAAGATGTCGTCGATCTCGTAGGTAAGATCCTGGAGCTTGGATAGCCAATCTCTCATGGCCTTGCTTTCCTCCTGTCTTAGCTCAGCATCTTCTAGTACTGCTTGGATTGTCGTCAGCGTGCTTGCGAGTTTCTTCATTTCACCATCCACGCCCATAATTGTTCCAATCTCATTCTGGATCAAGGAACTCAAGTTATCCAACAATAATTGTAGAAAAGCCTCTGCCATGCTGTGAATATTTTAGGATTGATTGATAGGTAGTAGTAATATTTGAGGATGAATATATTAATTAAGGGAACTTTGAAAAATATGTGAAAAAAAAAAATCCTGGCAGTAAGTAAATATAAATATAATGCTTCTCAAACTATAGGGATCTGCTGCGGCTAAATTCAAACCACAAATTTCAGAATGGGTTCCAGCTTTTAGACAAGTGGCCAATAATTGTACTGTATGTTTCTATGCAATAATAATGCCACCAATCCAGTACTTGATGTAACGCATAACCATTCCGACAATAATTCAATTCTTTCCTTCCTTTTTTGAGGAAACATCATGAAAAGGTAACTGAGTCGTACAGATATTACAAGCAAATGGATCCTGCTGACAACATTGAAAACCACAGCTGAAAGTTGAAACGCCTAAAGTTAGCTAATGCAAAATAAACGTGTGTGGCTATTTGCATATGTACCCTTTCACTTCCTTGGAGTTTAGTTTTTACGTCTTTTTGTTTTCGGTCTGTTGCCGCCGCTAAGGTAATAAAGGCATGTAGAAGCTGAACCCCGGGTTTAATTCGGGCAAAATATTCCACCATTGCATGTTTAATTTATTTCTCAATACACAACAAGAATGTTTCATATTAGCTTGGTAGCTTAGCTATCGACAATTCGCTAGCTAAGTTTAACAACGATGAAATCGCTTAAAAAGTCTGATAATCCGTAGCAAAAGAATAGCAGGTGAATTAGCTAGAAAGCTGACTTGAAAAAATATTTGCATTGAAATATTCGCTAGCTAAAGTGAATTTGCTATTTACGCACCACATTAGCAGCCACCTACTTTCAAGCAAGCTGATTTTCCTCCTTAAAAAATGACTATTTAAAAGAAAAAATATAAAAAAGTGGTAAAAAAAAAAAATACCCTAATTATAACCATTTAATCAATAATTAAAATTGTTTCATTAAGTTTTTTTATTAGAAAAGAGAAAAAAAAAATGACCCCATTAAATTAAGAAAGTAAAATTTCATTATTGACATCCTTGATTAAGATTGATTAATTAAAATGTTTAATTAATTAAAATTGACATATATTAAAAATTGGTAAGAATTTTTTTTCCTAATTAATATAGTGAAGTGACAATCTCATATTAGAAATGGACTAATTATATTTGAGTAATTAAAACTGCTTAAGTAAAATTGATACTAAACAAATAAGAAATAGTAAATTCCACGTATTAAGTAGAAACCGGTTATTTGCTAGTTAACTCCGCATCAGCAAAGTCACAGAGCGCTTATTCTGTAGCTTGAGTGTATTAATTTTATTTTATTTTAAATTTTATGTGTTCAAAATACCTTAAACATAACTAGATTAACAGAAGCAACAAACCTCAAACAGAGCCTGTAGCATTATGAACAAAAAAAAAAAAAAACCTTGAAAAACCTGATGTTTGTCAATTTCTAAATCGAAAAAGAGCTGAAAAAGGCTGTTAATTCCTGTTCAACTATAGCCAATCGACATTCGACCATCACGTGCCAAACCAACGACAAGTCGATTCCACAAAATCCACAACAATATAACAATAAAACGTCCAAATTAAGACCATTTCAACAACATAAATCTTCTCAACCACTTCACAAAATATATAACAATAACAAATTCAAAATAGACCATATTCCAGCCACTTCATAACACCAATTAACACCAAAGATCCAATATTCAGACCAGACACCACCTAGTTAATATCAATTCAAAACAACACATGGTTAAAGAGTACATAATTCAAAACAACCCATAGTTAAAGGCTATAAAAGGACTAACAGTTTACTAAACAAAATGATATCCTTCGTAACTAGGGTGGATGAGAAAGCTCAGTGAAATGCCGAGGTTTCAAATCAAACCAATTCGTATCATCGGTCTGTGAAGCATATTGGGACCCTCCAACACCCCCTGAACCACCAATGCCCCCCGAACAACCAACGCCCCCTGAACTAGTAGGGCCATGTACCCACTTGCACCCTTATCAGAACCACCAACACCCCATGCACCCTCAGAACCACCAACACCCCCTGCCACACCACCAACGTCCCCTTCCTCGCGATAACGCTCAGGGAGCTCCATATTCAACGTCTTATAGATAGCTCTCATATCAACTTTTTGGTGCTCCTCCAGTTTCTTAATATGGTTTTCCTGAGTGGCGATTTGCGCCTCCTGTGCAACATTTTGCAATTGAAGTTGCACAATATACGTTGCCGCTTCTTGAACGGCCTCATTCGATCCCCCTTGTTAATGTACCTTGGATATTTTCTGGCTCTTTCAAATCCAACAAGCTCTGGATCCTCACATGCTGAAAACCCAAGAACAAAGCCCTTCTTTCCTCCTCCCAAAGCCTCTAGCCATTGCTTCATATTTATCGGCGCCCACTGAATTGGGTCATGCCCGATTTCTTCGACGCACAATCGCAAGTAATCCAGCTAACAACAAACAATGATGAATATGATTTTGTTAAATGGTATAAGAATGGAAACAGAAACTTATTGACACTTAGAAATTCCATTATAATATATTAATTCATCTCACAAAGAGACCTGAAAATAAACTCACGTATACTTTGCGAGCCCAAGCTGATGTCCACTTCTAACTTTTATCCAGTTGCACCTTGTAATGAGTCTTCAGCCAAACTGGGGACTGCGGCACTAGGTTTACGTTCCCTTCAAAGTGTTTTTCAGCCTATCCAAACACAATTTAATTAGTTTCTGTTTCAAATAAAGTAGTAGACAGATATAAAATATTAATAGACAGATATTTGATAAAACAAAAAAGCTCGTATAAATTGATCTTATCGGAATTTTGGGATGGAGAAAATACACAGAATAAAGTATGAGTAATAATAAACGAACTTACCAATCTCTCCCTATGGATTCCCTGACCTATAGACCCTCCAATGTAATTGGAACCTTTTCGTTTCTGTCGGTTCTCTCGGGCCTTCCTTGACCTTAATATGGTCGCGGGATCTCTACAATGCACAATAGCATTTTTCATATGCGCCACGGTCATCTAAAGCTTTATATTCTTAAGCTTTTGCCTGTTAGTCTTGTATAGAATCCACCATTTTTTGGCTTTGTTCATACCATCTTGAAAACACGTTTGTCCAATCTTGTTGAAACATCTTTTAATCAAAACATAGTCATCCTTGTCCCATTGGTAGTGTTTCTGCCAGTATTTACAAAAAGAAACAATCACCATATCATATGGCAGGCAAACACATACATCTTAAATAAAATTACAAATTATAGAACTCCACTGCCTACACTACAAGATTTGGCGGTCAACCGTGACCGCCACCCCCGCGACCGTCGGGCGGTCGCCAACATCGACGACTACTAGGAGGTCGCGGGGGTGGCGGTCGCCAGGCGGTCGCGGATGCCACAGGCGGGAGAACTTCCCGCCTGCTGTCTGTTAGCGCCGCATCCGCGACCGACCGACGATATAGGATGGCAGGGAGCATCCGCAATTGCCCAGCGGTCGCGGATGCCGCTGGCGGGAGAACTTCATTATTACATGTGAATTGAACAACAAATCTCATTATTACATGTGAACCATTTTGTATGTAACTAACAATTTAACAACAAATATCGTTATTACATGTGAATTGAAGCAATAAATTAGTACAACATTAGTAATTAACTTATCAAAATAATAGATTAGATGTGATTAGGCGAGTTATGAACGAATAACCTATTTTATGTTCTACAACTAATCATCATATATACCAAGTTGTTTTAGTTGTTATATGCAATTTTGTGATAAAACCTTATTATTTACTTAGTAGTTACTTTTTTATCAATTTAACAAACAACGCACCTTAAATAAACAAACAAAAATCAAAAAATATTTAATGAGGGCTATTCTTGACCGCCCAGCAGTCACGAAATCGCTGGGCGATCGCGGTATCTTTCGTGACGCTCGGCGGTCCCGAAAGAGGGTTCTTTCGTGACCGTCGGGCGGTCACTAATAATATTAATAAAAAATAATTTAATTTTATGAAGCGATCTTGATGTGTTTGTGATTTTTAACAATAAATCTCATTACTACATGTGAAGTAAAGTAATAAATTAGTAAAATATTAGTAATTAACATATTAAAATAGTAGATTAGATGTGATTAGTCGAGTTATGAACAAATAACATATTTTATGTTCTACAACTAATTATCATATATATACCAAGTTATTTTAGATGTTATATGCGATTTTGTGATAAAACCTTATAATTTACTTAGTAGTAACTATTTTATCAATTTAACAAATAACGCACATTAAATAAACAAACAAAAATCAAAAAAGGTTGAATGAGGGTTATTGGTGACCACCTAGCGGTCACGAATAATGGGAGGCGGTCACGAATAATGGTCTTTCGTGACAGCTAGGCGGTCGTGGAATCTTTCGTGACCGCTCGGCGGTCCCGAAAGAGGGGTCTATCGTGACCGCCGGACGGTCACTAATAATATTCATAAAAAAAAATTATGGAGCGATCTTGATGTGTTAATGATTTTTAACAATAATAAATCTCATTACTACATGTGAATTAAAATAATAAATTAGTATAACATTAGTAATTGATATATTAAAATAGTATATTAGATGTGATTAGTCGAGTTATGAACGAATAACCTATTTTATGTTCTACAACAAATCATCATCATCATATATATATATATATATATATATATATATATATATATACCAAGTTGTTTTAGATGTTATATGCAATTTTGTGATAAAACCTTAGAATTTACTTATTAGTAACTATTTTATCAATTTAACAAACAACGCACCTTAAATAAACAAACGAATATCAAAAAATATTGAATGAGGGTTATTCATGACCGCCCAGCGGTCATGAATAAAGGTCTTTCGTGACCGCTGGGCGGTCACGAAACAGGCTCGTGACCGTTGGGCGGTCGGGAAAACTTTCGTGACCGTCGGGCTGTCACTAATGATATTCATAAAAAAAATGTAGCAATCCTGGTGTTTAGATTTACGTTGGAGTAATTCCTATCATTGTAATTCTTAAGTAGGATACTGTTTGAGTCACGATATTTGGGTGCAAACCCCGTGGACTAGGACCATTTGGAACGAACCACGTAAAAAATCTTTGTGTCCTTTATCGCTTTATGTTTAACTGCCTCTTAACTGTTGCAACAGTAAAACAGGTTTTAAACGTTAAAGAACTATCGTATGTCTTACTTACGAATACAGTTGCAACTATTGTCAAGTTCAACTGTATTTGGTTATAAGTAATATAGATCCAAGATCTTTCATGTACGTTAACAATAAACCAATCCAACCTTATACTTCCAAATACTACCTTATACCTCCCAACGAGGAGCGACCTCGCAAACAAAACAGGCGACATGCTCGAGTACATGCCGATCCAGCACGCGGATTATAGCCAACTCCTGACTGCAAGCAGCGCCTAGATAAATGGGTATCAAGCAAAATTACTTAAACCGAAAGTCCTTACTGCCCGACAGTAAATCGACTCAATCTCTGGGGCCAATTTCCCAAAGGCGTCGCAATGGGTGATAACCAAATAAGCTAGTAAACCGGATAATATCCGTTGCTCCTTGAGCTACATGTCCCGAACATAGTTTGTTGCTATTTGCACAGTTCAAGAACCATCAGACGAGATAATGACGAATTACCATGATTATGGATTAATATGTGATAAATAATATATGGTTGAGTATGATTTAACGATGAGTGAGGAAATCATGTTATGAGACGAGATAATATGCACATATATGAATACGGTGAATAATAGGTTGTTCGTGATTTGGTAACGGGGTAATGTCTTTTTTTGTCCAAGTTCCTCAGGCCAGATGCCAAACTAGACCCGAACAAAATCAGAAATCGGACCTCACCTTTATTTGTACAGAGAATCTTGTGCGTCGTTGATTAATTGTCAAACCTTTAATATCATTAAGATAATATCAGTTAACTGAATAATTATAACTTGCCGCTATAAACATATGTACTATTCAACTTTCGTGTTGATAAAATTTGAGGATACTAATTTAAGTAAATAACACATATCATTGATGAAAATCTTACGCGATAAACTTTGATGTCGTAAGGTTAAGTTAAATATCAAATATACTTTGTATACGTAATTTATATCTCAAGATTTATCTTAAACAACCATATATTTATAATTATAATTGTAGTTATAGTTTTCTAATGTTAGAAAATCATTTCAAATTGTAAATATACAATAATATCAAGTATAGTTTGATAAACTATTTAATTTGATGCATAATAAATCTTCAAAATATATTACTTAACTGATTTATGGAACATCGTTCTTTAAGTAGCTAGTACATCCAGAATTTCAGGAATCATGACATCAAACAATTACCTTATGAAGCAATCCATTAATTTGTATAACTTAGTTAATATTATTTTGTTTCAAGATTATCTTAAATTACATAACATCGTATTTATAACTTATAAAAATATTAATACGTAAACATAATCAAGGTAAATGATCAAAGAATGTTTAAGTTATGATACATAATCATATAAGAGTATTAGACCTCAAAAGTATATATGATAATCTTATTAAACATATGTAAGGATATGTTAAACATGATAATTATACTATTTATATACTATTGAAAATCTCAAAAATATTAATTCGTGAATACAAATCATATTAAAGTGATTATAATGATTGCTATATCTTATAAGAGTCATGTATGAGTGATCAATCATGGAATTATTATGATTATTTTCAATCATAAACAAAGAACTTAAAGTATGTAAAATAAGCTGAAAATCGTCGTAGTTTCGAGTTTACCTTTGATCGGATATCCAAATGAACTTTGTTTCAAAATATTTTGTGGCAACTAATCCCAAACATAACTAGGAACATGTGTACCCAAATGGGAAGGAATATCCAAAATTTTGTTATGCTAAATAATTCTTGAAAATATAGAACCCATTTTCGAATTTTCATATAGCAGTTTACGGTTTGGAATTTCGACCTTTTAAATCACATTATTTGAAAAACATTTCTTCATATAAAAGTTAGAGGACATCATGAGGAGTACTCATCCATTAGCCTTGATCAAAAAGGATTTTTCTACAATTAGTTATGATTTTTCTAAGGTGCAGAGCCGAATGGATAATTTCTGCGCAATACAAGTTTTGGCGTATTTACGGGTAGAAAATCATGAAGTAAGAACCTGGAATGAATTTTTTTTGAAAGTAGACTTACTAACTTAGAGATTCATAGCAAGAAAGAAGGAAAAATCGAAAGGATTTTGGGTGTGAAAATTGTTGGAAGAAAGCCTACTATTTATAGCCAAAAAATCAAATTAAAATACTTTTGATTAATGTCTCGCTTTAATTTGTTTATCCTTGGCCAACTAATGAAGACTCTAATTTGGTAAGAGGGATATGTGGCTGATTTTTCTTCCATAACATAAAATATGATAAGTCTAATTCAAACAAAATACATATAAGTATATATTTATTTTATTTATACATGTTAAAACAATTTAACTAAGGTCCCACCTTACTTTCTTTAATAACTAATCACCAAAATCTGATTTCAATTGTCATAAGGGTGATGCGGCTGATTTTAAAATCATTCATCAATGACGTGATATTATTCTTGTTGTTTATAATAAAATAAATATGAATAAATAGATATTTTACACATATTTACTTATGTAAGTTTTTCTAGGTAAAAAAAAACTTCAAGATCAATATGTACATGTAAAATATATTTCTTAAAGATATTTGAAGCATATAAGATAATAAAAAAATAGTTATTTTTTGTTCAGGGACTAAAATACAAATTTTCTCAAACATTTGGGGTCAAAAATGCTATTTCTAAAAGTTTGAGGACTAAACTATAAATTTATATTTTTGTTCAAATTTCAGGGGCGTTACAGGTTGTGATGTCTGATAAACAGAAGCGGCTGGTTGATGCAGTTGCCAAATATATGCCTAACAGTGCACACATGTTTTGTGTCATGCAAATGTGCAATAACTTCAAATAGTTGCATAGAGGGTTACCTCTCAAATAGTTGCATAGAGGGTTACCTCTCAAATGAGAGCCTTTGGAGCTACAATGAAGGAAAATAAAAAGATGAAATTGGAAGCCTTCACATGGTTGACAAAAAGGCATGCAGCTAACTGGAGTCGGGCATTCTTCAACACCACTGTCAAGAGTGATGTGTTGTTGAACAATATGTGTGGAAGTTTTAATGCACTGATTCTTGAAGCAAGGCCAAAGTCCATCATTGATATGTTGGAACATATCAGGCTGCTTTTGATGAAAATAACTTATGTTAAGAGGGATATGACTAAGAAGTGGACAGGGAATGTGTAGCCTAATATAAGGAAGTTGTTGGAGGCCAATAAAGAAGGTGGTATGAAGTGCAAAGCCTACTGGAATGGGTTTGAAGAATTTGAAATTGAGGCACCTGATGGACAAGTGACAGTGAACTTGGGGAGTAAGGAATGTAGTTGCAAGAAGTGGCAACTGAATACCATGTGCACATGCATGTTGTGCATTGAATGACAAAGAGAGGGATCCATAGGACTAGGTAGACAAGTGTTACTCAAAGAGTACTTATCTTCAATGTTACAAGCATTGCATGCATGCAATGCATGGGCATGCTAATTGTCCAGTATTCAATTTGACCCCTTGTTTGCCTCCTATTCCTGAAAGGTTACCTGGAAGGCCCAAGAAGCAAAATAGGAATCTAAGCCCTGAAGAGCTAAAAGAATTAAAAGAAAAGAGGAGAATAGAGGCTGAGTCAGGAGTCACACTGAAGGTGGGCAGGCAGGGACTGTTGATGACATGTAGATTGTGTGGCCAGCAAGGACACAATGTCAAAACCTGTCCTATTATGAGGTATGCTGAAGGGGAAGAAGTACCAGGAGTAGAAGTGCCTCCAAAGAATGTTGAAGAAGCTACAAAGGTGAACTAATGCACATGTTCATGCTTAATAAATTAACTAAATGTATTAATATTTCAATTGTTCTGATTTTCAGGAGACCTCCACAAAAACCAAGGCTAAAAGACATACAAGGAAAGAAAAAGGGAAAGAGAAGATGGAAGATCTTGAAGTGGAGCCTGATAATGTGGAAAATGCTCAAGTAAGAAATGATATTACAAATTCTTTAACACTTTACTAGTTTTTGGATCATATAAAAATGTTGATTATGTTGTCACATAGGTGCCTAGAAGATCACCTATGAAGAAAAGCAAGAGTGGTCAGGATCAGTGTTTTAAAAAGCGAAAGCGTAGGTGAGGCGTTTTATGTCCCAAAAAGCGAGGCGTAAGCCTTGAGGCACAAAGCGTAAGCTTTATGGGTTTTGATATTAAGTATTATAAGAAAAGAACCGTTGCTAAAAATATGAATATATAATATGAATCTTATATAAATATGTTCTAAGTATAATATAAATGCACTTTGGTCACACTATTATGCATATTCTATATAAAACTACTGTGAAAATAGGTGTTGTGGCTTTTTTCTTTTAACTTATGTTTAAAAAAAAAACACATACTTTTTTGTCAATAAACAGAGTTTTGATTTTTACCTTTCAACATTATAATTATATTCAAAATTTTGCCATTGATTTAGTGATAAATTCTTTCTTTTTTCAATATATAATTAGGCAATAGTTTATTTCTCAGTGCGTAAAGCGCAAAAACCGCACCGAAAGTGTACGCCTTGGCAATAAGGCGTAAGCTTTATAACACTTAAGCTTTTGCATGAGCTTTGAGGCGTTTTCGAGTGACCTTTGCTTCAAAGCGTGCTTTAAAGCGAGCCTCAATCATATAAAAATGTTGATTATGTTGTCACATAGGTGCCTAGAAGATCACCTAGGAAGAAAAGCAAGAGTGGTCAAGATGATAAACTTAGTACTTCTGGGGTATGGTGTTTAAATCTTGCAAGTTCATAGGATTCATCTGATGGTTCAAATCCTGGTTTTAACTACATATTTTTGTTGGTGATAGACCCCTGTTATGGATAAGAGAAAAGTAAAAGTAAATGACACAAGTGTGGATGATGGATATGCTCCTGATATTGAGGTATTGTTGGTTACACAAAAAAAATTGTAATTTGATTAGTGACTACAACTGTAGTTCTTAATTGAATATTTTTTATGTGTAGATTCCTGTAGAACATGTTCAAAAGAGAGCCAAAAACAAGAAAAAAAATAGTTCAGGAGACTGATAAAGGGAACCAGGATGAGGTATGACTCATGTTAACTTCTTAGTTTCTTGTTGACTTGGGCTACTGATGAGTGAAGTGGTAGTTTATTGAGAAGGATTTTGATTTTTTTAACAACTTCATGTACAGATGCAATTGAGGGGTAGGGAAAAGAAAAAATGCATGCTGCTGCTAGTGATGAGGTTAGAGTTTCACCAAATAAAAGGAAAATGAGTGTGAGTGATCCACTAGTGAAGGTATGAACCAATCCTAATAGTGTCTTGTTTTAGGGTTATAATTGGAGAATGATATGCATGTAATTTCTGTTTGAATGTCAGCACGTTGCAAGATTGGAGAAGTCCAGAAAAGAAGCTGAGAAAGTTGTGGTAGAAGATGTAGTGGAGGAAAGGCCAGTCAGAACTAAGAAGCATGTTACCAGATTGGTTGAGGAACTTAGTGGGAAGAAGAAACCAAATCCCAAAGGGAAGGTTATTGTGAATGACCATGATTCAATTAAGGAAGCTTTGGATAAGGTAAAATTCATTGTTTTGGGTGTTTACTGTTAGTCTTATATAATTGATGTCTAACTATTTATGTTGGTTTGCAGATCAAGAACAATTATGCAAAGAATGCTGCCACACAGCCTACTAACTAGGATCCAATCACTAAAATGAAGAGGTACCTAATGCGCAATGGCAAACGCCTTGATAAAGTGGTTGATGAAGTGCTCAAGAAATGGAGATTAATTAACAACCAGTTGGATTCTTTTGTTTCAAATATGTAAGGTATAATGCCCTAATATTTTGTGCACACGCGGATGAACTTTATTTTGTATTTGTGGTTAGTGTTGGAATGTAGTATCTAGTAATGTTAATTGCAACAGTGTGATGTACTAAATGGATTAATGCAGAAGGTTATAATCTGCATAATTTTGTGTTAAATGAATGAAGGGAAGTTGATTTTCTACTCTATTTGGCATAAACAAGGTTCTTGCTTATGTAAAAAATCGACAACAATGCTTAAGGGGGTATACTATACTATAACACTAGAAAAACACTTTTCACGTACTGAATTACTACCAAAACAATACTAAAAGAGATAACATGCTGCCCAAATCATACTTCAGGCCCGGGGGGCAAAAAGCTACATTTGAATAGGTTGGGGGTGGATACTAAATTTGAATAGCTTCAGGGGGCAAAGTGCTCAAATTTCGATAGGTTAAGGGGTGCAACGCTAGAAAATAATCTCCCGTATCTCTGGACGAAAATGTCCTTCTAACAAGCGCGTGTGCCCCACGTGACCGGTGTTTTTCGGCAAAAATTGGCCGAGAACTACCGTAGGACTAAATCGAACAGACACCCTATAGGTTAGGGACCAAAGCGCTGATAAACATAGTTTAAAGACCAAAGCGCAAAACATCCCATAAGTTAGGGGTTTGATGCTTTTATCCCATTTGTTAATTGGGGCTGGATAGTGGGAACCAAATTTTATATGAGTCTTCAAAGTATAAATTATCAAATACTGTATTAGACCAAAGTCCATTTTGGGCATATGAATCTTTCTGAACTATAAATTATCAAAAACTGTATTGTTTGAGACCAAAGTCCATTTTGAGCATATGAAATTGCTAACGGAAACATTGTCCATAGCTTCAACTGCAAGTTAGAGGATTTCTCTAATAGTTCTACCAAATGCTATAAGACTTATAGGCAAGTTCTGAGTATTTCTCTAATAGTTTTACAAAAACACTTAGCAACAAACTGAGTGATCGAGTGTTGCGGGTAGCCCTCGTAAAAATTATCTTATTGCCGAAGCCTTCTATGGGATCTAGACATTCGAAACCCATTCTCACCCTAATAGTTTAGCCACAAAAAGACGGACAAACCTTACGTAATTATGTTTGTTTACGACAAGAAAAAAAACACATCAGCTCGACTAGCCTGTTTTGTTTGATCACTTCACATTGTGTTTCTAAACAGTGGAATTAGATTTTAACAATGCAAAACATAACATTGCTTGATTCCAATGCAAGATTATTGCAATTATTACAACAGGGCCAGGGTGATTGTTACAACTTTTTTTAAGTAAAATAATTTAAATAAACAAATCAGAGAAACATGTTTAGCACAGTCTTAACAAGATTCACAGATTAACGAAGGACGTAGTATAAAACACAATCAAATGTCACCGCCATCGCATAATATGTTACACCAAACTCCAAATGGCAACAAATCAAGCCTCACTCTCAACACTCGGATTGTGAATTCTTGAATAATTTACTTGCATCGAATTTTATGGTGATGTCCTGATAAGAACGGGTGTTTTTAGAGCCTCTTACAACAGATGGAAATTGCAATATTGGAACGTCTTGATACAGATCTATCAATTCCTTTTTTTCTTCTCGAGGCCATGGTTCCCGCGATCATTAGCTCTTCGTTAAATACCTAACCAAGGAAATGCACGAGAGATTATTACGGTTGCCACACAACATAACTGTGTATCAAAGCACAAGAACAATAAAATTATAGAAACACCGTCCACAGTGCTCAATGTGCAACATGAACAAAATGCCAGAATTGTTTTCTGGTTCATTGTTTCCTCTGACACAACAATAACGGCAAAATTAAGTGAAGATGTGCATGGTTCATGTCACGGACTATTCATTTAGACACAAAATCAGTGATATTTGACGACATTCAAACATAATCTTTGAGGCTGAAAGGCAAAGACTTACGAGCTCGAAATTGACCATGGTCACTTTAAACTTTTAAGGAAATAAGATGTACATCATTTTCTTCATTGTACTGTCTGAGATAATGGTGAAATACAGTTTGAAATCCTGCACATTGTTTCCATTATTGACTTTCCAGAAACTTGTAGCACTGTTCACAATTTCCGAAATTTTATTACGAAAAATAAACTACTAAATGCATGCCATACGACCTATTCCCTCCAAAAGGTTTACCAAACTGCCCTCAGCATATCATCAACTTGTTTCTTATGTCCCTTTTTCGTACTGAAGATGTGGCCAAAGCAGAATCTACGTTGGTTCATTATTCAGTCACATGTATGGGAAGGGTCTCACATGAAATATAGAAGGCTTCTCACTTCAAATACTCAAGGGACACACGACACCAAGAACACAAAAGTACATAAATTTGGGCGACGCAGAGCATACCTGCAATAACTACCCTGGCTAATATATCTCATCATCAGGAATTTCTGGCGTCAAAAACTTTCGAGGGTCTTTGCTGATCTCCTCATAATTGAATATAGACGCCTTAACCCTATCAGGAACAGGCTCAAGTGGAAGAATGCTATCTCCATCAATGCACCCGTCAATTATTCCGTATTCAACAGCTTCCATTGGTGACATGTAACGATCCCTGTCAATATCTTTCTCTACTTGTTCAAATGACCGACCTGTACAATTTGCTAGAATACTTGTGACGTTGTTCTTGTTATGCATGACTTCCTTTGCTTGAATTTCAACATCAATAGCTTGCCCACTGGCGCCACCCATCGGCTGGTGTATCATGATTCGTGTATTAGGCATCGCAAACCGCTTTCCTTTGGTGCCACCACCTAGGATGATGGAAGCTGTAGATGCCGCAATGCCTAGTGCGATTGTGGAGACATCAGCTCTCACAAGTCGTACAACATCAAAAATCGCCATCGTAGCACTGATGCAGATGAAGCATAAGTATTTAAAACCCAGAAAAATAAATACTTGCACTGAGCATATTGAACAGCAGTAAAGTAAAATCTGATATAAGACACTAAAGTGAAGATGAAAATACACTGGGTGACGGAAACCATGGCTTGGATTAGGTTGTCCTGCCTGTTTCGTAATCACCCAAATACCAAAGATATTAAGTTGTGACAACGCTTTAGATGGTGAAATCTCCTAAATTTATATCCAATTAGCTTATGCCCAGCTTCTTAGGTAGAGAAAATTAATGAAAACTTATGGGACAAATAAACTAGTGACACCCAATAATAAAAGAAAGATAAAAAGGTAGACACGCTGCTAAATATGCAAAACATACAACTGCAGTGGAGTCGGTATATCTTTCCCCCACATTGGCAAATATGAATATTATTAGAAAACATGTTGAATAACAAAATCTTCGGTCTCTCTCTCTCTCTCTCAGTCACACACGTGCACACATTACACACACCTCTAAGTAGAAGGAAATAAACAAGTGAGCTGAACTCCTTTCGAATAAGCAAACATTGTTGGTTAATCATGAGCAACTTTACAGAGCAAAACAATAAGATTTATTAAACGAAAAGGTAATACTTGTTAACCTCGATAGTAACGGCATATAAAGGTTATTGACCAAATAATGCCATGTCAAAGACAGCACACATATTCTTTTCACAGAAGAAAATATGCAAATGCGAAACGCATGACTGTATAATTGGTGAGATAGTGTACTTCCTAAGCAGGTCGAATAAGCCATATTTATAAGTCTACCCACTCACAACTTTTGAAGTAAATAATAAGATGGATGAGCCGGCTAACGTGAAGCAACTAGATGACATGATGAATTTGACACCAAGCAAGGACTTAAATAGGACAAAAAATTACGAAAATTGATAAGGCAAGTTCATCTACCACAAGCAACAAGAACAACTAGTACGGAGAAGAAGCCTGCAGCATTGTGCTGTTTTATGAAGCATAACAGTTTCATCACTTCATATAATCATTTGGTAGCATAAGGTTCATAAGATGAAAGAAAACATCAAAGACTTTGAACGATGTCAAAATAAAAAATTGTACAGTATCAAGAAAAGCATCAAAGAGCATTGTTTAACATAAATCAATGAGCTTGTAACATCTGCTTCAATTCTGTATAGGTTATGCCTGTATTTATACTTAAATTCACAAGCAATGAAAAACCATATATAGTTCCCATTTCTCGAACAGACTCAATATCATTGCAAAATGAATCATATTTCTTCCTTCAAACACAAACAAACAAAAAAACAGCAAAGATAAACCAAAAACAAATGAACTAACGTCTTTCACGTTTCTATAAAAAATCAACGTGCTCTACAAGCTGAAGCATATAACCGTACGAAAGGAAAAATCCACCTCAGCTAAGAACCACCAAATCATGGATCGAAAAGATTCCATTTTGACGTAATAGAACGAAATGTACATACATTTTTTAAGCTCAAACTACGTGCTTTTCCGAAACATCAAAGAAAGTCTGGGGGATTTCCTAACTACAGTATTTAGCTAAACCCAAAAGCATAAATCCGAACCAAAATTCAATCCAATGCGCCCAATGAAATGGTCTAAGCATCATAACTAATTCCAGAAACTGGGAATACAAGACCAAAAAAGAAGAAAGAACCACACTTTACCAAAAACCGAACACAAACCGAAACGGGATTCATAACAATCAGAGCGACCCGCCACTCAAATTGACGAACAACCAAACACCCTAAAAGTTCACCGATACTTGCCAGAATTCAGCTAAACCATATCGCAAACCGAAAACATGATTCCAACTCCAACAATGAACCCAATTACAGATATAACCACACTTTCGACACTGTAATTTCGGAAACCACTACAAACCACAACCAATTCACAGACCCAACCCCATTACAAAACTCAATAAAAATCCAAACTTTACTACAAAACAACAACATTCCACCAAAAACCCAACAAGGATTCACAACAACCTGAGTGACCCGCCAGTGGAATTGATGAACAAACGAATATCCTTTTTGGGATCCTGAGCATCAAGCAAAAGGAGCTGACTTATAATCGTATCCGCCACAAAATCGTCGATTTGGCTCCCCAAGAACACAATCCTCTCCTTTAGCAACAGACCCATTGCGTCCGCATCAGCTCCGCCGCGCATGGCGGTGGCCGGAGCTTGGTTCGCCGAAGGGGAGAGGTGGAAGAGGAGAGATTCAGGCGGAGATGCGGTGGAAGAGGAGGTGAGGGAGCAGGTTAGGGGTCGGGTGCGGAACTTGGGTTGGGGGAAGAGGAAGTTGGGGGGAGGAGTACGGCGGAGGGAGAGGCGGCGGAGGGAGAGGGTGGTTAGCGGCGAGGAGAGGGTGAGAGAGTCCATGGCTAGTGAGGAGAGAGAAAGAGGAAGGGGGAGATGAGGAGAGAGAAGGAGAGTGTGGTATGGGCCTTATAATAATTTGATGAATTGGAATAGGCTACTTAAATAATATCAAGCCCAATTGGCCCAACTCACAAGTAAGGTTGGCCGTATGCATCGTTTCGATCTCGAAGTATGTTTCGATCAATCATGATCGTAAAAATTGTGGTGCAACGAAAGTGGAAAGCACTTCTAAAGTTTGTTTGGATAGATATAAAAACAAATACATTTTCGTACTTCTGGATTCATGGTCGTGTCACGTGTGTTACTTCTTATATATTAGATGTGGAGTATATTTGTTTGTTTGCCTCAACGTCAGATTAACTCAAGCTCCATGTTGATTTTGAGCTAGCCTTGAATTTGAAAAACTTGCACTAGAAGAACTCTACACGTAAACTATACCAGGGTTTACCTGACGTTTGCGCTACGACTCTAAGTCAGACGGTGTTTGTTGAAGGGCGAGACTATAAGCATGTCATAGCTTGAAAGAGTGTCAGATTGCATAACAATTAACGAGGCCAAATATAGGGGTAGTTCGGGTATTCCAGACCAGATCGTGCAAAGGTGACACGTCTAACAAGAGGCAAGGTCGGGTAGTTGGCTTATCAATGTCGACCTTTGAATACCCAGTGTGAAATAATCGAGCTACCAATCGTGAAACCTTAGTTACTATAATTGGGCAGACTTTTAAAGAGGTGAGCTTTCAGATCTGTTAAGGCATGTGGGACATAGCATGCCAATTCTGTCAAATACCGACTCGAGGTATCCGATATGGCCTATCCCATGTAGTTGAAAGTTTACTTTGCCCTGGCTACTTAGGTGGCATTTGATGCACAACGTCGTGTTGTGGTTGATTTGACGTGTAATCATCTCCAACTCAATATTATGTAGTTGTAATACTTATACATGTATTGTATTTCAATTCTTTTTTTTTTTAGCTTAGCCCATGAAAATCTGAGTTAACTTTTAATAGCTTAATAATGATATATCCACGACTTAGTTCTTCAAAATTCAACTAGACTTTACTTTCAGTATTTCAACAATGACTTAATCTCTTCAAAGATATCTCTAAATGGTAGCTCTACAATATGGTTTTACAATACAAATTAATATGACCTATATATCTCGACAAACAAAGAGTAAATAAAAACAACTTTAGAGCTTTGTGGTATGTATTCATTATAAATGGAACTCGATAACAGAATTGAAGACGATGATAAATCACAATAGAAGAAGAAGATTTGATCTAAGTTTCTATTTTTAGGCATCAGTGTAACGCTCCAAAAAAAGGAAGAAAATAAATTTATACTTTAGCCTTTGAACTTTTGAAAAATTCTATTTTTGACCCTAAATGTTTAGAAAAATTTGCATTTGAGCCCCATGAACTTAAAAGTTAGTCTTTTATTATATTTTAGATCTCTAATCCTAAAACATATATTTCAATTTCAAATATTAACCAAGTTGATTGAATTACCTAGAAAAATTACATAAGTAA
Organism: Linaria vulgaris; assembly: GCA_948329865.1. Classification (NCBI taxonomy): domain Eukaryota; kingdom Viridiplantae; phylum Streptophyta; class Magnoliopsida; order Lamiales; family Plantaginaceae; genus Linaria; species Linaria vulgaris. The sequence goes on along the minus strand of OX415249.1, from coordinate 146,025,230 downwards.
ATGTGTATGTAACAAAGAAATCAAATTATACATATTTGAATTTTAATTATAAATAATTGAGGAACTTGATATGCAATTAACCAATTGAAAAAGTAAGCCATGACATCGTTTTGATGGGGCAAGCCATGACATCCTTAAGAGCATGATTAAATTCAGCTTTTTTGTGATTTATTATAAAATAATCAAAGTGGGACCTTAATTAAAATAATTTTACATGATTTTTTGCCCATAAATAGTAGACTTTCTTCCAACTATTTTCACACCCACCCAAAATCATTTCGGTTTTTCCTTCTTTATTCCTATGAATTTCTAAGTTAGTGAGTCTACTTTCAGGAAAAATTCATCTCAAGTCCTTATTTCATCTTTTTCTACCCGATAATACCCCAAAACTTTTATTGCGCAGAAATTATCCATTCAGTCATGCACCTTAGAAAAGTCATAACTAATTGTAGAAAAATCTTTTTTGATTAAGGCCAACGGCCAAATACTCCTCATGATGTCCTCTAACTTTCATATGAAGAAATGGTTTTCAAATAATGTGATTTAGAAGGTCGAAAACCAAAACTGCGGTGAATTTTCAGTTTATTTGGCACAACCTTTATTTTCGTAGTTTATAAGTTAAATCACCATCATAATTCATGTATTTATCACACACATGAACTTAACATGATTTAGTATTCATTATAATCAAATTTTTATAATTATAATCATGAATTGATATTTTTGTGATTTTATTTATATCATTTAAATGGTAGATTTATCATGTTTAACATACTACTTTCATAAGTCTTAAAGATTATTCTTGCCACTTCATAACTTAAACATCAAATGAGATTATTTATCATATAGACATTCCTTATTACATGTTTTGATAAATTTTCCATGTTATATCTTTATATTTAAGTTATAACATAAAATTGTGTGCATTTTAAACTAACTATGTAAAATAAAGTAATAATCGACTAAGTTAAAACTTTTAATGTGATACTTATTTGATGTGTGGTTATTAAAAAATTTGAATTGATTAAAGGCAAAAAAGACGAGTTTTCTTAGAGTTGGTGAAGTAATATATTTTAAGGATTGATTATGCATCAAATTGGATAGTTAATCAAATTTTACTTATTACCGTAACTTGTCATCGAAATGACTCTAACGTGAATACTCAGAGTCATACGTTTGAACATATGGTTGTTTAAGATAATTTTGAGATATCAATAATGTTGTTAATTGATATTTAACTTAACCTAACGTTTGTCAATTCATCATCTAAGATTTTCATGTTTAGAGCAATGACATAAATTAAACTTATGTGTAATTTACTAATATTTACATTGTAACTAGCATTCTTAACCAGAACGTTCTCAATTTCACCAACATGAGGATTGAAGAAAAAATACTAATATTTGTTGTGGTGAACTATAAATTCAGTTGGTTAATATTATTTAAATTTGTTAAAGGTTTGACGAACTAATCAACGCCATCAAGGTTCCCCGCACGAGTCAAGACGAGGTTCCATTTTTAATTTATTCTAGCCCCGTTTGGGATCCTGCCCTGAGGAACTTGGACATAAAAGTCACTACTCCGTTACCAAACCTCGAACAACATATATTTCATCATATTTCTATTTTTGCATCTCATCTCATAACATGATTTTCTTACTCATCGTTAAATCGTATCCAATCATTTATTATTTATCATATTGAATCATAATCATTGTAATTCCCTGATATTTTAATCTCATCTTCTGGTTCTTGAACTGTGTAAAGAGCAACGAACTATGTTCGGGACATGTAGCTCAAGGAGCAACGGATATTATCCGGTTTACTGGCTTATTTGTTTATCTGTTATACCCATTGGGACGCCTTTGGGAAGTTGGGCCCAAGAATTGAGTTGAGTTACTGCCGGGCAGTAAAGACTGTCGGTTTAAGTAATTTCGCTTGATACCCATCTATCTAGGCGCCACTTGCAGTCAGGAGTTGGTTGTAACCTGCGTGCTGGATCGACATGTACTCGAGCATGTCTCTTGATTGTTTGCGAGGTCGCTCCTCGTCGGGAGGTATAAGGTAGAATATTAGAAGTTATAAGGCTGGGTTTTTTTATTGTTAAGCACAAGTTCATTAACTAATCTATGAAAATTCCAGTATCATTGCTATATCAAATTGTCTAGTTGAACTGTTTCTACCGGTAAGATCATTCCTCGAAATGTATCGAGTAGGTCACTGTTAATTCTTGCATTATCAGTTCTTTTATATGAATCTCACTAAGTCATTAAAGACTTATTCCTCGTTTCTTCTGTCCATTCATCAGGATAAAAATCAACACGACATCATGAATCAAGTGAATAATTGTTCAAGCGTGCATTTTGGAATATTCGTGTTTGGTCACTAGTCATAACAATTAAAAAAAGTCACATTATTGGTAATAGAAGACTTTCGTTGTATATATCAAAATATATTTTATAAAATGCGTATGGTTTTGATCCTAAACAAGTGAGACCCCTTCCTATGAGTTACGTTTTAGTCTGAGTTGGGTAAAGTGACTGATTACCACCGAACTAACTCGAATCGGAGCATGACTCGTGGGGCGCGGTCGTCACAATCAAGATACATGACAAGAGCAATGGAGAGGTCGCTCGCTCCAACAGAAGATATTCCATTATTTTCCAATAATAGAGCAAAACACCATCAGGAAAAGTCTTAACACTCGCGGGACGATACTCCAAAGAGGTCAAACTCCCTAAAACAATGACAAAGATCCATATTCAAACATCTTAGCAGTTAAACCTTTGTATAGAATTGTCAAAATATCTACTTAGATTCACATTTTTTTTTTTTTTGTGCAAAGTACCTCCAACACCTAGCAAATACATCAACCAATCTTGATGCAGAGTTCCACGTGCCATTAACTACATCACAAGACCACATCAGACTACGGAGACATCCACTATAGGAAGGCAAAAGCCGTGCACATGTTCAGAGCTAGTCGACAAAAGTTACAAATGTCACCTATTTTCACTCTATTTCACCGTCAACACTTCATTTCATCCGTGATAGCACGAGGAAGTGTAATGTTGACATGATACTACTATATATAGTCATATCAAGCTTAATTTAGCCAAATATCATAATTTGGGTGGTAACTTGTTATTTCTGAAGTTGCAAAGATTTTAGCCAACTACTATCTATTGATTTGGTAATTCTTTTGCAATTTAAGTATATACATTTTTTATGAAAGAAAATAAAAATTGTATTACTACCAAAATGAGTCTATATAGCTCGTTACAAAAGAACCACCATCACAAAGGCAACATAATGGAAGGTTATGAATCGAAAAATCAGAAGACCAAGCATTTAAAGAGGCCCAATGAGCTATATTGTGGGCAGCTTGGTTACAATTTCGATTTACAAAAATGAATTTTCAAAGAGGCCTAGTTTTCCAAACATTTCGAATGGCAAACACTAAAAGCTAGATATTCCATGGGATTTCTTCACAGGTATCTTTAATGCATCGAATAAGATCAAGGCAATCGGATTCCAGAATTCCTCTATTGGTATTTGCGGCGTTAAGGCATCGGCAGGCTCTAAGTAAAGCAAGAGCTTCAGCGGAGGCCGGGTCCATGCAAATGTGCAAATGAGCTGATGCGAATATAATGCTTCCTTCGTGGTTTCGGATAATGAAAGTTGATGTTGCTTTTCCATCCTTGAATGTGGCATCTGGATTTGCTTTGACCCAGCTATGTGGTGGCTTAATCCACTTATTGGAAGTATTCGTTGTAGCTTGAATTTTTACATTTTTGTGGATGGTCCAGTGTTCCTTCCCTTTTCGATCAACCAAAGAGAAAAGTTCCTGTGGGCAGTTTTTGCAAAAGAAATAATAAGAATTGATATATACACATAGGTATGTTAATGTTTATGCGATCAGATTAATTAATCAAACAATAAGCTAAAGTGATAAATATAGAATATTACGTCCATTAGGGTATAAGTCTATCTTGAATAGGCCTGTTGCTGAATTTTCCCCTGCAGTATCCTCCTGAAGATTTGAATTGATCGTTATTATGATTAAAACGTTTTTTTATGATATATTCCACATGAAATAATGTGAAACAGACACGATAATTACATAAGTCTAGTTTAATGTAACGTGATATTTTAATACTAATTACCTGATAAATGGAATGAGCAGCATCCGTACCTCCTAACGGCACATTTGGTTGCCCTTAACAACCCATATTAATTAAATAGTGTGGGTTTATACCTCTGTTGTGAAAGGCGCGCCCGGGGCTCGCCCAGGGCGAATTTGGCCTTAAAACGCCCTTGGGCGCTGTATTTGGGCACCACCTTTGTGGGGCATACGCCTCAAACGTTGGGGCGTACGCCCGAAGCCCAAAAAACGCCTGGGCGAGCGCCCAAGATGATTGCAAACGCCCCCACAGACTTGGTTGTATTTTTCTTTCTTTTCTTAATTACCAAGCTCATAAGTGAATAAAAAACATAAAATTGGCCCACTCTAAAAACTTTAGACCAAAAAAGATAAGTAAAAAAAATAAAAAAACAAGGGATTACAATGTGATTTGTGAAAGAATATGATAAGTCCTATGTGACCTGAGTTTTCTACTTTTCTTCTTCAATTTTTTTCCTTCTATTATTTTAAGGTTTCTTTCATAAGGTGATCATATCAAAGTATGATATGAATATGATCACATTTTTTGCTTAATTCCCAAGGAGCGTGCGAACTACATCATTTCTTCTCGTATGATTCTTTTGTGAAAACATTTATCTATAAATACTCTTTGTGACGTGCGAGAAGTTCACTAATTTTTGGATTTTTGCATATGAGCAACTTGATTTTAAGTTTTAACTCATATATATTTTGAATATTTTCAAGGTTGTAAGTTTATTTTTGGTTTTATTGCAAATTTCTTTGTATTATTATATATTCATTTTATAATATTATGCATTAAATAAATTAAAACATTAATATTTATTGGGCTTACGCCCCACGCCTCGATGCTTACGCCTCGCCTCTAACTATGAAAAACGCCTCACTTACGCCCAACGCCTTTAACAACACTGGTTTATACCACATTTGGTTGGCAAATAAAAGGTAGAAGGGGCCCAACATAAATTGCCTTTTTTGAGCATTTTCCAAGATAACTAATCTCACCCTCCCCCCTATGATAATTTAATGCCACAACCACCAACTTCAACCACTAAAGTTAAATACCATTCTACCCCCACTTTTTCAAAAAAAATTACATTTCTTACCCCCAAAAAGGTGCTTACATCACAATTGAATGACATAAAGTAGAATCACGAATTACGAAGCAATTTAAGGGTAGTTTTGGTAATTCACGAAATAATGTGGATGTGTATGTGCAACCAAACATGAGTTTTAGTAAAATTAAAGGCTATAAGGTGGGATTTTTTTTGGCAACCAAATGTAAGATTAATTATTTTATTTAATATAATCTTGACACTAAATTATATGGGTTTTAAGCTCACGGGGCAACCAAATGTGTCGTAATATTCTTGCATCCACATAAACCTGACAAGTATTATGAACGAGAATACAGTACCAATCAAATCCATTTTCACACCAAGATCTTGGAAAAATTAATAATTTTGTTTCTAATCAAATTAATTAAACTAACCTGTATGGACAGGAGGGCTATGATAAAAAATAATGCTGACAGGATCTTCATAATTGGAAAATTCAGCTAACTCAAGCAAATGCTACTAGTATAAAGTTTCTAACTTGGGTGCAATTCCAAATTCCAAGATGCTGCCTATTTATATTTAGTAATGTGATAATGTCACGCCTGTATTCTTCTAATAAGAAAAAAGAATGTCACGAAAGGCTAATTCACAGAGGCATTAATTATTGGAGAGAGTACTATACATAATTTGAAAATGGAGCAAAACACGTAAGGGAAAGAACCAGTGATTAGAGATCATTTTAATAACAATGACACGCGTCAGATTGTGGAAATGTTATGCATGTTTTTATATTACATGATGATAAGATTTGGTTCGATCCTCTAGGCCAATTTTGGCCAACTGGTATGTTCTTCTCTTAATAATTCTTCTTCTATAAATCAATAATGTCACATATTAATTTCAACGTTTTCCAGTGATTACGAATTTAGTAGATCCAGCTACCCACAGAAAATTATATTTAATTTGTGAATTCTATTATAGGGTTCTTCTAGTATCTTTGACAATTGAATAATTGCATCCAATATAATCGTGATTCATGCTTATCGATCAGGAAGAATATGCAAATTAAAATGTAAAATCACTAACTATTCTGATTTATTCATGATATAGGTCCCATTAAAAATGTCTTGGAACTTAAACTAACTCAAATTCTCCGTTGATTTTGAGCTAGCTTTAAATTTGAAACCTACACTAAAAAACTCGGTACTTGAATTATGTTAGAATTGACCCGGCGTTTGCACTTCAATGCCTAAGTATGTTTGTTCATGGACAAGACTATAAGTAGTCTATGGCTTGAAAGCGTGTCAAGTCGAATAACAATTAATGTGCTCGAGTATAGGAGCAGTTCAGATGTTTCACACCAGATTGAACAAAGGTGCCACGCCGAACAAGTCTACCACGTCGGACGAACGTCAGGCAAGAGGCATGTCAAGCAATTGACTGGTCAATGTCGAGCTCAATTGATGTGAAATAATCAAGCTACCTTAAGAGTCGTGAAAACTTTATGATGATTAGTGGAGTATTTGTAAGCTAATTATTTTTTAATTGTCGAGGTGTAATTGGATAGACTTTCAATGGGATGAGACTTCAGATCGGTTAAGGCAGGTCGCCTATGGCAAGCCAGTCGATCATATATGTGCCAGAATAATCGACTCGGGTATCCGCGACTCGAGTATCGGATCTGGCCAATCCCATGTAGTTGAAAAGTTCCTTTTGCCCTAGTCCCTAGCTACCTAGGTGGCATTCAATATTAAAAGTCATGTTGTGGTTTATTTGACGCATAACCTCTCATTTATGCCACACCAATATTAGTTAGTTGTAACAATGATATTTCATATAATTATTTAGTTTAGCCAAACAAATATGAGATAGCTTTTAAGATCTTAATGTTAAGAAAAGCTTAAGTTGTGGGGTATTATACAAGTGGTGCGTCTCTTGCCCACTATAGAACTGAAATTGAGATTTTTGGTTTTGGGACTAACTTAATCTCATTGGTTTTCTTTCATATTAAAATACTCAATTCCAATTGAGATAATGATCATTACATTTTGCTGTAGTCAATTAGGACTGCAAATATACTACTTTGACTGATTCTGCAAACAAATTTAATGACTAATTATCATAGAATATGCATATATGCATGACATTTTTAATTTTTGTAGCAGTTATTTAAAAATGATAAGCAACAAAACTCTAGTATAAGTAACACGAAGGACCATGCAAGATTGACAACACATTAAACTACATAATTGCATAATATGAAATCTCTACAGAATTAGGTAAACAAGTAGAATTTTACCATCACTAGGTTGTTACAGCAGAAAATGTAAATACAAAAAGCGCTACTCCTAATAACTAACAAGTAGTAAATTCCAACACTTTTCTCCACAAATAGCGCTTTTAACAACATAGCAATAATCTACTGGTCATGTTCCTCAGCGAATCAAAGTTTCATTAATATCCGGAAGCTCCGAACTCACCGAAAATCTAAGCCATCTCTTCTTCTCCGAATGTTTGATGCACGGTTGTAGTATCAGCCCGAGTGCAACAGCAACTAGACTCACGATCATCACTTTCAGTGTGGAAAAAGCCAACACGACACCAATCAATATAGTTGGCGGCACACACATCAGAACCGCACCAATTGTCCCCCCTGGTATCTTGAAAGGCCTAGCAGCAGCTGGAGCTATAATTCTCAGACGAACAAACGCGATGAACTCCAATATCATTCCAAAACAGTACAAGAAGTTTTCAGCAGCCACAATCTCTTGAAAGCTCAGCCAAGAAAGCAGAAGCACACCCGAAGCTGAAAAGAGAATCCCAACCAGAGGAGTTCCGTAACGAGATCTCTTGGCGAAAAACTCGGGAAGCATTCCTCTTTCAGCCATACCGAGAAGCTGAAAAGAATCGCTGCTCATTTCAGCCACAAACATGCCCATGTTCGACATTGCTGCAGCACCCTGGACCCACCAACTCAGCCACGCTCCTCCTATGATTTTTGCTACGTCAGTGAAGTAGCCATCAGTCCACGAGTCGCGGTTCAGGGGAATAGCTCCAGTGCCAGTAAGTAAGGGAAAGAAATACCCAAAAATAACTAGGATCAAAGCGTAAAAGAGAGATTTCGGGAGTGTCTTTTTCGGATTTTCTACTTCTCCAACCAAAGTACTAATCGAGTCCCAATAGTTCAGATTCCAAAACAAGGTGTTAAGATACAAATTCCAGTCAACATGATGAACATCTGCAACCAACCACCTTTTGGGCTTCAACTTTGGGATCGAAATAAATCCCATCACCACAAAGGGGAGAATCGAGAAAACTCCTAGGAGTATAGCAGCCCATCCAACAATGGTTAAACCTCTGTAGTTCAAGTACGTCAGTATAATCGTCAAGGCTATCACCGCCACAATCCTAGGCCACCCACCACCTAAAGCCGGGATTCCCGATTTAAGATAATCAAGAAACAAAACAGGGTATAGTGCATTGTCAATGACTCCACTTAGCCACTTCATCCAACCCTGCTGGAATCCCCAAAAAGGTCCCAACGCCGATGATACCCACACTACATACCCACCATTCTCGGGAAACATCGTGCCCATCTCGGCAGTTATTAAGGCTTCTGGAACACTCCATATCAATGGGAAGATCAAGAAACCGGCAAGAGCTAGAAGAGGACCAGCTGCTCTAACACTATCCTCCACACCAAACGGCCCCCCGGATACCTCGTAAAAGATGAGGAAAATCAGGGGTATAACTGAGACTTTCTTGCCGTGATTTACCGAAGGAAAATGAGAGCTGTTCATCCCTACATACGGAGCACCATTATAGTCCCCCATACCAATAGTAGTTTGCCTATTCTCTGCTCCCTTCAGTTTCTGCAATTACCAACATAAAAACAGATTAGATCATGTATAAGAAAAACTACACTGAATTATAGGCTACTCATAACTAAAAAAAGGAAATAGGTGACTTCAAGGTCAAAACTTTACAAGTAAAAAGCAAACCATTAGATCAAATATCAATTCAATATCCATGCCAAGCATACAGTCTAATCCATACTGAAGTTTCAAAATCATAACATAGTCTTTCTAAATTAAATCTTTAAGAGAGCACCTCAGGTTAATCATACTAAAGCTATTGAAATTTAGAAAACCTCAATAATCCCACATGAGAGCAAGAGTACTTGAGAAAGGCTATAAAGAATTAAGTGTAAAAATGCAATATTTAACCTATTTATGAAATGGGTTTATCAAATTCACGTCAATACTCAGTCCCAAACTCACACAGAAAATGACCCAATTGAAAACCCATTTCCAAAGAGCTAAAATGAACCTAAATATCCAATTTTTGGGGGTAACAGAAACCCCATTTTTTATATCTGAATCAATATTAGGCTACAAAAACAATACAAAATGACGGTAATATACTGATATTCAACATGCACGTAAAGAAATTGAATTGGCAATAGACCTTTTGATAAATGAAAAAGCTTATATCCAGCATGCACATAAAGATAGGCTTTTGATAAATGAAAAAGCAAGTAGGTGACTTCAATATCCAACACAAAAAGACATTTTTATGAAACATAGAAACAGAATCATCCCACTTAGGTAAGCATAAGGCTAACACAAATAAGTGTAAAAATCCAATCTTTAACCTATTTATGAAATAATTCACTTAAATAAGTATAAAAATGCAATCTTTAACCTATGTATGAAATGGGTTCATCAAAAATTCACTTAAATAAGTGTAACAATGCAATCTTTAACTTATTTATGAAATGAGTTCATCAAATTCAACTAATACCCACTCACAAACAGATAGGAGCTGACCAAATTGAAACCCCATTTCCAAAATCCTAGAATAAAGCTAAATGATCAATCTCGGGGGTAACAGAAACCTAGTTATTGAGCTCTGAATCAATTTTAAGCTAAATAAACAATAAAAGAGATGGTAATACACTAATATTCAACATGCACATAAAGAAAAAAGAATATGAAATGAAATATAAGACCTTATTCCTCGAAAAGCTTAGCTTTGCATGAATTGAAGCACCATTGCAAATTGCAGGGGCACATATGATCATGATATTAATGGCGTACAGTTACAGCAGATGAAGCACACTTCAACACTTGTCTCTCAAGTGTGATCAAAGTTATTCGCCATGAATAAAACGTTGGGCCGTACTCGGGAAAAAGAAGGCCCACAAAATAAATTGTGGTTGAAATCAATTTTGTGGGCCTCTTTTTCTCCGAGTGCGGCCCATGTGTCATTGTTATTTTGTTGCAATTTAATTTGTTCTACACAGTTAAATTAAGTATTTAGATGAAAATAATCAGCCGTAAAGAATTTAGTTTTTCATTTTAATTAAAATTAGGAAACAAAAGACAATGTTCACACCAAAGCTGTGAAGGTGCACAAAACGTCTAAACTCTGAACAACATGAGCTAGGTTGGAAGGTTTGAGGGAATAAGCATCCACCATCATACTAATCGTACCTCCAACATATTTTATACGGTACGAAACGCATTCTTATACGCAATTTGGTGATGTGAACTTTTTACTTAGTAACAACGGAGTAATATACCGAGTTTTGTCACGTGATAGTAATGTGCTTATTTAATTAAATGCGAATAAATAATTTTCTTATATTTATTTTCTACATATATTGTAATATGTCTTGGTAACATAACACTCAATGTGTCAAAAGGCGTATCTTACAAAATGTCCTTTCTCCTTTCTTTTTCTCTTTTGAACTACGAAAAGGAATGTGAAATGTATAATGAAACTTCAAAGATTTTTGCTCCTCCTACTTTTTGTGCAAAAAAATATGACTCTTCACGCGCTCACGTGCATTTTTGTACTCCATGTCGTGTCATTGAACATGATAAAAATTGAAGCCCAAATTTCTCCACTTAAAAGGTCTTGTTAAGTGGAGGGAGAACTTCTCTTTATTAACATTAATCCAAGACCATACCCAAGCGATGTGGGATAAATATATTCTCAACATGTCCCCTCACGTGTGGCCCGATAATTAACTTCGGTGCCATCACGTGGGTAGGTCGCGGAGCCCAACTTACGTCTTGGGTTGGCTCTGATACCATGATAGAAATTGAAATACAAATTTCTTCACTTAAAAGCCTTGTTAAATGGAGGGAGAACTTCTCTTTATTAACATTAATCCAAGACAATACCCAAGTGATGTGGGATAATATATTCTCAACAAAACATCATATGTAATAATGTTAAAAGCGCACGAGTTAACTTTAAGAACAATGAGTAACTTTCTTGGTAAGAGAAAATCGTGTCAAATATAATGAAAGTAGGCGGCATTTGGCAAGCATCCAGGAAAAGCTATGAATTTTTTTTTTTATATTTGACAATATATGTATATATATTATTTGATCCACAAAAAAAAAAACAAACAAACACACACACACACACAACTATATATAATTAGCTAGCTAATGCCCCGAATAGCACACAACTTTTCTTAATCGATTTCTAGTTTTATTTATGTGATAAAAAGGAAAATAGGCATGGCCCTCCTAGTGAATCGAACTACCAAACATACTCAATCAAAGTATGTTTTAACAGAAGACATACTCATGCGGCTAATTAATTAAATAAACGAGAGAGTTATGAATATTAGTGTGTTGCACTAGTGAAAGCTTCTAATAATAATCATGAAGCATAAGTACTACTGCTTTTAACTTTTATGTGCATTTTCTTTAGACACAAAGTGACAGATTTGTTCAAATGTATCTTAATGCCGACTTCTAAGGATAAAAGACTGACTATTGAACTGCATGCGCGACGATGTACCAAAGAAAAGATCATCACGGGATTTTTGGCCTCCACATGATCCGAATATAACAGGAGAGAATTCAACATCAAGATATTTATCTTCTAGTATGGATATGGTAAAAATGAATATCATTGACACAAAAAAAGATGATTTTTTTCTCTCACCAAAATAATGAAAAAACATAAAAAATGGGGGTTTTGTTTATTAAAAGAAAAAAAGAAACAACAAACGACTCTCATTTATGAAAAACACAAATTCCCTTTTGTTATGTCTATAATTATAATTAGACACCTAGTTCACTCTTTATTCTAAATCAAATAAAAAAATTAATATTGTAGGAGAAACTAGTAATCTTGGGTACATATGCGATTTTCTTTGAAGAAATCATTTAAAATATTCTAACTATCTTGATTCTTTTTCCTTTTTTTTTTCTTTTTGAATTAATTATCGGCTGCTAACAAATCAATTGAGGACAAAAACCTAGACTTAATATTTAATAGAGTCCTAGACCCTTTCAACACTTAATTAACAAACTAAACCGACAATTCAGAGAACACATATATCGAATACGTTTTTCATGTATAACACAAGAAATACTATTACGTACCTCGTTATGGTCAGTTGGAGAGTTTTGTGATTTCGTACGATGATCAGTGACAGTTCCTCGTACTACGGTTGCATCGGCGGCTCCGGTGGCGGAAATTTCTGACGATTTCCCGGCAGCATCAGTTGAGAGCTGTATTTCCGGCATCATTGTTTTGTACGGATGAATGAGATAGGAGTGAGAGAATTATAGTACTGTTGGATTGTTACTACGTAAGTACTAAGACATATTCAAGATTTATGTGAAAGATTTTGTGTTAGTATGTTGTACGTGTTTTTTTATAGAGAGAAACGAATGGGGATGGGAATAATTAACATCAAAAAGAGGATACAATTTGACTACTTGGGTGGCGGTGAAAAGGTAGCGCATGTAACTATAGATATCGTGTATGGTCATGTGCTAATTTAGAAAATCTAATTTGAAAAGAGTTTTTTGTTGATAATTGCGAGCAAGCCCCTCACTTTAGGTGTAACTATAAAAAAATGTCATATGAGTATTTTTTTTATTTAGATTTCAAAGGAGTTTCTTGGATATCATAGATCCAATTATAGTTTTGACTCAGACTTGGAGTTCCTATCATATTAAGTTATTTATAACATCACATGCATCCACGCCTACAAAAACTAACAAATATATCAACAACACCCTCTATTATATAATATTACATCTACATCCTATAACTTTGAGATGAAATTTTGTTTTAGACACTAACTTATGATCACATATACTAAAATAAAATTGTTGGTGGTATTTGAAGTATCGAATACGGACAGACCTCGAATACGTGTCTGTTATGCCACATGGAGAATCCTAATTAAAAGATAATTCAAAAATAGAAATGCGTTAAGGGCATATTCGACGCGTATCAACCACTTATAGACGAGTCTCTCATTTGATGAACCTGGCTTTTAGTCTCTTTTGTTTGTTGATAAAAAAAAAGTGAATGTAATGTTAATCTAGCTTTATAGGTTTTGTTATGTAGTAAAACTCTTTAATGTTGTTGTCAGACATGCTTCATGTATTGGCACTTTGAGTGGATCATTTGGTATTTTGAGTATGTAAAGCTGTAGATCTTCTAATATATGTTGGCATTTTTTTTTATTTTGTCTGAAGTGGAATACATTTTATAAAAATACCAGACTAAGCAAGTAAATTAACGGTAGTATTGTATAACATTTTATTTAGAATATTATATTCTTTTATATATAGTTATTGTTGTAAAATATTCGATGTATTATAGACGTATCATACTCTATATATAGCTTTGGACAAAAAAAAATCGTATCACTATGTTCGTTGCATTATGTCAATATGTATTTGCGTATCATATTTAAAGTTATCGTAACTTTCCTTTAAAGCTTAAAGGAAAGTTCTATCGTACGTCTATTAGACCTGCTTTGCTTTATGGCTCCGAGTGCTGGGCTATTAAGCAAAGTCATGCATAGAAAATGAACGTTACAGAGATGCGCATGCTTCGGTGGATGTGCGGTAACACTAGGAGAGATAGAGTGCGCAATGAAGATATTCGGCATAAATTGGGTGTGGCGGCCATTGACGAGAAAATGCGAGAAAATCGTTTAAGATGGTTTGGGCATGTTAAACGCAGACCCATAGATGCACCGGTACGACGAGTTGAAGATCTCGACTTAGGACAGACGACTAGAGCTCGTGGGAGACCGAAAAAGACGTGGATGGAGGTCATACGGAACGACATGAAGCTAAAAGATCTAAATGAAGACATGCTCGTCAACCGAAACCTATGGAGGCAGAAGATTCATGTTCACGACTCGACGTGATTCATTATGGTTCATATAGCCTACCCCAATTTAATTGGGATTACAGGCTTGGTTGTTGTTGTTGTAAACGCAAATCACTTTCATTTAGAGGTCATGCAATTTGCTAAACCTCAACAAGGTTTCTATAGTTACACCAAATGTGGAGATGGAGTCGAAATTACCGCTGTGCAATATGTTACTTACATCGTCCATATAACATAACTACAATAATGATGCTACACATGAACCCGAAATGTTACAATTTCCTTAGTCGGAAAAAGTAATTTAGGAAATGATTGATTTGTTATTAGCTTTATTTAGTTCCTTCTGCACATTCTGATAATATATAATTCTTATAAGATGAAATGGATGTCATTGTTAGGCACATTTTTCTCTTTCTAATCACGTGACGCTAATAATTGTTTTTTGAACATGACGCTAATAAATATTAAATATTAAATATTAATAATTTCAAACTCCAATAATAAAGTCTTCTTAAGTTAGAGAGCATTTTTTTTTCTGAAATAAACGCAGATTCATGTCAATTATGTGTGTGGGGTTCACACCCTCCTGAGGGGGTGAGGCATGGGAGACAGTCCCCAGGAGCATATGGGCCACATGACCAGAAAAAAACTATTTCACACATTAAATTGTTCACAGTCAGCCAAGTTGAGCTGGAATTTCCCTATACAGTTCAAGAAGACAAAAACAGAGAACATGAGAAAGTGTTACACTAATTTTCGTAATTTAATTATTAAAATAATTGTATGAAAGAAAACGACGTTGCAATACATCAATGAGCCATGAAGAAGTTGTTAGCTGTCTTATTCCTCCTAGCTATTAAATTGACTAAACTAAAGAAAACGCCAAAATTCTTTTTCGTTGGTAAATTTACAGATTTTTTATAATCCAATTTTTTACATTCACTGGTGTACAGTTTGACGGCCATCTTCTCATAGTATCTATAACAAGTTAACAACTATAACCAGATTAAATTTGACCATCTTCTGTGATACAATTAAATTGTACTTTTGCCAAACTCTAGAATGCAGAATACATAAGCGGAATTAGGCAACAGATTAATGACACCGCAGTACTACGTATATGAAAATGAAATTGAACATTACTAATAATACAAAAAAAAGTATAGGTAGAACTCCAAAAAACTAAAAAAATAGCTAGCATCTGTTGTAATATTCCAAAAAAATTAAATACAACACGAAATTCACAACAAAATTTCGGTCGGACATCCAACAAATTATATGGTATGTTATTACCAACTGAGAAAAGCCATTTTAAACTGTACCAATAAAATAATTTACCCAGCTGAAAATTTTCGTTGGTAATTACCAACGAAAATCGAAGCTTCACAAGAGAAAATCATAGTGGCTATTGCCTTTTCTTGTAGTGAATAGTAGTACAGATTTTTAGCCTTTCGCCAGTGTTTATTTTACATTTACCAACGTTTTAAGTCGTTGTTAAGCGACCCAATAATATATATTTTATAAAATCTTGGTACATCGTTGACGTTATCCACCGTAGGCAAAGATATTCGCGATCCATTTAATAATATATACGCGTCAACTCTTTACAGTAGAGGAAAAAATATTCGCGATCCATTTAAGACGCTCGGTATACAACTTTTATCAACCTTTAATAACGCGGACACTTGGGAGAAAAAAACGTTTGCATTGTATTTGGGATAACATGCTAGCAGTTATTCTCTACACAGAGCAATTGAATTATTTTTTCAACTAATTTATACCTCTAATAATCTTTTTTTTTTGTTCTATATACTATTTTTTCTCTTACCATTCACTATAGCAATATTATTTTCGATGATTTTCCTTTGCAACTAGGAAATCTTAACTATGACATTCATAATATTTTATAATCTTTTATACACTTACGCATATTTAATCTATCTACTTGTAATTTTTATCCCATAATTTTGAAATATTGAATAGTTTATTTAATTTTTCAAAAAGATTAAAATTTAAAGCATTGGTTAAAATTATCGTAAGATCTTTTTATTTTGATATTTTCACTGAAATGAACAAAATTATTTCTTTATTTCTCGAAAAAACTGAAATGAAACTTAGTCGTTAATATATTTCATTTAATAACTTCCTCAAAACTTGATCCAATTCAAAGTTTAATTGGACATGTGGTTTCTCGTGGAACTATAGAAGGGATCCAATCACTACTAATTAGTATCTTAATTTATGCGTCAATGACAAGAAATGCATTCGCCATATACCTTTTTCATTACTATATTTTTATACGTAGGAATAGCCCCGCTAGCTGGCATTTCTAGTTATTATGATATTTTTTTTTTTAAAAAAATAACCTTCTTTGTATGAAATTTCCTAAAATTCTAAAGGTTATTAAAACTTCACACGTCGTCTGCTAAACTCATTGTAAATAAAGTCAATTCCGTTCAAGCATATTTTCGATAAAAATATGGTTTATAAATTATTTATAGCAGTTTACATATGTAAAATTCAATTCCATAATTTATAGAAATCCTGCTAATAAAGTAGCCAAGAACAAAGAAAAAATATGCAAGTAAAAAAATGATAAAGGCACATAAAGACACTACTAATATAAAAGCTGATCACTCAATGTGTCTCAAATATTCTATGTAAAATATATGGTAGGAATCAACTTGAAATCCAGTCGTAGAATTTGATAGCTGATTGATACAATGATAATTTCCCTATATAATTAGTTAATTCGATTACAAGATAGGTTCCTTAACCCAAGATTAATGACTAATAAGGGTCACTAAGCATGTGGTCCTAAGCCCGTAAACACGAGTTGGTTTTAATTTTCAGGAAATGGAAAGAACATTTGTGTACAACTTGCATATAATGATGATCACTTTATAGCTTTTATTAATATTTATTTAAAATAATAATCAACTAAACTTAAAGATAACAAAATCATCAAGTAAAAATCCCATCGTATAATTGATTACATTTACTAGTCTACTGTTACAGCATACAATAAAGTAGATAAAAAAGCGCTACTTCTAATAACTAACCAGTGGTACATTCTAACACTTTCCCCCCCATATATAGCGCTTTTAACAACATAACAATAATCTACTTGTCATGTTCCTTAGCGAATCAAAGTTTCACCAAAATCGGGAAGCTCCAAATCCACCGAAAACGGTTGCAGTATGATGAGGGGTATTTTAGGAAAGGCCCAATATTTTATATTGAGCCAGTCCACAATGAGAAGCCCATAAAAGTGTATATCGAACAAGAGCGATTCGATGTTGGATGAGTATCGAATGTGGAGAATTCGATCCAAGATATAGACATATTTGCGCGAAGGAATACTACCGACGGATCCGAATGCTCGTCGCAGGATGCGTTACAAGGCTTACAGGTTCATGATTCACAATGACAAACTATACAAACGGACGTTCAAAGGCTCGCTGCTCCGTTGCCTGACTCCAACTCAGGTCGCCTATGTGATAAAAGAAATTCACGCTAGATGTTGTGGTAATCATTCCGGGGGAATGGCGTTGGCCCAGCGAATTCTGCGCCAGGGGTATTATTGGCCAACTTTGCTAAAGGATGCCACAGCTTTCTCGCGACATTGTGATAGCTGTCAGTACCAAGCTCGCCTCATTTACAGGCATGGGCAACAACTACAACCCCTCGATGTGGCTTGTCTTTTTGATCAATGGGGAATCGACATAGTTGGGCCGCTTCATGTGGCTAAGAGTCAAAAGAAATTTCTGGTCGTGGCAGTGGAATATTATACCAAATGGGTCGAAGCTGAGGCCATGTCATCTATTACGGAGAGGAACATGATTGAATTCATATGGAAGAATATCATCTGCCATTTCGGAATTCCTAGGTACATGATATGTGATAATGGCACACAGTTCGTTGGCAAGGAGATCAAATCCTGGTTTGCGGAGTTGCGAAAATCACACAATATGACCTCGGTCTATCACCCTCAGTCGAATGGACATGTGGAATGTACCAACAAGACACTGAAAGATTATCTTGAGAGGAGGTTGATAGACACTGGCAAAAGCTGGACATATGAGCTTCAGGGAATACTGTGGGCTTATAGAACAACTCCCAAGACATCGACATGGGAAACCCCGTTCGTTCTTGTTTATGGGACTGAGGCAGTTCTGCCAGCCGAGATAGGAATGCCAAAGCGCAGAATACACGATTACGACCATGAGCAGTCAACCCGGTTACGCCAGATGGATCTGGATATGATAGGCACTACGAGAGAAGATGCTTACCAACCTACCATGGCGTTTAAAGCAGCAGTTGCCAAAAGATAAGACAAAAGAGTCCAATTCCCGAATTTTGAAGTAGGTGACTTGATCCTGAAAAGCATAGCAGCGAAGCAACATATCGGGAAATTGGAACCAAAATGGGAAGGCCCTTACAAGGTAATACAAGCAAGTTCACGAGGCTATTATTCCATGGAGACTATGCAAGGTGTCAAGCTAAAGCACCCGTGGAATGTACAACATCTTAGACGCTATTATGCATATGAGTCAAAACGAATTGCGGTCGAATGTTAACAAATTGTATAAACTACGAAGGCTTGAGTCCCTTGCAAAGTCTGGGAAACGTAGGCACCTCAGTAAGAAACTGAGCTCAGCCCCTTTTCAAATTAAATCAAAATCCATCTCTTTCTCTATACTAACGCTGCAGGTAAAGTCATAAAGAACTGTAGCTGCAAACCCAAACGAAGAAGCATGGGAACCAGCAATATATTCACACCGCATGCACAATGAAAGCGTCATGATGGAGGTACGTTCGGCCCCAAGAGGTCGAACGCTAATCAAGTAATCCACCCCACGTGCACAAAAAAAAGCGTCATGCCAAAGGTACGTTCGGCCCCAAGAGGATGAACGCTGATCAAATGATTCACCCCACATGCACAGAGAAAAGCATCATGACGGAGGAACGTTCGGCCCCAAGAGGTCGAACGACAAACAAACATTTTACCTCGCATGCTCAGCGAAAGCGTCATGCCGGAGGTACGTTCAGCCCCAAGAGGTCGAACGCTAGTCAAATACTTCACCCCGCATGCACGGCGAAAGCGTCATACCGGAGGTACATTCGACCTAAAGCGGTCGAACGCAGAGGGCAGCAAACTAAGAGCACATTCGATTTACATATTCCAGAACGAAATGCAAAACCTTATATGGGAGATGTAAGTAAAGGTAGACGAGAGATAATCAAAGAAAAGATTAAACTTGGTCAATAATTCGGTAAACTATACAGTAAAGTATAGATCAAAAGACTATGGTATCAAGCCACAAAAACGGCTTTCAAAGAAAGCCGTTACAGAAGTGACGTGCAAAAATTTAAGAAAAACTAAAATGGCCTAATGTCATCAAAATGGTATGTCCAGTCGACGCTACTCGGTGGACGACTAGGGGGACTCAGGACGCAGAACCACACCTACAGACCGAGCAAAATTGGCACAGTTCCTCTGAATCTGATCCTCTGTAAGCACCAGTTCATCAGCTTGAGCCCATCCCTCTGGTACTGCAGGTTCATCTCCTTCGAGCGCACTGCTAAGATGTCCGCCGGGCTGATATTTGCTGGGGGATATCAAATTTCGTTCGCTTGAAGTTTTTTCGGAAACCGCATTATTGGACACAACAGTCCTAACACCCCAAGAAGGATACATTCCAATCGGCGGTATCATCGTCGGCCCAAGAATCTTCGACGTAGACAAAGACCTTTTTCCTTTTTTTAGCACCGCCGCTGATGATCTCCGCGTAACAGGTATCCCTATAGGGGCCGAACGGCTTGAAGCAGACGTAACAACAGTTGGTGACGCTATTCTTGCAGCAGGTGACGCTATTCTCGCAGGAGGTGAAGTGATCTCATCATCACTATTGCCGAAAGCAGCATGAATTACGTCGTTTACCGTATTCAAACCATCTCGAGAATCGTCGGCAGCATTAACATCCACATTTTCCTGCCTCAATGGCGGACTCGGCTCTAATGTGTCCGGCTCAGGTACACTGCCACCATTACGTTCACGCCACAAAGGATAAAACGGATCGCCAGTTTTTGGAGCACATAATTCCTCCTCATCGTCACCATTGATTTCTGGGATTCCCATCTTGGGACCGCGACTAACATCCAACATGTCTTTTCGGAACCTTCCTTTAGAAATCTGAGATGATCAACCTGGTCAACGCAAGCTCCATACCAAATTTCACATCGACGGCACCTTGACGCAATTTGAGCCACCGATAAACGCCACTTTTCATAAATGATCTGGCAACTGAGCATCTGTAACTCTCTGATTCAAAATATCGTACTCTCCGACCCAACCCAGCTATCGCAGTCTCAGCACCATCATTCAAAGTCTTGAGGGAGGTATTACCTCGCTTCAAGGACTCATTATCTTTCTTCAAAGAGGTGATTTCAGCTCGCATAATGGCTGCACTGTCCTCAGCCTCTTTGGCTACCATCCCTGCCTCAAGAGTGTCTTGAACCGCCTTAGCGCTGACTTTTGCAGAATTCTTGGTGCATGCTATTGTAGTGCGTCGACTAAAGTCACTACTGTGGATACTCGCATCCCGCTTGTCAACAACGACATTGTGTTTATCCTGGACTTCCATCAACCCACTATAATCCCGACACAGTCGATACATCACTGTCGCGGTAGCAGCAAAAAATAGACGCCCAAATTGCGCTAGAATGCGATATCCTAGCCTATCCACTACGGCACCGCCGTTCAACTGAGGCCACAAGCCCTTGACTATCTCAGCCAACTTCTCTTCCCGTAACCGATATCCATTTAATGTGATACTCAGGGATTCAGAGTTTTCGTCATTCAGGAATTCATAATCTGCGATGCTCCCAGGGGGCGCTGGCCTTGGATTACCAGATCGTCGAGGTCGTTTGTGGGGAGGAGCGGGAATTTCTCCAGCCTCTACAGTAGCTTCGGTTTCGAGCATTTTATTTTGGCAGCAGTATACCAATTCTCACCTCTTGAGTTGGAGGAACCTTCGCCAAAAGATCGTGGCACACATCTAAAGTCTGGATTCTCAGCATTAAATTTCGCCAAATTGGCAGCAATCCTATCATCCAGGGCATCACCCTCATCCATTAGTTTGATTTGGGAATTTGTCCCAACCTTAACACGACCTCCAACTGCAGTCGATGTCACAACTAACCTTCGCCGGACAAAGTATCCATACCTCTCAAAGCTGCTCACTAAGGGCACTCTGGTACCAACACTTATGCCACCGAGTCTGACAGTAGAACGATCCAACGATGCTGAGGCAGAATTCCCAGCACCCCAATTCTCAGACAAGCTCCCGGGAGGCCTAACCGCAGGTTGAGTTCTTGCGGTGGCTCCCGCTTAGTCTTCCTCAGAGACGTTATCAGAGGATAGGCCAACATTTGATGCACTAGCTTTGTCGGAATTCGCTTAAGCCGCGTACATGTTCTCGGGTGACACAACTGATTTCTTACAACTCCCATATTTTTTCCTCGCCATTAACAGGGTCATAAATAAGAAGAAAATATTTTTTCTAAAAACTTAATGTCGAATCGCCAGGATTCGATCCTAACTGGTAGGTCGAACTGAAGTTGCTCGATGTTAGTTGATCGAATCCGGACGATTCGACATAGGCAGCAGAGCGGACAAAAATCCCTGCTCGGAAAGAAAAATGGGAATGAGGTGGAAAATGGGCCTTTATATAGCCCCACCACCGCCTTTTACCAGATTCGAGACTAATGTATCGAACGCATTGGATTCAACACTACAATATCAAATCAACTGAATTCGATGTAAGTTTCTGGTAAGATCGAATTGCTGCAGTTCGATCTAAGTAGAAAATTCCTAAATTTTATAATAATAAAAATTAATAATATAATGATCCAAACGTGAATGATCGAAAAGATTTGGTAACCGAGCATGATTATTTCGGCCACCAATTAGGGGAGTTTTTAAAACAGCATGCGATCCCGAAGAAAGTGCGATTTAAAATGACTAGAAATCAAGTCGAAGGCGGCAAGAATTGAGATTTGGAATCCAATCTTGTACCATGACCGACTCCCAATTAGGGGCATGACTTTTGACCGTGACATAATTAACGAATAACTACATCTAGAGTTTGGAACCCACTCTTGGACCGAGACCAACTCCCAAATTGGGGGGATTATATGATGGGAGTATTTTAGGCAAGACCCAATATTTTATATTGTGCCAGTCCACAAAGAAAAGCCCATAGAAGTGTATATCGAACAAGAGCGATTCGATGCTTGATGAGTATCGAATGTGCATAATTCGATCCAAGAGATAGATCGAATCAGCGCTATTCGATACTCATCTCCCAACTGCCACTGGGGCCCACGGGACGGGGTCTATAAATACCCCATCTTCTGGAATTCTCAAGGATTCATTCTACACTCGATACATATTCATATACATCGAATTCGCTGATTCGATACACACTTGATTCGATACTCTTCAGAGTTCGATCTTGAAGTCAATTCGATACAGAACCTTATTCGACTTAGGTCAGCATCAAACCATCCCAGTCCGAGGTTCACTAGCGTCGAACCAGCGTAGTTTGATACACGTCAGATTCGATCTACGACAACACTGAATCACTTCGTTTCGATACTCATCGATCAAACCACATCAAATTCGATCTATCAATTTCTTTGTCTGAAAACCATATCTGGAGTAATTTAATACTTGTAATTTACTGTAGGTGTTCCGGATCAAGCTAGTCCGTACATTATAATAGATTAGCATTATTTTAGCATTGTCAGGACCATTTGTAACAGTTTCACGTGCATTGTATCCGGGATAAAATAAGACCAAAATACAGTACTAGCCCAATTGCAACAACTACGAGAGTAACGATCATCACTTTAAGCGTGAAGTAAGCCAACATGACACAAATTAGTATAGTTGGAGGCACACACATTAAAATCACTTTAATTTTCTCCACCGGTATCCTAAAAGGCCGAGGGGCAGCTGGAGCAATAATCGTCAGCCTTACAAACGCAATGAATTCCAACATCATTCCAAAACAATACAAGAAACTCTCTACAAACAATATCTCTTGAAAGCTCAGCAACGCTAGCAGAAGCACACTGGAAGCTGAAAAGAGAATACCGACTAGAGGAGTCCCAAAGTGAGATCTTTTAGCAAAGACAATGGAAGCATCCCTCTTTTAGCCATTCGAAGAAGCTAAAAAGAGTCGCTGCTCATTTCAACCACAAACATTCCTATATTCGACACTGCTGCAGCCCCTTGAATCCACCAACTCAGCCATGCTCCACGTCTCCGCCTATGATTTTCGCTAACCATCAGTGCATGAGCTTATGTTGAGAGGATCGAATAGCTCCAATGCCAGTAAGTAAGGGAAAGAAATACCCAAGAACAACTAGAATCAATGCGCAAACAGAGCTTTTGGGAGTGTCTTTTTCAAGTTTTCTGCTTCTCCAATCAATGTAATAATCGATTCCAAATAGTTCAAATTCCAAAAGAGGGCATTAAGATACAAATTCCAGTCAACATTATGAACATACGCAACTAGCCACCTCTTAGCCTCCAACTTTGGGATTGAAATGAATCCCATCACAACAAACGTAACAAGCGAGAAAACACCAAGATGTATAGCGCCCATCCTACTATGGTTTAACCTCTATAGCTCAAGTAAGTATGGGGCAATCGTCAAGGCTATCACCTCCACAATCCTTGACCAACTAAGCCGTGACTCTTGGTTTAAGATAATTGAGAAATAGTATGGGGTATAGGGCATTGTCGATCGATGACTCCATTTAACCATTTCATCCACCCTTGTTGAAATTCCAAAATAGTCGTAATGCAGAAGAAACCCAAGCTTCATAGCCACCATTTCCGGGGAACAGGGTTCCCATCTCGAGTGTAATTAGTGCTTCGGGAACACCGGATCAACAGGAATAGAAGGAAACCGGTTAGAGCTAGAAAGGACAGGACTACCAGTGTTAACAATATCCTGTACACCGAATGGGTTCAGTCACTGAGCACATTTAGATACAAAATTTACCTGTCAAAATTGGGCGCGGGAATATAACTAACTAATCTGACAGGTAAGCCAACAAACTAAAACAAGCTAATTGAAAGTTAAATTCCGAAATTGCCCCTACTCGATCGCGGTTTTATTTTAATGTAGTCGTTAACCGGTGAACTTTCAAATGGGGCTTGTTTTATGAGCATTACTTTCATATGATAAAAAGGAAAACAAATAAAAAAAAATCTAATGTGAAGAAAATATTAATTTCATACAGTTTTATACTTACAAAATAAAATTTCCCTTTTTAATTCTAAGGGAAGAAACAAAAATGTAATACATAAAATTTCAAATCTATATTCGTTTTCACGATTCATTTTTCGACTTATAAAACTAATTTAACTGCTACCACTTGTGGATTAATGATTGCAAATTTACTTTATTTAATTAACTTTCCAATACGAAAATCTTATATTACTTTCAATTTTCACGTGTTTTATTTTTATCCCTCTCCTTCCTTTTAAACAACCAAACGGAAAACAATTCCCTAATTGATATAAGTTTGATCAATAAGTAAATTCCTAATTCATGAGAAATTATTTTATGCAACCATATGTAATGATGTTACCACGCTATAATCTATAATTTACGACTGAATAGTATAAGATGATTGCCCTCTTTCCACCCTAATGAATAATATTATAGTTTTTCTTTGAAACATATATAATGCGAATACATATTGAAATTCAAGCTTGCATGAATAAACTAAATAGGCTAAGTATTTAAAAAATTCATCATATGTAATAATGTTAAAACCCACAAATTATTGACTTTAAGAGCAATAAGTCGATTTCTAAGAGTGATATGGACATCAGCACATTAAAACGTAAAGTGTAAATTCTAGTATATACATATTAATATCATTCTAAATTCAAAGGAGCTGAAATCAAGAAACCAAAATCTTTAGTAAAAGTAACCGACGGCTAGATTGATGAGTAACGGCAATCTGTAGGAGGGTTTCATGAAGAAAAATATGATGTATTCATTATCTGGTGTAATTATTTATTAGCATAGATTTGTAACTCCTCTGTACATATTTACACTATAAATACCATATAGAATCACTGCAAAAGATGTGGTGAGATTTCTACATCATCTTTTCCTTTTTTTCTTTATGGTATCAGTGGTAACGATCTTGAGATACATTCTTCAATCATGTCTTCCGCATCACTTAACGTTGGTAACTTTGTTACCTTGCGACTCAAAACTGAAAATTATTCCTTGTGGCGTGAACAAGTTCTTGCACTTGCAGAATGTCGAGAACTTGTAGGATACCTTACAAGAGAAACTCCAGCCCCTGTTGCTGTACTTCCAGCATCTAGTGAGGCAAATTCTGTTCAAACACCAAATCTGGATTACCTGAAGTGGAGAACCGCAAATCGTCTTCTAAGAGGATGGATCATCAGTACATTATCTGAAGAAGCACTTGGGATTGTCATTGGACTTGAAACCTCTGCTCAAGTTTGGTCTGCGCTCAAAGACGAATATGCTCAATCTTCTCAAGAGCGTCAATTTCAACTTACTCAGCAACTTAGCTACATGAAAAAGATGCAAGCACCTCTTTGAATGATTATATCAGAAAATTCAAAGAAGTGTGTGACAGTCTTGCTGCTATTGGTCATCCAGTGAATGATAAAACAAAAGTTTTTTCACTTCTAAATGGCCTTGGTGCTCGTTATGAACCCTTCACAACTTCTATGCTAAAGCCACCAATGCCTTCTTATGCTGAGGTTGTTCCTTGCTGCAAAGCTACGAAACACGAATCAACCTCCACTCCCTTGATCAACCATCCTACACAGCCTTCTACAGTCAGCAAACCAACAACAACAAAAATAACAAGGGATCTCGTAATACAGGTAATATCTCCTCTAAAGGTAAAGGTTTTGCTCCTGCTAATCAATCTATCACAGGGTCTAATGGCACTCCGTCTCGTGAAAATACCAGTGATCTTGTTTGCCAAATATGTGACAAGCGTGGGCACAGTGCTGTTCGTTGTTGGCATCGCTTTGATCACACCATTCAGCCTGCCAATATCCCCAAGGCCTTTACTGCCCAAAATTATGTGGCCGAAGGAATTCACGAAGAGTGGACATCGGATACCGGAGCTTCAGCCCATATGACATCCCAAAAAGGTGTTTTCCATAACCTTAGACCTTACGATGGTACTGATCATGTTCTCATTGGAAATGGAAACTTACTGAAAATTTCACACGTTGGTGATACGACAATTAGGTCGGGGTCGTCAAAAATTGTCTTATCTAATGTTCTATTGGTACCTGATTTAGAAAGAAACTTATTATCTATTGGCCAATTGACATCAGATTATTCGCTTAACTGTGAGTTTTCTAATGAGAATTTTATCATAAAGGATCGATTGACAAACGAAGTGGTGCTCAACGGAATCAAGAAGGGTAATCTGTACTTTGTTCGTGCTTCACCAGTTGCCTTTTTCTCAAAAAGATTTCGTGGTGCTACTGAAGATCTATGGCACCAACGACTTGGCCATCCTCATGCAGCTGCTGTAGCACATCTAAAAAAGTCTATCTTGATTACTGTGTTATCAAAAACGTTGTCCTCATCTCTGTGTGAGAGTTGTCAATTAGGAAAGATGTCTAAACTTCCTTTTTTCAGCATCATCTTCTAAGAGTACATATGCTTTTGATAAGATTTATTTTGATTTATGGGGTCCAGCCCCTACTTTGTCTGTTAATAAATTCCAGTACTATGCTGCAATTGTTGATGACTTTACAAAGTTCATATGGTTCATTCCTTTAAGGAACAAGTTAGATTTTTTAGCCCAGTTCTTGTTATTTGAAAAATATGTGTTTCGGCAATACGACAAAAGAATTAAAGTCATTCAAAAGGATGGTGGAGGTGAGTTTGTGAATCATGGCTTTATCAATCATATGCAAGAAACATGCATTTTACATCAGCTTTCGTGTCTTTACACGTCTGAGCAAAATGGACTTGTTTAGATACGCCATCGAACGATAAGAGAAATGGGAATTACATTACTTTTACATGCTAATATACCCAAACATTTCTGGGTTGAAGCATTCACAACAGCTGTATTTCTCATAAATAGGCTGCCTACTGCTGTACTTGAATGGAAATCTCCTTATTTCTTACTTCATGGCAAACAACCAGATTACGGTTCATTTCAGGTGTTTGGTTCACGTTGCTTTCCTTATGTATGTGATAAGAAAGCAAGTAAATTTAATTCTAAGTCCCTATCATGTGTTTTCTTGGGATATAGTGATAGACATAAAGGATATCGATGTTACTATCCAGCCACGAGAAAGATCATCATATCCCGTCATGTTATCTTTGATGAAGCAACACTTCCCTTCAAGCAATCTGTCACACATCATCATGAAAGTAATTATGATTTACCAGTTACAGAGTTTCAAGAATGGCATGGTCAGACCTCTTGTTCAGATAACATATCTTCAACAACAATTAAAAGACGTCTCTCGCAAGAAGTTTCTCCTACTGATGCACCTTTAATTAAGAATATACACATTCCTGATTTATTGGAATCTCCATCAAGTTCTTCACCATTCCCTGCTCATTCGGATACTACTGTATCTGAAAATGAATTCTCCATTGAATCGACCGAGGAGATAGAGCAGCCCATTCTTAATAGCAATGATCATACAGCAAACACCTCACAAGAAGATATTCCTCAATCTTTATCTCATGCTATGACAACTCGAGGAAAGTTAGGTATTCGAAAACCGAATCCTAAATATGCTTTTCTTCATGAGTACAGTTCAATCCCAAAAGAGCCGAAGTCTGTTCGTGCGGCCATTCAACACCAAGGTTGGCTTAAAGCAATGAAAGAAGAGCTTGCTGCCTTATCAAGAAACAGCACATGGACTCTTGTTCCTCGAAGCCCAAATATGAATGTGGTTGGATCACAGTGGGTTTTCAAACCAAAACTGAATCGTGATGGGACATTGCAACTACTTAAAGCTCGATTAGTTGCTAAAGGATATAATCAAGTTGATGGAATTGATTTTTAAGAAACTTATTCACCCGTTGTCAAGCCAGCAACTATAATGTTAGTCTTATCAATTGCAGTTGTTAATAGGTGGAAAATCAGACAACTTGATGTCAAAAACGCCTTTCTTCATGGCGTTCTTTCTAAAAAGGTTTACATGGAGCAGCCCCCGGGGTTTGAAAGTATGGAGCACCTTGATCATGTTTGTCTACTACACAAAGCCATCTATGGATTGAAGCAAGCCCCTCGAGCTTGGTTTGACCGATTTAGCTCATTTTTACTCGAATCAGGCTTTTTCTGCAGTTACGCTGATCCTAGCCTGTTCATTCGATTATTGTTGTATGTGGATGATATTATACTTACGGGTTCTTCTAATATTTTGATTGATCAGTTCATTGCCATCCTAAGTTCTGAATTTGCCATGAAAGATCTTGGGTCGTTGCATTATTTTTTGGGAATCCCGGTGTCCGAGAGTAGAAACAGAATTGAAATTGTTGGACCGTGGATTGACACAACACTTTTGAGAGTTAAGCTGGAATTGCCTTAACTCTATTGTGATCTTCTTGATAATAATAATGTGCAGCGGATGTAAAAACACAAGAAGATATAATTTTAAGAAGTTTTCAATATTATTAAAAACTTCCGAGCCTTAGGCCAAATAACCATAAAGGTTTTATCAAAAACGTTCCTCACAACAATTCACTCACGCTCTTTGTTGATCGGACTCAACGAAGCAGACAAGTAAGAACTACTTAACTTCTATGAACTAGACTTAAGCAGTTGATACAAAAACTTCGCAAAACAAAACGAAGACAATACAAAGAATGATTAATCTCTCAGATTATGTAGCACGATTGTCTTATCTTCATCTTGATGAACTTCACATCTTTTATAGATTTCTTGAGTCTTGAACGCCAAGATGTGTTGTTCACAGTTTTGGTAACTCTTGTTGTTTCCTTGTTGGAAATTGCCTTATTTGTGAACTTCGTATCTTTCCAGAATATGTGTTTTCTTCATTACTGATTTAGCAAGGTAACACATCTTCTTCAATTCGGAGAATCCTGGAAAGAATCGCGTTGCAAAGAACAGCTAGCTTGTTTCCTTCTTTTGAAACCGTGTGAGTTGACTATTCAACTTATCTTGAATTATGGAAACTTCAAGTAAGGAATTTTCCATAGCTCTTCCTTATGATAAAGATACCTTCCTGGACATAAACATAAGCAACTAAAACCGTGGAACTTGGTTAATAGGTGAATAAAGGAAAAACTTAATTTTGGTAACTAAATGGGAGTTTTCGCACAGACTCTCGGCTTTCAATGTTATCATCAATGTTAACTCAACATTGTCTAACATTGTATCATCGAATATTGATTCCAGAAAACCTGCACTTTCAATCTCCTCCTTTTTGCCTTTCTTCACACAACCAACACCTGTTCCAATCAAGTCTTATATCCAGAAGGTTATAATCAACAAGAAACAAGTTGAACTACTAAACTGCTCCCCCTCAATACAAGATAAAAAATTCAAATTTAAATTGGCAGAGACAAATATTGAAGTCATCACTACAACCACATATGTACAAATGTTCAGACCTCAACATTGAAACCAGTAAGTTTCCTGCATAAAAGGTTAACTAGACCAGCAGTTCAAAATGTACTTTCATAAGAAATAGCAGTTAAGAACAATTAGAGCAGTTCAACAGTAGTACTTAGAGTTACATGCCATAGCTAGATATCAAGGGCATATCCATTGATCAAATAAAACTAAATAGAGACTAATGTACCAGCAGTTCAAAGATATTAGCAGTTCATAAGAAACAAAACATAAACTAGAAGACAAAAGTTAAAATTGGAACTACTCTCCCCCTTTTTGTGAAGAAGGGAGTTTCTCCAATTTTTTCACAATTTCCTCCAGCTCTTTGAGGTGTTCCTTTCTTTCCTCAATCTACCTCTGAGTACCAGCAATCTGTCCCCTATACCAGTTCAGCACATGATCCACAAAAGTTGAAGTGATAACCAAGAAATCCTCTTCTTTGGACATTGGCACTGAAGTTCCAGCAACTCCTTAGCCTTTTTCTACTCAGTTCTTGGTCTCACCACTCTTTTTGGGTTCCAAGGAAGGTCTCTCACTCTTGATCCAGAAAAGTAGCTTGGGAGAATTGTCAGTTCAGTATCATTCTTCCTCCAGCCCACAGTCACACTTGTCTTCAATCCTTACTTGCTAAGGATTTTGCAGATCATTGAGGGAAAAGGCAACATGCCATTCTTCCTTCCAGCAACTTCAGACATTGATTTCAAAATCCTCTCCTCCATGTTCACTGCCAGCCCATTCTTGATTTTGTAGACTAGGATTGTTGATTCCTTAGTCAAAACAATGACATTTTTTCTTGGCAGCCAGTTGAAGCAAGCTATCTTGTGCAAGACAACACTAAGGGAGGTGAGTTTTGTGGTTGGCAGAGCATCTCTCCAGATTTTGACCAACCCTCCAGTCAAGTCTTCCATCACATCATCATAGTAGGGGTCCTCAGATTCATCAGTAGTAGGGAATCCACAGACCATGTTGATGGTGTAGGGGTCAATGTTGAAGACTCTCCCCCTCACCCAAGCCTTTCCAAATTTTGGAGATCTGTAGTCCCTGATCCATTTGGAGAGATTAAGGTAGAACTCCATAACAATCTCAGGAGCAAAGTCATGCAACTCCATCACTGATTGTTGCAACCCTCTTGCCTCAAGCAAGTCCATCACCTTGTTCTCTTTGAAACTGGCCATCTCTATAGCTCTCTAAGTGTGAATCTCCCTTCTTTTGAAGGAATCCCACTTCTTCTCCAACTCTTGAGAGAGATAGTAAGGAGAAAAGTAGCTCCCATCATCATCGGGATATACCACATATAGCCCATCTGTGTACTCCTCTGTTTCTGATGTTGCCTCAACATCAGCAGCAACATCCTGCTCTTCTCCAGTCTCATCTTCCTTCTCCTCTTCCTCCCCTTCATCCTCAACATCAACCACCTCAATTTCCTCTTCTATTACTTTCTTTCCTTTCCTATTTCTCTCAGCAGCAACAACATCCTTTTCTTCCTCAGCTTTCTTCTCAGCCTCAACAACCCTCTTCCTAGCTGATCTCTCAACCTGTCTTTTCCTGGCCTCAGCCCTTGCCTTAGGAGACTCAGACATATTTTTCAATTTCTCCTCATTGCCCTTTCTCTTATTCTTTTGAGCCCTAATCCACTTCCTCACCATCTTGTCTACAGACGCATCCACGGATTTCTCCACAGATTTTTCAACAGAGCCACTACCCTCCCCCTCAATAGGTATATCAGCATCAAATTCAGGGATGGGTTCAGCAGTGTTTACCTCAGTTTCAGGCTCATTGGTGATGGGAGTGGTTGGTTCCACTGTTGGCTCAACATTGGAGGTCGATTCTCCCTGTTTGGTCTTCTTTCCTCGTCGCACATAGGGAATCGCCTTCCTCTTAGAAGCAACATGAGCCTCAACTGTCTTTGCAGCAACACCTCTAGTGTGTGAGCGAGTGCGTGCAGCAGTGGGTTCACTTCCTAGGGCAACATCTACAAGAGTTTGCATGGGAGACTTGCTTGTCATTGTTAGTAGAAAAGTTTTGAGAGAATTAGCAGAGAAAATTGAGAGAATTTGAGAGTGGGGAGAGTAAATTTGCAGTTTAAGCACAAATAATAACCTTGCAAGCACAAATAAGGAAAATAGGGTTTGATTTTTGAATTAGTCGTGAATTAAGGAAAGAGAATGAATGTTAGTTGGCAGTTACCAAATTTGAACCAAATAAAAACTTCCTACTATGTTTTCCCGCGCACTTGCTTTGATGTTTAATTAACAGTTAACGAGAGCGGTTTTCAAAAAAAACTGAAAACTTATAAGTTCCTGTTTTCAATGTTGTCCTGCGACTGTGCACAATGTTGGGATAACATTCAATAACATTCAAAACCGAAGGTGGAGGTACAGGCTTCACCAAGGCAAATTCAAGTGAGAGCTTGAGATACATCCAAAAATACATCTGAAACTTAATCCAATATAGCAAGTGAGTACCTCAGACATATTGTTCAGATCAAAATCATGAGTAAGCAACATAGATAACAAGAAACACACAGAGATAAGCAGTTATGAATTCAAGGAACAATTCACTTCCACAGCATAGAAAGTCACAGAACAGTGTGTCACCTGCAGTATGTCACCCAAATTGTATGCCTCAACACATGAATTATACTCCCCCTAAGCCTAGACCGAAACAACTCACAAACAAGAAAGAAAGCAACACAGTTCTATATGAATGCAACAATGTAAAGTCAAATAGGCAGATGGTAAACACTAATGACAAACTCCTTAAGCCAGCACAACACACATCTCTTAAAAATCTTTATTATTTTCATAACTCATCTGAACCAAAAACTGAAGATTGCTAAACACAATGCTAATGTCACTACTGAATGAGGGCATCCTGAACTCCACACACCCCAGTAACAACATTAACAGCAACAAGTTAGGCAAGTACAAAGGCTTTGAATGTTGGCAATTCATTTATCATGCACCCCAACACCCCAATTCCTTATGCATACTTGTTTACCAACCTGCATTCAAGAGAATCACCAAGTGATCAATGCTACTAAATGTAAGAAATCGAAACCTCAAACACCCTAGTAGAAAGGATCACCCTCATGTGTTCCTTGGCCAAACTAACAAGAACATGTGAATAAGCACAACCGAGTAACACTGAAGCTGTCAACATCATGCACCCCAGCTTCTCCACATGCCCTGTACACCTTTCATATGAATAAGACACAACTGAATAGACATCAAAGTAGTGAACTTTGTGTACCCCAGCTTCTCCATATGTTAGGCAATCACAACCTCAGACAAACATAAGAGTTTTATTACTTTTTCAAAACAAAGATGTGAAACTGATAACTAGCAAGAGTTTTTAATCAAAGAGTTCAACCACACAAACCAAATATGACAAAACACAGATGAAATGAGACTCACAAGGAAATAAATTCAACAAGGAATAACAACAGAATACCTACTACACCACAACCAATATACCAGTGCTAGTCAGTGGTGTTATGACAACGCTGGTTACCTCAACATTTTCACATATTGCACATGCCAAGAGATTTCCTCAAGCTGAAGAATCTCTCACTATCTAAAGGTTTTGTAAACATATCAGCAAGCTGATTTTTTGTCTCAATATGTTCAATGTTGAATACTTTGTCCTCTACCATATCTCTTAGGAAATGATGTCTTATGTCTATATGCTTAGTTCTAGAATGTTGGACAGGATTCCTAGAGATACTTATGGCACTTAGATTGTCACAGAACATGAGAAGTGTATCACTATCTAGCCCATAATCTGAAAGCATGTGTTTGAGCCACACAAGTTGGGTAACACAGCTGCCAGCTGCTACATATTCTGATTCAGCAGTTGATAATGAAACACAATTCTACTTCTTGCTATACCAGGAGACCAAATTATTCCCCAAATAAAAACAGCCCCCACTTGTGGATTTCCTGTCATCCACATCACCTGCCCAGTCAGAGTCACTGAAACCAACCAAGTTAGTGTTAGTGTCATAAGAGTACCAAATGCCTAAATGTGAAGTTTCAGAGATATATCTAAGAATCCTCTTCACAGCAATCAAGTGAGATTGCCTTGGCTCAGCATGGTACCTAGCACAAACACATACTGAAAACATGATGTCAGGTCTAGAGGCAGAGAGATATAGCAAACTACCAATCATGGATATGTACAATGTTGGGTCAACATTGCTGCCAGTGCCATCTTTTGTTATCTTCACTGAAGAGGACATAGGAGTTTTGCAAGGCTTGAACTCTTGTAGCTCAAATCTCTTCACCAGATTCCATGCATACTTCTCCTGGTTCAGGAAGATACCATTCTCCAACTCCTTGACTTGTAGTCCCAGAAAGTAGTTAAGCTCACCAATCATGCTCATCTCAAATGTTCCTGTCATAGACTCAACAAATTTGTCTAAAATAGACTTGTTAGTGGAGCCAAATACTATATCATCCACATATATTTGAGCAATGCATATATCAGAGCTTTTTCTAAGGACAAACAATGTTCTATCTCCATCTCCTCTACTGAAACCTAGGCCTCACAGAAAATCAGTTAGCCTCTCATACCAAGCTCTAGGGACCTGTTTTAAGCCATACAAAGCCTTTTCAAGTTTGTACACATGGTCAGGATGTTTAGGATCAAAAAAGCCTTTAGGTTGTTCTACATAAACCCCTTTGTCAATTAAACCATTCAGAAAGGCACATTTAACATCCATTTGGTAAAGTTTAATCCTAAGACAGCAAGCAATAGCAAAGAGTAATCTAATTGATTCTATCCTAGCTACTGGAGCAAAAGTCTCATCAAAATCTATACCTTCTACCTGAGTATAACCTTGTGCAACCAACCTAGCTTTGTTCCTCATAATTACACCATTCTCATCAGTTTTATTTTTGAAAATCCATTTTGTACCTATTACATTCACATGTGATGGCCTAGGCACTAGATTCCAAACTCTATTTTTGGTGCATTGTAAGAGTTCCTCTTGCATGGCATTAATCCAGTAACTATCCTTCAGGGCTTCAGTTACATTCTTAGGTTCAGTGGAGGACACAAAACAAGATGCATTTTCAACAGAACATGAAGAAGACATACAAACACACAACTTAGCCATATCCTTGTAATTTACCCTTTCTCTGTTGCGTGTTCTAACTCTTTTAGTAATTTGACCAATTACTTGAGAGGCTGGATGATCTCTTTGTATTCTAAGAGGGGGATCTCTTCTGGATACAGGAACCACTTCATCTTCAGAATCTGACAGCACAGATGTTGGCCTAACATTGGGGGTTTCTGGTGTTAAGTCAACATTTGTTCCAGTTTCCAGTTCAACATCTCTAGCGTCTGTGTTCAATGTTGAGTCCAATGTTGGAATAACATCTGAACCAGTGACTTCTTCAGTACCTGCAGAAATAGTTAAATCATCAAAAATAACATTCACTGATTCTTGAACAGTATGCAATCTTGGATTGTAGACCCTGAAAGCAGCACTATTAGGAGAATATCCAACAAATATACACTTTTCACTTTTGGGATCAAATTTGCTCAAATAATATCTATCTTTTAGCAAATAGCAGTTAATACCAAATTCATGAAAGTGTGCTACTGTTGGTTTTGAACCCTTCAAAATTTCATAAGGTGTCATAGTAGTACCAGGTCTAAGATAAACTCTATTACTAATATGACATGCAATATTCAATGCTTCAGCCCAAAGTTTCTTAGATAGGTTTTTAGAATTCAACATAACTCTAGCCATCTCTTGAAGTGTTCTATTCTTCCTCTCAGCAATCCCATTCTGCTGAGGTGTCTTAGGTGCTGAAAACTCATGGAAAATGCCTTTAGATTCACAAAAATTAGCAAAGCTTACATTTTCAAATTCTTTTCCATGGTCAGACCTAATGCTTCCTACAGAAGTGCCATAAAGATTCTTAATACTAGCATGCAAAATCTTGAATGTGTTGAATGCCTCTGATTTTTCTTTCAAAAATTTAATCCATGTATATCTTGAAAAATCCATCAACAATAACAAAAGCATACTTCTTACCATTCAGGCTACTAACCTCAATAGGACCCATGAGATCCATATGTAGAAATTCAAAGCACTTATTAGTTCTAGGGTTAGTACTCTGTACCTGAAGTGGTGGATGGACATCTTTTGTTTGTTTACCTTTCAGGCAGTCTTCACAAACAATTTTACCTGGGCTAGTCAACTTAGGTAGTCCTCTCACAGCCTCTAACTTCTGTAGTTTCTCCAAGTTTCTATAGTGCACATGTCCTAACTTCTTGTGCCACATGACATATTCATCTACCTTGGCATGGTAGCATTCTGCTTCATCTTGAGCAAGATAGCAGTTATCCTTTGATCTTGTACCTGTCATGACACAGACATTGTCACTATTAAACACTTCACATGAACTTTTATCAAAAGTAACTAGCAAGTTATCATCACAAAGTTGACTTATGCTAATTAAATTTGCTTTCAATCCTTCAACCAACAACACATCCTTGAGTGGTGGAAATCCTTCAACATCCAGTACTCCTTTTCCAATGATTTTCCCTTTTGTGCCTCCTCCATAAGTAACTGTTCCAACTGTCAAAGGGATAACATCTTTCAGGTTGTCAATGTTTCCAGTCATGTGCTTTGAACACCCACTGTCAAAATACCACTTACCTGCAAGGTTAGAGTAAACAGCAGAAAAGACAACATTGCAAACAATTTTAACCTTATGAGTTTTTAGCTTCTCAGTCCAAGTTCTACTTTTATGTCCTTCATCTTTGTTACCTAATGTTGGGATAACATTCAGATCAGAGGTTCTCCTAACATTGGTACAGCTATTAATTACTGTTTTCTTCTCAATCACAATTCTATATTTTTTACAATAAGGCTTAATGTGACCATGTTGAAAACAATATTAACAGATAAAAGTAGGCTTTTTTAACAGTGTTGGAAGGGATTTCACAACTCAAGTTATTGTTATCCTTGATAAAACCAGCTTTCAAGTAGGCAAAATTAACATCTTCAGAGGGAGGTTTCTCAACATAGCCCAAACCATTTTTACCTTGATTTCCCATACTCAGCACTTCATCAAGCAGAGATGTAGAAGAGTTCCATTTGTCAATGGTATGTTCAGCTTTATCTAATTTTACCTTTACCTCTTTCAGCCCAGCCTCAGTTTTGTCAAGGACTTTCTCATAAAGTTTCAGCATCTCCTCCATGCATCCAATCTCTTCCTTCAAGATTTTGTTGCTCTTGATGAGTTTGTGATTCTCAAGCAGCAGTTTGTGGTAGATAGACTTCAGGTCTTCAATGATTTCCTCCTGGGACATTTCACCTATAAAGAAGTATTCTTTATCTAGATCCACTGTGCCATGAAAACAATCAAAGTTAGATTCATCAAAGTAGGACGCAAGATAGGGTTCAGAATCAATATCATATTCATCCCAATCTGCAAAGAAGGTCTCCTGTTCTGATGTTGGATCCTGAGTGTTGGGGTAACATTGAGATCCGAAGCAGTTCAGGGAGTCTTCTGGTGTCTAGTCAATCTGAGTGAGTAGCGCAGCAGTTTGAACCTCTTCTGATTGTTCTTCAGCTTCTCCAGAACTAAAGTCATCTTCATTGAAATCATCTACACAAACCCAATGAGAATTTCCTCTTTTTCTAAGAGTGTTAGCACATTCATTAGCCATATGACCATATCCTTTTGTTACCTTGCTACTCAAAACTGAAAATTATTCCTTGTGGCGTGAACAAGTTCTTGCACTTGCAGAATGTCAAGAACTTGTAGGATACCTTACAGGAGAAACTCTAGCCTCTGTTGCTATACTTCCAGCATCTAGTAAGGCAAATTCTGTTCAAACACCAAATCTGGATTACCTGAAGTGGAGAACCGCAAATCGTCTTCTAAGAGGATGGATCATCGGTACATTATCTGAAGAAGCACTTGGGATTGTCATTGGACTTGAAACCTCTGCTCAAGTTTGGTCTGCGCTCAAACACGAATATGCTCAATCTTCTCAAGAGCGTCAATTTCAACTTACTCAGCAACTTAGCTACATGAAAAAAGACGCAAGCACCTCTTTGAATGATTATATCAGAAAATTCAAAGAAGTGTGTGACAGTCTTGCTGCTATTGGTCATCCAGTGAATGATAAAACAAAAGTTTTTTCACTTCTAAATGGCCTTGGTGCTCGTTATGAACCCTTCACAACTTCTATGCTAAAGCCACCAATGCCTTCTTATGCTGAGGTTGTTCCTTGCTGCAAAGCTACGAAACACGAATCAACCTCCACTCCCTTGATCAACCATCCTACACAGCCTTCTACAGTCAGCAAACCAACCACAACAAAAATAACAAGGGATCTTGTAATGTAGGTAATTTCTCCTCTAAAGGTAAAGGTTTTGCTACTGCTAATCAATCTATCACAGGGTCTAATGGCACTCCGTCTCGTGAAAATACCAGTGATCTTGTTTGCCAAATATGTGACATGCGTGGGCACAGTGTTGTTCGTTGTTGGCATCGCTTTGATCACTCCATTCAGCCTGCCAATATTCCCAAGGCCTTTACTGCCCAAAATTATGTGGCCGAAGGAATTGACGAAGAGTGGACATCGGATACCGGAGCTTCAGCCCATATGACATCCCAGAAAGGTATTTTGCATAACCTTAGACCTTACGATGGCACTGATCATGTTCTCATTGGAAATGGAAACTTACTGAAAATTTCACACGTTGGTGATACCACAATTGGGTCGGGGTCGTCAAAAATTGTCTTATCTAATGTTCTATTGGTACCTGTTTTGGAAAGAAACTTATTATCTATTGGCCAATTGACATCTGATTATTCGCTTAACTGTGAGTTTTCTAATGAGAATTTTATCATAAATGATCGATTGACAAACGAAGTGGTGCTCAAGGGAATCAAGAAGGGTAATATGTACTTTGTTCGTGCTTCACCAGTTGCCTTTTTCTCAAAAAGATTTCGTGGTGCTACTGAAGATCTATGGCACCAACGACTTGGCCATCCTCATGCAGCTGCTGTAGCACATCTAAAAAAGTCTGGATTGATTACTGTGTTATCAAATACGTTGTCCTCATCTCTGTGTGAGAGTTGTCAATTAGGAAAGATGTCTAAACTTCCTTTTTCAGTATTATCTTCTAAGAGTACAGATGCTTTTGATAAGATTTATATTGATTTATGGGGTCCAGCCCCTACTTTGTCTGTTAATAAATTCCAGTACTATGCTGCAATTGTTGATGACTTTACAAAGTTCATATGGTTCATTCCTTTAAGGAACAAGTTAGATTTTTTAGCCCAGTTCTTGTTATTTGAAAAATATGTGTTTCGGCAATACGACAAAAGAATTAAAGTCATTCAAAAGGATGGTGGAGGTGAGTTTGTGAATCATGGCTTTATCAATCATATGCAAGAAACATGCATTTTACATCAGCTTTCGTGTCTTTACACGTCTGAGCAAAATGGACTTGTTTAGATACGCCATCGAACGATAAGAGAAATGGGAATTACATTACTTTTACATGCTAATATACCCAAACATTTCTGGGTTGAAGCATTCACAACAACTGTATTTCTCATAAATAGGCTGCCTACTGCTGTACTTGAATGGAAATCTCCTTATTTCTTACTTCATGGCAAACAACCAGATTACGGTTCATTTCAGGTGTTTGGTTCACGTTGCTTTCCTTATGTATGTGATAAGAAAGCAAGTAAATTTAATTCTAAGTCCCTATCATGTGTTTTCTTGGGATATAGTGATAGACATAAAGGATATCGATGTTACTATCCAGCCACGAGAAAGATCATCATATCCCGTCATGTTATCTTTGATGAAGCAACACTTCCCTTCAAGCAATCTGTCACACATCATCATGAAAGTAATTATGATTTACCAGTTACAGAGTTTCAAGAATGGCATGGTCAGACCTCTTGTTCAGATAACATATCTTCAACAACAATTAAAAGACGTCTCTCGCAAGAAGTTTCTCCTACTGATGCACCTTTAATTAAGAATATACACATTCCTGATTTATTGGAATCTCCATCAAGTTCTTCACCATTCCCTGCTCATTCGGATACTACTGTATCTGAAAATGAATTCTCCATTGAATCGACCGAGGAGATAGAGCAGCCCATTCTTAATAGCAATGATCATACAGCAAACACCTCACAAGAAGATATTCCTCAATCTTTATCTCATGCTATGACAACTCGAGGAAAGTTAGGTATTCGAAAACCGAATCCTAAATATGCTTTTCTTCATGAGTACAATTCAATCCCAAAAGAGCCGAAGTCTGTTCGTGCGGCCATTCAACACCAAGGTTGGCTTAAAGCAATGAAAGAAGAGCTTGCTGCCTTATCAAGAAACAACACATGGACTCTTGTTCCTCGAAGCCCAAATATGAATGTGGTTGGATCACAGTGGGTTTTCAAACCAAAACTGAATCGTGATGGGACATTGCAACTACTTAAATCTCGATTAGTTGCTAAAGGATATAATCAAGTTGATGGAATTGATTTTTAAGAAACTTATTCACCCGTTGTCAAGCCAGCAACTATAATGTTAGTCTTATCAATTGCAGTTGTTAATAGGTGGAAAATCAGACAACTTGATGTCAAAAACGCCTTTCTTCATGGCGTTCTTTCTAAAAAGGTTTACATGGAGCAGCCCCCGGGGTTTGAAAGTATGGAGCACCTTGATCATGTTTGTCTACTACACAAAGCCATCTATGGATTGAAGCAAGCCCCTCGAGCTTGGTTTGACCGATTTAGCTCATTTTTACTCGAATCAGGCTTTTTCTGCAGTTACGCTGATCCTAGCCTGTTCATTCGATTATTGTTGTATGTGGATGATATTATACTTACGGGTTCTTCTAATATTTTGATTGACCAGTTCATTGCCATCCTAAGTTCTGAATTTGCCATGAAAGATCTTGGGTCGTTGCATTATTTTTTGGGAATCCCGGTGTCCGAGAGTAGAAACAGAATTGAAATTGTTGGACCGTGGATTGACACAACACTTTTGAGAGTTAAGCTGGAATTGCCTTAACTCTATTGTGATCTTCTTGATAATAATAATGTGCAGCGGATGTAAAAACACAAGAAGATATAATTTTAAGAAGTTTTCAATATTATTAAAAACTTCCGAGCCTTAGGCCAAATAACCATAAAGGTTTTATCAAAAACGTTCCTCACAACAATTCACTCACGCTCTTTGTTGATCGGACTCAACGAAGCAGACAAGTAAGAACTACTTAACTTCTATGAACTAGACTTAAGCAGTTGATACAAAAACTTCGCAAAACAAAACGAAGACAATACAAAGAATGATTAATCTCTCAGATTATGTAGCACGATTGTCTTATCTTCATCTTGATGAACTTCACATCTTTTATAGATTTCTTGAGTCTTGAACGCCAAGATGTGTTGTTCACAGTTTTGGTAACTCTTGTTGTTTCCTTGTTGGAAATTGCCTTATTTGTGAACTTCGTATCTTTCCAGAATATGTGTTTTCTTCATTACTGATTTAGCAAGGTAACACATCTTCTTCAATTCGGAGAATCCTGGAAAGAATCGCGTTGCAAAGAACAGCTAGCTTGTTTCCTTCTTTTGAAACCGTGTGAGTTGACTATTCAACTTATCTTGAATTATGGAAACTTCAAGTAAGGAATTTTCCATAGCTCTTCCTTATGATAAAGATACCTTCCTGGACATAAACATAAGCAACTAAAACCGTGGAACTTGGTTAATAGGTGAATAAAGGAAAAACTTAATTTTGGTAACTAAATGGGAGTTTTCGCACAGACTCTCGGCTTTCAATGTTATCATCAATGTTAACTCAACATTGTCTAACATTGTATCATCGAATATTGATTCCAGAAAACCTGCACTTTCAATCTCCTCCTTTTTGCCTTTCTTCACACAACCAACACCTGTTCCAATCAAGTCTTATATCCAGAAGGTTATAATCAACAAGAAACAAGTTGAACTACTAAACTGCTCCCCCTCAATACAAGATAAAAAATTCAAATTTAAATTGGCAGAGACAAATATTGAAGTCATCACTACAACCACATATGTACAAATGTTCCGACCTCAACATTGAAACCAGTAAGTTTCCTGCATAAAAGGTTAACTAGACCAGCAGTTCAAAATGTACTTTCATAAGAAATGGCAGTTAAGAACAATTAGAGCAGTTCAACAGTAGTACTTAGAGTTACATGCCATAGCTAGATATCAAGGGCATATCCATTGATCAAATAAAACTAAATAGAGACTAATGTACCAGCAGTTCAAAGATATTAGCAGTTCATAAGAAACAAAACATAAACTAGAAGACAAAAGTTAAAATTGGAACTACTCTCCCCCTTTTTGTGAAGAAGGGAGTTTCTCCAATTTTTTCACAATTTCCTCCAGCTCTTTGAGGTGTTCCTTTCTTTCCTCAATCTACCTCTGAGTACCAGCAATCTGTCCCCTATACCAGTTCAGCACATGATCCACAAAAGTTGAAGTGATAACCAAGAAATCCTCTTCTTTGGACATTGGCACTGAAGTTCCAGCAACTCCTTAGCCTTTTTCTACTCAGTTCTTGGTCTCACCACTCTTTTTGGGTTCCAAGGAAGGTCTCTCACTCTTGATCCAGACAAGTAGCTTGGGGGAATTGTCAGTTCAGTATCATTCTTCCTCCAGCCCACAGTCACACTTGTCTTCAATCCTTACTTGCTAAGGATTTTGCAGATCATTGAGGGAAAAGGCAACATGCCATTCTTCCTTCCAGCAACTTCAGACATTGATTTCAAAATCCTCTCCTCCATGTTCACTGCCAGCCCATTCTTGATTTTGTAGACTAGGATTGTTGATTCCTTAGTCAAAACAATGACATTTTTTCTTGGCAGCCAGTTGAAGCAAGCTATCTTGTGCAAGACAACACTAAGGGAGGTGAGTTTTGTGGTTGGTAGAGCATCTCTCCAGATTTTGACCAACCCTCCAGTCAAGTCTTCCATCACATCATCATAGTAGGGGTCCTCAGATTCATCAGTAGTAGGGAATCCACAGACCATGTTGATGGTGTAGGGGTCAATGTTGAAGACTCTCCCCCTCACCCAAGCCTTTCCAAATTTTGGAGATCTGTAGTCCCTGATCCATTTGGAGAGATTAAGGTAGAACTCCATAACAATCTCAGGAGCAAAGTCATGCAACTCCATCACTGATTGTTGCAACCCTCTTGCCTCAAGCAAGTCCATCACCTTGTT
The DNA here is from genome assembly GCA_948329865.1 of Linaria vulgaris. Taxonomy (NCBI): domain Eukaryota; kingdom Viridiplantae; phylum Streptophyta; class Magnoliopsida; order Lamiales; family Plantaginaceae; genus Linaria; species Linaria vulgaris. The sequence goes on along the minus strand of OX415249.1, from coordinate 145,981,874 downwards.
CTCTTTGAAACTGGCCATCTCTATAGCTCTCTAAGTGTGAATCTCCCTTCTTTTGAAGGAATCCCACTTCTTCTCCAACTCTTGAGAGAGATAGTAAGGAGAAAAGTAGCTCCCATCATCATCGGGATATACCACATATAGCCCATCTGTGTACTCCTCTGTTTCTGATGTTGCCTCAACATCAGCAGCAACATCCTGCTCTTCTCCAGTCTCATCTTCCTTCTCCTCTTCCTCCCCTTCATCCTCAACATCAACCACCTCAATTTCCTCTTCTATTACTTTCTTTCCTTTCCTATTTCTCTCAGCAGCAACAACATCCTTTTCTTCCTCAGCTTTCTTCTCAGCCTCAACAACCCTCTTCCTAGCTGATCTCTCAACCTGTCTTTTCCTGGCCTCAGCCCTTGCCTTAGGAGACTCAGACATATTTTTCAATTTCTCCTCATTGCCCTTTCTCTTATTCTTTTGAGCCCTAATCCACTTCCTCACCATCTTGTCTACAGACGCATCCACGGATTTCTCCACAGATTTTTCAACAGAGCCACTACCCTCCCCCTCAATAGGTATATCAGCATCAAATTCAGGGATGGGTTCAGCAGTGTTTACCTCAGTTTCAGGCTCATTGGTGATGGGAGTGGTTGGTTCCACTGTTGGCTCAACATTGGAGGTCGATTCTCCCTGTTTGGTCTTCTTTCCTCGTCGCACATAGGGAATCGCCTTCCTCTTAGAAGCAACATGAGCCTCAACTGTCTTTGCAGCAACACCTCTAGTGTGTGAGCGAGTGCGTGCAGCAGTGGGTTCACTTCCTAGGGCAACATCTACAAGAGTTTGCATGGGAGACTTGCTTGTCATTGTTAGTAGAAAAGTTTTGAGAGAATTAGCAGAGAAAATTGAGAGAATTTGAGAGTGGGGAGAGTAAATTTGCAGTTTAAGCACAAATAATAACCTTGCAAGCACAAATAAGGAAAATAGGGTTTGATTTTTGAATTAGTCGTGAATTAAGGAAAGAGAATGAATGTTAGTTGGCAGTTACCAAATTTGAACCAAATAAAAACTTCCTACTATGTTTTCCCGCGCACTTGCTTTGATGTTTAATTAACAGTTAACGAGAGCGGTTTTCAAAAAAAACTGAAAACTTATAAGTTCCTGTTTTCAATGTTGTCCTGCGACTGTGCACAATGTTGGGATAACATTCAATAACATTCAAAACCGAAGGTGGAGGTACAGGCTTCACCAAGGCAAATTCAAGTGAGAGCTTGAGATACATCCAAAAATACATCTGAAACTTAATCCAATATAGCAAGTGAGTACCTCAGACATATTGTTCAGATCAAAATCATGAGTAAGCAACATAGATAACAAGAAACACACAGAGATAAGCAGTTATGAATTCAAGGAACAATTCACTTCCACAGCATAGAAAGTCACAGAACAGTGTGTCACCTGCAGTATGTCACCCAAATTGTATGCCTCAACACATGAATTATACTCCCCCTAAGCCTAGACCGAAACAACTCACAAACAAGAAAGAAAGCAACACAGTTCTATATGAATGCAACAATGTAAAGTCAAATAGGCAGATGGTAAACACTAATGACAAACTCCTTAAGCCAGCACAACACACATCTCTTAAAAATCTTTATTATTTTCATAACTCATCTGAACCAAAAACTGAAGATTGCTAAACACAATGCTAATGTCACTACTGAATGAGGGCATCCTGAACTCCACACACCCCAGTAACAACATTAACAGCAACAAGTTAGGCAAGTACAAAGGCTTTGAATGTTGGCAATTCATTTATCATGCACCCCAACACCCCAATTCCTTATGCATACTTGTTTACCAACCTGCATTCAAGAGAATCACCAAGTGATCAATGCTACTAAATGTAAGAAATCGAAACCTCAAACACCCTAGTAGAAAGGATCACCCTCATGTGTTCCTTGGCCAAACTAACAAGAACATGTGAATAAGCACAACCGAGTAACACTGAAGCTGTCAACATCATGCACCCCAGCTTCTCCACATGCCCTGTACACCTTTCATATGAATAAGACACAACTGAATAGACATCAAAGTAGTGAACTTTGTGTACCCCAGCTTCTCCATATGTTAGGCAATCACAACCTCAGACAAACATAAGAGTTTTATTACTTTTTCAAAACAAAGATGTGAAACTGATAACTAGCAAGAGTTTTTAATCAAAGAGTTCAACCACACAAACCAAATATGACAAAACACAGATGAAATGAGACTCACAAGGAAATAAATTCAACAAGGAATAACAACAGAATACCTACTACACCACAACCAATATACCAGTGCTAGTCAGTGGTGTTATGACAACGCTGGTTACCTCAACATTTTCACATATTGCACATGCCAAGAGATTTCCTCAAGCTGAAGAATCTCTCACTATCTAAAGGTTTTGTAAACATATCAGCAAGCTGATTTTTTGTCTCAATATGTTCAATGTTGAATACTTTGTCCTCTACCATATCTCTTAGGAAATGATGTCTTATGTCTATATGCTTAGTTCTAGAATGTTGGACAGGATTCCTAGAGATACTTATGGCACTTAGATTGTCACAGAACATGAGAAGTGTATCACTATCTAGCCCATAATCTGAAAGCATGTGTTTGAGCCACACAAGTTGGGTAACACAGCTGCCAGCTGCTACATATTCTGATTCAGCAGTTGATAATGAAACACAATTCTACTTCTTGCTATACCAGGAGACCAAATTATTCCCCAAATAAAAACAGCCCCCACTTGTGGATTTCCTGTCATCCACATCACCTGCCCAGTCAGAGTCACTGAAACCAACCAAGTTAGTGTTAGTGTCATAAGAGTACCAAATGCCTAAATGTGAAGTTTCAGAGATATATCTAAGAATCCTCTTCACAGCAATCAAGTGAGATTGCCTTGGCTCAGCATGGTACCTAGCACAAACACATACTGAAAACATGATGTCAGGTCTAGAGGCAGAGAGATATAGCAAACTACCAATCATGGATATGTACAATGTTGGGTCAACATTGCTGCCAGTGCCATCTTTTGTTATCTTCACTGAAGAGGACATAGGAGTTTTGCAAGGCTTGAACTCTTGTAGCTCAAATCTCTTCACCAGATTCCATGCATACTTCTCCTGGTTCAGGAAGATACCATTCTCCAACTCCTTGACTTGTAGTCCCAGAAAGTAGTTAAGCTCACCAATCATGCTCATCTCAAATGTTCCTGTCATAGACTCAACAAATTTGTCTAAAGTAGACTTGTTAGTGGAGCCAAATACTATATCATCCACATATATTTGAGCAATGCATATATCAGAGCTTTTTCTAAGGACAAACAATGTTCTATCTCCATCTCCTCTACTGAAACCTAGGCCTCACAGAAAATCAGTTAGCCTCTCATACCAAGCTCTAGGGACCTGTTTTAAGCCATACAAAGCCTTTTCAAGTTTGTACACATGGTCAGGATGTTTAGGATCAAAAAAGCCTTTAGGTTGTTCTACATAAACCCCTTTGTCAATTAAACCATTCAGAAAGGCACATTTAACATCCATTTGGTAAAGTTTAATCCTAAGACAGCAAGCAATAGCAAAGAGTAATCTAATTGATTCTATCCTAGCTACTGGAGCAAAAGTCTCATCAAAATCTATACCTTCTACCTGAGTATAACCTTGTGCAACCAACCTAGCTTTGTTCCTCATAATTACACCATTCTCATCAGTTTTATTTTTGAAAATCCATTTTGTACCTATTACATTCACATGTGATGGCCTAGGCACTAGATTCCAAACTCTATTTTTGGTGCATTGTAAGAGTTCCTCTTGCATGGCATTAATCCAGTAACTATCCTTAAGGGCTTCAGTTACATTCTTAGGTTCAGTGGAGGACACAAAACAAGATGCATTTTCAACAGAACATGAAGAAGACATACAAACACACAACTTAGCCATATCCTTGTAATTTACCCTTTCTCTGTTGCGTGTTCTAACTCTTTTAGTAATTTGACCAATTACTTGAGAGGCTGGATGATCTCTTTGTATTCTAAGAGGGGGATCTCTTCTGGATACAGGAACCACTTCATCTTCAGAATCTGACAGCACAGATGTTGGCCTAACATTGGGGGTTTCTGGTGTTAAGTCAACATTTGTTCCAGTTTCCAGTTCAACATCTCTAGCGTCTGTGTTCAATGTTGAGTCCAATGTTGGAATAACATCTGAACCAGTGACTTCTTCAGTACCTGCAGAAATAGTTAAATCATCAAAAATAACATTCACTGATTCTTGAACAGTATGCAATCTTGGATTGTAGACCCTGAAAGCAGCACTATTAGGAGAATATCCAACAAATATACACTTTTCACTTTTGGGATCAAATTTGCTCAAATAATATCTATCTTTTAGCAAATAGCAGTTAATACCAAATTCATGAAAGTGTGCTACTGTTGGTTTTGAACCCTTCAAAATTTCATAAGGTGTCATAGTAGTACCAGGTCTAAGATAAACTCTATTACTAATATGACATGCAATATTCAATGCTTCAGCCCAAAGTTTCTTAGATAGGTTTTTAGAATTCAACATAACTCTAGCCATCTCTTGAAGTGTTCTATTCTTCCTCTCAGCAATCCCATTCTGCTGAGGTGTCTTAGGTGCTGAAAACTCATGGAAAATGCCTTTAGATTCACAAAAATTAGCAAAGCTTACATTTTCAAATTCTTTTCCATGGTCAGACCTAATGCTTCCTACAGAAGTGCCATAAAGATTCTTAATACTAGCATGCAAAATCTTGAATGTGTTGAATGCCTCTGATTTTTCTTTCAAAAATTTAATCCATGTATATCTTGAAAAATCCATCAACAATAACAAAAGCATACTTCTTACCATTCAGGCTACTAACCTCAATAGGACCCATGAGATCCATATGTAGAAATTCAAAGCACTTATTAGTTCTAGGGTTAGTACTCTGTACCTGAAGTGGTGGATGGACATCTTTTGTTTGTTTACCTTTCAGGCAGTCTTCACAAACAATTTTACCTGGGCTAGTCAACTTAGGTAGTCCTCTCACAGCCTCTAACTTCTGTAGTTTCTCCAAGTTTCTATAGTGCACATGTCCTAACTTCTTGTGCCACATGACATATTCATCTACCTTGGCATGGTAGCATTCTGCTTCATCTTGAGCAAGATAGCAGTTATCCTTTGATCTTGTACCTGTCATGACACAGACATTGTCACTATTAAACACTTCACATGAACTTTTATCAAAAGTAACTAGCAAGTTATCATCACAAAGTTGACTTATGCTAATTAAATTTGCTTTCAATCCTTCAACCAACAACACATCCTTGAGTGGTGGAAATCCTTCAACATCCAGTACTCCTTTTCCAATGATTTTCCCTTTTGTGCCTCCTCCATAAGTAACTGTTCCAACTGTCAAAGGGATAACATCTTTCAGGTTGTCAATGTTTCCAGTCATGTGCTTTGAACACCCACTGTCAAAATACCACTTACCTGCAAGGTTAGAGTAAACAGCAGAAAAGACAACATTGCAAACAATTTTAACCTTATGAGTTTTTAGCTTCTCAGTCCAAGTTCTACTTTTATGTCCTTCATCTTTGTTACCTAATGTTGGGATAACATTCAGATCAGAGGTTCTCCTAACATTGGTACAGCTATTAATTACTGTTTTCTTCTCAATCACAATTCTATATTTTTTACAATAAGGCTTAATGTGACCATGTTGAAAACAATATTAACAGATAAAAGTAGGCTTTTTTAACAGTGTTGGAAGGGATTTCACAACTCAAGTTATTGTTATCCTTGATAAAACCAGCTTTCAAGTAGGCAAAATTAACATCTTCAGAGGGAGGTTTCTCAACATAGCCCAAACCATTTTTACCTTGATTTCCCATACTCAGCACTTCATCAAGCAGAGATGTAGAAGAGTTCCATTTGTCAATGGTATGTTCAGCTTTATCTAATTTTACCTTTACCTCTTTCAGCCCAGCCTCAGTTTTGTCAAGGACTTTCTCATAAAGTTTCAGCATCTCCTCCATGCATCCAATCTCTTCCTTCAAGATTTTGTTGCTCTTGATGAGTTTGTGATTCTCAAGCAGCAGTTTGTGGTAGATAGACTTCAGGTCTTCAATGATTTCCTCCTGGGACATTTCACCTATAAAGAAGTATTCTTTATCTAGATCCACTGTGCCATGAAAACAATCAAAGTTAGATTCATCAAAGTAGGACGCAAGATAGGGTTCAGAATCAATATCATATTCATCCCAATCTGCAAAGAAGGTCTCCTGTTCTGATGTTGGATCCTGAGTGTTGGGGTAACATTGAGATCCGAAGCAGTTCAGGGAGTCTTCTGGTGTCTAGTCAATCTGAGTGAGTAGCGCAGCAGTTTGAACCTCTTCTGATTGTTCTTCAGCTTCTCCAGAACTAAAGTCATCTTCATTGAAATCATCTACACAAACCCAATGAGAATTTCCTCTTTTTCTAAGAGTGTTAGCACATTCATTAGCCATATGACCATATCCTTTTGTTACCTTGCGACTCAAAACTGAAAATTATTCCTTGTGGCGTGAACAAGTTCTTGCACTTGCAGAATGTCAAGAACTTGTAGGATACCTTACAGGAGAAACTCTAGCCTCTGTTGCTATACTTCCAGCATCTAGTAAGGCAAATTCTGTTCAAACACCAAATCTGGATTACCTGAAGTGGAGAACCGCAAATCGTCTTCTAAGAGGATGGATCATCGGTACATTATCTGAAGAAGCACTTGGGATTGTCATTGGACTTGAAACCTCTGCTCAAGTTTGGTCTGCGCTCAAACACGAATATGCTCAATCTTCTCAAGAGCGTCAATTTCAACTTACTCAGCAACTTAGCTACATGAAAAAAGACGCAAGCACCTCTTTGAATGATTATATCAGAAAATTCAAAGAAGTGTGTGACAGTCTTGCTGCTATTGGTCATCCAGTGAATGATAAAACAAAAGTTTTTTCACTTCTAAATGGCCTTGGTGCTCGTTATGAACCCTTCACAACTTCTATGCTAAAGCCACCAATGCCTTCTTATGCTGAGGTTGTTCCTTGCTGCAAAGCTACGAAACACGAATCAACCTCCACTCCCTTGATCAACCATCCTACACAGCCTTCTACAGTCAGCAAACCAACCACAACAAAAATAACAAGGGATCTTGTAATGTAGGTAATTTCTCCTCTAAAGGTAAAGGTTTTGCTACTGCTAATCAATCTATCACAGGGTCTAATGGCACTCCGTCTCGTGAAAATACCAGTGATCTTGTTTGCCAAATATGTGACATGCGTGGGCACAGTGTTGTTCGTTGTTGGCATCGCTTTGATCACTCCATTCAGCCTGCCAATATTCCCAAGGCCTTTACTGCCCAAAATTATGTGGCCGAAGGAATTGACGAAGAGTGGACATCGGATACCGGAGCTTCAGCCCATATGACATCCCAGAAAGGTATTTTGCATAACCTTAGACCTTACGATGGCACTGATCATGTTCTCATTGGAAATGGAAACTTACTGAAAATTTCACACGTTGGTGATACCACAATTGGGTCGGGGTCGTCAAAAATTGTCTTATCTAATGTTCTATTGGTACCTGTTTTGGAAAGAAACTTATTATCTATTGGCCAATTGACATCTGATTATTCGCTTAACTGTGAGTTTTCTAATGAGAATTTTATCATAAATGATCGATTGACAAACGAAGTGGTGCTCAAGGGAATCAAGAAGGGTAATATGTACTTTGTTCGTGCTTCACCAGTTGCCTTTTTCTCAAAAAGATTTCGTGGTGCTACTGAAGATCTATGGCACCAACGACTTGGCCATCCTCATGCAGCTGCTGTAGCACATCTAAAAAAGTCTGGATTGATTACTGTGTTATCAAATACGTTGTCCTCATCTCTGTGTGAGAGTTGTCAATTAGGAAAGATGTCTAAACTTCCTTTTTCAGTATTATCTTCTAAGAGTACAGATGCTTTTGATAAGATTTATATTGATTTATGGGGTCCAGCCCCTACTTTGTCTGTTAATAAATTCCAGTACTATGCTGCAATTGTTGATGACTTTACAAAGTTCATATGGTTCATTCCTTTAAGGAACAAGTTAGATTTTTTAGCCCAGTTCTTGTTATTTGAAAAATATGTGTTTCGGCAATACGATAAAAGAATTAAAATCATTCAAATGGATGGTGGAGGTGAGTTTGTGAATCATGGCTTTATCAATCATATGCAAGAAACATGCATTTTACATCAGCTTTCGTGTCCTTACACGTCTGAGCAAAATGTACTTGTTGAGAGACGCCATCGAACGATAAGAGAAATGGGAATTACATTACTTATACATGCTAATATACCCAAACATTTCTGGGTTGAAGCATTCACAACAGCCGTATTTCTCATAAATAGGTTGCCTACTGCTGTACTTGAATGGGAATCTCCTTATTTCTTACTTCATGGTAAACAACCAGATTACGGTTCATTTCGGGTGTTTGGTTCACGTTGCTTTCCTTATGTATGGGATAAGAAAGCAAGTAAATTTGATTCTAAGTCCCTATCATGTGTTTTCTTGGGATATAGTGATAGACATAAAGGATATCGATGTTACCTTCCAGCCACGAGAAAGATCATCATATCCCGTCATGTTATCTTTGATGAAGCAACACTTCCCTTCAAGCAATCTGTCACACATCATCATGAAAGTAATTCTGATTTACCAGTTACAGAGTTTCAAGAATGGCATGGTCAGACCTCTTGTTCAGATGAGATATCTTCAACAACAATTAAAAGACGTCTCTCGCAAGAATTTTCTCCTACTGATGCACCTTTAATTAAGAATATACACATTCCTGATTTATTGGAATCTCCATCAAGTTCTTCACAATTCCCTGCTCATTCGGATACTACTGTATCTGAAAATGAATTCTCCATTGAATCGACCGAGGAGATAGAGCAGCCCATTCTTAATAGCAATGATCATACAACAGACACCTCAGAAGAAGATATTCCTCAATCTTTATCTCATGCTATGACAACTCGAGGAAAGTTATGACAAAATCCGGAGGCATGCAATGTGCTATGATTCTTTCAAGGTCAGAAACTTTTTATAAGTAATATAACATAAATAATCAATACACAATAAGAATAACTTAGCTCTTAGGCAAAGATTTTCATAGGTACAAAAGACATGTTGGTGAAAAAACATATGTAATTAAATTTACCTTGTCCGGGCCATTATTAGAAGTTTTAAGAATTACATTACTCTACATATTATCCACATGATGATTGATGACCAGCTACGTACGGTTGCAACACCATCAGGCATCAGCTGCTAAATTTTTAAACGAATTTCCGGCAACGATTGAGGGGTGCATTTCGGAATCTAAGCTGCTATGTTAATTTCCTCTCTTCGGCCGCCATGCATTCTTTTGGAGGGATCAGGATTCTGGAATTCAATGCCAGTAGTGTATTTAAAAGTGACAGATATATAGAGTGAATTAAGTTGTTAGAAGGACTATGGGACATATTCAAGATATATACGAAAGAAAAGATTTGTTTGAGTTATACTTTTGTATTAAAATTGTTAAAATATAATAAGAGAGAACCGAGGTGCGTGCACTATGGAGTCATCGATTGTCTCATGTTTTTGGTTGTTATGGAACACTCGAAATAAATGTGTCTTTGAAGACTATGCTCCGAACATTGGTCATTTTCTTAGACGTATTTGGCAATGCATAAAGGAGGTGGAATTCTTTAAAGTGGGCTTGACAACATCAATTGAGAATTTTAGATTTCTTAAATTATTTGATATGGAGGTGCAACCTCGAAAAGCACCCAAAATCATCTTTGTGCGTTGGCACCCCCCATAGGAAGCTTGGATCAAATGCAACACCGATGGATGTGCTCTTGGGACGCCGGGAGTTGGAGGAGCAGGCAGGATTTTCCAAAAAGACAAAAGTTTTTTGCATGGCTGTTTCTCCTTTAGACTTGACTTGGTTTTTGCTTTCGAGGCTGAGCTATAGGCTGCGACTTTTTTGCAATCCTCAAAGCAATGGAGCGTAACTGGAAATATCTTTGGCTTGAGAGTGACTCTACTTTTGTTGTTAATTTATTGGCTTCAAGATCAAATAAGGTTCCATGGAAACTAAGAGGCAGATGGTCTACTTGTTTGAAATACATCAACTCCATTCATTTCCGGGTTTCGCATATTTTTAGGGAAGGGAACAAGGCCACAGACTCTCTTGCTGATTATGGGGCCACAAATGTCGGTGAACATTGGTGGAACACTTGCCCATCGTTTATTATGGATTCAGTTAATAATGATTCTTGTAATAGGGAGAATTTTCGATTATGTTGACATGTGGGTACATGCCGATTTTGTTATATATTTTCGATTCTGTTGCCCACGTTTATTATGGATGTTCGTCTAATGCTACAGGGGTGCTAACCTAGTTGGGATCTTCAGACGCTCGTCGACGCCATGTCTCCATCTTTTACTAAAAAAAATAATAAGAGAGAAAGGTGAGGGTAAGATGGGAAGAATATATATAGGAAAACGTCGCGGACGGGATATATATTTAAGTTAACTAAGATACCTAACAGTGATAATTAAAGCAGAGCAAATCTTAATATCTCATCACAATTTTGTAAGATCCTCGAATAAGTTATAGATCGAATCGGTAAGATCCCAGGTTAGTTCAATGTCGAATATGACTGCCTCGATCCAGTTAAGATCGAATTAGGTTGGATCGAGTCCTTGTAGAGTATCAAATCTCCGAGTTCGATGCTGAGTGGTTGCTCGATAGTAATGAATTCGTCCTGGTTATGTCAGAGTGCGGGGTATTATAGACCTCGTCCCGCGGTCCCCAGTTGTAGTTGAGGAATGAAGATCGAATAATGCTCATTCGATCTTCCCTTTAAAGTCGAATTCCTTCAGTTCGATATTCAATTTTCTGGGTCTTTCTTCCGTGGGCCGGCCCAAATGCATCATTGGACCTTCCTAAAATACCCCCATCATATAGTCTCCCCAGTTTGGGAGTCGTTCTTGAGCAAAGAGCGGGTTCCAAACTCCAAAGTTCGTGCTGGCTTCCTTAGATTCTAGATATTTTCTTTACACCTGATGGTTGAAAATACTCCCCCCCAATTGGGATCCAGGATTTTGAAAGCGTGGGTCCCAAATTTTTATCGTGTGCTAAGCGGCTGGATCATTAAAGATCAAATTCTAAAACCTTCGTGTTGAGTGTATTTGACAATAACTTTATCCTCGAGGCGAGAAATATTCGATAGTGTTTCTCTACCACATACGGAATTCGATCGAATAATGGCGTCGAATCTTATCGATTCGATTTTGAAAATTGCTTAAAAGCTAAAGTTTGGATGATAATCGTAGATCGAATGGATTTGGATTCGATTTTGGTACAAAATCGAAGGGCAAACTGTTCGGTCGGTATTTCACATTTTTTCTGCCATCAATCGAATGGATGACATTCGATCTTCCGTTAGTATCGAATCTTCTCGATTCGATGTTCTCTGCGATGGGCCTTATGGTCCGCCCTCCATCTATTTAAGGGCGAGGAAGGGTTGAGGATCTCATTCGTGTCTTTGGAGAACTCTTGCTGAAATGTAAGTAACATCGAACGGGCACGGTTCGATTTACTTTGTATCGAATACAAGCTATTCAATAATCACTGTATTGAGCATTATGGCGTTCGATTCTGCCTTAGAATATTTTTTCCAAAATTTTCTTGAAAAAATAGTTTTCTCGCTTTGACTCGGTTTATGTTTTCATTTCTGCAGTGTTATTCCGCAACCGATTTGGTGATTTGAGACTTTAATCAAGGTAGTGGGTTGTGTACTTTTATTTCCCCTTTAATTACGTTCTAGCTTATTTTTGCTTCTAATGTATCGCGTAGTTGTCGTAAGTATCGAGAGTGACGTACATTGGTAGTCAACTTTTTTTTTTTTATTTTAATTTGTGTTGATCGAGATGGCTATTTATGAGTCTTCATCTGGGAGTGAGTCGAGTAGTAGCTCGAGCTTTGATTCTGTTAATTCAGTAATGGGTCTTGGAGGTGATCCCGCTGGTGCGAATTTGGTAGAAAGAAATGCATATGAGGCTATTGATATATAGGAGCTCGACTTCAAGAGGGATGAGGAGGAGGATGAGGATCAGCCAGCGCTGCAGGCTGGGGTAGATGATGCACCCGCTCTGCCTATTGAGGATAATCGTGCCGACAATGAGGCAAATGAAGAGAATGGGGTTATTAACAGGGATTTTGATGATGAAGAAAAAGTTGCGAGAATGGCATATACCGCTTATGTGTCGCACTTGCAGCATAGTCGGTCATTTCTTCGCGAAATGTACGACATAGGGATTAACTACAAAATAGTTATTCCTCGCGTAGACCAGCGTGTGCATACCGCCCCACCCGGTTACTCATGATCTTTGTTGGGCAATTGGAAAATGGGTTACAGTTACCAGTCGAGGTTAGGAAAATTTAACGTCTATTGGATTGGTGCCGAGCCAGTTGACGCCAAATTCGATTGGGCATATAGTTGGCTTTATCATTGCCATGAAAGGCTTAGGTGTGCCACATGGGCCTAATGAGTTTTGGATTCTATCACCTAAAGGCGGTGAGGCACCATATGTTTTTGAGAGGCGAGTTTACTGGCTCTGGGAAAGATTGGAAGAAAAGATATTTTTATATCAAAGAAATTTTTGAGGAGGAGTTTCCTATATATCGACGAGAGTGGGTGGATGTTCTGAAAATTGCCATTCCTCGCGGTGTGGGTTTACTTAGGTGGGGTGAGCACTTTAAGGCGAGCCTGGTACATAACCACCAATTTAATATAAAAGAGCTTGTTAAAAAGCATGTTTTGTCACTTGCGGGGTTATCCCAGGTTCCATATACGGGGAGATATACTATTGGTATATATCTATTATCTGCCATTTTTCGTGCCTTTTGTGTTGATTTTGATATGTTAATAATGTTCAGTGTTCTCTCTTTCAAGAGAAGTTATCATGAACCGCCATGCTCGCATGAGTCAAGTCTTGGCTGCCGATGCTGAGGGTTCCCGCTCATCGGTTCCTCACCATTCCTCATCCTAGCAAAAGGAAGGCCAATGGAAGGAAGACATCAGGTGACGATGTGGCATCCACCCCCGCCGGCGCCCCACATGATCCTTTCGAGGATGTGCTTGGTGGAGGTCGCGATAACTCACCTCCTCCTGCTGACTTTAGTCAGGCAGAGGGGTTTGAGGGATCGACTACTGAAGAAACCGAGGCGGCAGAGCGTACAGAAACCATCGAACCGACGAAGAGAAGGAGGGCGCCCTAAATTCATTCTCAACCTGGGGGTTTTATTCCTCCTGTGCCGAGCTCAACTGTTCCCATTCCTGCTGGTGGCTCAGTCCTCCCTACTGGGGTGAATACTAGGGCTGAAACTAGCCAAGATCCGCTTTCCCACATCGGGGAATATCAGCATTCTAAAGAGGAGGCCATCAATGTATTGAAGGTGGTCTTGCCCAATCTTGCAGTGGCTTTCCCGACCTCGGTCTAGGAAAGAAAGAAGGTGGAGCGACTTGCACTCTATTTGGTCAGCTCGATAATACGATAATTTAGTATAATATTCCTCTTTTTTATTTATACTCATTTTACTTAAGTCTTTTGTTGTTTTTTTTTCCAGACTGGTGGGGTCATGGACGCGATGATCAAAGGGTTGATGCAGGCTCATGAGGAGAGAATGAATGGGCTAGAACACTTGCAGACGGAGTTTCGGGATAGTGATCTTGACGTGTTAAGGGCCGATGTGGCAGATAAGGAGAAAGCCTTACAGCATGCGAGGGATTGTGCTATCCGGAGGATAGGGAGGATGTGAAACTTGCGCAGGAAACCGTTGAACTACTCGAGGCACAAGTCAAAAGTATGCGGAGTAGCAAGACTGCGCTAGAAAAGTGAGTCACAGAGCTCGAGAAGGAGCTTTCCGCTGAAAAAGAGAAAACAACGGAGTTCGAGGAGCTCGGATACGCCCGTGGCTTTAGCTAGGTACTTAGCCTTGTTGCTTTTGTCTTTCCTAGACATAGTCTTGCTATTCATCCTTGTTAACTTCCTTTTTGTATTTGAATAGCTTCCTACCGCCTAACAACGAGTGGAGATTGCAGAGGAGTTTCTACGGAAAAATACTTTCCAAGAAATTAGTGTCCAGTAAGGGGTGCGTGATGCGAAGAAATCTCTAGTACTCATAGTGCACAAAATTCATAGCACTGGCTACCTGCATGGTAGGTTTAACCCCCAGTGGTTGGATCTGTCGCTAGATCCTAATCGCGAGCCTCTGCAGTTGCCTGTTGAGGTTGTGCCTGCCGTAGCCGATGAGTTCGCCTGCCTTCTTGAAAATGAGACTATGTTGTATTGGGGAACGTCTCTGCCTCTGCCCATGCCTGCCACCTATCCTTCTTCCAAGGATGAAGATGATACCTAGGCTTGAGGGTTTAGGTTTAAATTTCTATTTTTTTTTATGAACAATTTGTTTTATTTGGTTCGGCGTTGTGTCGCCCTTTTATTCTGAACAATTTTAATGGTTTGAACTCTTTTTTCGAATATTCACTGCTTAATTTTTGCGTTCTGGTGAATCGCTTATTTTATTGCATTTCTTTCTTGCCCATCTCTTTCAAATGCGAGCTTCGCATTTCTTGTTTTATAATTATATTTCCTTCATTGTTGGAGGCTTTTTATTGCGATTGCCTTATTCTTGGCTACGCATTTTTCTCTTTGTTGAAGGTTACTGGCAACATGTCTGTTATGTTTTTCTCACCTTTAGCAGGATTTTGACTAGTACGCGTTATTTCAGGCGAATAGTTCATCCCTATTCTTCATTCGGGTGGGATTCTTGGTCAGCACTTGCCGTTTTAGGCAAAGTGTCCGTCCATTTCCTTTATTTTGGTGGGATTTACGGTTAGCACTTGCCGTTTTAGGCAGAGTGTTTGTCCCTTTTCTTCATCTTCGCGGGATTTTTGGTTAGCACTTGTCGCTTCAGGCAAAGTGTCCATCCCTTGTTCTTTCTTTTGCGGGATTTTGGTTAGCACTTGCCGCTTTGGGCGAAGTGTCCATCCATTGTTCTTCGTTCTGCGGGATTTTTGGTTAGCACTTGCCGCTTTGGGCGAAATGTCCATCCCCTTTTCATCGTTTTGTGGGATTTTTGGTTAGCACTTGCCGCTTCGGGCGAAGTGTCCATCCCTTTTTCTTCGTTTTGAGGGATTTTTCGTTAGCACTTGCCACTTTGGGCGAAGCGTCCATCCCTTTTTCTTTGTTTTGTGGGATTTTTGGTTAGCACTTGCCGCTTCGGGCAAAGTGTCCATCCCTTGTCTTGCGGCTCCCCTTTGGATCCTGCATAATATTAGTTTCACGCACATAATCTTGTAATGCGGGGTTTCACTTTTACTGCATTCGTTAGAACAGTGTTGCAATCATTGAGATCAAAAGTATCCCCATTGGAGATAATATTTAAGTAAATAATAGGTTAGAGCTTAGCAATAAGACAAGTTGCCTATGTTTTCCGAGGGGATCCTCGGGACTCAAGCCTTCGGTGTTACTGTTTTAGGTTAATACATACCAGCCCATCATGCTCACGACGGCATAGGGGACGAATAAAAGTTTGTTCAAAATGTGTTGAACTCTAAAGACTTACAAAAACGAGAAAAGAGCGACTCAATCAATCCACTCCATCTCCATGGGACCCAAGGCGTTCAACGCATTCTGCTCCTCTTGCGGCGGCAACCTTATCGACGCCACATAACACATCCAACCTTGCCTGTGATTTGCAATCACTTCGCCCGTTCCTGCAGGGGTCGGGAATTTGACCATCTGATGACATGTTGATGGCAGATCACGAAAAGCGTTGAGTGATGGCCTTCCCAGAATCGCATTGTACGGTAAGGGTAGGTCAATCACTGCATAATATGCAGTAGTGTCTTTCTTTGGGGCGCTGTCCCCAGCAAAGTCGGGATAGAAACCATGCCACGAGGCACTGTTTATAGTCCGCCAAAACCATGCAACGAGATTCTGACTGGCTCCAATCTTTCGTCTCCTAGGCCCATTTTTTTCCATGTTGACCTCATCATTACGTTGACAGAACTGCCCTGGTCCAGCAGCACTTTCATCACGCCAAAGTTGGCTATGTTAACCGTTATCGCTAACAGACAATTCAATTTTCCAGTTTGAATCGCTTGAGGGCTCAACTTCCGCATGTCTGCTTTTGAGAAGGTGATTTCCTCGTGGTCCATCTCCTCTATTCGTAGTAGGTCCACAGAACTGACAAAACGGTCTGCATCAATATCTTTTGTGATATTCTTGCGCCCTTTCGCCGAATCCACACCGACTGGACCTCCTGAAATCATATGTGTAATCCCTTTCCTGACGTTGCTACTGTTATCTAAGGATAATCCAGCACTTGCGGCCTGTCAACTATCTTTTGCTTGTCCTTCCTTGGAGAGCGAGACCTATCTTTGTCCATCTTATCCTCTAGCTCCTTTAAATTTCTGACATACTCCACGAGTTTGCCATCCTTTATCAACCGCTTGATCTCGTCCTTGAGGTCCTTGCAGTCTTCGGTCTCATGCCCATTCTGCTTGTGGTATTTGCAGTAATGGGTCGACAATCTCGTTGCCTTAGAGTCTCTCATTTGTCTTGGCTCTTTCAGCCAACCTTTCCTCTTTGTCATCCCAAATACTGTCAAGATGTCAGTATATAAGGGCGTATATCGCCTCAACGACTTATTCCTGTACCTGTTATTCCTATTCTTGTTGTGGCTTTGTTCCTCTCTTCCTCTTTCTTTTTCCTTTGCGGCCGCAACAACTACCGCTTTGGTGACCATCATTTCCTCGCGATGCACCACTTGCTGTGCGAGCTTGTTTATCTCTTCAATTGTCTTAGGCTGCAACCTAAGCAGATCCTTGCTCAAAGCCACGTTGTTGGTCGCACGGAAGATTATGTTCGTGATCATTTCCCCTTTGGGACAGTCTATCTTCAGCAGTTCCGCGTTGAAGCGGCTCATGAAATCTTTCAAGATTTCTCTCGCATCTTGACTGATACAGTATAGATGTGAGTGGTCCAGTACTAGTCTGGATTGACTAGAGAACTGATTTTCAAACATCTTCCTCAACTGCTTGTAACTTTTGATTCACCATAAAACGATTCGGGTGAACTAGTCTAATGCCACTCCAACCAAGGTGGTGGCAAAGATTCTGGCCTGCACGTTTTCTTTAAAACCGTACAAATTAAGCGTTGTGTCCAATTGTAAAAGATGATCGTGCGGATCTGTGTTTCCATCGTATGATTTCACCACATGTATCTTTTCACCATGCCCTAGAATTTTTGTCTCTATCTCTTTGCAGAATCGAGTGCTCTGACGAGCTCTTCCCAATCACTACATCCTGTTCTCAACCTCTTCTCTTTCTCTCTCGAGCCTATCCAACTTACTTGTTACTTCCGCCTTCTCCCTTCTGGAGTCTTTGCCCCGACTCTCCTCATGTCTCCTTACACTATTCTCCTTATTCTCATCTCGCCTTCTCAGGTCATCGTGCCGGCTTTCTTCACGTCCCCTCGAGTCATGGTGCCTTTTCGAATGCACCTCAACCGAGTTTGACCTCCCCCCGCGGTCGTCCACCTGGGCTTTGTCTCTATTTCCTTCGTTCGGGCCCTTGGACACAGATCGCTGTTCCTGCGCGCCTTCCCCACGAACCTCGGGTGGCGACATTCGCACTTGTGGTACGGGCAATGCCTCATCCCCTGCTGATCGGATCATTGCCAAGATCTCATCTCTAAGATCACTTGGCAACGAAGTTGTCATAGCTGTCGCCCTTGTCGCGCCTGCATCCAGCGCAGGTCTGTCTTCTCCCACTAGTCTGGGTAGGTCCCGCCTTGCTGGCGTAGGCACCCCGGTTGGTAATGCTAACGGTCCTTCTGTTTCTAGGATAGTTTGAGTTGCCGTTGCTCGTTCCATATCAGGATGATTACTCTCTGCTGCTCTGCTTTGCGATCTAGTCCTTCTAGCTGCCATGCCTAATATACTTGGAAAATTGGTGTTCCTACAAACGCGCCAATGTTTTGGTCTTATTTCGTCCGGGTTACAACACACCTAATAGCTATTACAACGGGCCTGATTTATGCCAAAATAATGCTAATCGAATATATAATCGGACTAGCTTGGTCCGGAACACCTAATACAAGCTGACTAGGCAATATAAATAAAAATATTAATCTAGTGAAAGTCCAATCACACCAATTCGATGTTGATGAGTCCCGAATTGGCTAGTAGGTTGAATTGCACCGGTTCGAGAGTGATGATCCTCGAATCAGTTATAGATCGAATCGGTAAGATCCTAGGTTAGTTCAATGTCGAATATGAAGGCCTCAATCCAGTTAAGATCGAATTAGGTTGGATCGAGTCCTCGCAGATCGATCGAATTGTAGAGTATTGAATTTCCGCGTTCGATGTTGAGTGGTTGCTCGATAGTAATGAATGCGTCATGGTTATGTTAGAGGGCGGACCTTGTTCGATATTCAATTTTCTGGGTCTTTCTCCTTTGGCCGGCCCAAATGCATCATTGGGCTTCCTAAAATACCCCCATCAAGATCCATAAGAAAAAAAAATAAAAAATAGTGTTCAAAAGAATTTCAAAAGCTACTTGAATAGTATTTGATCGATGTGTTTGAAGTGGTTTAGAAAAAATACAAGCAAAAGATTTTGTGGACCCAAGAAAAGAATAATACTATTTAAGTGGTTTTAACAAGTTTCAGATTAAATTATGGTACCAAGTAAACTATACATACATATAGACATAGCCATACATACATATAGACATAGTCATAAATTATGGTACCAAGAAGACTATACATACATATAGACATAGTAATAAGTCACTCTCTATTACTTACCTTTTGATCATGATCGTAAAAACAAACCACCATGCATACATATAGACAGCCAAAAATGGAAAACAAAATGCTTTGTACAGAAGAGTACGTAATAACATTGATCAAAATTGATTTTCTAAGACTTTAGAATCATCATTGTAAACATTAAAAAACACATACACACACACATATTTCTTCTAGCTGTTGATCTTTTGGTTTAGCATCATCAACTAGCAAGCTAAGAAGCTCCAATATGTCGAATGTAAGAGATTTTTTTGTTACTGTTTTTTGGTCATATATGTCTTAGAAGTTTAAGTGGCATGAAGTCTTCTAGAGTAGTAACTTAACCATGTGCTAAACAATTTTTCTTGTTCATTTTTCGTTTTTTTATGTCCTCAAGCCGATGCGATTTACTAGTGAGACATTTGTGATCCTGTACACAGGAAGCCTTGTTTTTGAGGCTGTTAGTGTAGTTTTTTTTTTCTTTCTAAATTAGCCGTGTAATGTACATCTCTGTTAGAAAATGTAAATGTTTGCTACTTGTATTTACCATACATGACCTAAAACATTATTCATGATCTTCAAGTTGTTTATTATTGTAATTTACAAAATGTTAGTTATTATATATGTCAAAAATATAGGTGTGTTTTGATTTAATTAGTTTGGTTACTTACAAATATGTTATTAATTAATTATAGGAAATAGTAAGTGCTAATGACGACAGCAATGAGGCGATGGGGGAAGGACTAGAGGCAGAAGGAATTGTGACGATTTATCGATCAACGGCGAGGCGGAGCGGAACAGGTGGATGGAAAGCGGGGAGAATTTTACTATGTACGTATCTCTTAACTTTTAATTTCAATGTACTAATATCATATGGTACATTTTATGAGTCTAATTATTGATTGTTAGATATATGTATAGAATTTGAATATTAATAATGTATAGTCTAACTCAAAATCATGATTTAAGTTATTAAGTTATTTATATGAATAATATTAGAGATTAGGAATCACTATACAGTAAATGCTATTTATATGAATAATATTGGAGATTAGGAATCACTATACAGTAAATGCATTGCTTAGTATGTTTTTACTATGTACATATATATCTCTTAACTTTTAATTTCAATGTACTAAAACGCATATCATATGATACATGTTATGAGTCTAATTATTGATTGTTAGATATATTTATAAAATTTGAATATAATGTATAGTTTAACTCAATATCATGATTTAAGTTATTAAGTTATTTATATGAATAATATTAGAGATTAGGAATCACTATACAGTAGATGCATTGCTTAGGAGATGCAAAAAAACATACTAACGTGTTTTGACTTGTATCCAGGGAGCGAAGGATTTGCGGCGCTTGCGGCCACCGCGGTGGAGGCGAACATGGTTGTATTTCTGAACTTAGTTCTAAGGCAAAACAATGCAAAGGCCGCAAAGAGTTTTAGCGTGTGGAATGGGTTTCTAAACCTCAGCACGCTAATTGGGGCGTTCCTAAGTGACTCGTGCTTGGGACGCTTCCGGACATGTGCCATTAGCCAAGCTGCGTTGTTTATTGTAAGTAAATTCTTATCAAGTTGTTATTTCCCTTACTTTGTCGAATTGTATATTACCTTCTTTTGTATGTTGTTTAAGTAGTATGGTCTTTCTAATTGAACAAAACCATATGGATTATGTGTGAGAGTTAAGATAACAAAACCATATGCTTTAATGTGTGTGTATTTTTCAGGGATTATTTGTTTTGTCGATGTCGACACAACTGTTCATGCTTGAACCCAAAGGCTGCGGGAAGTTTGATCAACCATGTGGCGAGCCATCAACAACGAAAGTTGTATGCTTTTATATGTCTATCTATTTGCTTGCACTTGGAAGTGGAGCGCTTGAACCGGCTCTAGCCACAATGGGTGCTGATCAGTTTGACGAAACTGATCCCGAGGAAATGAAGTCGAAATCATCGTTTTTCAGCTATTATTATATAGCATTGGATATCGGATCTCTAGTCGCCGAGACAGCACTAGTGTATCTCGAAAACCTTGGAAAGTGGGCAATGGCGTTCTGGATATCGAGTCTTAGCGGATTCATGGGATTGGCTTTCCTCCTATGCGGGAGTCGGAGCTTTCGCCACTCTAAGACGGCTGGAAATCCGATGTCCAGGTTTGCACAAGTGATTGTAGCCTCTATCAGAAAATACAAGGCCAATGTACCATTACGCGGTCAAGGCCTTTACGAGGTTAACGCCACGGATTCAATCGACCGATTAATCCACAAAGACGACATGAAGTGAGTCCATTTCACATTTATTCATAATCATTTATCGATGATAACTCTTAAGTTTGCTGATTTCTTTCTCGGAACAGGTTCCTCGACAAAGCAGCGGTGATAATCCCGTTCGACATATCCAACGAAGGCCAATCTCCGAATCCTTGGCGTCTATGCACAATCACACAAGTTGAGGAAGTGAAATCCTTCTTGCGCCTGATCCCGATGTGGCTATGCACCGTGGTGGTGTCCATAGTCTTTGTGCAAGAGTCATCGTTGTTTGTGGAACAAGGAGCCGCGATGGACCAGCACCTTTCCAACTTCCACATGCCACCATCCAGCATGACAGTCTTCGACGTCATTAGCACGGCAACCTTCATCCTATCCTATCAAAAGGTATTGGCACCTTTATACACCAAGCTAACGAAGAGAAAACTAAGAGCACTCAACGAGATATGGAGAATGGCGATAGGAATGTTCGTTGCAATCATTGCCATGATAGTGGCGGGCATCGTCGAACAACAAAGGCTAAAGCAAGTGAGTGGAGTAGGTCGAAGTGAGCTTTCCATCTTTTGGCAAGTTCCTCAATACTTGTTGACTGGAGCTTCGAAAGCACTCGTGTCCATTGCACAAATGGAGTTCTTTGCTGCCCAAGTACCAAAAGCAATGCAAAGCTTGGGGCTCGGGTTGTCGATGGCTGTGCCGGCAGTGGGAAGTTATTTGTTCACAGCCATGGTTTCGTTGGTTTCAAAGATAACTTCAAAGGACGGTAAACAAGGGTGGATTCCTCCGGATTTGAATGACGGCCACCTTGATAGGTTCTTCTTTTTGTCGGCTGCTTTGATAGGCGTAAGTCTCCTTCTCTTCATCTTGTCGGCAAGGCGCTTTAAGCCTATTACAATTGGGAAAAAAGAGGACGAATTGGAGGAAAGGTTGGAGGAAGACCTGGAGGTGGAGTTGCAATGAGTTGGTGAAGAGAAAGAACAAAGTTCACTGTCCTTTGGGTGCTTGTGTAGCTCTTGTAATGTGAACATGAACTTATGCATTCAAAGCTGTTGTGATGTTTGTAATATAAAACTATAATTCTGAATTCTCTTGTAGCTTAGTTGTAATCTGCTCATGGAGTTTTTAGGACCTAGATTTAACTAATTCTTCATTTGGCTTTATGTGGTACAAACTCAATATTCTGTTGTTAATGTCATAGCCAGTCTCTTGAACATATTTGATTTCTAATATATTGATTTAAATAACAGTAATGTTTGTAGTAGAATAATTGCTCTGTGAACAATACAACAAACTGCTATCTCTAAACAGAGTTGAACAGAGGTGCCCTGTTTTCAAGTGGTAATTATGGTATCAGTTTATTTTATTCGCAAAAAGAACATGTAAGAACACCTTACAATGTTACATGAATGTACCCTTAAGAGAAATGATTAAATCTCTAGTACTTCTTAATTCTGAACTAGCACACATTGTGGGATCAAATTCATTGTCTTTGTTGCATGAAATATAACTTTTTTCTTGCTTTCTCTGCACGGTTTAAACACACATGGTAACCATTTAACATAGGACATGCATAATTCTGTGTCGTATCTCATGCTTCTGATATACCGAATTCTTGCAATACTTAAGGCGATTTCCATTAAAGAAATCACACTACATCTCTGCATAGACTTGAGGCGCGTCATGTGTGCGATAAATGTGTACCCCGAATAGGCCAAACGACAACCGATAGTGCACGCTAGACAACTGACATCCACACACATAAACGTGCCTTAATCAACTTATTTGAGCACCTATCCATCTGAGAGTTGAGGTCAAAGATGATATTACAAGAAAACGACAGGAGATGTCAAACTATAACAACAGTCTCTTCAACAATGGGGACACCCCAAAAGTCTCTTGTGTGTGCAACAGTGACTGTTAACTGTTGATTTTCCTTTCTTTTGTCCCTGCCTGGCCTTGTTTTTCCAAAGCCACCTCTCTGTACTGCTTCATCCTGATCCTTTGATTGCCCATTGCACGCTTTCTACCACCACGTGCCGGTGTAGTACTGGTAGTTCCTCGAGCGAGGCTGCTTTACACTTTGGTGCTTCCTTGTGAGCATGTCTAAAGCAAAACCAACACTGTATGGCACAAGAAAAGAGACATATGCCAAACACAAGCCGAAAGAAATTGTTGAATGGTAAAATGACAAGATTGATTCCAAGATATATCAACCCCTAACTCTGAAAGTGGAAATCAATAATCATCAAATCCTAAGTAGAACACTTTCCGAATTTATTAACAATCACGAAACGTTAACAAGTTGATGAACACTAATCTTTCACCAGTATGATACTTTTCCATCAGCATAGGTCTATTTAAACCATTTGTCATTCCTCACTAATTTCATTATGGTATAAAGGGCAAGAGCCATGTCAAGTTCCTGAATTCAGATCATATCAGGACTCACCTTGCTATTGGTTTGGAGTGAAGAAAGAATTAATTTTGCGAATCATTGGTAGGCAATAAATGATTGACCACGCTATGCCATATCTTGGGCTCGAATACAGTTCCCATAACATACTTCCAGAAACTGCAAAAGGAAGTATCAAATTATCCACCAACATTCATAACCAATTAATTGCCCATGAAATTAAAATGCATGCCATCTAAAACCCAAGTACATGGATGGAAAAATATAGAAACGGCAACGTCAAAGTCTCAAACAAATTCACATCTCAGTTGATGTTAAAGATGATTCAGTAGGGAGCCTCAATACCAGTTGCAATATTATTGTCCATCGTTATATATATGAAACTCGATCTGGTACTATACATAAGACAGGCTTCTACCATTCCATGGTTGCTATATACCATTATGTTTATAGGACAAAAAGCAAAAGCACTTCGCATATGATGCCAACTTCTTTTTACCCATATAATGCATATGATAAAAGCTTTTCATCATGCTTTTCCGGCCAATCAAAGGCAGTTCGCATCATGCACACATCCCGTTGCAATTTCTTTTGACATAATTGGCACATTACGCCCAGTATCTCGCATAGATTAATAAATGACCATATGATGTCTTAAATTACCTTTGGAAGGTCAACACAGACAATTCTCTTTTCTGCCCTCATGTATGTGAATCTTCGGACACGAGAGTCTGAAGAAAACATTGTGCATGACTCAAAACTAAATATCTGCAAAATTCAAACATGGTATCCATTAGAAATACGTAGACGTGTGCAATTGCAGCATGAAATAATTACTCTACGAGACTCTGAGAGACATAATAAACGAAAACTTGTATTACCATGTTACATATTCTTCCAGTGACATTTAAGAAGCTTTAACGTAATAATTAAAGGATGCAGAATTCATGCAACAAAACTTTAGGGGTGCAACATAGCCATCCCGATCAAAGAAGAACCAGTCCAACATTTCTTTTCAACTAAAGAAAACATATGGGTTAAAATGAAACTAAACATAAGACAACCTTTAAATAACCATTGATGCCTCGGTTTAACAAAACGATAATCAGTGGCACCTCTCCTTGATTATAAACTAAACAGAAAATTTTCCATTATATGCATTATATATGATAATATCGTCAAGACAAGAGCATTAGGTTACATACGAGCGGATTAAAGAATGAAATGAATAACACAACCATAGTAATCAAGTACCACAGCTCCCAGTATAGGCAAAAAAATACATTCAGATGGTGCAACCATCGATACCTCCTCCATCTCACTTTTCTCCAAAGCGTACGAATATATGGTGATGACAAAGAATATTAGTAAGGATTTATTGAAACAAAATTGGGAAATAAAAAGTCTTCCCAATACCCAAAGGCAGTAAATTATGCAAAATATTAGATTGATTAAAAGTCTTCCCAATACCCAAAGTCTTCCCATTACGAACTTTCTAGAACTTCACAATTTTTAAAAAGTGTGTTTAATGGTGCTTGCACCGACATTCTATAGAATCCAACCTGTGCCTTCCGTGACGGAGCAACACGGAAGAGTGGAATAAGGATAAGAGATGGATAGATGCAGAGAGCTGCAACGAATAAAATGAGCCTGACGCATAGTGATGCACTGCTCTCTGTAAATCATAGATAGTGGCAGATAATGCATGTACAAACCAGAGTCAAAAAGTCCTGAAAAAGGTCGAATAACACTAATGAGGAGCTTTAAAAAGCAACAACAGGGTCGGTAAAATCTGGCTTCAAACTCATAAAAGGAATCTCTAGAAATATAGTCTCTGCGACCATATTGTATCAATCACTTAAGAGCCTCCGCTGAATTTGTTAGAAAATTATCAATGAGCATCACTAGAAAATTTCAGTGAAAAACAATTATATATAGAGTTAAGGAAAAATACACGGCTTTGACAGAGCTGAAGTGATAATGATAAAATCACACACACAAAAGGTTATAGGAGAATGTCTTCAAATCAAACTTTTGGTGTTTAAAAACTCTTCATAAAGTAACAGCTTCTGGAATTTCTGATTTGAAGTGCTGGGAATTTAAATTAAAAACTATACTAATTTAGTAAACAAAAAAGAAGGACAATTGAAGTTAATTATCAAGACCCCTCGAAGAAGTTCTTCAAACTTTCAGATACCCATTGAGGTTTGAATAACTAAGGAAACACCATCAAAAGCTTATAAACACGAAAGATAGGAACCAACTTGTATTGTTTTTCAAATTGAAGGTCTCATATATTATTTAACCTCTGGGGCCGAGCATATCTTTAATCAATTTTCTGCAATTTTGAGAAGGTTTATAATGGAAATGTTGGTGAACATGTCTGTGATATGATTAAACTTGAGGACCGTCCCTAGAAGGGAAGACTTCATCATAAGATTATGCGCAGGACATGCTAAGTGATGGACGATTGGAATAGTTAACACAATTAAGAACACTTTTCATAAATTTAGAGAAGATATGATATTGCAAATAATGGTAGTGAATAATATTCATATTGCTTGCAAACACCAGATGATTCTACGAATATCTCAGGACTGACTGACTTAAGCAAGTGATGCTTTGGTCTCTTGAGTATGAAGTCGCTCGTTTACCTTGAGATTTACACCACTAGCCAGGTTTGATTATATTATGAATATTACACAGTTTTTTCACTTTCAGATTTCCATAAGATACCTTAAATTCCCTTCTGAACTTTCTAGTAAAAAGTTTAGTCTATCGGCATATTTCATTCCCTTAGAGATACTCTTAACAACATAAGTATGTCATTCCATTTATTCACAATTTGCAGCATTTCTACTCAAATGCATATCTAAATAACCGGTACAATAAGGATTCTGATTTCTATTGGTGCTCCCCAAGTGAATGCGTCCGTTGCTAGCCTTTGTTTATCATTTTGTTTCTTAATGTTTACAATACCAGAGAAAAGATAACTGAACGGTTTGAGTAAATCACCTGGTGACACAAAGTTGCAACAGAGAGCAATCTGTATCGCGGTGTCCTGTTGGTCTCCTGTAAGTGTACAAAATTTATTCCTGGCACACCATCCTACAAGAAACGATACACAGTATCAATCACCTAGGCTAGGCTTTAGTATAGTACACAAAAACCTATGTATCACATCCATCTACAGTCTGTTACTTGGCTGCTTGGGATCTGAGTCCCTGGTTCTAGATCATATACTCCACTCAATTCGTTAAGTCCTATTTATCTTTCCAAACCTAAATACTATAAACTAAAATTATGACTAAAAAAAAAAAAAAAAACACTACATTGTTCCAATGATATATCGATATGCACCTTTCTTGCTTCTGCGTCTTTCCCAAACATTTCTGCCCATACCCGGAACAATAACAACGTCGTTGGTAAAGTGGCAATTAATTACTTGTTGAGAAATACTACTAGGTTTCACTCAATGTCAGTTCCTTCAACTAATTTATATGCCAATATTCATATCTATATTTCTTCTTTTACAATATAATTAATATATATAACAGGCCTTATTTAACACAAGTATACATATATTTGCAGACAAAGTTAGACACTTGCCTGCGCTCGCTCGAGTTTAATACATTTGCATCAAAGGAAGAAGAAATTTAGAACAAAAACACCATTTGTAACAAAGAACAAAACCTACTCAGAAATTTATGACCAACAACTCGAAATTTTCCGGTGGCTGGGTGGGTTCTGGGTTGTGCTTCGTGATTTCCGACAACTCGAGATTTTCTAGAAAGTCGTTTGTTTGACTTAAGGTAATCCCTGAAACTAATTAAGGATGTTTTTTAGAATAATTATTGTCCTAGTACAGATTTATAATATTTCTTTTTTTTTTCTTTTTCTTTCTTTAATTTAAATTAAATTAAATGCATATTAAGTTAAATTATAATATTTATTCCCAGTTTTGAAAATCATATAATATCAACAACTTATCCAATAACACCTCTGAACTTTGGGATAATATTTCTTTGTTTCTTTTTATTTTTCTTTTTTCTTTTTCAGCATAAAGGAGAATTAACATCTGTTTTTGAGCAATCTCGATTTATTCCTTGTTTCTTGTACAAAGTAAATAAAGAGCATAAATTCACATTCAACAAAATTTAATAATTTTTATATGGCCATAAGGAGTTGTGCAATTTCCCAAACAATGAAGATAATCTGTGTAATTACACCATACTTTAGGAGTAGTTTGTGTAATTCTCTCAAAATAGAAAGACATAAATTTAAACCCACAACCTTAGCTTTTTTGTTTTTTTTTTTTCTTTGACTATCATGATGTTTCTTTTTTTCTTTTTGGTGAAAAAAAAGAAAGAACAAACCCTTAAGCAACGTCTAAATTAAGCAAATTAATAATCGAGCCCAGGGGAGGGGGAGTGGGGTATCCAAGAATATCTCTCCATCTATGTCTTCTAGATTTAATCTTGCAACTTGATCAGCCACTTTGTTCCCCGAACGAGAAGCCCATCGTATTTGAATATCCAATGGTTTGTGTATTAGCTCTTGGCAGGCTCGTACCAACTCCTCGCTCTCTCCTATTCCAGTCGGCTTTCCCATAACACACTCATAAATTTGCAACGAATCTTTCTCCACTTCAATCCGTGCTATCCGTTTTTCCCAAGCCAATGCAAGTCCCTTATGGAGGGCTTCTAAATCTGCCTCATCGACACTGGGCAACACCAATCTTTTGTTAAAATCCTAGATCCATGCTCTTGTGGCTGAACGAAGGACCCTTCCAGCTCCTCCCATGTTGCGATCCTCAATAACGCTGCCATCAACGTTCAAATTTACCCAACCTTCATTTGATTTTTTCCAGTGTTGCCGGTTCTCCATTCTTTTCGGCTTTCTCATAGCTTCTTGAAGCTCCAAACTGAGTTGTTCAATTTTGAATAAACACGCATTAGTCGGTAACTCCTTCCCTTCAAACACGTACTTTTTGCGACTTTTCCAAATAATCCACAGCGCAGCCATGAAAGTCCAATGCCAAGCAGACTTCGACAAAACGTGCATATAAATGTTCATGGAAATTGACATTCATGTTCAACCACTTTGAATTCGGAATATCATCAAACCATTCTAATTCCTCCTTCGACAGTAGCTTATCCCAAATACGACGGGCTATCGGGCAGTGCCGAAGGATGTGTATAGTCGTTTCCTCACCAAATCCACACTTGGAGCATTCCGCCAAATCAGCAAATTTTCTTTCCTTGAGCAACTCATTTGTCGCCACTCTTTCTTTTACAAGTAATCATGAGAAATACTTCAATGTGTTGTTATAAAGGGCCTTCCATACCCATTTGTATTTTCTTCTATGTTAGGCATTTGCTGAATATAGTTTGTGGAAAACTTAATAAGCCGATTGGCATGTGAAAATTTCACTCCCCGTCTCACTCCACAAAATGATGTCTTCGTCGTCCCTTTAAAAAAACTTGGGCCGTACATATTTCATCTTTTAACGCTAAGGGATTGTTCATATTCAGATAATCAAAGCTCCAACTACCCCATGCATCAAGGACATCTCCGAGTTTAAGGTTTGCTTCTTCCAGATTTATGACAATATCCTCATCACACAAGCTTCTCGTCCCAAGCCAATTATCATACCAAAACAACACCTCTCTTCCATTAACAATCTTCCACGTCAAGAACGGCTTCATTAACCCAACACACCATGTCTTTCCTTTCCATGTCGTACTATCAGTGTTCTTGGCCATGTAATGAAGTAGTGTTTTACCCTTTAAGTACTTCGCATGGATCAACTTTTCCCACAAGGTGCGTTCTGTTAGGGCCAATTTCTCGTGTAATTGGGCTAATTACGACTCGGCCCAATTAGGGTTTAAATTGATACTGTTTTGTTTTAAATCATTAAGATAAGTTAATCTTAGATGGTAATTGTCTTGATATTATTACCTTGTCTTTGTTATATATTATTCTATCTTAAAGATTAACTTGTATTAACTATATCTCCTACCTATGTACTTAGACATAATATTAGGCATATTTGTTGGATATCTTTGATGATCATGCAGAATCTATCGGATAAGGCAAAAAGATATGTTCGGATCGCAACAAGATTATTGGCGTGCTTATCATATAAGGAAAGAAGATATTCCGAAGATTGCAACTAAAGATCTGCTGAAGATTCTGCTCATGCCCATATAAGGAGAAGACTCGACACAATTGAAGAACACTTTGAAAAAGATAGTTTGTGATTTCAGT
Source organism: Linaria vulgaris (assembly GCA_948329865.1). Taxonomy (NCBI): domain Eukaryota; kingdom Viridiplantae; phylum Streptophyta; class Magnoliopsida; order Lamiales; family Plantaginaceae; genus Linaria; species Linaria vulgaris. The sequence continues at coordinate 145,951,963 of OX415249.1, read as the reverse complement.
GATGTATCGAGTCAAAGTCTTTTAGTGAAGAGCATCAAGTCAAATGAACTTTGGAATATCTTGATGTGTTTTTCGATTCAATTGAGTACACCAAAAATAGTTAAGGGTTAGGTATTGTAACTGCAAATTTAGAGGGAGTCTAAGATTTGAGTTGATATAAATCCTTCATTGTAATTCTTAAGTAATGTACTGTTTGAGTCAACTTTTGGGTGCAAACCCCGTAGACTAGGACCATGTGGACCGAACCACGTAAAAATCTTTGTGTTCTTTATCAATTTATGTTTAATTGTCTTTTAGCAATTGAAACAGTAAAACAACCTTTAAATGTCAAAGAACTGTCATATGTCTTACTTACGAGTGCAGTTGCAACTACTGACAAGTGCAACTATATTCGATTATAAGTAACATAGATCTAAGATCTTTAAAGTTCCTTACATAGTATTTTCCACGCTATCTTACCAAGTAAAGCCTCATTGCTGGTGCGCGTCACTCTAAAGCCAAGCCACCGGTATTCCTTTGGCTTGGTCACGTTTTGTTAGCTCACAATGTGTATTTTCCTCTTCATCACATCCGTTGACCATAAAATGTCACGGTTTATCTTGTCAAGTTGGTCGCACGTGTATGTAGGTAACCACGCCGATTGCATATTATATATTGGCATGGACGTGGATATAGATTGAACCAGAGTTGCAAGCCGAACAAGAGTAAGGATTTTATTCTTCCAATTTCTTAAGCTTTTTCATAACTCTATCAAAGATGTCTGCGAACGGCTCGCGTGTTATGCGACCATGGAGCAACTTCACCCCTAAGTATTTCCCGTGGTTAGTCATTTGGCCAAATCCCAGAACCCCACTGATTTCCCTTTCAACCGCGAGCCTCCTTGATTTGAGAAAAAGCTTTGGATTTTTGGGGGCTAAATTTAAGCCTCGAAGCATGACAGAACCAGTCCAACACCTTCTTCATAACCTTGGTTGTTGCGCTCGTCGCCTTTCCCATAAGCACGAGATCATCTACAAAGGATATATCTGACAATGTCGGGCTCCTCTACACGGTACAATGGGCTTCCACTTTTTTCCTCCACTTTTTCGCTAATCAAATATGAGAGTTGTTCGATGCAAAGTACAAAAAGATATGGTGACAAAGGGGCCACCTTTCCTTAAGCCACAAGATTGTTTAAAGGCCTCGGTGGGTTCCCAGTTCTATATAATTCTTGTCGATGCATTACGTACGCAGAACATAATAAGACATACAAGATCATCGGGGATTTTCAAGTCTTTGAGTGTATCTTCCAAGAACTCCCAATTCACTTTGTCATATGCTTTCTCCAAATCAAGTTTCATAATCATGCATCATGTCTTATTTTCCTTCTTTAATGTAACAGGGTGGAGGACTTCTTGCAAGACGAAGACATTGTCTCGCATGCTTCAACCTTTGATGAAGCTAGACTGTGTGAGGGAGATTATTCTTGGCACAATGTCTCGTAGTCGCATAGTAACACAATTCGTTATGAATTTGTACTAGACATTGCACAAGGATATCTGGTGGAGTTGAAAAATCAACTCTAAGTTCTGTATCTTTGGAGTTAGGCACAAATTCTTCTCGTAAAGCTTCGTTCGAACTTATTATTATGATACGCAACTTGCATAAACTCGCGGCACCTTCTTCAATATATTTTGATTATCCTCCCAAATCCCCTGTAATATTTTGTCGCAATCTGGATGCTGAAACCACGCCGCCTCAAAACATAATGGCCTTTTCTCTACATTATTTGGCATATCGAAGCATGATGTGAGAATATGATGGTGGTCTGAGTGAGTTCTCAAGAGATTAGTCACTGCATTATCAGGGAACAAGTCGCTCCACTCTTGGTTCGTAAGCGATATGTCAATTATTTCAAAGATATTTTCTCCATCATCCCATTTATTCGTCTACGTGAACCACGACGCATGAAAACTAAGATCACTTAAATCACACCGGTCCATTGCTCGTTAAAAAAACCTTATTCGCCCAATAGACCTCACACGTCCTCCTCTCTTCTTGTATGCATAGCTCACATCATTGAAATCACCGATGACGAGCCAAGGTAAATTTTCAACCTCCGAGATGTGAGCCATATTCTTAGATTTTTTAATTCTGGCTTCTTTCCTTGGTTGCGCATAGATGCCCGGATAATCGCCATTGATTTTATGAGTTCGCCCCTATCTTAATATGGATTCCATGTTCTTATACTTCCAGGACTTCCACATTAGTATCCTCTTCGTTCCGTAACAACCAAATTCCGCCTCCCACACCATGTGTTGGCACATTTATGTAATCCGAGAACCCCAAAAAGGTGCTATTTCGTAGGCATTGTCCTCTATCACCCGTGTTTCTACAATAAAGACTAAAGACGGACTATGGATATGTACCAACTCCCTAAAATTTCTTCGGAAATCAACATGCCCCGCTCCTCGACAACTCAATGGAATTATCTTCATATTTGGATTATGTAGGTGGGTTGGATGCACCGGGTTCTCAAGAGGAATCCCTCTCCATGCCGCAATCATTTGCATGAGACATTCTCGAGCTATTATCTGCTGGTGGAGAATTTCCCACGTACTCGTCGTGGTTCTCTACCACCATATATTCGGTCCGTTCTCTCTCGGTATCACATATGCTTTGGTCTCCACTTCCAAAATTATCGAGGGAATTGTAAAGACTCGTATTGGTGACTCATGCTCGATTGTTCATAATATCATTGAGGACCCGTTGAACCGATGATGGCTTGTCTAGGGTATTTGCGCCTCTACCACATCTAATACTAGCATTCCATTCTAAAAAATCAGTTGTATGTTGTTCTCGTTAAATGCCATTAGTGCTTGTATCCTCTACTTCGATACTCATGTGAATATTGGTGTGTTGTTCTAGGTTTTCGTCCTTTTCTAAAGCTTCACACGAATTTTCTATGCTAGGAGACTTCCCTCTTTCCTTATTATTCCCATGTAGAGCGCGTGGTGTTTGTTTCCTACCAGAACTCTTTTTTGTTCCTTTGTTATTTCCTTTTTTGGTTATAAGACTCAAACTTTCGCTTAACATCCGTCTTCCGTTATTCCCAGCCAAATTTACTTGCTCTTTTGGTGGATTATTTACCTTTTGTATCTCCACCTCCTTTTGGGCCTTTTGTTTTCTCCCCTTGCTGTTATTGCCATGCATAATCTCAACAGTGGGCCTTTTGAGGATTGTCAAATTCTCACTATTTTGTTGCACTTATTTTTTTCGGCGAGCAACCCTCACTCATTCGTCGAAGTCTTTGTTTTTGGCTTTCTCCACAAGCCATGCCGACCCATACCGGTTATTGACGTTCGAATCCTCTTCCCTCAAAGTCTCTTGAATTTTAGTGATTGTATTATGAGGAGTCAATAAAGACCAGTACAGTAACAAACAATAAATATTCAAAAAGAAATGAAGGGATCTCTAATATTAGGCGAATTATGTATCTAAAACAGCTACATTTCAAAAATTATTATTTTACTCATGCCACAAAGTATAGCCAATAATTTTATTGATAACTAAAAATGTTGACACGCGGTACCCAAATAATTAACAATTAATTTAAGTATATAATTAATTTGTATGCTAAAAATTATAACTTATAGACATCTTAGCCTTCTTTTCATGTAAGGGAGTCACCAAGTAATAGTTTTTTTCTTTAATTAGAAAGTTTAAATAATAATAAAGCTAAAATAGTTACAGCTATATCCCAACTAATAACAAATTTAATAGTGTTTCCAGCAGTAAATAAGGAAGTCAAAAAAATGGTATCAACATGCCTTCCTTTATATAATAGCATAGATATATTTTTATTGTTACATAATAGGATTACATGAGCATTAAACAAAAATTGTTATCGACTAATTCGACTTTTTCAATTTTTTTTCTTGAGCCTACCCAAATTCTGGACGTATTTGCATATTCGACGTATTGCATAGTGTAGTTGTTGTGTTCTATATATTTGACGTATCGTGACCTACTGGAAGTGAGCTTCAATATTTTGAGTATACTCGATGTAACAGTGGTAAACAGTAGAATGCAATAAATGACTTATCTAGATTGTCGGGTCCAAGATTTTTATAGGCCTCATGATACGACACCAAGAACCGCATTTTTCGGTTACGTCAAATCTTTTCTATACTTCGAGTATAATGCCCGATGTATGCTTACTAGATACATCGAATGTAATACTTGATGTATCCTTAGAATGCCTTATCCCATATTGGACCATGTGGTGCTAAAATTTTGGGCATACTAGAAGAGGAAATAAAAATCATTCTCTTTAAATAGTCAATACAAAGAGCTAAAAAAAGTGACAATGTTGATTACTCTACTTAGCCCTCACTAGTTTGCGCCCCACACAAGAGCATATTGATCGAACATTTTAAAACTTTTGGGACCGCTTCTCATGTTTTCATCACTTGGGGTACTATCGTGTAAATACCGTAGACTAGAGTTTTCAATACTAATGTTCATTAGAAACAGGCTATCATTGACCACCATTATCTTCTTATATGAGGAGTTTGGAACTCTCATTACATCAATCACATTAAGTAAATTTGGACCGTCCAAGAGACATGCCCACTTGTATATAGAGCCTACCTTAGTATTTCTTGAAAACCATAAAAGAAACCTTTCAGCTCACATAATTTTTTGTTTACCTAGTCTCTTTCTCACTCTAGAACGCTTTTAGGGTATTCGCCTGACCAACTAAGGCACATGGCTCTTGATTGAACAACACGTTTGCTTTTTCGGTGATAAATAATGAATCTCCATGTTAGTTAGTAATTAAAAAAAATGAGTTGAAAGTTATGTTGGCCGATATGAAAAAGCCACCATTGTCCAAGTTGGTGGCTTTGTCATATTGGCCGACATAACTTTCAACTCATTTTTTTTTATCACTAACTAACTAACTAACATGGAGATTCACTATATATCACCAAAGAAGCTAAACATATTGTTCAATCAAGAGTCATGTGCCTTAGTTGGTCAGGCCAAGACCCTAAAAGCGTTCGAGAGTGAGGAAAAGACAAGGTATACAACTATGTAAGCTAAAAGGTTTCTTTTGTGGTTTTTAGGAAATACTAGGGTAGGCTCTATATACTAGTGGGCATGTCTCATGGACGGTCAAAATTAATTTAATCTGACAGATGTAATGAGAGTTCTAAACTCCTCATATAAGAAGATAATGGTGGTTAATGATAGCCTTATTCTAGAGAACACTAGTATTGGAAACTCTATTTTCAGTATTTACACGATAGTGCCCCAAGTGATGAAAAAATGAGAAGCGCTCCTAAAGTTTTAAGTGTTCGATTAATATGCTCATGTGTGGGGCACAAACTAGTGAGGGATAAGTAGAGTAATCAACATTGTCGTCTTTTTAGCTATTTGTATTGTCTATTTAAAGAGAATCATTGCTATTTCCGCTTCTAGCATGCCCAAAATTTTAGCACCACTCGGTACAAGCCGGGATAAGGCATTCTAAGGATACATCTAGTATTACACTCGATGTATCTAGATAGCATACATCGAGCATTATACTCGACATCAAAGCTGGGCCATATGCTCCTATATCATTCAGGGGCGAACAATTAGTCAAAGGAGGGTTCTGTTACTTGAAGGATGAAACAATGCTTTTAAGCTTTCTTCAGGATTTGGCCCGAAGAATTCAGCAGATTCCCACGTGTTACGCACCCGTTCACCACTTTGTTCTCAACTCGTAATACTCGATGTATCTAGAAAGCATACATCGTTACTGAGGGTGGGGTTCAGGGTCATGGAATCTCCGAAAGTGGTGGTCGAGGTAGTTGTAGACCGATCGTACGTATACTCCACTCGGGTCGTGGTCCATCGACTAGCGTTCCAGCCGAGCCATCCCTTCTACCACGATCTCATGGGTCCGACGTGAGATCTACACCGTTGTCTCCTCCCCTACCACGTTGGCTTACATATGACGATGATCAATCCCCTACTACAGCTAAGCCGCGCTCGACCCCCCCATACATCTGGATATGGCGTTAGACCACGATCATCAGACTCCACAGATTCCAGCGACCACGATCATCAGAGTCAAATGGAGTCCATCGACCGTCACCTGCTCAGTCTAGCGGAGCTCAGAGGACACCACCCACCGGAGCTGGACCTAGCCAGCAGCCGACCGGAGCAGATTGACTGCCATCTTCCGAGTCTAGCAGAGCTCGGAGGACACCAACCACCGAAGTTGGACATAACCAAAGGCCGAACGGAGCGGTTCGACCACTAACTGCTGACTCTAATGGAGCTCGGAGGGCACCAGCCACCGGAGTTGGACCGAGCCAGCCTCCGACAGGATCTCCAGCCACAGACACGAAGCACCGACCAGGCAGTGGACCATCTATTGGTCTTACAGCACCACGACCACCCACGGAGAGGGAGCACATAGTATTGAGACGCAGAATTATTATCGCACCACCTAGTCTCACTGTAGCGCAGACGATCACTTGCCTCATCAAATAGTTTATGAGGGAGTTTTGGCCCTCGTACTTGGCGATGACGGGGGATGTACGATAGGGGATGTGGAACAGATTTACGGTGAGAAATTATTATCTAATAATTTTATATAAATTAGTGCATTAATAGATAAATGACGAAAATACGAATAATCTTAAAATTTTAATTATATTGCAGAACATCTATGGGGTCCGTTACTCGGAGTTGGGCGAGGTGCAGAAGGCCTTCGTTACGAAGGTGAAGGGGGTGCTACAAGCGTTTGATGAGCAACACGAAGTCCAAATACTTCAATAACAAAAAGACGTGGATGAACTCATCGTTGGAGTCGCAGGTGGCCGTTCACTGGGGGACCAAGGCTCATCAGGACTTTTCCCGTAGGACACGGATCGCTAGGTAAGGAGGACGGGATCTAGCCGATTTACCGAAGGCACCGCCCACATTTTTCGGTGGTTCCATTGATTACGAGCAGATCAAGCGCATGATGGTATGATTTATTTATAATAACAATTTAATATAATCAAAATATAGGATTCTTAATTTTAGCGCATTTATTCCTTAAATTTGTAGTCTAGGAATCAGCCCAACCGCAAGACCCCTATTCGACACTATGAGGTGTACAAGGTTGGACATACTCAGAAGGTGCCCGGGACTGGCGGCGATATAGGTGTCTCATTGAGGCGACAATGGTTGGATGACCGTGCCAGACTTACTTACGTAAGTGTTTTCAATTTTGTACTCGTTAGTTTTTGTGAATCCATTCTTTTATATATTCTAATTGCTGATTAATATTTTCCTTTCTTATATCAATAGAAGAGGTACATGAGGGAACTTAAGAAGAGATATCCGGAGCTAGATGACTTGCCCGAGTGGGATGCCGACTGTTGGAAGAAGGCTATAGGGAAAGTGAAGAAGGGAAGGCGAAGGGGATACCGACTGATGTTGATCCGACAGAGTTTGGTATTCCCTACAGGAGGAAGGAAGACTACACTCCGGAGTTGGTCAGGCAGTATGCACGGGAGAACCAAGAGATGAGGACGACCCAAGATTCGAGAGTTGACATACTCCTAGACACCGTGCAGGACCTCCGACAGGATGTGGCTGCGAGTACAGGTCGGCCCATGCACGAGCTTCCATTGGAGCTATTCATGGGCTCAACTATTAAGTCCAGATCGGGGTTCAGGATTCCGAGGGCGCCATGTCCAACACGAGATCCATTTGCTCCTAGTTCTTCCACAGCGCCAGAATTTCTTATTGACAGCGATGATAATGATGATGATGATGATGAGGAGGAGGAGGGGGTAGAGGACGCAGAAGACGCAGATCCCTTGGCGACCTTGGATGATACTTATGCTGTGGGGTTCAGTTCTGGTGATGAGGGGGTTGAATATCCGGATAGTGATGAGTAGACCGGAGTTTATGTTGGAGTGTTATTATTGTTGTACTTTTATTAAACAGTTTATTTTTTATTATTATTATTATGTTTATGTATTAGTGTAAGTTTTTCTTTGTATATCTGCTCGGTCCTACTTTTTTTTTTGGTAATTTTTGTATATTTTAGATTAGATTGTGTGTTGTTCTTGTCATTTAAACATGCTTCACAACTCGAAAGTTTTACAAAAAACAAAATAACGTACAAGTTTTACAAAAAACAAAATAACGTACAAAAATAAAATCATCAATCACTTTTAACGTACCAAAAAAAGTAATGTACAAAAATAAACTCATCGATCACTAGTCACTACTAACGTACAAAAAAAAAACTCATCGATCACTACTAATGTACAAAAAAAAACTCTAATGTTGAAAAGGAGAGTATTAATGTTAAAACAAAATGCTAAATTCTTGTGCTCTAAAGTGAAAACCGTCCCCAACCATAATTGCATCACCGCCGGATAGTCCTGATGTACCACTACTGTTACAACCAGATGTCGGTGATCTCGTATCACCATGCGGTGGGTTTTACCCGCCGACTGGTGATACGAGATCACCAACATCTAGGTGTAACCATAGTTGTACATCAGAAATATCACTTCCGGCGCTGGTGCAACTACTGTGGTTGGGGAAGGTTGCCACTCTATAGCAGAAATGTTTAGCAATTGTGGTAGGATTCTTCAAGAATGTTTGATTTATATAGGCAAAAATTGGCGTTCTGCAACCGCGTCGCGGTTCCAAAAACCAACGGCCACAATTTTCTGCAACCGCAAGGCGGTTAGTTTCTGGAACCGCAAGGCAGAAACAAGTAAACGTTAGTTTCTGGAACCGCAAGGCGGTTGCAGAATTCCTACCGTTACTATTGCAACCGCACTGCGATCCCTATTATGAAGACCGTTAGTTTTTGAGACCGCATCGCGGTTGCAATTGATGGTATTTGTAACCGGAGTGCGGTTACGAATAATATTCATACGTCAAAATGGCGTGTTTTCGATGATTTGAGGTACCACGTTAATAGTTTAGTTGATAATGTAACGCCCTAAAATTAGGAAGAAAATAAATTTATACTTTAGTCCTTGAACTTTTAAAAATTTATATTTTTGACCCTAAATGTTTAGAAAATTTTGCATTTTAGTTCTAAACTTAAAAGTTAGTCTTTTATTATTTTTATAGGTCTCTACTCCTAAAACATATATTTCAATTTCAAATCTTAACCAAGATGATCGAATTATCTAGAAAAATTACATAAATAAATATGTATGTAACAAAGAAATCTAATTATACCTATTTGAATTTTAATTATAATTAATTGAGGGACTTGATATGCAATTAACCAATTGATGAAATAAGCCATGGCATCTTTTTGATGAGGTAAGCCATGACATCCTTACGAGCATGGTTAAACGATTTTTTGTGATTTAATATATAATAATCAAGGTGGGACCTAAATAAGTATGATTAAACTACTATTTTCGCCTATAAATACTCACTATTTTACACCATTTTTTACAGCCCAAAATAATCTGATTCTGAAAAAGTAAGTAGAAATAAAAGTTTTTCCTTATTGTGTGTTCGCTCGGAAAAAATTTTTTCCAGATTTTTATCTTGCCATTTTCTACCCAAAAAGAAGCCAAAACCTTTACTGCGCAGAAAATGCCGATTCTGTACCTTAGAAAAATCATATCAAATAGTAGAAACATTATTTTACTACCAATTTTCGGTTGCATACTCTCATTGGTGTCTTCTATCTTTTGTATGAAGACATCTTTCTTAAGTAATATGATCTAGGAGGGCATAATCCATAATCCATAATTTTACTTATGTTGCAAGAATTATTTAGCATAGCAAAGCTTTGTGTTTTCACAAAATCTTGGATTCCCACATCTCTCATGATGCTAGAAACCATAAACCATAAAAAGATTTGAAAACCAAGTTTATTTGGATGTCCGATCAAAGGTAAAACCAAAACTGCAGTGATTTTTCAGTTTATTTGGCACATCCTTTGTTTTCTTAATTTATAAGTTTAATCGCCATCATAATTCAAGTATTTATCACACACATAAATTTAACATGATATAGTATTAGCTATAATTAGATTATTATGATTTATAATCATGAATTGACATTTTGTGGTTTTATTTATAGCATTTAAATGGTATATTTATCATGTTTAACATACTATTTTCATAACTCTTACAAGATTATTCTTGCCACTTCATGACCTAACCATCAAATAAGATTATTTATCATTCCTTATCACATGCTTTGATAAACCTCTCATGTTTATGTCTTTATGAGTTATAAAACAAGTATATGCATTTTTAAACTTACTATGTAATATAAAGTAATAAATGACTAACTTATACCTTTTAAGGTGTTACTTCGTATGATACTTATTTGGTGTGTGGTTATTAAAAGTTTGAAATTGATTAAAGACTAAAAAGATGAGTTTTCCTAGAGTTAGTTAAGTAATATGTTTTTCTTTAAATTCATCATCTAAGATTTTCATGTTTTGTATAATAACATAAATTAAGCTTATGTGTTATTTACTAAGATTTACATTGTAACTAGCATTCTTAACAAGAACGTTCTCAATTTCACCAACATGAGAATTGAAGAAAAAATACTAATGTTTGTTGTGGTGAATTATAAATTCAGTTGATTAATATTATTTAAATTTGTTAAAGGTTTGACGAACTAATCAACGCCATCAAGGTTCCCCGTACGAGTTAAGGTGAGGTTCCATTTCTGATTTGTTCTAGCTCCGTTTGGCATCCGACCCTGAGGAACTTGGACAGAAAAGTCACTATTACCAAACCTCGAACAACCTATATTTCATCATATTTCTATTTTTGTGTCTCATCTCATAACATTATTTTCTTACTCGTCCTTAAATCATATTCAATCATTTATTAATCATATTGATTCATAATCATGGTAATTCTCTGATATAATCTCATATGTTGGTTCTTGCATTGTGCAAAGAGCAACGAACTGTGTTCAGGACATGTAGCTCAAAGAGCAACCGATATTATCCAGTTTTCTAGCTTATTTGTTTATCTGTTATACCCATTGGGACGCATTTGAGAAGTTGGGCCCAGGAATTGAGTCGAGTTATTTCCGGACAGTAAGGACTGTCGGTTTAAGTAATTTCGCTTGATATCCATCTATCTAGGCGCCGCTTGCAGTCAGAAGTTGGTTGTAACCCGCGTGCTAGATCGACATGTACTCGAGCATGTCTCTTGATTGTTTGCGAGGTCGCTCCTCGTCGGGAGGTATAAGGTAGAATAGTAGAAGTCATAAGGCTGGATTTGTTTATTGTTAAGCACAAGTTCATTAACTATTCTATGAAAACTCCAGTACAATTGCTACATCAAATTGTCTAGTTGAACTGTTTCTACCGGTAAGATCACGCTCGAAATGTATCTAGTATGCCACAGTTAATTCTTGTATTAACAGTTCTTTTATATGAATCTCACTAAGTCATTAAAGACTTATTCCTCGTTTCTTCTATCCATTCCTTAAGATAAATCAACATGGCAGCATGGACCAAGTGAATAATTGTTCAAGCGTGCATTTTGGAATATTCGTGTTTTGTCACTAGTGCATAACCATTAAAATAGTCACATTATTTGTACTACCAAGGCTTCCACTGTATATATCAAAATATAATTTATAAAACGTGTATGGTTTGATCCTAAACAAGTGAGACCCCTTCCTATGAGTTGCACTTTAGTCTAGATTGGGTAAAGTGGCTGGCCACCACTAAATCAACTCGGATCGGAGCATGGCTCGTGGGCCACGGTCGTCACAGATAACTACCCTGAAATTGTTGGATCGGGACTTGATACTTGTCGCACAATGTTAACCCTGTGGTGTTAGTCTAACACTGATCAGCTCTTCCAATGTTAAGCTAATGTTGGACTCTCGATGTTACCTTAACATCCGTTTAACAGCAGTTAACGTTAGCACAAATCTACTTGACAGAGAATATAACGCAATGGATAAATAAAGAACACAAGTAGACGTAATTTTAAGAAGATAATATATTAATATGATCTTCCGAGTCGTAGGCAAAATAACCCGTTAAGGTTTTAACAAAAGTCGTTCTCTCAATTTTCAAGCTCCTCACTCTCAAATTAATCGAACTAAGCAAAGCACACAAGAATTGCTTCCACTATCTCTAAAAGCTCCTCACTCTTAGATCTATTCTAACAACTCACAAACTTTGCTAAAGCAAGACAAAGACACTCGACTATAAAGATTTTCTCACGGGATATTTTCGCTCTTGTCTTCGTATCTTTTTCTTGATGCCCAACATGCCTATTTATAGTGTAGTATTCTTTGATGTCCAAGACTCTTTTTGCACGTTTTTGGTTGCTATTACATCTCCTTGCATGACTCTAATTTCCTTCATGCCAAGTCTCCTTCAATTGGGAAAGGTTTCCTTGTCCATCTTGAAGTCTTCAATGGAAAGTTTTCCTTCTTTGACTAGAAGTCTTCAATGGAAAGGTTTCATTCTTTAACTTGAAGTCTTCTAAGGAAAATATACTTCTCCATCTTGTAGTCTTCTATGTAAAGAATCCTACTGCAAGTACTCTTCTTTCCTTCTTGCAATTCACACGCCTTGATCTTTCCATTGCAGCGCACACATCTTTCCTTTTTTAATTATGGAAAGTTCTTCTTTGGAAACTTCTCTTTGAATGGCAACTTCTCTTTAAGGAAATAAATCCTTCCTTTAAGTCTCTTGACCTGGAGCACATAGAAATACTAACTACAACTCGTGGAACTAAGTTAGTAAAATAAAGGCAAATCACAATTATAGTAATAAATCCCGAATGTGAAGTTTTTATGTGTTCAATACTATCCTAACAATGTTGATCTAACATTGACAAAATACTTGCACTTTCAATCTCCCCCTTTTTGCCTTTCTTCACAAAACCAAACTTATTCACTATTCATATTATGCACAATGCTCCAGCAACACAACATCATTAATATCTTAAGCTACTCCCCCTTAATATGACACTATTAACCAAGTAGCTTTAAGATACTCATAAGAATACACAACGAGTTAAACATCACAATTATAAGCATAACTAAGAAGGCATTAACTATATAAGAATTGTAGAACCAGTAGAATAAACATGAAGATCAAATGGCTTACTTCTCCCCTTTTTTGTGAGGAAAGCAAAATCTTGACGAATCGCTTCATAAGATAAAGTTCTATAGCTCTTTCTTTAGCAACTATTTCCATTTCTCTCTTTAAGAACTCTATCATCCATTGTTTCTTAAAATCCCCCATAGCCACAGTCTTATCTCCCAACATGAAATTAAAGTTAGCCTCAATTGTATATATTACCTCAAGTGTTACCTCTGATGTTGAGTCAACATTGTTCTCCAACGATGTTTTCGTAACAACTAGCTCAGACTCAGCATCATTAGACTTCTCAGAACCTTTTCCTTATCCTCTTGATCTCAATGGTTTCATCATCACCATTCTCAGTTTCCTAATCCTTTTCCTCATAGCCCTCTTTTTCTTCTTTACCACTTCATCTTCATTCTCTACCTCTGTGTTCTCCTTCTCTTTCTCATTCTCCTTATCACCTTGCAATCAACCAGCAGCATCAACATCTCTTTTTCTTTATAAGTGTCAGCGGTATAACACTGCTCCCTCTTAATGCAAGCTATCAAACTCAATGTTGGCATAACATTGACATCTATCAATGTTGTCATAACATCAGACTGTATCAATGTTAACTTAACATTGAATCCATAATGTTGTTCTAACATTGACGTTTATCGATGTTGTCTTAACATTGCAACAGAATGTACCTGCACAAGAGTTTACAAAAACCAGCAATAAAACCACCATTATCACCCACATTAGTCTCTTCAGCAACTAACATGTTCTCCCCCTCAATCAAATCAGCTTCCTCTGCAAAATGTTCCTCAAGCAATGTCTCCTCAACTGTGTTTGGAGTACCAACAAAAACAACACCTTGTTCCTCAGTTTTAACTTGTTTTGTTTCAACAACAATGTCCGGAACGAGTGTTGTACCTTCGAGAAAGAACTACAGGAGTAAGGGTGGGGTTATATCCTTGATTCACCATACCACGGGCCACAATGAAGATCAGAGATGCATGCCAAGGATTTCAAAAACAATTGCAAGTGAAAATTCATAGTATATCAGAGAATTGGGCACAAAGAGATTAGAGATTTAGAATCACAAGTGAAAAGAAGTAATGGGCGATTTCTTAAAATAAATCATGCATAATTACCGCCTGTTGAGACAACAAGTGACAACGAGTTACTTCACACATGACCAGAGCAGTTCATGAAAAACTTATAAGTCATAATGTTAAACCTGGATGTTGAGACAACATGCTTACAGACTGATGTTGGCACAACATTGACACATGGTCTGAATCAACATTGGTTCTTGTGAATGTGGAGGTATTGAGCTTACCCTCAAGATATTTTCAATTAAAAGCATGAGCTAGATCTGAAAACACATATCTGAAACTTAAGACACATTAGAAAATTAGTACCACAGATATATCAGACATGTACATGGAAAGGAGTGTTAGTAAACAGAAAATCCAACATTTTGGGTATAAAGTAAATTAAAGAAGTTAATCTACTTCCAAGTCATAACAAGAGACAACGTAGTGTGTTACCGCAGCTGAATCACCCAAAATATATGCCTTCACATGATAACATAACTATTTCTCCCCCTTAAGCTCAAACCGACACAGACACATAAAGGAAAGAATGAATGAATGCAAGCCTAAGTGAAATGCAGAATACAGAATGCAGAATACAGAATGTTAAGTTAATATTAGTAGATGGTATCCATGGAGTATCAGCTTTATAGACTAGGAACATATCATATTCATTTCAAATATTTATCAATTATCATAAACTCTTTTTGAATTAAAATTGAAGAATGTTACAAAAGGATAATATCATCACTGAATAAGGGCAGCACAAGACTCCACACACCCCAGTAACACTATTATCAGCTACTGATTAGGCAAGTAAAAAGGAATTGAATGAAGACAATACACTTATCATATACTTCATCACCCCAACTCCTTATGCATACTTGTTGACCAACCTGTTTACAAGAGAAACACCAATTGATCAGTGCTACTGAATGTGAGGCAGTTGAAACCCCAAACATCCCAGTAGAAAAGATCACCATCATGCATCTCCTTGGCCAAATATAACAGAAACATGAAGATAAGCACAACTGAATCACACTGAAGCTCTCAACATCATGTACCCCGGCTTCTCTTCATGTTCAATTTAACCTAAACATGGATAAGTCACAACTGAATAACACCAAAGTAGTGAACTCTGTGCATCCCAGCTTCTCCTGATGTTAGGTTAACATTCTCATACTAACAACAGAGTTTTTACTTTACAAAACTTTTTACATGAACCTGTCCACCAGTAAACTTAGCTAATAATCATGGTCAACCACACAAACCAATAATAACAAACATTCATGAAGACAAACAAGAACAAAATATAAATCAAATAGAAAAATCTAATGCAATCCTACACACCACAAACAGACTACGGTGTTAGCCAGTGGTGTTATGGCAACACCAGAATGCAACACTAAATCACAGAACATTCAAGCCGAGAGATTTCCTCAAATTGAAGAATCTCTCGCTATCTAATGACATATTAAACAAATCAGGTAACTGGTTGTTGGTCTCTAAGTGGTCAATGTTTATAACCTTGTCATGTACCAGTTTACTCAAGAAATAATGCATAGAAAATATATGATTTAGTCTAGAATGATGCACCTGATTTCTTGATATTTTAATGGAACTAAGGTTATCACTAAACAACAACAATGTGTCACTTTTTATCCCATAATCATGCAACATGTGTTTAAGACAAATAAAACAGGTAACACATCTGCAAGCTGCAAATTCAACAGTTGACAATGACACATGGTTATGTTTCTTGCTATAACATGAAAAAGGATTATTTCCCAAATAAAAACAACCCCCACATGCAGATATTCTATTAGCTAAATCTCCAGCCCAGTCAGAATCAAAACCGACAAGGTTTGTATTTGCATCATGTGTATACTAAGTGCCTAAGTCTACAGTACCAGATATATATTTCAGTGTTTGCTTCACAACATTTAAGTGAAAAACTTTAGGTTCAGCGTAATACCTGGCACAAATACAGACACAAACCGAGTTCATACTATATGAGCGAGTGATGGATAGATATAGCAAGCTTGCGTCTACTTTTCCAACCACCAAAGTAGAAGACATTTGAGTCTTGCTCGACTTCGACTCCTCCAAACCAACCATGCTCATCCTATCCTCCTTTTTCTTCACTTTCAAACTCAAGAAGAAATACAGTTCACCAATCACGCTCGTCACTAATGTACCTATGAAAGCCTCAACAAACTTGTCTAAAATAGACTTGTTAGTATAAACAAAGACAATGTCATCGTAAAATCTTTGAGCTAAGGAATTATCATAATATGTGGCAAACATACAAACACTCAACATTATCATATCTCTATAATTTACTCTTTTCTTGTTGTGTGTTTTGATGTCATTAATGATTTGAACCATAACCTGAGATGTAAGACGATATCTCTGGATCCTATCAGTTGTATCCCTCCAAACCCCTTGAACTTGAACCGTTTCATTGTAGAATTTTGACTGCTCTACTGTTGTGTCAACATCAAGACTGGTCGATGTTGGCATAACATCAGCTTCTGGTTCATGTTCATGTTCAGGTTCTGGATCTGCATGTGATGTTGGAATAACACTGTCCGGAGTCAATGTTAGCCTAACATCAGAATCCACTAGACTTGGCACATCAGCCTCTAACTCACCTGCAGCACTTGTCAAACCATCAAAAACCACATATACAGATTCTTGAACAATATTTAATCTTGGATCAAACATCCTAATAACAGTATTGTTCAAAGAATAGCCAGCAAAGATACATTCTTCAATTTTTGGATCATATGTACTCAAAATATCTTTGTCATTTAAAGTATAGCAAACATATCCAAATTCATGAAAATGAGCAAGATGATGTTTCTTCTTTTTCAACATCTCATAAGAAGTCATAGGAATAGAGAATTTATGAATATTTTCATTAAACACACATAAGTCAGAGAATGACCTATTTTCAAATTCTCTATCATGATTTGACCAAATATTACCAAAAGAAGCATCATGTAAGTTATCAATACTAGCATGCAATGTTCTAAAGGTATTAAGAGCTTCAGATTTTTCATTGAAAGATTTAATCAAAGTATATACAGAAAAATCATTCATAATCACACAATCATATTGTTTACCCCCAACTCTATTTACTTCAATAAGACCTAAGAGATCCATATGAAGTAGATGAAAACAATTAGAGGTACTTGTAACCTGTTCATCCACTTAGATTGGATTATGAGAAGCTTTGGTCACCTTACCTTTCGAGCAATCATAACAGACCATCTTACTAGTACCCAAGAGATAGGGAATGCCTCTCACGGTTTCAAGTTTCACCACTTTGCCCAGATTCTTGTTGTGCATGTGTACAAGTCTCTTGTTCTTGGCAATTGAGTAGTCCACCTTTGTTTGAAAGCAAGTCACTTGATCCCTCGCCAAGTAGTTGTCTTCAAACCTTTTACCTGTCAAAGCACACACATTTGCACAATCAGATACATCACAAGAATCTTTATTATACCTTACCAATAAGCCATCATCACACAATTGACTGATGCTTATATGGTTTTCATATAATCCATCCAACAACATCTCATCCTTAAAGGGTGGGGATCCATCAACGTTCAGCACTTCTTTGCCAATGATTCTTCCTTTACTTCCATCTTCATATGTGAAGGTTCCAGTGGTTAGTGGTGCACACTTCTTCAAATTGGATTTGCTTTCTTTCCAATCACGTGTCTTAAGTAGCGTTAAGTCAATACAATATGTTCTCAATGTTAAGGTAACATTGGTTATCCAGTGTTGTCTTAACATCGCGTATAACCGTATCAAATCAGATTTGTATCCAATCATATGCCTCAAACATCCACAATCAGAGTACCACTTACATGCAAGGTTAGTATGCACAGTAGGAAAGATAATATTGCAAACAATATAAGCTTTAGGCAACCAAAGTCTAGTGTTTCTCATCCCATTATTCCGTTCAGCAATGTTGGAACTGAATGTTAAGGTAACACTGGAATAACTAGTATCAACATTGGAATGTTCAAATTCTAGTGTTGGCTTAACACCATCATCGGCATTGCATGAATCCCTATTCCGTTCAACTATTTTCTTTATGTATTTATAACAATATGGTTTAAAATGTCCAAATTGAAAACAATATTGACAAATATAAGCCATTTTCTTAGATTCTCTAGAAAGTACCTTTGCCTTTTCAAAACCAGAAATAGTGGATTCAACAGAATTAGTGGAGTGAGTAACTTGACTTTGATATCCTAAACCAGAACTACCATCATTGCCTACACATAAAACTTCATCAAGTTTGTAAGTACCTGTATTCCTCTTGGCAATGGTATGTTCAGCAATTCCTAGCTTAGAAGTTACATTTTCTATTTCATCATCTTTTCTATCCAAACTAACCTCAAATTGAGTGATTGTAGCCTTCAAGCTTTCATTATCTTCCATAGCCTTCTCAATTCTACTCAACTTGTCCTTCTCTTTGAGCAGGTCTTGGTAGATGATCTTCAGTTCATCAAGAAACTCTTCTTGAATCAATTTACCTTCAAGGACACTATCATCTTCCAAACCTATAGAATCATGGAAATACTCAAAGTCAGAATCATCATCAAACTCATCATAATCAGAAATCAAGCATTCGGAGTTTTCTAAACAAATGGTTTCATCCCAATTGTCAACAAAAATCTCCTGGACTGGTGTTTTCTTCTGGATGTTAACATAACATCGAGCTGTCTGGATGTTGGCAGAACACCAAGCCTTGACACCAGCGGGGTTTGTCCACCTTTGCACATACTGTTGTTTGAGTTTTTTCAATCGTTGGCACTTGTCCATCACCATATTCTTCAAAACCTGTCTAATCATTATCATCTAGACAAACCAAGTTAGAATTCCCTTTTGTTCTAAGGTTGTTACCACATTCATAAGCAAAATGGCCCCAACCTTTACCTTCATAACATTGAATCTTTTTGAGATGTGTATCATTATGAGGAGTAGGTTTACAAGAATATTTGGTCATCTCTTCAGAGAAGTATTTCTTTAGATCAGCAAGAATATTTTTATCACATAGACTAAGCTTATTAAACTTTTCAATCACAGTTTCCTTATAAGCTTGAATTTCTTCTTCATCATCTACTTTTTCAAGATTCATCTCAAATTATTTCAGAGTGCTAAGTAGGGCATGAAAGTTTAAAGTGTCCATATTTCTAGCTTCTTGCATAGCAATCACCTCAAATTCCTTAGAAAGAGTTCTCATAGCTTTGTACGCCAATTGCTTAGTAGACAGGGACTCACCTAAGTCTTGAATTTCATTAGCAAGATACATGAGTTTCTCAAAATAAGCAGTAATACTTTCATTTTCCCCCACTGTTAAATTAACAAATTTGCTCAAAAACATGCATAGCTTAGTCTTTTTAGTGCATACATCACCTTCACAATGATTTTGTAAGATATCCCAATTATTCTTTGCAGATGAACAATTTTTAATTAACTTAAACATGTGACTATCAACCAAACTAAATATGGTATTTAAGGATTTTTCATTGAAGAAAGCGTTACTTAGCTCAGTTTGAGTCCACTCTGATTTTGGCTTAGAAACAGCGTCATGGTCTTCATCTGGATCTACAGTGCCATGAAAGTAATCAAAGTTAGATTCATCAATAATAGACAAGGAATCATAATTAATACAAGAATTATATTTATTCCAAATTCTAAAGAAAAACTCATGTTCTGGTGTTGGATCCTGGATGTTAGAGTAACATTGAGATCCGTGGCACTTCTGGGAGTCTTCTTTTGTCCAGTAAGTATGAGCGAGTAGCGCAGTTGTATGAATCTCATCTGATTGTCCTTTGGCCACAGTACGTGATCCATAATTGAAATCCTCACCATCATTATTTTGAGAATTTGAGGCTAATAATGAAAGATATTCATCTAGAGCACACATAGGGACTGTTTACCCTTCGATCACCGTCTTCCAAGCTCGCCAACCGAATGATTTAATGAGTGCACGAATTCTAACCTTCCAATAAGAATAGTTGGATCCATCCAAGACAAGCAATTTGTTGTTGTTCGGATTTCGGTTGTCCATCCTTTAATATCAAATCCAAACACCAGTGAAGTCGGTTCTTGGCTCTGATACCAATTGAAATTGTTGGATCGGGACTTGATACTTGTCGCACAATGTCCACACTTTGGTGTTAGTCTAACACTGATCAGCTCTTCCAATGTTAAGCTAATGTTGGACTCTTGATGTTACCTTAACATCCGTTTAACAGCAGTTAACGTTAGCACAAATCTACTTGACAAAGAATATAACGCAGCGGATAAATAAAGAACACAAGTAGATGTAATTTTAAGAAGATAATATATTAATATGATCTTCCGAGCCGTAGGCAAAATAACCCGTTAAGGTTTTAACAAAAGTCGTTCTCTCAATTTTCAAGCTCCTCACTCTCAAATTAATCGAACTAAGCAAAGCACACAAAAATTGCTTCGACTATCTCTAAAAGCTCCTCACTCTTAGATCTATTCTAACAATTCACAAACTTTGCTAAAGCAAGACAAAGACACTCGACTATAAAGATTTCCTCACGTGATATTTTCGCTCTTGTCTTCGTATCTTTTTCTTGATGCCCAACATGCCTATTTATAGTGTAGTCTTCCTTGATGTCCAAGACATGTTGTGCACGTTTTTGGTTTCTATTTGATCTCCTTGTATGACTCTAATTTCGTTCATGCCAAGTCTCCTTCAATTGGGAAAGGTTTCCTTGTCCATTATGAAGTCTTCAATGGAAAGGTTTCCTTCTTTGACTAGAAGTCTTCAATGGAAATGTTTCCTTCTTTGACTTGAAGTCTTCTAAGGAAAGTATACTTCTCCATCTTGTAGTCTTCTATGGAAAGAATCCTACTGCAAGTAATCATTTTTCCTTCTTGCAATTCACACGCCTTGATCTTTCCATTGCAACGCACACACCGTTCTTTATTTAATTATGGAAAGTTCTTCTTTGGAAACTTCTCTTTGAATGACAACTTCTCTTTAGGAAATAAATTCTTCCTTGAAGTCTCTTGACCTGGAGCACATAGAAATATTAACTACAACTCGTGGAACTAAGTTAGTAAGTGAATAAAGGCAAAACACAATTATAGTAATAAATCCCGAATGTGCAGTTTTTCTGTGTTCAATGTTATCCTAACAATGTTGATCTAACATTGACAAAATACTTGCATTTTCATACCCTAATAATAGTAGTAAAAACAACCATAGTTTCAAGTTGACGTTACAAATCTGAGCATTGTAAATGTGGGACAAGCCGTTATAAAGATTCTCTCAATTTCGAACGATATATATATATATATATATATATATATCATGCCTAGATACAAACGTAATGTGTAATATGATATACTAATTTAATTGATTAATGATATTTATACTTTAATTTGTGAAGCAAATCATAATAACAAAGAAACAAGGTGTGTATGATGATGAGTAGTAGATATATATAACATACAATAAGTTCAACACTAATGCTCGAACAATCATTTCATAGTCAATCTACTCTTTTATTCCTCAATTACTTGTTTTGTAACCATTTATTAGTTCATTTCACATGTAGTATTGATGTTTATTGCCAACAATCACAAACACAATGAGATGGTTCCATAAAATAGCGATTTTGAAGTACGAATATTATTTAAGACCGCAAGGCGGTCTTAAATAGTTCGTATTGCAACCGTGATGCGGTCCCAAATAAGAGTAATTAAGACCACAAAGCGGTCCCTAATAATATTCATAGTATTAGTGACCGTTTTGCGATCCTTAATAATATTCCTAGAATTTGAGACCGCGATGCGGTCTCAATAACTATTATTTATAATTTTCAAACCTTTAGAGACGTTGAGGTTACAATTGTCTCAAAAAATTAAAAAAATTCAGCGGGCAATGGGGGGAAATTTGAATTTTCACGAAAATTCAATTTTTCACCCAATTTTCTATATATACCCACCACTATCCTCTCATTTTTTAAAAACTATCACCAACACAAATCTTCCCTCACCAAAACATCAACAAAAAAAAAACTAATCTCTTCTTTTTTTTTTCAAATGAAAAAAATAAAAAACCAAACACTACTATTCTTTTCTTTCCAAATTCAAAATCAAAAACTCTTATCATTCTTTCTTTATCACAAACTTTCTTTCTCTTCTTCTTTTTTCATTTTATTTTCTTATCTTTCATTTGTTTTTTTGTTCATCTTTAATTTATTACCTTTCTTCATTTATTAATCTTTCATTTCATTACATTAATTGTTTTTCATATTTTCTCTTATATATTATTTTGTTGGCATTATTCATATGTAATTCCTACAAAAAACCAATAATATTCCGGTAATTTACTGGAATATTATTGTTTTTTTTTTCGTTCGCAGAGTATCTGCAACCACAACACAACCTCAGTTAATATTCATACTATATTGTACCGCGTTGTGGTCCCAGAGTTTGAATATTAACTGCAACCACGTCGCGGTTTCAATAAGTCTTTTGAATATCAGAGACCGCGTTGTGGTTGCAGTTAATATTCAAAATTATGGAACCGCGGCGCGGTCTCAGATGCTGGTCAAGTATTTGGGACCGCATAGCGGTCCTAGATGCTTGTCAAGTATTTGGGACCGCATTGCGGTCTCAGATGTTCTTCAGGTATCTAGAACCGTGTGGCGGTCTCAGATACTCAATTGCTTTCTAGGACTGCGGGGCGATCCATAATTATATTTGGAACCGCGTCGCGGTCCCAGATAATCGGGTCGCAATTGCTCTTTTCTGGGACCGCATTGCGGTCTCTGATGAGAAGCGACCGAGCTTATTAGAGACCACGCAATAGGGACCGCGTTGCGGTTGCAGATGTCTTTCTGCAATCGCATCGGGCTTATCTGCAACTGCAAAGGCGGTTGCAGTTGAGGCCCAAATATTGTAGTGTAACGATTCACAAAACTTGACTCCAAACCAATAGCAAGGTGAATCCTGATATGATCTGAATTCAGGAACTTGACATGGCTCTTGCCCTTTATACCATAATTAATGAAATTACTGCGGAATGACAAAATGGTTTTAATACTGGTGAAAGATTAGTATTCGTCAACTTGTTAACGTTTCGTGATTGTTAACAAATTCGTTTTTATGACTTAATTAATTTGAGTCGAACCAATAAAGTGTATTTTAGTTAGTCTTAGTTATAAGTCAAGTTCTAACAAATATATATATATATATATATATATAAGAGTAGATAATTTTATATTTCTTACTTAGAAGTGTGAGGTAGTAGTGCCATTAAGATTAGTTTAGTTTTTAAAAATTTCTTAGTTTGCAATGCAAATTAAATTTGATAAAGATGGTATTTTTGGTAAAATTAAAATAATTAGGGTTATATGTATTAGTATAAAATCTGCACTCTACCCCTTTAATTCCCCAATAAATTGAATATACATTTTTGTCATTCAAAAACACCTCAACATGAGAATGTTGACGAATATTCGGTTTTTAACCGGTTAAGGAGCATCAGGGGTGCGGTGTGATTTTAAAAGCAAAATGAAGAGTTAACGTACGAATTTTGAAAAGTGGAAAGAGCAAGGTGTAAATAGGCAAATAGATGTGGCAATGTACTTTTTGTTGGGTGTTTTTGGGATATATTAAAAACGTATTTGGGGCTAGATATGAATTATGCATTATTTGAGGAGAGAAACTGTAATTATTACAATGGAACATTTCATTTATATTTGGTAGAGAGCACAAGGCTCTCTCTTCTCTCCTAATTACAATCACAATCTTAATCCTATATTTATAGGACATATAAACCGCCATAGTGTTGTAATCAATCTTATTTTATACAAATATCAGCCATAATTTATTTTGAATATGACATCTCACTACCCACTTCTTAAGTGGATTAGGCATGCACAATATTTATAAAATAGCTAGAATCTTCATGCTCCTTTTGACCGATCCACTCTTGCTCTTGGTTTTTTTTTTCTTTTGTTTATTGCAAATTATTTCTCAATACCCCCTCTTAATTTGCAATGGGGTCTTCATTCTGGAACACTGACTCTTTCCGGTGACTACTTCCGTGCCAGTTCAGACTCTTCCTGATCTTGAACGGGACTTTCGATGATTTTTGCCGTGGTCGACTTTGTGTCACAATTTTGGTAGTAGGAATTTTTGCTTTCTTGTAGGTCCTCTACGTTTCTTGTGAGCTTTATAGCTTCACGTGCTACATTGGTAGCTGCAACATTTTTTGCTTCAGTGCCTTCTGTGGCGTTTTTGTTGTTCTGCTGGCGTCATTTTTTTTTTCACCTGCAGTAACTTCAACTTGGATTGCTTTTTCCAAGTTTAGCTCTTTGTGAGCTTCTTGTGATCCTTTACTTTTTTTAAGGATCATCTTACAATTTTATTTTTCATAGCCACCAAATTACTTTATGCAAAATATTCCCTTCACCTTATAAGTTTTTTATTACCCGCTATGTGCGGAACAATGGATCGACTTACCCCATGGTGCATAAAGGACAAGGCTTTTGCATCTCCGGTCTTGTTCTCCTTATGCTCCTTCTTCTTTTCCTTTTTTTTTGTTGTCATCAACGATGCTTCTTCCTCCGTCTTGTGCTTGTCGTCTTGGTCGACAATATCTGAGAGTTTGTGGGATTGAAATAGCGTCTTCACGTTTGGACGCTTCATAATTAATGTGCAACAAACATTCATTCTTTTTGTTGCGAATACGCGACGGTGAGCTCGTTGGAAGGGGTTTGATTCTATTTTCTTTTTTGGAAAGATATCGAGCCAGGGGTAGCTCTGATACCACATGTTGGGTGTTTTTGGGATATATTAGAAACGTATTTGGGGCTAGATATGAATTATGCATTATTTGAGGAGAGAAACTGTAATTATTACAATGGAACATTTCATTTATATTTGGTAGAGAGCACACGACTCTCTCTTCTCTCCTAATTACAATCACAATCTTAATCCTATATTTATAGGACATATAAACCGCCATAGTGCTGTAATCAATCTTATTTTATACAAATATCAGCCATAATTTATTTTGAATATGACATCTCACTACCCACTTCTTAAGTGGATTAGGCATGCAAAATATTTATAAATATCTAGAATCTTCTTGCTCCTTTTGACCGATCCACTCTTGCTCTTGGATTTTTTTTCTTTTGTTTATTGCAAATTATTTCTCAACACTTTTCTCCCTTCTATTCTTTTTTTTTTTTGGAAGATCAAAAGATTATATTAATCAACACGCCAAAATCCTACAAAGTTGCGCATGAAAAACCATGCGAAAATCAGAGAAACTGCATCAACAACACGAAAACAAAACATGAAGCAAATGACTAATTCGGTGCAACATCAATAGGGAGAAACCAGTCGGAGTTCCCGAACGAGTGAACGCGCTAACTGGTGAGTACGTTGTTTCATTCTCTTCCAATCCAACGAAAAAAGAAAGCAGGGAACTCACTGCATGTGTTCTGGATTTCATCAATAAGTGTGCCACTCTAAGCACCGAACGTGTTCTTGTGCGCAATGGAATTAATAACCTCCAGATTATCGCCTTCAAAAATCACCTCGTTCCTTCCACCCTCGCGCAGTTGCAATATAAACCGCAACCCGAACAACAATAATCTCCGCACTGAGGAGCCTAAGTTTCCAGAATATCTCCTTTGATGCGCGCGCAACATATTCGGTCATAATCTCGGAAGATGATGCCGATAGCTGATGCACCTTCATCCTCAAAAACCGGCCCATCAACATAACATTTAACCATGGTTTGCATTGAGGAACCCACGCACCAGAGTTCTCAACTTGTTCCCCGAAATTGGACGTCGTTGCAGCGATCCACAAAGCATGATAGTAGAAGAGAAGGTCGCAATCTCCATAGGTAAATAAATCCTCTCCCCCGCCAGCACACGGTTCCAATTTGTCGACAACGCCCAACACACGATCTAGATCATCACTTTGATCACGATCTCCTTATCCTTGCATGCCACAACCCTGAAGACCCAATCTTGCACCTCCTCATCATCCCGCATGTACACTTCACACGGTAAATGAGTTAACGCACATGTCTGTCGAGCCACATGACACCGAAATAACGTATGTCGCGCATCCTCAATAAGAGTTCCAAAAATCGGACAATCAGTCTCGTCCATTATAGTGCGCCAATAGAGCGGGAGTAGGCAAACTATTATGACACGCATACTAGATAGTGTTTGATCTTATTCGGACAATGCAAGCCCCAGATTTTACGCCAATCCAATGATGCGCTGACAGATGTCCAGTGAGTGTCATGTAACAAGCCGTATTCCATAATAATAAAATACGTACTACGAACAAAGAATTGGCTCGATTTTGAGTAATGCCAAATTTGTTCATTCCGACCCTCCAACGAGCCCAACGGAAAAGATAGAATAAAGGAGGTGTCACAGTCCAAGAAAAGGTCCCGCACGCGAATAGGATCCCAGCACCCCGTTTCCTCATTGATGAACTCTCTAACTCGCATTTCCAAACATCCCTCCCTCAAAGAAGTAACTGGCCTGAAGAATGCCCACTTCCCCACTTCCCCACTTCGCCATGAAAAAGAATGCCCACTTCCCGAACTCGCCTTAAAATGGAACAATTTGGAAAATATCTAGCCTTGAAAATTTGTCCCACAAGACTATCTGGATACTTCCAAATCCTCTAAGTTTGTTTTGCAAGTAATGCCACATTGAAAGCAAGTAGATCACGAAAGCCCATCCACCCTTCTTTCTTGTTGTCGCACAACTTCTTCCTAGCCATCTAATGAATCTTCTTCGCCGCTACTCCACCAGTAATTGCTAGCCATAGCCTCGAGTTCCTTGAGTAGCGGATCCGGTAGATGAAACAGTTCATGACAAATGAGGGCATCACCTGGGCCACTGATTTATTGAGTACCTCTTTTCCGCCCCAAAAAGCGTCAGCTCCGTCCACCCTTGAAATTTATTTCCCGCCCGATCCAAAGTTAATTATGATAACATTCATGAAGGAAGCCATAATCTTACAAGACAAAGAGGAATTTTACAAAGAATGAATGTGTGGGTTACTAGGCTTTACAAGATAAGGCATATATATACAAGGCAACTAAAAGATTAAACCACCCTTAAGATAATTAATATACAGATATAATAATATGCTAACACCCCTCCTCAAACTCGAGAAGGTACTACAATAAGTAACGAGAGTTTGCCAACAAAGAAGTTGCGTCGCTGAATCGTATGTGCCTTCGTAAAGAAGTAAGCGAACTGCATCGAAGATAAGATGAACGGTATAGAGATAACACCATCCTGAAAATGATGTCGAGTCACATGACAATCGATCTCAATATGTTTGGTACGCTCATGAAAAACAGAGTTATGAGCAATCTAAACAGCACTTTTGTTATCACAATACATGGGTGTGTGAGATGACAACAACACCCCATATCACCTAACAACCATCACAACCAAAAACGTTGTGGTGGAAGCCATAGCACGATACTCTACCTCGGTAGAAGAGCGAGAAACAACATCTTGTTTCTTGCTTTTTCAAGAGATGAGTGAATCACCTAGAAAAATACAGTATCCAGTGGTAGATTTTCGATCGGATGGATAACTAGCCCAGTCTGCATCCGTATATGCTCGAAGTTCTAAGGAATAACTCAAAGGAAATAATAGACTCTGATAAATAGTACCACGAAGATAACGAAGAATGCGAGTAACAACAGCCCAATGATCAGAGGTAGGTGCAGCAACAAACTGGCTAACAACATGGACCGCATAAGCAATATCCGGTCGGGTAATAGTCAAGTATACCAAACCACCAAAAGTAACGAAGAGAACCCAAATCCTTCATATCAAACAAACGAGATAAGGTGTGTTTCAATACCTTGATACCCTCAACATCGTCACCTGTAATAATCATATCATCTGAAAGTGCAGGTATTCTGGCAATGTTAGATTAGCATTGAGAAGTCAATGTTAGAGTAACATTGCTGAGCAGAATCCGATTTACAATCTTGTTGATATTTATTATTATTGTTTTGCCTTATTCATTTAACTAATTGAGTTCCACAGTTGTGATTGTCTTTGATTATTATTCAGGAAACAAACTTGTCATAGGTTGGACGCTCAAGTTTCCAAGAAGGAAAGTTTCCTTAATTAAGCAAACCGCTCTACAAGGAAAGAAGGTTCGAGTGCAACTAGGAAAGCTTTCCAAGTTGAGTCCTGATTTGAAGAAGGAGTCTTTCCTTAGTTAGATCACTAACGAATGAACTATTATTCAAGAAGGACTGTGAGAACAAGGAAGAGGGGTTCGAGAAGGAAACAAGGAGAATTACCAACTGTGTATAACACACCTTGAAGTCCAAGACAAGAACCTATATATAGGTGTGAAGTACATCAAGACAAACACGAGACAAGAGCCAATCAATCTGAGAGATTAATTTACAGTTTTTGAGTGTTGTCTTGCTTTAGCAAAGTTTGTGAGTTGTTAGAATAGATCTAAGAGTGAGGAGCTTTCAGAGATAGTCGAAGCAATTATTGTGTGCTTTGCTTAGTTCGATTAATTTGAGAGTGAGGAGCTTGAAAATTGAGAGAACGACTTTTGTTAAAACCTTAACGGATTATTTTGCCTACGGCTCGGAAGTTAATATAATCTTATATTCACTTCATAAACTTGGTGTTTATTTATTCCGCTGCACTATTATTCTGGTCTATTGTTAAAGTAACATCGTTGGGTTAAAAACATACCAATCTGCTATTAATACTCCAGTGTTAAGTTAACAACAACAACGTATCAACCCGATCCACAATTTCAATTGGTATCAAGAGCCAAGCACCAACCTCATCGGTGTTTAGCGTTTGATACGACAACATGGACAACTCCAACCCCAATACCAGCAGACTACGTGTGTTGGAAGGACCAAACAACTACGCATATTGGAAGATCAGACTCAGGGTCCACATCAAATCCATTGATCTGAGAGCATTGAAATCAGTTCTGGAAGGATATATCATTGCTTACTTACTAAGAGATGGAGATGCTGATCTGGTACCCAAACCCGAAGGACAATGGACAGCCAATGAGATTGCTCTCTACAACTTCAATGAAAAGATCCTCAATGCGATTTTCAGCTGGGTAGGTAATCATATGTTTAAACTTATTCAAAACTGCACTACATCTAAATCTGCATGGGATATTCTTGAACTTCATTGTGAGGGAGATGTGGCTGTGAGGGACTCTAAACATAGGAAGTTGCTTCAAGATTTTGAAAAAATAACGATGGGTGAAGATGAGAGCATTGATAGCTATTTTGAGAAACTGCTTGATATTGCTAACTAGTGTCAAAACCTAGGATCTGTTATTTCTAATAAAGCCATGGTTTACAAAGCTTTCAGATGCTTGTCTACTAAATTCACCGTCAAAAAAATTGCTATGAATGAGTCTAGAGATCTTGCAAATATGGATTTTCAAACCTTAATGAACACTTTGAAAGAGTTTGAGCTAGAATTTCTAAGTAAGTTCAGTAAGCAACCTGCTTTAGCACTACTTGAAACAGGCTCATATAATTTAGGAAGTGATGATGATGAGTATGAGTTGATCTCTTCTAACTATGGAAACATTACCAAGAAGTTTAGCAAACTAGGCTTCAAAGATAAAGGTAAAGAGAAACAATCTGGTAATGCTAATCCTGGTTATAAAAAGCTACCCCCAAAATTCATAAAGTACATGGCATCAAAGAGTACTCCCCAAGATGCTGAAAAACTAAAAGATGTCCAGTGCTATGAATGTAAAGGGTTTGGTCATTATAAACATGAATGTGCTAACGTCCTTCGAGCAAGAGGAAACTCTCACTGGGTTTGTGTAGATGATTTTGATGAAGCTGAGTTCAACTCTGGATCAAGTGCTGATGAACACTCAGAAGAAATCAATACTGTTGCGCTCTACAGTCAGATTAACTGGTCTGGAGAAGAGTCCAGGAACTCCTATGATTCACAATGTTACTTTAACATTGAGGAACCAACAACAACACATGTGATCTTCTTTGGAAATTGGGACAACAATAACTCACAGGTTAATTCTGACTCTTACTCTGATTATGATGATACTAACTTTGATTGTTTTTATGGTTCAGTTGATCTGGAGGAAGAACACTGTTTGGATGAATAACAGTCTCATGATGAAATCATTGAAGAGCTTCATTCCACATTCATCAAAATTGAGGAAGAGAACATTATGCTCATCAAAAGGAATAAAGCCTTGAAATTTGACATTGAGTGTTTGAAGAACAAGTTGAAACTCTATGAGAGAGACCTTGACAAAGCTGAAGCTGAGCTGAAAGAGGTAAAGGAGAAACTCAAAAAGGATTCACATATCATAGCCAAATGGAATGGAGGTACTTCTAAACTTGATGAGGTACTAAACATGAGTAATACAGGTACATGTGGTCTGGGATTTGTTGAGAAACCTTCATCTTCTAATGTTAATTCTGCCTATTTAACTACAAGATTTGTTAAAGAATCTGGTAATATGAGTTCTGGTACCACCAACACTGTAAAAAGTAAACCTACATTTATTTGTCAGTATTGTTTTCAACCAGGCCACATTAAACCATTCTATAGAAAATTCATAAAATAATGTGGTAAGAAAACAGCCTATGTGTCCAATGTTAAAACTACAACAGGTTCTGATGTTAGACTAACATTAGGTGCAGGACAGAGAAGTAGAACTTGGGTAGAAAAAGCTAAAACCACTAAGATTAAACTTGTATGCAATGTTGTTTTCTCTGCTGTGTACTCTAACCTTTCAGGTAAGTGGTACTTCAACAGTGGGTGCTCAAGACACATGACAGACAGCAAAGAGAATCTTAAACAAATGATACCTTTGAGTGCTGGAACAGTGACCTATGGAGGTGGCACCAAAGGAAAGATCATTGGCAAGGGGATACTAAATGTTGATGGATTCCCACCCCTGAAGGATGTGTTGTTAGTAGATGGGTTAAAGGCAAATCTAATCAGTATCAGTCAGCTGTGTGATGATGACTTACTGGTTACATTTGACAAAGTTTATTGTGATGTTTATGATAGTGATATTGTTCTTGTTATGACAGGTACTAGATCCAAAGATAACTGCTACCTAGCTCAAGAGGAAGCAAAGTGTTTCCATGCCAAAATAGATGAGGCTTATATATGGAATAGGAAACTTGGACATGTTCACTACAGAAACCTTGAGAAATTGCAGAAAGTTGATGCTGTAAGAGGCTTACCTAAGTTGTCTTGTCCATGTAAGCTTGTGTGTGGTGATTGCCTCAAGGGTAAGCAAACCAGAGCTGTTCATACACCCATGCAGGTACAGAATGCTGATCCTAGATCTAGTAGGTGTTTTGAATTGCTATACATGGACTTAATGGGTCCAATTGAGGTAAGTAGTCTCAGTGGTAAGAAATATGCCTTTGTGATTGTAGATGACTTCTCTAGATACACTTGGGTAAAATTTCTTAAAGAAAAGTCTGAAGCTTTTGATCAGTTCAAAATTCTTTGTGCTAGTATTAAAAACTTATATGGCTCTTCTGTGACTAAGATTAGGTCTGATCATGGTAAAGAATTTGAAAATGCTAGTTTTGATAACTATTGCAATGCTAAAGGTACTTTCCATGAATATTTAGCTCCTAAGACTCCTCAGCAGAATGGGATTGCTGAGAGAAAGAACAGGACTCTTCAAGAGATGGCCAGAGTTATGCTCAATGCTAGAGATATATCCAAAAGACTCTGGGCTGAAGCTTTAAATACTGCTTGTCACATTAGTAACAGGGTGTATCTTAGACCTGGAACTAACATGACTCCTTATGAACTCTTGAAGGGTGTGAAACCAAATATTGCATATTTTCATGAATTTGGATGTGATTGTTATCTGCTTAATAACAGGGATTATCTAAGTAAATTTGATCCTAAAAGTAAAAAATGCATCTTTGTAGGATACTCTGCCAATAGTACTTCCTTTAGAGTCTACAATCCCAGATTGAAGACAGGAATCAGTGAATGTTGTGTTTGATGAGTTCACACTTGATACATGTACTGGTGACATCTCAGTTCCCAATGTTGGACCAACAGCGGAAACCGAGAATGTTACCCCTGACAATGTTACACCAACATTGGACTGGAAGCTGGAAACACTGAACAAGAGACAGGGAACGATGTTAGACTAACACCAGTGAGATCTGATGTTAGACTAACAGCAGAAGACTCTGACTCAGAACATGAAGTTACCTCTGAACCTAGAAGAGATCCCCCAGCTAGGATTCAGAAAGATCATCCAGCATCCCAGGTAATAGGTGAACTCACTGAACGGGTAAGGACACGCAACAAAGAAAGGCTTGATTATAGAGATATGGTTAAACTATGTGTATGTATGAACTTCTCTTGTACTGTTGATAATGCCTCTTGTTTTGTGTCCTCCATAGAACCTAAGAAGGTGAATGAAGCCCTCCTTGATAACTTTTGGATTAATGCCATGCAGGATGAACTATTACAGATTACTAATTACAATGTCTGGATCCTTGTACCTAGACCACCTAATGTTAATGTAATAGGGACTAAGTGGATATTTAAAAACAAGAGTAATGAGGAAGGGGTCATAGTTAGAAACAAAGCTAGACTAGTTGCTCAGGGGTACACACAGGTTGAAGGTGTAGATTTTGATGAGACATTTGCTCCAGTTGCTAGGATTGAATCTATCAGGTTACTTTTAGCCATTGCTTGCTGTCTCAAGATAAAACTATACCAATTGGATGTAAATGGTGCGCTTCTGAATGGGCTAATTGATAATGAAGTATATGTTGAACAACCTAAGGGATTCACAGATCCTAAGTACCCCATTCATAATCATGCACCCCACTTTGTTGTTTTTCTTTCCCCTGATCAAATGGAGCACCTCTTGAAGGAGAAAAGTATTATCTTGCGTGCTTCTACCTTTAATAAAACTCGATTGAGTTGGTTAGATAATCTCGGGCATAATCCCTCGGAGTCGTGATGTTATACTCTTCGTGATGAATTTGTATAGCACATTGCACAATGCTATGGGCCGAAATTGTGTGATATTATCCGGTTGCTGCGTTTTGGGGATAAGGCAAACAAACGCCTCGCAAAGCTTGAGATCAAACCTCCTGTCTCTATAAACTTTGCGCGCAAATGACCCGACGGATTGCTGGATGATGTTCCAGCTTTTCTGATAAAACACGGCATGTAGGTCATCGGACCCTAGTGCCTTGAACGGATTCATGGAGAACATTACTTCATTCACTTCTGAGTCCTCAAGTAGCGCTGTCAGCAGCTCACGATCATCAGGATTCAATATCGCTTGGTGTTGCGACACCACGAGACGTGTTGGGCCGTGCGTGGCTGAATTCCCCGAACTACCCGTGAATAATTCCTCAAAATAGCCCTTAACGTGCGGTTTAAGTGCTGCTTCATCCGTCGTCCATACTCCCTCAATTTTGAGTGCTTTGATCTCATTCCATTTTCGACGCACCATCGTGAAGCGATGAAACAATTTTGTATTCCTATCACCATCCCTAATCCACTTCACCCTCAACTTTTGAAACCAAATATCTCCTCTTGCCTTAGGATGTCATTATACTCCGTGATGAGTTGTCGTTCCAAATTAATCAAAGCCGCACTCGTACATCTCGCCAACACTCTCTGCACCCCGTTAATGCGAGCCATCAATTTTTGTTTCTTGTAAAAAATATTACCAAACCTCGTTTTATCCCACGGTTCAAGAACATGCGGAACCTCCCATATGGCCACAAGAATGTCCGCGTGCGACTCCCAAATATCTCTGATCAACGGTAAACACTCGGGATGGTGGAACCATGCTTCCTCAAATTTAAAAGGTCGTCTTCCCGTCGTTCCACATGATCCATGACTGTCCATGATGATCGGGTGGTGATCCGAGTGTACCTTAGGAAGGTGTAGGAAGTCGTGGTTCGGAAAGAGGTCCAACCAGGCCTTGTTCGCAAGTGCACGGTCCAAACGAGCTTGGATTAACTCGTCGTCATCACGTTTATTCGTCCAGGTAAACGGTGTGCCTCTAAACCGTGTATCCGTGAAGCCACATCTTTCTAAAAACTCGCAGAAGAAATTTAGTCGATTGAGGGATCTTGTGTTACCTCCCGACTTCTCGTGAGAAAAACTCACTTCGTTGAAATCTTCCATGACTAGCCACGGTAAGGCTGATCCGTTAGCAATGGTTGCTATTCTATCAAATACATGTACCTTAGCAGCATGACGTGGTTGGGCATAGATACCCGATAATTGCCATTGCTCACGTAAATTCGGATTGATGATGGCATGAATGGCTTGGTTCTCTACTGACACAATCTCAACATTCACTTCCGCCTCATTCCATAACATCCACACCCCACCTATCATACCCGAGGTAGGCACAAGAATGTGATTAATAAATCCCAACCGAGGTGCAATTTCATGCGCCCTATCCTCACTTACGCGCATTTCCAACACAAATACAACTAATGGTCTGTGTGAACGAACAAGCTCACAGAAATTTCTCCGGAAATCAACATGTCCCGCTCCTTGACAATTCCACGATATTATCTTTATAGTAACTTGATGCGCGTGATAGGGTTCGATGGGGTAGTCAATCTCGGACCCCCTCCATGTCGCAATCATCTCCCGTCCCATCTCCATCGCTAGGGCTACCTGTCGGTTGTTTTCCCATTGACTCGGACTCGTCACCTACCACCAAGCTGAGGCATTGTCCTCGCTTTGTGTGCGATAAGTCGGTATCTCTATCTCCCAAAAACTGCATGGGATCGCTAATATATCCACCACGCGATCCTCCAGTGCTATACGTGAGATTCTCGTCGATCCTTGATAAACCTACCGTCGCGTCTCTGCCTCGTAAAGCTCTAGTTCTCTCAACAGAAAGTCGTCCATCCATATCCCTTCCATTCCTAGTGTTATTCAAATTCTTTGTTTCTTGAGTTTCAATAGCCGCGGCCTCCTGGTCGGAATATAGAGGTAACAAATTAAATTTATTTGCACTTCTGTTGGGACTCTTAGTATTAACGTTCAACCCTTCCTTTTTTGGTAACTTTCCTTGCATGAGAGACTTTCCCTATACGACTAGAAGTGTTCAGCAAATCCTGAGAGGATTGTGAGAAGCGCGGTTCACTTTCTAACGGAACTTGGCTGCCTTCCGAACCTTGAGAGGGTTGGCACACTTCGCTTCGCTTTAAAATAACGGGTGGCAACATTTGTTTCCCGGGTTTTACTTGCGTTCCCTTCCAGATATTTCTCGAAATCTTCATCCAGTCGCCAAACTCACTCTTTTGAGTTTTTTCGATCAACCAGTCCGCTCTCTCTTGAATCCCTTTTAGGGGAGAGCTTGCGATAGTCTGTTCTATTATTGGTGGAGGTTCAGTCACGGCCAAGTCACATTTATCCTCAAGATGTCCTACTTTCCCGCACTTGAAGCATAAGGTGGGCATATTTTCATAAACAATTTGACAAAACCTATCGTGCACGCCCAACGTCATCTTGAGAGGCGTATTCGTGCTAACTTGGATGCAAACGCGTGCAAAGTTTCCCCTCGTTGCGTTCATGGTATCGCCGTCAATCTTGATATGTTCACCTATCATACTTGCCAAACCATGTACAATACCCTCTGACAGAAGTTCCATTGGGAGATTCATAATGCGCACCCAAGTAATCATGTTGTCCACACGGTCCGTTGTAGCATCGAAATCCGGGTGCCACGATCCTTCTGTGAGGATCAACTCGCGTTTTGCCGCAGATACACCTTTAAGACAATAGCATCTGTGTCCGAGGTCCATGAGTTCAAACCCGTTGTGCAATGACCACATGATGTCCAGTTTAGTTTCCAGGGCTTCATAGTACCATGGTCTCCCGAGTATGCGGATAATTAGGTTATCTTTCCACTCTTCCGTGATGCGTTCTTCCAATTCTTCCGAGAAACTGACTCGCGGGATGGGAATTGGGTTCACTGTTTCTTGGAAAATCAAGTGCTTTTTCACTTCAACGAATCGCAATTCGTCGAATTTGGCCGCTCGAGGACGAGGTTGCTTACGTGCAATAGAAGCGTAAGTCAAGCTAGGGTTAGGGATTGGCGGCTGAAACCGCGCCTCCGTCATAGTTTCATCCATTTGGGGATCGACGACCATCGCTCGTTGTCGTTTTTGATTACGTGGCGAAGACGAACTTATCCGGTGGGACGAATTCAGTGAATGCGGGCTGGAGTTCGGCCGGGGATGATGGAGTCGCTTGCATGGTTACGTGGGTCCCCTATTCCACTTTTTTCTAACCTGAAACTTTTTATATATATGTTTCGTCTATTTTGGATTGAATCGAATATACGACAGATGATAAACAAAACTTTAGTGGAGAAAAATAAGATTATTGAAAAGTTTCAAAATCAAGTTTGTATAATCGCTATAAGGAACTGATATTGCGCTTCCATAATGTCCATATTTTTTTTTCATTTTTTTTGTTTGATCGGTCAGTTTTTCAAAAAAAACCGAAAGTCTTTTTATATTTATTGAAAGCACTTAGCCATCGTCCGTAATTTACGAAAGCAAGTTTTCGCTTCCAATATTTTGGTTTGACTTTATTCAACCCATTAATCAAAGTTTGATAGCAAGTTGCCGCTTTCGGTAGCTTAGGTATTGATTTCGCCATTCCTATATTTGGCAACGACCAAGCCGGTTCCAAATAATGCAATAATAGGAAGGACCACCATTCCCTTTCATTAGTTCGCTTTCTGCTGGTTGTGTTTGTTGTATATATTAAAAGCATAATATATTGGAGCTCAGAATTATATATCAGCATTAGTTTTAGAATTTAAATCATGACTCAAGTACTCAACTTGATTAGTGATATACTTCTTCTTCTTTTTTGCCCCTTGTTAACAGAGCCCGTAACGGAAATAAACTAACTATATATATTACCCAATCAACCTAGATGCAAAGAAAATTACCTATATTAAGTTAATTTGATATTTGATCAATCTATGATGAAAGGAATCTGTTAACATTTGTTTCTAAGTTTTGTAGCTAGATAGATATATCGTTATATGGAAATAGTAGACTATTTAACAAAACTTATATGTAACTATGAAAAAGGAAGTATATATCTCTCTTTCTAATTATTTCATAAAACAAACATACACATTTACTACACAGATTATATATGGTAACAAAATTATGAGAAAAGATTCGCTCAGCTCTCTCCACCTTCGATCAAATAGTAAAAATACCAAAATTATGTCTTAGTTAAGTTAAATATATTTCTTTCCTTTTTACCCTCAACCTTCTATATTATAAATTTTTAATAATCAAAGTACAAACACGTAAAAACAAATCTTTCGTGTATATATATATATATATATCATGAATAAGTCCCACAGGCACAGCCAGCCCTTGTAACAACCCCTGCAATAATATACACTCTTCTTCTGTCCCTTTTAATCCACTTCTACTGAGTTCCAGATTTCTTCCTCCCTCCCAAACAATGGGTGCGGAAGGGAAGAAACACATTATCACTTCAAGTCCCGAAATACAGCTCTCCGTAGATCACATTGCTTCCAATGTCGTTAAATTGTCGCCAAATTCAGCAGCTGATGCTGATGCAACTCTAGCCGATGTTCGTCAAGTCAAAATTCAATCCCCTCAGGATCATGACCCGAACAAGGTAAATTTTATGTCTATAGTTCAATAAGTCTTTTTTTTTTTTTAGGCCACGGGACCAAAAACTCGTTACACATGTTATTACTTGTATACATTATTTTACACTAATAAAAGGTCTTTGTTCGTACATGCAATGCGTGCTTCTTGTATCAAATTTGATTTTCGTATTTTGATTATGTACATCTCCCATGTGATTCTTTTTGAACTAGACTAATTTGTTTCTTATGATTTTTTGTGATGTACGTCGCCTAAGTTAATTGATATATACCTCTGTATTAGTATTTTTCTTAAATTCCTGGGATCTGATAATATTATTTGAATTTTAATTACTTAGATCATCTCTTTTTTGAAAGAATAATTCTTGAATAATTTAATTATCCAATTAATTGCTCGACGCTAGCTCCTTTAATTCCAGGTTAGGATATATTTTATTTTTTTAATAATCATCTGTGCGAATTCCAGTTTTTATCATGTTATTCATGAAATATTGCAAACTTATTTGGTGTGGATATGGAAAGGTGTTGTAAATAAAAACTAAATATGTTGTTTTGTGGTTTTTTGACAATAAAAACAGATGGGAGAAGAGAAGGGGCATACTTCTATTGGCATGGTGAACAACAGTCCTATTTTCCCTATGGTGAAGCATGGCAAGAAACTCTCTGTTTTACCCCTAATGTTCCTCATATTTTACGAGGTAGCCGGCGGACCGTTTGGTATAGAGGATACTGTTAAAGCTGCTGGTCCTCTTCTTGCTCTAGTCGGCTTCCTCGTATTCCCGTTGTTATGGAGCGTCCCGGAAGCCTTAATAACTGCCGAGATGGGCACCATGTTCCCCGAAAATGGTGGCTATGTGGTTTGGGTTTCTTCCGCGTTAGGACCGTTTTGGGGCTTTCAGCTTGGGTGGATGAAATGGTTAAGTGGAGTTATCGACAATGCCCTTTACCCCATACTATTTCTTGATTATCTTAAATCAGGTATCCCGGCCTTAGGTGGTGGGTGGCCAAGGATTGTGGCGGTGATAGCCTTGACGATTGTCCTAACTTACCTGAACTATAGAGGCTTAACCGTAGTAGGATGGGCTGCTATACTCCTAGGAGTTCTCTCGATTCTTCCTTTTGTCGTGATGGGATTCATTTCAATCCCAAAGTTGGAGCCTAAGAGGTGGCTTGTGGGGAATGTTCATCATGTCGACTGGAATTTGTATCTTAACACCTTGTTTTGGAATTTGAACTATTGGGACTCGATTAGTACATTGACTGGAGAAGTGGAAAACCCGAAAAACACGCTCCCTAAATCCCTGCTCTACGCGTTGATTCTAGTTGTTGTTGGCTACTTTTTCCCCTTACTTGCTGGCACCGGAGCTGTTCCCCTGAATCGTGACTTATGGACTGATGGCTATTTCGCTGATGTTGCGAAAATCATAGGCGGAGCGTGGCTGAGTTGGTGGATTCAGGGGGCTGCAGCAGTGTCGAACATGGGAATGTTTGTGGTGGAAATGAGCAGCGATTCTTTTCAGCTTCTTGGCATGGCAGAAAGAGGAATGCTTCCACAATTTTTCGCTAAGAGATCTCCCCACGGAACTCCTCTAGTGGGGATTCTGTTTTCAGCTTCCGGGGTGCTTCTGCTCTCCTGGCTGAGCTTTGAAGAGGTTGTGGCTGCGGAAAACTTCTTGTACTGTTTTGGAATGATGTTGGAGTTTATAGCATTCATTCGTCTGAGATTTGTTGCTCCAGCTGCCTCTAGGCCTTTTAAGGTACCGGGGGGGACTATTGGCGCGATTCTAATGTGCGTGCCGCCAACTATATTGATCGGTGCCGTGTTGGCTTTTTCGCAACTTAAGGTTTTGTTTGTTAGTCTTGGTGCTGTTGCGCTCGGGCTGATACTGCAACCGTGTATCAAGCATTGCGAGAAGAAGAAATGGCTTAAGTTTTCGGTTAGTTCGGAGCTTCCGGATTTTAGTGAAACTTTGGTTCGATGACAATTATTTTGCTTGATGATTCCTACACCTAAAACAGGATCGAATCCACATGTTTATCCACTCTTTGGTTTATTAGGAGTAGCTAGTTATTTTTGTATTTTACATAAAAATATCTGCATTATTGATCCTAGACTAATGGTAATTTCTAGTTATGTTTGTAGTTCGGTAGATGGTATAATGCTATTAATGCAATTTCAGCAGTCGTGTTCATGTTACATTCTATAAAAGCCCTGTTTCATTGCCCTGCATAAAAAACTTGTGAAAGATTCTACGAATTTAAGGTATATATGTCCATGCACTCATGTGATTTCTGTTTAATTTTTATCATCCATCTTCAATATAGTGCTTAAAAGTTGAAGTCATTTTATTTTTGGGCATGACAACTTATGTAACTCGTTCCTTTGTTTTCAAGTAAATTTTCACAAATATAATCACCACACAATGTATGTATTATATGTTCCCCGTGGGGGGAGCTGCTCAATTTTTGCCCCAAATGCACTCGTGGATCTCAGTTGACCTTAGAATAAGCGATTCTGAGCTGAAATGGGCGGCAGAGTTGTGACAATGAGAGGGATATAGTAGTTTTATTCATCTTTTTATTTAATTTGCTTTTGTTTATTAATATAGTTAGCAAGTCCATTTGGGCAAAACAATGGTTAAAGTACGTAATTCTAAGGTCAACGGAGGTCCACATGTGCATTTGGAGCAAATATTTGTGCAGCTCCGCCATTAGGGTACCACTTTTGTGAAGAAATAGAAACTTAGGGTACCATTTGCGAGGTTGGACAAATTTGATATTTAACAATTAGATTACCTAGTTTCGCATATACACAGAGTGTCGACTCTCACATCTTATGTCTAAAATTGATTTATTTTCTTACATTAACTTGTAATTATTAGAGATTTAAGTGTAGATATTTATATATCTTGTATAGATTATGCTTACTTGAATAATCATATATTTACGTAGGATTTATATTTTATTTATGAGCTTCAAGAAAAAAAAATCAAAATTCAAAAAATTAATGGAAAAAAAAATCGATTGAGACAGCTCGAAGACTCTCTATCCATCACCCTACTCTAGCCCGGGTGAAAAAAAAAATCCTTATTTCACCCCTGGTTCGTACACATAATCTTAATAAAATTTTGGAAAATCAGTACATGCACCATTTTTAACCCTAGTGTATACTCCAGCAAAAGAAAAAAACCTAGTATATACTATGTGAATACTTGTTTCTGTGTTCTTCAAAAAAAAAAAAGAATACTAGTTTTCGTGACATTATTAAATTATGACTAGTGTAGATCAATTATGTGATGATGGGTAGTTGAAACATGTATCAAAATTTATTCTTAAACAATCAGTATCGCACATTGTATATATAAATCCCACTATGACATGGAGATATTTCTTAATTAAAGAGCAATTTTCATTAACTATTACTTCATACTTCACATTGCCAGAATACTTGGCAACGTAAAAGAAAACACACACACAAATTAATCATTTTTGTGTTTCAACTTTGAAAAGATCACTTTTCATTCAACTATGAATGATGGATACTTCCATAATAAGGAGTGATGGACAAAGATTTTTTTTATTTTGTTTTATGAATAGTGATGAACAAAGATAGAGAGACTTAAATTGGAAATTCTTAAAGTTGACTTTCTGTATAATCTCATATATATTTATTAGTGAACATGACCGCAGGCAACCACGAGCTTGCAATGTATGAAATGAAAAAGTTGGTGGTCTTTGTTAATTGGGGCTTGGGCCTTGGATAGTGGGAACCAAATTTTATATGAATCTTTCTGAAATATAAATTATCAAAAACTGAATTGTTTTAGGTCAAAGTCCATTTTGAGCATATGTAATTGCTAGTGGAAACATTATATTGTCTATAGCTTCAACTGCAAGTTCGATGATTTATCTAATAGTTCTACCAAATGCTGTAAGTCTTACAGGCTAGTTCGAGTATTTCTCTTATAGTTCTACCAAATGTCATAAGATTTATAGGCAAGTTCGAGTATTTCTCTAATAGTTCTACCAAAACACTTAGCAACAAATTGAGTGATCGAGTGTTGCGGGTAGCCCTAGTCAAAATTATCTTGTTGCCGAAGCCTTCTATGGGATTTAGACATTCAAAATCCGCTCTCACCCTAATAGTTTAACCACAAAAAAACAGTCAAAACTTAGGTAGTTATGTTAGTTTAACGACAAGAAAAAATACACATCAGCTAGACTGGCTTGTTTTATTTGATCTCTTCATATTGTGTTTCTAAACAGAAGAATTAGATTTTAATTAACAATGCAAAAATCTATCATTACTTTATCCCTACGCAAGATTATAGCAACTGTTACAGGGCCAGGGTCATTGCTACAACTTTTGTTAAGTAAAATAATTTAATTAAACAAATCAGAGAAACATGTTTAGCACTGTCTTAACAAGATTCACAGATTAACAAAGGATGTAGTATAAAACACAGTCAAATGTCACCGCCATTGCATAATATGTTACACCAAAATCCAAATGGCGACAAATCAACCCTCGACTCTCAACAAGAGACACTCAGATTGTGAATTCTTGGATACTTAACTTGCATCGAGTTTTATGGTGATGTCCTGGTAAGAACTGGTGTTTTTAGAGCCTCTTACAACAGATGGAAATTGTAATACTTGAACGTCTTGATACAGATCTATCAAGCCCTATTTTTCTCGAGAGGCCATGGTTCCCACGATCATTGGAGCTCTTCGTTAAATACCTAACCAAGGAAATGCATGAGAGATTATTACGGTTGTCACACAACCTAACTGTGTATCAAAGCCAAGAACAATAAAATTATAGAAAAACTGTCCACAGTGCTCAATGTGCAACATGAACAAAATGCCAGAATTGTTTTGTGGTTCATTGTTTCCTCTGACACAACAGTAACGGCAAAATTAAGTGAAGATGTGTGTGGTTCATGTCACGGACTATGCATTTAGACACAAATTCAATGACATTTGATGACATTCAACCATAATCTTCGAGGGTGAAAAGCAAAGTCAATAGAATTACGAGCTCGAAATTGACCATGGTCACTTTTAACTTTTAAGGAAATAAGATGTACAACATTTTCTTCATTGTACTGTCTGACATACTGGTGAAATACAGTTTGAAATCCTGCACATTGTTTCCATTATTGACTTTCCAGAAACTTGTAACACTATTCACAATTTCCGAAATTTTTATACGAAAAATAAACTACTAAATGCATGCCATATGACCTATTCCCTCCAAAAGGTTTACCAAACTGCCCTCCGCATATCATCAACTTGTTTCTTATGTCCCTTTTTCATACAGAAGATATAGCCAAAGCAGAATCTACGTTGGTTCATTATTCAGTCACATGTATGGGAAGAGTTTCACATGAAATATAGAAGGCTTCTCACTTCAATTACTCAAGGGACAAACGACATCAAGAACACAAAAGTACATAAAATTTAGGCGACGCAGAGCATACCTGCAATAACTACCCTGGCTAATATATGTCACAATCTGGAATTTCTGGCGTCAAAAACTTTCGAGGGTCTTTGCTGATCTCCTCATAATTGAATATAGACGCCTTAACCCTATCAGGAACAGGCTCAAGTGGAAGAATGCTATCTCCATCAAAGCAACTAGATGACATAATGAATTAGACACCTAGCAAGGAGTTAAATAGGACAAAAGATTACGAAAACTGACAAGGCGAGTTCATCTACCACAAGCAACAAGAACAACTAGTACGGAGAAGAAGCCTGCAGCCTTGTGCTGTTTTATAAAGCATAACAGTTTCATCACTTCAATAAATCGTTTGGTAGCATAAGGCTCATAAGATGAAAAGAAACATCAAAGACTTTGAACGATGTCAAAATAAAAAAATTCACAGTATCAAGAAAAGCATCAAAGAGCATAGTTTAACATATATCCATGAGCTTTTGTGACATCTGCTTCAATTCTGTATGGGTTATGCCTGTATTTCTAGTCAAATTCAGAAGCAATGAGAAAACCATATCTAGTTCTCATTTCTTGAACACCCCTCAATATCATTGCAAAATGAATCATATTTCTTCCATCAAACACATACAAACAAAACCACAGCAAGATAAACTAAAAACAAATAAACTAACGTCTTTCACGCTTCAATAAAAAATCAATGTGCGCTATAAGCACAATAATATAACGGTTGTGAAAGGAAGATATCACGTCAGCTAAGAACCACCAAATTATGGATCAAAAAAGTTTCCATTTTGACGTAATAGAGCGAAATCTAAGTATATTTTTCAAGCTCAGACTACCTACTTTTCTGAAACATGGAAGAAGGTCTGGGAGATTTCCTAACTACACTATTTAGCTAAACCTAAAAGCATAAATCCAAAACAAGATTCAACCCAATGCACCCAATGAAATGTTCTAAACATCATAATCTAATTCCAGAAACTAGGCATACATAAAAGACCAAAAAAGAAAAAAGACCCACACTTTACCAAAAACCGAACACAAAACAAAAATTCGAGCGACCCGTCACTAGAATTTACGAACAACCAAACACCCCAAAAGTTCTCCGATACTTGCCAGAATTCAGCTAAACCATATCGCAAACCGAAACCATGATTCCAATTCCAACAATGAACCTAACCAATTATAGATATAACCACACTTTCGACACCGTAATTTCGCAAACCGCTACAAACCACAACCAATTAACAGACCCAACCCCATAACAAAACTCAATAAAAATCCAAACTTTACTACAAAAAACATAAAATCACCAAAAACCCAACAAGGATTCACAACAACCTGAGTAACCCGCCAGTGGAATTGATGAACAAATGAATATCCTTTTTGGGATCCTGAGCATCAAGCAAAAGGAGCTGACTGATAATCGTATCCGCCACAAAATCGTCGATTTGGCTCCCCAAGAACACAATCCTCTCCTTTAGCAATCAACTCCACCGCGCATGGAGGTGGCCGGAGATTGGTTCGACGACGGGGATAGGTGGAAGAGGAGAGATTCCGGGGGCGATG
This sequence comes from Linaria vulgaris, assembly GCA_948329865.1. Lineage (NCBI taxonomy): Eukaryota > Viridiplantae > Streptophyta > Magnoliopsida > Lamiales > Plantaginaceae > Linaria > Linaria vulgaris. The sequence continues at coordinate 145,906,992 of OX415249.1, read as the reverse complement.
CGGTGGAAGAGGAGGTGAGGGTGCAGGTTAGCGATCGGGTGCGGAACTTGGGGTTGGGGGAAGAGGGAGTTGGGGGGAGGAGTACGGCGGAGGGGGAGGGTTGTTAGCGGCGAGGAGAGGGTGAGAGAGTGAGAGTCCATGGCTAGTGAGGAGAGAGAAGGAGAGTATGGTATGGGCCTTAATGAATTGGAATGGGCTACCTACTTAAATAAAATCAAGCCCAATTAGCCCAACTCACAAGTAAGGTTGCCTATACGCATCGTTCGGTTTCAAAGTATCTTTTGATCAATCGAGATCGTAAAAGTTGTAGTGCAACGAAAGTGGAATGTACTTCTAAGGTTTGTTTGGATAGATATATAAACAAATACATTTTTGTACTTATGGATTCATGTGTGTTACTTCTTATAAATTAGATGCGGAGTATATTTGTTTGTTGACAAGTCCTCCGCGTCAGATTATCTCAAGCTCAATGTTGATGTTTTGAAAAACTTGCACTAATAGAACTCTACACGTGAATTATATCGGGGCTGACTCGACGGTTGGGCTCCAACGTCTAAGTCAGATGTTGTTTGTTGAGGGGCGAGACTATAAGTAGGTTATAGCTAGAAAGAGTGTCAGATTGGACAACAGTTAATGAGGTCAGACATAGAGGTAGTTCGGGTATTCCACACCAAATCGTTCAAAGGTGCCACGTTTGACAAGAGGCAAGGTTGGGTAGTTGATTGGTCTAATGCCGACCTCCTAATACCCAGTGTGAAGTAATCAAACTACCTTGGCAATCTTGAAACCTTTGTGAAGATTAGTGAAATATTTATAGATTTATTATTTCTTTAATTATCAGGATCCAGTTGGGCAGACTTTCAATGAGGTGAGCTTTCAGACAAGTTAAGGCATGTCAGACGTTGAATGTCATGTAGGTCAAATATGTATTAGGATAACTAACTCGGGTATCCTATATGGCCTATCCCATGTAGTTGAAAAGTTCGTTCTGCCCTAGCCACTTTGGTTGCATTTGATGTCAAATGTGTGTCAGAGTTGATGTGGCGTGTAATCTTCTCTAAATTATGCCGCACCAATTTATTTAGTTGTGCCACTAATACATTTACTGCGTTTTAATTATTTTTTTAGCTTAGGCCATGAAAATTTGAGATAGGGAAAATATGACGCATGTATCTCGACAAATGAAGAGTATATAAATGAAAACATCTTTACAGTTTTGTGGCATATACTCATCATAAAGGAAACTAAATGACAAAATTGAAGACGGTGATAAATCATAATAGCCAAGCTGGAGATTTTATCCAAGTTTCTATTTTTGTCATAACAACGAAACCGACAAGTATCACAAACATTACAAATTCAAAAGGAAAAGATTCTAGTACAAAGGCGTCAAGATGCATGACAAGAACAATGCAGTGATCGCTCCAACTAAAGCTATTCAATCATTTCTCAATAAAAGAGCAAAGATACCATCAGTAAAAGTCTCAACACTAGTGGGACGATGCTCCAAAGAAGTCAAACTCCCGACAAAGATCCATATTTCAAACATCTTAGCAAATAAATCTTTGAATAGATTTGTCAGCATATCTACTAGATACCCATTAGTGATCCAACATGGTTTTTTTTTTTTTTTGACAAAGTACTTCTAGCACCTAGCAAATACATCAACCAAGCTTGATGCAGCGTTTCACGTGCCATTATTTACATCACGAGACCACATCAGACAACTGAGCCATCCTATTGATTTTGTCATTTCATCTAAGCATTTATTTTTTTATATATAATCTCCAACACGCTCCCTCACATGCAGGCTGTAATTTGTTCTTCTCTACAGAAAGCACACGTTCAGAGTTAGTCGGCAAAGTTACACGCCACCTATTTACACTCTATTTCATCGCCGTCAACCTTTGATTTAATCCGTGCCATCACCACACGCCATCTCTTTTCACTTTATGTCCAACGTTTCGTCTATTCATCAGAAATCTACTCAAAATTCGTCAACATGAGCACAAAAAAAGCTTTGACTCAACACTATCTATAATTTGGAGATTCGATAGCAGCCAAGTACATGCCAACGTGCCGCCCCCAGCCGTGGTAAGTCAACTATTGCAATTATGCACGAGCACTTCATTTATTAAGTTGTAATAAAAGCTTCAAATCAGGAAGCGCCAATCATCAGGTCATAGCCTCTCCCAACAGGAACTCAACGTCAAGATCAACTCTACCAAAGGTAGGGCATGTAATGCTGATGAGACATAACCAGTATGTATATCGGCACTGTAGAAGCTTGTCAAGTCATTTCAAGCTTAGTCTAGCCAAATATCATAATAATTTGGGTGGTAACTGGCAACTTCTGAAGTTGCAATGATTTTAACCAACTCATGTCTATTGGTTTTATATTAATTCTTTTGCAATTTAAGTACCTACCTTAATAAGACAAGTTGTTTTTCATGTTTTAATCAGTTATCTTTGAGATATTGTAGCAGCATCTTGAGTATTCTGTACTCTTTAATATGCGCTTGTGTTATTCATATACTTTTTTCCAAGAAACTTTGACTCCAACACTCTATCTTAATCAAACTTAATTTATTCATGTAACACTTTTGATTTCAAATACACATTCTACTACATGTAATGAAGTGCCTTATTTATATTATCCCATTTTTAATGCAACAACAAAAATCAAAAGGAAAAGCACTCTTATATATATATATATATATATATATATATATATATATATATATATAAAGCAATACCGGTTTACAAAGTGCAGGAACAACATACAAATAACGAAGATAGCATCAATCTTGTTAATACCCTATATATTATTGAACATGTTTTTAACAGCCACATGCTATCAAAACTTAATTATTTGTCACGAAATAGTAATCACACAAATTTGCTCACACAAACACACCAACTTTCATTCATCGCTTTGAGTGAAATTCCACGAAAATCCCCACAAATTATTAATCGCGACGTTTCTGTTCACCGCAGAGGAAGGTGCACGTCGGCGTTGTGTTCGGAGGAATTATTCTGCAGATCCACCTGCAAACTGTGGGGGCAGTTATAGCAAAAGAAATATTAAGAATTAACATATACATATAGGTAAGTTTATGGAATCAGATTAATTAATCGAATTAAACAATATGGTGACAAATATAGAACGAATATTACGTCCATTATCTTGAATAGGCCTAATGCTGAAATTCCACCTGCAGTTTCCTCCTGAAAGATTTGAATTGAATCGATATTATGATTATATATATAACTTAAGATATATTCCACATGAAATAATGTAAAAGCAGACACGATAACATAACTCTAGTTTAATTAATGTAACGTGATATTTTAATCCTAATTACCTGATAAATAGAATGAGCAGCATCCATACCTCCTAATATTATTCTTGCATCCACATAAACCTCCTAATACAATCATATATCCATATATACATTTCCGCACCAAGATTAACTATTTTATTTCTAATCAAATTAATTAAACTAACCGTATGGATATGAAGGCTATGATAAAAACTAATGTTGACTATTTTATTTTACCAAATTGTAAGATGCTGCCTATTTATATATATTTAGTAATGTAACGCCTGTATTCTTCTAAAAAAAAAAATTGTCAGGCGTGTACGTACTACGTACAGACTCTTGAAGTCTAAATCACAGTGGCAATATTGGAGAGAGTACTATACATAATTTGAAAATGTTGCCAAACACGAAAGAAAAAGAAGCAGTGATTAGAGATAATTTAATTATAATTATAACGATGGCACGCGTCAGATTGTGGAAATGTTATGCATATTTTTTTATTACATGATAAGATTTGGTTCGATCATCTGGGCCAGTTTTGGCCAATTGGTATGTTCTTCTCTTAATAATTCTTCTTCTATAGATCAATATAATATAATATCACATATTAATTTCAACATTTTCCAGTGATTACAAATTTAGTAGATCCAGCTACCACGGAAAATCATATTTAATTTGTGAATTCTCTTATTAGGGTTCTTCTAGTATCTTTGCCAATTGAATAATTGCATTCAATCGTGATTCATGCATATTACAGGAGCAGTATGCATTATTGTGAGCTTCAAATTAAAATGTAAAATCACTACTAGTGTTATTTATTCATAGTATGGGTCCAATTGAAAATGTCATTGAACGTCAAATTGAGTAAAGCTCCCTATTGATTTTTGAACTACATTTAAATTTGAAACACTAAAAATTTTGGGACGTGAACTATGTTGGAGTAGACCCGGCGTTTGCACCCCATGTTAAATTTGATGATGTTTGTTTGAAAGCGTAACAATTAATGAGGTCGAGTATAGGAGCAGTTCAGGTGTTTCACACCAGATGGGGCAAAGGTGCCACGCCGAACAAGTCCACCATGTTTAACAAAGCTTAAGTTGTGGGGTACAAGTAGTGCTTCTCTTGCCCACTATAGAACTGAAATTAATTGAGATTTTGATTATGTTTGGTTTTGAGACCAACTTAATCTCTTTGGTTTTATCTCCATATCAAAATGCTCAATCCCCAATTGAGACAATGATCATTACATTTTGTTGGAGTCAAAATATTCATCACACATTATTTTATCTTTTTTCTTTTTGGAGGCCAATTATGTAGAGGGCAAGACAAATATCTTCAACTCTAATCAGAAAGAAACTAAAAAACAAGAGACCACTAATATTGGCAGGACATTAAATTACATAATTGCATAATAGAAATCTCTACAGAGTTAGTTAAACAAGTAGCATTTTACCATCACTAGGCTGTTACAGCAGGAAATGTAAATACAAACACCGACAAAGGCTTCAGGAACAATCCATATCAATGGGAAGATCAAGAAACCGACAAGAGCTAGAAGAGGACCAGCAGCTCTAACACTATCCTCCACACCAAACGGCCCCCGGACACCTCGTAAAATATGAGGAAAATCAAGGGTATAACCGAGAGTTTCTTGCCATGGTTTACCGAAGGAAAATGAGAGTTGTTCATCCCTACATACGGAGCACCATTATAGTCCCCCATACCAATAGTAGTCTACCTATCTCTTGCTCCCTTTAGTTTCTAAATTTATCGTCCAATTACCAACATTAGATCATGTACAAGTACAACAACAAATGCAGGGTATTACATCAACTAAACTGAATGATAGGCTTTTCATAAGCAAAATAAGCAAGCAGCTGACTTCAATATCCAAACTTGACAAGTAATAAGCAAACCATGAGATGAAATATCAATTCAATATTCATGCCAAGCAAGTGTCAGAATAAAATCATAGTCCTTTTAGACAAAATCAATAAAACCGATTAATCACACTGAAGCTATTGAAATGCAGGGTATTAGAAAAAGCAAGTAGATGACTTCAATATCCAATACAAAAATCCATTTATCATGAAACAAAGAAACAGGCTCATAATCCCACTTAGGTAAAAATGCAATCTTTAACCTAATTATGAAATGGGTTCATCAAATTCACTTAAATAAATGCCCACTCATAAACTCTTAGAAGATGACCCAATTGAAAACCCATTTTCAAGATCCTAAAATAACCCTAAATACCCAATTTTGGGGGTAATATTTAGGCTAAAAAAAAAAAAAAAAAAACAAATCGATGGTAAAATTTAGCAATGAACCTTATTCCTCGAAAAGCTTCAGCTTTGCATGAATTGAAGCACCACTGCAAAGTGTGATCACAGTTATTCGCCACGAATAAAACGTTGGGTCACACTAATTAAAGAAGGCCCACAAAATAAATTGTGGTTGAAATTAATTTTGTGGATCAAATAATATATATATCCACAAAACAAAAAAAAACACACACACACACACACACACTCACACACAACTATATATAATTAGCTAGCTAAGGGAATGCCCCGAATAGCACACAACTTTTCTTAATCAATTTCTAGTTTTATTTATGTGATAAAAAGGAAAATATGGCCATCCTTGTCAATCGAACTACCAAACATACTCAGTCAATGTGTATATTAACAGAAGGCATAATCATGCCGCTAATTAATTAAATAAACGAGAAAGTTATGAATATCCGTCTGTTGCACTAGTGAAAGCTTCTAATAATCATGACCCCAAGAAAAAAAAAACATTAAACAAAAAATGTAGCATAAGTACTACTGCCTTTAACTTTTAAGTGCATTTTCTTTAGACAAAAAGTGACAGATTTATTCAAAGCAAAGATCATCACGGGATTTTTGGCCACCACATGATCCGAAACTAGTAAGGTTGGGTACGTTATTTTCTTTTAAGAAATCGTTTAAAATATTCTAACTATCGTGATTCTTTTTTTCTTTTTGAATTAATGTGTTTTAATTATACTATTATCGGCTGCTAACAAATAAATTGGCCACAAAAATCTAGACTTAATAGAGTCCTAGAGACCTAGACCCTTTCAACACCTTAACAAACTAAACCGATAATTCAGAGAACACATCGAGTACGTTTTTCATGTATACACAAGAAATAATATTACGTACCTCGTTATCGTCAGTTGGAGAGTTTTGTGATTTCGTACGATGGTCAGTGACTGTTCCTCGTACTATGCCGTTGAGAGCTGTGTTTCCGGCCCCATTGTTTTGTACGGATGAAAGAGATAGGAGTGAGAGAATTATAGTACTGTTGGATTGTTATTACGTACTAAGACATATTCAAGATTTATGTGAAAGATTTTGTGTTCGTATGTTGTACGTGTTTTTAATAGTTGGTCGCTAGCTAGTAATATATAGTTGTTAGAGAGAAACGAATGGGGATGGGATATTGACATCAAAAAGAAGACATGAATTTGACTACTTGGGTGGCGGTGAAAAGATAGCTAGAGCAAATCACAAGTTAATTAATTCTTTTGTAAACTATATATATCGTGTATGGTCATCAGGTCATGTGCTAATTTAGAAAATATAATTTGAAAGGTGTTTTTTGTTGATAATTGCGCGCAAGCCCCTCACTTTAGGTGTAATTATTAAAAAATCTCATCAGTATTTTTTATTTAGATATAAAAAGAGTTTCTTGGATATCAGACGATCCAATTATAGTTTTGACGACTGAGACTTTATAACATGACATCTTCGCCTACTAAAACTAACAAATATATCAACTATATAATTTTCCATCTACATCCTGAAACTTTGAGATGAAATCTTGTTTCAATTGGTCAGCAACTTATTAATCATAGATACTCCAAAATATTGTTGGTGGTATTTGATATGTATCGAATACGGACATTCTTCGGATACGCTTAGAATACGTGTTTGTTATGCCACATGGAGAATCCTAATTAAAAGATAATTCGAAAAATTGAAATGCGTTAAGGGCATATTCGACACGTATCAACCACTTATAGACGAGTCTCTCATTTGATGAACCTGGCTTTTATTCTCTTTTGTTTGTTGATAACAAAAAAAAAAAGTGAATCTGATGTTAATCTAGCTTTATAGGTTTTGTTATATAGTAAAACTCTTTAATATTGTTGTTAGACATGCTTCATGTATTGGCACTTTTAGTGGATTATTTGGTGTTTTGAGTTATGTAAAACTACAGATCTTTTAATATATGTTGGGATTTTTTTATTGTGCCTGAAGTTGAATACGTTTTATATAAATACATGACTAAGCAAGTAAATTAAAACTCGTATTGTTTGATATTTTATTTAGATTATATTCTCGTATATAGTTATTATTGTAAAATATTCGATGTATTATAGCGTATCGTAATCTATAGTTTTGGACAAAAAGAATGAGAAAAACGACAAACTAGGCCCATCCTTTGCGCGTTTTCGCGAAACTAGTCCCATCCTTTCATTTTTTGCAAAACTAGGCATGGACTTTTATTTCGGAAAAAACCACACCCCAACTTCCATTTCGGCTGAAACACGTCATAATTCGGCATTATTACATCATCACTCTGTTTCGATTGAGGGCAAAAAAGTCAATCCTTCTAAGGTAGGTATTTATGTGGGAATTGGACTGATTACACTCATTCTTCCTGCTCGAAATTGGAGGATTTTCGAAACCCTAAAATCGCAATTCGCCCAAAACACCGAAATTCTCCCAATTTACCTCAAATTTCGTAACGATTCCAGTTAAATCCATCATCTTCGTGGATGTGAAGTCGATGGCGTGATAAATTCGAGACGAAAACACCATAATTCCTGAGTTATCGTTGATTCCCGACTATGGTTCGTGGGCTTCTGACCGTCGTTTTTTCCTTCCCTAATGACGATGTAGTTGTTTATTAAGCACTATGGTTAATTTTTAGGCAACTAATTGAGAAGTGCAGTTGAGATTTAGTTGGTTGTTCTATTTTATGGTTTGTTGTCAATTATTGTATTGTTTTTGTTTGGTTGTCGGTCCAATATTTTCCACACTCACCAAAACGGTGTGTACTTTACCAATAATATATTGCATGGATTAGGATTTTGATCAACAATGTACATTAAACTAATACTAGGGTTTATTTTAAGATTAGGGTTGTTTGTTTTTTACTTGTTGAAGGGTTTAGGGTTTTGATGGTGTTGTTGTGTATATGCAGGTACTGGGAGTTTTTTTTACTATAATGATACATCACTCGTATAATATGATATTTTTGGGAGAACCTACCTACTTAGAGGGACAAATAAGCTTTGTTGACTACTGCACTGCGGATACGATGTCCAGAATTGAGTTGATCAGTATGGTTGTTGAGCTAGGCTTGGGTGATGATTGGATGTTGTTTTACAAAGATGATACTGATCATCCAGCACTACTAATGATAGTGAGGCTTGTTTCATGGCTGAATTTGCTACTCAAAAGAGGATTGTTGAGGTTTACCCACTTAAACCAAATTCACCCACTATTGCCTCTGAGATAGATAATGAGGTAGTTGAGGTTGCTCATGATATTTCTGTTGAAGAAGTAGATCCTCTCCCTCCTATCAGTGAACCACTTGAGTATGTTGGTGATGATGAAGGTTGTCCTAATTTTGGAGGTGAAGAAGATCATGCTGGTATTGAAGAAGAAATGGAAAGAGTTGCAAGTCAAGTGGAGTGTGGTGATGGTGTTGAAACTGCTAAGGCTGATGAGCCTACTGACAAGGGGAAAGGGAAAAAGCTCCTAGGAAGAAGACGAGGAAGTGCAAGGATTAACACGTTTGCAGAGAGAATTGACAACACTTACTTTGAGATGGATGATGTTGGTCATTTAGGGGTAGCGAATGCTGGTAATGCATCTGGTGCTAATGACAGAACTAAGCAGCTTGAGTTAAATGGCAGAGAGGAGAGTGCTAGAGATTTTTCAAGCTGGATATTGGAGAATTGTGGACCATTGGTGGCAGCAATAATTGACTTGGAGAACAATGATGAGAGAGAATGGGAGGTATCTGTGGGATCAGATTCTGAGGATTTTGATGGATATGTAGATGCTGACAATGATGCAATGGAAAATGATAATCTAGATGCACCTAATGTTGATCTTGAGAGACCTACTGCTAATGCACGTACTGCTGGAGCCCAAACCTGGATTTTTGATGGTCCCATTGCCTCTACAATCATTAGAGACTCAACGGTGAGGCGGAAAAAACCTGTAGTAATAGTAGAGGCTGCCAGAGAGACGTACAAAAACCATGATGTGTTCAACCCTACAGTTGATATGACCAAGGTTGTATTCAAGATTCAGATGTGCTTCCAGTGTCCTGAGGATCTTAAGGCTGCAATTGTCAAATATTCAGTTGATGAGAGAAGACCAACTAGGATGATTAAGAGTTGTAAGAAGAAAATAAGTGCAAGGTGTGAAGATCTAGAATGTCCCTGGTATATCTATGCCTCAAAGATCACATGGGAGAACACAATGATGATCAAGACTCTTTTAGAATCGCATGACTGTGTAAGGGAAGACACTATTAGACAGGCTGCTTCTATATTGGTGGCAAAAGAATACTATGAGAAGCTCATATCTGATCCTAACTGGCCAGTTGAGTCCATGTTGACTGTACTTAGAAGGGAATGCAATATGGTATTCAACAAGCATCAAATGACAGAGCCAAAAATAAAGTTTTTCTGATGGAGCATGGAGATGATGTAGAGCTATACTCCCACCTTTGGAGGTATGTTGAGGAGATGATGAATTCAAACCCCAGAACAATAGTAAAAACCAAATGCTAGCTATTTGGTGATATCTGTAAATTCAAGAGGATGTCCATCTGCTAGGAGGCTTTGAAATATGGGTTTCTTGATGGATGCATACCTATCATATGTTTGGATGACACTCATTTGAAGACCAAAAATGGTGGAATTCTTCTCACTACTATTGCGGTTGATGCAAACAATTGCACTTATCAATTTGATTATGCAATTATTGAGAAAGAAAAGACGAAAACATGGAGATGGTTCTTCAGATTCTGATAGAAGATCTCAACATTCAGAATAGCTCACATTAGACCATCATTAGTGATAAGCAGAAGGGTCTTATTGATGCAGTTGAGCAATTATTACATAATTGTGAGCATAGATTCTGTGTACTGCATCTATGGGCAAATATGAGGCTGGTTCACAAGGGTTTGACACATCAGGATGTTGCTGATGACGAGGATTGGGGTGAGAAGGAGGGGTATGGAGAAGGAAGATTATTTTTTATGTTCCAAGATAGCTGCAATCCTTGCAAAAAAATGAGGTTGATGTTGTACAGTGGATACCACATTGGAATGGAAGTCAACAATTTGAATGTCATGGGCTATTTTCACATAACAGAGTTGTGGACCTTTGTGGCAAAACATGCAGCTGCAATAGATGGCAACTCACTAGAATCCCTTGTGTTCATGCCTTTAGTGCAATGATATGGATGAAGTATAAAGATATTGAGGAGAGAGTGCATCCATGCTACCACATAACAACTTATCTGCATATATATGGACATTTCATGATGCCAATGGAAGGAAGAGAAGCATGGCCACTACCCAACAATACTTTAGCAAGGTTAGTTCCACCAGAGCCAACTAACATGCCAGGGAGGCCAAAGAAAGGGAATAGGGATGCAAAGAATGATGAAAAAAAGAAAGAAAAACATGGAGAAAGCTATAGAGACTGGAAAGCTTGGAAGGCATGGAATAGACATGACATGTAGTTATTGTGGCAACAAAGGCCATAATATTAGATCTTGTGAGGTGATTAAAGAAAACCTACATATTAAGAAAAAAACCAAGAAGAAATCAGCAACCCAATCTACTTGTCAGAGTGCACACGTTTGTTTATTCAACTTTTGTGTTTTGATCATATACTGACTTTGTGTTTTAGCCATATACTGACTTGGGGTAGTTTGTATTTGTCTTAGAATGAGCAGGTTGTGGGAACTTAGAATAGTTCAGTAAACCCTACTCATGGACCAAGTGCAAGTTCTACACATACATCTCAAGCCTCAACAATAACATCCAGTTCTCATATTGCATCCAATGCTAGACCCAATGTATCACATCCCAAAAAGAAAAGAGCTCCTCAGAAGAAATACTACAAGACAATAGAGGTAAATACCATTGCCTATATTGAGGTACCTACTGCCCCCACCAATGATGTACATTCTTCAAACACTGAAGTCAGGAACACGTTTGAACAATGGGCAGCAACTAATATTGCTGGCCCCCAATTGCAGAAAAGGGGAAAAAAGGGAAGCTACAAGTAACTGCTTTTCCTAATGAAATCAGAGATAATTAGATTGATAATAGATCACTTTTAACAATTAATCTTTTTTGTAGGTGGCACCAAATGGGAGAAAAGAGTCAATTGATGACTCAATAGGAGGTCCCTCTAGACCTATTACAAGGATACAAAGGACACCTACTAAGGACAAAAAATAATGCAGTGGTGCCTAATGTACTTCAAGCGACCACCAAACCTCAAACAAAGAGTCAAGCCCCTCAGAAAATGCCAAATAATAAGGGTATTGTTTCTTCAGATTCGAGTAAGGGGAGGTTATTTCTTGAGCCAGCACAACCACCAACTGGTAAGCCATCAAGTTGTGCACAACCACAAGGAAATCTGCAACTCACATTTCCAACCAGGAAAAGATTCAAAGCTCCTGCCAAAAGCCCTATTGTGGGAGTGCCTAAAAGAAATGTGCAGATGAACTTTGTGGGCACAAGTGAAGACATGATTTGGAGGATATAATCCTCTTTGAACAATGGTCCCAAAGATCAAAATTTGATCATATCTTTGTGTTTTTTAAATGTTCCTGATTTTGATCATATTTTGTAGTTACTCATTTGTGAACATGGTAAGGTCATAGATATTTTGGTGATCATATAACTCATTTGCTGGGATCTGGTAATGTTTTAATGTTAACCGCTATTTGATGCTTTTTTGGTGCCTCATTTGATAAGTAAAGCAAAACATGGCAAAACAGGGCAAGTTCATTTGATAAATAAGTGAAAATAAGACAATTACTTCATGACTTAAGCAACTAGATACAACGTCTCCTACACTAATATCATATCACCCTCAATAGTACTATCTCAAACTTGCATCTTAGCAGATTTCTTTAGCCGAGAATACACCTTTGGGGGGCGGCTTCTACACGGATGAGCAGGTCTAACATTAGCATAAATTCCCTCATATTCCGCATGATTAACTTCAATGCAACGATGAAATCGTTTCATAACATGCAAATCCCTCCAAACATATCAGTCATTGGTGCAATTTCATAACAATTAAAACCCAAATAAGGAACAAAGTTCCAAGATTAATCTTCGGTTACGCGAGTTTCAAGCACAAATACAACGCTTGGTTGTTGAATTCTAACATATTCCCGAAAGTCTATTAAAAAAAAAATCATTATCGCATGCTCAATGAAAATTCCAGGAAACCACCTTCATGGTCGGATACACGTGGTTGCCTATTGAAGTACTAAACCACGACGAAACCAATTACCGCAGCACCTCGAGGATTACGACTCGTTGCCACCTTGTTTCTCATGCAGTGAGATCAAAATGATGCCACCACATGTGATTGTCGTCATCCTAATTCACTCGTTGCACGCCTATACTAAACTCCCAACTGCTACCTTCAATCTTCGTGACCAAAAGCATCATCTCCCACGTCTCTAACTGAAATCAAGAAGGACCCCGAAAGCGGTTGAAGAAAGTGTCATATCCCAAGCACTCCACTCATCAGCTGCCACCATTTCATTATGCGCATTCATTTTCTCTAAACCTTTTTTATTTGCTGCTAATGAGGACAGATTATGGAGAATTCTTATCTATAAGAGTTTTTAGTAATTGGTGTCTCTCCATATACTCATTAGTGTCTGTTCATATACTCAACTACCATCTCTTTAAGCTCATTAATGGCGTCTCATTTACCCAACGTGACTGGTCGTTTTCTTTTTAATTTTTTAAACCGAGGAGCAAAGGCTATTCGTCCAATCTCATTACAACACAATAAGAGTAATAAACATCCAACCAACTTCATTACAACACAAACACAAAGAAACTAAAAACAATAACTTTGAAATTAAAAACATAGATATCAAATATTATTTGATGCTAACATAGGTCCCAAACAAAAAAAAACTCACACCTCTCATTGTCCAGTACAAAGAAACATAAAATAAAAGCAAAAAACATAACAACCAAACACCATTCAAACCTAAAATCCACAATCACTCGGAGTCATTGCAATAAGTGCACTCAACTGGTGGCAACCAACCCATCCACTGCATCACGGTCAAGTCATGGAGCAAGGCAGCATTCTCACAACCGTACAAGCGAAAATACTTCTCATCATCAGTCTCTTACAAAACAAATAAGTGTAACAAAATGAGCAAATAAGTGTAACAAAATTATGGCGACTAATGAACAAGTTTACAAGGGGTATTGCATGATACGCAACGTTCTCATTAATGGGGTATTGCATGATACGCAGCTGAGATGGTAACCCTAAAAACTGGCATCCTGACTCCAGGCAAAGCAAGGAACGTTGTGAAGCAGTAATTTTTTTTCTCCTCAGGTCGTAGAGCTTCATGTAGATAACTCTCATATCCCACTCACCTCCCTCCCAACGCATCGCATCCAACTCTGGCTTGACCAACCTTAATCCCCTTTCAAGCGAAGGCACATGATTCAATCGGTGCCTCCTACTATACACGCACAACTTTCTCAACAATTGAGTCTCGAAGTGTAGATTAAAATTTAATGTCATGATACAACCACGACACATCGTTTTCATTACAAATCTCCATTATTCTTTTTTGGCTGGTTTAAAACAGGGGATGGAAAGCGGGTAGTAGCTGCTAGAGATCCGTTGGCTACAATTGTGTTACGGATTTGCCCATGTAAAATTCAAAAATTGGCGGAATGAAAGTTGGGGTATGGTTTTTTTTCCGAAATGAAAAGTTTAGGCCTAGTTTTGCAAAAAATGAAAACATGGGCCTAGTTTCGCAGAAATGCGCAAAGGATGGGTCTAGTTTGTTTTTTTTCTAAAAAAAAAATCATATCTCTATGTCCGTGTCATATATATCGATGCGTACTTGCATATCATATTTGTATAACATAGTCGATAACAATATTTGAAGTTAATGAAATTATATTGTAACTAAAACATCATCACTCACTACAACAAAAATGGTTTTTGGCTAGGACCATTGGCTAGGGATGGTGTAGGCAATGGTGGTTTTGCCATTGGCTACGGAAAATCCGTAGCCCTTGGTCATTTGTTGGAGTTTTTTTAAAAAAAATTTAAAGCTCATTGGCGACGGATATATCCCATTGCTCTTAACCATTGGCGACAGGAACATCCGTTGCCATTGATCAAAGGTGACAAGCATCCGTCGCCCATAGTCAAAAAACATTTTTAAAATAATCGCCTATAATATATTATAGGCGACGGGCTACACCTGTCGCCTATAGACAATGGACGATGGGCGTAGCCTGTCGCCCTTGGGCATTGGCTACGGGTGGCGCCCGTAGCCTTTGTGCAAAAAATTAAAAAAAAAAACTTTCCTATAAATACTCCATTTTTCATGCAAAATATATCAACTCATTCACAACACATATCTCAATCTCTCTTATATAAATTAGTGTTTTTTTCGTAATGGGAGATCGCAATCAAGCCTCTCGCCATTCAAAAAATATTGGTGCAACTAATCGAATAAGCCTTCAAAATCTTCAAAGGCAAAGTGTTCAAAATCTTCAAAGGCAAAGTGTTCAAAATCGAGGTCGTAATGCCACCACTAATGAGCGCCACAATGAAGCCGATCTAGGTGTTAATACACTCCCCAATGAAGTTGCGTTGACGGATCGACGACCCTTGATGGCGAGGCCTCCTATTCTCCCTTTGGCGAGGGCTCTCACCACTCCTCCCAATGCACGTGTATCTCACGGTTTGGAGGATGTGGAACTCGAAGACGAAGAGGAAAATGAAGATGACGAAGAAGAAAATGAAGATTAAGATGAGGAGATGGTTCCGCGACCTTTGTCGATAGGGCGCCCCTTAGTACTGGCTCGCAATGCTCGAGTGCAGGTAGTTCTACCCGTCGTCGTACTCGGGGTTTGACGCAAAGCGACCTACCACAAGAAGACCCCTTGAAGTGATGCTCCATTGCGGTTAATGAACATGGAGAATGGAAAACACAAAAAAATCGAATTTCAAGTAGTATTAGTGCGATCATCAAGAGGTGTTTACGGACGATGGCACTGACATTCGACCGTATCACTGAAAACGACATAGTGGCAATGGAAAAACGGTTTAAGGTAAACAAGTACTTATTTTAAATATTTTATCTTTAATTATATTAGAATGTTAATTTAATTACTAATTAGACATTATATTTTTCTAAGGGAATGTATACATGGAATAGTAATGATGATGATGCGGTAGACTTTGCATTCAAGAGAACTGTACAAGTATGATTTTCTGACAATGTTTCTCGGGCCAAGAGGTTGTACTACGAAAGGGTTAATGATCCTGCTTATGAAGGCGACCTTATTGTTAGATGTCTGACGTCTTGTTGGAAAAATACAAACCATATTGGGAGGAAGAAGACACAAAGAAGATCTCTGACCAAGCGTCAAAGAACAGAAATGCAAACAAGAGCCACACGGGTAGCAACTCTGCATCTTCAACATATACTAGTGGATCCATTAGCACCGATGAGCATTCACAGCGAAAGGTACATTAATTACGAGTTATTAATTTAGAAATTATTGCATTAAGTCTATATTATATAATATTATTGATTATGTCTTTCAAAATATCGTTGTAGAACAAGTATTTCAATAGGGAGATGAAATTTCATGAGGCGTACATGTGGACTCGAGTGGCTAAGGGTGCAAAGGGCGAGCCATTGAATGTTTGGTTGAACGCGGAAGATAAGGCTTTTTGGGTAAGTATATCGTTACATACCATTGACACTTATTTTGTACCTTATTTGTGTTGTACATGTCATTTTATATATGAACTATTATTATTGGAAATGTGTAGGACAGATATTGCAACATACTTAAAAGGGAATATGGGCTCGTTGAAGCTGATTGGCCAAGCGAGAGGATCTCGACTTTTGTACATGAAGCAAATGAAAAAAAGACAAAGAAGGGGAGATATATGGGCCTGCCTAGCGGTGCTGTCCTGCATCACATAACATTGCATCACGAAGGGTGTCCAATGGGGAGAGGATAAGGACTATTAGGCTGGAAAAACAAATGAATGAGAATATGGCCGAACAAGCAAGACTCTTAAAAGAGACACAAGAACTAGTGTGTGCCCAAAACCTGCGATTAGCTAACATGGAGAAAAGACTTGATCAAGAACGCCAACATTATTGGAGTCAAAGCTTGAATGGTGGAAGCCAATCTGATTAACCCTATGCGGGTCAAGGGACTAATGAATGGCAACCCCCTTTTCAATTACTCAACAATAATAATATTAATCTTCCGAACGACTTCTTTCCTCCTGCGAACAACATTGATGGAACGGGCCCAAGTTGTTAGTTTGTTGTTTACTTAATATTATATTAGGATTTGTTGTAATGTTTACTATTCTATTTAGATTGGTGTGTACCATTTTTCCTCGTCATGTAAGAATTTTAATTTGGTTGTTTAAATTTGTTCGAATTCAGTTTTAAACTATTTATTAGTATGTTTCCATGAATTTCAAAAAATGTAATTAATCGAAAGTCGTAAAACAAATCCGATTCCATTTCTTCTTTCACCAAACACTTCTAAACTATTAATTAGTATGTTTTCACGAATTTCATAAAAAATAAAATTTCAAAAGACAATAAACGAACTTTTGGAGAAAAAAATATAATTAATCGAAAGTTGTAAAACAAACCCGATTCCATTTCTTCTTTCACCAAACACTTCTAAACTATTTATTAGTATGTTTTCACGAATTTCATAAAAAATAAAATTTCAAAAGACAATAAACGAAATTTTGGGGAAAAATGTAATTAATCAAAAGTCGTAAAACAAACCCGATTCCATTTCTTCTTTCACCAAACAATTCTAAACTATTTATTAGTATGTTTTCACGAATTTCATAATAAATAAAATTTCAAAAGACTATAAACGAACTTTTGGGGAAAAAATGTAATTAATCGAAAGTCGTAAAATAAACCCGATTCCATTTCTTCTTTCACCAAACACTTCTAAACTATTTATTAGTATGTTTTCACGAATTTCATAAAAAAATAAAATTTCAAAAGACAATAAACGAACTTTTGGGGAAAAAATATAATTAATCGAAAGTCGTAAATCAAACCCGATTCCATTTCTTCTTTAACCAAACAATTCTAAACTATTTATTAGTATGTTTTCACGAATTTCATAAAAATTAAAATTTCAAAAGACAATAAACGAACTTTTGGGGAATAAAATGTAATTTATCGAAAGTCGTAAAACAAACCCGATTCCATTTCTTCTTTCACCAAACACTTCTAAACTATTTATTAGTATGTATTCACGAATTTTATAAAAATAAAATTTCAAAAGACCATAAACAAACTTTTGGGGGAAAATGTAATTAATCAAAAATTGAATAAAAATCCACACAAAATACTAAAAAAGAAAAAAAAAATGAAATACACATTACCAACAAATTTTTCGTAGGCAAAGACTATAGGCTGCGAAATATTCCATAGGCAAAGATTATTGGTTATAGATTGTTCCGTAGCCAATAACAATTCTATTGGCTACGGAATATTCCGTAGCAAAAGACTATTGGCTACGAATTGTTCCGTAGCCAATGACTATTGCCTAAGGATTATTCCGTAGCCAATAGTCTTGGTTTATTCTATAAATACCCCAACCCTTACATTCATAAACATATTCCTACGTTTCTCTTATAATTCCTACATTCCACCATAAGCTTTTCCTATAATTTTTGTCATTCAATATTTAAATTAAGTCTCCAATTCATATACTTTACAAGATATTTATCCATCTTTAAAAAAATTATATTTACTTCATTAACCACTTAATAATTCCAAAATTATTTTAATATACAAATATTTATTCAATAAATATATTACGCAATTAATCTTGTAATCATTAGTTAATTAGTTTAAATATATTTCATTATATATAATTCAAAAATATTAAAAATTGTTTTTAGGGCATTTTATAATTTCTGCCCGATAACTTTTCCAAAATTTAAGTTTTGCCCTTTTTTTAAACGGGCTCGAAAAATGCCCTGTAACTTTTTTTTTAATTAATTTCTGCCCGACGGGCTCAAAATTGGGTTTGGTCAGCACAGTCAATTTTTTTTTATTATTTTTAATTAATAACTATATTTAATTTTAATTATATTTTGATCTAAATCATAAAGAAATTGTATAAAATCAAGTTTATTAAAAAACATTGTCTTAAAATGTTTACTAAATTTATATTACTAGTAAAAACTAAAAATAAATTATATATACTAGTAAATTAAAAATAAATTATATATTGATCTAAATCATAAAAATGTATATATTCAAGTTTATTAAAAAAGTTTATCTTAAAAAGTTTAATAAATATACGAACTATACCCATCGTTTAGCATTTTTTACGAAACTATACCGAACTTTTGAACTTTTGCAATACTATACCCAACCTTTGAAAACCGTAACTATATTATACCTATACTTAAATTTTCGGCCAAAAAACGTCATTTCCAGACAAAGTGACATCATGTCTCGGCAATATATTTTATAATTTTATATAAATATTTATATTTTATAATTTTATATAAATCTTTATATTTTATAATTTTATATAAATCCTTATTAAAAACAATATATATAATTTTTTATAACAAAAAAATAAAAATAAAAAGTCATCTTCCAACCCCACCCCCCCAACCCACCCTACCCCTCCCCACACGCCCTCACCTCCCCGACCCACCCCTACCCCGCCCCACGCCCCCACCCGCCCCTACCTCCCCGACCCACCTCTACCGCGCCCCACATGCACCATCACCGCGATTTGCAGTGGTGGTGGCGTCGATTTGACGCCACCACCACTGCAAATCGCGGTGGTGGTGGCGGTGGCGGTGGCGGCGATTTGACGCCACCACCACTGCAATTCGCGGTGGTGGTGGCGTCAAATCGCCGCCACCGCCACCATCACTGCGATTTGCAGTGGTGGTGGCGTCAAATCGACACCACCACCACTGCAAATCGCGGTGATGGTGCGTGTGGGGCGGGGTAGGGGTCAGGGAGGTGGGGGCGTGGGGCGGGGTAGGGGTGGGTCGGGGAGGTGGGGGCGTGTGGGGCGGGGTAGGGTGGGTTGGGGGTGGGGGGGGGGTGGGGAAGATGACTTTTTATTTTTATTTTTTTTTGTTATAAAAAATTATATATATTGTTTTTAATAAAGATTTATATAAAATTATAAAATATAAAGATTTATATAAAATATAAAGATTTATATAAAATTATAAAATATAAATATTTATATAAAATTATAAAATATAACCTAAATTAGTTGAATTGATAAAGTCTGAGGGCATAACTCCAATATTTCGAATTATTTTTGTAGTATTAAAGGAATTTTGTCTGGAAATGACTATATTAAAGTCTGAGGGCATAACTGGAAATGATGTCACTTTGTCTGAAAATGACATTTTTTGGCCGGAAATTTAGTATAGGTATAGTATAGTTACGATTTTCAAAGGTTGGGTATAGTATTGCAAAAGTTCAAAAGTTGGGTATAGTTTCGTAAAAAAGGCTAAACGATGGGTATAGTTCGTATATTTATTAAACTTTTTAAGATAAACTTTTTTAATAAACTTGAATATATACATTTTTTATGATTTAGATCAATATATAATTTATTTTTAATTTACTAGTATATATATAACTTATTTTTAGTTTTTACTAGTAATATAAATTTAGTAAACATTTAAGACATTTTTTTAATAAACTTGATTCTATACAATTTCTTTATGATTTAGATCAAAATATAATTAAAATTAAATATAGTTATTAATTAAAAATAAAAAAAATTTGACTGGGCTTGGTGTTGAGCCCGTCGGGCAGAAATTAATTAAAAAAAAAAAAGTTACAGGGCATTTTTCGAGCCCGTTTAAAAAAAGGGCAAAACTTGAATTTGAGAAAAGTTATCGGGCAGAAATTATAAAATGCCCTTGTTTTTAATTTATTTTTTATATTTACGAATATTATTGGCGATGGATCTTCCGTCGCCAATAATATTTAAAAAAAAAAAAGAGTATTGGCAACGAAATATTCCATTGCCAATAATATTTTAAAAACGTTAAAAAATCAATGCCTATTGGCTACGGAAAGTTCCGTAGCCAATAATTATTGGCTACGAAAATATTCGGTAGCCAATAGGCATTGGCTACAGAACTTTTCCTTTGCCAATATTTGTTGGCTACGGAACTTTCCGTAGCCAAAAGGCATTGGCTACGAAACTTTTCCGTAGCCAATAGTATAAGGGCATTTTAGTCTTCCGTTATTGGCTATGGAAGATCCGTAGCAATAGTCATTGGATACGGCCATCCGTAGCCAATGACTATTGCCTGCGAAGGCTTCCACTACGGGCATTGGCTACGGGTACGGATACGGATACGGGTACGGATACCCGTAGCCAATGACCATTGGCTTCAGAAAATGGGGTTTTTGGCTACGGATTTAACCCTAGCCAAAAACCCTTTTTCTTGTAGTGACTTTCAGTTAGAGGTCATGTAATTTGCTAACCTCAACAAGGTTTTTATAATTACACCAAAATGTGGAGATGGAGTCGAAATTAACGCCGTGCAATATGTTACTTACATCGTCCATATAACATAACTACAACAATGGTGCTACACGCCTACACATGAACCCGAAATGCTACAATTTTCTTTAGGCGGTTCCCTTCTGCACATTCTAATAATGTATAATTCTTAAGATGGCATAAATGTCATTGTTAGGCACATTGCGTTTTTTTAAGTAAACGCAAATTCATGTCAATTATGTGTGCGGGGTTCACCCCCTGAGGCATGGGAGACAGTCCCCAGGAGCATATGGGCCCCATGACCAGAAAAAACTATTTCACTCGTAATAAATTGTGCACAGTTAACAAAGTTGAGCTGGAATTTCCCTACACAGTCAAAGAACAAAGACGACAGAAGTCGAGAACAGAGAACATAATAAAATGTTTCACGAATTTGCGTAATATATATAATTATTAAAATAATTGTAAGAAAGAAAACGACGTTGCAATAAATCAATGAGCTAGCCAAGAAGAAGTTGTTAGCTGTCTTATTCCTCCTAGCTATCAAACTGACTAAGCTAAAGAAAACGCCAAAATCTTTTTCGTTGGTAAATTAAAAGATCTTTTATAATGCGATTATTAAATTTACTGGTTACAGTTTAGCCATCTTGTAATAGTATTTATAACCAGATTAAATTTGACCATCTTCTGCGATACAATTAAATTGTACTTTTGCCAAACTCTAGAATGCAGAATAAATAAGCTCAATTAGGCAACAGATTAATGACACCGCAACGTATATGAAATTGAACATTAATTTCTGCTATCGAGAATTATACAACAATAATATATTAATGAAAGACTCTTAGTTTATAAACTGTTTTGTTCGATTTTACTAAAGCTTGTTGCACTTCTGTCTAGAATCATGTAACTAATACAATTAAAAGTATAGGTAGAACTCCAAAAGGAAAATATAAAAATCTTTAGCTAGCATCTGTTGTAATATTCCAAGAAAAACAATACAACGACAAAATTCACAACCAAATTTCTGTCGGGCATCCAAAAAAATGGTATTGTTATTACCAACAGAGAAAACCATTTTAAATTATACCAATAAAATAATTTATCCAACTGCAAATATTTGTTCGTAAATCTAGTAACCAACGAAAATCGAAGTTTCACCAATGAAAATCATAGTGCCAATTGCCTTTTCTTGTAGAGAATAGTAGTACAAATTTTACCCACTCGCCAATGTTTATTTGACATTTTCCAACGTTTTAAGTCGTTGTTAAGCGAACCACTGATTTATAAAATATTGGTACGTGGTTGACATTTTCCACCGTAGGTAAAGTTATTTAATTTCCATGTTTTTTAAGGCCGCTTGTATACGTCTCAACTCTTTACAATAGAGGGAAACATATTTGCGATCAATTTAAGACGCTCAATAAACAACTTTTATCAACTTTTAATAACTCGGACAAATGGGAGAAAAAAACGCTTGCATTGTATTCGGGATAACGTGTTAGCAATTACTCTTTTCAATTTTATCTTTAATAATCATTTTTATTCAATATACTATTTTTTTCTCTTTACCACTCACAATAGCAATATCTTCGATGATTTCCAAATCAACTTGGGAATCTTAACTATGAGATTCATAATCTTTTATACACTTACGCATATTTAATCTAACTACTTGCAACTTTTATCCTATAAATTTGAAATATTGATGATTACTTTTTTTTGCAAAAGGAATAAAATGTAAAGCATTGGTTAAAATTATATTACAATCTTTTTATTTTTGATATTTTCACCGAGATGTACAAAATTATTTCTTTTTTTCTCAAAAAAATTTAAATGAAACTTAGTCGTAAGTATATTTCATTTAATAACTTCCTCAAAACTTGATCCACTTCAAAGTTCAATTGGACATGTAATGTAGGTTATATTCGTACTGGTTTTTTGTCTGGAACTATAGAAGGGATCCGATCACTACTAATTGGTATCTTAATTTTTACATCAATGACAAGAAATGCATTCGCCATAATTTTAGCATTACGACAAACCCATGTTAATTAAATGTATAGTGGATTCAGGCCCTCTAGCCAAAATGAGTTCTATTTTGTCTATTACCCTTTTCATTACTGTATTTTTATACACAGGAATACCCCGCTAGCTGGCATTTCTAGTTACGATAACTGTTTTTTTCTTTTTTTTTGAAAGAACCTTCTTTGTATAAAATTGCCTAAAATTCTATAGGTTACTAAACTTCACACGTCGTCTGCTAAACTCATTGAAAATAAAGTCAATTCCGTTCAAGCATTTTCGATAAAAATATGTTTTATAAATTATTTATAGCAATTTACATTAGTAAAATCCAATTCCATAATTTATAGGAATCATGCTAAGAAATTATTAGCCAAGAACAAAGGAAAAATATGCAAGGAAAAAAATGATAAAAGGCACATAAAGACACTACAAATATAAAACTGATCACTCAATGTGTCTCAAATATTCTATGTAAAATGACTACAAGAAAATACCCTCATTCTCGACCGGAGAATACCGGCCAGAATCCGGTCGGCAGCTTTTCCGACTGTTGCCGACCGGAATACGTTCGGTAAACTCATTACCGACTGGAATCCAGTCGGTAAACTGGATTCAAGAATTCCTGATTGGATTCCAGTCGGTAAACTAGTTCCCGATTGGATTCCAGTCGCCGAATTCCAGTCGAGAATAATTATTCCAGACTGGAATCCAGTCGGCAGCCTTTGGCGGGACAAATTCTCGCCAAGGGCTGTTGCCCTAAACTCAACCCAACTGAGCCGAGATTATCGACCGGACTACGGTCGGTAATGAGGGCATTACCGACCACAGTCTCGTCGGTATAAATACCTCACTCCTCCTCCTCATTTCTCACATCCCACTCTCTCTCTCTCCACCCTCATTTCAGTTCGCCCCAGCCTCTTTTCCCACCGAATTTCGGTAGGAAATCTGGATCTCGTATTTTTTTTCGTCTTTTCTCATTTTTATGTTATATTTATCGTTTTAGTATTTATTTTATATGTTAAATTGTTAGATATTGTAGAAATCGTTAGGCTTTAATTAGGAAAGGCCTTTAGAAATTGTTAGGCTTTAGGAAATGTTAGATTACTTTAGGAATTGTTAGGCCTTAGGAAATGTTAGACTTTAGTTATTATATATGCCTTTAGGAATTGTTAGGCTTTAGGAAATGTTAGACTTTAGTTATTATTTATGCCTTTAGGAAATTTTATGCAATTAGACTTTAAATATTATGTATTTTTTATGAATTGTTAGGCTTTAAACTTTATTTATGTCTTTAGGGATTATTTGCTGGTTTGATGGTAGAATGGGGGATAAATAGCTTTTGAAAGTCCCTTTCCCTTTGACTCTGCTTTCTTCTATTGGACCAGGGATTAGATAGTTGCCTCATACAACGCTCTAGGCTTAATTCATTACTTTAGAACCAGACTGACATGCTAGAGCGCTAAATCCAAAGAGTTTCATTCTGCCCGTATTTTTGGTTACAAGTACACTTCCTTTCGTAAACTGGCATCCAAATCGGACAAGTTCACGTTTTCCCGGCTGAAAACTGTAAGGGAGGATGATTTAATAGCAGGAAAGATTAGCTTCATTCATTTTTTATTGCCAAGCCAACAAGAATCACTCTAACAACAGACATAGAGACAATCGCTCCTAATGGAACACTTACTAAATCTTGATGCACCGCTTCTTCATCCTGGAAATACTAGGCCCACTAAAGGCACAAAAATAGAGGAAAAATTGAAAGTTGTCATAAAATGGATATTGCAGGTTGAATGAAGGCGCATTGATAAAGATTTTTCACTGTCTAGTGCCGCTTTCTTCAGAGGAGTTTATGCCAGCATGGATTGCTCGCTCCTTCCGCTTGGAAATGTAAAGGCTAAGCAAGCTTACCTTAAGAACGACTCCGAGGACCAAAATAGAAGAAGTATGAACTACCCCTTAATTATTGCAACACCTCATAAAAATAGTTTTTACTTGGACTACGAACGGGAAGGATGAAAGTGAGTCGGTATGCTAATTCCTCATCCACAAATCAGCCCTTCCCGTAAGTGATTTTCTCAACGAATAAGGAATTGTAGGAGTGAAATCTTGATCTAATTTGAAAAAGAAAACGACAAGTCCAAGGCAATAAAATAGGTATTTTTCCTGTTTGTAAGATTAAAGAATTAAACAAAAGGATTCGCAAATAAAAGTGCTAATGCTACAACCAATCCACAAATCGCTTCTTCTTCATAACACAGAAAACATACTTTTCTATTGTATTATTATTAGACTTTTAACATTGTTTATGCCTTTTAGGAAATCGATTTATAAATTAGAATTCATGATGCTTTTAGGGAACTTCTATAAAGTAGAAATGATTATACTTTTAGAAATATCTACTTGAAATTTATGTTTTTAGCTACTCTCCAAATATCTACAGTTTATGCCTTTTTTTGAGTAATATTATTTATCTTAGCATTGTTTTATTTTATATTATTTTTATATGTGTTAATTTAGTTATTATGGCGTTACCTTTATGAATTGTTGTTAGATATCTTAGAACTAATAGTTTTTATAACATAGTTCATGCCTTTAAAAAAACTATATAACTTAGTAATGATTAAGTTTAGGTCATCTCTATAATTAGAAATATTCTAACTTAGATGCTTTTACTTAGTACATAGTACTTAGTCGACGACATGTCAGACGATCCTCCATGCTCGTCTCATGATACCGGCAATGGCCAGCCCTCGTAGAGAGGGCATAGCGGTCCACCGAGTTTAGGTCCTCGCTTCCGTTTTGTTCATTCTGGCACTACACCACCCGCTGATGAGGACTAGTAGTATTAGTTGTTCTTTTTTATTAAGTATTGAATACTGTGTTATGTAGTATTAGTTGTTTGTGTTTATGTAATTCGTTAAATGTTTGGACAAACTACTTTATGTTTATGTAATTTCATGTTTATTCTGTAATGACTCTATGTTTGTGTAATTTCATGTTTATTTGTAATTTAGTAATGTTTATATTAGTACTAGTTTGTTCGTACTTCTTAAACACAATTGATTATAGTACACTAGTTAGTTTTATTTGTGTTACCAATAATCTTTCGCAACACGAATACAAACTATAATATGAATCAAACAGCGTGAATGCAAATTTATTATAAAACATAAATTGACCACTAAACTTTAATGCCACGCTATTCATACATACTAACCTCAAACTCTAAGTCACTCATTATCTCTTCCTCTTCCTCTTCCTCTATGCCCTGATTTTCCTCCTCCTATAATCTTCTATCGTCAACCACATCAAATCCATCGTCAACCAATTGGATATTCATATTGAATGAGGAAATGTCTACACATAAGTTCAACACTTTAGATGCATTCTCCTGTAGCACTTTTTTTGGCATCCCCGCTTCGACATCGTTTGATTCGGCAACTGATGACATATCGATTATGTGCCTGGCAGTAATGGTGGATACGGCCAACCATCCTCTACGTCCCGGTCGTCTTCTTTGAATAGGCCACATAGTATGCTGTTTTGCTTGGTTAGCAACTACAAACAGCTCATTGGTGATGAGGGTATGCCTAGGGTTGATGTCAACCAACTTGTACGTTGTGTGCTCCTTCATGCCCGCGTTTATATCATACCAAACACATTTGAACAAGAAATGTACAAGGGTCTAATTTTGACCCAATATTCCACCTGTATTATGTCTTTCAACGTTCCATAGAAGTTGGTAGCATCAGATCCTTCCATGTTTCCCTTTACATAAACACCGCTACAGTCACTCTTCTTCGGGCCCAAAGTCATCTCAGTGTAAAATCTAAATTCATTCACAATGTATCCATCGTAGGCAGCCACTGTATTAGCTGGACCTATGATTAACGGATCTATTCGTACATCGCTCTCGTATAGCCCACATGAATACATTTGCTTGAACCGTGCTACATACTCTTGGTTCATCTTGGATTGTATCTCTATTGGACTGAGTCCACCACACTCCTCTCCTTCAAATAACATGAGGGGCAAGATTTTCATAAGTTATTATTCTATTCTTCATTAAAGCGTTTTAATCAAATCATAATAATAAATAACATTAACTTACTCGACCCATTCGTCAAGCTCTATACAGTTAAGTAGCGTGTAAAACTCTATTTGCTCCATTTCATCAGAAGTCAAGCGTCACCTATTGTTTTGTGGTCTATTGGCGCCCCTTTCTTGTGAAAACTTGTAAGCTCATCATCCCACTCTGTGCTATCTAACGTCTCGTTCCAGTTGAGCTGTTTATATTTAGTCTAAATAGAGACATCCAAATATTGAGAACACTAATCGGATAGCTCTGCAAGTAGGTATGAATTGGCTATGGATCTTCCACCCTGTCCTTATTCAATATTGAACCCTTCATGTCGAACATCCGCCTAGTTCATAGAAATGATTGATTAGATAAAGATTCAATACATTATAAAAGATAATGGTTTTAAAAATATAAAATCGTACCTCTTGAATGGATACATCCATCTATAGTGGACTGGACCTCAAACTCTAGCCTCGTACGGAAGGTGTATGGCTAAATGCTCCATAGAGTCAAAAATGAAGGAGGAAAGATTATTTCCATCTTGCACATAGTAACAATTCCAATTGCTCTATATCGGCGGCCGTAACCTCTGATGCACAAATCGCCATGAAAAACAGACTAATCTCTACCAAAGTTCCCCAAATCTCGGGTTCCAAGAAGTCGCGAAAGGCAATAGGGATCAATCTCTGTATGCAGACATGGCAATCATGACTCTTCATACCATATAATTTTCCTTGCTGTTTTTGCACACATCGTCCCAAGTCCGAGGCATATCCGTCAGGAAACTTCAGTTCAGTTGGCCAATCAAGCACCATACTCCTTTGCTCCCTCGTAAGACAATATTTTGCCTTTGGCTTTATATACTCACTTCCTCTGCCAGTGGGTACTAAGAACAATTCTTTACGGTTGGTCAATATCTTAAGATCTTGCCTAAACTTAATGTTGTCCTTCGACTTAGCATTGTCCAACACTGTGTTGATGATGTTCTCAAAAAACGTTTCTCTCCCAATGCATTCCATCTAGATTGTGGCGAATCAAGTTTGTGGACGAGTAAGGTAGTTCCAAAAAGATGCTTCGACGACACCAATTATGAGTTGTATTAAAACCCGGAAGCTTTGTGGAATTTGGCCCAAATCCAACCGGTCGTAGCCAATCCACAATTGCTCACATCTCCGCTCATGTCTTCCTTCGAATAGGCGCTTCAAGTACCTCCCTATCCTTGTAGAACTCATTTTTGTTGTACCTCCATTCATGATGCTCTAGTAGAAACCGACGATGAAAGTCGAACCACGATGCTTTTCCACCATGTTTAAGTATAAAAGAATCGATGTCACTCATGCAATAAGGACACGACAACTTCGCATGCGTTCTCCACTAAGAAAACATTCCATAAGTAGGAAAATCACTAATAGTCCACATTAGGGCCGCTCGCATTTGGAAGTTTTCCTTTCGTGAGCTATCATATGTTCAGAAACCATTAATCCACAAATCATTCAACTCGTCAATCATCGGTCTCAGCAAATCATTCAAGTTCTTTCTGGGACTCTTAGGACCGGGTATAATAAGGATCAGAAAATGGAACTTCGGTCGCATGCATAAATCTGGAGGGAGGTTATAGGGCGTCACAAACACGGGACAACAAGAGTAATTCTTCCCATATTGCCCAAACAGTGTGAAACCATCTGTGCATAGACCGAGTCAGACATTTCCAGGATCTGCTACAAAGTCCGGATACGTACGATCAAAGTGTCTCCACGCCTCGGCTGCAACCGGTAAATCATTCGATCAGTTGACTGCCGACACTTCCAAATGCCAAGTCATATGCTTTAAAGTGCCTACAGTATAGAACAACCTCTGCAATCGAGGGCCTATGAGAACGTACTACAATTTCTTCCTTGCGACCCTAGACTTTCTACCATCCTCGTAGCTATCTTCCTTGTTGGCATTCCGGCTGTAATACAATAAACAAAAATTCTTACAAACATCGATCTTTTTGTACCCTAAACCCAAATCCTCGAGCATCTTATTCATGCCTGAAACCGTATTAGGTAACATTTTCTCAATCTCTTGGTCCATAAGATCTTTAGGAAACCTTAAGTACTTTTCTCAAGCGACATTAGGTACTCTGTGCATTGTCTTGCACGTCAAGAACTCGGCAAACCACTGGAGCACAGTCTTCGACTTCTTATCGTGCATTTGTATGCCTCCCAAATGCATCAATTTGGAGAACTCCTTCGCGTCGGGACTTGGATCTTCGTTGCGCACCTCTCCCTAAAAAAATTGACCCCCATATGCATCCACCACCAATTCTCTAAACGAGGTGTCAACATGAACCGCACTATCCACGTGAATACTAGCGGGCGGTGAATCAGGTACATACGACGTGGATGCCCCGCTCGCCTCCTCTCCATGCAACACCCATACCTAATATTGATACGTAAAGCTCGACTTATGGAGATGATCCCGGACTACGTTTCGATAAAAAAACTTTAAATTATTGCATTTCTGGCACGAGTACCTAATACGGTTTCTTAGATCTAAGTAATCTCTCTGTTGTGAGGCATATTGTATGAATGAACGAACCCCAACCACGTAATGTTTATTCAAATAACCAGTATTATTATATATCCTATCGTACATCCAAGATCTATTGGCAAGAAAATCCATTTTTAATCTAAGAAAATTAAAAAGAAATTGTTACAATTAATTCTACCAATCAATATCTTTATCATCTATATTAAATTTCTCAAACATGTTATAACGAAATAATGAGTACATAGAAGTGAAGTCAATACTTGTTGTAGCGTAAAAAATACTTAGATCAAGTATTGTTTGTACACGCCCCTCGTTGCATTTACCGCAGTATCTAATAATACACAAACAAACATATAAAAAAAGGTAATAATGATCATTTTTATAAGAAATGAAACTATTGAGAAAACTAACACAAAATAGTTATAACAAAGTAAAATCGTGGATACCTTAGCAAATGAGGAAGAATGGAATGATTTCACAAATGGAATGGGGTTGGAATTTATAGGGGCATCTGCCTAGAATGCCGACCGGAATCCGGTCGGTAATAACAACAAATAGTTGTATTTTCGACCGAAATCTGGTCAGAATTAGCAACATATACTTGTATTACCGACCGGAGTCTGGTCGATAAAGCAAGTATACGTTGTTATTTCTGGCCCGATTCTGGTCAAAAATACAACTATTCGCTTTTATTACCGACCGAATTTCGGTCGATAAAGAGACTTTTGCTATTACCGATTGAAATCTGGTCGGTAATGATAGGGTTTAAGGTTTAGGGTTTAGGGTATAGGGTTTAGGACCGTTTGCGACCGGAATGCTGTTGGTAATGCCTGAATCTCCGGCCGGAATGCAGTGGCTAATGATATTCATATTTTTAATTTAACCATTTTGCTCTCCAATTTTAGATAAATCGTTGGTTTAATGATCAATTCCAACAATATTAGTTATATATATGTTAAAAAAAAATTGTTCAACGTTAAAGAATCATTTGAAGCGTCGATTCATAATGTCACTTGCAAATAGATTGGTATATGTCGCTAATAACTACTTATGATTATGTTAATTTCATGTAACATCTAAACACACACACACACACACACACACACACACATATATATATATATATATATATATATATATACACAATTTTCTTCTCTATACTAACGTTTGTTTCGGATGCTAATCGCAAATGAGAGAGTACTCTCTACTACGTATGATTAATATATGTAGAACTTAAAAAAAAAATTAATAGTAAACTTACTATGTTAACCAATACTAATTAAATATTAGTTCAAAAGAACATTAAACTAACTAAATATTAGTTCAATTCATTTATTTAGTGAGATTCTATAGTTAAACTCACAAGGACATCAAGATATTTTTAAAGAGAAGAAAAAATTTAAGTATTTAGAGTATTACCGACCGGATTATGGTCGAAATAATATTCATGCTTATTTCCGACCGGAATTCGGTCGGAAATAATATTCATGAGCAATTCTGACCGGATTCTGGTCGGCAAACTCGGCATAAACAAATTTTCGGCCGGACCCCGGTCGGAAAATCTAAAAAAAATATTGCGTTTTTTTGTAATTTTCAAATTTCAAACTTTTACTAACCGAAATTTGGTAGGAAAAACTAAAACATTTATTCGGGGTTTGGTGGGAAATTTAAATTTTCCGAAAATTCAAATATTTTCTCCAAGTTATATATATACACTTCATTTTCACAACATTTTCATCTAATTTGCACAACATTTTCTCTTCCTTTCTTCTTTTCATTTTTAAATACATAAACACTTTTTTCATCTTTAAATACTCTCCAAACACACATATTTCATCAAAATATTTCAACATAAACAATTTTTTCTTCATTTCTCTTCATTTTCATCTTTAAATAAACACTTTTTTCTTCATTTCTTTTTTCAAACACATTTTCTAACATATTTTCCGTTAATTCAACAATATTTTGACTAACAATCAATTTTTTGTGTTTTAGATTGGGGCAAAAATCGAAATCTTTCAAAAAATAAAATAATAATATTCTGGTAATTATTACCGGATTTTTGTATTCTGTTATATATTATTTCCGACAACATTCCGGTCGAATATACGTGGAATATTATTTTCGACCGCTTTTCGGTCGGAAATACCTTGAATATTATTTCCGACCAGACTTCGATGGCTAAAGATGGAAAGCGTATTATCGACCGGAATGCGGTTGGAAATATTACATTTTTCTGCCGCATTCCGGTGGCAAAATTTGCCACTGGACTCCGTTCGGAAAATGTAATACCGACCGGAGTCTGGTGGCAAATTTTGCCACCGGAATGCGGTAAGGAAAAAGTAATACCGACCGGACTCCGATCGGTAAAATTTTACCGACCAAAGCAATCCCGATCGAAGTTTTCTGATCGGATTCTGGTTGGTAGGGTCACTACCGACCAGAGAGAGGTCATTACCGACCGGAAAACCGGTCGGTAATTGGGGTCAAACCTTGTAGTGAATATATGGTAGGAATCAACTTGAAATCCAGTCGTAGCATTGGATATATAGCTGATTGATTACAATAATAATTTCCCTATATAATTAGTTAATTCGACTAAATGATATAATCAACAGTTTATTCAGGTGGTTCATTATTAAGTTTACCCCAAGTTTAATGACTAATGAGGGTCAGTAAGCATGTGGTCCTCAGCCTGTAAACACTTAGATGGTCTTAATATTCAGGAAATGGAAAGAACATTTGTGTACAACTTGCATATAATGATGATCACTTTATAACTTTTATTAATATTTATTTAAAAATAACGGGAAATTACACTAAACCCCCCATCGTATGGTCCAATTTGCAGTCAACACCCTTAAGTTTGTTTTGTTACAGGCAACCCCCTATCGTTTGCCGAAATAGACACTTTTGCCCCAACTCAACATTTTCCACTTTTTTTCAGGGATATTTTCATCAAATGTCAAAAAAAACAATATTTATAGATACATAAATAACCAAATTAGCCTCTCACTAATAAGACATCTACTCCACAATCTTATCCGCTAAACTATTAGTATTATCTAATACAACATATATATCAAATATGTAACACTAATTAGTACATATAATATAATAAGCTTGACCGGTACAAACACTGGTGGTACATAAGTTCTTCCAGGATTGCATGCATGTTGTGTTTGCGCATTATACCAACCTACACATACAATGAAGTTTAATGTTTATGCAGTATAACGTCAATTATACAAGTAAAAGTGGAAAAATAAAGTAGATTTAATTTCTTAAAGTGTATGTTGTAACTTAATTTGACAGAATTTAATATATGAAGTACATATTAAATTTTAATTACTTGTCAATTGCCACTCTCTAACTCTGCGACATTGTTAGATTTATGTCACGCATGTAAAATAATATTAGAAAAATAAAAAACATTTATCGCATATATAACTCGCGTAGTTATTCTTACTAAATATAACTTACAAGATGTAAATCTAACAATCACATGCATAAAACTGATATAACATTTGACACACAAATCTCTTTTGATAAATTTAGAATTTATAAAGTATTCTTAATTATATGAAAGTGTTTCAATCTTGTTTGACTTATTTCAAAATGTAGTTATAATTAAGCTCTCATTACATCGATCACATTAAATTAATTTGGACCGTCCAAGAGACATGCCCACTTGTATATAGAGCCTACCTTAGCTTAGTATTTCCTGATAACCATAAAAAAAACCTTTTAGCTCACATAATTTCTTGTAAACCTATTCTCTTTCTCACTCTAGAACGCTTTTAGGGTCTTCGCCTGACCAACTAAGGCACATGACTCTTGATTGAACAACACATTTAGCTTTTTCGGTGATAAATAGTGAATCTCCATGTTAGTGATCAAAAACATGCGTTGAAAGTTATTGTAGGGCCATATGACAAAGCCACCATTGACAAAGCCACCAATGGTGGCTTTGTCATATGAGCCGACATAACTTTCAAATCATATTTTTAATCACCAACTAACATGGAGATTAACTATATATCAACAAAGAAGCTAAATGTGTTGTTAAATCTAGGGCCATGTGCCTTAGTTGGTCAGGCTAAGACCCTAAAAGCGTTCGAGGGTGAGAAAAAGACAAGGTATACAAAAAACTATGTGAGATGAAAGGTTTCTTTTGTGGTATTCAGGAAATACTAGGGTAGGCTCTATATACAAGTGGGCATGTCTCATGGACTGTCAAAATTAATTTAATCTGACAGATGTAATGAGAGTTATAAACTCCTCATATAAGAAGATAATGGTGGTCAATGATAGCCTGATTCTAGAGAACACTAGTATTGGAAAACTCTAGTCTACAATATTTACGCGATAGTGCCCCAAGTGATGAAAACATGAGAAGCGGTCCCAAATTTTAAGTATTCGATCAATATGCTTTTATGTGGGGCGCAGACTAGTGAGGGCTAAGTAGAGTAATCAACACTGTCATTTTTTCAGCTCTTTGTGTTAACTATTTAAAGAGAATCATTTCAATTCCCTCTTCTAGCATGCCCAAAATTTTAGCACCACCCGGTCCAAGCCAGGATAAGGCATTATAAGGATACGTCGAGTATTATACTGGACGTATCTAGAAAGCATACATTGAGCATTATACTCGATGTATAGAAAAGTAGTTTCCCAAGTAGGCGGCTTTTAGTAGCCGGTGTATCTCGTTCCTCACGGTGGTATAGGTATAGGTGATATGTCCATACGCTTTATGGTATTTACAGAACTTACTCTTATCCTTCTTCTTATAAGGCTTTTTAACGGGTAACGACCACTGCAGGTTGTTGCTTCCCCTCATCACGTTCAACACCTCTGCAAGGGTGATCGTTAAGGGGGGGGGGGGGAGCGGTGCATGTCGCAAGTGCCATTTTACCACGTTTCCATCATCCCTTCATTGGGAGGGCAACTTCTCTTCATTCGCCTTGTCTTTAGACATATTTTCTTGCTCGCGATCGTTACTCTCTATTTGAATCTTGGAGTTTTCAGCTTCTTCCATGATAATATAGGTTTTCTCCTTCTGCATAAGCTCATTCATATATTTGACATGGTTTCCCATAAGGTATCTGAAGAAATCCCCCGTTTTAAGCCACTAAGTTTGGATGTCCACTACTATCGAAGGATTAACGTTCGGAACATCCAGGGCTTCATCCGAGAAGCGCTTCATGTAATCCCTCAAGGGTTCATCTTTCCTTTACTTGACGGTAAACATGTGGCTAAAAGATTTAGGATACCTCATGTTACAAGAAAATTGTCGTACAAATAAGCATGCTAATTGATCAAAATGGGATATCGTATTGGGGCATGGATGGGAAACCAGGCCTGCGCTCTACCCGCTAGGGTAGTTTGGAAGACTCGGTAGAGGGCAAAATCGGGCGCCGATGCCAAATCCATGGTCGCTATGTATTGGTGGATGCGATCTTGCGGGTCCCTCCCATCCTTGTCATCCGTATATAGGGGGAGGTTGCTAAGACGCATCTCCGAGGGGATAAGGGCTTGAGCGATTTCTGGGACAAATGGTGAACCGTGGTACATGGGTTCTTCCCCCGGCCTGAGACGGGATTCATATTCTTCAGAATCAAATCGCTCTCGATAATATCGCCGCGGAGGGTTTTCGCGGGTGTGTGCTACATCTGGTTGAGTTCTCCGGGCGGCACCCTCCAACAGGCGTTCAAACACGGATCGTGGAACATTCATGAAATCCCCTCTTTCTGTTGGGGACGGGGATGGGGTTATCGACGACTCTTCATCCATATGTTCTTGTGGTACTAGAGACTGATGTTGGTTACATGGCTATCCTTCATCGTGATAGAGGAAATTATTCAAATGCGCTCAAAGGCAATATCTTACGGCGTTCCCACAGACGACGCCATTTTGTTAACAATTATTTATTTCTCTCGATTTTGTGGGTGGATTATAGCACCTTGCATGAGTTTGAAGAATAACCTATACTTTTTTTATGATTCAAGAAGTCTCCCTCCTTTTTATTCCTTATATTCTCCCCTATATATAGGAGTAAGATTGGGTAAAAGTGGTCTTTTCATGCCAGCTCCCCTTTTGACAAGTGTTACTTGCATGTTTATATGAGCTGAGTAGTTTTGCTCTAGATCCACGAGCTGTCTTCGGGGAATGCTGATATAGGCCCGAAGGTTGCCTCCATTGGATTCTGATATTTTCGGGAGGTAGGGTGATTTTATTTTGTAGATATGGAGTCCTATCGTGATTTTCTAAGAGGGGCCCGATGTTGCTTGTTTTATTGGGTATCGTATCTTTGATGAGGTAACTGCTAGGGTATCGTACCCCTTATGGGGTATTAGTCATGAAGTTATTTAAAACTTCCGATACCTCTGATGCTGGGGTTGGTCTTCGTGATGTCTTAATGCATCGTGAAGAAAAAATAGGGTTAACAAAAATCATTACTTAGTTTCTTTTACACAGAAAGGTTAAGACACGTAGATTTTTCTATCTTCACATATTTAAATTATAATCAATACCATCTAAATTAATTATGTTATGTTTAAAATAACTCGTATTCACGCGGGGACTGGATGTCAACGTTGCTAGTATTCCAAAAAAAAATCAATACAACGGCGAAATTCACAACAAGATTTTGGTCGGACATGCAACCAAATGGTACTGTTATTACCAACAGAGAAAAGCCATTTTAAACTATACCAATAAAATAATTTACCCAACTGAAAAATTTCTTTAGTAATTCTGATTACCAACGAAAATCGAAGCTTCACCAAAGAAAATCATAGTAGCTATTGCCATTTCTTGTAGTGAATAGTAGTACAAATTTTTAGCCTTTCACCAGTGTTTATTTTACATTTGCCAGGGTTTTAAGTCATTGTTAATTAAGCGACCCAATAGTTTATATTTGATAAAATGTTGGTACATCGTTGACATTATCCGCCGTAGGTAAAGTTATAATTCCAAGTTTATTTAATTAAGATCACTTGTATACGCCTCAACTCTTTACTAGAGTAGAGAAAAAAAAATATTCGCAATCCATTTAAGACGCTTGGTACACAACTTTTAATAACGCGGACAAATGGGAGAAAAAAACGCTTGCATTGTATTCGGGATAACATGCTAGCATTTATTCTTTACACAGAACAATTGAATTCTTTTATCAACTTTACCTCTAATAATCTTTTTTTTACTCTATATACTTATTTTTTTCTCGTTATCATTCACAATATAGCAATATTCTCGATGATTTCCTAATCAACTAGGGAATCTTAACTATGACATTCATAAAATTTTATAATCTTTTATACACTTACGCATATTTAATCCATCTACTTGCAATTTTTATCCCATAAGTTTGAATATTGAATACTTTATTTCATTTTGCAAAAAGAATAAAATATACAGCATTGGTTAAAACTATCATACGATCTTTTTATTTTTGATACTTCACTGGGATGTACAAATTATTTCTTTATTTCTGAAAAAAAAATGAAATGAAACTTAGTCGTTAATATATTTCATTTAATAACTTCCTCAAAACTTGATCCAATTCAAAGTTCAATTGGACATGTGGTTTCTCATAGAAGGGATCCAATCACTACTGTACTAATTAGTATCTTAATTTATGCGTCAAGAAATGCATTCA
The DNA here is from genome assembly GCA_948329865.1 of Linaria vulgaris. NCBI lineage: Eukaryota > Viridiplantae > Streptophyta > Magnoliopsida > Lamiales > Plantaginaceae > Linaria > Linaria vulgaris. The sequence goes on along the minus strand of OX415249.1, from coordinate 145,869,482 downwards.
CCATAATTTCAGCATTACAACAAACTCATGTTGAATATATAGCAGATTTAGGCCCTCCAAGCCAAAATGAATTGGCACAATTTTAGAATTTTAAAATTCCGAACTATTTGTGACCGCATTCCGGTCACAAAAACTTAAAAATTAGGTGGAGTTCGGGGGGAAAATTGAAAACTTTCCCCAAATTCTATATATACTTCATTTTTTCACACCATTTTAATCTAATTTACACAACACTTATACATTTTCACTTCATTTCTTTTTTTCATCTATTTATCTAAATCTCAAAAAACATCTATTTCATCAAAATACAAAACACATACTACATTTTCTTCAATCTTTTATAAATCTTCAAACACTTTACCTGATTTCTTCATTTTTTTATTCTTCAAACTATTTATTTTTTCTTCTTCAAATAAACACTTTTTTCTAACATACCTTCCATTTATTCAAATATATTTTGACAGATAGTCTTTTACATTGTGGAAATAATTTAAAATCTTTCAAAAAATTAATAATATTTATAATTATTACGAGAGTATTATTAATTTTTTTAATCTGTTAAACATTATTAGCAACCGGAGTCCGATCGCAAATACTATTTGCAACCGAATTCTGGGTGCAATTTTTGGGATTGAAATACGGCCACAAATAGTATTAGCGACCGGACTCCGGTCGAGAAAATTGTAACCGGAATCCGATTGCTAATGCTCCGCTGCGACCTCTTTCCGGTTGCTAAAACTCTAGTGACGGAAGCAATTGCGACCAAATTTTAGAAAGCGCTATAGGGTCTTTAGCGACCGGAAACTGGTCATTAGCGACCGGATTTCCGGTCGCTAAAGATCTTTTCTCTTGTAGTGTGAAGTGATCCGATTACTACTAATTGGTATCTTAATTTATGCATCAATGACAAGAAATGCATTCGCAATAATTTCAGCATTACGACAAACCCATGTTAAATATATAGCGGATTTAGGCCCTCCAATCCAAAATGAATTATATTTTGTCTATTTCCCTTTTCATTACTACATTTTTATACGTAGGTATAGCCCCGCTAGCTGGCATTTCTAGTTATGATAATTTTTTTTTTTGAAAAGAACATTATTTGTATGAAATTGCCTAAAATTCTCAAGGTTATTAAGCTTCACACGTCGTCTGCTAAACTCATTGAAAATAAAGTCAATCCCGTTCAAGCACTTTCGATAAAAATATGGTTTATAAATTATTTATAGCGGTTTACATTAGTAAAATTCAATTCCATAATTTATAGAAATCCTGCTAATAAAGTAGCTAAGAACAAAGAAAAAATATGCAAGGAAAAAAATGATAAAGGCACATAAAGACACTACTAATATAAAAACTGATCACTCAATGTGTCTCAAATATTCTATGTAAAATATATGGTAGGAATCAACTTGAAATCCAGTCGTAGAATTTGATAGCTGATTGATACAATGATAATTTCCCTATATAATTAGTTAATTCGACTACAAGATAGGTTCCTTAACCCAAGATTAATGATTAATGAGGGTCACTATATAAGCATGTGGTCCTAAGCCCGTAAACACGAGATGGTTTTAATTTTCAGGAAATGGAAAGAACATTTGTGTACAACTTGCATATAATGATGATCACATTATATCTTTTATTAATATTTATTTAAAAATAATAATCAACTAAACTTAAAGATAACAAAACCATCAAGTAAAAATCCCATCGTATAATTGATTACATTTACTAGTGTACTGTTACAGCATACAATAAAGTAGATACAAAAAGCGCTACTTGTAATAACTAATCAGTGGTACATTCTAACACTTTTCCCCCACATATAGCGCTTTTAACAACATAGCAATAATCTACTTGTCATGTTCCTTAGCGAATCAAAGTTTCATCAAAATCGGGAAGCTCCAAAATCACCGAAAACGGTTGCAGTACTAGCCCAGTAACAAGAGCATACTTGCGCTGACACAAAGAAATACTCTTAGCACTTCTAGCAACCTCAATACCAAGAATGTATTTAAGAGGACCAAGGTCCTTTATAGTAAATTTTTCATGCAAATGCTGTTTAAGAGCAGAAATTTCTAAGGCATCATTCCCAGCTAAAATAACCAGAATCAGACAATATATCAAGAGCATACTTGCGCTGACACAAAGAAATACCCTTAGCACTTCTAGCAACCTCAATACCAAGAATGTATTTAAGAGGACCAAGGTCCTTTATAGTAAATTTTTCATGCAAATGCTGTTTAAGAGCAGAAATTTCTAAGGCATCATTCCCAGCTAAAATTATGTCATCTACATAAACACAAAGCACAGTAAAAGAAGAACCAACAGACTTGGTGAATAATGAGCTATCAGAAACAGTTTGACAGTAACCATAAGCAAGTAAATAAGATGTCAGTTTGCAATACCATTGTCTAGAGGCTTGTTTGAGGCCATAAAGACTCTTTTTGAATAAGCAAACTTGTTTGTTGTTAGAACAATAGCCAGGGGAGGGGTCATATAGATAACCTCATCTAGATCACCATGCAAAAAAGCATTATTTTACATCCAATTGATGTAAGTGCCAGTTATTAGAAGCAGCTAAGGCTAGAATTACTCTAATTGTGGTAAGTTTGGCAACATGGGAAAATGTATCAAAATAATCTAACCCTTCTTCTTGGGTATACCCTTTGGCAACCAACCTAGCCTTACACCTCTCAATAGTACCATCAGACTTAAGTTTGACCTTGTAAACCCATCTACAACCTATACAGTGTTGACTAGGGGGTAAGTCAGTGAGAATCCATGTATTAGTTGCCTCTAAAGCCTGAATTTCAGAACTCATGGCATCGTGCCACTCAGGAAATTTACAAGCTTGTTTAAAAGTTTTAGGCTCAACAATAGAGGAGACAGCAGCAGTGAAAACTTTGTGTGAAGGACCAAGGTTATTGGTGCACATATGAGACTCAATAGGATATTTAACAGGAAAGGTAGATATACTGGCATTGCTCTTATGGAAAGACTCAGGCAGTTCATACTCATACATATGCAGATAAGAATGAGGCACATAAGTTCTAGTGGATCTCCTAACAGATGGTAAATCAGAACTAAAAGAGGAAGAAGTAGAAGGAATGTTACTTGGCTACTGTAAAGTAGCAGAGGGAGAAGCTGGGACATCAGCAGCTGGAGGAGAGACAACAGCAGCAGGAGAGGGGACATCAATACTGGCATCCAAGGAAGGAGAAGTTGCTGGAGGCACATAGAGATCCTGCAAAGAAACAAAAGGACTGGTGCATGCAGGGCTACTGTCATGCCCTGAATGGTTAGAGGCAGGAGAATAAGGAAAAATTCTCTCATAAAACACCACATTCCTAGAAACCAAAGTTTTATTAGTACTTAGGTCAAGAAGCAGATAACCCTTAGTACCTAAGGGATAGCCAAGAAATAAACATTTTACAGATCTAGCATCAAACTTCTTCCTATGGGCAGTAAGGGTGGATGCAAAGCATAGGCAACCAAAGCATTTTAGTTGAGAATAATCAGGAACCTTATTGTAAAGCATTTCATAAGGAGATTTGTGATGTAAAATTCTAGAAGGCAATCTATTAATCAAAAAGGCAGCAGTAGATATACAATAACTCCAAAAGGTTAAAGGCACGTGAGATTGAAATAACAAAGATCTAGCAACTTGAAGCAGGTGTTGATGTTTTCTTTTAACCAACCTATTCTGCTGAGGAGTCTCAACACAACTCAGCTGATGGATAATGCATGTGGAGGCAAAAAAGTTAGACAGAAAAAACTCAGTGCCATTGTCTGTCCTGATAATCTTGATATGTTTATTGAACTGAGTACTGACAAAGGAAGAAAAATGCTTGAGTTTACTCTCAACATCAGACTTATGTTTTAAAAGAAAAACCCAAGTACATATGGAAAAATCATCCACTATAGTAAGAAAGAATCTGAATCCATTATGAGAAACAACAGAGAAAGGATCCCAAACATCACAGTGGATGAGGTCAAAAATACCAGAACTAACAGAAGTACTTTGAGGAAAAACAAGTTTCTTTTGCTTAGAAAAATGACAAGTTTCACACAACACAGTCTTACATCCAGAACACTTTATTGAAGAAATTTTTAAAAGCTTTTCATAAGAGGGATGCCCAAGTCTGATGTGCCATAAGTGTGAGTCAGATGGTTGAGAGGATGCATAGTGACAAGTGGGGGAAACAGGACCAGGTGAATGCACTTTTAAATCAAGAACATAAAGCCCATGCTGCGGTTTAGCAGAACCAATCATCCTCTTGAGGAGGGTATCCTGTAAATAGCACATCGATGACCAAAAGAGAATGAAAAGGTGGGGGAGAGCAGTTAACTTAGAAACAAAAACTAAGTTAAAGCTAAAAGCGGGGACATATAGAACATCCCTTAGAGTAAGAAGGGGAGAAACAACAACGTCTCCCATAAGAGTAGCAACAGTACTACTCTTGTTAGGTAGTTTAATAACAACATGAACAGACTTAGGGTAGACATATAAAAATCAGGGGTGCACACCATATGATCAGTGGCCCCAGTGTCTATAATCCATGTATGAACACAATTAGTAGAAAAACTATTAGACACATCAGAGTTAATAGCATGAACTGTGGCTGTACCAGTCATAGTAGTAGCAGCTGACAGAAAAGTTACCCTAAGAAATCATGTACAACGATTTCTGTAACTGAAACACGCGCGAGCCGTCGGTCCGATCATACCTGGTCTGCAACTCGGTCCAGATCTCCAACGCCGTGTTCTGGAACAAGAGGCTTTTGCGCAACTCCTTGGAAATGGAATTCATCAGCCACGTCACCACCAGGTTGTCTGCCCGAGTCCAACAAAGGCGCAGGGTGATGTCATCCTCCTGGCAAGGAAGGGAACCGTCAATGAAGCGACCCTTGTTCTTAATACTGAGCGGCAAACGAATCGCGCGGCTCCAAGAGACATATTTATCGCCAGTGAGGAGGTCACCAACAATCGAAGAGCCGTGCACGTCATGTGCGCCCAAAAAGTAGACCGAAGAGAGATTGTCGCTCGGATTCTTCGGAAGAGCAGTGGTGGATCCAGTGGTGGCGGATCCGGAGGTGTGAGACGCAGAGGCAGAATCGGTGGATGGATTTGTCATCGCAACGGTCGGAAAATAGATCGGAGAGTAGATCTGAGAGGAGATCGAAAAGAATCGTCGAAATCGCCAAATTAGGGTTTCAGCGAAATCGAAAAATTGGGGAAAAAAAGATCAGAGGAGAGAGGAGAGGCAGCGGAAGAGGATCTGAAGGAAACTAGACTACTGATACCATGTAAACTGATGGAAAGCTTGCATTGAAAGAGAAATATTCGGATTTGCAGAAATGGGAATTGGAGAAGGAGGTGCGGCTAGGGTTTCCTTCATGTTTTGTGTAAAGTAAAAAATGAATAGTATATTATTAAAATAATGTTACACACCCTTTATATATATAAGGGTTACAAAGATAAAATAAGGAAACAAAGGGACTAAAAGGGAAAATACACAAACGACTCTATAAAACGTGTACAACTCTATAAAACGTGTATATGCTAACAATAATCTACTTGTCATGTTCCTTAGCGAATCAAAGTTTCATCAAAATCGGGAAGCTCCAAAATCACCGAAAACGGTTGCAGTACTAGCCCAGTCGTCGCAATAGCAACGAGAGTAACGATCATCACTTTAAGCGTGGAGTAAGCCAACACGACACAAATTAGTATAGTTGGAGGCACACACATTAAAATCACTTTAATTGTCCCCACCGGTATCCTAAAAGGCCGAGGGGCAGCTGGAGCAATAATCGTCAGACTCACAAACGCAATGAATTCCAACATCATTCCAAAACAACACAAGAAACTCTCTGCAGACAATATCTCTTGAAAGCTCAGCAACGCAAGCAGAAGCACACCGGAAGCTGAAAAGAGAATACCGACTAGAGGAGTCCCAAAGTGATATCTCTTAGCAAAGACAATGGAAGCATCCCTCTTTCAGCCATTCGAAGAAGCTGAAAAGATTCGCTGCTCATTTCAGCCACAAACATTCCCATATTCGACACTGTTGCATCCCCTTGAATCCACCAACTCAGCCATGCTCCACGCCTCCGCCTATGATTTTCGCTAACCATCAGTGCATGAGCTTGGGTTGCGAGGATCGAATAGCTCCAATGCCAGTAAGTAAGGGAAAGAAATACCCAAGAACAACTAGAATCAATGCGCAAAACAGAGCTTTTGGGAGTGTCTTTTTCAAGTTTTCTGCTTCTCCAATCCATGTACTAATCGAGTCCAAATAGTTCAAATTCCAAAAGAGGGCATTAAGATACAAATTCCAGTCAACGTTATGGATATACGCAACTAGCCACCTCTTAGCCTCCAACTTTGGGATTGAAATGAATCCCATCACAACAAACGTAACAAGCGAGAAAACACCAAGATGTATATAGGCCAGGTAAGTATGGGGGCAATCGTCAAGGCTATCACCTCCACAATCCTTGACCAACTAAGCCGTGACTCTTGGTTTAAGATAACTGAGAAATTGTACGGGGTATAGGGCATTGTCGATCGATGACTCCACTTAACCATTTCATCCACCCTTGTTGAAATTCCAAAATGGTCGTAATGCAGAAGAAACCCAAGCTTCATAGCCACCATTTCCAGGGAACAGCGTTCCCATCTTGAGTGTAATTAATGCTTTGGGAACACCGGATCAACGGGAATAGAAGGAAACCGGTTAGAGCTATAAAGGAGAGGACTAGCAGTGCTAACAGTATCATGTACACCGAATGGGTTCAGTCACTGAGCAAATTTAGATACAGAATTGGGCGCGGGAATATAACAAAGAAAATTAGCACGCTATAATCTATAATTTACGACTGAATAGTATAGGATGATTGCTCTCTGTTCACCCTAATGAATAGTTATAGTTTTTTCTTTGAAACATATATAATGCGAATACATATTGAAATTCAAGCTTGCATTAATAAACTAATTAGGCCAAGCATTTAAAAAATTCATCATATGTAATAATGTTAAAACCCACAAATTATTGACTTTAAGAGCAATAAGTCGATTTCTAAGAGTGATATGGACATCAGCACATTAAAACGTAAAATGTAAATTCTAGTATATACATATGATTTCATGGACTCAGCAAGATTGATAGATAAAATAACTTTCGAAGCACTTCTTATCTTATGTAGCGATACCTTAATTTATCTATTTTTCATTTTCTCTATATTCCAATGTTAAAGAGAAAGCAATATATTGCACATGACTATTTGCCCTCCGTGCTATTCTATCAACTAAACATGCTGATCGATTGCGTATGTTAAATGGAAGCATAACCATGAAGTTTATTAATCACGTAAATAAAAAATAACAATTGCAACATTCTTTCAAGGTCAGAAGCCACGTATGCTCCGTCAACAAATGACTTGTCCAAACAATTGCAACATTCTTTGAGGACCTCGTCATTAGCTTCTTTTTCGCTGCTTAGTTCCCAAAAGATGACGTAGTGGCCGGGTTCTGTTGAGAAATCCGCAATGCTCGTGAAAGCGATGACTTCTTGGTCTAACAAAAGCTTTGCTGCAGTGTCTACGGATTCTTGTAAGTCTTTCTCGGTGGTTTTGTCGATGGCGATGCTCAGGATGAGGTTTCTTCTGCATATGAACTGGAGCTGGGGGGGTCGAGTTGTGAAAGCCTCTCACTTTCACTACATCGCCTATTAGGTATCGGTACAAACCATAAAAATTGGTGAAAACAATCTCGTACTCCACGGGAGGCAAATTTTCACCATTTTCTTGTTTCAAAGGGATAAACTCGAAATAACCGATACTCGGATGCACCGCAAATGTGACCAATTCTGGTGGTAATTCGGGATTGACATTTGCTCCAATACCTCCTTCTGAGGATACATAATCTCCACTTAGTGTTAAATCATCAAAATATACATTTTGTATTATTTTCTATTTTTGGCAATAATTCAAAAGTTAGTTAAGTTAGTTAGTAACTGCTTTCCTTAGTTAGAAAGGCGGCAATGTTGTTAGTTTGTTAGTTAACCCGTTTCATTCAGTTCCCTTTCTTGTTGTAATGCATATAGTATATATAGGGCACAATCCACAGAGAGGAGAACACTTGGAAATTACCACAAAATCATCTCAACCACACTGTAATTCTTTCTCCAAAATATTTCTTCTTTTCAATAAAATTTTCTTCATTATGTTTCTGTTTCCTTCTCTGTTGAATCCGATCCGGTTACAGAAGTTATCATGGTATCAGTTTTCCGGTTAGATAAGATTCTCATCGCTTCCACTACTCCGTCAAGATCGCCGATCGCCGCCGCCTGTGGTTGTCTTCTCCGATCACTATCTGCAACTTTCTCTATTTCTGCATTCTTTTCTGCAACTCTTCTCGGTTCTGCTACGGTGTGCCATTGATTGAGATCAAATGACAGAGCCCAGTGCCGCCTCCTCTTCAACCACTACCCTCCCAGTCAAGAATCCCAATGAGGATTCATCATCCATCTACTTTCTTGGTACTCATGACTACACTGGTCAGTGCATTGTAAGTGAGAAATTTAATGGCTCCAATTACATTCCATGGAGTAAAAGCATTGTTATGGCGTTAAGTATCAAGAATAAACTCTCTTTCATTGATGGTTCTTTGTTACAACCAACTGGTAATGATGCATCTTTGCTTGTCTGTTGGAGTAGAGCCAATACTCTTGTTTTATCTTGGCTCTTTAACTCCATTGAGAAGGCTGTACGCCAAAGTTTGATGTACTTTGATAACCCTAGAGACTTGTGGCTTGAGCTCAAGAACAGGTATGATAGGACAGATGGTTCAAGGGTTTATCAGTTACAAAAGTCCCTTTCCACCATTGCACAGGGCTCCCTCACCATCACAGAATACTATAATGTGTTTAGATCTCTTTGGGATGAGTTTGTGAACCAGAGACCCATTGCCATGTGCACTTGTGGGCCGTGTACTTGCAATATCAATAGAACCATGGTTGACATGCAACAATATGACTCAGTCCTTAAATTTTTAGTTGGCTTGAATGATTCTTTTTCTGCCATTAGAAGCCACATACTGTTGGTCACTCCCTTGCCTGGTCTTTCTAAAGTTTTTTCACTCTTGTTGCAAGAAGAGCAACAAAGAGATTTGTACTCTCACCCTTCAGTTTCAGATTCCCTAGCTATGTTTACTAGACAAAGGGGTGGTCCAGATTCACAAAGTTACCAACAGTCAGGCATTCAGAGGTCATTCAATCCCAATGCAGCTCCTAAGAACTTTAAACATAAGTTGTCAAAAGAGGAAAAGAAGAAGCTGCGTTGTACCCACTGTGGTTTCAATGGACATACGGTTGATACTTGTTTTCAGATACATGGCTATCCTCCTGGTTGGGAAGGCCCCAAAGGCAAGAGGAAACTGCAGAACAATTCAGCTAACCTTGCTCAGTCTTCACCTGCTGAGGCTTCTGCTAGTGCTAAACCTCCTACTGCAACTGATCTAGCCCTCTTTGAGCAATTCTTGGCTTTCAAACAAGCTCATGATCAAGCTCACACTGCTTCTGTTGGCCTAGACACCTCTCAGCATTATGCAGCTTTAGCAGCCACTGGTATTTCTGTCCCTGTTGCTCTTTCTTCTCATGCTGTCACTTCATCTATTTATTCTGATAAATGGATACTGGATACAGGAGCTACATACCATATGATATGTCAACAACATTGGTTCATTAGTACTCCTAGGCATGTTAACATTAGCATTTATCTGCCTAATAATAGCATCACCATTGCCACATTAGCTGGTTCTGTTCAACTGTACTCTGGACTTATATTGCATAATGTCTTGTTTGTTCCAGCATTTACCTACAATCTGTTGTCCATTTCTAGGCTGACTTCTCATCATCATCTTATTGTTATGTTTATGGCTTCCTCTTGTTTGCTACAGGACTACATAAACAAGAGAATGATTGGTTTTTCTAGCTTACAAAATAGCCTATATGTGCTTGATGTTACTCCTCACACTGCTAATATTGTTTCATGTAATGTTGTTGCCTCTAATAATGTTTGGCACTTGAGACTTGGCCATGCTCCCCTAGCTAAACTCAAGGATATCTACCCTCTTTCCATCACTGGATCAATTAAGGATCACCACTGTGAAGTCTGTCACCTTGCAAAGCAAAAAGACTTGCTTATTCCTCTAGTGACACTTGTAGTTCTTTTGCTTTTGAATTGATACACTGTGATGTATGGGGTCCATACTCGGTCCCTACTAAGTAAGGGTTTAGGTATTTCCTCACTATTGTTGATGATTTCAGTCGTTGTACTTGGATTTATCTTCTTAAATAGAAATCAGAGGTCAAAGACCATTTACTTTCTTTCTATAAACTTGTGTTAAATCAGTTTAATGTTTATATTAAATTCATTAGAACTGATAATGGTACTGAGTTTCTTTTGAAACATTTCTATAAGACACATGGTATAACACATCAAATTAGCTGTGTAGAAACACCATAGCAAAATGGCCTTGTTGAAAGAAAACATCAACACCTTCTTCAAGTTGCCAGGGCCTTGAGATTTCAGTCTAATGTGCCTCTTAGTTTCTGGCATTTTTGTGTGTCTACTGCTGCATATATTATCAAGAGATTGCCTGCTGTTACTCTCCATAACAAAGCACCATATGAAGTATTAAACAACAAACCTCCTGATTACAGTTTGCTGAAAACCTTTGGCTGCCTGTGTTATGCCTCAACTATAACGGCACATAGAACAAAATTTGATCCTAGGGCTGTTAAATGTGTTTTTATTGGCTATCCAAAGGGTACAAAGGGTTATCTGTTATATGATCTTCTGCAAAAGAAAACTATTATATCAAGGAATGTAATTTTTCATGAAAATATTTTCCCATTCAAGACACATACAGATGATCTTACCACCAATAACCAACTAAGTACATAGACTTCTCTGTGTACTGATCCATTTATTACAGCTAACCTGCCAATACAAATTGTTCCTAGAAATGTTGTTCCTCATGATGAAGTGCAGGAGATTGTACCTGACCCACCAGCTGATAGTTATTTTACTCGGTCAGCTACTCCAGGTTCAACTTCTCAACTAAATGAAGTTGTGCAACATTCCCATGTTGCACCAGGTATTTCTGAACCTTCTGCTACATTACCTGTTACAAGGAGATCATCCAGGGCTATACACACTCCTGCCTATCTCAATGTTTATGATTACACTTTGCCTCAGTCTTTACATAAAACTCATTGTACAACATCTACTAATAGTGTTAAGTATCCTATTTCTCAGTTTCTGTCTACCTCTCATTTGTGTCCATCTCACAAAGCCTTTACTGCATCCATAACTATGGCTCAGGAACCAACCTCATATACTCAGGCTAGTAAATCTCCTGAATGGATCACTGCAATGAATGCTGAAATAGAAGCCTTAGTTAAGACCAAAACATGGATTTTAACTGAACTTCCCTCTGGCCAGAACTTAATTGGTTGTAGATGGGTATATAAAATTAAACATAAAGCAGATGGCAGCATAGAAAGGTATAAAGCAAGGCTGGTAGCAAAGGGTTTCACTCAAGAGGAAGGGCTGGATTACTTTGATACTTTTAGTCCAATAGCTAAACTTACCACAGTTAGAGTGTTGATAGCTGTTGCTGCAACAAAGAACTGGTCCCTTACTCAATTGGATGTCAACAATGCATTTCTTCATGGAGACTTGGATGAAGAGATATACATGAAACCACCTCCTGGATATCTCAAACCAAAGGATAAAAGAGTTTGTCTGTTAAAGAAAAGTTTATATGGCTTGAAGCAAGCTTCAAGACAGTGGTATCAAAAGTTAACATCTTGTTTAGTCACATATGGTGTTTAGTCACATATGGTGTTTAGTCACGTATGGTTTTAGTCAATCTGTGTCTGATTCATCTCTCTTTACTAGACATCACAATAATACTTTTACTGCTCTATGCATTTATGTTGATGACATCATTCTAACAGGTAACAACATGACTGAAATCACTAAGATAAAACAGCACTTGGATGATATGTTCACAATAAAAGATCTTGGTCCTCTAAAATATATTTTAGGGATTGAAATAGCTAGATCAAAGTCTGGGATATCTCTCTGCCAAAGAAAATATTGTCTTGATATCTTAAATGAGACAGGATATCTAGGATGTAAACCTAGCTCAACTCCTATGGATTACAAACTTAAACTGCTAAACAATGATTCAGTTGAATTATCTGATCCTTCTGAGTATCGCAGGCTGGTTGGAAGGTTGTTATATCTCACCATTACAAGACCAGAAATTAGCTATAGTGTTCAGTGTTTAACACAACACATGTCAAAGCCTACAACTAATCACCTTGCAGCTGCACACAGAGTGTTGAGATTTCTTAAAGCAACTGTTGGCAATGGTATATTCCTCTCATCAAGTTCAGACCTACATATCAAGGCATTCACAGACAGTGACTGGGCAGGATGTGAAGAAACTAGGAGTAGTATCTGAGGTTATGTAATATTCCTTGGCAACTCAATTGTCTCTTGGAAGTCCAAGAAGCAACCCACAGTTAGCAGGTCTCCAACAGAAGCAGAGTACATGGCATTAGCTACAACAACATGTGAAGTAATGTGGTTACAACAGCTACTAAAAGACGTGTCAGTCCATAGCACAAAGATCCCTCTCATTTGCACAGATAACAAAAGTGCAGCAGCCATTGCTTTGAATCCTGTAAACTATGAAAGGACAAAGCATATACAGATCGACTATTTTTTTGTAAGGGAAAGAGTCCAACAGAAAATCATCAAAGTTATTAACATTCTCAACACAGCTCAACTTGCTGATATACTGACAAAGCCGCTTGCTCCTCAACCATTCAAAGAGCTTACCTCCAAGTTAGGCCTTCTTAATCTCCATGCCGAGCTTGCGGGGGGGGGGGGGGGGGGGGGGGGGTTAAATCACCAAAATATACATTTTGTATTATTTTCTATTTTTGGCAATAATTCAAAAGTTAGTTAAGTTAGTTAGTAACTGCTTTCCTTAGTTAGAAAGGCGGCAGTGTTGTTAGTTTGTTATTTAACCCATTTCATTCAGTTCCCTTTCTTGTTGTAATGCGTATAGTATATATAGGGCACAATCCACAGAGAGGAGAACACTTGGAAATTACCATAAAATCATCTCAACCACACTGTAATTCTTTCTCCAAAATATTTCTTTTTTTCAATAAAATTTTCTTCATTATGTTTCTGTTTCCTTCTCTTTTGAATCCGATCCGGTTACAGAAGTTATCACTTAGCAAAGGCAATCCTCCAGCATAGTGCCTCAATCTTTTCAAATAAGGTTTCATGGGCCCAGTCATAATCCCATATACATACTTTGTATTTGGAAACAACTCTTGAATTAATCCATTCCAATTGAGCTTGCTCAATTCCAAGCACGTGTAATAAATCTTATCCGCCAATTCAAGATCTGGTTTCAGCATCAGCTTTGCAACACATGATCGAACTGATGGGACCGTGATTCGGTCGCTTAGAGTCCCTCGTCTGATATCCATAACAAGTTCTTCCAACACTAGTTCAAAGGTCTGAAATGCTTGGACAATGTTGAAGGCGAATCCAGATGCAACCAGTTGAACTTCGTTCCACGACATCAATCTGCACAAAAGATGACAATATAGCATTTGCTCAAGATCAGGGCCGAACGTCACTTCATCAGGATGCAACATATATGGAATCTGCATTGCCCTCGTTGCTTCTTTGAATTTGGGATTACTGAATACGTGAGCCGTAGCAGGTGCCTGGCTAGACCGCTTTTTGCTTTGTATGGATTGCTAAAGTTATTGAAGTTCAATCCCTTTGCCATTCTCAATCGGGTATTCTCTGCAAAAGTATATATATACAAGACATCATTCATTAGTTTTTTAAGGGACAACTATGCAACATAGTTAAGTTTTAACATGTTCCTGAATGCAAGAGATGTCTTGAATAGTTGCAAAAACCTTCCATCGATTCTTCATTATAAGGTGGAATCTTTGGCTTCCCTTGTCTCGTACCAGAACTGGAACAACAAAGAATCCACAATTTGTCAAACCTTCATGTATATGTCGAGGTTGTGGTTACTAGCTAGGGAATTGCATAAACTTAATTTACTAGAGATTTTGTATTACTATTTACTACAACTAGTGTTCTTATTATAAAAAGCTCAAGGTATATGTTATTATAACTGCACTCATGTGAAATAGTGAAAATCCTGACTATGCAATACCCAGCAATTTGACGAACTGAATAAAAATATAGGTCTTTGTGTCTTTTACTACTTTTTGTGTTTGTGACTTTATGTCGTTGTATTGATGCGCAATAGTATAAGGATGATAACTTACGATGTACTTATGTTGAGTATGTGCATTATATTATATTGAAATTGTGGATTTTGGATTCTGCAGCATTCTATCATATATTTGTCCTAACAGTAATATAATAGAGATTTATATTTCTGGTAATTTTGGAAGGGTATGAAAATTGTAAAAAAGGGACATGTTAGGATTCAAACATTGAATGAATCTGTATATTTTTGTCGTGGAATGAAACATATTATGATTTTCAAGAGAAATGTTATTGAGTAGTTGGATGATGAAATGATTTACCTTTTAGCTAAGGTGCTTGCAAGATAATTAGAGGGGTCATGGTGATAGCTCGATGGTTGTAAGAGAGAATTCTTATGACCAATGTCAACCAACCAAGATAGCATTGTAGGCACTACACAATAGGTCACAAGAGAGCATTCAAGCAACTGGAAGCTTGATGATATGATGACTAAGATAGTGACTTTAGATCATAGTTGAATACATACATGTGTTCAACTGATATTGGAACTTGAAGAGTTCGAGAATTGGTGTCGTTGTTTATTTGCTATTGAGAGGTTGCAAATAAGTTTATATATAAATGAGTGCCCGAGTGAGAGGTTATTGAGATCAATTGAGGTTTATATAACTTTGAATTACCCCAAGGACTCGTTGAGACTCAAGTTACCTCAAAATTACATATACCTTCTAATTATGAATAGGAGTGTGTTAGCTTTGAGGCGCCCCAGAGCTAGTCAACTGAACAAAATGTGCATGTATTTACACAAATCTCTGTCTTTTACTACTTTTTGTGTTTATAATATTCTACGTCTCATTTCGCAACAATATACAAACGCAAAAAGAACGTCGGCATAGAAACAAAACAATACGCTCGTTAGTTTACCTCAATGGGAAGGCAGTTATTGGTTTTCCGGTAAGAATCGGCGACTTGTCGCCTTCGGCAATTCTCCAAATGTAAGGTTGACATTTTTTGTAACTAGCAATTGGAACAATAGCCTTGAAACTATCCGGGTCTGTTCTTCCATCAAGAGTACCCCAACTTTGTAGATACTCTGTCTCACCATTTTCTTCCAAAATTTTCTTCAAAAGTCTCCTTTTGAACTCTTCCTGCATCTCTGGTCAAGGCCTCAAATTCTTCTATAAATGCCTACAAAAAGTAATATAAATGTCCCCCGGCCTAGCTAGTTTAATTTCTGTTTTGAACTTTGATGTAGCTTAAGATTGTTACTCATTTGTCTACAAAAAATATAAAAAAAATGAGATCCATATATACGCGCGGATCAATTTATTTTTTTAGTGCGCTTTAGACGCCTCAACCCTTATGAGATACACAGAGTATGGGAAGCAAATTGTTCTTTTTTAAAATAGAATCACTAGTGGCAATTCAGTTTGTATATTCCAAAGTACAGAACAAAACCCGGAGGCATGCAATGTGCTATGATTCTTTCAAGGTCAGAAACTTTTTATAAGTAATATATAACATAAATAATCAATACACAATAAGAATAACTTAGCTCTTAGGCAAAGATTTTCATAGGTACAAAAGACATGTTGGTGAAAAAACATATGTAATTAAATTTACCTTGTCCGGGCCATTATGAGAAGTTTTAAGAATTACATTACTCTACATATATATTATCCACATGATGATTGATGACCAGCTACGTACGGTTGCAACACCATCAGGCATCAGCTGCTAAATTTTTAAACGAATTTCCGGCAACGATTGAGGGGTGCATTTCGGAATCTAAGCTGCTATGTTAATTTCCTCTCTTCGGCCGCCATGCATTCTTTTGGAGGGATTAGGATTCTGGAATTCAATGCCAGTAGTGTATTTAAAAGTGACAGATATATAGAGTGAATTAAGTTGTTAGAAGGACTATGGGACATATTCAAGATATATACGAAAGAAAAGATTTGTTTGAGTTATACTTTTGTATTAAAATTGTTAAAATACAATAAGAGAGAACCGAGGTGCGTGCACTATGGAGTCATCGATTGTCTCATGTTTTTGGTTGTTATGGAACACTCGAAATAAATGTGTCTTTGAGGACTATGCTCCGAACATTGGTCATTTTCTTAGACGTATTTGGCAATGCATAAAGGAGGTGAAATTCTTTAAAGTGGGCTCGACAACATCAATTGAGAATTTTAGATTTCTTAAATTATTTGATATGGAGGTGCAACCTCGAAAAGCACCCAAAATCATCTTTGTGCGTTGGCACCCCCCATAGGAAGCTTGGATCAAATGCAACACGGATGGATGTGCTCTTGGGACGCCGGGAGTTGGAGGAGCAGGCAGGATTTTCCGAAACGACAAAAGTTTTTTGCATGGTTGTTTCTCCTTTAGACTTGACTTGGTTTTTGCTTTCGAGGCTGAGCTATAGGCTGCGACTTTTTTGCAATCCTCGAAGCAATGGAGCGTAACTGGAAATATCTTTGGCTTGAGAGTGACTCTACTTTTGTTGTTAATTTATTGGCTTCAAGATCAAATAAGGTTCCATGGAAACTAAGAGGCAGATGGTCTACTTGTTTGAAATACATCAACTCCATTCATTTCCGGGTTTCGCATATTTTTAGGGAAGGGAACAAGGCCACGGACTCTCTTGCTGATTATGGGGCCACAAATGTCGGTGAACATTGGTGGAACACTTGCCCATCGTTTATTATGGATTCAGTTAATAATGATTCTTGTAATAGGGAGAATTTTCGATTATGTTGACATGTGGGTACATGCCGATTTTGTTATATATTTTCGATTCTGTTGCCCATCGTTTATTATGGATGTTCGTCTAATGCTACGGGGGTGCCAACCTAGTTGGGATCTTCAGACGCTCGTCGACGCCATATCTCCATCTTGTACTAAAAAACAATAATAAGAGAGAAAGGTGAAGGTAATATGGGAAGAATATATATAGGAAAACGTCGCGGACGGGATATATATTTAAGTTAACTAAGATACCTAACGGTGATAATTAAAGCAGAGCAAATCTTAATATCTCATCACAATTTTGTAAGATCCTCGAATAAGTTATAGATCGAAACGGTAAGATCCCATGTTAGTTCAGTGTCGAATATGACTGCCTCGATCCAGTTAAGATCGAATTAGGTTGGATCGAGTCCTTGCAGATCGAATCAGATCGATCAAATTGTAGAGTATCAAATCTCCGAGTTCGATGTTGAGTGGTTGCTCGATAGTAATGAATTCGTCCTGGTTATGTCAGATTGCGGGGTATTATAGACCTCGTCCCGCGGTCCCCAGTTGTAGTTGAGGAATGAAGATCGAATAATGCTCATTCGATCTTCCCTTTAAAGTCGAATTCCTTCAGTTCGATATTTAATTTTCTGGGTCTTTCTTACATGGTCCGGCCCAAATGCATCATTGGGCCTTCCTAAAATACCCCCATCATATAGTCTCCCCAGTTTGGGAGTCGTTCTTGAGCAAAGAGCGGGTTCCAAACTCCAAAGTTCGTGCTGGCTTCCTTAGATTCTAGATATTTGCTTTACACCTGATGGTTGAAAATACTCCCCCCCAATTGGGATCCAGGATTTTGAAAGTGTGGGTCCCAAATTTTTATCGTGTGCTAAGCGGCTGGATCATTAAAGATCAAATTCTAAAACCTTCGTGTTGAGTGTATTTGACAATAACTTTATCCTCGAGGCGGGAAAAATTCGATAGTGTTTCTCTACCACATACGGAATTCGATCGAATAATGGCGTCGAATCTTATCGATTCGATTTGAAAATTGCTTAAAAGCTAAAATTTGGATGATAATCGTAGATCGAATGGATTTGGATTCGATTTTGGTACAAAATCGAAGGGCAAACTGTTCGGTCGGTATTTCACATTTTTTCTGCCATCAATCGAATGGATGACATTCGATCTTTCGTTAGTATCGAATCTTCTCGATTCGATGTTCTCTGCGATGGGCCTTATGGTCCGCCCTCCATCGATTTAAGGGCGAGGAAGGGTTGAGGATCTCATTCGTGTCTTTGGAGAACTCTTGCTGAAATGTAAGTAACATCGAACGGGCACGGTTCGATTTACTTTGTATCGAATACAAGCTATTCAATAATCACTGTATTGAGCATTATGCCGTTCGATTCTACCTTAGAATATTTTTTCCAAAATTTTCTTGAAAAAATAGTTTTCTCGCTTTGACTCGGTTTATGTTTTCATTTCTGCAGTGTTATTCTGCAACCGACTTGGTGATTTGAGACTTTAATCAAGGTAGTGGGTTGTGTACTTTTATTTCCCCTTTAATTACGTTCTAGTTTATTTTTGCTTCTAATGTATCGCGTAGTTGTCGTAAGTATCGAGAGTGACGTACATTGGTAGTCAGCTTTTTTTTTTATTTCAATTTGTGTTGATCGAGATGGCTATTTATGAGTCTTCATCTGGGAGTGAGTCGAGTAGTAGCTCGAGCTTTGATTCTGTTAATTCAGTAATGGGTCTTGGAGGTGATCTCGCTGGCGCGAATTTGGTAGAAAGAAATGCATATGAGGCTATTGATATATATGAGCTCGACTTCAAGAGGGATGAGGAGGAGGATGAGGATTAGCCAGCGCTGCAGGCTGGGGTAGATGATGCACCCGCTCTGCCTATTGAGGATAATCGTGCCGACAATGAGGCAATGAAGAGAATGGGGTTATTAACAGGGACTTTGATGATGAAGAAAAAGTTGCGGGAATGGCATACACTGCTTATGTGTCGCACTTGCAGCATAGTCGGTCCTTTATTTGCGAAATGTACGACATAGGGATTAACTACAAAATAGTTATTCCTCGCGTAGACCAGCGTGTGCATACCGCCCCACCCTGTTACTCACGATCTTTGTTGGGCAATTGGAAAATGGGTTACGGTTACCAGTCGAGGTTAGGAAAATTTAACGTCTATTGGATTGGTGTCGAGCCAGTTGACGCGAAATTCGATTGGGCATATAGTTGGCTTTATCATTGCCATGAAGGGCTTAGGTGTGCCACATGGGCCTAATGAGTTTTGGATTCTATCACCTAAAGGCGGTGAGGCACCATAAGTTTTTGAGAGGCGAGTTTACTGGCTCTGGGAAAGATTGGAAGAAAAGATATTTTTATATCAAAGAGATTTTTGAGGAGGAGTTTCCTGTATATCGACGAGAGTGGGTGGATGTTCTGAAAATTGCCATTCCTCGCGGTGTGGGTTTACTTAGGTGGCGTGAGCACTTTAAGGCGAGCCTGGTACATAACCACCAATTTAATATAAAAGAGCTTGTTAAAAAGCATGTTTTGTCACTTGCGGGGTTATCCCAGGTTCCATATACGGGGAGATATACTATTGGTATATATCTATTATCTGCCATTTTTCGTGCCTTTTGTGTTGATTTTGATATGTTAATAATGTTCAGTGTTCTCTCTTTCAAGAGAAGTTATCATGAACCGCCATGCTCGCATGAGTCAAGTCTTGGCTGCCGATGTTGAGGGTTCCCGCTCATCGGTTCCTCACCGTTCCTCCTCCTAGCAAAAGGAAGGCCAAGGGAAGGAAGACATCAGGTGACGATGTGGCATCCACCCTCGCCGGCGCCCCACATGATCCTTTCGAGGATGTGCTTGGTGGAGGTCGCGATAACTCACCTCCTCCTGCTGACTTTAGTCAGGCAGAGGGGTTTGAGGGATCGACTGCTGAAGAAACCGAGGCGGCAGAGCGTACAGAAACCATCGAACCGACAAAGAGAAGGAGGACGCCCCAAATTCATTCTCAACCTGGGGGTTTTATTCCTCTTGTGCTGAGCTCAACTGTTCACATTCCTGCTGGTGGCTCAGTCCTCCCTACTGGGGTGAATACTAGAGCTGAAACTAGCCAAGATCCGCTTTCCCACATCGGGGAATATCAGCATTCTGAAGAGGAGGCCATCAATGTATTGAAGGTGGTCCTACCCAATCTTGCAGTGGCTTTCCCGACCTCGGTCTAGGAAAGAAAGAAGGTGGAGCGGCTTGCACTCCATTTGGTCAGCTCAGTAATACGATAATTTAGTATAATATTCCTCTTTTTTTATTTATACTCAGTTTACTTAAGTCTTTTGTTGTTTTTTTTTTCAGACTGGTGAGGTCATGGACGCGATGATCAAAGGGTTGATGCAGGCTCATGAGGAGAGAATGAATGGGCTAAAAGACTTGCAGACGGAGTTTCAGGATAGTGATCTTGACGTGTTAAGGGCCGATGTGGCAGATAAGGAGAAAGCCTTACAGCATGCGAGGGATTGTGCTATTCGGAGGATAGGGAGGCTGTGAAACTTGCGTAGGAAACCGTTGAACGACTCGAGGCACAAGTTAAAAGTATGCGGAGTAGCAAGACTGCGCTGGAAAAGTGAGTCACAGAGCTCAAGAAGGAGCTTTCCGCTGAAAAAGAGAAAACAGCGGAGGCCGAGGAGCTCGGATACGCCCGTGGCTTTAGCTAGGTACTTAGCCTTGTTGCTTTTGTCTTTCCTAGACATAGTCTTGCTATTCATCCTTGTTAACTTCCTTTTTGTATTTGAATAGCTTCCTACCGCCCAACAACGAGTGGAGATTGCAGAGGAGTTTCTACGAAAAAATACTTTCCAAGAAATTAGTGTCCAGTAAGGGGTGCGTGATGCGAAGAAATCTCTAGTACTCATAGTGCAGAAAATTCACAGCACTGGCTACCTGCATGGTAGGTTTAACCCCCAGTGGTTGGATATGTCGCTAGATCCTAATCGCGAGCCTCTGCAGTTGCCTGTTGAGGTTGTGCCTGCCGTAGCCGATGAGTTCGCCTGCCTTCTTGAAAATGAGACTATGTTGTATTTGGGAACGTCTCTGCCTCTGCCCATGCCTGCCACCTATCCTTCTTCCAAGGATGAAGATGATGCCTAGGCTTGAGGGCTTAGGTTTAAATTTCTATTTTTTTTTATGAACAATTTGTTTTATTTGGTTCGGCGTTGTGTCGCCCTTTTATTCTGAACAATTTTAATGGTTTGAACTCTTTTTTCGAATATTCACTGCTTTATTTTTGCGTTCTGGTGAATCGCTTATTTTATTGCATTTCTTTCTTGCCAATCTCTTTCAAATGCGAGCTTCGCATTTCTTGTTTTATAATTATATTTCCTTCATTGTTGGAGGCTTTTTATTGCGATTGCCTTATTCTTGGCTACGCATTTTTCTCTTTGTTGAAGGTTACTGGCAACATGCCTGTTCTGTTTTTCTCACCTTTAGCAGGATTTTGACTAGTACGCGTTATTTCAGGCGAAAAGTTCATCCCTATTCTTCATTCGGGTGGGATTCTTGGTCAGCACTTGCCGTTTTAGGCAAAGTGTCCGTCCATTTCCTTTATTTTGGTGGGATTTACGGTTAGCACTTGCCGTTTTAGGCAGAGTGTTTGTCCCTTTTCTTCATCTTCGCGGGATTTTTGGTTAGCACTTGTCGCTTCAGGCAAAGTGTCCATCCCTTGTTCTTTCTTTTGCGGGATTTTGGTTAGCACTTGCCGCTTTGGGCGAAGTGTCCATCCATTGTTCTTCGTTCTGCGGGATTTTTGGTTAGCACTTGCCGCTTTGGGCGAAATGTCCATCCCCTTTTCATCGTTTTGTGGGATTTTTGGTTAGCACTTGCCGCTTCGGGCGAAGTGTCCATCCCTTTTTCTTCGTTTTGCGGGATTTTTCGTTAGCACTTGCCACTTTGGGCGAAGCGTCCATCCCTTTTTCTTTGTTTTGTTGGATTTTTGGTTAGCACCCGCTTCGGGCAAAGTGTCCATCCCTTGTCTTGCGGCTCCCCTTTGGATCCTGCATAATATTAGTTTCACGCACATAATCTTGTAATGCGGGGTTCCACTTTTGCTGCATTCGTTAGAACAGTGTTGCAATCATTGAGATCAAAAGTATCCCCAGTGGAGATAATATTTAAGTAAATAATAGGTTAGAGCTTAGCAATAAGACAAGTTGCCTATGTTTTCCGAGGGGGTCCTCGGGACTCAAGCCTTCGGTGTTACTGTTTTAGGTTAATACATACCATCCCCTCATGCTCACGAAGGCATAGGGGACGAATAAAAGTTTGTTCAAAATGTGTTGAACTCTAAAGACTTACAAAAACGAGAAAAGAGCCACCCAATCAATCCACTCCATCTCCATGGGACCCAATGCGTTCAACGCATTCTGCTCCTCTTGCGGCGGCAACCTTATCGATGCCACATAACACAGCCAACCTTGCATGTGATTTGCAATCACTTCGCCCGTTCCTGCAGGGGTCGGGAATTTGACCATCTGATGACATGTTGATGGCAGATCACGAAAAGCGTTGAGTGTTGGCCTTCCCAGAATCGCATTGTACGGTAAGGGTAGGTCAATCACTGCATAATATGCAGTAGTGTCTTTCTTTGGGGCGCTGTCCCCAGCAAAGTCGGGAGAGAAACCATGCCACGGGGCACTATTTATAATCCGCCAAAACCATGCAACGAGATTCTGACTGGCTCCAATCTTTCGTCTCCTAGGCCCATTTTTTCCATGTTGACCTCATCATTACGTTGACAGAACTGCCCTGGTCCAGCAGCACTTTCATCACGCCAAAGTTGCCTATGTTAACCGTTATCACTAACAGACAATTCAATTTTCCAGTTTGAATCGCTTGAGGGCTCAACTTCCGCATGTCTGCTTTTGAGAAGGTGATTTCCTCGTGGTCCATCTCCTCTATTCTTAGTAGGTCCACAGAACTGACAAAACGGTCTGCATCAATATCCCTTGTGATATTCTTGCGCCCTTTCGCCGAATCCACACCGACTGGACCTCCTGAAATCATATGTATAATCCCTTTCCTGACGTTGCTGCTGTTATCTAAGGATAATCCAGCACTTGCGGCCTGTCAACTATCTTTTGCTTGTCCTTCCTTGGAGAGCGAGACCTATCTCTGTCCATCTTATCCTCTAGCTCCTTCAAATTTCTGACATACTCCACGAGTTTGCCATCCTTTATCAACCGCTTGATCTCGTCCTTGAGGTCCTTGCAGTCTTCGGTCTCATGCCCATTCTGCTTGTGGTATTTGCAGTAATGGGTCGACAATCTCGTTGCCTCAGAGTCTCTCATTTGTCTTGGCTCTTTCAGCCAACCTTTCCTCTTTGTCATCCCAAATACTGTCAAGATGTCAGTATTTAAGGGCGTATATCGCCTCAGCGACGTATTCCTGTACCTGTTATTCATATTCTTGTTGTGGCTTTGTTCCTCTCTTCCTCTTTCTTTTTCCTTTGCGGCCGCAACAACTACCGCTTTGGTGACCATCATTTCCTCACGATGCACCACTTGCTGTGCGAGCTTGTTTATCTCTTCAATTGTCTTCGGCTGCAACCTAAGCAGATCCTTGGTCAAAGCCACGTTGTTGGTCGCACGGAAGATTATGTTCGTGATCATTTCCCCTTTGGGACAGTCTATCTTCAGCAGTTTCGCGTTGAAGCGGCTCATGAAATCTTTCAAGATTTCTCTCGCATCTTGACTGATACAGTATAGATGGGAGTGGTCCAGTACTAGTCTGGATTGACTAGAGAACTAATTTTCAAACATCTTCCTCAACTGCTTGTAACTTTTGATTGACCATAAAGCGATTCGGGTGAACCAGTCTAATGCCACTCCGACCAAGGTGGTGGAAAAGATTCTGGCCTGCACGTTTTCTTTAAAACCGTACAAATTAAGCGTTGTGTCCAATTGGAAAAGATGATCGTACGGATCTGTCTTTCCATCGTATGATTTCACCACATGTATCTTTTCACCATGCCCTAGAATTTTTGTCTCTATCTCTTTGCAGAATCAAGTGCTCTGACGAGCTATTCCCAATCGCTACATCATGTTCTCAACCTCTTCTCTTTCTCTCTCGAGCCTATCCAACTTACTTGTTACTTCTGCCTGCTCCCTTCTGGAGTCTTTGCCCCGACTCTCCTCATGTCTCCTTACACTATTCTCCTTATTCTCCTCTCGCCTTCTCAGGTCATCGTGCCAGCTTTCTTCACGTCCCCTCGAGTCATGGTGCCTTTTCGAATGCACCTCAACCGAGTTTGACCTCCCCCCGCGGTCGTCCACCTGGGCTTTGTCTCTATTTCCTTCGTTCGGGCCCTTGGCCACAGATCGCTGTTCCTGCGTGCCTTCCCCACGAACCTCAGGTGGCGACATTCGCACTTGTGGTACGGGCAATGCCTCATCCACTGCTGATCGGATCATTGCCAAGATCTCATCTCTAAGATCACTTGGCAGCGAAGTTGTCATAGCTGTCGCCCTTGTCACGCCTGCATCCAGCGCAGGTCGGTCTTCTCCCACTGGTCTAGGTAGGTCCCGCCTTGCTGACGTAGGCACCCCGGTTGGTAATGCTAACGGTCCTTCTGTTTCTAGGATAGTTTGAGTTGCCGTTGCTCGTTCCATATCAGGATGATTACTCTCTGCTGCTCTGCTTTGCGATCTAGTCCTTCTAGCTGCCATGCCTAATATACTTGGAAAAACAGTGTTCCTACAAACGCGCCAATGTTTTGGTCTTATTTCGTCCGGGTTACAACACACCTAATAACTATTACAACGAGCCTGATTTATGCCAAAACAATGCTAATCGAATATAGAATCGGACTAGCTTGGTCCGGAACACCTAATACAAGCTGACTAGGCAATATAAATAAAAATATTAATCTAGTGAAAGTCCAATCACACCACTTCGATGTTGATGAGTCCCGAATTGGCTAGTAGGTTGAATTGCACCGGTTCGAGAGTGATGATCCTCGAATCAGTTATAGATCGAATCGGTAAGATCCCAGGTTAGTTCAATGTCGAATATGACGGCCTCAATCTAGTTAAGATCGAATTAGGTTGGATCGAGTCCTTGCAGATCGAATCAGATCGATCGAATTGTAGAGTATTGAATCTCCGCGTTCGATGTTGAGTGGTTGCTCGATAGTAATGAATGCGTCATGGTTATGTTAGAGGGCGGACCTTCTGTTCGATATTCAATTTTCTGGGTCTTTCTCCTCTGGCCGGCCCAAATGCATCATAGGGCTTCCTAAAATACCCCCATCAAGATCCATAAGAAAAAAAAAATAAAAAATAGTGTTCAAAAGAATTTCAAAAGCTACTTGAATGGTATTTGATCGATGTGTTTGAAGTGGTTTAGAAAAAATACAAGCAAACGATTTTGTGGACCCAAGAAAAGAATAATACTATTTAAGTGGTTTTAACAAGTTTCAGATTAAATTATGGTACCAAGTAAACTATACATACATATAGACATAGCCATACATACATATAGACATAGCCATAAATTATTGTACCAAGAAGACTATACATACATATAGACATAGTAATAAGTCACTCTCTATTACTTACCTTTTGATCATGATCGTAAAAACAAACCACCATGCATACATATAGACAGCCAAAAATGGAAAACAAAATGCTTTGTACAGAAGAGTACGTAATAACATTGATCAAAATTGATTTTCTAAGACTTGAGAATCATCATTGTAAACATTAAAAAACACATACACACACACATATTTCTTCTAGCTGTTGATCTTTTGGTTTAGCATCATCAACTAGCAAGCTAAGAAGCTCCAATATGTCGAATGTAAGAGATTTTTTTGTTACTGTTTTTTGGTCATATATGTCTTAGAAGTTTAAGTGGCATGAAGTCTTCTAGAGTAGTAACTTAACCATGTGCTAAACAATTTTTCTTGTTCATTTTTCGTTTTTTTATGTCCTCAAGCCGATGCGATTTACTAGTGAGACATTTGTGCTCCTGTACACAGGAAGCCTTGTTTTTGAGGTTGTTAGTGTAGTTTTTTTTTTCTTTCTAAATTAGCCGTGTAATGTACATCTCTGTTAGAAAATGTAAATGTTTGCTACTTGTATTTACCATACATGTACATCTCTGTTAGAAAATGTAAATATTTGCTACTTGTATTTACCATACATGACCTAAAACATTATTCATGATCTTCAAGTTGTTTATTATTGTAATTTACAAAATGTTAGTTATTATATATGTCAAAAATATAGGTGTGTTTTGATTTAATTAGTTTGGTTACTTACAAATATGTTATTAATTAATTATAGGAAATAGTAAGTGCTAATGACGACAGCAATGAGGCGATGGGGGAAGGACTAGAGGCAGAAGGAATTGTGACGATTTATCGATCAACGGCGAGGCGGAGCGGAACAGGTGGATGGAAAGCGGGGAAAATTTTACTATGTACGTATCTCTTAACTTTTAATTTCAATGTACATTTTATGAGTCTAATTATTGATTGTTAGATATATGTATAGAATTTGAATATTAATAATGTATAGTCTAACTCAAAATCATGATTTAAGTTATTAAGTTATTTATATGAATAATATTAGAGATTAGGAATCACTATACAGTAAATGCTATTTATATGAATAATATTGGAGATTAGGAATCACTATACAGTAAATGCATTGCTTAGTATGTTTTTACTATGTACATATATATCTCTTAACTTTTAATTTCAATGTACTAAAACGCATATCATATGATACATGTTATGAGTCTAATTATTGATTGTTAGATATATTTATAGAATTTGACTATAATGTATAGTTTAACTCAATATCATGATTTAAGTTATTAAGTTATTTATATGAATAATATTAGAGATTAGGAATCACTATACAGTAGATGCATTGCTTAGGAGATGAAAAAAACATACTAACGTGTTTTGACTTGTATCCAGGGAGCGAAGGATTTGCGGCGCTTGCGGCCACCGCGGTGGAGGCGAACATGGTTGTATTTCTGAACTTAGTTCTAAGGCAAAACAATGCAAAGGCCGCAAAGAGTTTTAGCGTGTGGAATGGGTTTCTAAACCTCAGCACGCTAATTGGGGCGTTCCTAAGTGACTCGTGCTTGGGACGCTTCAGGACATGTGCCATTAGCCAAGCTGCGTTGTTTATTGTAAGTAAATTCTTATCAAGTTGTTATTTCCCTTACTTTGTGGAATTGTATATTACCTTCTTTTGTATGTTGTTTAAGTAGTATGGTCTTTCTAATTGAACAAAACCATATGGATTATGTGTGAGAGTTAAGATAACAAAACCATATGCTTTAATGTGTGTGTATTTTTCAGGGATTATTTGTTTTGTCGATGTCGACACAACTGTTCATGCTTGAACCCAAAGGCTGCGGGAAGTTTGATCAACCATGTGGCGAGCCATCAACAACGAAAGTTGTATGCTTTTATATGTCTATCTATTTGCTTGCACTTGGAAGTGGAGCGCTTGAACCGGCTCTAGCCACAATGGGTGCTGATCAGTTTGACGAAACTGATCCCGAGGAAATGAAGTCGAAATCATCGTTTTTCAGCTATTATTATATAGCATTGGATATCGGATCTCTAGTCGCCGAGACAGCACTAGTGTATCTCGAAAACCTTGGAAAGTGGGCAATGGCGTTCTGGATATCGAGTCTTAGCGGATTCATGGGATTGGCTTTCCTCCTATGCGGGAGTCGGAGATTTCGCCACTCTAAGACGGCTGGAAATCCGATGTCCAGGTTTGCACAAGTGATTGTAGCCTCTATCAGAAAATACAAGGCCAATGTACCATTACGCGGTCAAGGCCTTTACGAGGTTAACGCCACGGATTCAATCGACCGATTAATCCACAAAGACGACATGAAGTGAGTCCATTTCACATTTATTCATAATCATTTATCGATGATAACTCTTAAGTTTGCTGATTTCTTTCTCGGAACAGGTTCCTCGACAAAGCAGCGGTGATAATCCCGTTCGACATATCCAACGAAGGCCAATCTCCGAATCCTTGGCGTCTATGCACAATCACACAAGTTGAGGAAGTGAAATCCTTCTTGCGCCTGATCCCGATGTGGCTATGCACCGTGGTGGTGTCCATAGTCTTTGTGCAAGAGTCATCGCTGTTTGTGGAACAAGGAGCCGCGATGGACCAGCACCTTTCCAACTTCCACATGCCACCATCCAGCATGACAGTCTTCGACGTCATTAGCACGGCAACCTTCATCCTATCCTATCAAAAGGTATTGGCGCCTTTATACACCAAGCTAACGAAGAGAAAACTAAGAGCACTCAACGAGATATGGAGAATGGCGATAGGAATGTTCGTTGCAATCATTGCCATGATAGTGGCGGGCATCGTCGAACAACAAAGGCTAAAGCAAGTGAGTGGAGTAGGTCGAAGTGAGCTTTCCATCTTTTGGCAAGTTCCTCAATACTTGTTGACTGGAGCTTCGAAAGCACTCGTGTCCATTGCACAAATGGAGTTCTTTGCTGCCCAAGTACCAAAAACAATGCAAAGCTTGGGGCTCGGGTTGTCGATGGCTGTGCCGGCAGTGGGAAGTTATTTGTTCACAGCCATGGTTTCGTTGGTTTCAAAGATAACTTCAAAGGACGGTAAACAAGGGTGGATTCCTCCGGATTTGAATGACGGCCACCTTGATAGGTTCTTCTTTTTGTCGGCTGCTTTGATAGGCGTAAGTCTCCTTCTCTTCATCCTGTCGGCAAGGCGCTTTAAGCCTATTACAATTGGGAAAAAAGAGGACGAATTGGAGGAAAGGTTGGAGGAAGAGCTGGAGGTGGAGTTGCAATGAGTTGGTGAAGAGAAAGAACAAAGTTCACTGTCCTTTGGGTGCTTGTGTAGCTCTTGTAATGTGAACATGAACTTATGCATTCAAAGCTGTTGTGATGTTTGTAATATAAAACTATAATTCTGAATTCTCTTGTAGCTTAGTTGTAATCTGCTCATGGAGTTTTTAGGACCTAGATTTAACTAATTCTTCATTTGGCTTTATGTGGTACAAACTCAATATTCTGTTGTTAATGTCATAGCCAGTCTCTTGAACATATTTGATTTCTAATATATTGATTTAAATAACAGTAATGTTTGTAGTAGAATAATTGCTCTGTGAACAATACAACAAACTGCTATCTCTAAACAGAGTTGAACAGAGGTGCCCTGTTTTCAAGTGGTAATTATGGTATCAGTTTATTTTATTCGCAAAAAGAACATGTAAGAACACCTTACAATGTTACATGAATGTACCCTTAAGAGAAATGATTAAATCTCTAGTACTTCTTAATTCTGAACTAGCACACATTGTGGGATCAAATTCATTGTCTTTGTTGCATGAAATATAACTTTTTTCTTGCTTTCTCTGCACGGTTTAAACACACATGGTAACCATTTAACATAGGACATGCATAATTCTGTGTCGTAGCTCATGCTTCTGATATACCAAATTCTTGCAATACTTAAGGCGATTTCCATTAAAGAAATCACACTACATCTCTGCATAGACTTGAGGCGCGTCATGTGCGCGATAAATGTGTACCCCGAGTAGGCCAAACGACAACCGATAGTGCACGCTAGACAACTGACATCCACACACATAAACGTGCCTTAATCAATTTATTTGAGCACCTATCCATCTGAGAGTTGAGGTCAAAGATGATATTACAAGAAAACGACAGGAGATGTCAAACTATAACAACAGTCTCTTCAACAACGGGGACACCCCAAAAGTCTCTTGTGTGTGCAACAGTGACAGTGTTAACTGTTGATTTTCCTTTCTTTTGTCCCTGCCTGGCCTTGTTTTTCCAAAGCCACCTCTCTGTACTGCTTCATCCTGATCCTTTGATTGCCCATTGCACGCTTTCTACCACCACGTGCCGGTGTAGTACTGGTAGTTCCTCGAGCGAGGCTGCTTTACACTTTGGTGCTTCCTTGTGAGCATGTCTAAAGCAAAACCAACACTGTATGGCACAAGAAAAGAGACATATGCCAAACACAAGCCGAAAGAAATTGTTGAATGGTAAAATGACAAGATTGATTCCAAGATATATCAACCCCTAACTCTGAAAGTGGAAATCAATAATCATCAAATCCTAAGTAGAACACTTTCCGAATTTATTAACAATCACGAAACGTTAACAAGTTGATGAACACTAATCTTTCACCAGTATGATACTTTTCCATCAGCATAGGTCTATTTAAACCATTTGTCATTCCTCACTAATTTCATTATGGTATAAAGGGCAAGAGCCATGTCAAGTTCCTGAATTCAGATCATATCAGGACTCACCTTGCTATTGGTTTGGAGTGAAGAAAGAATTAATTTTGCGAATCATTGGTAGGCAATAAATGATTGACCACGCTATGCCATATCTTGGGCTCGAATACAGTTCCCATAACATACTTCCAGAAACTGCAAAAGGAAGTATCAAATTATCCACCAACATTCATAACCAATTAATTGCCCATGAAATTAAAATGCATGCCATCTAAAACCCAAGTACATGGATGGAAAAATATAGAAACGGCAACGTCAAAGTCTCAAACAAATTCACATCTCAGTTGATGTTAAAGATGATTCAGTAGGGAGCCTCAATACCAGTTGCAATATTATTGTCCATCGTTATATATATGAAACTCGATCTGGTACTATACATAAGACAGGCTTCTACCATTCCATGGTTGCTATATACCATTATGTTTCTAGGACAAAAAGCAAAAGCAGTTCGCATATGATGCCAACTTCTTTTTACCCATATAATGCATATGATAAAAGCTTTTCATCATGCTTTTCCGGCCAATCAAAGGCAGTTCGCATCATGCACACATCCCGTTGCAATTTCTTTTGACATAATTGGCACATTACGCCCAGTATCTCGCATAGATTAATAAATGACCATATGATGTCTTAATTACCTTTGGAAGGTCAACACAGACAATTCTCTTTTCTGCCCTCATGTATGTGAATCTTCGGACACGAGAGTCTGAAGAAAACATTGTGCATGACTCAAAACTAAATATCTGCAAAATTCAAACATGGTATCCATTAGAAATACGTAGACGTGTGCAATTGCAGCATGAAATAATTAATCTACGAGACTCTGAGAGACATAATAAACGAAAACTTGTATTAGCATGTTACATATTCTTCCAGTGACATTTAAGAAGCTTTAACGTAATAATTAAAGGATGCAGAATTCATGCAACAAAACTTTAGGGGTGCAACATAGCCATCCCGATCAAAGAAGAACCAGTCCAACATTTCTTTTCAACTAAAGAAAACCTATGGGTTAAAATGAAACTAAACATAAGACAACCTTTAAATAACCATTGATGCCTCGGTTTAACAAAACGATAATCAGTGGCACCTCTCCTTGATTATAAACTAAACAGAAAATTTTCCATTATATGCATTATATATGATAATATCGTCAAGACAAGAGCATTAGGTTACATACGAGCGGATTAAAGAATGAAATGAATAACACAACCATAGTAATCAAGTACCACAGCTCCCAGTATAGGCAAAAAAATACATTCAGATGGTGCAACCATCGATACCTCCTCCATCTCACTTTTCTCCAAAGCGTACGAATATATGGTGATGACAAAGAATATTAGTAAGGATTTATTGAAACAAAATTGGGAAATAAAAAGTCTTCCCAATACCCAAAGGCAGTAAATTATGCAAAATATTAGATTGATTAAAAGTCTTCCCAATACCCAAAGTCTTCCCATTACGAACTTTCTAGAACTTCACAATTTTTAAAAAGTGTGTTTAATGGTGCTTGCACCGACATTCTATAGAATCCAACCTGTGCCTTCCGTGACGGAGCAACACGAAAGAGTGGAATAAGGATAAGAGATGGATAGATGCAGAGAGCTGCAACGAATAAAATGAGCCTGACGCATAGTGATGCACTGCTCTCTGTAAATCATAGATAGTGGCAGATAATGCATGTACGAACCAGAGTCAAAAAGTCCTGAAAAAGGTCGAATAACACTAATGAGGAGCTTTAAAAAGCAACAACAGGGTCGGTAAAATCTGGCTTCAAACTCATAAAAGGAATCTCTAGAAATATAGTCTCTGCGACCATATTGTATCAATCACTTAAGAGCCTCCGCTGAATTTGTTAGAAAATTATCAATGAGCATCACTAGAAAATTTCAGTGAAAAACAATTATATATAGAGTTAAGGAAAAATACACGGCTTTGACAGAGCTGAAGTGATAATGATAAAATCACACACACAAAAGGTTATAGGAGAATGTCTTCAAATCAAACTTTTGGTGTTTAAAAACTCTTCATAAAGTAACAGCTTCTGGAATTTCTGATTTGAAGTGCTGGGAATTTAAATTAAAAACTATACTAATTTAGTAAACAAAAAAGAAGGACAATTGAAGTTAATTATCAAGACCCCTCGAAGAAGTTCTTCAAACTTTCAGATACCCATTGAGGTTTGAATAACTAAGGAAACACCATCAAAAGCTTATAAACACGAAAGATAGGAACCAACTTGTATTGTTTTTCAAATTGAAGGTCTCATATATTATTTAACCTCTGGGGCCGAGCATATCTTTAATCAATTTTCTGCAATTTTGAGAAGGTTTATAATGGAAATGTTGGTGAACATGTCTGTGATATGATTAAACTTGAGGACCGTCCCTAGAAGGGAAGACTTCATCATAAGATTATGCGCAGGACATGCTAAGTGATGGACGATTGGAATAGTTAACACAATTAAGAACACTTTTCATAAATTTAGAGAAGATATGATATTGCAAATAATGGTAGTGAATAATATTCATATTGCTTGCAAACACCAGATGATTCTACGAATATCTCAGGACTGACTGACTTAAGCAAGTGATGCTTTGGTCTCTTGAGTATGAAGTCGCTCGTTTACCTTGAGATTTACACCACTAGCCAGGTTTGATTATATTATGAATATTACACAGTTTTTTCACTTTCAGATTTCCATAAGATACCTTAAATTCCCTTCTGAACTTTCTAGTAAAAAGTTTAGTCTATCGGCATATTTCATTCCCTTAGAGATACTCTTAACAACATAAGTATGTCATTCCATTTATTCACAATTTGCAGCATTTCTACTCAAATGCATATCTAAATAACCGGTACAATAAGGATTCTGATTTCTATTGGTGCTCCCCAAGTGAATGCGTCCGTTGCTAGCCTTTGTTTATCATTTTGTTTCTTAATGTTTACAATACCAGAGAAAAGATAACTGAACGGTTTGAGTAAATCACCTGGTGACACAAAGTTGCAACAGAGAGCAATCTGTATCGCGGTGTCCTGTTGGTCTCCTGTAAGTGTACAAAATTTATTCCTGGCACACCATCCTACAAGAAACGATACACAGTATCAATCACCTAGGCTAGGCTTTAGTATAGTACACAAAAACCTATGTATCACATCCATCTACAGTCTGTTACTTGGCTGCTTGGGATCTGAGTCCCTGGTTCTAGATCATATACTCCACTCAATTCGTTAAGTCCTATTTATCTTTCCAAACCTAAATACTATAAACTAAAATTATGACTAAAAAAAAAAAAAAAAACACTACATTGTTCCAATGATATATCGATATGCACCTTTCTTGCTTCTGCGTCTTTCCCAAACATTTCTGCCCATACCCGGAACAATAACAACGTCGTTGGTAAAGTGGCAATTAATTACTTGTTGAGAAATACTACTAGGTTTCACTCAATGTCAGTTCCTTCAACTAATTTATATGCCAATATTCATATCTATATTTCTTCTTTTACAATATAATTAATATATATAACAGGCCTTATTTAACACAAGTATACATATATTTGCAGACAAAGTTAGACACTTGCCTGCGCTCGCTCGAGTTTAATACATTTGCATCAAAGGAAGAAGAAATTTAGAACAAAAACACCATTTGTAACAAAGAACAAAACCTACTCAGAAATTTATGACCAACAACTCGAAATTTTCCGGTGGCTGGGTGGGTTCTGGGTTGTGCTTCGTGATTTCCGACAACTCGAGATTTTCTAGAAAGTCGTTTGTTTGACTTAAGGTAATCCCTGAAACTAATTAAGGATGTTTTTTAGAATAATTATTGTCCTAGTACAGATTTATAATATTTCTTTTTTTTTTCTTTTTCTTTCTTTAATTTAAATTAAATTAAATGCATATTAAGTTAAATTATAATATTTATTCCCAGTTTTGAAAATCATATAATATCAACAACTTATCCAATAACACCTCTGAACTTTGGGATAATATTTCTTTGTTTCTTTTTATTTTTCTTTTTTCTTTTTCAGCATAAAGGAGAATTAACATCTGTTTTTGAGCAATCTCGATTTATTCCTTGTTTCTTGTACAAAGTAAATAAAGAGCATAAATTCACATTCAACAAAATTTAATAATTTTTATATGGCCATAAGGAGTTGTGCAATTTCCCAAACAATGAAGATAATCTGTGTAATTACACCATACTTTAGGAGTAGTTTGTGTAATTCTCTCAAAATAGAAAGACATAAATTTAAACCCACAACCTTAGCTTTTTTGTTTTTTTTTTTTCTTTGACTATCATGATGTTTCTTTTTTTCTTTTTGGTGAAAAAAAAGAAAGAACAAACCCTTAAGCAACGTCTAAATTAAGCAAATTAATAATCGAGCCCAGGGGAGGGGGAGTGGGGTATCCAAGAATATCTCTCCATCTATGTCTTCTAGATTTAATCTTGCAACTTGATCAGCCACTTTGTTCCCCGAACGAGAAGCCCATCGTATTTGAATATCCAATGGTTTGTGTATTAGCTCTTGGCAGGCTCGTACCAACTCCTCGCTCTCTCCTATTCCAGTCGGCTTTCCCATAACACACTCATAAATTTGCAACGAATCTTTCTCCACTTCAATCCGTGCTATCCGTTTTTCCCAAGCCAATGCAAGTCCCTTATGGAGGGCTTCTAAATCTGCCTCATCGACACTTGGCAACACCAATCTTTTGTTAAAATCCTAGATCCATGCTCTTGTGGCTGAACGAAGGACCCTTCCAGCTCCTCCCATGTTGCGATCCTCAATAACGCTGCCATCAACGTTCAAATTTACCCAACCTTCATTTGATTTTTTCCAGTGTTGCCGGTTCTCCATTCTTTTCGGCTTTCTCATAGCTTCTTGAAGCTCCAAACTGAGTTGTTCAATTTTGAATAAACACGCATTAGTCGGTAACTCCTTCCCTTCAAACACGTACTTTTTGCGACTTTTCCAAATAATCCACAGCGCAGCCATGAAAGTCCAATGCCAAGCAGACTTCGACAAAACGTGCATATAAATGTTCATGGAAATTGACATTCATGTTCAACCACTTTGAATTCGGAATATCATCAAACCATTCTAATTCCTCCTTCGACAGTAGCTTATCCCAAATATGACGGGCTGTCGGGCAGTGCCGAAGGATGTGTATAGTCGTTTCCTCACCAAATCCACACTTGGAGCATTCCGCCAAATCAGCAAAAAAATTTTCCTTGAGCAACTCATTTGTCGCCACTCTTTCTTTTACAAGTAACCATGAGAAATACTTCATTGTGTTGTTATAAAGGGTCTTCCATACCCATTTGTATTTTCTTCTATGTTAGGCATTTGCTGAATATAGTTTGTGGAAAACTTAATAAGCCGATTGGCATGTGAAAATTTCACTCCCCGTCTCACTCCACAAAATGATGTCTTCGTCGTCCCTTTAAAAAAATTTGGGCCGTACATATTTCATCTTTTAGCGCTAAGGGATTGTTCATATTCAGATAATCAAAGCTCCAACTACCCCAGGCATCAAGGACATCTCCGAGTTTAAGGTTTGCTTCTTCCAGATTTATGACAATATCCTCATCACACAAGCTTCTCGTCCCAAGCCAATTATCATACCAAAACAACACCTCTCTTCCATTAACAATCTTCCACGTCAAGAACGTCTTCATTAACCCAACACACCATGTCTTTCCTTTCCATGTCGCACTATCAGTGTTCTTGGCCATGTAATGAAGTAGTGTTTTACCCTTTAAGTACTTCGCATGGATCAGCTTTGCCCACAAGGTGCGTTCTGTTAGGGCCAATTTCTCGTGTAATTGGGCTAATTATGACTCGGCCCAATTAGGGTTTAAATTGATACTGTTTTGTTTTAAATCATTAAGATAAGTTAATCTTTGATGGTAATTGTCTTGATATTATTACCTTATCTTTGTTATATATTATTCTATCTTAAAGATTAACTTGTATTAACTATATCTCCTACCTATGTACTTAGACATAATATTAGGCATATTTGTTGGATATCTTTGATGATCATGCAGAATCTATCGGATAAGGCAAAAAGATATGTTCGGATTGCAACAGGATTATTGGCGTGCTTATCATATAAGGAAAGAAGATATTCCGAGGATTGCAACTAAAGATCTGCTGAAGATTCTGCTCATGCCCATATAAGGAGAAGACTCGACACAATTGAAGAACACTTTGAAAAAGATAGTTTGTGATTTCAGTGATGTATCGAGTCAAAGTCTTTTAGCGAAGAGCATCAAGTCAAATGAACTTTGGAGTATCTTGATGTGTTTTTCGATTCAATTGAGTACACCAAAAATAGTTAAGGGTTAGGTATTGCAACTGCAAATTTAGAGGGAGTTTAAGATTTGAGTTGATATAAATCCTTCATTGTAATTCTTAAGTAAGGTACTGTTTGAGTCAACTTTTGGGTGCAAACCCCGTAGACTAGGACCATTTGGACCGAACCACGTAAAAATCTTTGTGTTCTTTATCAATTTATGTTTAATTGTCTTTTAGCAATTGAAACAGTAAAACAACCTTTAAATGTCAAAGAACTGTCATATGTCTTACTTACGAGTGCAGTTGCAACTACTGACAAGTGCAACTATATTCGATTATAAGTAACATAGATCTAAGATCTTTAAAGTTCCTTACATAGTATTTTCCACGCTATCTTACCAAGTAAAGTCTCATTGCTGGTGCGCGCCACTCTAAAGCCAAGCCACCGGTATTCCTTTGGCTTGGTCACGTTTTGCCAGCTCACAATGTGTATTTTCCTCTTCATCACATCCGTTGACCATAAAATGTCACGGTTTATCTTGTCAAGTTGGTCGCACGTGTATGTAGGTAACCACGCCGATTGCATATTATATATTGGCATGGACGTGGATATAGATTGAACCAGAGTTGCACGCCGAACAAGAGTAAGGATTTTATTCTTCCAATTTCTTAAGCTT
This sequence comes from Linaria vulgaris, assembly GCA_948329865.1. Taxonomy (NCBI): domain Eukaryota; kingdom Viridiplantae; phylum Streptophyta; class Magnoliopsida; order Lamiales; family Plantaginaceae; genus Linaria; species Linaria vulgaris. Next base: position 145,832,037 of record OX415249.1, on the reverse strand, counting down.
TTTCATAACTCTATCAAAGATGTCTGCGAACGGCTCGCGTGTTATGCGACCATGGAGCAACTTCACCCCTAAGTATTTCCCGTGGTTAGTCATTTGGCCAAATCCCAGAACCCCACTGATTTCCCTTTCAACCGCGTGCCTCCTTGATTTGAGAAAAAGCTTTGGATTTTTGGGGGCTAAATTTAAGCCTCGAAGCATGACAGAACCAGTTAGGGGTGGAAAAGGGTAAGGGAATTTCCCTTACCCGTCCCCTCCCGCGGGATTAAATCCTGCGGGAAAAATACCCGGCAATTTCCCTCCCGGCAACTGGCCGGGAACGGGATTTCCCGTTGCCCACGGGTCGGGAACGGGATTCCGTTTCTGATTCCCGCGGGAACGGGAATCCTGTCTATATTATATATATATTTTTTTTATATTATATATATAGGTGTTATATGTTAGAAAAAAAGAAAACTAGGATCGTTTTACAATTCTAGAAAGCTTAGGGACCCGAATTAAGATATGACATATCTAATTATAACAACAATCAACCACAATTCACACACACACATACCTGAAACCTGCTCCGCGCCTCCACTCTCGTCTCTCACTCTCCTCTCTCAACGCCGCGCCCTCGCAGCTCCTCTCTCAAGTCTCAAAGTCGCGCATCTCCTCTCACTCTCCTCTCTCAACGCCGCGCAGCTCCGACTGTCCGAAGTTCGAACCTCTCTCCACGCCACCACGCACGCGGCACGACTGTCGCCACTCGCCACCACCTCTCGCACGCCGCCGCCACCATATACCCATCACACGGTATTTCCTTCCCCCTCTCATGGGAATCCGTACCTCTCCTGGTAAATGACGGGATTCCCGCGAGGGAATCCCGTCATGACGGGATCCCGTCGCCGCGGGATCCCGTCGACTCGTGGACGGGAACGGGATCGAGAATCCCCTTCCCGTCAAGGCGGGATCCCGCGCCTCGGGATCCCGTGGAACGGGATTCCATCTCGTTTCCAGCCCTAGAACCAGTCCAACACCTTTTTAATAACCTTGGTTGTTGCGCTCGTCGCCTTTCCCATAAGCACGAGATCATCTGCAAAGGATATATGTGACAATGTCGGGCTCCTCTACACAGTACAATGGGCTTCCACTTTTTTTCCTCCACTTTTTCGCTAATCAAATATGAGAGTTGTTTGATGCAAAGCACAAAAAGATATGGTGACAAAGGAGCCACCTTTCCTTAAGCCACAAGATTGTTTAAAGGCCTCGGTGGGTTCCCAGTTCTATATAATTCTCGTCGATGCATTACGTACGCAGAACATAATAAGACATACAAGATCATCCGGGATTTTCAAGTCTTTGAGTGTATCTTCCAAGAACTTCCAATTCACTTTGTCATATGCTTTCTCCAAATCAAGTTTCATAATCATGCATCATGTCTTATTTTCCTTCTTTAATGTAACAGGGTGGAGGAGTTCTTGCAAGACGAAGACATTGTCTCGCATGCTTCAACCTTTGATGAAGCTAGACTGTGTGAGGGAGATTATTCTTGGCATGATGTCTCGTAGTCGCATAGTAACACAATTCGTTATGAATTTGTAGTACACATTGCACAAGGATATCTGGTGGAGTTGAAAAATCAACTCTAAGTTCTGTATCTTTGGAGTTAGGCACAAATGCTTCTCGTAAAGCTTCGTTCGAACTTATTATTATGATACGCAACTTGCATAAACTCGCGGCACCTTCTTCAATATATTCTGATTATCCTCCCAAATCCCCTGTAATATTTTGTCGCAATCTGGATGCTCAAACCACGCCGCCTCAAAACATAATGGCCTTTTCTCTACATTATTTGGCATATCGAAGCATGATGTGAGAATAGGATGGTCGTCTGAGTGAGTTCTCAAGAGATTACTCACTGCATTATCAGGGAACAAGTCGTTCCACTCTTGGTTCGTAAGCGATATGTCAATTATTTCAAAGATATTTTCTCCATCATCCCATTTATTCGTCTACGTGAACCACGACGCATGAAAACTAAGATCACTTAAATCACACCGGTCCATTGCTCGTTAAAAAAACCTTATTCGCCCAATAGACCTCACACGTCCTCCTCTATTCTTGTATGCATAGCTCACATCATTGAAATCACCGATGACGAGCCAAGGTAAATTTTCAACCTCCGAGATGTGAGCCATATTCTTAGATTTTTTTAATTCTGGCTTCCTTCCTTGGTTGCGCAAAGATGCCCGGATAACCGCCATTGATTTTACGAGTTCGCCCCTATCTTAATATGGATTCCATGTTCTTATACTTCCAGGACTTCCACATTAGTATCCTCTTCGTTCCGTAACAACCAAATTCCGCCTCCCACACCATGTGTTGGCACATTTATGTAATTCGAGAACCCCAAAAAGGTGCTATTTCGTAGGCATTGTCCTCTATCACCCGTGTTTCTACAATAAAGACTAAAGACGGACTATGGATATGTACCAACTCCCTAAAATTTCTTCGGAAATCAACATGCCCCGCTCCTCGACAACTCAATGGAATTATCTTCATATTTGGATTATGTAGGTGGGTTGGATGCACCGGGTTCTCAAGAGGAATCCATATCCATGCCGCAATCATTTGCATGAGACATTCTCGAGCTATTATCTGTTGGTGGAGAATTTCCCACGTACTCGTCGTGGTTCTCTACCACCATATATTCGGTCCGTTCTCTCTCGGTATCACATATGCTTTGGTCTCCACTTCCCAAATTATCGAGGGAATTGTAAAGACTCGTATTGGTGACTCATGCTCGATTGTTCATAATATCATTGAGGACCCGTTGAACCGATGATGGCTTGTCTAGGGTATTTGCGCCTCTACCACATCTAATACTAGCATTCCATTCTAAAAAATCAGTTGTATGTTGTTCTCCTTAAATGCCATTAGTGCTTGTATCCTCTACTTCGATACTCATGTGAATATTGGTGTGTTGTTCTAGGTTTTCGTCCCTTTCTAAAGCTTCACACGAATTTTCTATGCTAGGAGACTTCCCTCTTTCCTTATTATTCCCATGTAGAGCGCGTGGTGTTTGTTTCCTACCAGAACTCTTTTTTGTTCCTTTGTTATTTCCTTTTTTGGTTATAAGACTCAAACTTTCGCTTAACATCCGTCTTCCGTTATTCCCAGCCAAATTTACTTGCTCTTTTGGTGGATTATTTACCTTTTGTATCTCCACCTCCTTTTGGGCCTTTTGTTTTCTCCCCTTGCTGTTATTGCCATGCATAATCTCAACAGTGGGCCTTTTGAGGATTGTCAAATTCTCACTATTTTGTTGCACTTATTTTTTTCGGCGAGCAACACTCACTCATTCGTCGAAGTCTTTGTTTTTGGCTTTCTTCACAAGCCATGTCGACCCATACCGGTTATTGACGTTCGAATCCTCTTCCCTCAAAGGCTCTTGAATTTTAGTGATTGTATTATGAGGAGTCAATAAAGACCAGTACAGTAACAAACAATAAATATTCAAAAAGAAATGAAGGGATCTCTAATATTAGGCGAATTATGTATCTAAAACAGCTACATTTCAAAAATTATTATTTTACTCATGCCACAAAGTATAGCCAATAATTTTATTGATAACTAAAAATGTTGACACGCGGTACCCAAATAATTAACAATTAATTTTAAGTATATAATTAATTTGTATGCTAAAAATTATAACTTATAGACATCTTAGCCTTCTTTTCATGTAAGGGAGTCACCAATTAATAGTTTTTTTCTTTAATTAGAAAGTTTAAATAATAAGAAAGCTAAAATAGTTACAGCTATATCCCAACTAATAACAAATTTAATAACGTTTCCAGCAGTAAATAAGGAAGTCAAAAAAATGGTATAACATGGCTTCCTTTATATAATAGCATAGATATATTTTTATTGTTACATAATAGGATTACATGAGCATTAAACAAAAATTGTTATCGACTAATTCGACTTTTTCAATTTTTTTTCTTGAGCCTACCCAAATTCTGGACGTATTTGCATATTCGACGTATTGCATAGTGTAGTTGTTGTGTTCTATATATTTGACGTATCGTGACCTACTGGAAGTGAGCTTCAATATTTTGAGTATACTCGATGTAACAGTGGTAAACAGTAGAATGCAATAAATGACTTATCTAGATTGTCGGGTCCAAGATTTGTATAGGCCTCATGATACGACACCAAGAACCGCATTTTTCGGTTACGACAAATCTTTTCTATACTTCGAGTATAATGCCCGATGTATGCTTACTAGATACATCGAATGTAATACTTGATGTATCCTTAGAATGTCTTATCCCAGATTGGACCGGGTGGTGCTAAAATTTTGGGCATACTAGAGGAGGAAATAAAAATGATTCTCTTTAAATAGTCAATACAAAGAGCTAAAAAAAGTGACAATGTTGATTACTCTACTTAGCCCTCACTAGTTTGCGCCCCACACAAGAGCATATTGATCGAAAATTTTAAAACTTTTGGGACCGCTTCTCATGTTTTCATCACTTGGGGTACTATCGTGTAAATACCGTAGACTAGAGTTTCCAATACTAATGTTCATTAGAAACAGGCTATCATTGACCACCATTATCTTCTTATATGAGGAGTTTGGAACTCTCATTACATCAATCACATTAAGTAAATTTGGACCGTCCAAGAGACATGCCCACTTGTATATAGAGCCTACCTTAGTATTTCTTGAAAACCATAAAAGAAACCTTTCAGCTCACATAATTTTTTGTTTACCTAGTCTCTTTCTCACTCTAGAACGCTTTTAGGGTATTCGCCTGACCAACTAAGGCACATGGCTCTTGATTGAACAACACGTTTGCTTTTTCGGTGATAAATAATGAATCTCCATGTTAGTTAGTAATTAAAAAAAATGAGTTGAAAGTTATGTTGGCCGATATGAAAAAGCCACCATTGTCCAAGTTGGTGGCTTTGTCATATTGGCCGACATAACTTTCAACTCATTTTTTTTATCACTAACTAACTAACATGGAGATTCATTATATATCACCAAAGAAGCTAAACATATTGTTCAATCAAGAGTCATGTGCCTTAGTTGGTCAGGCCAAGACCCTAAAAGTGTTCGAGAGTGAGGAAAAGACAAGGTATACAACTATGTAAGCTAAAAGGTTTCTTTTGTGGTTTTTAGGAAATACTAGGGTAGGCTCTATATACTAGTGGGCATGTCTCATGGACGGTCAAAATTAATTTAATCTCACAGATGTAATGAGAGTTCTAAACTCCTCATATAAGAAGATAATGGTGGTTAATGATAGCCTTATTCTAGAGAACACTAGTATTGGAAACTCTATTCTCAGTATTTACACGATAGTGCCCCAAGTGATGAAAAAATGAGAAGCGCTCCTAAAGTTTTAAGTGTTCGATTAATATGCTCATGTGTGGGGCATAAACTAGTGAGGGATAAGTAGAGTAATCAACATTGTCGTCTTTTTAGCTATTTGTATTGTCTATTTAAAGAGAATCATTTCTATTTCCGCTTCTAGCATGCCCAAAATTTTAGCACCACTCGGTACAAGCCGGGATAAGGCATTCTAAGGATACATCTAGTATTACACTCGATGTATCTAGATAGCATACATCGAGCATTATACTCGACATCAAAGCTGGGCCATATGCTCCTATCTCATTCAGGGGCGAACAATTAGTCAAAGGAGGGTTCTGTTACTTGAAGGATGAAACAATGCTTTTAAGCCTTCTTCAGGATTTGGCCCGAAGAATTCAGCAGATTCCCACGTGTTACGCACCCGTTCACCACTTTGTTCTCAACTCGTAATACTCGATGTATCTAGAAAGCATACATCGTTACTAAGGGTGGGGTTCAGGGTCATGGAATCTCCAAGAGTGGTGGTCGAGGTAGTTGTAGACCGATCGTACGTATACTCCACTCGGGTCGTGGTCCATCGACTAGCGTTCTAGCCGAGCCATCCCTTCTACCACGATCTCATGGGTCTGACGTGAGATCTACACCGTTGTCTCCTCCCCTACCGCGCTGACTTACATATGACGATGATCAATCCCCTACTACAGTTAAGCCGCGCTCGAACCCCCCATACATCTGGATATGGCGTTAGACCACGATCATCAGACTCCACAGGAGCCCAGCGACCACGATCATCAGAGTCAAATGGAGTCCATCGATCGTCACCTGCCCAGTCTAGTGGAGCTCAGAGGACACCACCCACCAGAGCTGGACCTAGCCAGCGGCCGACCGGAGCAGATTGATCGCCATCTTCCGAGTCTAGCAGAGCTCGGAGGACACCAACCACCGAAGTTGGACATAACCAAAGGCCGAACGGAGCGGTTCGACCACCAACTGTCGAGTCTAACGGAGCTCGGAGGGCACCAGCCACGGGAGTTGGACCGAGCCAGCCTCCGACAGGATCTCCAGCCACAGACACGAAGCACCGACCGGGCAGGGGACCATCTATTGGTCTTACAGCACCACGACCACCTACGGAGAGGGAGCACATAGTATTGAGACGCGGAGTTATTATCGCACCACCTAGTCTCACTGTAGCGCAGACGATCACTGGCCTCATCAAACAGTTTATGACGGAGTTTTGGCCCTCGTACTTGGCGATGACGGGGGATGTACGACAGGGTATGTGGAACAAATTTACGGTGAGAAATTATTACCTAATAATTTTATATAAATTAGTGCATTAATAGATAAATGACGAAAATACGAATAATCTTAAAATTTTAATTATATTGCAGAACATCTATGGGGTCCGTTACTCGGAGTTGGGCAAGGTGCAGAAGGCCTTCGTTACGAAGGCGAAGGGGGTGCTACAAGCGTTTGATGAGCAACACGAAGTCCAAATACTTCAATAACAAAAAGACGTGGATGAACTCATCGTTGGAGTCGCAGGTGGCCGTTCACTGGGGGACCAAGGCTCATCAGGACTTTTCCCGTAGGACACGGATCGCTATGTAAGGAGGACGGGATCTAGCCGATTTACCGAAGGCACCGCCCACATTTTTCGGTGGTTCCATTGATTACGAGCAGATCAAGCGCATGATGGTATGATTTATTTATAATAACAATTTAATATAGTCAAAATATAGGATTCTTAATTTTAACGTATTTATTCCTTAAATTTGTAGTCTAGGAATCAGCCCAACCGCAAGACCCCTATTCGACACGATGAGGTGTACAAGGTTGGACATACTCAGAAGGTGCCCGGGACTGACGGCGATATAGGTGTCCCATTGAGGCGACAATGGTTGGATGACCGTGCCAGACTTACTTACGTAAGTGTTTTCAATTTTGTACTCGTTAGTTTTTGTGAATCCATTCCTTTATATATTCTAATTGCTGATTAAAATTTTCCTTTCTTGTATCAACAGAAGAGGTACATGAGGGAACTTAGGAAGAGATATCCGGAGCTAGATGACTTGCCCGAGTGGGATGCCGACTGTTGGAAGAAGGCTATATGGAAAGTGAAGAAGGGGAAAGCGAAGGGGATACCGACTGATGTTGATCCGACAGAGTTTGGTATTCCCTACAGGAGGGAGGAAGACTACACTCTGGAGTTGGTGAGGCAGTATGCACGGGAGAACCAAGAGATGAGGACGACCCAAGATTCGAGAGTTGACATACTCCTAGACATCGTGCAGGACCTCCGACAGGATGTGGTTGCGAGTACAGGTCGGCCCATGCACGAGCTTCCATTGGAGCTATTCATGGGCTCAGCTATTAAGTCCAGATCGGGGTTCAGGATTCCGAGGGCGCCATGTCCAACACGAGATCCATTTGCTCCTAGTTCTTCCACAGCGCCAGAATTTCTTATTGACAGCGATGATGATGATGATGATGATGATGATGATGATGATGATGATGATGAGGGGGTAGAGGACGCAGAGGACGCAGATCCCTTGGCGACCTTGGATGATACTTATGCTGTGGGGCTCAGTTCTGGTGATGAGGGGGTTGAATATCCGGATAGTGATGAGTAGACCGGAGTTTTATTATTGTTGTACTTTTATTAAACAGTTTATTTTTTATTATTATTATGTTTATGTATTAGTGTAAGTTTTTCTTTGTATATCTGCTCGGTCCTAATTTTTTTTTTGGTAATTTTTGTATATTTTAGATTAGATTGTGTGTTGTTCTTGTCATTTAAACATGCTTCACACCTCGAAAGTTTTACAAAAAACAAAATAACGTACAAGTTTTACAAAAAACAAAATAACGTACAAAAATAAAATCATCAATCACTTTTAACGTACCAAAAAAAGTAATGTACAAAAATAAACTCATCGATCACTAGTCACTACTAACGTACAAAAAAAAAACTCATCGATCACTACTAATGTACAAAAAAAAAACTCTAATGTTGAAAAAGAGAGTATTAATGTTAAAACAAAATGCTAAATTCTTGTGCTCTAAAGTGAAAACCGTCCCCAACCATAATTGCATCACCGCCGGATAATCCTGATGTACCACTACTGTTACAACCAGATGTCGGTGATCTCGTATCACCAGGCGGCGGGTAAAACCCGCCGGCTGGTGATACGAGATCACTAACATCTAGGTGTAACCATAGTTGTACATCAGAAATATCACTTCCGGCGCTGGTGCAACTACTGTGGTTGGGGAAGGTTGCCACTCTATAGCAGAAGTGTTTAGCAATTGTGGTAGGATTCTTCAAGAATGTTTGATTTATATAGGCAAAAATTGGCGTTCTGCAACCGCGTCGCGGTTCCAAAAACCAACGGCCACAATTTTCTGCAACCGCAAGGCGGTTAGTTTCTGGAACCGCAAGGCAGAAACAAGTAAACGTTAGTTTCTGGAACCGCAAGGCGGTTGCAGAATTCCTACCGTTACTATTGCAACCGCACTGCGATCCCTATTATGAAGACCGTTAGTTTTTTAGACCGCATCGCGGTTACAATTGATGGTATTTGTAACCGGAGTGCGGTTACGAATAATATTCATACGTCAAAATGGCGTGTTTTCGATGATTTGAGGTACCACGTTAATAGTTTAGTTGATAATATAACGCCCTAAAATTAGGAAGAAAATAAATTTATACTTTAGTCCTTGAACTTTTAAAAATTTCTATTTTTGACCCTAAATGTTTAGAAAAATTTGCATTTTAGTTCTAAACTTAAAAGTTAGTCTTTTATTATTTTTATAGGTCTCTACTCCTAAAACATATATTTCAATTTCAAATCTTAACCAAGATGATCGAATTATCTTGAAAAATTACATAAATAAATATGTATGTAACAAAGAAATCTAATTATACCTATTTGAATTTTAATTATAATTAATTGAGGGACTTGATATGCAATTAACCAATTGATGAAATAAGCCATGGCATCTTTTTGATGAGGTAAGCCATGACATCCTTACGAGCATGGTTAAACGATTTTTTGTGATTTATTATATAATAATCAAGGTGGGACCTAAATAAGTATGATCAAACTACTATTTTCGCCTATAAATACTCACTATTTTTCACCATTTTTTACAGCCCAAAATAATCCGATTCTGAAAAAGTAAGTAGAAATAAAAGTTTTTCCTTATTGTGTGTTCGCTCAGAAAATAATTTTTCCAGATTTTTATCTTGCCATTTTCTACCCAAAAAGAAGCCAAAACCTTTACTGCGCAGAAAATGTCGATTCTGTACCTTAGAAAAATCATATCAAATAGTAGAAACATTATTTTACTACCAATTTTCGGTTGCATACTCTCATTGGTGTCTTCTATCTTTTGTATGAAGACATCTTTCTCAAATAATATGATCTAGGAGGGCATAATCCATAATCCATAAATTTACTTATGTTGCAAGAATTATTTAGCATAGCAAAGCTTTGTGTTTTCACAAAATCTTGGATTCCCACATCTCTCATGATGCTAGAAACCATAAACCATAAAAAGATTTGAAAACCAAGTTTATTTGGATGTCCGATCAAAGGTAAAACCAAAACTGCAATGATTTTTCAGTTTATTTGGCACAACCTTTGTTTTCTTAATTTATAAGTTTAATCGCCATCATAATTCAAGTATTTATCACACACATAAATTTAACATGATATAGTATTAGCTATAATTAGATTATTATGATTTATAATCATGAATTGACATTTTGTGGTTTTATTTATAGCATTTAAATGGTATATTTATCATGTTTAACATACTATTTTCATAACTCTTACAAGATTATTCTTGCCACTTCATGACCTAACCATCAAATAAGATTATTTATCATTCCTTATCACATGCTTTGATAAACCTCTCATGTTTATATCTTTATGTTTAAGTTATAAAACAAGTATATGCATTTTTAAACTTACTATGTAATATAAAGTAATAAATGACTAACTTATACCTTTTAAGGTGTTACTTCGTATGATACTTATTTGGTGTGTGGTTATTAAAAGTTTGAAATTGATTAGAGACTAAAAAGATGAGTTTTCCTAGAGTTAGTTAAGTAATATGTTTTTCTTTAAATTCATCATCTAAGATTTTCATGTTTTGTATAATAACATAAATTAAGCTTATGTGTTATTTACTAAGATTTACATTGTAACTAGCATTCTTAACAAGAACGTTCTCAATTTCACCAACATGAGAATTGAAGAAAAAATACTAATATTTGTTGTGGTGAATTATAAATTCAGTTGATTAATATTATTTAAATTTGTTAAAGGTTTGACGAACTAATCAACGCCATCAAGGTTCCCCGTACGAGTTAAGGTGAGGTTCCATTTCTGATTTGTTCTAGCTCTGTTTGGCATCCGACCCTGAGGAACTTGGACAGAAAAGTCACTATTACCAAACCTCGAACAACCTATATTTCATCATATTTCTATTTTTGTGTCTCATCTCATAACATTATTTTCTTACTCGTCCTTAAATCATATTCAATCATTTATTAATCATATTGATTCATAATCATTGTAATTCTCTGATATAATCTCATATGTTGGTTCTTGAATTGTGCAAAGAGCAACGAACTGTGTTCAGGACATGTAGCTCAAAGAGCAATCGATATTATCCGATTTTCTAGCTTATTTTGTTTATCTGTTATACCCATTGGGACGCATTTGAGAAGTTGGGCCCAGGAATTGAGTCGAGTTATTGTCGGACAGTAAGGACTGTCGGTTTAAGTAATTTCGCTTGATATCCATCTATCTAGGCGCCGCTTGCAGTCAGAAGTTGGTTGTAACCCGCGTGCTAGATCGACATGTACTCGAGCATGTCTCTTGATTGTTTGCGAGGTCGCTCCTCGTCGGGAGGTATAAGGTAGAATAGTAGAAGTCATAAGGCTGGATTTGTTTATTGTTAAGCACAATTTCATTAACTATTCTATAAAAACTCTAGTACAATTGCTACATCAAATTGTCTAGTTGAACTGTTTCTACCGGTAAGATCACGCTCGAAATGTATCTAGTATGCCACAGTTAATTCTTGTATTAACAGTTCTTTTATATGAATCTCATTAAGTCATTAAAGACTTATTCCTCGTTTCTTCTATCCATTCCTTAAGATAAAATCAACATGGCAGCATGGACCAAGTGAATAATTGTTCAAGCGTGCATTTTGGAATATTCGTGTTTTGTCACTAGTGCATAACCATTAAAATAGTCACATTATTTGTACTACCAAGGCTTCCGCTGTATATATCAAAATATAATTTATAAAACGTGTATGGTTTGATCCTAAACAAGTGAGACCCCTTCCTATGAGTTGCGCTTTAGTCTGGATTGGGTAAAGTGGCTGGCCACCACTAAATCAACTCGGATCGGAGCATGGATCGTGGGCCACGGTCGTCACAGATAACTACCCTGAAATTGTTGGATCGGGACTTGATACTTGTCGCACAATGTTAACCCTTTGGTGTTAGTCTAACACTGATCAGCTCTTCCAATGTTAAGCTAATGTTGGACTCTCGATGTTACCTTAACATCCGTTTAACAACAGTTAACGTTAGCACAAATCTACTTGACAGAGAATATAACGCAGCGGATAAATAAAGAACACAAGTAGATGTAATTTTAAGAAGATAATATATTAATATGATCTTCCGAGTCGTAGGCAAAATAACCCGTTAAGGTTTTAACAAAAGTCGTTCTCTCAATTTTCAAGCTCCTCACTCTCAAATTAATCGAACTAAGCAAAGCACACAAGAATTTCTTCCACTATCTCTAAAAGCTCCTCACTCTTAGATCTATTCTAACAACTCACAAACTTTGCTAAAGCAAGACAAAGACACTTGACTATAAAGATTTTCTCACGGGATATTTTCGCTCTTGTCTTCGTATCTTTTTCTTGATGCCCAACAAGCCTATTTATAGTGTAGTATTCCTTGATGTCCAAGACTCTTTTTGCACGTTTTTGGTTGCTATTACATCTCCTTGTATGACTCTAATTTCGTTCATTCCAAGTCTCCTTCAATTGGGAAAGGTTTCCTTGTCCATCTTGAAGTCTTCAATGGAAAGTTGTCCTTCTTTGACTAGAAGTCTTCAATGGAAAGGTTTCATTTTTTAACTTGAAGTCTTCTAAGGAAAATATACTTCTCCATCTTGTAGTCTTCTATGGAAAGAATCCTACTGCAAGTACTCTTCTTTCCTTCTTGCAATTCACACGCCTTGATCTTTCCATTGCAGCGCACACATCTTTCCTTTTTTAATTATGGAAAGTTCTTCTTTGGAAACTTCTCTTTGAATGGCAACTTCTCTTTAAGAAAATAAATCCTTCCTTTAAGTCTCTTGACCTGGAGCACATAGAAATACTAACTACAACTTGTGAAACTAAGTTAGTAAGTGAATAAAGGCAAAACACAATTATAGTAATAAATCCTGAATGTGCAGTTTTTATGTGTTCAATACTATCCTAACAATGTTGATCTAACATTGACAAAATACTTGCACTTTCAATCTCCACCTTTTTGCCTTTCTTCACAAAACCAAACTTATTCACTATTCATATTATGCACAATGCTCCAGCAACACAACATCATTAATATCTTAAGCTACTCCCCCTTAATATGACACTATTAACCAAGTAGCTTTAAGATACTCATAAGAATACACAACGAGTTAAACATCACAATTATAAGCATAACTAAGAAGGCATTAACTATATAAGAATTGTAGAACCAGTAGAATAAACATGAAGATCAAATGGCTTACTTCTCCCCCTTTTTGTGAGGAAAGCAAAATCTTGACGAATCGCTTCATAAGATAAAGTTCTATAGCTCTTTCTTTAGTAATTATTTCCATTTCTCTCTTTAAGAACTCTATCATCCATTGTTTCTTAAAATCCCCCATAGCCACAGTCTTATCTCCCAACGGGAAATTAAAGTTAGCCTCAATTGTATATATTACCTCAAGTGTTACCTCTGATGTTGAGTCAACATTGTTCTCCAACGATGTTGTCGTAACAACTAGCTCAGACTCAGCATCATTAGACTTCTCAGAACCTTTTCCTTATCCTCTTGATCTCAATGGTTTCATCATCACCATTCTCAGTTTCCTAATCCTTTTCCTCAGAGCCCTTTTTTTCTTCTTTACCACTTCATCTTCATTCTCTACCTCTGTGTCCTCCTTCTCTTTCTCATTCTCCTTATCACCTTGCAATCAACCAGCAGCATCAACATCTCTTTTTCTTTATAAGTGTCAGCGGTATAACACTGCTCCCCCTTAATGCAAGCTATCAAACTCAATGTTAGCATAACATTGACATCTATCAATGTTGTCATAACATCAGACTGTATCAATGTTAACTTAACATTGAATCCATAATGTTGTTCTAACATTGACGTTTATCGATGTTGTCTTAACATTGCAACCAGAATGTACCTGCACAAGAGTTTACAAAAACCAGCAATAAAACCACCATTATCACCCACATTAGTCTCTTCAGCAACTAACATGTTCTCCCCCTCAATCAAATCAGCTTTCTCTGCAAAATGTTCCTCAAGCACTGTCTCCTCAACTGTGTTTGATGTACCAACAAAAACAACACCTTGTTCCTCAGTTTTAACTTGTTTTGTTTCAACAACAATGTCCGGAACGAGTGTTGTACCTTCGAGAAAGAACTACAGGAGTAGGGGTGGGGTTATATCCTTGATTCACCATACCACGGGCCACAATGAAGATCAGAGATGCATGCCAAGGATTTCAAAAACACTTGCAAGTGAAAATTCATAGTATATCAGAGAATTGGGCACAAAGAGATTAGAGATTTAGAATCACAAGTGAAAAGAAGTAATGGGCGATTTCTTAAAATAAATCATGCATAATTACCGCCTGTTGAGACAACAAGTGACAGCGAGTTACTTCACACATGACCAGAGCAGTTCATGAAAAACTTATAAGTCATAATGTTAAACCTGGATGTTGAGACAACATGCTTACAGACTGATGTTGGCACAACATTGACACATGGTCTGAATCAACATTGGTTCTTGTGAATGTGGAGGTATTGAGCTTACCCTCAAGATATTTTCAATTAAAAGCATGAGCTAGATCTGAAAACACATATCTGAAATTTAAGACACATTAGAAAATTAGTACCACAGATATATCAGACATGTACATGGAAAGGAGAGTTAGTAAACAGAAAATCCAACATTTTGTGTATAAAGTAAATTAAAGAAGTTAATCTACTTCCAAGTCATAACAAGAGACAACGTAGTGTGTTACCGCAGCTGAATGACCCAAAATATATGCCTTCACATGATAACATAACTATTTCTCCCCCTTAAGCTCAAACCGACACAGACACATAAAGGAAAGAATGAATGAATGCAAGCCTAAGTGAAATGCAAAATACAGAATGCAGAATACAGAATGTTAAGTTAACATTAGTAGATGGTATCCATGGAGTATCGGCTTTATAGACTAGGAACATATCATATTCATTTCAAATATTTATCAATTATCATAAACTCTTTTTGAATTAAAATTGAAGACTGTTACAAAAGGATAATATCATCACTGAATAAGGGCAGCACAAGACTCCACACACCACAGTAACGCTATTATCAGCTACAGATTAGGCAAGTATAAAGGAATTGAATGAAGACAATACACTTGTCATATACTTCATCACCCCAACTCCTTATGCATACTTGTTGACCAACCTGTTTACAAGAGAAACACCAAGTGATCAATGCTATTGAATGTGAGGCAGTTGAAACCCCAAACATCCCAGTAGAAAAGATCACCATCATGAATCTCCTTGGCCAAATATAACAGAAACATGAAGATAAGCACAACTGAATCACACTGAAGCTCTCAACATCATGTACCCCAGCTTCTCTTCATGTTCAATTTAACCTAAACATGGATAAGTCACAACTGAATAACACCAAAGTAGTGAACTCTGTGCATCCCAGCTTCTCCTGATGTTAGGTTAACATTCTCAGACTAACAACAGAGTTTTTACTTTACAAAACTTTTTACATGAACCTGTCCACCAGTAAACTTAGCTAACAATCCTGGTCAACCACACAAACCAATAATAACAAACATTCATGAAGACAAACAAGAACAAAATATAAATCAAATAGAAAAATCTAATGCAATCCTACACACCACAAACAGACTACGGTGTTAGCCAGTGGTGTTATGGCAACACCAGAATGCAACACTAAATCACAGAACATTCAAGCCGAGAGATTTCCTCAAATTGAAGAATCTCTCGCTATCTAATGACATATTAAACAAATCAGGTAACTGGTTGTTGGTCTCTAAGTGATCAATGTTTATAACCTTGTCATGTACCAGTTTACTCAAGAAATAACGCATAGAAAATATATGATTTAGTCTAGAATGATGCACCTGATTTCTTGATATTTTAATGGAACTAAGGTTATCACTAAACAACAACAATGTGTCACTTTTTATCCCATAATCATGCAACATGTGTTTAAGACAAATAAAACAGGTAACACACCTGCAAGCTGCAAATTCAACAGTTGACAATGACACATGGTTATGTTTCTTGCTATAACATGAAAAAGGATTATTTCCCAAATAAAAACAACCCCCACATGCAGATATTCTATTAGCTAAATCTCCAGCCCAGTCAGAATCAAAACCGACAAGGTTTGTATTTGCATCATGTGTATACTAAGTGCCTAAGTCTACAGTACCAGATATATATTTCAGTGTTTGCTTCACAACAATTAAGTGAAAAACTTTAGGTTCAGCGTAATACCTGACACAAATACAGACACAAACCGAGTTCATACTATATGGGCAAGTGATGGATAGATATAGCAAGCTTGCGTCTACTTTTCCAACCACCAAAGTAGAAGACATTTGAGTCTTGCTCGACTTTGACTCCTCCAAACCAATCATGCTCATCCTATCCTCCTTTTTCTTCACTTTCAAACTCAAGAAGAAATACAGTTCACCAATCACGCTTGTCACTAATGTACCTATCAAAGCCTCAACAAACTTGTCTAAAATAGACTTGTTAGTATAAACAAAGACAATGTCATCGTAAAATCTTTGAGCTAAGGAATTATCAGAATATGTGGCAAATATACAAACACTCAACATTATCATATCTCTATAATTTACTCTTTTCTTGTTGTGTGTTTTGATGTCATTAATGATTTGAACCATAACCTGAGATGTAAGAAGATATCTCTGGATCCTATCAGTTGTATCCCTCCAAACCCCTTGAACTTGAACCGTTTCATTGTAGAATTTTGACTGCTCTACTGTTGTGTCAACATCAAGACTGGTCGATGTTGGCATAACATCAGCTTCTGGTTCATGTTCATGTTCAGGTTCTGGATCTGCATGTGATGTTGGAATAACACTGTCCTGAGTCAATGTGAGCCTAACATCAGAATCCACTAGACTTGGCACATCAGCCTCTAACTCACCTGCAACACTTGTTAAACCATCAAAAATCACATATACAGATTCTTGAACAATATTTAATCTTGGATCAAACATCCTAATAACAGTATTGTTCAAAGAATAGCCAGCAAAGATACATTCTTCAATTTTTGGATCATATTTACTCAAAATATATTTGTCATTTAAAGTATAGCAAACATATCCAAATTCATGAAAATGAGCAAGATGATGTTTCTTCTTTTTCAACATCTCATAAGGAGTCATGGGAATAGAGAATTTATGAATATTTTCATTAAACACACATAAGTCAGAGAATGACCTATTTTCAAATTCTCTATCATGATTTGACCAAATATTACCAAAAGAAGCATCATGTAAGTTATCAATACTAGCATGCAATGTTCTAAAGGTATTAAGAGCTTCTGATTTTTCATTGAAAGATTTAATCAAAGTATATCCAGAAAACCCATTCATAATCACACAATCATATTGTTTACCCCCAACTCTATTTACTTCAATAAGACCTAAGAGATCCATATGAAGTAGATGAAAACAATTAGAGGTACTTGTAACCTGTTCATCCACTTGGATTGGATTATGAGAAGCTTTGGTCACCTTACCTTTCGAGCAATCATAAAAGACCATCTTACCAGTACCCAAGAGATAGGGAATGCCTCTCACGGTTTCAAGTTTCACCACTTTGCCCAGATTCTTGTTGTGCATGTGTACAAGTCTCTTGTTCTTGGCAATTGAATAGTCCACCTTTGTTTGAAAGCAAGTCACTTGATCCCTCGCCAAGTAGTTGTCTTCAAACATTTTACCTGTCAAAGCACACACATTTGCACAATCAGATACATCACAAGAATCTTTATTATACCTTACCAATAAGCCATCATCACACAATTGACTGATGCTTATATGGTTTTCATATAATCCATCCAACAACATCTCATCCTTAAAGGGTGGGGATCCATCAACGTTCAGCACTTCTTTGCCAATGATTCTTCCTTTACTTCCATCTTCATATGTGAAGGTTCCAGTGGTTAGTGGTGCACACTTCTTCAAATTGGATTTGCTTTCTTTCCAATCACGTGTCTTAAGTAGCGTTAAGGCAATACAATATGTTCTCAATGTTAAGGTAACATTGGTTATCCAGTGTTGTCTTAACATCGCGTATAACCGTATCAAATCAGATTTGTATCCAGTCATATGCCTCAAACATCCACAATCAGAGTACCACTTACCTGCAAGGTTAGTATGCACAGTAGGAAAGATAATATTGCAAACAATATAAGCTTTAGGCAACCAAAGTCTAGTGTTTCTCATCCCATTATTCTGTTCAGCAATGTTGGAACTGAATGTTAAGGTAACACTGGAATAACTAGTATCAACATTGGAATGTTCAAATTCCAGTGTTGGCTTAACACCAGCATCGGCATTGCATGAATCCCTATTCCGTTCAACTATTTTCTTTCTGTATTTATAACACTATGGTTTAAAGTGTCCAAATTGAAAACAATATTGACAAATATAAGCCATTTTCTTAGATTCTCTAGAAAGTACCTTTGCCTTTTCAAAACCAGAAATAGTGGATTCAACAGAATTAGTGGAGTGAGTAACTTGACTTTGATATCCTCAACCAGAACTACCATCATTGCCTACACATAAAACTTCATCAAGTTTGTAAGTACATGTATTCCTCTTGGCAATGGTATGTTCAGCAATTCCTAGCTTAGAAGTTACATTTTCTATTTCATCATCTTTTCTATCCAAACTAACCTCAAATTGAGTGATTGTAGCCTTCAAGCTTTCATTATCTTCCATAGCCTTCTCAATTCTACTCAACTTGTCCTTCTCTTTGAGCAGGTCTTGGTAGATGATCTTCAGTTCATCAAGAAACTATTCTTGAATCAATTTACCTTCAAGGACACTATCATCTTCCAAACCTATAGAATCATGGAAATACTCAAAGTCAGAATCATCATCAAACTCATCATAATCAGAAATCAAGCATTCAGAGTTTTCTAAACAAATGGTTTCATCCCAATTGTCAACAAAAATCTCCTGGACTGGTGTTTTCTTTGGATGTTAACATAACATCGAGCTGTCTGGATGTTGGCAGAACACCAAGCCTTGACACCAGCGGGGTTTGTCCACCTTTGCACATACTGTTGTTTGAGTTTCTTCAATCGTTGGCACTTGTCCATCACCATATTCTTCAAAACCTGTCTAATCATTATCATCTACACAAACCAAGTTAGAATTCCCTTTTGTTCTAAGGTTGTTACCACATTCATAAGCAAAATGGCCCCAACCTTTACACTCATAACATTGAATCTTTTTTAGATGTGTATCATTATGAGGAGTAGGTTTACAAGAATATTTGGTCATCTCTTCAGAGAAGTCTTTCTTTAGATCAGCAAGAATATTTTTATCACATAGACTAAGCTTATTAAACTTTTCAATCACAGTTTCCTTATAAGCTTGAATTTCTTCTTCATCATCTACTTTTTCAAGATTCATCTCAAATTCTTTCAGAGTGCTAAGTAGGGCATGAAAGTTTAAAGTGTCCATATTCCTAGCTTCTTGCATAGCAATCACCTCAAATTCCTTAGAAAGAGTTCTCACAGCTTTGTACGCCAATTGCTTAGTAGACAGGGACTCACCTAAGTCTTGAATTTCATTAGCAAGATACATGAGTTTCTCAAAATAAGCAGTAATACTTTCATCTTCCCCCATTGTTAAATTAACAAATTTGCTCAAAAACATGCATATCTTAGTCTTTTTAGTGCATACATCACCTTCACAATGATTTTGTAAGATATCCCAATTATTCTTTGCAGATGAACAATTTTTAATTAACTTAAACATGTGACTATCAACCAAACTAAATATGGTATTTAGGGATTTTTCATTGAAGAAAGCGTTACTTAGCTCAGTTTGAGTCCACTCTGATTTTGGCTTAGGAACAGCGTCATGATCTTCATCTGGATCTACAGTGCCATGAAAGTAATCAAAGTTAGATTCATCAATAATAGACAAGGAATCATAATTAATACAAGAATTATATTTATTCCAAATTCTAAAGAAAAACTCATGTTCTGGTGTTGGATCCTGGATGTTAGAGTAACATTGAGATCCGTGGCACTTCTAGGAGTCTTCTTTTGTCCAGTAAGTATGAGCGAGTAGCGCAGTTGTATGAATCTCATCTGATTGTCCTTTGGCCACAGTACGTGATCCATAATTGAAATCCTCACCATCGTTATTTTGAGAATTTGAGGCTAATAATGAAAGATATTCATCTAGAGCACACATAGGGACTGTTTACCCTTCGATCACCGTCTTCCAAGCTCGCCAACCGAATGATTTAATGAGTGCACGAATTCTAACCTTCCAATAAGAATAGTTGGATCCATCCAAGACAAGCAATTTGTTGTTGTTCGGATTTCGGTTGTCCATCCTTTAATATCAAATTCAAACACCAGTGAAGTCGGTGCTTGGCTCTGATACCAATTGAAATTGTTGGATCGGGACTTGATACTTGTCGCACAATGTTAACACTTTGGTGTTAGTCTAACACTGATCAACTCTTCCAATGTTAAGCTAATGTTGGACTCTCGATGTTACCTTAACATCCGTTTAACAGCAGTTAACGTTAGCACAAATCTACTTGACAGAGAATATAACGCAGCGGATAAATAAAGAACACAAGTAGATGTAATTTTAAGAAGATAATATATTAATATGATCTTCCGAGCCGTAGGTAAAATAACCCGTTAAGGTTTTAACAAAAGTCGTTCTCTCAATTTTCAAGCTCCTCACTCTCAAATTAATCAAACTAAGCAAAGCACACAAGAATTGCTTCGACTATCTCTAAAAGCTCCTCACTCTTAGATCTATTCTAACAACTCACAAACTTTGCTCAAGCAAGACAAAGACACTCGACTATAAAGATTTCCTCACGTGATATTTTCGCTCTTGTCTTCGTATCTTTTTCTTGATGCCCAACATGCCTATTTATAGTGTAGTCTTCCTTGATGTCCAAGACATGTTGTGCACGTTTTTGGTTGCTATTAGATCTCCTTGTATGACTCTAATTTCGTTCATGCCAAGTCTCCTTCAATTGGGAAAGGTTTCCTTGTCCATCTTGAAGTCTTCAATGGAAAGGTTTCCTTCTTTGACTAGAAGTCTTCAATGGAAAGGTTTCCTTCTTTAACTTGAAGTCTTCTAAGGAAAGTATACTTCTCCATCTTGTAGTCTTCTATAGAAAGAATCCTACTGCAAGTAATCTTCTTTCCTTCTTGCAATTCACACGCCTTGATCTTTCCATTGCAGCGCACACACCTTTCCTTATTTAATTATGGAAAGTTCTTCTTTGGAAACTTCTCTTTGAATGACAACTTCTCTTTAAGGAAATAAATCATTCCTTGAAGTCTCTTGACCTGGAGCACATAGAAATACTAACTACAACTCGTGGAACTAAGTTAGTAAGTGAATAAAGGCAAAACACAATTATAGTAATAAATCCCAAATGTGCAGTTTTTCTGTGTTCAATGTTATCCTAACAATGTTGATCTAACATTGACAAAATACTTGCACTTTTATACCCTAATAATAGTAGTAAAAACAACCATAATTTCAAGGTGACGTTACAAATCCGAGCATTGTAGATGTGGGACAAGCTGTTATAAAGATTCTCTCGATTTCGAACGATATATATATATATATATATATATATATATATATCATGCCTAGATACAAACGTAATGTGTAATATAATATACTAATTTAATTGATTAATGATATTTATACTTTAATTTGTGAAGCAAATCATAATAACAAAGAAACAAGGTGTGTATGATGATGAGTAGTAGATATATATAACATACAATAAGTTCAACACTAATGACTCGAACAATCATTTCACAGTCAATCTACTCTTTTATTCCTCAATTACTTGTTTTGTAACCATTTATTAGTTCATTTCACATGTAGTATTGATGTTTATTGCCAACAATCACAAACACAATGAGATGGTTCCATAAAATAGCGATTTTGAAGTACGAATATTATTTGAGACCGCAAGGCGGTCTCAAATAGTTCGTATTGCAACCGTGATGCGGTCCCAAATAAGAGTAATTAAGACCACAAAGCGGTCCCTAATAATATAGTATTAGGGACCGTTTTGCGATCCTTAATAATATTCATAGAATTTGAGACCGCGATGCGGTCTCAATAACTATTATTTATAATTTTCAAACCTTTAGAGACGTTGAGGTTACAATTGTCTCAATAAATTAAAAAAATTCAGCGGGCAATGGGGGGAAATTTGAATTTTCACGAAAATTCAAATTTTCACCCAATTTTCTATATATACCCACCAATATCCTATCATTTTTTAAAAACTATCACCAACACAAATCTTCCCTCACCAAAACATCAACAAAAAAAACTAATCTCTTCTTTTTTTTTTCAAATGAAAAAAATAAAAAACCAAACACTACTATTCTTTTCTTTTCCAAATCCAAAATCAAAAACTCTTATCCTTCTTTCTTTATCAAAAACTTTATTTCTCTTCTTCTTTTTTCATTTTATTTTCTTATCTTTCATTTGTTTTTTTGTTCATCTTTAATTTATTACCTTTCTTCATTTATTAATCTTTCATTTCATTACATTAATTGTTTTTTCATTATTTTCTCTTATATATTATTTTGTTGGCATTATTCATATGTAATTCCTACAAAAAACCAATAATATTCCGGTAATTTACTGGAATATTATTGGTTTTTTTTTCGTTCGCAGAGTATCTGCAACCACAACACAGCCTCAGTTAATATTCATACTATATTGTACCGCGTTGTGGTACCAGAGTTTGAATATTAACTGCAACCACGTCGCGGTTTCAATAAGTCTTTTGAATATCAGAGATCGCGTTGTGGTTGCAGTTAATATTCAAAATTATGGAACCGCGGCGCGGTCTCAGATGTTCTTCAGGTATCTAGAACCGCGTGGCGGTCTCAGATACTCAACTGCTTTCTAGGACTGCAGGGCGATCCTTAATTATATTTGGAACCGCGTCTCGGTCCCAGATAATCGGGTCGCAATTGCTCTTTTCTGGGACCGCGTTGCGGTCTCTGATGAGAAGCGACCGAGCTTATTAGAGACCACGGAATAGGGACCGCGTTGCGGTTGCAGATGTCTTTCTGCAACCGCATCGGGCTTATCTGCAACTGCAAAGGCGGTTGCAGTTGAGGCCCAAATATTGTAGTGTAACGATTCACAAAACTTGACTCCAAACCAATAGCAAGGTGAATCCTGATATGATCTGAATTCAGGAACTTGACATGGCTCTTGCCCTTTATACCATAATTAATGAAATTACTGCTGAATGACAAAATGGTTTTAATACTGGTGAAAGATTAGTATTCGTCAACTTGTTAACGTTTCGTGATTGTTAACAAATTCGTTTTTATGACTTAATTAATTTGAGTCGTACCAATAAAGTGTATTTTAGTTAGTCTTAGCTTGTAAGTCAAGTTCTAACAAATATATATATATATATATATATATATAAGAGTAGATAATTTTAGATTTCTTACTTAGAAGTGTGAGGTAGTAGTGCCATTAAGATTAGTTTAGTTTTTAAAAATTTATTAGTTTGCAATGCAAATTAAATTTGATAAAGATGGTATTTTTGGTAAAATTAAAATAATTAGGGTTATATGTATTAGTATAAAATCTGCACTCTACCCCTTTAATTCCCCAGTAAATTGAATATACATTTTTGTCATTCAAAAACACCTCAACATGAGAATGTTGACGAATATTCGGTTTTTAACCGGTTAAGGAGCATCAGGGGTGCGATGTGATTTTAAAAGCAAAATGAAGAATTAACGTACGAATTTTGAAAAGTCGAGAGAGCAAGGTGTAAATAGGCAAATAGATGTGGCAATGTACTTTTTGTTGGGTGTTTTTGGGATATATTAGAAACGTATTTGGGGCTAGATATGAATTATGCATTATTTGAGGAGAGAAACTGTAATTATTACAATGGAACATTTCATTTATATTTGGTAGATAGCACATGGCTCTCTCTTCTCTCCTAATTACAATCACAATCTTAATCCTATATTTATAGGACATATAAACCGCCATAGTGTTGTAATCAATCTTATTTTATACAAATATCAGCCATAATTTATTTTGAATATGACATCTCACTACCCACTTCTTAAGTGGATTAGGCATGCACAATATTTATAAAATAGCTAGAATCTTCTTGCTCCTTTTGACCGATCCACTCTTGCTCTTGGATTTTTTTTCTTTTGTTTATTGCAAATTATTTCTCAATACCCCCTCTTAATTTGCAATGGGGTCTTCATTCTGGAACACTGACTCTTTGCAGTGACTACTTTCGTGACGTTCTCTGCGAGTTGTTCATTTGTTTTCAAAATCTCCAGTTCAGACTCTTCCTGATCTTGAACGGGACTTTCGATGATTTTTGCCGTGGTCGATTTTGTGTCACAATTTTGGTAGTAGGACTTTTTGCTTTGTTGTAGGTCCTCTACTTTTCTTGTGAGCTTTATAGCTTCACGTGCTACATTGGTAGCTGCAACATTTTTTGCTTCAGTGCCTTCTGTGGCGTTTTTGTTGTTCTGCTGGCGTCATTGTTTTTTCACCTGCAGTAACTTCAACTTGGACTGCTTTTTCCAAGTTTAGCTCTTTGTGAGCTTCTTGTGATCCTTTACTTTTTTTAAGGATCATCTTGCAATTTTATTTTTCATAGCCACCAAATTACTTTTTGCAAAATATTCCCTTCACCTTATAAATTTTTTAATACCTACTATGTGCGGAACAATGGATCGACTTACCCCATGGTGCATAAAGGACAAGGCTTTTGCATCTCCGGTCTTGTTCTCCTTATGCTCCTTCTTCTTTTCCTTTTTTTTTGTTGTTGTCATCAACGATGCTTCTTCCTCCGTCTTGTGCTTGTCGTCTTGGTCGACAATATCTGAGAGTTTGTGGGATTGAAATAGCGTCTTCACGTTTGGACGCTTCATAATTAATGTGCAACAAACATTCATTCTTTTTGTTGCGAATACGCGACGGTGAGCTCGTTGGAAGGGGTTTGATTCTATTTTCTTTTTTGGAAAGATATATTAGAAACGTATTTGGGGCTAGATATGAATTATGCATTATTTGAGGAGAGAAACTGTAATTATTACAATGGAACATTTCATTTATATTTGGTAGATAGCACATGGCTCTCTCTTCTCTCCTAATTACAATCACAATCTTAATCCTATATTTATAGGACATATAAACCGCCATAGTGTTGTAATCAATCTTATTTTATACAAATATCAGCCATAATTTATTTTGAATATGACATCTCACTACCCACTTCTTAAGTGGATTAGGCATGCACAATATTTATAAAATAGCTAGAATCTTCTTGCTCCTTTTGACCGATCCACTCTTGCTCTTGGATTTTTTTTCTTTTGTTTATTGCAAATTATTTCTCAATACCCCCTCTTAATTTGCAATGGGGTCTTCATTCTGGAACACTGACTCTTTGCAGTGACTACTTTCGTGACGTTCTCTGCGAGTTGTTCATTTGTTTTCAAAATCTCCAGTTCAGACTCTTCCTGATCTTGAACGGGACTTTCGATGATTTTTGCCGTGGTCGATTTTGTGTCACAATTTTGGTAGTAGGACTTTTTGCTTTGTTGTAGGTCCTCTACTTTTCTTGTGAGCTTTATAGCTTCACGTGCTACATTGGTAGCTGCAACATTTTTTGCTTCAGTGCCTTCTGTGGCGTTTTTGTTGTTCTGCTGGCGTCATTTTTTTTTCACCTGCAGTAACTTCAACTTGGACTGCTTTTTCCAAGTTTAGCTCTTTGTGAGCTTCTTGTGATCCTTTACTTTTTTTAAGGATCATCTTGCAATTTTATTTTTCATAGCCACCAAATTACTTTTTGCAAAATATTCCCTTCACCTTATAAATTTTTTAATACCTACTATGTGCGGAACAATGGATCGACTTACCCCATGGTGCATAAAGGACAAGGCTTTTGCATCTCCGGTCTTGTTCTCCTTATGCTCCTTCTTCTTTTCCTTTTTTTTTTGTTGTTGTCATCAACGATGCTTCTTCCTCCGTCTTGTGCTTGTCGTCTTGGTCGACAATATCTGAGAGTTTGTGGGATTGAAATAGCGTCTTCACGTTTGGACGCTTCATAATTAATGTGCAACAAACATTCATTCTTTTTGTTGCGAATACGCGACGGTGAGCTCGTTGGAAGGGGTTTGATTCTATTTTCTTTTTTGGAAAGATATCGAGCCAGGGGTAGCTCTGATACCACATGTTGGGTGTTTTTGGGATATATTAGAAACGTATTTGGGGCTAGATATGAATTATGCATTATTTGAGGAGAGAAACTGTAATTATTACAATGGAACATTTCATTTATATTTGGTAGATAGCACATGGCTCTCTCTTCTCTCCTAATTACAATCACAATCTTAATCCTATATTTATAGGACATATAAACCGCCATAGTGTTGTAATCAATCTTATTTTATACAAATATCAGCCATAATTTATTTTGAATATGACATCTCACTACCCACTTCTTAAGTGGATTAGGCATGCACAATATTTATAAAATAGCTAGAATCTTCTTGCTCCTTTTGACCGATCCACTCTTGCTCTTGGATTTTTTTTCTTTTGTTTATTGCAAATTATTTCTCAATACCCCCTCTTAATTTGCAATGGGGTCTTCATTCTGGAACACTGACTCTTTGCAGTGACTACTTTCGTGACGTTCTCTGCGAGTTGTTCATTTGTTTTCAAAATCTCCAGTTCAGACTCTTCCTGATCTTGAACGGGACTTTCGATGATTTTTGCCGTGGTCGATTTTGTGTCACAATTTTGGTAGTAGGACTTTTTGCTTTGTTGTAGGTCCTCTACTTTTCTTGTGAGCTTTATAGCTTCACGTGCTACATTGGTAGCTGCAACATTTTTTGCTTCAGTGCCTTCTGTGGCGTTTTTGTTGTTCTGCTGGCGTCATTTTTTTTTCACCTGCAGTAACTTCAACTTGGACTGCTTTTTCCAAGTTTAGCTCTTTGTGAGCTTCTTGTGATCCTTTACTTTTTTTAAGGATCATCTTGCAATTTTATTTTTCATAGCCACCAAATTACTTTTTGCAAAATATTCCCTTCACCTTATAAATTTTTTAATACCTACTATGTGCGGAACAATGGATCGACTTACCCCATGGTGCATAAAGGACAAGGCTTTTGCATCTCCGGTCTTGTTCTCCTTATGCTCCTTCTTCTTTTCCTTTTTTTTTTGTTGTTGTCATCAACGATGCTTCTTCCTCCGTCTTGTGCTTGTCGTCTTGGTCGACAATATCTGAGAGTTTGTGGGATTGAAATAGCGTCTTCACGTTTGGACGCTTCATAATTAATGTGCAACAAACATTCATTCTTTTTGTTGCGAATACGCGACGGTGAGCTCGTTGGAAGGGGTTTGATTCTATTTTCTTTTTTGGAAAGATATCGAGCCAGGGGTAGCTCTGATACCACATGTTGGGTGTTTTTGGGATATATTAGAAACGTATTTGGGGCTAGATATGAATTATGCATTATTTGAGGAGAGAAACTGTAATTATTACAATGGAACATTTCATTTATATTTGGTAGATAGCACATGGCTCTCTCTTCTCTCCTAATTACAATCACAATCTTAATCCTATATTTATAGGACATATAAACCGCCATAGTGTTGTAATCAATCTTATTTTATACAAATATCAGCCATAATTTATTTTGAATATGACATCTCACTACCCACTTCTTAAGTGGATTAGGCATGCACAATATTTATAAAATAGCTAGAATCTTCTTGCTCCTTTTGACCGATCCACTCTTGCTCTTGGATTTTTTTTCTTTTGTTTATTGCAAATTATTTCTCAATACCCCCTCTTAATTTGCAATGGGGTCTTCATTCTGGAACACTGACTCTTTGCAGTGACTACTTTCGTGACGTTCTCTGCGAGTTGTTCATTTGTTTTCAAAATCTCCAGTTCAGACTCTTCCTGATCTTGAACGGGACTTTCGATGATTTTTGCCGTGGTCGATTTTGTGTCACAATTTTGGTAGTAGGACTTTTTGCTTTGTTGTAGGTCCTCTACTTTTCTTGTGAGCTTTATAGCTTCACGTGCTACATTGGTAGCTGCAACATTTTTTGCTTCAGTGCCTTCTGTGGCGTTTTTGTTGTTCTGCTGGCGTCATTTTTTTTTCACCTGCAGTAACTTCAACTTGGACTGCTTTTTCCAAGTTTAGCTCTTTGTGAGCTTCTTGTGATCCTTTACTTTTTTTAAGGATCATCTTGCAATTTTATTTTTCATAGCCACCAAATTACTTTTTGCAAAATATTCCCTTCACCTTATAAATTTTTTAATACCTACTATGTGCGGAACAATGGATCGACTTACCCCATGGTGCATAAAGGACAAGGCTTTTGCATATCCGGTCTTGTTCTCCTTATGCTCCTTCTTCTTTTCCTTTTTTTTTGTTGTTGTCATCAACGATGCTTCTTCCTCCGTCTTGTGCTTGTCGTCTTGGTCGACAATATCTGAGAGTTTGTGGGATTGAAATAGCGTCTTCACGTTTGGACGCTTCATAATTAATGTGCAACAAACATTCATTCTTTTTGTTGCGAATACGCGACGGTGAGCTCGTTGGAAGGGGTTTGATTCTATTTTCTTTTTTGGAAAGATATCGAGCCAGGGGTAGCTCTGATACCACATGTTGGGTGTTTTTGGGATATATTAGAAACGTATTTGGGGCTAGATATGAATTATGCATTATTTGAGGAGAGAAACTGTAATTATTACAATGGAACATTTCATTTATATTTGGTAGAGAGCACACGGCTCTCTCTTCTCTCCTAATTACAATCACAATCTTAATCCTATATTTATAGGACATATAAACCGCCATAATGTTGTAATCAATCTTATTTTATACAAATATCAGCCATAATTTATTTTGAATATGACATCTCACTACCCACTTCTTAAGTGGATTAGGCATGCACAATATTTATAAATAGCTAGAATCTTCTTGCTCCTTTTGACCGATCCACTCTTGCTTTTGGATTTTTTTTTCTTTTGTTTATTGCAAATTATTTCTCAACACTTTTCTCCCTTCTATTCTTTTTTTTTTTGGAAGATCAAAAGATTATATTAATCAACACGCCAAAAGCCTACAAAGTTGCGCATGAAAAACCATGCGACAATCAGAGAAACTGCATCAACAGCACGAAAACAAAACATGAAGCAAATGACTAATTCGGTGCAACATCAATAGGGAGAAACCAGTCGGAGTTCCCGAACGAGTGAACGCGCTAACTGGTGAGTACATTGTTTCCTTCTCTTCCAATCCAACGAAAAAAGAAAGCAGGGAACTCACTGCATGTGTTCTGGATTTCATCAATAAGTGTGCCACTCTAAGCACCGAACGTGTTCTTGTGCGCAATGGAATTAATAACCTCCAGATTATCACCTTCAAAAATCACCTCGTTCCTTCCACCCTCGCGCAGTTGCAATATAAACCGCAACCCGAACAACAATAATCTCCGCACTGAGTGGCCTAAGTTTCCAGAATATCTCATTTGATGCGCGCGCAACATATTCGGTCATAATCTAGGAAGATGATGCCGATTGCTGATGCACCTTCATCCTCAAAAACCGGCCCATCAACATAACATTTAACCATGGTTTGCATTGAGGAACCCACGCACCAGAGTTCTCAACTTGTTCCCCGGAATTGGACGTCGTTGCAGCGATCCACAAAGCATGATAGTAGAAGAGAAGGTCGCAATCTCCATAGGTAAATAAATCCTCTCCCCCGCCAGCACACAGTTCCAATTTGTCGACAACGCCCAACACACGATCTAGATCATCACTTTGATCACGATCTCCTTATCCTTGCATGCCACAACCCTGAAGACCCAATCCTGCACATCCTCATCATCCCGCATGTACACTTCACACGGTAAATGAGTTAACGCACATGTCTGTCGAGCCACATGACACCGAAATAACGCATGTCGCGCATCCTCAATAAGATTTCTACAAATTGGACAATCAGTTTCGTCCATGATAGTGCGCCAAAAGAGCGCGAGTAGGCAAACTATTATGACACACATGCTAAATAGTGTTTGATCTTATTCGGACAATGCAAGCCCCAGATTTTACGCCAATCCAATGATGCGCTGACAGATGTCCAGTGAGTGTCATGTAAAAAGTCATATTCCATAATAATAAAATACGTACTACGAACAGAGAATTGGCTCGATTTTGAGTAATGCCAAATTTGTTCATTCCGACCCTCCAACGAGCCCAACGAAAAAGATAGAATAAGGGAGGTGTCACAGTCCAAGTAAAGGTCCCGCACGTGAATAGGATCCCAGCACCCTGTTTCCTCATTGATGAACTCTCTAACTCGCATTTCCAAACATCCCCCTTCAAAGAAGTAACTGGCGAATGCCCACTTCCCCACTTCCCCACTTCGCCATGAAAAAGAATGCCCACTTCCCGAATTCGCCTTAAAATGGAACAATTTGGAAAATATCTAGCCTTGAAAATTTGTCCCACAAGACTATCTGGATACTTCCAAATCCTCTAAGTTTGTTTTGCAAGTAATTCCACATTGAAAGCAAGTAGATCACGAAAGCCCATCCCCCCTTCTTTTTTGTTGTCGCACAACTTCTTCCTAGCCATCTAATGAATCTTCTTCGCCGCTACTCCACCAGTAATTGCTAGCCATAGCCTCGAGTTCCTTGAGTAGCGGATCCGGTAGATGAAAATAGTTCATGACAAAGGAGGGCATCACCTGGGCCACTGATATAATGAGTACCTCTTTTCCGCCCCAAAAAGCGTCAGCTCCGTCCACCCTTGAAATTTATTTCCCGCCCGATCCAAAGTTAATTATGATAACATTCATGAAGGAAGCCATAATCTTACAAGACAAAGAGGAATCTTACAAAGAATGAATGTGTGGGTTACTAGGCTTTACAAGATAAGGCATATATATACAAGGCAACTAAAAGATTAAACCACCCTTAAGATAATTAATATACAAATATAATAATATGCTAACACCCCTCCTCAAACTCGAGAAGGTACTACAATAAGTAACGAGAGTTTGCCAACAAAGAAGTTGCATCGCTGAATCGTATGTGCCTTCGTAAAGAAGTAAGCCAACTGCGTCGAAGATAAGATGAACGGTATAGAGATAACACCATCCTGAAAATGATGTCGAGTCACATGACAATCGATCTCAATATGTTTGGTACGCTCATGAAAAACAGAGTTATGAGCAATCTAAACAGCACTTTTGTTATCACAATACATGGGTGTGGGAGATGACAACAACACCCAATATCACCTAACAACCATCGCAACCAAAAAAGTTGTGGTGGAAGCCATAGCACGATACTCTGCCTCGGTAGAAGAGCGAGAAACAACATCTTGTTTCTTGCTTTTTCAAGAGATGAGTGAATCACCTAGAAAAATACAGTATCCAGTGGTAGATTTTCGATCGGATGGATAACTAGCCCAGTCTGCATCCGTATATGCTCGAAGTTCTAAGGAATAACTCAAAGGAAACAATAGACTCTGATAAATAGTACCACGAAGATAACGAAGAATGCGAGTAACAACAGTCCAATGATTAGAGGTAGGTGCAGCAACAAACTGGCTAACAACATGGACCGCATAAGCAATATCCGGTCGGGTAATAGTCAAGTATACCAAACCACCAAAAGTAACGAAGAGGATCCAAATCCTTCATATCAAACAAATGAGATAAGGTGTGTTTCAATACCTTGATACCCTCAACATTGTCACCTGTAATAATCATATCATCTGAAAGTGCAAGTATTCTGGCAATGTTAGATTAGCATTGAGAAGTCAATGTTAGAGTAACATTGCTGAGCAGAATCCGATTTACAATCTTGTTGATATTTATTATTATTGTTTTGCCTTATTCATTTAACTAATTGAGTTCCACAGTTGTGATTGTCTTTGATTATTATTCAGGAAACAAACTTGTCATAGGTTGGACGCTCAAGTTTCCAAGAAGGAAAGTTTCCTTAATTAAGCAAACCGCTCTACAAGGAAAGAAGGTTCGAGTGCAACTAGGAAAGCTTTCCAAGTTGAGTCCTGATTTGAAGAAGGAGTCTTTCCTTAGTTAGATCACTAACGAATGAACTATTATTCAAGAAGGACTGTGAGAACAAGGAAGAGGAGTTCGAGAAGGAAACAAGGAGAATTACCAACCGTGTACAACACACCTTGAAGTCCAAGACAAGAACCTATATATAGGTGTGAAGTACATCAAGACAAACACGAGACAAGAGCCAATCAATCCGAGAGATTAATTTACAGTTGTTGAGTGTTGTCTTGCTTTAGCAAAGTTTGTGAGTTGTTAGAATAGATCTAAGAGTGAGGAGCTTTCAGAGATAGTCGAAGCAATTCTTGTGTGCTTTGCTTAGTTCCATTAATTTGAGAGTGAGGAGCTTGAAAATTGAGAGAACAACTTTTGTTAAAACCTTAACGGGTTATTTTGCCTACGGCTCGGAAGTTAATGTAATCTTATATTCACTTCATAAACTTGGTGTTTATTTATTCCGCTGCACTATTATTCTGGTCTATTGTTAAAGTAACATCGTTGGGTTAAAAACATACCAATCTGCTATTAATACTCCAGTGTTAAGTTAACAACAACAACGTATCAACCCGACCCACAATTTCAATTGGTATCAAGAGCCAAGCACCAACCTCACCGGTGTTTAGCGTTTGATACGACAACATGGACAACTCCAACTCCAATACCAGCAGACTACCTGTGTTGGAAGGACCAAACAACTACGCATATTGGAAGATCAGAGTCAGGGTCCACATCAAATCCATTGATCTGAGAGCATTGAAATCAGTTCTGGAAGGATATCATTGCTTACTTACTACGAGATGGAGATGCTGATCTGGTACCCAAACCCAAAGGACAATGGACAGCCAATGAGATTGCTCTCTACAACTTCAATGATAAGATCCTCAATGCGATTTTCAGGTGGGTAGGTAATCATATGTTTAAACTTATTCAAAACTGCACTACAGCTAAATCTGCATGGGATATTCTTGAACTTCATTGTGAGGGAGATGTGGCTGTGAGGGACTCTAAACATAGGAAGTTGCTTCAAGATTTTGAAAAAATAACGATGGGTGAAGATGAGAGCATTGATAGCTATTTTGAGAAACTGCTTGATATTGCTAACCAGTGTCAAAACCTAGGATCTGTTATTTCTAATAAAGCCATGGTTTACAAAGCTTTCAGATCCTTGTCTACTAAATTCACCGTCAACAAAATTGCTATGAATGAGTCTAGAGATCTTGCAAATATGGATTTTCAAACCTTAATGAACACTTTGAAAGAGTTTGAGCTAGAATTTCTAAGTAAGTCCAGTAAGCAACCTGCTTTAGCACTACTTGGAACAGGCTCATATAATTTAGGAAGTGATGATGATGAGTATGAGTTGATCTCTTCTAACTATGGAAACACTACCAAGAAGTTTAGCAAACTAGGCTTCAAAGATAAAGGTAAAGAGAAACAATCTGGTAATGCTAATCCTGGTTATAAAAAGCTACCCCCAAAATTCATAAAGTACATGGCATCAAAGAGTACTCCCCAAGATGCTGAAAAACTAAAAGATGTCCAGTGCTATGAATGTAAAGGGTTTGGTCATTATAAACATGAATGTGCTAACGTCCTCCGAGCAAGAGGAAACACTCACTAGGTTTGTGTAGATGATTTTGATGAAGCTGAGTTCAACTCTGGATCAAGTGCTGATGAACACTCAGAAGAAATCAATACTGTTGCGCTCTACACTCAGATTAACTGGTCTGGAGAAGAGTCCAGGAACTCCTATGATTCACAATGTTACTTTAACATTGAGGAACCAACAACAACACATGAGATCTTCTTTGGAAATTGGGACAACAATAACTCACAGGTTAATTCTGACTCTTACTCTGATTATGATGATACTAACTTTGATTGTTTTCATGGTTCAGTTGATCTGGAGGAAGAACATTGTTTGGATGAAGAACAGTCTCATGATGAAATCATTGAAGAGCTTCATTCCACATTCATCAAAATTGAGGAAGAGAACATTATGCTCATCAAAAGGAATAAAGCCTTGAAATTTGACATTGAGTGTTTGAAGAACATGTTGAAACTCTATGAGAGAGACCTTGACAAAGCTGAAGCTGAGCTGAAAGAGGTAAAGGAGAAACTCAAAAAGGATTCACATATCATAGCCAAATGGAATGAAGGTACTTCTAAACTTGATGAGGTACTAAACATGAGTAATACAGATACATGTGGTCTGGGATTTGTTGAGAAACCTTCATCTTCTAATGTTAATTCTGCCTATTTAACTACAAGCTTTGTTTAAGAATCTGGTAATATGAGTTCTGGTACCACCAACACTGTAAAGAGTAAACCTACATTTATTTGTCAGTATTGTTTTCAACCAGGCCACATTAAACCATTCTGTAGAAAATTCATAAAAGAATGTGGTAAGAAAACAGCCTATGTGTCCAATGTTAAAATTACAACAGGTTCTGATGTTAGACTAACATTAGGTGCAGGACAAAGAAGTAGAACTTGGGTAGAAAAAGCTAAAACCCCTAAGATTAAACTTGTATGCAATGTTGTTTTCTCTGATGTGTACTCTAACCTTTCAGGTAAGTGGTACTTCGACAGTGGGTGCTCAGCAAAGAGAATCTTAAACAAATGATACCTTTGAGTGCTGGAACAGTGACGTATGGAGGTGGCACCAAAGGAAAGATCATTGGCAAGGGGATACTAAATGTTGATGGATTCCCACCCCTGAAGGATGTGTTGTTAGTAGATGGGTTAAAGGCAAATCTAATCAGTATCAGTCAGTTGTGTGATGATGACTTACTGGTTACATTTGACAAAGTTTATTGTGATGTTTATGATAGTGATAATGTTCTTGTTATGACATGTACTAGATCCAAAGATAACTGTTATCTAGCTCAAGAGGAAGCAAAGTGTTTCCATGCCAAAATAGATGAGGCTTCTATATGGCATCGGAAACTTGGACATGTTCACTACAGAAACCTTGAGAAATTGCAGAAAGTTGATGTTGTAAGAGGCTTACCTAAGTTGTCTTGTCCAGGTAAGCTTGTGTGTGGTGATTGCCTCAAGGGTAAGCAAACCAGAGTTGTTCATACACCCATACAGGTACAAAATGCTAATCCTAGATCTAGTAGGTGTTTTGAATTGCTACACATGGACTTAATGGGTCCAATTGAGGTAAGTAGTCTCAGTGGTAAGAAATATGCCTTTGTGATTGTAGATGACTTCTCTAGATACACTTGGGTAAAATTTCTTAAAGAAAAGTCTGAAGCTTTTGATCAGTTCAAAATTCTTTGTGCTAGTATTAAAAACTTATATGGCTCTTCTGTGACTAAGATTAGGTCTGATCATGGTAAAGAATTTGAAAATGCTAGTTTTGATAACTATTGCAATGTTAAAGGTACTTTCCATGAATATTTAGCTCCTAAGACTCCTCAGCAGAATGGGATTGCTGAGAGAAAGAACAGGACTCTTCAAGAGATGGCCAGAGTTATGCTCAATGCTAGAGATATATTCAAAAGACTCTGGGCTGAAGCTTTAAATACTGCTTGTCACATTAGTAACAGGGTGTATCTTAGACCTGGAACTAACGTGACTCCTTATGAACTCTTGAAGGGTGTGAAACCAAATATTGCATATTTTCATGAATTTGAATGTGATTGTTATCTGCTTAATAACATGGATTATCTGAGTAAATTTGATCCTAAAAGTAAAAAATGCATCTTTGTAGGATACTCTGCCAATAGTACTTCCTTTAGAGTCTACAATCCCAGATTGAAGACAATTCAGGAATCAGTGAATGTTGTGTTTGATGAGTTCACACTTGATACATGTACTGGTGACATCTCAGTTCCCAATGTTGGACCAACAGTAGAAACCGAGAATGTTACCTCTGACAATGTTACACCAACATTGGACTGGAAGCCGGAAACACTGAAAAAGAGACAGGGAACGATGTTAGACTAACACCAGTGAGATCTGATGTTAGACTAACAGCAGAAGACTCTGACTCGGAACATGAAGTTACCTCTGAACCTAGAAGAGATCCCCCAGCTAGGATTCAGAAAGATCATCCAGCATCCCAGGTAATAGGTGAACCCACTGAACGAGTAAGGACACGCAACAAAGAAAGGCTTGATTATAGAGATATGGTTAAACTGTGTGTATGTATGAACTTCACTTGTACTGTTGATAATGCCTCTTGTTTTGTCTCCTCCATAGAACCTAAGAATGTGAATGAAGCCCTCCTTGATAACTTTTGGATTAATGCCATGCAGGATGAACTATTACAGTTTACTAATTACAATGTCTGGATCCTTGTACCTAGACCACCTAATGTTAATGTAATAGGGACTAAGTGGATATTTAAAAACAAGAGTAATGAGGAAGGGGTCATAGTTAGAAACAAAGCTAGACTAGTTGATCAGGGGTACACACAGGTTGAAGGTGTAGATTTTGATGAGACATTTGCTCCAGTTGCTAGGATTAAATCTATTAGGTTACTTCTAGCCATTGCTTGCTGTCTCAAGATAAAACTATACCAACTAGATGTAAATGGTGCGCTTCTGAATGGGCTAATTGATAAGGAAGTATATGTTGAACAACCTAAGGTATTCACAGATCCTAAGTACCCCATTCATAATCATGCACCCCACTTTGTTGTTTTTCTTTCCCCTGATCAAATGGAGCACCTCTTGAAGGAGAAAAGTATTATCTTGCGTGCTTCTACCTTTAATAAAACTCGATTGAGTTGGTTAGATAATCTCGGGCATAATCCCTCGGAGTCGTGATGTTATACTCTTCGTGATGAATTTGTATAGCACGTTGCACAATGCTATGGGCCGAAATTGTGTGATATTATCCGGTTGCTGCGTTTTGGGGATAAGGCAAACAAACGCCTCGCAAAGCTTGAGATCGAACCTCCTGTCTCTATAAACTTTGCGCGCAAATGACCCAACGGATTGCTGGATGATGTTCCAGCTTTTCTGATAAAACACGGCATGTAGGCCGTCGGACCCTAGTGCCTTGAACGGATTCATGGAGAACATTACTTCATTCACTTCTGAGTCCTCAAGTAGCGCTGTCAGCAGCTCACGATCATCAGGTTTCAATATCGCTTGGTGTTGCGACACCACGAGACGTGTTGGGCCGTGCGTGGCTGAATTCCCCGAACTACCCGTGAATAATTCCTCAAAATAGCCCTTAATGTGCGGTTTAAGTGTTGCTTCATCCGTCGTCCATACTCCTTCAATTTTGAGTGCTGTGATCTCATTCCGTTTTCGACGCACCATCGTGAAGCGATGAAACAATTTTGTATTCCTATCACCATCCCTAATCCACTTCACCTTCAACTTTTGAAACCAAATATCTCATCTTACCTTAGGACGTCATTATACTCTGTGATGAGTTGTCGTTCCAAATTAATCAAAGCCGCACTAGTACATCTCGCCAACACTCTCTGCACCCCGTTAATGCGAGCCATCAATTTTTTTTTCTTGTAAAAAATATTACCAAACCTCGTTTTATCCCACGGTTCAAGAACATGCGGCACCTCCCATATGGCCACAAGAATGTCCGCGTGCGACTCCCAAATATCTCTGATCAACGGTAAACACTCGGGATGGTGGAACCATGCTTCCTTGAATTTAAAAGGTCGCCTTCTCGTCGTTCCACATGATCCATGACTGTCCATGATGATCGGGTGGTGATCCAAGTGTACCTTAGGAAGGTGTAGGAGGTCGTGGTTTGGAAAGAGGTCCAGCCAGGCCTTGTTCGCAAGTGCACGGTCCAAACGAGCTTGGATTAACTCGTCGTCATCACGTTTATTCGTCCAGGTAAATGGTGTGCCTCTAAACCGTGTATCCGTGAAGCCACATCTTTCTAAAAACCCGCAGAAGAAATTTAGTCGATTGAGGGATCTTGTGTTACCTCCCGACTTCTCGTGAGAAAAACTCACTTCGTTGAAATCTTCCATGACTAGCCACGGTAAGGCTGATCCGTTAGCAATGGTTGCCATGCTATCAAATACATGTACCTTAGCAGCACGACGTGGTTGGGCATAGATCCCCGATAATTGCCATTGCTCACGTAAATTCGAATTGATGATGGCATGAATGGCTTGGTTCTCTACTGACACAATCTCAACATTCACTTCCGCCTCATTCCATAACATCCACATCCCACCTATCATACCCGAGGTAGGCATAAGAATGTGATTAATAAATCCCAACCGAGGTGCAATTTCATGCGCCCTATCCTCACTTACGCGCATTTCCAACAAAAATACAACTAATGGTCTGTGTGAACGAACAAGCTCACAGAAATTTCTCCGGAAATCAACATGTCCCGCTCCTTGACAATTCCACGATATTATCTTTATAGCAACTTGATGCGCGTGATAGGGTTCGATGGGGTAGTCAATCTCGGACCCCCTCCATGTCGCAATCATCTCCCGTCCCATCTCCATCGCTAGGGCTACCTATCGGCTGTTTTCCCATTGACTCGGACTTGTCACCTGCCACCAAGCTGAGGCATTGTCCTCGCTTTGTGTGCAATAAGTCGGTATCTCTATCTCCCAAAAACTGCATGGGATCGCTAATATATCCACCACGCGATCCTCCAGTGCTATACGTGAGATTCTCGTCGATCCTTGATAAACCTACCGTCGCGTCTCTGCCTCGTAAAGCTCCAGTTCTCCCAATAGAAAGTCGTCCATCCATATCCCTTCCATTCTCAGTGTTGTTCAAATTCTTTGTTTCTTGAGTTTCAATAGCTGCGGCCTCCTGGTCGGAATATAGAGGTAACAAATTAAATTTATTTGCACTTCTGTTGGGACTCTTAGTACTAACCTTTAACCCTTCCTTTTTTTGGTAACTTTCCTTCCATGAGAGACTTTCCCTATACGACTAGAAGTGTTCAGCAAATCCTGAGAGGAATGTGAGAAGCGCGGTTCACTTTCTAACGGAACTTGGCTGCCTTCCAAACCTTGAGAGGGTTGGTACACTTCGCTCCGCTTTAAAATAACGGGTGGCGACATTTGTTTCCCGGGTTTTACTTGCGTACTTCCCTTCCAGATATTTCTCGAAACCTTCATCCAGTAGCCAAACTCACCCTTTTGGGTTTTTTCGATCAACCAGTCCGCTCTCTCTTGAATCCCTTTTAGGGGAGAGCTTGTGGTAGTCCGTTCTATTATTGGTGGAGGTTCAGTCACGGCCAAGTCGCATTTATCCTCAAGATGTCCTACTTTCCCGCACTTGAAGCATAAGGTGGGCAGATTTTCATAAACAATTTGACAAAACCTATCGCGCACGCCCAACGTCATCTTGAGAGGCGTATTCGTGCTAACTTGGATGCAAACGCGTGCAAATTTTCCCCTCGTTGCGTTCATGGTATTGCCGTCAATCTTGATAGGTTCACCTATCATACTTGCCAAACCATGTACAATACCCTCTGACAGAAGTTCCATTGGGAGATTCCTAATGCGCACCCAAGTAATCACGTTATCCACACGGTCCGTTGTAGCATCGAAATTCGGCTTCCACTTGCATATAGATAGAAAGCTTCCCGCGAGGTGCCACGATCCTTCTGTGAGGATCAACTCGCGTTTTGCAGCGGATAGCCCTTTAAGACAATAGCATCCGTGTCCGAGGTCCATGAGTTCAAACCCGTTGTGCAATGACCACATGATGTCCAATTTAGTTTTCAGGGCTTCATAGTACCATGGTCTCCCGAGTATGCGGATAATTAGGTTATCTTTCCACTCTTCCGTGATGCGTTCTTCCAATTATTTTGACAAACTGACTCGCGGGATGGGAATTGGGTCCGCTGTTTCTTGGAAAATCAAGTGCTTTTTCACTTCAGCGAATCGCAATTCGTCGAATTTGACCGCTCGAGGACGAGGTTGCTTACGTGCAATAGAAGCGTAAGTCAAGCTAGGGTTAGGGATTGGCGGCTGAAACCGCGCCTCCGTCATAGTTTCATCCATTTAGGGATCGACGACCATCGCTCGTTGTCGTTTTTGATTACATATGGCGAAGACGAACTTATCCGGTGGGACGAATTCAGTGGATGCGGGCTGGAGTTCGGTCGGGGATGATGGAGTCGCTTGCATGGTTACGTGGGTCCTCTATTCCACTTTTTTTCTAACCTGGAACTTTTTATATATATGTTTCGTCTATTTTGGATTGAATCGAATATACGACAGATGATAAACAAAACTTTAGCGGAGAAAAATAAGATTATTGAAAAGTTTCGAAATGAAGTTTGTATAATCGCTATAAGGAACTGATATTGCGCTTCCATAATGTCCATATTTTCTTCATTTTTTTTGTTTGATCGGTCAGTTTTTCAAAAGCACTCGCTTAAAAAAAAAATCGAAAGTCATTTTATATTTATTGAAAGCACTTACCATCGTCCGTAATTTACGAAAGCAAGTTTTCGCTTCCAATATTTTGGTTTGACTTTATTCAACCCATTAATCAAAGTTTGATAGCAAATTGCCGCTTTCGGTAGCTTAGGTATTGATTTCGCCATTCCTATATTTGGCAACGACCAAGCCGGTTCCAAATAATGCAATAATAGGAAGGACCACCATTCCCTTTCATTAGTTCGCTTTCTGCTGGTTGTGTTTGTTGTATATATTAAAAGCATAATATATTGGAGCTCAGAATTATATATCAGCATTAGTTTTAGAATTTAAATCATGACTCAAGTACTCAACTTGATCAGTGATATACTTCTTCTTCTTTTTTGCCCCTTGTTAACAGAGCCCGTAACGGAAATAAACTAACTATATATATGACCCAATCAACCTAGATGCAAAGAAAATTACCTATATTAAGTTAATTTGATATTTGATCAATCTATGATGAAAGGAATCTGTTAACATTTGTTTCTAAGTTTTGTAGCTAGATAGATATATCGTTATATGGAAATAGTAGACTATTTAACAAAACTTATATGTAACTATGAAAAAGGAAGTATATATCTCTCTTTCTAATTATTTCATAAAACAAACATACACATTTACTACACAGATTATATATGGTAACAAAATTATGAGAAAAGATTCGCTCAGCTCTCTCCACCTTCGATCAAATAGTAAAAATACCAAAATTATGTCTTAGTTAAGTTAAATATATTTCTTTCCTTTTTACCCTCAACCTTCTATATTATAAATTTTTAATAATCAAAGTACAAACACGTAAAAACAAATCTTTCGTGTATATATACATATATATATATATATATATCATGAATAAGTCCCACAGGCACAGCCAGCCCTTGTAACAACCCCTGCAATAATATACACTCTTCTTCTGTCCCTTTTAATCCACTTCTACTGAGTTCCAGATTTCTTCCTCCCTCCCAAACAATGGGTGCGGAAGGGAAGAAACACATTATCACTTCAAGTCCCGAAATACAGCTCTCCGTAGATCACATTGCTTCCAATGTCGTTAAATTGTCGCCAAATTCAGCAGCTGATGCTGATGCAACTCTAGCCGATGTTCGTCAAGTCAAAATTCAATCCCCTCAGGATCATGACCCGAACAAGGTAAATTTTATGTCTATAGTTCAATAAGTCTTTTTTTTTTTTTAGGCCACGGGACCAAAAACTCGTTACACATGTTATTACTTGTATACATTATTTTACACTAATAAAAGGTCTTTGTTCGTACATGCAATGCGTGCTTCTTGTATCAAATTTGATTTTCGTATTTTGATTATGTACATCTCCCATGTGATTCTTTTTGAACTAGACTAATTTGTTTCTTATGATTTTTTGTGATGTACGTCGCCTAAGTTAATTGATATATACCTCTGTATTAGTATTTTTCTTAAATTCCTGGGATCTGATAATATTATTTGAATTTTAATTACTTAGATCATCTCTTTTTTGAAAGAATAATTCTTGAATAATTTAATTATCCAATTAATTGCTCGACGCTAGCTCCTTTAATTCCAGGTTAGGATATATTTTATTTTTTTAATAATCATCTGTGCGAATTCCAGTTTTTATCATGTTATTCATGAAATATTGCAA
The DNA here is from genome assembly GCA_948329865.1 of Linaria vulgaris. NCBI lineage: Eukaryota > Viridiplantae > Streptophyta > Magnoliopsida > Lamiales > Plantaginaceae > Linaria > Linaria vulgaris. The sequence continues at coordinate 145,789,887 of OX415249.1, read as the reverse complement.
ACTTATTTGGTGTGGATATGGAAAGGTGTTGTAAATAAAAACTAAATATGTTGTTTTGTGGTTTTTTGACAATAAAAACAGATGGGAGAAGAGAAGGGGCATACTTCTATTGGCATGGTGAACAACAGTCCTATTTTCCCTATGGTGAAGCATGGCAAGAAACTCTCTGTTTTACCCCTAATGTTCCTCATATTTTACGAGGTAGCCGGCGGACCGTTTGGTATAGAGGATACTGTTAAAGCTGCTGGTCCTCTTCTTGCTCTAGTCGGCTTCCTCGTATTCCCGTTGTTATGGAGCGTCCCGGAAGCCTTAATAACTGCCGAGATGGGCACCATGTTCCCCGAAAATGGTGGCTATGTGGTTTGGCTTTCTTCCGCGTTAGGACCGTTTTGGGGCTTTCAGCTTGGGTGGATGAAATGGTTAAGTGGAGTTATCGACAATGCCCTTTACCCCATACTATTTCTTGATTATCTTAAATCAGGTATCCCGGCCTTAGGTGGTGGGTGGCCAAGGATTGTGGCGGTGATAGCCTTGACGATTGTCCTAACTTACCTGAACTATAGAGGCTTAACCGTAGTAGGATGGGCTGCTATACTCCTAGGAGTTCTCTCGATTCTTCCTTTTGTCGTGATGGGATTCATTTCAATCCCAAAGTTGGAGCCTAAGAGGTGGCTTGTGGGGAATGTTCATCATGTCGACTGGAATTTGTATCTTAACACCTTGTTTTGGAATTTGAACTATTGGGACTCGATTAGTACATTGACTGGAGAAGTGGAAAACCCGAAAAACACGCTCCCTAAATCCCTGCTCTACGCGTTGATTCTAGTTGTTGTTGGCTACTTTTTCCCCTTACTTGCTGGCACCGGAGCTGTTCCCCTGAATCGTGACTTATGGACTGATGGCTATTTCGCTGATGTTGCGAAAATCATAGGCGGAGCGTGGCTGAGTTGGTGGATTCAGGGGGCTGCAGCAGTGTCGAACATGGGAATGTTTGTGGTGGAAATGAGCAGCGATTCTTTTCAGCTTCTTGGCATGGCAGAAAGAGGAATGCTTCCACAATTTTTCGCTAAGAGATCTCCCCACGGAACTCCTCTAGTGGGGATTCTGTTTTCAGCTTCCGGGGTGCTTCTGCTCTCCTGGCTGAGCTTTGAAGAGGTTGTGGCTGCGGAAAACTTCTTGTACTGTTTTGGAATGATGTTGGAGTTTATAGCATTCATTCGTCTGAGATTTGTTGCTCCAGCTGCCTCTAGGCCTTTTAAGGTACCGGGGGGGACTATTGGCGCGATTCTAATGTGCGTGCCGCCAACTATATTGATCGGTGCCGTGTTGGCTTTTTCGCAACTTAAGGTTTTGTTTGTTAGTCTTGGTGCTGTTGCGCTCGGGCTGATACTGCAACCGTGTATCAAGCATTGCGAGAAGAAGAAATGGCTTAAGTTTTCGGTTAGTTCGGAGCTTCCGGATTTTAGTGAAACTTTGGTTCGATGACAATTATTTTGCTTGATGATTCCTACACCTAAAACAGGATCGAATCCACATGTTTATCCACTCTTTGGTTTATTAGGAGTAGCTAGTTATTTTTGTATTTTACATAAAAATATCTGCATTATTGATCCTAGACTAATGGTAATTTCTAGTTATGTTTGTAGTTCGGTAGATGGTATAATGCTATTAATGCAATTTCAGCAGTCGTGTTCATGTTACATTCTATAAAAGCCGTGTTTCATTGCCCTGCATAAAAAACTTGTGAAAGATTCTACGAATTTAAGGTATATATGTCCATGCACTCATGTGATTTCTGTTTAATTTTTATCATCCATCTTCAATATAGTGCTTAAAAGTTGAAGTCATTTTATTTTTGGGCATGACAACTTATGTAACTCGTTCCTTTGTTTTCAAGTACATTTTCACAAATATAATCACCACACAATGTATGTATTATATGTTCCCCGTGGGGGGAGCTGCTCAATTTTTGCCCCAAATGCACTCGTGGATCTCCGTTGACCTTAGAATAAGCGATTGTGAGCTGAAATTGGCGGCAGAGTTGTGACAATGAGAGGGATAGAGTAGTTTTATTCATCTTTTTATTTAATTTGCTTTTGTTTATTAATATAGTTAGCAAGTCCATTTGGGCAAAACAATGGTTAAAGTACGTAATTCTAAGGTCAACGGAGGTCCACATGTGCATTTGGGGCAAGTATTTGTGCAGCTCCGCCATTAGGGTACCACTTTTGTGAAGAAATAGAAACTTAGGGTACCATTTGCGAGGCTGGACAAGTTAAGGTGTCAATTCTGTTATGAAGCCAAGTTAAGGTACCAACGTTGATTTTTTCCCCGTGTCTATACATGTATGTATCTATCGTAACGTAAGTAGTTTTTTTGCTTTGTTAGTGTCAAATTTGTTGGCTTTTCTACCTAGCTCCATTTTCGTTCTCGTGCCGTAATATTTTGAGTGGAGTGCGGACCCAGGTAATAAGGGCTTACGTGTGCTCCAGCCTAAGTGAGATTTTGCAACTTAGTACCTATTAGTTCTTATATTTATAATTTATATTACTTAAAAATTAATTATTTCTTCCTAACCCACTGATCTTTATACAAATAAATTCAATTTAAAGTAAAAAAAGCAAATGCTCCCTTAAATGACATTAGAGCACACAAATTTGATATTTAACAATTAGATTACCTAATTTCGCATATACAGAGAGTGTCAACTCTCACATCTTATGTCTAAAATTGATTTATTTTCTTACATTAACTTGTAATTATTAGAGATTTAAGTGTAGATATTTATATATCTTGTATAGATTATGCTTACTTGAATAATCATATATTTACGAAGGATTTATATTTTATTTATGAGCTTCAAGAAAAAAAAATCAAAATTCAAAAAATTAATGGAAAAAAAAAAATCAATTGAGACAGCTCGAAGACTCTCTATCCATCACCCTACTCTAGCCCGGGTGAAAAAAAATCTTGATTTCACCCCTGAGTTCGTACACGTAATCTTAATAAAATTTTGGAAAATCAGTACATGCACCATTTTTAACCCTAGTGTATACTCCAACAAAAAAAAAAAAAAAAACCTAGTGTATACTATGTGAATACTTGTTTCTGTGTTCTTCAAAAAAAAAAAATACTAGTTTCCGTGACATTATTAAATTATGACTAATGTAGATTAATTATGCGATGATGGGTAGTTGAAACATGCATCAAAATTTATTCTTAGACAATCAGTATCGCACATTGTATATATAAATCCCACTATGACATGGAGATATTTCTTAATTAAAGAGCAATTTTCATTAACTATTACTTCATACTTCACATTGCCAGAATACTTGGCAACGTAAAAGAAAACACACACACAAATTAATCATTTTTGTGTTTCAACTTTGAAAAGATCACCTTTCATTCAACTATGAATGATGGATACTTCCATAATAAGGAGTGATGGACAAAGATTTTTTTTATTTTGTTTTATGAATAGTGATGAACAAAGATAGAGAGACTTAAATTGGAAATTCTTAAAGTTGACTTTCTGTATAATCTCATATATATTTATTAGTGAACATGACCGCAGGCAACCACGAGCTTGCAATGTATGAAATGAAAAAGTTGGTGGTCTTTGTTAATTGGGGCTTGGGCCTTGGATAGTGGGAACCAAATTTTATATGAATCTTTCTGAAATATAAATTATCAAAAACTGAATTGTTTTAGGTCAAAGTCCATTTTGAGCATATGTAATTGCTAGTGGAAACATTATATTGTCTATAGCTTCAACTGCAAGTTCGATGATTTATCTAATAGTTCTACCAAATGCTGTAAGTCTTACAGGCTAGTTCGAGTATTTCTCTTATAGTTCTACCAAATGTCATAAGATTTATAGGCAAGTTCGAGTATTTCTCTAATAGTTCTACCAAAACACTTAGCAACAAATTGAGTGATCGAGTGTTGCGGGTAGCCCTAGTCAAAATTATCTTGTTGCCGAAGCCTTCTATGGGATTTAGACATTCAAAATCCGCTCTCACCCTAATAGTTTAACCACAAAAAAACAGTCAAAACTTAGGTAGTTATGTTAGTTTAACGACAAGAAAAAATACACATCAGCTAGACTGGCTTGTTTTATTTGATCTCTTCATATTGTGTTTCTAAACAGAAGAATTAGATTTTAATTAACAATGCAAAAATCTATCATTACTTTATCCCTACGCAAGATTATAGCAACTGTTACAGGGCCAGGGTCATTGCTACAACTTTTGTTAAGTAAAATAATTTAATTAAACAAATCAGAGAAACATGTTTAGCACTGTCTTAACAAGATTCACAGATTAACAAAGGATGTAGTATAAAACACAGTCAAATGTCACCGCCATTGCATAATATGTTACACCAAAATCCAAATGGCGACAAATCAACCCTCGACTCTCAACAAGAGACACTCAGATTGTGAATTCTTGGATACTTAACTTGCATCGAGTTTTATGGTGATGTCCTGGTAAGAACTGGTGTTTTTAGAGCCTCTTACAACAGATGGAAATTGTAATACTTGAACGTCTTGATACAGATCTATCAAGCCCTATTTTTCTCGAGAGGCCATGGTTCCCACGATCATTGGAGCTCTTCGTTAAATACCTAACCAAGGAAATGCATGAGAGATTATTACGGTTGTCACACAACCTAACTGTGTATCAAAGCCAAGAACAATAAAATTATAGAAAAACTGTCCACAGTGCTCAATGTGCAACATGAACAAAATGCCAGAATTATTTTGTGGTTCATTGTTTCCTCTGACACAACAGTAACGGCAAAATTAAGTGAAGATGTGTGTGGTTCATGTCACGGACTATGCATTTAGACACAAATTCAATGACATTTGATGACATTCAACCATAATCTTCGAGGGTGAAAAGCAAAGTCAATAGAATTACGAGCTCGAAATTGACCATGGTCACTTTTAACTTTAAGGAAATAAGATGTACAACATTTTCTTCATTGTACTGTCTGACATACTGGTGAAATACAGTTTGAAATCCTGCACATTGTTTCCGTTATTCACAATTTCCGAAATTTTTATACGAAAAATAAACTACTAAATGCATGCCATATGACCTATTCCCTCCAAAAGGTTTACCAAACTGCCCTCCGCATATCATCAACTTGTTTCTTATGTCCCTTTTTCATACAGAAGATATAGCCAAAGCAGAATCTACGTTGGTTCATTATTCAGTCACATGTATGGGAAGAGTTTCACATGAAATATAGAAGGCTTCTCACTTCAATTACTCAAGGGACAAACGACATCAAGAACACAAAAGTACATAAAATTTAGGCGACGCAGAGCATACCTGCAATAACTACCCTGGCTAATATATCTCACAATCTGGAATTTATGGCGTCAAAAACTTTCGAGGGTCTTTGCTGATCTCCTCATAATTGAATATAGACGCCTTAACCCTATCAGGAACAGGCTCAAGTGGAAGAATGCTATCTCCATCAATGCACCCGTCTATTATTCCGTATTCAACAGCTTCCATTGGCGACATGTAACGATCCCTGTCAATATCTTTCTCAACTTGTTCAAATGACCGACCTGTACAACCTGCTAGTATACTTGTGACGTTGTTCTTGTTATGCATGACTTCCTTTGCTTGAATTTCAACATCAATAGCTTGCCCACTGGCGCCACCCATCGGCTGGTGTATCATGATTCGTGTATCAGGCATCGCAAACCGCTTTCATTTGGTGCCACCACCTAGGATGATGGAAGTTGTAGATGCCGCAATGCCTAGTGCGATTGTGGAGACATCAGCTCTCACAAGTCGTACAACATCAAAAATCACCATCGTGTAGCACTGATGCAGAGGAAACATAAGTATTTAAAACCCAGGAAAATGAATACTTGCACTGAGCATATTGAACAGCAGTAAAGTAAAATCTGATATAAGGCACTAAAGTGAAGAAGAAAATACACTGGGTGACGAAAAGCATGGCTTGAATTAGGTTGTCCTGACTGTTTCGTAATCACCCAAATACCAAAGATATTAAGTTGTGACAACGCTTTAGATGGCGAAATCTCCTAAATTTATATACCTTATCCCCAGCTTCTTAGGTAGAGAATTAGAATTAATGTAAAACTTATGGGACAAATAAACTAGTGACACCCAATAACAAAGAAAGAAAAGAAAGATAAAAAGGTAGCCACATTGCTAAATATGCAAAACATACAACTGCAATGGAGTCGGTATATCTTTCCCCCACATTGGCAAATATGAATATTATTAGAAAACATGTTGAATAACAAAATCTTCGGTCTCTCTCTCTCTCTCTCTCTGACACACGTCACACATTACACACACCTCTAAGTAGAAGGAAATAAACAAGTGAGGTGCCTCCTTTCGAATAAGCAAACATTGTTGGCTAATCATGAGCAACTTTACAGAGCAAAACTATAAGATTTATTCAACGAAAAAGTAATACTTGTTAATCACGATAGTAACGGCATATAAAGGATATTGACCAAATAATGCATGTCAAAGACAGCACTCATATTCTTTTCACAGAAGAAAATATGCAAATGTGAAATGCATGACTGTATAATTGGTGAGATAGTGTACTTACTAAGCAGGTCGAATAAGCCATATTTATAAGTCTACCCACTCACAACTTTGAAGTAAATAACAAGATGGATGAGCCGGCTAAAGTGAAGCAACTAGATGACATAATGAATTAGACACCTAGCAAGGACTTAAATAGGACAAAAGATTACGAAAACTGACAAGGCGAGTTCATCTACCACAAGCAACAAGAACAACTAGTACGGAGAAGAAGCCTGCAGCCTTGTGCTGTTTTATAAAGCATAACAGTTTCATCACTTCAATAAATCATTTGGTAGCATAAGGCTCATAAGATGAAAAGAAACATCAAAGACTTTGAACGATGTCAAAATAAAAAAATTCACAGTATCAAGAAAAGCATCAAAGAGCATAGTTTAACATATATCCATGAGCTTTTGTGACATCTGCTTCAATTCTGTATGGGTTATGTCTGTATTTCTAGTCAAATTCAGAAGCAATGAGAAAACCATATCTAGTTCTCATTTCTTGAACACCCCTCAATATCATTGCAAAATGAATCATATTTCTTCCATCAAACACAAACAAACAAAACCACAGCAAGATAAACTAAAAACAAATAAACTAACGTCTTTCACGCTTCAATAAACAATCAATGTGCGCTATAAGCACAATAATATAACGGTTGTGAAAGGAAGATATCACGTCAGCTAAGAACCACCAAATTATGGATCAAAAAAGTTTCCATTTTGACGTAATATAGCGAAATCTAAGTATATTTTTCAAGCTCAGACTACCTACTTTTCTGAAACATGGAAGAAGGTCTGGGAGATTTCCTAACTACACTATTTAGCTAAACCTAAAAGCATAAATCCAAAACAAGATTCAACCCAATGCACCCAATGAAATGTTCTAAACATCATAATCTAATTCCAGAAACTAGGCATACATAAAAGACCAAAAAAGAAAAAAGACCCACACTTTACCAAAAACCGAACACAAAACAAAAATTCGAGCGACCCGTCACTAGAATTTACGAACAACCAAACACCCCAAAAGTTCTCCGATACTTGCCAGAATTCAGCTAAACCATATCGCAAACCGAAACCATGATTCCAATTCCAACAATGAACCTAACCAATTATAGATATAACCACACTTTCGACACCGTAATTTCGCAAACCGCTACAAACCACAACCAATTAACAGACCCAACCCCATAACAAAACTCAATAAAAATCCAAACTTTACTACAAAAAACATAAAATCACCAAAAACCCAACAAGGATTCACAACAACCTGAGTAACCCGCCAGTGGAATTGATGAACAAATGAATATCCTTTTTGGGATCCTGAGCATCAAGCAAAAGGAGCTGACTGATAATCGTATCCGCCACAAAATCGTCGATTTGGCTCCCCAAGAACACAATCCTCTCCTTTAGCAATCAACTCCACCGCGCATGGAGGTGGCCGGAGATTGGTTCGACGACGGGGATAGGTGGAAGAGGAGAGATTCCGGGGGCGATGCGGTGGAAGAGGAGGTGAGGGTGCAGGTTAGAGATCGGGTGCGGAACTTGGGGTTGGGGGAAGAGGGAGTTGGGGGGAGGAGTACGGCGGAGGGGGAGGGTTGTTAGCGGCGAGGAGAGGGTGAGAGAGTGAGAGTCCATGGCTAGTGAGGAGAGAGAAGGAGAGTATGGTATGGGCCTTATAATAATTTAATGAATTGGAATGGGCTACCTACTTAAATAAAATCAAGCCCAATTGGCCCAACTCACAAGTAAGGTTGCCTATACGCATCGTTTCGGTTTCGAAGTATGTTTTGATCAATCGAGATAGTAAAAGTTGTTTGGGCTCCAACGTCTAAGTCAGATGTTGCTTGTTGAGGGGCAAGACTATAAGTATGTTATAGCTAGAAAGAGTGTCAGATTGGACAACAGTTAACGAGGTCAAATATAGAGGTAGTTCGGGTATTCCACACCAAATCGTTCAAAGGTGCCACATCTGACAAGAGGCAAGGTCGGGTAATTGATTGGTCTAATGCCGACCTCCTAATACCCAGTGTGAAGTAATCAAACTACCTTGCCAATCTTGAAACCTTTGTGAAGATTAGTGAAATATTTATAGATTTATTGTTTCTTTAATTATCAGGATCTAGTTGGGCGGACTTTCAATGAGGTGAGCTTTCAGACAGGTTAAGGCATGTCAGACGTTGAATGTCATGTAGGTCAAATATGTATTAGGATAACTGACTCGGGTATCCTATCTAGCCTATCCCATGTAGTTGAAAAGTTCGTTCTGTCCTAGCCACTTTGGTTGCATTTGATGTCAAATGTGTGTCAGGGTTGATGTGGCGTGTAATCTTCTCTAAATTATGTCGCACCAATTTTATTTAGTTGCACCGCTGATACATATACTGCATTTCAATTATTTTTTTAGCTTAGGCCATGAAAATTTGAGATATGGAAAATATGACGCATGTATCTCGACAAACGGAGGGTATATAAATAAAAACATCTTTATAGCTTTGTGGCATATACTCATCATAAAGGAACTAAATGACAAAATTGACGACGGTGATAAAGCATAATAGCGAACCAGGAGATTTTATCCAAGTTTCTATTTTTGTCATAACAACGAAACCTACAAGTATCACAAACATTAAAAAAAATTAAAAGGAAAAGATTCTAGTACAAAGGCGTCAAGATGCATGACAAGAACAATGCAGTGATCGCTCCAACTAAAGCTATTCAATTCTTTTTCAGTAAAAGAGCAAAGGCACCATCATTAAAAGTCTCAACACTTGTGGGACGATGCTCCAAAGAAGTCAAACTCTCGACAAAGATCCATATTTCAAACATCTTAGCAAATAAACCTTTGAATAGACTTGTCAGCTTATCTACTAGATACCCATTAGTGATCCAACATGGTTTTTTTTTTTTTTTACAAAGTACCTCCAGCACCTAGCAAATACATCAACCAAGCTTGATGTAGCGTTTCACGTGCCATTATTTACATCACGAGACCACATCAGACAAAGGAGCCATCCTATTGATTTTGTCATTTCATCTAAAACCTTAGAGGGTAGGCATTTTTTCTTTATATATAATCTCCAACACGCCCCCTCACATGCATGCTGTAATTTGTCCTTCTCTACAGGAAGCACGCGTTCAGAGTTAGTCGGCAAAGTTACACTCCACATATTTCCACTCTATTTCACCACCGTTGACACTCAATTTCATCCGTGTCAGCACCACACGCCATCTCTTTTCACTTTATGTCCAACGTTTCGTCTATTCATCACAAATCTACTCAAAATTCATCAACATGAGCACAAAAAAAGCTTTGACTCAACACTATCTACAATTTGGAGATTTCATAGCAGCCAAGTACATGCCAACGTGCCGTCCCCAGCCGTGGTAAGTCAACTATTGCAATTATGCACGAGCACTTCATTTGTTAAGTTGTAATAAAAGCTTCAAATCAAGAAGCACCAATCATCAGGTCATAACCTCTCCCAACAGGAACTCAACGTCAAGATCAACTCTACCAAAACTAGGGCGTGTAATGTTGACGAGACATAACCAATATGTATATCGGCGTTGTAGAAGCTTGTCAAGTCCTTTCAAGCTTAGTCTAGCCAAATATCATAATTTGGGTGGTAACTGACAATTTCTGAAGTTGCAATGATTTTAACCAACTATTGGCTATTGATTTTATATTAATTCTTTTGCAATTTAAGTACCTACCTTAATAAGACAAGTTGTTTTTCATGTATTAATCAATTATCTTTGAGATATTGTAGCAGCATCTTGAGTATTATGTACTCTTTTATACGCGCTTGTGTTATTCATATACTTTTTTCCAAGAAACTTTGACTCCAACGCTCTATCTTAATCAAACTTAATTTATTCATGTTACACTTTTGAATTCAAATACACATTCTACTACATGTAAATGAAGTGCCCTATTTATATTATAAAGCAAAACCAACACAAGTATGTCAAAGTCAAACCCTAAACCACTTCATCAAAAGTCAAAACCAACAAAACCACTTACTTTCCTGTAACAGTCAAACCCTAAACCAAAACCACTCTTACCAAAATTCAAAACCACAAAATTCCAAATTTGGAAAGTAATTAAACAAGGGGGACCATTTTCTACCTCCACAAGCTTTAAAAGCTAACTAACTTTACTTCCCCTACCATACAAACTAACAACAACAACATTCAGACACTTCACACACAAAAAATAACCACACCAGCATGCAGTCACTTCACTTCCAAAAAATCGTTCTTGAACATATTTAGTTTAGCAAAACAAAATTCTGCATGTGTACCGAATTGAGATACTTACCATATTTTGGAGGCAGGTTATGCAAATCATCTGACAGACGAGGTGTATTTATCACCAATTTTGAGCCAATTTAAAAAAATAAAACGAATTTTGTGGTGAAATTGAATTTTAGGGTTCTTCACAATATTTGTGTGACGCCTTTTTTAACAGAAGTTATTTCTCAATCTTTCGTGTTTGTTTTTTCGTACAAAGTGAGGGTTTGGTGAGGTTAGCTGAGCTGAGAGTTTGATTATGTGGATGAAGAATCGTCCACGTCGATTCCTTCCAACAGTAAGTAAGTTGACGGGGGTAATTTCATAATTACGCCTAAGGTCAACGATTTTAAAAACAAAAGTGACATGGCCCCACGTGGCCATCATCTGTATGCCACGTGGGTGGCCACGTTGACTGGGCTTCGACCAAGCCCAGAACAGAGCCCGATGGGCAATTTTTTTTTTTTTTAAAAATTAACGGGCAAAATACAAGCTCGATCCAAAAAAGGGCAAAAGTTGAAGTTCAAATAACTTAATGGGCAAAAAAAAATCGCCCTTTAAATATTTTTATTAAAAGAAATAATTATTACCTAATTCTCTTTTACATAAAAATAAGGTTAATATATATAGATTATTTATTCATATTTAGGTAAGGATAATTACGCGAATATCGCGTGCTAACATTATATATATATATATACTTTGGGAGGGGTTAAACCCAATCACCTACCTCTACTCATAACATCACACCCGCAATAGTTTATTATCTCTTAAGTTCAATATTTTGACAGCTGATTTTGTGTACTTAGGGGTGTTTGCAGAAGCTTTTAAAAGATCCTTATAAGCTTTAAGTCACTGAAAAATAATTAATGAGTGTTTGTCTTCATTATAAGGTAGAATCTTTGGCTTCGCTTGAGTGGTACCAGAACTACCATAACTGGAACAACGAAGAATCCACAATTTGTCAAACATTCATGTATATCTTGAGGTTGTGGTTACTACTAGCTAGGGAATTGTAAAGACACAAATTTACAAGAGATTTTGTATTACTATTTGCTACAACTAGAAGTGTTCTTATTATAAAAGATCAAGGTATCTGTTGTTATAACTGCACTCATGTGAAATAATGAAAATGTTGGATTTGCAATACCCAACAGTTTGACGAATTGAGTAAATATAAAGGTCTTTGTGTCTTTTACTACTTTTTGTGTTTGTGACTTTATGTCATTGTATTGATGCGCAATAGCGTAAGGATGATAACTCACACGATGTTGGTAATTTTGGAAGGGTTTGACTTGTTGGTTATGACTTATGGGCGGGCCTATTGGAAAATTGTAGAAACATGACATGTTACGATTCAAAGATTGAAGATAGAATCTGTATTCTTTTGACGTGGAGTGAAACATAATGAGTTTCAAGAGAAATGTTATTTATGTTGTGTAGTTGGATGATGAAGCGATGTACCTTTTAGCTCAAGTGCTTGTAAGATAATTAGAGGGGTCATGGTGATAGCTCGATAGTTGTAGAGAGAACTCTTTATATGACCAATGTAAACCAAGATAGCATTCTAAGCAATGCACAATAGGTCACAAGAGAGAGCATTCAAGCAAAAAGCTTGATGATATGATGACTAAAGTTGTAGATCTAAGTTGAAACATGCATGAGTTCAACTAATCTTGGAGCTTGAAAGAGTTCGAGAATTGGTGTCGTTGTATATTTGCTATTGAGAGGTTGCAGATAAGATTATATTTAAAATGAGTCTCCAAGTGAGAGGTTATTGAGATTGATTGAGGTTTGTAATACTTTGAATTACCCGAAGGCCTTGTTGAGACTCAGTTTAACTCAGGATTACATATACCTTCTAATTATGAGTAGGAGTGTGTTAGCTTTGAGGTGCCCAAAAAGCTAGTCAACTGAACAAAATGTGTATGACCCAAATTTCTGTCTTTTACTGCTTTTTGTGTTTATAATATTATACGTCTCATTTCGCAACAATATACAAACACAAAAAGAACCTCGTCATTGAAACAAAACAGTACGGCTTTAGTTTAGCTTAATGAGAAGGCAATTATCGGTTTTTCGGTAAGAATCGGGGACTTGTCGCCTTCGACAATTCTCCAAATGTAAGGTTGAAATTCTTTGTAACTAGCAATTGGAACAATAGCCTTGAAACTATCCGAGTCTGTTCTTCCATCAAGCCCCAACTTTGTAATTACTCTGTCTCACCATTTTCTTCCAAATTTTTCTTCAAAGTCTCCTTTTGAACTCTTCCTGCATCTCTGCTCAACGCCTCAAATTCTTCTATAAATGCCTCGGAATCAAATTTCACCTCAATTTTCTCCAAATAGATTAGCTTAAAGAGAAAAATAAAGTCGTACAAATTAATAAGAAGTATTTGTTGGAGGAGGCATTATTAATCGTCTGCAATCCATGGAAACCAAGTAACCACATAACAATAACAATATACACAACACACGTTATATCAATAACTTTTTTTATTAATCCATGAAAACCAACATTTCTATTAATAATTCTCGCATATCACAAGGCAAACATTGACTTTGGAACAACCACCTTTACTAAAAGGAAAATCCTTTTCGAACACCGTAGGCTAACAATCCATTTTTCAGTTTGTAGGGGATATATAAATGTTGTAACTGGGTACCTATTAGTCAGGTTTGTTATTCTTTATAACTTATTTTACCAATTGGAACACGAAACTAGCAGTACACAGTTCATATGTCATAATATCATCATGATGCAGTAGAATATTTCAGTTTATGGGTGCAGTAGAATAAATATTTCTATTAAGAATGCTTGCTAATATTCTAACATCATCAATTAAAGTATATATATAGTGCAAGCAACACACATTTATTAATGTACCAAATTCATCGTATCCGCTTTGCGAACTTGTAAGGATTTGTTGATATAGACCGCAAGGTATTAATTAGATTATTTATTTGAGAAACCAAGAGCTATAATTATATGGTCAATATATAATACGAAAAACCAGGTTTATAACACATGCACGCTAATATTTTCTATTATTACTATCATTATTCTTATTTTAACTTTTTTTTTTGTTTTTTATGAGAAAAATCAATATAAAGGAGCACAAGGGATGCTCAACCCATAAAAGCTTACATCACGACAAGCAATTCATCGCAAATCTACACCAATCCACAAATGAAAAAGAAAAAATGGGTCTAATTGTTTTTAATCGTGAAGGATACGAATTCTTTTGAGCCACAAACCAACAACGTTCAAACCGCCACGAACCAAATAATAGACCTAGCTAATAAGAGAATAAGGTAATTTGGAAGTGATGATATTCTCATTAATAAGGAAGGTATAAATACAAATTTACAATCTTAAGTTTAGAAACTAGATCGCTATAATAAAGGAAGGATAAGTACAAAAGATTACAATATCTTTACAAGATAAATATTTAGAATAATCTAGCTAGGTCTATTACACCCCTACAAAATTGACGTTCCATCAGCAACGAAGAGTTTGGAACGCATAAGTTGAAAACGAGATCTAGCTAGCCCCGCCGACGATAATTCGTCCTCCGGTGAGTCCCTCCTCACCTCTCGGTCGCTTGGAGTCGCCAACGCGACCGGTTCCGACCCACTCGTTCCCATCAGTGCAAATCAACACCTTCCGCTGCACCTTGGCGGCACCAATTATGCCGCTTGGCGTTCACAAGTTCGCCATCTCTTCCACGGTTTTGGTCTCTTCGGATACCTCGACGGCACAACCCCGTGTCCCCCTCGTGGCACCACGCCGGAATCCCATGCCCGTCACCTTGATTGGATGCGGCAAGACTCACTCATCCTCACCGCCCTTTTTGGCTTCGTCACTAGCACCATTATGACCCTCATCTCTAGGGGTGGAAACGGGATTATTTCCCGCTCCACGGGATCCCGCTGCGCGGGTTCCCGACTGGACGGGAATGGGATTTGTAATCCCGTTCCCGTCCACGGCTTGACGGGATCCCGTTCCAACGGGATCCCGTCCAGGAGGGATTCCTCACGGGAATCCCTCCGTTTTACCGGGGGTTCACAAAATGTGACCCCCGGTAAAATGGAGGGATTCCCGTGAGGAATCCCTCAAATTTCCAAGGGACGAAATTCGTCCCCTGGAGCTTTCAAGCTACATATTTTATACCTGTTGTTTTTGTGATTATACCAACCAATGGACAAATTACAAATTCATCATTTTTGACCTGTTTTCAATTACACAACATAAAATCCATAACAAAAAGCATCATTCGCTCTCAATCGCAATCAAAACATAACGGCACACTCACACAAATCTCACCAAAAGTCCAAAACAAAGCGCCACGCCTCAATTTAGTCAATGGCGGCGACGAGCGAGAGTTGGTGGAGCTGCGACGGCCGCGTGTGTCGCTGCGTGAAAGAGGGTGCGCGGTCGCTGAGATGGTGAAAGAGGGTGCGCGTTCGCTGAGAATGAGATGGTGAAAGAGGATAGGGGCGACGGGGCGTTCGCCTGCAAGCGTGGCGAGTGAAGACGGCGCTATGCCGCGACGGCGAGAGGATTGAGAGAGTCGACGAGCGAGATGGATGGGTGGCGGCCGTGGGTTTTGATTTTTAGTCTGATTTAGGGTTGGTGTGGAAAAGGGATAACACAAATACACAATTATTTATTTTCAGTTTTGGCCCTATACTTTCTTTAATAGCATATAAACCCCATATAATATATATATATATATATAAATCCGACGGGATTTCCCGTTCCCGCGGGAATCGGAAACGGATTCCCGTTCCTGACCCGTGGAGAACGGGATTTCCCTTTCCCGTCTACTTGGCGGGATGGAAATTTTCGCTATTTTTTCCCGCGGGAAAAAATCCCGCGGGAGGGAACGGGTAAGGGAAATTCCCTTACCCTTTTCCACCCCTACTCATCTCTAATGAAGAAACCTCGACGGCTGCGTGGCTTACGCTTCAGCGTACATATGCAAACCGTTCTCGCTCGCGTGTGATGCAACTTAAAGACGATCTTAACACCATCAAACTTGGAAACCGATCTGTTGCTGATTTTCTTCATGCCGTTAAAGTAAAGGCGAATGAACTTGCCGTCATTGATCATCCTCTTCATGACGATGATATCGCTCTTTATGTGCTGAATGGTCTCGGCCCCGCCTATCGCGACTTGTCTGGTCCGATCCGCGCTAGGGAAAGTCCGATCCGTTTTAGCGAGCTTCATGATCTATTACTCGCTCAAGAGGCGTTTTTACGCCACGCTGAAACTGACGCCGCTTCTCTTGTTGCCATGGCCAACTATGGCTCCTCTCAGCCCCGATCCAATCATCATCGTGGTCGGGGACATAATTCAGGTCGGGGTCGATCATCCAACAACCGCGGTCAGGCCCCTCACGGTCACCATCGCGGGTTCCTGTCCGGAAATGGAAATCAGCAACGCCCGCCAGTGAACCGTGCCGCTGGATCGTCCTCTCGGCCCGCCGTGATCTGTAAATTGTGTGGCCTTCCGGGACATGCTGCACGCACCTGCCGTTTATTCAGTCCGCCTCATGCCAACCTTGCTACCACTCCGACCGGTCAACCATCGAACTCGGACAATAATTGGCTCGTTGACTCTGGCGCATCCCACAACCTCACCTCGGACCTACAAAATCTATCCATTCACTCCGAGTATGACGGTCCCGATGAGGTTGCTATCATCGATGGTACAGGTTTGCAAATATCACATGTTGGCTCCTCCGTTATTAATTGCTCCGATCGTCGTTTTATTCTAGATAATGTTTTATGTGTCCCAGCGTCACGACGAAACCTTTTATCTGTGCATCAATTCACTAAATCTAACAACGTGACTATTGAATTTTTCTTGTCTCACTTTGTTGTTAAGGATCGCAGTACGGGGGATAGGTTGCTTACCGGACCTTGCTTGAGTAGTGTGTATCAGTTACGGCTACCTAAGGTCCTTCGACTGCATGTGCAAGCGTTTGTTGGCGAACGAACAACCAAGGATTGTTGGCATGATCGTTTGGGTCAGCCCTCTTCCCGGATTAGCTCATTTATTTTACGACAGTTTAATTTACCTTGTGAGGACTCTTCTGTTTTGAATAATAATAACTGTGAACATTGTTTTTTGAATAAGAGCAAACAGTTACCGTTTACTCGTTTCTCACTTGTGTCTGAGCATGCCTTACATTTCATTTATGGTGATGTTTGAGGCCCCGCGCCGACTACTTCTCTTAATGGTTTTCGATATTATCTTCTGTTAGTGGATCATTATTCGAAATATTGTTGGTTGTTTCCGATGACTAATAAGTCCGAGGTTGCAAAAAATTTTGGTCATTTTTGTGGTCTTGTTGAAAAACAGTTTGGACAGGTGATCAAAAATTTTTATACGGACAACGGTGGTGAATTTCTTGCCTTACGTCCGTATCTTCTTGCTAATGGTACAAACTGGCTCACCAGGGCCCCACACACGCCTCAACAAAATGGCACTACCGAACGCCGTCACTTAAGTGTTGTTTCTATTGGTCGCATGTTGCTCTCACGTGCTCGCCTTCCCTCGGTATTTTGGGAATTTGCTTTTACAACGACCGTTTATTTGCTCAATCGTCTTCCAATGCCGGTTCTTAAAGGCGCGTCACCCTTTTCCATCTTGCAGGGGCGTTTGCCAAATTATCTCCGTCTCCGTGTCTTTGGTTGCCTCTGTTTTCCTCACCTACGGCCGTATATTCGTGGCAAGCTTGATCCACCATCTCGTCGATGCCTTTTTCTCGATTATTCCACGACTCAGTCAGCGTATAAATGTTTTGACATTGAAACTGGTCGGATTTATATCTCTCGCCACGTCCGTTTTATTGAGGATAATTTTCCGGGGTTCGATCCACCTGCTCCTATCACGCGAACACAGCAAGGTTTTTCCACGCCACTTCTTGTTCTTCCCCAACTGCCAGTCGAACAAGTTGCACCAGCACTACCCCCTTCTGATAAAAATGTTGGAGTGATGTTGGGGCAACATTCTATCCAGAGTCCTATTCTTCCCACTTCAGCCTCCCCCGTGTTGGAACCCGACACCTGCTCCTGACCCGACACCTGCTCCTGACCCGCCTTCCACGAATCAGGCTAATCCCATGATCACTCGTTCGCGTAATAACATTTTTAAGCCGAAGCAAATGCATCTCGCCACCAAACATCCTTTGGCAGGCCCTCTTGAACCCACATGTGTCACTCAAGCCTTGAAAGATCCCAAATGGCGTCACGCTATGGATGAGGAACTCACGGCCCTTGCCAAACACGGAACTTAGTCACTTATTGACGCGCCGCCTAATCGAAATATTGTTGGCTCAAAGTGGGTGTTTCGTATTAAACGGCTTCCTAACGGGAAAATTGATAAATACAAGGCGCGCCTTGTGGCTAAGGGTTTTCATCAACGACCGGGCCTTGATTTTAAGGAAACGTTTAGTCCCGTTGTTAAACCCGTCACTATTCGGGTTATTCTCACACTTGCTGTCTCTCGTCAGTGGCCACTTCGTCAACTTGACATAAGCAATGCTTTTCTTCATAAGCAACCACCGGGTTTTGTGGATCCTCTTTATCCACGTCGTGTCTGTCATCTCCACAAGTCCCTCTACGGCCTTAAGCAAGCACCTCGGGCGTGGTACTTGGCACTTAGTTCGGCGCTTGTCTCGTTTGGCTTCATCCAATCCAAGTCCGACAACTCTCTTTTCATCTATTCTCGCACCAAGATTCTTTGCTTTATTCTTGTGTATGTCGACGACATTATTATCACGGGGAACGATTCGTCTTTTGTCTCCTCTATTATTTCTCAACTCAGTGAGCATTTTTCCGTTAAAGACTTGGGTGTGCTAACATACTTTCTCGGCATTGAAGTTCTTCGTTGTCGTGAAGGCCTATTTCTATCCCAACACAAATACATCGCTGATGTGTTGGCTCGGCACAAAATGGATGGGGCAAAACCCCTCGCTAATCCGATGACATCCAATCCCGCCGCTTCGGGCTCGACCTCCGTTGTTGATCCGACACCTTACCGCCAAATTATTGGCGCTCTTCATTACTTGTCCTTTACTCGCCCGGATATTGCCTTTGCCGTTAATCGCCTTGCCCAACGAATGGCGTCTCTCACTGAATCGAATTGGGTTGCCCTTAAGCGCATCTTGCGCTATCTTAAGGGTACTCTTTCCCATGGTCTTCTCCTCCGTCGCTCGGACCCTCTTAAGTTATCTGCCTATTCGGATGCGGATTGGGCGGGCGACACCCTCCAAGGCACATCCACATCAGCCTATGTCGTGTTCCTTGGCTCGAATCCAATTTCATGGACGTCGCGCAAGCAACGCGCGGTCTCCCGTTCGTCGACCGAGGCTGAGTATCGGGCACTTGCGAATGGTGCGGCGGAAATTAGATGGATCCAACACTTGTTCGGTGAGCTCGGGTTCTCCCTTCCACCAACGCCTCTCATTCGTTGTGATAATATGGGTGCCATTCGCCTTTCTCTTCATCCGGTTCAGCACTCGCGCGCACATCTCGGTTGATCTCCATTTTGTTTGTGACCTTGTTAACAAAGGATTCCTCAAAGTCTCCTATGTCAACACTCTCGACCAATTAGCTGATGTTCTTACCAAGCCTCTAGCTAGATCTCGGTTTCAACTTATGCGTTCCAAGCTCTCCGTTGCTGATGGAACATCGATTTTGCAGGGGCGTAATAGACCTAGCTAGATTATTCTAAATATTTATCTTGTAAAGATACTGTAATCTCTTGTTCTTATCCTTCCTTTATTATAGCGATCTAGTTTCTAAACTTAAGATTGTAAATTTGTATTTATACCTTCCTTGTTAAAGAGAATATCATTACTTCCAAATTATCTTATTCTCTTATACCAAACACATTCGAGCACTTTTTTGTCCCTGTCCAAAAGTATCATATTATCACAATGGAAAATCTGTTTAGCTGGGTTATTATTCTCATTTTGCCTAATTGCAACGCGATGGCGGCCGGCCGAGTAAATAGTTTGTGGGCAGCTTAGTTCATCGATAATAGTTAATGGCATTCTATTTCCATATGATACACATATATATTGAGGATTGGAAAGAAATGCTTTTGTATTGGGGGGTGTTCGCGAACACAAGTTTAATTTTATTAGAGTTAAACTCATATATATTTAATTGAAGCTACGAAAGCAAAAAGAACAAGTTTAGATAAACTTTGTGAAAAAAACATTTTTAAGAAATAAAAACCTCTAATAAGCGATGCTCTTGAAACAAACAAATTTGTGAATCTATCCGGTGCAGTAAAAGAACTAAAATCCGTGAAATCCACAAGTATCCCATATTATGGTTGTGATCATGAGCTCATGACTCGCATATGACAAGTGTTATAGGGCCAATGTTTGTTTTTTTTTTTTGGTAGGCAAATGCAAATTTTATTGCTCAAAAAGAAAACAACAAAGGAGGAGTACAAGGATACACCCAACAAAATAAGAATAATGAAAACAACCAGCAGCAACTTACACAAGAAGATAAAGAAAACAACCACCAAACCTACAAACACTGTCTAGGAAATTGGTGCCAATCGATAAACGAAAATAGGAACCACCTCTTATTCGCCTTCATCCAACTCCACGACCGAATTGGGATAATTTCCATCATTTTTCCACAGTCGACTTGGTTGTTCTTGAAGCATATCGGGTTTCTTAATTTTCAAATCTCCCATACCACAATAAACCAAAGAAGGTTCCATAATTATGCCTCCTTTTCCTTCGGCCATAGTGCACTGAATTGAACAAAGTTCTTCCACAAATCGCCTTCACTACAAGAAAATGGGTTATTGGCAACGGAAGATTCCGTAGCCAATAACCCATTTTTCCGTTGCCAATAGCTATTGGCAACGGAAGGCCGTTGCCAATAGCCGTTTCCGATACCCTCGTTGCTAATGACTTTTGGCAACGGGTGGCCGTTGCCAATGGCTATTGGCTATGGAATCTTCCGTAGGCAATAATAGAAGACCAAAATACCCTTTGTTATTGGCTACGGATGTTTCCGTTGCCAATAGCCATTGGCAACGGAAATAATCCGTAGCCAATAGCCATTGGCAACGGATTATTCCGTTGCCAATAATTATTGGCTACGAACCTTTCCGTAGCCAATAACTATTGGCTACGGAATATTTTCGTAGCCAATAGCAAAATATTTTTTATTTTTTTAAATTTATGTGGTTGTCCACTATTGGCAACGGATTAAATTCGTTGCCAATAATATTCATATTATTGGCAACGGAATTTAACCCGTTGCCAATAATATTTAAAATTATAAAAAAAATTCAAATTTTGAATTCTTTAATAAAAAATTACAATCATATCCAAATTAAATAAATGTTTTTTATTTCAATTAAATAAATTAATGTATTTTATTTCAATTAATTAAATTAATGTATTTTATTTCTATTAATTAAATAAATTTAATTTATTGCAATTAACAAAAAATCTTCATTATGATCTTTTTTAGTTGTAGAAGTAATTACTAAACAAATTAATTAGATTATTATTATAATTCTATAAATTATCATTATTTAAAATTAGAATTGATGAATTGAGGAGGAGTTGTGGGAGAAAGAATTGGATGATGAGAATGAATATATGATTGTAATGGTTGGGGATGAATATATGATTGTAATGATTGGGGTATTTATAGAATAGGATAGTATTTTTGGCTACGGAACAATCCGTAGCCAATATTTATTGTCTACGGGAGATTCCGTAGCCAATGTTTAATTTATAACTATTTATTTATTTTTTAAATAAAATCTATTGGTTACGGGAAACTTCCGTAGCCAATGTATTGGCTACGGAAGACACCCTTAGCCAATAACTATTGGCTACGGAAACTTTCATTGGCTACGGCAGTATCCGTGGCCAATAGTTATTGGCTACGGAAACTTCTCTAGCCTCAAATAACTGCCCGACGGTGCTAATGTTGCAGCACGTGGCATTTCTTCGGGGAAAGTGTCACAGGGGGAGCAAGTAAGGGCCTCTAGGAAGGATAGAGAAACGAACGAGAAGTTTGCCGCACATGAAAAACTGTTGCTGGAGACACAAGAATTAGTGCGTGCCTCAAATATGCGGATAGCTGAGTTGGAGAGAAGATTATTGGAGCGTGACAACAATGCGGAAACTAGTCAAGGCGAGACTGGTGGTCAGAACGTGACAAATTGGTCCAATGTTTGTGATTTTCTCAACTTTCCTCTTCCTGGGGACCCTAACTATGTCGTCGGGAACGTACTTCCCGATATCAACTTTCGCCAGAACAACGATGATGGAACGAGCCCGAGTTGTTAGTTTAATGGATATTTAATATTATATTAGATAATATTTACTATTGTGTTTAGTTTGGGTTCTATGAACTTTCCTCGGCATTTAAGAACTTATATTTGTTTGTTTTGCTTATAAACCTTTTGGGGGTGAAAATAAAATTATTCAAAAGACAAAACAACTCGAAATTTACTTTTTCTTTCACCAACCTTTTCCAAACCATAATTTAGGAGTGTTCTTTCAAATCTCATCAAAAATGGAGTAACGAAAGACGCAAAGAAACCTTTTTGGGGGTGAGAATGTAATTATTCAAAAGTTACAAAACAACTTAAAATTTACTTTTTCTTTCACCATCATTTTCTAAACAATAAGTAGAAGTGTTCTTTCAAATATCGTAAAAAATGAAGTAACGAAAGACGCAAATAAACCTTTTGGGGGTGAAAATAGAATTATTCAAAAGTTGCAAACCAACTCGAAATTCACTTTTTCTTTCACCGACATTTTCTAAACAATAAGTAGGAGTGTTTTTTTAAATCTCGTCAAAAACGGAGTAACGAAAGATGCAAACAAACATTTCGGGGTGAAAATGTAATTATTCAAAAGTTGCAAAACAACTCAAAATTTATTTTTTCTTTCACCATCATTTTCTAAACAATAAGTAGAAGTGTTCTTTCAAATATCGTAAAAATAGAAACACGAATATTAAAATTAAACTTCGTTTAATACTTGCCGAGGAAAATTCATAGAAGTTCTTACATGCCGAGGAAAATTTGTAAAACTCAAAATACATAAAATTAATAATAAGCAAAACAACCAAATATAAGTTCTTAGATGCCGAGGAAAGTTCGTAGAACCCAAACTAAACACAATAGTAAATATTAACTAATATAATATTAAATATCCATTTAACTAACAACTCGGACCCGTTCCATCATCGTAGTTTTGACGATAGTTGATATCGGGAAGTACGTTCCCGACGACATAGTTAGGGTCCCCAGGAAGAGGAATGTTGAGAAAATCACAAACATTGGACCAATTTGCCATGTTCTGACCAACACTCGGGTCTTCACTACTTCTTGCATTGTTGTCACGCTCCAACAATCTTCTCTCCAACTCAGATATCCGCATATTTGAGGCACGCACTAATTCTTGTGTCTCTAGCAATAGTTTTTCATGTGCGGCTAACTTCTCGTTCGTTTCTCTTTCCTTCCTAGTGATCCTCACTTGCTCCCCCTGTGACACTTTCCCCGATGAAATGTCATGTGCTGCAGCATTAGCACCGCCGGGTAGTCCTCTGTACCTCCCCTTCTTGACATTTTTGTTTGCTTCTGCGATAAACTCTGGAATCGAATTCGCTGGCCATGTGGCTTCATTAAGCCCATATTCTCTTTTAAGTATGGCGCAATATCTCTCCTACACAATTTTTCAATAAGAGTATTTAGTATATAAAATGACATATGCAACATAAATTAGTTTTATATAACGATACACTTACCCAATACGCCTTGTCATCCTCGTTCACCCATTGGTCCAACGGTTCTCCCTGTGGACCCTTTTTTCACCCGAGTCCACATGTACGACTCATGATATTTCAATTGCCTATCGAAATACTTGTTCTACAACAATATTTTAAGAGAAAAATTAATAATATTCTATAATCAATGACTAAATTAGATCACTTCAAAATTAATAATTTGTAAGTAACGCACGTGTCTCTGTGAATGCTCCTCGACACTAAGGCTTCCACCGATGTACGTTGAACTCACAGAGTTGTTGTCGGTGTTGCTCTTGTTTGCCTTTCTGTTCTTTGATGCCTTTTCAGAGATTGCCTTTGTGGTACTTAGCTCCCAATATGGTTTGTATTCTCGCATCAAGGCATCAGACATCCAAGAAAAAGGCCGCCCTTCGTAAGTAGGATCATTACACCTTGCGTAGTATAACTTCTTGGCCCGAGACACATTGCAAGAAAACAGGGTAGTCGCAGATATTCTGAATCTAGCAAATATCATGTCCTCATCATCTTTATCCCACGTGTATGTTTCCTTGTAAAATATTAATGACTCATTAAAATAAATTAATAATATAACATTATATACTATAGTTGAAAATCAATAAATTTAAATAAGGTATTAAGTACTTGCTTACCCTAAACCTTTTTTCCATAGAAAATTTATCTTCGTCAGTGACTTGGCTAAAATTCTCCGCCATAGTCCGATAACACCTCTTGATAATGGCGCTAATTGTGTTGTTGATTCGGTTTTTTCCACTCTTCCATTCTCCAAACTCATTAACCGCGATCTTTTTTCGCTTCGTGACGTTCGACTGCGGAGGGTCACCTTTCGTCAACCCACGACTACCACGACGAGACGTACTACCCGCACTTGAACGTTGGGAACTTGGAGACGGGCGCACTCTCGACAAAGCTGGCGACGTCATCTCTTGATCTTCATCATCATTTTCATCATCATTTCCGTCTTCGTTTTCGTCTTCGTTTTCGTCGTTGTCTTCCGGTTGCACATCCATCAACCCGTGAGCTATGCGCCTACTTGGAGGAGTGGGAGGAAGGGCCCTCGACGCGGGGACAATTGGCGGCAAAGTCTTTAAGAGCCTTCGATCGGTCATGGTTGTTTCATTTGGAATACGAGTGGGCTCTTGCTCGGCAACATTGTTGCGCTCTTCCGTGGGGGAACTCCTTCCACGAAGGGACGTACCAATTCGTGTTAGATTTTGTAGACTAATCGTAAAATTTCCTTTAGCATTTTTTCGGGGGGCGGGATTTTTATCGGCCATACCGAAAGCACTACAATTTGCCAATAGCCAAGGGCTATGGCTTGGCCGTAGCCCTTGGTTTAGGCGCCAGAATTTGGCGCCTAAGGCCATTGGCAACGGAGCCATAGCCCTTGGTATAAACCAAGGGCTACGGCCAAGCCGTAGCCCTTGGCTATTGGCAACGGCCCTTGCCCGTTGCCTTTGGGTATGGGCAACGGACAGTGTCCGTTGTCCTTGTAAAATGTATTTTTGCAAAAGAGTCATTGACAACCACGCCCGTTGCCAATGGCCGTTGCTAATGCTTGGATTTGTTGTAGTGCTTGTAATGCAGTTGTAACGCCCATCCATTTGCACACCTTTAAGCTGAACGCTAGAGCAGCACCACGATATTCAGCAAGTAACAAATAAATCAAAATCAGGATCAGAATGAACCAATTGGCTAACACAGTTCACAGACCGAACAACTAAATTGAACATATTTATCATCACAGACATCTTTATACTAAATAAGCCTCCAGTAAACCCTTAAAACTCAATGATGTTTTTCATGAAAGAACAAAGCACATCGAAATCGATTGTCATTTTGTGCGTCATCACTTGCAAAACGGAACTATTGCTTTGCCTCATATTCCCTCGACTCTCCAAGTTGCTGATTTCTTCACCAAGTCTCACGCTGTTACTCGTTTTAGAGAGCTTTTGAGCAAACTCTCGATGATATCTTTTCGCATCGTGAGTTTGAACGCTAGAGCAGTACCACGATATTCAGCAAGTAACAAATAAATCAAAATCAGAATCAGAATGAACCAATTGGCTAACACAATTCACAGACCGAACAACTAAATTGAACATATTTATCATCACAGACATCTTTATACTAAATAAACCCTTAAAACTCAAGACAAATATCACACAACTAGATTAATTACACTGTCATCACAATACTTTTAGTTCTATATGCTTCCTGATACTTTTCATTTTTTACAGACCAGCTAAACAAGCAATGTGATGTCCAAGGAGAAGTTGCTAGTGGAAGAAGACATTGACTTGAAACTAAGATTCTGTAAAAGTAAAAGATACTTTTAGAACCACAGTAAGGGAACTCAACCCTGGCTAACAACACATGTAAGCAAGAAGAACCCACAATAAACCTTGTTACATTTGTCACTAGATCATCATCCAAAGAGCGATAACAACACTATACTCCACCTGCTTATTTCATGATCATACAAATAGCAAAATACTAATTCAGCATATTATATATATGAAATATAATGTCACTTTCTTTCTCAATTCAAAATTTTGGAACCTCTTATCGTAGTCTCTGGACAAATTGTAAGAGAAGCCAAAAAGATTAGTTAATTATCTCACAAGAAGAATGAGCTACAGAACAGTAGAACAGAAATGAAGGAAACCGCATCCTGCAACTCTGCTTAAATGATATTGATCAGAAGACAAATTAATCCTGGTAGGTAATAGAAAGTTCAAGCTGGAACTTGCTTTGTCAACTGATTTTAACGCTCGGCCCTCCCCAACAATTAATGTTAGCACTAAATTCAAACAAAGAACAGGGGAACCTAGATGATGTAAGAATTCATGCTTGCCTCTCCTTAACCAAATATTTAAGTAGTGTTGATCGATACTGTATTGCATGATGTAGCTCAACATAACTTTGAAGTAAGAGAAGCTATCAAGCACAACATCATACGATGCCTGAAATAATAGATATTCCTGAATACGTTAATGGTAAGTCTGATACTAAAGTAAATAGTTGGTGCACAAAATATAAACTTGCTATAAGATACCTTAAGATGGGCAACGGATGAAGAGATTGGCAAAAGGCAGACAGTTCTAAGAGCACATTTGGACCTGCATTTGGGAATAAGTTGCATAAAATAATTCAGTAAGTATAAAAATTATGTGGATTAATAAAGTGGGAGGTTACTGCATTAGCCTCATCACAAATATTTCCAATCAATCAGTAAAAACTAAAAAGTGGCGACTGCTTGGCGGTTGCCATGTCCTTATAAACATGGCAACCGCCCAACGGTAGCGAAGTCCCTAAGGACATGACAACCTGGGCGGTTGCCACATCCATAAGGAGCTCAAAATTTTCGAAAGCTCGCAACCGCCTAGCGGTTGCAAATTCATGATTTTTGCAACCGCCTGGCGGTTGCAGATAATATTCATCAAAATAATAATAATAAAAAAATTTATTTCAAAAATTTTCGAGAATATTATTGTTTTTTTGTTGAAATTAATATGGTGAAACAAAAAGAAAAAAAATAGAGAAACAAAAAAAAAAGAAGATAAACAAAAAAGAAAAGAAGTGAAACAAAAAGAAAGATTTGAAAAAAAAAGTGTTTGGTTTTGGAGATAAAAAAAAGGTGTTTCGGTTTTTTGTTGGAGATATAAAAGAAAAGAAAGTGTTTGGGTTTTTTGTTTGAGATATAAAAGAAAAGAAAGTGTTTGGTGGTTTGTTTTGGAGATAAAAGAAAGTGTTTGGTGGTTTGTTTTGCAGATAAAAGAAAGTGTTTGGTGTTTAATTTTGGAGATAAAAGAAAGTGTTTGGGTTTTGTGGATTGAAAAAGAAGAGTGTTGGGTATGTTTGGAGGGTGTAATATTTGTGAATGAAAAATTAGAGGGAAGAATGGTGGGTATATATAAGATTTGTGGTGAAAATTATGAATTTTCGCGAAAATTTGAATTTCTCCTCGAATCCTGCCCATTTCAGCGGAATCGGCGGTTGCTAGGTACCATGGCGACCGCTCAGACGATTGCGACTATAGGTAACGCAACCGCTGGACGGTTGCAACTGTGGGATATTTATTCTACGCTATTTATTTATTCTACGTAACGGTGGGATATTTATTCTATATGCTATTTATTTATTCTACGGTGGGATATTTATTCTACGCAACGGTTATTCTACGGTGGGATATTTATTCTACGCAACGGTGGGCGGTTGCAACCGACAATGCGTACATGCTATTTATTCTATTCTATTTGCTTAACACCTGCGATTTTTTTAGAAAAGAGCTATTTTTCCAAAAAAAATATATATAATAATCAAAAAACAATTCTACGCTTTTGTTTCAATATATATATATATATATATATATATATATATATATATATATATATAACAGCAGGTTAGTCTTCGAGTTATATACTTAAGCTTACATACCCCTCTATATAATACAAATAAGGGATAAAAGCATCAAACCCGCTTACCTATACGCGTTTTTGCGACTTGCCCCTTAAACAAATTTAATAAGCACTTCCCCCCTAAACTATGCATTTTTTGTGCGATTTGCCCCCTCAGTGCATTTCTGGCCATTTTTTGGCCAGAATATTTCCCCTTACCCGACTCATATTCGTTGTACTGGATGTATTTTAGTTGTTGATGACAAGAAGTAGGGAAAAAATCAACTCGAACGGGGAGTATTCTGACCAAAAATGGTGGGGAACGTGATTTGCCCCTTCAGTGTGTTTCGACCATTTTTGGCCCAAATATTCTCCCTACCCGACTCATACGTGTTGTACTAGATGTATTTTTGTAGTTGATGATAAAAAGCAGGCGAAAAAACACCTCGAACGGGGAATATTCCGGCCGAAAATGCATTGAGGGGGCAAATTGCACAAATGTGCATAGTTTATGGGGCAAAGTGCTTATTAAATTTGTTAAAGAGACAAATCGCAAAAACATGCATAGTTCAGGGGGCTTGGTGCTTTTATCCCTACCAAAAAGATTTTTAAAAGGTTTAAGGACTAAAACATATTTATCAATTTCATAGAGTTTTTTTTAAAAAAGGTAAAATACTTAGGAGTACAACAGAACCTTTAGGATTAACGTCAAACACATATATGTAAAGAGTATGCAGATCGATCGAATGGGTCTTATTATTGCAGGCACTTCCTAATTATTATTACAGATCTTTAAGGACAAATTAATATTTCTGCCCTGTAACTTTACACCGTTAAAAAAAGTGCCCTGTAACTATGAAATCGATAAAACTAACCTACGAATTGGGTATTTTTGAATTTTTCTGCCCTGAGTTTGCCACCTCACAAAAAATGCCTACGTGTCAGCCGAGGTGGCTTTTTTGGCACACGCCATGGCTGCCACATGGAATATATTTATGACAAAAATATATTTATATTCAGAATATATATAAAAATATAAAAAAATATATATTTGTGTATTAAAATATATCAAATATATATAAATATATATAAAAAAATAGAAAAAATATAAATATTATTTTTACTACTGAAATTAAAAAAAAATATATATATATATATCAAATATATATAAATATATATAAAAAAAGGAAAAATAATTTTATTACTGAAATAAAAAAAATAAAAAAACTAAAAAGAAAATTGAACCCCCCCCACCACCCTGCAACCCCGCCGCTCCCCCCCCCCACCCCCAAACCCCGCCGCTCTCCCCCCCCCACCCCGCCGCTGCAACCGCGAGTTGCAGTGGTGGCGGCGTCGATTGGCGCCGCCACCGCTGCAATTGCCGCGGCGGGGTGGGGGGGGGGGGGGGGGGGTTGTCGGGGGTGGTGGGGGGGTTCATTTTTTTTTTTTATGGTTTTTTATATTTTTTTACATTTTGGTAATAATAAATAATATTTATGTTTTTTGCCTTTTTTATATATATTTATATTTTTTTTAATTTCAGTAATAATAAATATTATTTATTATATATATTTATATTTATTTTAAATTTCAGTAATAATAAATAACATTTATGATTTTCCCTTTTTTCATATATATTTATATATATTAGATATATTTTAATACATAAATATATAACTTTTTTATATATTTATATATATTCTGGATATAAATATTTTTTTTATTTTAAATATATTCCATGTGGCAGCTACCTAGCACAAAAAATATATTTTTGTTTTAAATATATTGATGTGGCGAGTGCCAAAAAAGCCACCTCGGCTGACACGTAGGCATTTTTTGTGAGGTGGCAAGCTCAGGGCAGAAAAATTTAAAAAAACCCAATTCGTAGGTTAGTTTTATCGATTTCATAGTTACATGGCACTTTTTTTAACTGTGTAAAGTTATAGGGCAAAAATATTAATTTGTTCGATCTTTAAATATTTGTTTTTTTGACGTTGATGAGATCTCATCTCATTAACATTTATATATGTTTGCATTTTCTTACTGTGTTTAAAGTTAAATATATTTTATTATTTTTTTGAACAAAGAAGTTGAATATATTAACTAATGATCTAAGAGACAACACTCGCAGCTTAATTTGCCCATCTTGTTATTCATGAATTTATACCTTTGTGTACAAAATAGTTTGCCCATCTGTTTCAGGGTTTTAAGGATCCTAGGGGACTACCACTGCACCCCCCTTTCAGGATTATGACATGTGGCAGAAGCCACTTTTGACAATTTGCTTGGCTTATCCTTATTTTCCAAAAATTACAATTCTAGCCCAAGAGTTTGTTATTTATTTAAGTTTTAAGACCCCGCGGACAAATTTGGTATCAGAGCCTTAGGTTTATTTATTTATGGAAACTTTATTTATTGCTATAACCAGTGTTGTCAAAATCGCTGCTTGAGCGCGCTTCGGGGCGCGCTCCGAGCGAAAATGGAGAGAAAACGCACTGGAGCGCTGGTCTTGAGCACTACATTCATAAAGCGTGCGTTCTTTTTGAAAAAGCGTGCACAGAGCGCACGTCTTCTTCATTAAGCGCCGCTCCGAAATTAATTACTCTGTTTTGCTTCCATCATCTATTTTCAGCTCATGGTCAACAAAAGTGGCCAATAACAAAATAAAAGGATTTTATTGAAAACTGAAAAGTCATGAAATCTGGGAAAGGAAAGAACCGTTACCATAATTCCTTTTTGTCTTCCTCCATCCATTTTTTCTTTCTTTTTTTAAAATAAAATTATATTTCTCCTCCAACAAACAATTATGCACCGTTCATCTCCTTCCACAATGGTATTTTGGTTTTCTAATTATTTTTCATGGAAGATTGTCCGTTTATTGTTACCTTTTTTTTGTTTATATTTCTTGCGTTTTTAAATAGCAGTGGTCAGCAACAATTAGGAACAATATTTATAATGATGTTGGTATTGTTTTTGTTTGTTAATTATAGTACTTTATATAATGGTGCAAACTTATTAATATAAAATATCAACTTATTTTAGTTCACATTTATATTTATGTTAAATAAAATAAAAATACAAACATTTGTGGAGCTTACGCTCAGCGCCTCTGAGCTTACGCTTCGCTTCTAAGAATGAAAAACGCTCCGT
Organism: Linaria vulgaris; assembly: GCA_948329865.1. NCBI lineage: Eukaryota > Viridiplantae > Streptophyta > Magnoliopsida > Lamiales > Plantaginaceae > Linaria > Linaria vulgaris. The sequence goes on along the minus strand of OX415249.1, from coordinate 145,758,607 downwards.
CTACGCTCAACGCCTTTAACAACACTGGCTATAACCTTTAACTGCCTCATGAGAGGAGCATTTACAAAACATGAGTAATCCAGAAATGGAGAACATTTGGGACACCCCAATCCAGTATCCCATTAAGGGAAACCTTTGTACGAGTATTAAAAGGCGAATTATCGCTTTAACAAGATATAAGAATTTTCAAGAAACAGAAATTATTAAACATGATTTTTTCGGCTGCGGCTTGGAACAACTTGGATATACTTGTCATATCCAAAAAGCTAGACAGGAAGCCGTCGAGCTTGCAGAAATTAGCCTTAAAAAGGCCCACAAGCAAAGTACGATACTAAGCCTATAATGCCTGGTATCACTCTTGAACACGATCTGGAGCTTTTAATGAAAAAGCTCGAAGACCTGGCTAGACAAAGACCAATCAACATCCACAGCGTTAGAGCCAAGTACGTTGCGGTTAATGGTCTTACGACGGAGATCGGGAGAATCAAAAGATTGATTAACGAGAGAGACAACAGATGAGCAGCGTGGCGTTGCCAAATTTCAACGAGCTTGAGACCGATAGCACTAAGATATCTCAGGATCTTAGGGAAGTCCAGAAGACAGTCCAAACATATGGTAACCATTTATACCATATACCCGAGCAACTTCAAGAGCTCCAGGAAAAGCTTGAAGCCGTGACCAGGCGTCAAAAGGAGGTTTTGGAAAAAATGCTAGATGTCCAGCAGAGAATGAGGAATTTGGAGTCACAACCCAGATCCCCAGGAAGGATGCGAGGAGGATGGCTACCCCCATCCTATGGAACAGAGCCACTTCTGCACCTGAAAGGAAAAACCGTAGAAGTAAAGCGAGAATGGACCGAGGGAGAAAAGATGAGGGCTTTACTAAGAGGAGAATTAGTCCCTCAGAAGAAGCCATGACAACCCGGATTCATCTTGACGAAGTCAATTTCGGAAATTTGCAAGATCTTAATGACCTTGCAGAATCATTCAACGGATTAAATCTGGTCGATCTCAAGACTCATCAGATAACACAACATGCGGAGTCGTCCAGTAATACTCCACCAGCTGTACCAGAGGCCAGCGGGGTCAGCAATCCCCCTCAGCAAGACGAGCACATGCCACATCAATGAGATTTCGTTCCAGGAGGAAATCTACATCCAGATTTCATAAGGTCGGGCATAACTAGATCTCGAAGGAGACCCGACATCAGAGAAACACCATATGTCAAGTCCCAACTCGATCCGATACATCCGTATGGGTTAATTCTCAATCTTGACACCCTTGATTTCAAAAACAGGGAACTCTTGATTGACGATTGGGCCTAGGCAATGAGAATTGCAGCAGGAACCCTTGATCTCAACAAAGAAGCCTTCATATTATTACTAAATATGAGTTTGGAGGGATCAGTCAAAATAGCCTGGGAACAAACCGACCAGGGAACCAAAGAAGAGGTGGCGGCAGGAGAGTCTATGAAAAATATCGTAGATAAAATGGCCAAAGTTTTCAAGATACTTTTCATCGGAATTGGTTACTCCGAGGACTCAGAAGGAAACTTTGGAGGAGGCCGAGAGCAAGCCAAGAGATATGAAAGAGCGTTGTATAGTCTCAAGTTACACGACATATGTAACATAGACTTATACATAAAACTCTTCACTGAGTATAAGTGGAAGTCGAAGGTAAGCGATGCTATGGCCATTCCACTTTTCTTCGCCAAAATCCCAAGTCCATGGAGGGAGATGCTGATAAAAGAATACGAATTGCCCCAAGGTATTGATACCGTGGCAAGACGTATGTCTTTTCTCAAAAGCGAACTTGCCGAATGGTGCCAAAAGGCAGCTGAGCTCAAGAACTACAAGAGGCTACGAAGAGTTAACAAAAATGTTACTCTTTGTTGCGACAATAACGACATACCCACAGTTGTCGGAGAAGCCAGAGGGCATAAGAAAAGAAAGAAATACCCTTATGCTAGAGAAGAAAGGCGGGGCAAAGAAAGATCTTCCTGGAGACCCAGAAGATATTGGTCCAAACAAAAGGCCCGGAGTTACAAATTAGGGCATCGTTCGGGACCAAGCAGAGGACGACCAGCCACCGGACGTGATAGGTCCAACAAGATTTCAACCAAGAGAACTTTCAGAAGGGCACACACTAGAGCCAATGAAAGTTTTAAGGATTGCAATTGTTGGACATGTGGGGCTCGAAGCCACATCTCTACTGATTGCCCGCAGAATCAAAACCAAGGCGTAAAACGGTTCGAGGTAACACCAGAAATCGAGGAGGCCGTTTACTATCAGAATCTTATTCAAGTATATCAGTTCGAGGATATCCCCTCAGACGAAAGCATATACGAAGAAGAAGAATACAATGATGAGTCTTCTGAATCAGAATCAGACTGAAGAAGAGGAGATCTTCCATCAGGAGATGCAAGAGGATGTCTCGGGGTTTTTCTCACAGACGAGTATATCACATAAAGCTCTGATGAGAATCATGAAAGAGGACCCGAAACTTCGCATTTATGACGGCTTCTCGGTCGGAAAAATGGAGAGAGCCTTGACCTAACTAAGTCTAAGGCAAAGGAAGCATCATATTATTTACAAGGTCACGGCGGGAGAACTTGCTATCCCAATGGAACTGACTAGTAATGTGATGGAGATGCAGTTAGTTCCCATGATGGAAATCAAGAAGGAACTAAACAGACTCAACAGGGAAGTTGCTCAGAAGATGTCATGGATCCATATCGGAGCCATAAGAATCTTGCTTAAAGCAACGTTCAAAGAAGGGGTCAATTCCCCAATCGACATTGCAGTCTTCGACAGAAGAATTCAAAACCTGAAGGACGCATGTCTTGGCGGAATCTCCGGCAACCTATTCGCGGAAAGGTGGCAATGTTTATCTATCCAAAGATTGCCTATAACCTGGCGGATCGAGACTTCAATAGAGCGCTAACCCTTCATCAAGATTTCAAAAACAAAGACTTGATGAAAGAAGGGAATAGACCATACTCTATTACTTATATCATCTCATACGCACTCTCTAATACCCATCATTCTGAGGTATTTCAGAGAAAAGAGTTCGTTGAGATCCCGGAAATCTTCGAGAAGGTTGCCCAAGCAGTCAAACCAGAAATCTCTGATCTACCTCATATCCAGGAGATGGACATGATTATCAGAGATCAACCAGTGCTAAATCAGATAGCGAGTCACATGTTTGAACAAAGAAGAGCTTCGTTCAGCGAAAGCCGAATGATGAGCCAAAGGACAAGTCAAAGAATGGGAAAGAGACCTATTCTTCAAGCTATCACGGGACCAGGCAAATTCATTACCGAAGGAGAGCTTCAGTGTCCAGCAGGATGGAGTATAATCGAAGTAATTTTCGATATTACTCAGAAAGATAATATCTTTCCAAGCAATGCTTTGTATTATCTCCAGCAGCCTTTACCAGGAAGATATCAAGGACACCTAAAACTGGGAGGCAGGGATTTCACAATACAAGGAATTGCAGGAAGAATGATCGAGAACTTAATACTCGGACTGGAATTCCTCGAGGCTCATAAACCTTGGGAAAGGATACATGACGGAATGGAGTTCACAGTGGAAGGAAAGAGATACTGAATCCGATGACCAGTAGTCCGTTCTCCATATACATCTCAGTTGGGATGTTATATGAAAAATACAAGACAGAGTACTTTGCAGCGTACATCGATTCGGGAGCTGGAATATGTACTGCAAAAAAGAGCGTGTTTCCCCATAACCTTGAAGAGGAACTACCAGCGGTTGCGGGAAGAGACTTCTCTAAAAAGATTATCACCTTTAAGAGAGGAATCAAGCAAGCGGAAATACTCATCGGAGGCGCAGGGGGCAGCCCTTGATACAATGTCAAAACGCCACCGATCTATTTCTACGATACAGGAGCAGATATTCTCCTAGGTAACAATTTCCTGCAGGGTTTTAAAAGGGTTACGCAGGACAACGAGACAAGAAGACTTATTCTCACAACGCCTTGTGACCATAAGATCCTCATTCAACGACTGAGGGAAGCATTTTACCGCAAAATGCCTTTCAATTTTCGCAGCAAGCGTGGTGATGAAGGACAACTTCGACACCCAAAAATGAGAGATCAACGCAAGTATGGAAAAGCAATACTCCAGTTGAGAGCAGACCTAATAGGGAGAGATGATCCAGATACAGAAAGGATCAAAGAAACAACAATTAAACTTCTCAAGGTCAGCATGGAGGGAGTGTCGCAAACAGATATCACAAGCGAAGAACAAATATCACTTGAAGATATCAAAAACAAGATTCAAAGGAATTATAGCGAAGATCCTTTGTCATTGTGGAATAAGAATGAGCTCCAAGCTTCTCTGAAACTTCAGAAAGGAAAAGAGCATGAGTTCGTTCGATACAAGCCAATCCTGATGAATCAAAGTGATCGTGAGGACATGCAGAAGATTCTTAAGGAACACCTTGACCTTAAGTTGATCTCACCAGGAGTCTCCCCATACAGCAGCCCATGCTTTCTGGTCAGAAACCATGGCGAGATAAAAAGAGGAAAACCAAGACTTGTCATCAACTATCAAGGAATCAATAAGATCCTAGAATTTGATGGCTATTACATTCCAAGCCGAGAACACCTGATCAATTGTGTCAAGAACGCAAAGGTATTCTCTAAATTTGATCGTAAATCTGGTTTTTACCAAATCAAAATGAAGGAGGAAAGCAAGAAGTTCACTGCCTTTTTCACACCACAAGGACATTATATTTGGAATGTGTTGCCAATGGAACTGGCCAACGCACCTCAAATATACCAAAGGAAAATGGATAATCTTTTTAAAGATTACTTCAGTTTCATGTTTGTCTATGTGGACGATATCCTCATAGCATCCAAAACTGTCAAGGAACATCTCAAGCATTTAGAGATCTTCTCAGATGTCTGCTTCAAGAATGGGTTAGTTCTATCCCAAAAGAAACAGTAATCCTTACAAGGAAAATTGAGTTCCTTGGTATCGAGATTGACGAATCAGGTATTATCCTCCAATCACATTTGGTGGAAAAGGTACGTGATTTCTCAGATAATCTCAAAACAGTTAAACAACTCCAAAGCTTTTTGGGATTAGTCAATTTTGCGAGAATGTTCATTAACAATCTTGCAAGTTACAGGAAAATTTTCAGTCCCCTACTAAAAAAGGATGCTGAGTTCAAATGGACTGATGAACACACGGGAGCTGTTCAACAACTAAAGAAGCTATGCCAGAACCTTCCCAAGCTTGCTATTCTTAACGATGAAGACGATCTAGTATTATATACAGATGCTAGTGATCATTGGTGGGCAGTTGTTCTAACGAAGGTTGAGCCAACAAGAGAAGTCCCATGCAGATATTGCAGCGGACTATTCGCAGAAAATAATGCGGCCAGGTAGCACATCAACGAGAAGGAGTTCTTTGCAGTTCGTAGTGCATTCAAGAAATGGCCCATGTTCTTACTTGCAAAGAAGTTTACCTTAAAAATTGATAATACAAGTGTTAAAGCTTTCTTAAAAAACAAAATAGAAAGTAAACCCGAGAAAGCCAGACTCTTAAGATGGCAAGCCGAGTGTCAGTATTATGATTTTGACGTTGTAATTATTAAATCTCATGAAAATGTTCTTGCAGATTTCTTAACCCGAGATGGAGCCCAGTGAAGCCAACAACATCCTAACACGGTGGAGGCATCACAGTGACAACCTCGAAGAGTTAAACAAGGCTTCATAGAACCATGTTATGGGATAGCCTTTATGGCCCCATTATGCGAGAAGCCTCAGGATCAAAACTGAGCGCTGAAATACGAGCACATGACGAGAAGGTATGCAAAGAGGTATTGGGAACTGGTTCAAGTACCATCATACCAAACACAGGAAAGGACCCTTACGATGACAAGGATCCTGAAAACGAGAAAGATTCCAGGGTGGAAACACCTGAAGGATCAAATCAGTCTAAAAAATTAGAGACTGAAATCAACGAGCTCAATCTTAGGCCGAGGATTGAAAAATCTAAGGTCCAAGGTGATAACTTGAAACCATCCCCATTGATGGAATACGAAAGGACATGGGAAAGGTTATATACGAGAATAGGACTAGTCCCTGGAAAATCCATGGCGGACTGGTCAGGAAAATATCCAAGAATTTGGATCCTACCCGGATCTAAACCCGAGCAGGTACGAGAGTGGTTTGATTTTGGCTGCATAGCCTCAATCTTTACCATGTCACCAGGCTTTGAGGAAATCTCTAGATTACCAAAATGGATTCAGGATAAGGTGTATGAAACCTGGAAAAACAATCATACACTAGAAAGAGGCGATGTTCTAGAGATGAAGTTTCTTTCAGCAGCCCCAGAAATCGCAGGCAAGGGGTCTCTTCCGAGCTTCCATTTTATCAAGCTCTAGAGACCGAACATGAAAGCGTTAGACTACATCAAGCCTCCACCAGAAGGGCCAATGTTAGTCGCCCCGATCTCAGAAGACGACATTACAACCAGAAGAGCTTGGGGGCTTTGGGTTTGTCTCACGAAAATGGACAAAGTCAAGTACGCATTCAAGATTTTTCAAGACACGGAGAAGGGTACGATCATGCTTAGTAGCATGACCAACACCACGATAAGGTTTGCTGAAACAATGTTCGAAAACAAACGACGAATATTGTGGAAGAATGAAATTCCGGCAACATCGGAAACCGGCCGAAAGTTCTGTAACATGGCACACGTCGGATAAGTGGAGGATAAGTGTAAAAGGAAAAGCAAAGCAAAAGTAGCCGTGTAAAAGGAATCTGGACTATTCCCATTACAATGATAGAAAGGATAAGTGGAGGACCAGACCACTATCATAATGGGAAGAAAAGACAAACGAGTTGGGTGGGAAATTTCCACTAAAATGACAGGAGGGCCAGACCACTATAATAATGGAAGGAAAAGCATCAAGATGTAGTTGAAATCCGCATTTCAAATCCGGAACTGAGGCTATTTAAACACAGGCTGAAGGAAGCAAAGGGCATCGACAATTCCCCTCTGTTTTCTTACAAAAATAATAGAGAGCCTTTAAAATTTGTAATAGTTGAGTGTTTGATTTCTACTGTAAAATACAAGTGTGTAATTGTTTCAAATCTGTTACGAGTGTGTATGTGTGTTAAGAACAAGGCTACCATGAGTAGCTAAACAGGTGGCTCCTCTCTAAAGGAGTTATCGTAGTTATGTAATAAATAAGTTTCCACAAATAAATAAAGATCTGTGCTTTCGCCCAAGCGTGCTGTTTCGTAGTAATTTTAAGCATTCATACAAAGTCGTACTTTTACGCACGGTGTAGGAAACGAACCAGTGCTGTGCTGATTACCGTTGAAGGAGCCATTGCAGAACCATCGGTTGCGATTGAGTGGGTGAAGGCGAGGAGTCTTCGTAAAACCTGGTGGAATACCCGGCGGTAACACGGTCAAACAAGGTACCCTTTAATGTCATGTTTTATCATTGATACGGAAGCATGCTGGGCCTGATATGGTCGTAATGGACTAATTCCGATAAGTTTTGGGGTCTAAAACGAAAATAAATCATACTAGAGGCTGAGTTTTTAATTTATGTTTTAAAACCAATGACAGACTGACACTTGTCATGATCTTAGCTAAGGAGGACCACTGGTGGCTCCCTAGGATCCTATAAACCCTGTTTCAGTGTTTACACATCAACATCTGAAGCTAGTAGATATTATTGCTTCTTCTTTTTCCCGTATTCGATCTGACGAAGCTAAAACATTGTTTTTGATTTTAGTATAAAACAGCAGAATTTCGACTAATAGCCATGTTCGTATGCCCCAAAACGTGTACTAATTTTGGATTTTCATGGGACACATCGGACCAAAACGTATACTTATTTTGTTTAATGAACTGAATTAATAGCTCGAAACTATAATTTGATTGAATCCAAACACAATCTTGATTAAATGCCACGTTAGATAGACATGTAGCCCACTATTAACGATAAAAGTTAAAACAATAGTACTATGTAATTTTGAAAAGTTGATAGTTGGGGAAATTATTTTTTAACTACGTTAATTACTTTCACAATCAATATCATAATTTACATGTTGACCGTTTCTTTCTACCGTATCGAAGTGAGTCAAATAATTTCCTTTTAATATCCCTCCCCACGATTTCCTTCAATTCTCTGATCCTCTCTCAAGAGTCAAGACTACTAATAATGTCTTCTCTTACTAGTTACTATATATATGATATTATTTACAAAGTACAATTCTTTTTTTCAATACGTCTACGTCGTAGTAGTAACTAGTTATTACAGCCCCAATCATATATGTTTCTCGTATTCTCAATAGAAATCTCATATTTTCTCAATACGCATATGTTTCAAAAGGACTTTTGTGTATGTATGTATGTGTTTAATATAATTAGCATGCATGATCCTCCAAATGTATTAAATAATATTGTTAACCCTAAAAATAAAATAAAGAAGATTACTCCTACTCGGAAAAAACAATACATGGACAATACTATTGTCACGAGTACTTCCGATGAGATGTACCTATAAAGAACACCCCTCGGAGGATTGCCCTACCTTTCGGTCACTAACCCGAAGAGGTTTACAAGAGCACACGAGGAGGAACATAAGCGTCCCTTGGAAAGTCAAATGGTGAATGAAAAACAGATATCAACACGGCATCGGAAAAAGAGCAAACCCCGATGGACCCGTACGACTCCGATATCCACCAATGTGCCAAGAGGGACCACAATGGACCCCGAGTCCCATGAACTTACAAGAAAACTTCCTTGCTGAACACTCCTCGGAAAAGACAACACTCGGACCATTATCCGAGGACCCAATCTCGGAGAAAATCAAGAAGTGAATAAAAGAACAACCAATGAATATAGTCCGAGAACTCCGATGAAAAATCTCACTTCAAACAGAGCAAATACGGCCCTCGGAGATCACACCAAGCCCTCGGAGATCACATTCACACCCTCAGAGATTACTCCTGATTATTGAAGGAAAGACCCGGATCAAGGAAGAGAAATAAAATCCCTCGGAAGAATAGCTCTACCAAAACAATCGTGCATCAGAAGCCCTCGGAGATATCAGAAAACACAAAGACTAATCCAGTCAGCGTCTAGTAGATAAGAGATAAACCTTATCCTAATTTTTACACCTGTATCAATGTAACGACAACACCTGTCCTTACCAAAACACATGCACAATGACACCTGCCCCTACCAAAGTCTATATAAAGGGAGGTGATCAGTAGAAGAAAAACAACCTGAAATAACTTAGCTTACTTACTATAGCTTAATACTCATATACACCAGGAAGAAGAGGAGAAAAAGTTCAGTGAATAAAGGAAGGGAATGTTCTTGCAATTATTCTTATTATTTCCACATATTGCCGCCTCTGAATCACGGACAGGACGTTCCAACCCAAATAAATATCTTCCGTTAAATAGGGAATAATTCCAAACCCGTTAACAAAGTGGCGCCGTCTGTGGGAACGTCATAACATCTGTCCTCGAGAGAATTCAGCAGACGACAACTAGGATGGATGATCTTTTCGAAAGTGACAACTTACCTTTCCCGAACAGCGACTCAGAAGAAACCTTGTCCAATCATGAATCAGGTACAAGAGATTTTATTAATATTCCCCGATCTGTCTATGAAAGACTTATAGATGCTGCACGAACACCCCGGAGGGATGAACCTCTCGGACGCAAGCCCTCTGTACTCCTCGAGAACAGGGATTTCCCCTCGGAGGGAGATGCACCTCCGACGACGTGGAACCCAAATTCCAATCCTTGGCAACGGGAACCCCGACAAACACCCCGAAGGTATGTATGTCATGAAAGAATTCCAGAGAGGGGTCGGGAAGAAATTTCTCGCCCCTCGGAGTATCGAGGAGAGGTTGAACACTCCTTATGGGGAATGATGGATGATTTACGAAAAGAATTAGGTGACCTCAAGAAGACCATGGCCCCCGAGGAAGATCCTACGTTCAAGACCTCCCCTTTCATTCCCGAAATCGCTTCAGCTTCTATCCCCTAGGGGATGCGACCTGTCAATATCCCGTTATATACTGGAGAAGCGGACGGAAGGGACCCGCAGGATCACATCCATCAATACCTGGCCGGAATGGACCTCTCTTCTGCCCCTGACCACGTGTTATGCCGCGTATTTCCTGTTACCCTCGGAGGACGGGCCCAAGCCTGGTTTACTCACCTTCCACCTTGTTCCATTACGAGTTTTGACCGGTTAGCCCATTTGTTCGTACGACAATTCGCCTGCAATAGAAGGTACCCTAAATCTGCCACGCACCTTTTCACTATTAAACAGAAAAAGGATGAATCTTTACGAGAATATATAAAGCGCTTCACGGATGAAGCACTAGATGTCCCCAACGTTAGCCCGACCATCATGGCGGACATATTAACTCAGGGACTCCGAATGGGAGACTTCTTTAGATACCTTATGGGAAATCGTATCACGGACATGAATGAGTTAATGCAAAAGGCGGAAGTCCACATCTTGATGGAAGAGGCCAAGGGAACAAAGAAGCAAATAGAGCAGGAAGATAATGAACACTTAGAGCGTGCCGAGAAAGAAGCAAAGATCAAAGAAAAGAATAAGGAAGGAAAACCTCCTCAGCGCAAAGATGAAGGAGGAGTGGTTAAGAAATTTCTCCGACCCGTGCACCTACCTCCGATGACTGTTACTCCACCAGAAGTGCTCAATATAATGAGGGGTAGCAACGAGTTACACTGGCCCAGGCCGACTAAATTTCCTAACCGAGACAAGGACACTGGGAAATATTGTAAATACCATCAAACTTATGGGCACACTACGGAAGAATGTACTACCCTTCGTTTAGAAGTGCTCCGACTGCTAGAGATAGGGTATTTGAAGAATTACCTCAAGGAAAATAACCTCGAGGAGCCCAAGGCGAATGTTTGGAAGAGATCACGAAGAGAGGAAGAGGAACAAGAAAGGGAAGAAAGGACACCTAGTCGGAAGTCACGAGAGGGAACAACTGGACGTCTCCGACCCCAAGAGAGAATTAAAGACCGCCGGCAAAATTCACGAGAAAAAACGACAGGGTATCAGAGTCTACCTCCTCCACCTGACTCTTATAAAAGCAATCCCCCGACAGGGGGAACCATCAATATGATATAAGGGGGTGAAATCTCCATGACACCTCAGGGTAAAAAGAAGAAATATCTGAAAGAAGCCCGACGAGCAGAGCAAAGATTATCTGTCTGCTCCATTCAAGGGTCAAAACGGCCTAGCATCACTTTCGGGCCCGAGGACCTTACAGACGTAATATATCCTCACGAAGATCCATTGGTTATTTCTGCTGTCATCTACGGGTATGAAATCCAACGGATCCTTATAGATACGGGCAGCTCCGTGGATGTACTCTTCTTACCTACCTATCTTGCTATGAGGTTGAAACAAGAAACGTTGGAAACCGTTGAGGTCCCATTAGTAGGATTCTCAGGGGAGGCCTGTCAAACACTCGGAACTGTTACTCTTCCAATGTCATGGGGGAAAGGAGCCCTTCGAAGAACGGAATCTATTAAGTTCTGGGTAGTGGAGGCCTCCTCACGAACGTATAATGTCATCTGCGGAAGACCATCTATTCGGGCCTTTGAGGCTATCCCCTCTACTCTGCATCTTAAAGTAAAATTTCCCACTTCTTCGGGAATCGGAGAAGTCCGAGGAAGTCAGTCTAAAGCCAGGGAATGCTGCATGAATGCCATTCCATCGGAAGAGGACGGACCCTCATTCGGAAATAACAAAAGGTGTAAAACCGAGGAAGCACGAGTCCAACCTGTGGAAGAGTTAAAAATGGTGGAATTAGTAGAAGGAAGCCCCGAGAAAGTAATCAAAATGGGTACCCATATGGCTCCAGTCATAGAAGGTCAACTGATTTCTCTTCTCAAACAATTCCATCACCTCTTTGCATGGGAAGGGGGGCCGCCCGGACGAATCAGCAACAAGGTATGTCAACATTTCCTTAATGTAAAGCCCGGAGCTAAACCTGTCCAACAGAAGAAGAGGAAAATGGGCCCCGAGCGTAACAAGATTATCCGCTCGGAAATACAACGCCTTCTCAATTTAAAGCAAATACAAGAAGTTATCTACCCCGAGTGGTTAGCTAATGTCGTGCTAGTTCCCAAGCACGGAGGAAGATGGCGAATGTGTGTTGACTTTACTAACCTCAATGAAGCATGCCCAAAGGATTGTTATCCCTTACCGAGCATAGATCAGCTAGTTCATTCTACCGCAGGATGTGCGCTACTATCAACTTTTTTAATTTATATACACCATCAGGCATCAGCTGCTAAATTTTTAAACGAATTTCCGGCAACGATTGAGGGGTGCATTTCGGAATCTAAGCTGCTATATGTTAATTTCCTCTCTTCGGCCGCCATGCATTCTTTTGGAGGGATTAGGATTCTGGAATTCAATGCCAGTAGTGTATTTAAAAGTGACAGATATATAGAGTGAATTAAGTTGTTAGAAGGACTATGGGACATATTCAAGATATATACGAAATAAAAGATTTGTTTGAGTTATAAATTTGTATTAAAATTGTTAAAATATAAGAAGAGATAAAGGTAAGGGTAAGATGGGAAAAATATATAGGAAAACGTCGCGGACGGGATATATATTTAAGTTAACTAAGATACCTAACGGTGATAATTAAAGCAGAGCAAATCCTAATATCTCATCACAAATTTGCATCTATATTTTGTGTAGTAAAAATATTTTTTTTAGGAAATAATATATTAGAAAAGAATAAATGTTTATTATTTAGGAGTTACGTCCTAGAAAACAAGTAGAAAGACGTATGTCTTGTTCATTATTACACTACAAGACTGGGCGGTCAATAGGGACCGCCCAGTAGCGACTCAAGTTGAGTCGCTAGCCTTCAGAGACTTCTAAAGGCAACAGCGACTCAACTTGAGTCGCAGAAAGTCACGAGGAAAATAGCGACTCAACTTGAGTCGCTGTTTGTCCTCATGGACTTTCAGCGACTCAAACTGAGTCGCTGAAATCCTTTAGTGTGTTGGGCCACAAATTTTGGCCCGTATTGGGCCAAAATGTGGGCCAAAATTAGGGCCTCTATTGCCCTAATTTTTTGCCCTAATTTTGGCCGAAGTTATCAGCGACTCAAATTGAGTCACTGATTCTTAACTATAAGTAAAAAAAAAAAAAAAAAAAAAAAAAAAAAAAAAAAACCTTTTTTTTTTTATTTCCAGAACTCATCACCATCTTCACCCACTGCGAGACCCAACCCGCCCTCAAAAACCAGCAAAATCAGCGACCCAACTTCGAGTTTTGCGACCCACTTTGAGTCCCCACACCAAATCTTCATCATTTCCGGCGATTGAGTCTGTTTCTCCGCCGATTTCCGTCCGTTCCGCCTCCATCTCCGTCGTTCCGTCGCCTCGTCGCCGCGGTGAAAGGTCCGACTACCCTTTATTTTTATTTTTTTCCTCAAATTTTATTAAATTCCGATTTTAGTGTTAATATATATATTGTTAGATTTGTTTAATTTAGATTATAATCCAAATTTAGTATTAATTAGAGTTAATTAGTGTTTATATTGTTAGATTTGTTTAGTGTTAATTATTGTTAGATGTAATTATATTGTTAGATGTGTTAATTATATTGATTAGTGTAGATTATATATTTAAGATTGTAATTTGTAACTAGTTTAGATTATAATTAGTGTAATATTAATCAGTGTAGATTATATTTGTAAAATTTGTTAATTAGTGTTAATTTGTAAGATTATATTAATTATTGTATATTATATTTGTAAGATTATATTTGTAAAATTTGTTAATTAGTAAAAAAATTGTAAGATTATATTAATAAGTGTAGACTATATTTGTAAGATTATAATTTGTAAAATTTGTAATTAGTGTAGTATATAATTAGTGTAATATTAATTAGTGTAGATTATATTTGTAAAATTTGTTAATTGTTGTTAATTTGTATAAGATTATATTAATTATTGTACATTGATATTTAAATGTTGAATTGATATTTAATTTTTTTTACAGTACATATATATATTCGGCATGTCGTCACGTAAGACCCCTAGCAGTACTGGAGATCGAGGTCTTGGAGGTTGAGGTCGTGGTGGGGTATCGGGTTCAGGTAGTGGTAGTGTTGCTCGTGAAGGTGTTCGAGGTAGTGGAGGTCGAGGTCGTGGTGGTAGTACTGGTAACGTTGGACGTGGTGGTGGGAGTGGTAGCGGGAGTAGTGGTGGCAGTGGTAGCGTTAGGCGTGTTGTTGGTAGTGGTAGCGGGGGTCGAGGTAGTTGTCGACTTATACGGGTTGTCCGATCGGGACGTGGTGCAGGGCCAGGCCGAGCCATCCAGCCGAGCCGTTTGTCCCGCTACTTGGGTCAGGTGACGGATCTTCAGCGAGGACACTTGCACCACATCGGCAGTTATTTGTAGATGATGTGGCGGCCCTGCCCGGAGCGGGTGTTAGACCCCGATCATCAGAGTCCACCGTATCCCAGGTGGCACGACCACATACTTCAGATTCAGTTGGGACTCACGTGCCCCCATCCGTCGAGTATAGCAGACTTCAGACTCCACCGCCTACAGTCGACACCAAAGCTGGACCGAGCCAGAGGTCGACCGGGACTTGAGGACCGAGCGATACTCGACCGGGTAGGGGACCAAATGTAGGGGTTACGGCGGTTAGGGCTGGGGAGAAGAAGCAGCTTATTGAGTTGAAGCGGGGTTGTTTTTCTAAACCCCCCGGTCGCGAGATTTCCAAGACGATCACTTCACTCATTCGACAGTTTATGAGTGAGTTTTGGCCCTCCTACTTGAAGGTTCCTGAGAACGTACGAAAAGAGATTTACTCGAGATTTACGGTGAGTTTTTAATGAATTGTTAATATTTATTAATTTACTCGAGGTTCAAATATTGTTTAATTTAGTTTATTAATTTAGTGTATTAATTTATTGTTTAATATTTATCCTTTTTGTAGAATACCTATGGGATCCGGCGGTCAGAGAGGGAGCAGGTACATATGGCATACCAGTTGAAGGCGAGGGGGCTTTATAAGCGTATGATGAACAAGACGAAGAAGCAGTACATGAAGAACAAGGACACGGAGAAGTTTAAAGATAAGCCTAAGACGTCGTGGATAAGCCAAAGTTTGGAGGATCAGGCGGCAAAATACTGGGACACAGAAGGGTTTAAGAAGAAGTCCGTGAAGGGAAAGAAGGCTCGGCGAGGCGGTAAGTTGGACGGCGATGCGCACCGCCACCTTTTCGGTTGTTCCATTGACTACGAGGAGATCCGGCGATGCCTGGTATGTTTTGTTAAACTTATATATTTTATTTGTAGTTAAATTTTAAGATTATTGTTTATTGATTAGTTTAAAAAAAATGTAATTGTAACATTTAAAAAAAAAAAGAATTATAACCAACTATTACTTACAATTTGAAAGAGAGGAATCAGCCCAACCGCACCTACCCTATCAGGCACGACAAGATTTATAAGGCAGAACATACAAGGAGGGTGGAGGGGACTGCAGAGGTACATCCGTACCCTTGAGGCGGGAGTGGAAGTCTGAGGCGACCAGACTTATTTACGTAAGTGTTTTAAATTTTCTACTCGTTTTTAATGATCTTTGTTTTAATTTAATTTTTAAATGATCTTTGAACTAATTTCTCTTTTTTAATGATCTTTGAAAATTCAACAGAAAACTTATAGGAGGGAACTGAGGAAGAAAAATCCGGATGCAGTGGAAGATAAGGACTTGCCTGAATGGGACGCCGATTCGTGGAAGAAGGCGATAGGGACGATCAAGAAGGGGAAGGCACGGGGTTTACTGAGCTATGCTGATCCACGGGACTTCGACATGGAGGTCGGGAGGGAGCCAGACTACAGGCAGGAGTTGCTCAGGCAGGTCGAAGAGAAGAATAGAGAGTTGAAGATGACACAGGACCCGAGAGTCGTCCATGTTGTCTTGGCTCCAGGCTTTTAGAGAGGACATGCAGACGGAGACAGGCCGACCAGTGCGAGAGCTTCCGACAGACTTGTTCATGGGGAACGCTATTAGGAGCGAAGGCGCACTTTGGATTCCGAGGCCGATACGTCCGAGACCAGATCCTTTTGCTCCAGGTACTTCCAACCCCACCTAGTATGTCGATGATCTTGATATTGATACTGATGAGTTGGATAGTGGTGGTGATCTTGGTCTGATGGATGTTGGGGCAGAGGACCTCGGTGATGATGAGGGGGTGTTGGTGTTGATGAGGGTGGGGTTGGTGTTGATGATGATCCACTAGCGACCCTGGATGAGATGTATGATTTGGCGGATAGTTCTGGTGATGAGGGGGTCGTGTATTCGCCTAGTGATAATGAGGGGGGTCAGTGATCTTGTGGCGGGTAGTTATTTGTAAATATGGATTATGATATTTTGGAACATATGGGCGACGATAATGATATTTTGGATCACGATAATGTGTCAAGCTGGTATATGCGATACTAACAACCATCCCTTTCTCCCTGGTCTTCCATTTGGTAGCGACGGATATGGGCCGTAATACGCCTGCATTGCTTGATTAGCACAAATAAATGGTTCATTGGTCTGTAGTTTTTTAGTAGGGTTAATTTCCACCAATTTGAATGTCTCGTGGACATTTGTGCCGTTCGGTCCAATATCATACCACAAACACTTGAAGAAGACAATGGACAGTTGTTTTCCAGTTCTACCTCCCCAATATTCCACTTCTAATATCTCTTTTAAAGTCCCGTAGAAATTGGTTGAAGCGGTGTCTCCCATGTCGCCCTTCACGTAAACCCCACTGCAGTCACTCTTCTTGGGCCCCAATTTCGTATCAATGTGGAACCTAAATACATTCCCTCCCGAATTTCCCCTTTTTTAAAATTATAGTCATCGTATCTCAATTCATGACCTTCAGGCAAGAACCGGCGATGGCAATCGAACCAACTTGGCTTACCCCCGTTCACCAACAGAAAGGATTGAGTGTCACCCATACAATAAGGACACGAAAGCCTTCCGTGCGTACTCCATCCCGACATCATCCCGTAAGCGGGAAAATCGCTAATCGTCCACATGAGAGATGCACGTAATATAAAGTGTTGCTTCCTCGAGATGTCGTACGTCACTACGCCAGTGCTCCATAAAAGCTTGAGATCATCAATAAGTGGCTTAAGAAAAAGATCCAAGTTCTTTGTTGGACTGTTCGGCCCGAAAATGAGTAGACTCAAAAAGATGAAATCTTTCTTCATGCAAAGACCCGATGGAAGGTTATAAGGGGTGACAAACACCGGCCAACAAGAGTACATCTTGCCAGACATTCCATAAGGTGTGAATCCATCCGTGGACAAACCAAGTCTTACGTTCCGTGGCTCCATTGCAAAATCCGGGTGCGTCCGGTCGAAGTGGCGCCATGCATCCCCTGAAGCTGGGTGAATCATTTGGTCATTAACCCCATTACACTTCGTATGCCATGTCATATGCTTTGTAGTTCCTATTGTATAATACAACCTCTGAAGTCGAGGAGCAATAGGAAAATACCACAATTTCTTCTTCCCAACCTTCGATTTTAGTCCATCCACGTATCTACCTGTGAGGCATATCGGGCACTTATCGTAGTCCTTCGTCTCCTCTCCGTAGAACAAGAAACATTTTTTTGGACAAACACCATATGTAACGTACCCTAACTCTGACTGCAGCATTTTACGAATCCCTTTCGTGTCCTTTGGTAATAATTTCCGCACCTCAGGCGTGAAACCTCTCTTCACCAAATTAAAAGCCTTATCAGAATAAATAGTACTAGCCTTGTGATGTGTCTTGTACTCCAACCACTCCGACAACCACTGAAGGATACTTATATCTTCACCCGAGTTGGAATCCGGATACATGGGTATATTTCCTAGGTGCATCAACTTGTAGAACGCATGTGCTTTCGGGTTGGGCTCCTCGTTAGTTGACTCGTCCTCAAATGATCGACCTCCACGTGCATCCACGACCATGTCTACGAGCGGCACATCAACATATATTGGGTTGTCGGTATATCGGTGTGTGACGAGACGGGGTAATCGGGCACATACGACGGTATATTATCTATTGATGTTTCCCCATGAAAAATCCACTCTAAATATCCATTTGTAAATCACGACTTATAAAGATGATCCCGTACAACCTTTTTATCAAAAAACCGTATATTATTGCATTTCATGCAAGGACACCTAATTTCGCCCCGTAGATCTACGAATCTATGACCTTGTTGCATAACATATTCAATGAAAGCCCGAACCCCAAACACAAATCTATCGCTCAAACAACCATCACTATCATACATAGCATACATCCAAGATTTATCTACTATATAATCCATTATTTATCTAATTAGTTGTAAAATATAAAACAAATAATTACAATTAATAGAACAAGAATTTTAAAGAGCTAAATAGAATGATCAACGTACTTCTTGAAGCGTGAAAAAACGCACCGCAAGAATGTTGTGTACACCACGATTACTCTCGGTGTGTGTAATATTACCTATCACCAAATAAATAAACTTAAGTTAGAATAATTAAATAACAAATTACATTGAAAATAAACATTTGGATTAGTATAAGGGAAAAAACGTGCATACCTAAAGGATTAGTGAAGGATGGAATGAATTTTAAAGGAGAAGGGAGTGGCCTTTTTATAGGCCACTAACAGTCAATAGCGATCGCACTTAGGTCCCTATTGGCAACGATAAGTATCAATAGGTATCAATAGGGACCGCAGTTAGGTCCCTATTGATACTAACAGTTGTTAATAGGGACCTCCCTATTAACAATATCCGTTGTCAATAGGGACCTAGACGCGGTCCTTATTGAATAGCTGTTGTTAGTAGCAACCTAGACGCGGTCGCTATTGACACTAGCCGTTGTCAATAGCTACTGCAATTAAGTCCCTGATTTGTCAATAGTGACTGCAATCAGGTCCCTATTGACTCAACAAGGACCTAATTGCGGTCCCTACTAATATTCATACTTTTAAATCGTTATTTTATGATGATTTGAGGTACATCGTTGTTTGTTTAGTTCATAATTACCACTGTAATAGTTAAAATAACAACAATTCACATGTTGCAATGAGTTTGGTTGCTAGTTATCACAAACACGCCAACATCAATCCAAAAAAATCAAATTTCAAGGATGAATATTAGTAGGGACTGCACTTAGGTCCCTAATAAGGAAACAGGGACCGCACTGCGGTCCCTGTTTAAAATTAGTGACCTAAGTGCAGTCCCTAATTATTAATAGTGACCGCAGTTAGGTCACTAATATTAAATAGGGACCGCAGTGCGGTCCCTGTTTCCTTATTAGGGACCTAAGTGCGGTCCCTACAAATATTCATCCTTGAAATTTGATTTTTTTGGATTGATGTTGGTGTGTTTGTGATTCCTATCAACCAAACTCATTGCAACATATGAATTGAAGTAATAAATGATTGCAAAACCAACATCATAGTAGTTTAGTTTTGAAATAATAGATTGAACGAGATTGATCGAGTTATTAACGTTCAACATATATTTCGTCCACAGGTACTGCTCATCCTTTACAGTCCTGTCTTCATTATTTCTCTCCTTCTCATCTCAAATTTATATTATATGTTTCTTCACACACTGAACCTACTTCATATGAGCAAGCTAAGCTTGATCCTTTGTGGAGAGAAGCCATGAATGTTGAACTTCATGCCCTAAATGAGAATAACACTTGGTCTTTGGTTCCATTACCTCCTGGAAAACAACAATTGGCTCTAAATGGGTATATAAAATTAAGTATACTTCTACTCGTGAAATTGAAAGACACAAGGCTAGATTAGTAGCCAAAGGTTATAATCAAAAGGAAGGCTGGGATTTCTTTGAGACTTTCTCTCCAGTAGCAAAGATTACCACTGTTAGATGTCTTCTAGCTTATGCAGCAGCTCACAACTGGCACCTTTCACAACTTGATGTAAATAATGCTTTTCTTTATGGAGATCTCCAAGAATATGTTTATATGGAGCCACTTCCTGGACTTGCTACTGAGGGGGAGAAGGTTTATTGTCACTTGCACAAGTCTCTTTATGAAGAATTGAAGATGCCAATTTGAGGGGGAGTTCACACGGCTGCACTCTTTTTCCCTTATTAAGGTTTTTTTCCCGCTGGGTTTTTCCTTATAAGGTTTTTAACGAGGCAACATAAGACGTGTGCAGAAGACGGATCATGTACATAACAAAATCTTCAAATGGCCAAGAGGGAGTGTTATAAATATGGTTGGTAGAATATGCTTAGTGGCCATTGTTGAAAATTATGTACAAATACTATTTTATAATAGTAGTAGTTGTTGTAAATAGTGTAAAATATTGGAAATTTGTTCCTATATAAGGAGCCATCAAGATAAAGAGAAAAACACCAATTCACAAGCAATATACTATTTATTTGCTCTTCTTTCCTTATGTCCTTTTAATACATAGTTATAAACTCCAATATTTTTAATTTTTCTATAATATTAGCAAATTATCTTAAGATATTTCTTATAATCAAGTCGGTGGTAAGCTCTATAAATATAGGCCTATAGAAGTGCAATCGATCAAGCATCAAAGAAACTTCAGCCGTGTACATTCATATCAACAATATATATTGCAATAAAAGTCCCTCAAGTCCTCAATATTTTTAAATAGCCCCAAACACTTTCATATATTTCCTAATTTATATTAAACACCCAACAATTTAGACCAGATATATCATATGCTGTTCAAACTCTCAGTCAGCATATGGCAGATCCCAACCTTCAACACATGGAGGGAGCATTGATAGTGGTGAAATACTTAAAGAAAGTACCAGGGCTAGGTTTATTTTTTCCAAGTGATAACAAAGTACATATCAAAGCATATTGTGATGCTGATTGGGGATCATGTATTGATACCAGAAGATCTATCACAGGATATTGTGTGTTCTTAGGTGATGCCTTAGTATCTTGGAAGTCTAAAAAGCAACAAACAGTCTCAAGATCATCAGCTGAAGCTGAATATAGAACTTTGGCATCAAATGTATGTGAGATAATATGGTTGAAACAATTGATGAATGATTTTGGATATAAGCATGAGCAACCGGGACTAATATATTGTGACAATCAAGGTGCAATCCATATTGCAACCAATCCAGTGTTTCATGAAAGGACCAAACATATAAAAATCGATTGCCATGTTACTAGAGGTAAGTTGCAGCAAGGAATAATCAAGCTTTTTCATGTATCCACTGACAACCAGTTGGCAGATGTTCTTACAAAAGGATTAAATGCTAAGAGGTTTAAAATGCTGATCAACAAGATGGGAATGTATGATATACATTCTCACCTTGAGGGGGAGGTGTAAGAAGTCACAAGATGATCATGACTGACAAGGGAAGCTCCAAGGTGGTAAGAATGTTGAGCAGCAATTGTGAACTGATGATAACTTGCAACTCCACAACTGTAAGAAGTCACATGCTGATCATCACAATCATGTGAATAACAACAAGACAATCCAACATTCCTCAGTTTGTAAGAAGCCATATGATCGACAGGATTCAGTGGAAATTGACAGCAAAGCAGAAGAACTTTAACTCCAGCTTTTAGATTAGTTTATTGATTGGCAGATCGCATTGTTATGTTTAGCTGTTGTTGTCTGATTGTAATGTATAAATGTAGGATCATGTAATTCAATTGAGAAACAAGAAAATTATTCTTCTTTTCTACAACTGAAAGCTTCAAATCTATCTTTCTTTTACTGTTACATTGCTTCAAACCCCATAATTAGTTCAGCTCTATAATGAATCTAAGTTTATTATTTGAAAACTATACGCATATTTTTTTTCCTACGTCATATATGCACTTGCATTGTAATTAGATAAAATAGCATAATCATTTATCATTTGTAATTAGATAAAATAGCATAATCATGTGACATGATATGAATGTACACATGGCTACAAAATCCAATGGCTCCGGAAACCAAAATTTATTAGAGCACTGAAGTAGTATTGAACCCTTTAACTCATAAAAAGAAATATGTTGGAAATTAAAGGATTAATGCACAATGAGAGATTACTATTCAGAATACGAGAAACATGATTGGGGCTGTAACTAGTTACTACTACGACGTATTGAGAAAAGAATTGTCTGTGACTTTGTACTTTGTAAATAATACCATATATATAGTAACTAGTAAGAGAAGACATTTATTAGTCGTGACTCTTGAGAGAGGATCAGACAATTGAAGGAAATCGTGGGGAGGGATATATATTGAAATTAAAAGAAAATTATTGACTCACTTCGATACGGTAGAAAGAAACGGTAAACATGTAAATTATGATATTAATAGTGAAAGTTTCCAAGTAATTAACGCAGTTAAAAAATGATTTCCCCCAACTATCTACTTTTCAAAATTACATAGTACTATTGTTTTAACTTTTATCGTTAATAGTACGCCAAAAAAAAACTTTTATCGTTAATAGAGGGCTACATGTCTATCTAACGTTAATTTGGCTCGTAGACGTTCAAATTGCCTCGGCACTACGACGTGTGTGTTTTGCAATAGAACCGATGAAGACTCATTTCATTTGTTTTGCAAATGCCCTTTTGATTGGCACTTTAATCAAGATTTCTAACTTGTGCTTGGATTCAATCAAATTACAGTTACGAGCTATTAATTCAGTTCATTAAACAAAATTAGTATACATTTTGGTCCGATGTGTTCCATGAAAATCCAAAATTAGTATACGTTTTGGGGCATACGAACATGGCTATTAGTCGGAATTCTGCTTTTTATACTAAAATCAAAAACAATGTTTTAGCTACGTCAGATCGAATACGGGAAAAAGAAGAAGCAAGAATACCTACTAGCTAGCTTCATGAGATGTTGATGTATAAACATTGAAACAATCAGAACTTAGCTTATATGTTACAAATATAATTATTTTGTACACAAAGGTATAAATTCTTGAATAACAAGATGGGCAAATTAAACTCTTCCTATATCTAATATTACTAGATATCCTCACTTCCTCACTTCAAAACGATTTGTAACTGGTTGTTTTAATTCATGCATGTTTAATGCGTTCAACTTAATTATTGCATTTTTGCCGGTTTTCTTGTACAAAATGCAGGACAAACAAAAGAAATAAAATGCAATTAGAGGAAGGATGAAACTGTTTAATTACATATTGTCTTCTCTATGTGTACACTTCCGCAAACAACAATGTCATGAGATTATATTCTTTTCTGCTCTTTAGGTTTCTGTTTCCCATAGAGTGAGTTATATATATATATATATATATATATATATATATATATATATATATATATGTATATATATATATGACTTATGACATAGTTGAAAAAGACACTTTGCTTTTTTAATTTATATACATATATATATATATATATATATATAATTTCGGCTGGTCTACATTTTATATGAAATGTTCATTTTTAAATCCGTTTCAAAACATGATTTTCAGATTCAAGTTTTTATTCTACCTTTTTATTATTATTAAGAATCAGCAAAGGCAAAATTGCATAATTTAAATGCATCCTGATATTGAAAAATGGCAGGCAATATATATATGTTGGTTAAGGATCGCGATATGTGGCTCTTTTCCCTATGCATGCTGGACAAGGATTATGATTTCTTTCATAAGAGACCGCCCTTCTCAACACGTCCCCACCCTCCGACGAACCGCACACAGTCCGCGGGTCCTTCCCTTCACCCGGCGGATCGTCTCAGGCTACTCGCGGTCGTCGTGGGAGTCGGGGTCGCGGCCGCGGCCGTGGTCAGTCGCATGGATCCGTCGGCCCACCTGCACCACGCGCATGGAACTCCACTCCGTGGGCCCCTATCAGCAGTGGCCCACGCCCCCTTGGGCCTACCCGCCATGCCCATATCCCACGAGTGGTTGGAGCCGCCCACCTCCATCCAATCAGCCCGGACTCCTCGGCCCACGCCCCGTCTGAGTCCTATGCACCCACTGATATCGATGCGGCCATGCATACACTGTCCTTATACCCTCCGAATCTGCAATGGTATTTGGACAGTGGAGCATCCTCTCACATGACCTCGGGTTCAGGTACTCTCTCGTCTTATTCTTTATCGAGCATGAATCGTTTTATTCTCGTTGGCAATGGTCATGGTATTCTGATTAAAGGTCATGGTGACCCTACCCTCCCCTTTTCCTCCCCTCCCTTATACTTAAATAATGTCCTACATTCTCGTAACCTTATTAAAAATATTATCTCGGTTCGTCGTCCTACTACTGATAATCGTGTATCTATTGAATTTGATCCGTTTGGCTTTTCTGTGAAGGACTTAAAGACGGGAACCCCTCTCATACGATGTGATAGCAGTGGTGACCTATATCCCATCACCCCATCATCCATCCCATCCGCCACCTCTCGTACCCCACACGCCGCCACCTTTGCCGCCTTCTCTCCCGATATTTGGCATCATAGATTGGGGCACCCGGGATCTTATGTCTTGAAACATTTAAATTCACAAAAACTTATTACTTGTAGTCGTTTTCCTACTATTTGTGAACCTTGTGTTTTGGGGAAGCATATTCGACTTCCTTTTTACTCTTCTACTACTTTGAGTTTACGTCCTTTTGACATTATTCATAGTGATTTATGGACCTCGCCGGTCGTTAATGCTCATGGTCATAAATTTTATGTCTTGTTTTTGGACAATTACTCTAATTTCTTATGGACGTTTCCTATTGGTCGCAAATCCAATGTTTCATCTATCTTTACTGCCTTTACCAATTATGTCCATTCTCAATTCTCGACTACTATTAAATATTTACAATGTGATAATGGCAGGGAATTCGACAACGATCAATTCTGAAAACTGTGTCACAACTCTGGCATGTCTCTCCGCTTTTCTTGCCCCTACACCTCGGCTCAAAACGGCAAGGCCGAACGCAAAATTCGAGCCATCAATAACATCGTCCGCACTCTCCTTCACAAATCCTCAGCTCTACCCTCCTTATGGCCTCACGCCTTACAAGTTGCCACATATCTCCTCAATATCCTCCCCACTAAAATACTTAACCACCTATCTCCCTCTCAAGTCCTCTATAATCGCAACCCAACTTACTCACACTTACGAGTTTTTGGGTGTTTATGCTACCCTCTCTTCCCCTCCACCACTATCAATAAATTACAACCACGGTCCTCACCTTGCGTTTTCCTCGGCTATCTCTCACACCACCGAGGGTACAAATGCTTTGACCTCACTCAAAATATAATCATTATCTCTCGTCATGTCATCTTTGACAAAACCAAATTCCCCTTCTCCTCTGTACAAAAACCATCTCCACAAAATTACTCCTTTCTCGACCATGATATCCATCCTAACTAACTTCCGCCTCACGCATCGTCGGTCCAGCCCACTCCGACCGCTACTCCACCCACGGTCCAGCCTATTCTTGCCCCTCCCCCACCCGCGGTCCAGCCCACTTCGCCCGCGGTTTCGCAGCCCTCTACGCCCGCGGCCCACACTCCATCTGCTATCGTGCCCGCGGCCCAACCCACTCCGCACATCCAGCCTACTACACTTCTTGAACCGACCCTACCTCCCATGTCGGCCCAACCCAATTCGGTAACACAACCCGACCCCCCTCTCTCCCTACTCGCACCATTATCACTCGTAGCATGCGCGGGATTCACACTCCTAAACGAACCTTTAATCTCTCCTCTACTCACTCTCCCTCTCCACTCCCCAAATCTCCTCTCTTAGCGTTATCTGATCCTAATTGGAAATCTGCCATGCTTGATGAATATAATGCTTTGATTAAGAATAAGATGTGGGAGCTAGTCTCGCGCCCGCCTAATGTGAATATTATACGATCTTTGTGGATTTTTCGTCATAAGACTAACTCTGACGGTTCTTTTGAGCGGTATAAGGCTCGACTTGTTGGTGATGGCAGGTCTCAACAGGTTGGAATCGACTGTCTTGACACATTCAGCCCCGTTGTCAAGCCCGCTACCATTCAGACCGTCCTCAGCATTGCTCTCTCTCGTTCTTGGTCCATTCATCATTTGGACGTTAAGAATGCTTTCCTTCACGGCAATTTGGATGAAACGGTCTATATGCACCAGCCCTTGGGATTCCGGGACTCTCAGCATCCTGACTATGTTTGCCTCCTCAGAAAATATCTTTATGGTTTGAAGCAAGCCCATCGTGCTTGGTACCAATGTTTTGCCGATTTTGCCGCTACCATCGGATTCTCTCACAGCAAATCCGACCACTACTTATTCATCTTTCATAAGGGTAACGATATTGCCTACTTATTACTGTATGTGGATGACATTATTCTCAATGCCTCATCTCCCTCCTTGCGTTGCTCTATTATTGCTCAGTCTAGTGCGGATTTGACTCGCCATCAATAATCAGATATCTTTAGCCTCTAACAGGTGATGTCTTTACGGCACGTTTTGCCGATTGCCATTTTAATGAGGCAAATTTTCAACCTTAGGGGGAGAAAAGAAGCAATTGAGAAAAGATATATCATGGTATAATCCATCTTTGACAAGCTTTGATATACTAACAAAGCAATGTGATTTGGAGGTAAAGAAAATTTTGCATTTACAAGTTATTGCAAATCAATTACCCGATGCATTTACTGACATAAGTAGGGTAACAAAATCACATATACCAGCTGCAAATGCTCCTGCTCATATTGTAATTCCAAAAGAAACATCAAAGGATGATATCCTTGATATATCTAAGAAACGTGGACGTCCTGCTAACTCAAAGGACAAAAATCCTCGAAAAAGAAAAGGAGCATCAAAACCTAGTGATCCTTATTGAGGAATCTATGCCGGATGAGTCGCAAAATGTGACATATGAGATACCTCAAGAAGTTATCCAATCAGGTCCTATAAATAAAGAGAACGTTGAAATCTCTATAAATTATATCAATACAGGAATGGTATTGGATCGAAATGAGATGGAAAATGTGGATGAAATATTTTCATATTTAGTCAAATGAAAATGATGATCCTGAACCCAAATCTGTAATTGAATGCCAAAATATGAATGATTGGGATAACTGGGAAGATGCTATGCAAGCTGAATTAGATTCGCTTAATAAACGAAAGGTATTTGGACCAATTGTTCTCACACTGAAAAGTGTGAAACCCGTAGGGTTCAAATGGGTCTTCGTTCGCAAACGAAATGAGAAAAATGAAATTGTAAGGTACAAAGCTCTCCTTGTCGCACAAGGTTTTTCTCAAAGACCTGGAATCGATTATGAAGAAACGTATTCTCCTGTAATAGATACGATTACATTTCGATTCTTGATCAGTCTAGCGGTCTATGAAAATCTAAACATGCATCTCATGGATGTTGTCACTGCTTATCTCTATGGATCACTTGATAATAATATTTACATGAAGGTCCCTGATGGACTTAAATTACCCGCAACATCAAGTTCCAAACCTAGAGAAATGTACTCAATTAAATTGTGAAGATCATTATATGGATTAAAGCAATCAAGTCGCATGTGGTACAATCGTTTGAGTGAATATTTATTAAAGTAAGGATATATAAATAATTCTTTGTGTCCATGCGTTTTTATTAAGAAAACATCATCTGGTTTTGCAATTATTGCGGTTTATGTAGATGATTTAAATATCATTGGCACTGATAAAGAAATCCATTCAACAATGAATTATTTAAAGGATGAATTTGAAATAAAAGATCTTGCAAAGACTAAATATTGTCTTGGTTTGCAAATTGAGCATGTTAAAAATAGAATACTTGTGCATCAATCAAATTATACTAAAAATGTATTGAAACGTTTTAACATGGATAAAGCAACACCTTTGAATCATCATATGATTGCAAGATCATTAACTATAGATAAGGATCCATTTCGTCCTTGTGAAGAAAAATAAAGAAATCCTTGGTTCTGAAGTTCCGTATTTAAGTGTCATTGGAGCTTTAATGTATCTAGCTAATTGTACTAGACCTGGTATAGCATTTACTGTGAATTTATTAGCCAGGTTTAGCTCATCACCCACAAAAAGGCACTGGAAATGAATTAAACATTTATTTCGTTATTTGCAAGGAATTGTGGATCTTGGTCTATTTTATCCTAACAATGCAGAACAAGAATTGATTGGTTATGTAGATGCAGGTTTTCTATCAGACCAACATAAATCCAGATCTCAAACTGGATATGTATTCATGTATAAAGGCACTGCTATTTCATGACGTTCTTAGAAACAGACTCTTGGTGCAACATCATCGAATCATGCTGAGATTATTGCACTCCATGAAGCAAGCAGGGAATGTGTATGGTTACGATCAATGACACATCATATAAGAAGTACATATGGCTTACCTATTAGAGAGGGTCCCACAACATTATACGAAGACAATTCTGCATGTATTACACAAATGAAAGAAAGCTATGTCAAGAGTGATCGAATCAAACACATACCCCCAAAATATTTTGCTTAAACTCAGGAACTCGAGAAGAACAAAGAAATTAATATCCAATATGTTCAATCTTGTGACAATATGGCAGATCTTTTTACAAAGGCACTCCCTACTGCAACTTTTAAGAAACATGTTCTAAGTATTGGGATGCATCACCTACGAGACTTATGAAGAATTGAAGATGCCAATTTGAGGGGGAGTTCACACGGCTGCACTCTTTTTCCCTTATTAAGGTTTTTTTTCCGCTGGGTTTTTCCTTATAAGGTTTTTAACGAGGCAACATAAGACGTGTGCAGAAGATGGATCATGTACATAACAAAATCTTCAAATGGCCAAGAGGGAGTGTTATAAATATGGTTGGTAGAATATGCTTAGTGGCCATTGTTGAAAATTATGTACAAATACTATTTTATAATAGTAGTAGTTGTTGTAAATAGTGTAAAATATTGGAAATTTGTTCCTATATAAGGAGCCATCAAGATAAAGAGAAAAACACCAATTCACAAGCAATATACTCTTTATTTGCTCTTCTTTCCTTATGTCCTTTTAATACATAGTTATAAACTCCAATAGTTTTAATTTTTCTATAATATTAGCAAATTATCTTAAGATATTTCTTATAATCAAGTCGGTGGTAAGCTCTATAAATATAGGCCTATAGAAGTGCAATCGATCAAGCATCAAAGAAACTTTCAGCCGTGTACATTCATATCAACAATATATATTGCAATAAAAGTCCCTCAAGTCCTCAATATTTTTAAATAGCCCCAAACACTTTCATATATTTCCTAATTTATATTAAACACCCAACTATTTAGAAATGAAATCCTGATGTACAAACCAAAAGTAGAAGCAGAGTTGATCAAATATTCAAGAGCCATTCAACAATGGCTCCAACAATACAAATTAAAAGTACTGAAAAATATGATTCAAACAAACCACAAAAAATAAGGAACTAAATGGTCTGAATTATGAATTCCAACAGGGTAAACCATCATCCAACAAATACAAAGTTCAAGATTGAAACAACTAATAGTACTGAAGAAAAATAAAACATAAGATTCTTCTGTGGTTCTTTGACATAAATTTTAAGTAGTAAATCTAATACTTTCATAATCTGGCAATTATTGACTACTCAGACTGCGATTCCAGCTCCACATCAAGGCATTCGTAGTTCGTCCAAGGTTGAAATGCTCCAGTTTGTGTCAGATTCTGATCAAACACATGGAATTCAAGATTAGAGGAGTATGTTTTGTAGCTAAATCATGTTAAAATGGTGAAATAAACTATAACAAATATGTTGAACATAGTGAGGAATGATATCATTTGATTTTTCGTGGAACGAATTACCATGGAGTTGATTTTATATTTCCTATCATACAAACTACAAGAAAAATCATTCTTGGATCCACATACAGGAGTAAAGCGTTTTTGAATGGGAGTATTACATAAAATCAGAGAAGGATTCACCCAAGTGTCTATGAAGTTACGCCTAACCTGAAGCCAGAAGAAAAATCCCCGTAGGATGACCAGGCGTTTTGCCTTGTTATATCGATACTTCACGAGTTCCGCTTTGAGCTCTGTTTGCACAGAAGATATGCATTATCATAAGCTTGTGCCGAAATCTCTTAAATCTAAGTATTCATTGATCAAAGAGATTTTATTTCTACAATCATATTCCAATTCCATCTTATTGTTATATAATCTAAACTCTACAGATATTCTAATAGATGACAAGTAACCAATTTTGGGAGTAATATGAACAAGATAATCATAATGTGACAAGAAAAAGGATTGACAACAGACAAGGTATGGAACGCTTACGAGTTATCAGTAATATAACATGATCTTCTAACCAACAAAGCTACGATAAATGACCAGTACAACAATGTATCATTATATTGACGTACCAAACGACAGGAAGCCGTTTCTTACCAGAGAATAAGATAACAAACATATAAACCTCAAAAAACTGACCCGGATAAGTATTGAAATACACTTGAACTGCTTCCTGATGATTGCGATACTCCTCTTTGTCAAACGGTTTCTTAATAGCATTCAAGACATTTTCCCTATATTCAGACCGTCCACATGGACGACCAGAGTGCTTCGAGCCATCTCCCATGTCAATCTAAAATAAAAACAGCACAACAAAAGTAACAATAATAATTATTAGATCAAAACAATTCAAGGTAAAGATGTGAAAAATAGGTTCAATTTAGTGACTTACGCTATATTTTGAAGGCACAAAGGGGTTTGATTTTCCTTCAAAAGCTTCATCAATGTCTAGAATTTCTAAGTCAGAAGAAGCCCCATCGTCACTCACTTTTTTAGCTGCATCGACATTCTGCACTTTGGAAGTGGTGCCTTTTGCATGTGATCGGACTTGAGAGTTACTACCAAGCTGCTTCTTTGTTGTACGAAGAGCGCTCGAAGCCATAAACTCAGCCGAGCTCTCGTTTTCTTCTTCAAGAACTCTCTTCAATTTCTTAAGAGCCACTTCCTTGCCTTTCCTGAGTGGTTGAGTCGATTCACTTTGTGCTTCATGATTTTCCATTACTGAGTAAGTCCTCGCACCAGGCTTTTTTAAGCCTTTCTGGCTCTGCGCCTCACCTTTCTCAACGCGCTCAGACAGTTTTTTGGGAAGCTGATTGTTCCTAGGATCAGATGCATGGTTTGAACGCTCCTGGTCTACCTGGTTTCTTCTAACGACATTCTTTCCAGTGGCCGATTTCCTTAAATCTCTTACATCGTGTACCTTGTTTTTCACATTTGATGGAGTGAAGTCGACACGTTCATTCTGCTTTTTTATCACTTCTTTCTTCGTTAGACCAGGCCTCTGATTAATGCGCTTATCGACGACATCATCTATTTCGATCACATTCTTTCCCTTAAACATATCTCCATGATCAGCCACATTCCTCGACCTATCAGTCTCGGATAAAGCTCCACTGTCTACCTTTACCACAGTCTTTCCCTTGGTACTCCCTTTCACGTTTCCCATCACGACCCGATTCACTGATTTTCCAGGAGTTTGCATAAGGACATTCTCAACCGGTTGAGGTTGCGTTTGAGACGCATAATGATTGATCGGCTGTTGATTCTTCATATGATCATCATTAACAGAACTTTCTTCTTTAGGTTTAATAAGCAGTTCTACGCCATACCTCTCAGCCTCGTGCGCGTAAGAGTTGATTTTGCGCATAAAAGATTCAAAACTAGGTTGCTCCACATCGTCGTCTTCAACATCCTCAATAACGTTTTCTTGCTCGTTAACTAGGCTCCGTTGTTGTTCTTCTTCTTGCGGTTCGGCAGTGTTCAAGAACTTTTGCAGAACATATCTGTAATCTGGATCCATAGTTGGCTTTTCTAAAGCTTTGAGTAACTTTTGTTTGCCTGTTGATGTCATTGACCTTTTTAAATCAATCAATGCTACACAAGTTGGAGAGATATGAGCATTGTAAGTCTAAAGGAAATTTATAGTATGTGAAAACTTCAGAAAACTAGAACAGTTTCAGTTTCAAGAATCTAAAACAGTAAATTATTACTTTAATTTTATTTTTGTTGCATATGAAGCCCTCATCGGCTTCTTGCCTATTTTCTCTCCTCAAATAATACAATATTCTAATGTAGCCCCAAATACTTTCCTAATA
Source organism: Linaria vulgaris (assembly GCA_948329865.1). Classification (NCBI taxonomy): domain Eukaryota; kingdom Viridiplantae; phylum Streptophyta; class Magnoliopsida; order Lamiales; family Plantaginaceae; genus Linaria; species Linaria vulgaris. Next base: position 145,726,416 of record OX415249.1, on the reverse strand, counting down.
TATCCTTAAACACCCAACAATTTTGACCATCAAAATACATTGTATGAATTTTATATGAAATTTTACATTTATTTTAATAATAACATTGAAATTATTTTTTAAAAGATAATTACTAAATTTGAGGTTACAAAAATGAATATTTATCAATGGCAGAATTGTTATTTTCACTTTAATATAAAGGTTGATAGCATCAGAATAAAATTCTGAAAATAATTTTTTTTTCTGCAATTGACTAAATCTACAGTTGTTGCTGGTGTGGGACCCACAGCAGAAAGCAACCCCTTACTGCCCTGGAGGCTGTAAGAGAGATTTTGTAGGAGAAGTGGAAGCTGTAAGAGAGAGTCGCTGTTTGAAGTGAAGTGTGAAAGGTGTGAAACCTCGGACCCAAATATTAATTTACTAAATAGTAATACAAGGAGATTCTCTTTCCAGTTTCCACCTTATTTTAAGTAGGTAGGCTGGCGAACATATCGAGACAACTATTTGGGCCAACATAAATTTGTAATTACAGTCCCCCCTCAACATTTGATTTTTCTTTCCTTTTCTTTTTTATACTTTCGACCAAAAGTGGAGTAAAAAACAATATCAATGGTTAGATGTGCGAGCAATGGTGACTATTGAAATGTACTTTATTTATTTGCAACGATACTGTTACAATGTATCAAAAGACATTTCAAGTATATTAATGCTCATAAAACGAGATAATGGGGCTCATTTTGATCCACTAATTGAATGGAGCCAATAAGGCTAACACTTAGGGTAACAACATTATATTGATTTGGTCATGTAAAAATTGCTTGCATTTTTCCATGGCGCAATTATTTAGTTTATTGAAATCCCTAAGGATCCTATTTCTTAACTATGATGTAATGGTTTTACCCTACCCTTATCCTAAAAATGAGCTCAGGGTCTAGACCCTTACCACCCAGACCGTGCCCTATAACTTTTGAAATTCAACTCAGGGTAAGGGTAGGGTCTGGATCTTAACCCTTACTCTAAAAAGCTCATTTAAAATCACCTTAAACGATGTATTTCTTCCTCAAATTGTTTTTTGAATGTTACCAGATTTGCTATCGACGAAGAAAAATAAAAATATTTGACGCGGCCGAAATTTGTTAACGAGTCTAGTAACAAGGTAGGGTAAGGACCCTACCCATTTAACAGAGTAGGGTCTCGGTTCTGAAAACAGGGTCTTCAATGGATCTTGGTCAGGGCAGGGTAAAGGACCCTATCGAGGACTAAATACAGGGTCTTGGCAGGGTTTAGGTAAGGGTAGGGTAAAATCGTGCCCATTACCATGTCCACTGTCATGTTAACCTAAAAGGCTAAAACTAGAATGAGATTACTAATTATGGGTTTTAGGGAGGGTCTTTGTGATTTTTCATACATTTGGGGTGATTTTGTACTAACACCATCCCCTCAGAGCCTTAATGTTAATTTCTTTAAATATTCCTTGGCGATGTAATATTGTTCGGGCCCGTGTGGTCGGGATATTTGGGATATTGTTACTCAAGTATTTTTGTTCGAAACGTCAATCTCGAATTTGAGGAAAGGAGGCACAATGATTTTACTAAGGACTTTGAGTGAAGTACAAGCGGTTGTGTGAAAACACGAATGAGAGCTAGAAGAATGCGATAAATTCTAAGTACAATAAAGTGTAAAATTGTGGATAGTGTTCTTGTGATGATATTATGTTGAGTTATGTGCTACTTTCTGCCACAATGAATGAGTTGGATCAATAGAGTGCGGTCTTTCCTCATTATTAGGGTGGTTGGGACGTAGGGTAAGTGATGATGACTGGTGCGTGTTCCGAGTCGTGTCGTGGGCCATGGTCGGCCTGAATGATCGGATAGTCCTTCCAGATCGTTTGTTCTGGATGAGGACCGGGGGTCGTTCTTTGTTGTGGGCATGGGTGAGCTGCTTCCTTTAGTCGGGATTGTGGTAGGTCTTGATTTCTCCCTGTATTCACTCGTGTCCTTAGTGTTTGTTATGTGCTCATGTTTCCTCAATTTTAGCTAAGTGTTGGTGATGGTCTCTCGTCAGTTTGAGAGGTGCTAAGTGCTCCGGGGAGTATTAACTCTTTGGACTGGGGGGTTCCAGGGTTGTTCCTCGTGGGTACCCGAGTTTGGGTTGGTGCCAGGTCGTGGAGAGAGGGGCGTGTTCAAGCCTTTGTGATCTCACCGTGCTCCCCTTAAGAGGCGTTGATCGAACAATGTTCAGATGTACCTTCTCTGGGTGTTCAGCCCGAGTACCCTCTGGGGGTGTTCGCTAGTCGTGACCCAAGGGTACATTCTCCGAAACTCGGGCATTTGGCCCATGTCAGGGTAGGGGTGGTCGTGACTTAGACATGTCTCTCCGTGAGATGGCGAGTCATTTTTGTAGGGTACCCATTTTTTCGCCCCTCTCCGAGGGTGGAGCAGATTATGCATCATAAATCCTAATAATTAATATCCTTAGATTTGGTGATTAATTGTATTAGTTTATTACTTGCATTTCTCTTTTGTGGATACTGAATTAATATTTTTATATATTGGCCATAATTTTGAATTGTTAAAGTAATAAATATTGGTGCCCGAAGCATTTCCCATTACTTACATCTGTTCACATTTATCAAAACCTTTTAAAGAGAATCTATCAACAAAACATGACATATAGTCGTTTACTATAGCTAGTAGAGCTTATTAGTCGTTTACTAGTAGAGCTTATTGCACCATATATGCTAAAATTACAATTTATTTTTAAATGTTACAACACTTTAATTTTATTTTCTTTCAAAATGTTGTATGCCTTACTTAATTATTCATCTAATTAGTTAATAATCACGATTCGTATAGAGAGATTCAGCTTTGAACCCAAGAATATTCACTTTTTTTCTTTGACTTTGATTAAGAGTCAGAAATTGACTAACATAATATATTTGAAAAGTTAAAAGGATGGAATTAAATATGAAGCTTTTTAGTTTCTTGATAGAATCATAAGATTCTAAATTTGTTTTATTTTGAGCAAGAACGTGATTCTTAACAAAATAAGATACATAATACAAAAATAACTAAGACATTGTTTTTTTTTTTTGAAAATTAATCAATTAGGGAACCTTAATTTACATACATAGACTAACTATACTAATCCACCACTCTTTTTTTTTCTCACTGGTGTCCGCTTATGCGACTAATTCAGCCGAGCATTGTCAGACCCTTTTGAGGGGGAGGCTCCCCCAGCGGTGTTTTTTACATCCACAAGACTCGAACCTGAGACCTTGCTTAAGTGAACTCAAGTCCCTTACCACTTGAGCCAACAACCGTTGGTCTAATCCACCACTCTACTACTGACTTCATCATTATAACATAATAACAATAGTCATAATTTAACTAAATATTTTAATAAAATAAAAGGCAATACCCCCTGTAATGTGCAAAAAAGGCGCATTACCCCTGGAAAAAAAATAGGCATATTATCCCCTTGTAATCTTATAATTGTGCAATATACCTCCTTATAGAAGGAGGCGTAACTCACTTGCCAAAAAGTGAGAGTGGTATTAATTTCTTATTATCATTTCCTCTCGGAAATCTATTTTTTTATTTTACTTTGAATTACAAAAAGATGGTATAATATTTTGCTAACTTACTAAATATACAAAAAATAGATATTTGAATAATAGAATTTGACAAAGTAAAAGTAAAATATATATGAAATAATTGATAAGGTGGCGGTGTGCACCAATTTTAGAATTACAGTGGGATAATTCGCCTATTTTAAAATTACAAAGAGGTAATGCGCCTATTTCACATACTGTAAGGGTAATTCGCCATTTGCTATACTAAGTTGCATTCTTGAGTTGGTGCATACCATTTCTTTTTGTGTTGATAATTATTTAAGTTGCAGAGCTTGTATGTATGCGGTTTGAAAGTTTAAATCATGCGAATATAAATGATTGAGAAAATAAATTAATAAGGGCTGGTTTGGTTGAAGGGTTTAGGGGGGGTCAATTTAATAAATGTAGGCATTAGAGTATTTAGTAACATAACTTAACAAATTAAGGGACTCTAATATAATAATAAGCTCAAATTATAGGCGGTATGGTCAAATCCCCCACTTATTAAAAATGGTTTCTCGCGGGGAAAAATCATGTTTGGTACCTTAATTTGGCCTCTCTTTCTTTTTGGTACCTTAATTTGTCACATCAACTTTTTGGAACCCTATGTTTGCAAACTTAATCACGATTGGTACCCCCGCGGCGGAGCCCCAAAATTGTCGCCCCAAAAGTCTACGTGGACCTCTGTTGACTCCTAAAATCCTAATTTTGACTTTTTTCTTGCCACATGGCTATGCTGACTGGATTAGTTAATTAAAAAAAGCCATTAAATCTTATATCACAAATTCTAGTTTTGATATTTTTTTATAATTAACTTTATTATATAAATTGCAAAAACTTATTATATAGTTCTGTTTTTAAAAAAAATTATAACTAATGAATTTAAAAAAAAAAACATGAAAGAATGAAAACAAAAAATAAGTCAAAAAAATCATAACTTTAAAATCTATAACTATTTACTATTAAATCTTTATAATTTTTATAAATCTTTGTAATTAAGTTTAAATTTATAACTATTATAAATATAAGTTATTTTATTAAAAAAAACTCAAATCTAAAAACATATATATAACTATTTGTAAACATAATAAATATATATATAAATGATAATAATAAACAAATATATACTATTTGTAAAAATAATAAACATATATATAAATAATAATAATAACATATAAATAATAATAATAAACATATATATACCGATATATAACTAGTTGTAAAGATAATAAACATATTTATATATATAATAATTATTAACATTTATATATAAATAATAATACATATATATAAGTAATAATAATAAACATTTTAACAAAATATGAAAATAAAATGAAAAACAAAAACAAAAATTAATCATCATCTTCATCACCACCACCGCTGCCCACCCCCCCCATCCCCCCTCCGCCGCTGTCGTCGTCGTCGTCGCCGTCACGAACACCACCACAAATCGCCACACACCACCACCACGCAAATCAAAAATCGCCACCACTAATGTCACAGTTTTCTTTTTCAGATTCTAACGGAAAACTTAGCTGATCTAACGAAAAAATCAATCAATCGCAATCGAAAGCAATCAATTGTTCAAATTAAGAAAAACCCCACAAAATTACCAAAATCCCTTAAACCGAAATTAAACAAATTCAATTGTGAGAATCAAAATTCAGCCACATTTTCCCCATCGACCTCGGCTTCTAATGGTGAAAGAACAATCCCACCTATTATTATCATTGGAAACAATAGAAATCAATCCCTCATTGTTCCCAGGGGGGGTGTTTGAGGTTGGAGAAGAACAAGATAATTTTTTTTTATAAATTAATTAATTTATTTTTAATCTAGTCAGCATGTCCACGTGGGTTTAATTTGGTCAAAATTGAGCTTGGACGGGTCAACGGTGAGCAACATAGACATTTGGGTGGTTAATTTGAGGACGCCGCTAGGGAGGTACCAATCGTGATTAAGTTTGCAAACATAGGGTACCAAAAAGTTGGTGTGACAAATTAAGGTACCAAAAAGAAACATAGACCAAATTAAGGTACCAAACGTAATTTTTTCCCGTTTCCCGCCCTCCTTTTTAGTTTTTACCAAGTGGTTGTTCAACTTTTCAACTTGACAATTTTGTCTCTAATATAAAAACGTATAAGCATGGATATATTAAAATTATTTATTTTATCAATAACTATAACATAAATTGTATTTTCTGTAAAAGTATTTTACTCAACTAACTTTTTTTAAAAAATTGAAATATATTGATAGAAAATAAACATTTATGCAGAGAATTTTCTCAAAAATAGATAGTTTTTTATATTAAGCTATTTTATCTTGTTTACTTAATCATTTCCCAAAAAGTACAATTTTTTTTTGTTACATTATTTCTCCCTTATGATTATAATGGTCTATTGTCCTTATAGACATGGGTTCTAATTATATATTTTAATTTACTTTTGTTCAAAAAATGGACCTCCGTTCGACAAATGGGTAAATAAGTCCAACATTATAGTGAATGAATTTTCTCTTAATTAGGACTTGTTATCATCCAATACTCTGCACAGATCTTCAAAATTCATATCTACAAGGAAATCTTACGTTTTTAAGTATTCGGTGTAAATCCAAAAGGGCTATGCTTTTAATATTTGTGGTAATAGTAGAAAGCAAGCGCCTCGAAAATCCTATCATATCAAAAGATCAACACAAGGTAAAAGAAAATGTTGACAAAGTGCGCCTCAAAAATCATATCCTATCAGAAGATCAACACAAGGCAAAAGACGATGCTCGCAAAGAGTGCCTCGAAAATCCTATCATATCAGAAGATCAACACAAGGCAAAAGACAATGCTAACAAATAGTGCCTCGAAAATCTTATCCTCACAAAAATCAACACTCTTAAAGGATAATTGGCATAATCTCATTCGATTACGCACCACACCGTCATTCGAGGAATACGAGCCACATTTATCATCTATATAAAGCCTCATTCCAATGTTCATAAAAGGGACCCGAAAAAAAGAAAGTTGATAGAAACGAGGAGGCAAAATACATGACTTGTAGGCCCCAACCACAACAAAGGCGACACATGCAAATACTAAAACAAATGACGAATAAACGAGCCCAACCAACCTTAAAACAGAAAATTGTGATGGGGTCGCCGAGGCAGTTGTTATATTATTGCGGATTTTCGCGTAGTAGGGTAGGATATCGGGTCTCATCGTCGATATTATGTCGAAACGAATATTCGATATGATGTCGAAAGTATCTTTCGATGTGGTTAAAGCGTCTGTCTATAAGTAGGGCTTGTAAGAGACCTTGAAGGTCATTGTTTTCTGTATCTTCCATGTCTCTAGCGTAACCACATCGGTATGTATATCGGTAATCCTATTCGATATATTCCCCGACGTGTATTTCGATCTCGTCGTTGCTCTTGATTTTTATTATTTTCTCATGCTGATACTCTGACTATTCTGCAGGTGCATTATATTTTTCTGAGATATTCCGGCAGAATGGGTTTCAGACAACTGATGCGTAAACTTCAAGCCGACCGTGATGCCCTGAAATAGGGTATGCATCTAGCTTTGACCTGAACAATGCATCCACTGAGTTTCTGGCCGAGGCATCGAGAGTTGAGCAACCTCCCCCTAGCACTGTAGTGCTTGAACGTATTAATGAAGAACTTTCTGAAAATGTTCCTGCAACGTTTGGGTCCCTTAGCCAGGACATCCTTGACGTGGTGGGAGGCCCGGATGGTGCGGCCAACCTCTTGGAGGTGTTGACCTCGAAACAGGAGGGTGTGGTTCCTCAGCCTAACGGGGATGTGGCGAGGGAGAGACCAGTTGCGACGTCTCCTTCCGGTGAGTATGTCGCTCCACGTTCTGAATCGTTGGCCGACGTTCATTTGACCAAGGACGTTGGAGGTTCGAAATCGAATACCCATGTCAACTTGGGTGACTTTTTGTATGCGCCCTTTACAGCGGGGTCGGGTTCTTCACGCCCAAACCCTATTAGTGGCGAGGGAAAGGCGACCGTTTCAGGTATGACCGACAAGGGTAAAAGGCCACTGCAGGAGCCCTCGATTTTGGGGGGCCGTCCTATCTTTCCTGGGATCCCGATTACGAATCCTGTCGTTGACCTGACTAGGATATCAGGTAATAAAAGATCTCGTGAGGGGACTGTCCACAGTGGCCACTCATCTTCGAGTTCGGGCCCTCGGAAGGCGGGTGCAGTCAAACCCTCAAAGCGAGTAGAGTTCCCTGAAGCAGATGTTGTACGGGGCATGATGCGGGCTTTTCCTCCTCCTGCGAATGTGCGGGTGCTCACAGAATTTGAGCGGGCCCAGAATATACGCCGCAGCACTCACTTGTTCCAAAGTGTACGTATCTAAACACGACTTCGATCGTTTTTATTTGAATGTTTAGCATAATGTTATGTATTGTATTGTGCAGACGGCCAAGATGGCAGTCTCGTGTCTGAAGACCATTCGCGAGTCCAAGGGTGACCCTGACGATGTTGCTGCCGAGCTCGAGGCTGACATCTTGAGGATGGGGGAGTTCAACCCCATGGTATTAGAGAGGTTAGAGGCTAAAAAAGAGGATGCGCTGAGGACATGTCGTACGATCCGGGAGGAGTATGATTTGTTGAAGGGCAACTTCAAAACATTAGTGACTGAGCTCGATCAAGGAAAGGCGCGTGAATTTGCGGCCAACAAAGAGCTGGAAATACTGAAGGCTGAGGTGGCGGCGGTGAAGGCTGCTAACGAACGTCTCTCGTTGGAGCTCTCCACTGCTAAATTAGCTCCCTTGGACTTGGTATGTATCTTGTGTACGATATCTGTTTCTATTTTTTGTCCTCTTGTATTTAATAGAGTTCAATTTGTAGGAACGTCGTCCTGATCTCCTCCGGGTTGGGGCGAAGAAGTTTATGGAAAGCTCGAGCTTCCAAAATCTAATTTTGAAGGTTCGAGATGCAGCATTTCATGCTTGCGTAGGGCAAGTATTGAGAAATGACGGTTTCAAGGACTCCCTCGAGTTGAGTGGGTTGAACCCAAGGCATGATCATAATGATCTGCCGATTGGTGGCCTAGATGAGGTGGAAGAGAGTCCGTCCGACCCTGACGTGTTGTTCGAGGTCGTTGAGAAGAAGACTGAAAGGTCCTCGTGGGAGTAGATGTACTGCCATTATTGTAACTTGAATTTATCCCTTTCCGGATTATCTCCAATTCGTGGTTCTGTAACTGAATATTTATTTCTCTGTTGTCTTCATAATATGTGACTCTTCGTGGCCTTGTTGTCTGATAACTTGTTGATTTTTTTATTGTCATGATGATAGAATATGCAGTCTTCCGATATCTGAGCCGCATTCATTTCGTTCTCGTATTTGATGAGATTCGTTTAATCTGTTTGTTGTCAATCAAGGAATGATTAGAATTTCCTCGGGGTTGGTAGAAACATGGGTAATCTGCCACTGCTTATGTGTTTAGGATCGACCCCATTATCACAGGGGATATTCTTCTTGTGGTTGGGGGCCCATAGGGCCTGCCTTTTCACCTAGTTTGTTTTATGGGATTTTCACCCAATAGGCTCTTCACCTATCTTAATTTATGGGATTTTCACCCAATAGGCTCTTCACCTAACGTATTTTATGGAATTTCCACCCAATAGGCTCTTCACCTAGCTTGATTTATGGGATTTTCACCCAATAAACTCTTCACCTAGCGTAATTTTATGAGATTTTCACCCAATAGGCTCTTCACCTAGCGTATTTTTATGAGATTTCCACCCAATAGGTTCTTCACCTAGCTTGATTTATGGGATTTTCACCCAATAGGCTCTTCATCTAGCTTAATTTATGGGATTTCCACCAATAGGCTCTTCACCTAGCTTGATTCATGGGATTTCCACCCAATAGGCTCTTCACCTAGCGTAACAGTTCACGTAGGTAGGGGCTCATCCTGTTATCACATAAAACCCGCTACCGTTCAAATGTTTAGCGTCGACCCCGTTATCACAGGGGGTATTTTTCTTGTGGGTAGGGGCGCATCCCGTTATCACAGGGAACCCACTACCGTTAAAATGTTTATGATCGACCCCGTTATCACATGGGATATTTTTCTTGTGGGTAGGGGCGCGTCCCGTTATCACAGGGAACCCGCTACCGTTGAAATATTTATGATCGACCCCGTTATCACAGGGGATATTTTTCTTGTGGGTAGGGGTGCATCCCGTTATCACAGGGAACCCGCTACCGTTGAACTATTTATGATCGACCCCGTTATCACAGGGGATAATTTTCTTGTGGGTAGGGGCGCATCCCGTTATCACAGGGAACCCGCTACCGTTGAAATGTTTATGATCAACCCCATTATCACAGGGGTTATTTTTCTTGTTGTAGGTGAGCTTTTTCTTTGTCTTCTTGACTATGTCTCTTGGTGACTTTGTCGTCGTTGAATCTGTAGGCCAGCCCTGTAAAACAGCACAGACAAGAAAGATTTTCGATGTAAAAGCTAATACGAAAGCACGAAATGATGTGCATGTGTTATCTGCGGGATGTTCCCTCAATCTGGGAATATCAGTTTTATACGAGAAACGGTGTTTCCATTGTGCTCTATCGTGCCTGTTGTACCTGTTTGTACCTGTTGTACCTGTTTAAATGGATAATATATAATAATCTGGGGCAATGCCCCCTGAATCCCCCTTTTAATACTATTTATGTCCTTTTCGGATATAGTAATGTGTGATCTTTCGAGCCATGTACCTGTAAGAGGGCGATGTGCTAAACATATATCTAGGGGAATACTCCCCAATTCTTTGTGCCATTCTCTGCACTTCTATAATGTCCGCTTAGGACATATCCCTGCATGAAATATGAGATTGCGCCAAGCAACAAATAAAAAGGTAATGACGGATAACGGTCGAAGGCTAGGTAAACCTAACCCGCCTACGTATCCCGTTGAATGGGGAATCAGACCGGCGTAGTTCCCCCTGTTTTAAGTTACATGCCGACCCACGAAGGGGCAAAATAAGAGATAACGGTCGAGGGCTAGGTAAACCTAACCCTCCTACGTATCCCGTTGAATGGGAAATCAGACTGGCGTAGTTCCCCCTGTTTTAAGTTTACAACTTAACCCGCAATGGGGCAATGTTTCAAATGTTCAAGCATAATTTAAAAATTACTAAAATCTAAAATATTGTCTGTTGTTCCTCATGGTGATCACTCCGTGCGCGAAATGTATTCTTGGTGTGGGACTTGTATTTTCTGTCTTCTTCTGATTCTTGGGTGCTTCAGCGAGTCCACATAGCACATCCATCCCTGTATCTGGTCACCTAGAATCTCGCCAACTCCCGGAGGCATCGGAAATTTAATCTTCTGGTAATAAGTAGAGACCACTGCCCTGATCTGGTTGAGCGTCGGTCGGCCAATGATGGCGTGGTAGGGAAATGGGATGTCGACAATTGTGTACTTTATCGGTGTCACCCGGGTGCGTGGGATTCTGCCAAACATGGTGGGCAATATAACTTGTCCAAGCGGCACTACCTCTGCTCCATCGAATCCGGTCAATGGGGTGGATATCGGCTTTAGCCGGTCCGGGGCTATCCCCATCTGCTCGTAGGCCTTTGAGAATATCAGGTTTGCGGAGCTTCCGCTATCCACCAACACTTTATGCAGCTGATATTCATCCACATTAATCGTGATAACCAATGGGCAATCTAGTTTCCCTGCGGTCAAGGCCAATGGACTGAGTTGCTCCAAGTCTTTCCTGGTGAAAGAGATCTCCTGATCCAAGTATGCTTCCGGCATGATTGCATTGGTGTACCCAATGTAGGCTCCACCCTGGAGTCTTCGTGTTATTGTCTCTCAGCCGTGAGCCGTGAGCCGTGTCAGCTCCCACGCCTCCCCCGTTGATCACATTTATAACGCCTATGCTCGGGGCATTCACTATGGTCTTACCACGCTCCTCGGGTGCCTCAATCATCTTCTGTTTTCCTCTCATGGGTGAGTAATCTCTTCTAGAGGATAAGGAATGTTCTGCCCCTCTAGCATCTTGCTTGGCGCTCCTGACAAACTCGACCAGTTTCCCTTCTTTAATCAATCTTTCGATTTCATTCCTCAGGTGTGTACAGTCCTCCGTCCTGTGTCCAGGTTGATGGTGGTACGCGCAGTATTTGCCCGATGACTTCATCCCGATAGTCTCATTCAACGTCCTGGGTTTTGTCAACCATCTATTTCTTTTCGCCACGGCCATCACCTCCAGAATGCCTCTATTTAACGGGGTGCACGTCCTTGGGGGCCTTTCCCTGTTGCGATCTCTGTCTGCGTTCCTGCTGGAAAACGAACCCTGACGCGTTGCCATCATCTCGTCCTCGTAAACCATTTAGTTTGCAAGCATGTTAATTTGTGCTATGGTGGGCTCCGTCAATTTGATTAGCTCCACGGCGAACCTGCGATGGGTCGTACCCTTGAACAGCATCATCATGACATGCCCGTCATGCGGCTCATCCACCTTCAACAATTCATCGTTGAACCTCTTCATATAGTCCCGGAGGTTCTCCCTTTCCCTCTGCTGCACAGCGCCGAGGTGTAGCAGGTTGGTCTTCATTCTCTTTTGGCTAGAGAATTGGTTCTCAAATTTTTTCCTTAGTTGCTCGTAGTCCGTTATGGATCTGGCCTCCAACCTAGCGAAACAATCCAGTGCAGCGCCCATAAAGGTAGTGGATAGGATCTTTGCCTTTATGTTTCTCGAGTAGTTGTGCAGGTTCAAAATGCTATCGACCTGATGGAGATGATATGTAGGATCACTTCTTCCGTCGTATGGCTTGATCACTGGGATCTTGTCCCCTCTTTGCAATACCTCAGCCTCTATCTCATCCAAAAACGGGGTCCTACTGCGACCCTTCCCATGACTCTGAGTCACCTTCCTCGTCAACTCCGCCCTCTCGCGATCTAGCTGTTCCATCCTCCTTGATATTACCCGCAGTATTTCTGCATCCTCATTCTTTGAATATGCAATTCCATCCTCCGGATTACTTCTGCCCTCTCGCGGTCAAGTCGTTCCATCTTTCTCGCTATCTCTCGATCCAGGGTCCCGGGGTCCCGTCTCTCCGCCATGTCGTAAGCAGCGGGCGATATCTCTCTGAAGGAGTCCCCCGTATCCTCATGTTCATCATATCCTTGCCTTGCCCTTCTCTCACCCGCTCCGGATTCATGGGGCCTTGCCCGAATGTCCCTTGTCATTTTCTCCGCCAGTCGTGGAAGCAAAGTCTCCAATGTAGAGTCCAGCGCAGCTCTTACAGAGGCGTTGATCTGCGCTTGCATCTCCGGGGTTATGGCGGCGGGGTGAAAGGCGCTTCATCCCGCGGGCATCGTCTCCTTTGGGCCGGGAAAATCCGCATTTGGCGCCTCAGTCATTGGAATGTCTGTCGCGGGTTTCTCAGTGGTCGGGCCCTCAGTCGCGGGTTCCGCCGTGTTTGGTGCGACAAGGGTTGGACCTGCATTCGTGGCTCGTAGTAGCCTCCCGGGCTTGCACCTTCGTCGCGGCTCGTTCTGTGCTAGAGGAAGCTCCATCTCGGCTTGGGCCACTGTCTGTTCTTAGTTAGTTGGGTGTTGAGGGAGTTGCGTGTCCTCCATCCTGACGCTCCTAGTCACAATTTCGTTAAATTCGGATCTGGTCCTTCTTCCTTGCATCTCGGCGTCCTTGTCCGAGAACTGGTGTTCCCACAGACGGCGCCACTGATTTGACAATAGATCGTATTATATATATATATATATATAAGTGTCGGTTACAAGTGAACGACCTAGTAATACAACGAGTCTATCTCAAATCAGACCTACACTATGTATCCCGTGTAGACTTGGTCCGGAACACCTCGAACCAACGCCTCGATGCTTGGATGGCAGTGGGATATCGGTGACTAGATCGGACGTACGTCGATGATTGTCTTCGATATGATATCGAGGATGTCCCCCGACGTGATATCGGTGATGAGGTTGTGTGACGTGTCAAAGGTGCACGAGATAATCCCGATATCGAATGCGATATCGGGAGTGAGATCGGTAATGTATTTCGATGTGATGCGTGGTAGCTGAGGGATAATAATTGCTTACTTTGGGATCCGGGTGCCGCGTATTTATAGACCTCGGGATCCGGGGACCACTGTAACATATCGGTGATTATTACCGATATGACATCGGCCAGGCCCAATATGCAGGAAATGCCCATATCAAAACACCTTAAACTAATAAAAGCCTATCCCCTCGAAAGATATCCTTCTTTACCCCCGACCGCTCGTCATATATGTTCGCAGGGATACTCTAACAGGGCAAGATACGTTAGCCTACCCTTCGATCCCTCCTCTCGGAGCATAAACTGCAATGTACTTTCTCCAAAGGCTTTCACAAACTTTCGATAAAAGAAAACTATTTTCATTTAACAACCTCCAAACTCATGACCCATGGATCGTCTTTCATTTCCTTCATTTTTGTAAGTGCAGGTGTTGGAGCGAAATGTTGGTCCAACATTCTGATAAAGAATGTTAACCTAACATTGAGATTAACATCAAATACTGCACAATCATTTTCATATTATATTAGTTATTTTTCCTTTATTCACAAACTAATCTAGTTCCACAATTGTAGTTTATCTTGTTTTGTTTATATTTCAGGATAAGTCTAAATCAAGAGTCCAAGTGGTTGACTTATCAAAAGAAGAATATTTAGAAGATAAAGGCGATAGAATTGCAAGATAATGAAGGAAGATATTATGATGATAAGTTGAACGAATTTCAAGATAAAGATAGAAGATTTTGAAAGATTAGAAGTCTATTAAAAGAAGAGTTTGATCAAGAGAAGATATCATCTATCGAAAAAGTAGAGTTCAAATAGGAAAGCGTCCATATTCATCTAAAGATAAGTATGAAGAAGATGATAAGCTCAAGAACGAAATTAGAGATGATCTTGGCGATATAATAGCAATCAAGAATGTGCACACCATGCCTTGGACCTCAAGGAACAATGTATTATAAATAGGCATGTTGGGCATCAAGAAAAAGACACGAAGACTAGAGCTAAAACATCCAGAGAGAAAATCAATACTGTCGAGTGTCTTTGTCATATTGTAGTTAATTTTTACCTAATGAGTAAAAGTTAAAATCTCTATAGCTTGTAGTGAGTTAGGTGTTAGGATTAGTTTCCATACTCAGTTATTTTTATTTTGTAAAATCATTATTTCATTAGTGGTTATTTCGCCCTATGGGCTCAATAGATTATATTCATATAATCTACCTAAAAGTTACCTACTTTGTTCTTTAAATTTCGTTGTGCACAATTTACTCTATAATTGTATCACGAATGTTAAGGCGGCATTGAGTACTTCAATGTTGACATAACATTCAACTTAACAACGTGTGCTTTATGCTCTGTTAGTAGGTGTTAGGACAACACCGAGTAAAATCAGTGTTGGCTCAACACTAGTGTTGAGTTACAAAAGTTGTACCAACTCCCAATCCACATATTTACAAAAAAAAAGGGATAAATGCATCAAGCCCCCTATCCTATGGTCCCTTTTTGACATTGCCCCTTTACCTTTTTTTGTGAGCACTTTAGTCCCTCACCTATACCTACTTGTTCGAATTGCCCCCTGGCCGGGTTTTCGGCTATTTTTGGCTATTCTTGGCCGGAATTTTTCCCCTTACACGACACATATGTGTTGTACTAGATGTATTTAGTAGTTGATGACAAAAAGTAGGCGAAAAAACACCTCGAACGAGACATATTCTGGCTAAAATACACTGAAGAGGAAATCACATTTTAGCCGGAATATGTCCCGTTCGAGGTGTTTTTTCGCCTACTTTTTGTCATCAACTACTAAAATACATCTAGTACAACACATATGTGTCGGGTAAGGAAAAAAATTCCGGCCAAAAATAGCCAAAAATAGCCGAAAACCCGGCCAGGGGGCAATTCGAACAAGTAGGTATAGGTGAGGGACTAAAGTGCTCACAAAAAAAGGTAAAGGGGCAGTGTTAAAAAGAGACCATAGGATAGGGGGCTTGATGCTTTTATCCCAAAAAAAAAATTTGAAAACAAACCCCCACCTACATGCCAGGTTCGAAATGTTACGCTTCGAACCATGCCCTCTTTTTTAGAAAAACAAAAACATATCCGACATGCAAGTTTTTTACAAATTCACAGTATGTCAAAAAAACACAAAAGAAAATTGTATTCATCCACAAAGGTACACCGACTATTCTATATATCCTTAAACAAACGCAAGGCAAAAGAGAAATAAACAAAACAAAAAAAAATTATGAAGCGACTGGCCTCTTCTCCGCTCTGGTCTATCGTACCTGAGCCTCCCTGTTCGCCAACCCCTCAGCTTCTTCTACCAACTCCTTCTCTTTATCCGCCGCCTCAGACATGGAAGGAGCTGGTAAATTTACCCCCTTTGCCACTGGGGCTCGACTGGACGAGCTTCCGCGCTGTCCCAGCAACAGCAGAACGCCGTTAGAAGACTCGTGCATTTTGAGATCCTTCGATTGAAGCAGCGACAAATCAGCGTCCTCCTTATACAGTCCAAGCTCTTTTCCTTTTGTGCGACATCCCAGAAACCATACAGGACATGTCCAATAAAGTGGCGCTTAAAAGCCGCATAATGTTTCGCAAACCCTTTATACTTATCATGTGCCCCCATCCTATTATCCTCCATTGCCTGAAATAGATGCTTATCATGCTTCCGTATCAGCTCAGCTTCCCTATTCGCAAACTCTTGGTGCAACCCGACCATTTCCAAAGCCACTCGGTCGGTAGTAGCCTCAACGTCTAGTTGGGCGTTCGTCAAAGCCTCCTGCAGACGGGCCACCTCTGTAGCCTGCTACTTCCCGGCTCAAACGAACTAGGTATTAGCTCGATGTAGCTGTCAGCCCTCTACCAAAACCTAATTTTGCCCCAGCTCTGCAATATCCAAAGCTAGCTACAACTCCTCCAACTAATGCCTACGAGCCTCAGCAGCCTGGGCCACCTCCTCCCTTTGCTTCTCTACCAACGCATACTCTCGCATATGCTGATCCCAATGCTCCAAATTAACTCCCTAGTAATAAGCTTCTCTCTCCTCCAACACCCTCACCCTCTCCTCCAAATTGCCTATTCGGCCCATAGCCCGGTCATACGCACCCCATACTTCACACATCGAAGCAAACGCCTACAAAAAGAAAGCATGAGAAGAAGGGTGAAGACCCGGATCACCCCCACATACCGCCTAATCATTTTCCTTATTATTATTATTAGTGTACTACGTACTTACAATTGTGTTATCAGTTATGCTACTCTTACCTTTTTTACGCGGTCCCAAGACGTTACTCAAAATAATTAGGGTATTTTTCATCCACCTCCCCCCAGGTTTGGCCCGTTGGCAAACACCCCCCTGAGGTTTGGTACTTTTTTAAAGACCCTCTTTCTGTTAGTTGACCTCCTGCGAGTGCAAGTGTGTAGTCCTCTGGGGTTGCCAGTCGAATGAGATAGGTCTTGTTGCCTATCACTGTGACACCTATGTTCTGTGAGAGCTTCCACATGCGTTGCAGTTTGTTGGCAATGTCCGGAATTGTGCGCTGGATGCCCACCAAATGCACTACCAACATGCGCTTCCACGGTTGGCACAAACGGTGCATTTCTTCGGCAGTGAACTGTATGTGGGGCCCTTGTTCCTCCTCTCCGTCCATTTTTGATGTTGGGGCAGGTTCATTTGATTGCTCGTCTAGTGCATGAAGCCATGTTGGGAAGAACAAGTGATTGGTTGACGAGAGAAGCTGTCGGCGATAGTCTGCCGTCGATGGTACATGTGGATCCTTACCGTCGGCGTTATCTCGTGGTTTGTCTTGAGCGTTGTTGATATTAGGTGTAGCTTCTTCCGGTGGAAGCGGCGGTGGAGGTGGAGCTTCCGGCGCTTGTGAAATGTACATTATTTATAACTTATGCATCAATTTTGACCCGATTCTTAATTATTAGCATGCATATGTATTTATTATTATTATTAGCGTACTACATACTACTTACAATTGTAGATGTTCTTCAAAATAATTACTATGCACTTCTGGCATCACAAATAAACTTAGCTAACACAAATATTTTTCAACTGAATAATAATGATAGAGAAAATTACAAGGACATGTAATTAATTACAAGTATATATATATATATATATATATATTGTTTTTGCGCGCTGTTTTAATTTTGACATTACACACATATTTGCACTAACCAAATCTTATCAGATTAAATGCCAAAAGCTGAATATTTGCACTAATCAAATATCTTAATTTGATGTCAAATTATAAAGGAATAAAATTTGCGCCAACCATATCTTGTCAAAAGAATAAAAAAATCGGAATTTTAAAATAGGTGTAAAGAAAAAAAAGAAAAAAAAAAAGGTCCTAGTTTGTCATTAATTAGTAATTAGCGATTACACGATATATGTCCAAAAAATAAGTACAATGCTGGAGTTGAGACCTGGGTTGGAAACTTGGAATTTATCCTACAAAAGTACTTTTTCATGGCTAAAGTTAATGGGGACCCGCACGCCACATGTCAATTTTTGAAGACTTATAATGAACCTTCCATCGACTGCGCACTGTAGCAATCTATTGATTGTGACAGCAGATTTTATTTTTTTATTACGTCATAGATTTTAAAAGTTAGAACAAAAACATTTTCAGTCTTCTCTTGGCACTGAACTGACTGAAGCAATCTACTCATTGCGATATGAATATTATTTAATTAATGCCTCACAGGTGAAAAATGTTAAATTAATTCAAATCAATAATCCACAAAACGTAAAGCTCCAGTAGACTAGCACTTTTAATTAAATAGATCTGTGATAATTCTTAAATGATGTAATTTATCGTTATTTTGACAAATTAGTAACTTTCCATATTTTAGTTAAAACGGTCACTAACTACTTTCTATTTTGAACTAATTGTGTTTAAGCTCATTAGTCCGTTTTTAGCCTGTTAATCCTCTTTTGTAATGACCGTATAAATAGAGGCCTCTTGTTTGTAACTTTATTTCACTTTTCCGTTTCACAAAACTAAAGAATCGAGAGCCGATTCTCGATCGAAATTGTACGAAGAAGAATCTTTTGATTCTTCGCCAATCTTTCTTCTTGTTCAATTTGATAATCGGTTCGACGTTCGGTTTCATGCTCTCGTTGATTTCGTTGTACGCTCGATTTGTAACTCTCAATAATAATTGATTTACATAATTGATCGAAAAAGAACGTGATAATTTGTACTTTCAATCGAAACTGTACGAAGAAGAATCTTTTGATTCTTCGCCAATCTTTCTTCTAGTTCAATTTGATAATCGGTTCGACGTTCGTTTTCATGCTCTCGCTGATCTTGTTGTACGCTCGATTTGTAACTCTCAATAATAATTGATTTACATAATTGATCGAAAAAGAACGTGATAATTTGTACTTTCGATCGAAATTGTACGAAGAAGAACCTTTTGATTCTTCGCCAATCTTTCTTCTAGTTCAATTTGATAATCGGTTCGACGTTCGTTTTCATGCTCTCGTTGATCTTGTTGTACGCTCGATTTGTAACTCTCAATAATAATTAATTTACATAATTGATCGAAAAAGAACGTGATAATTTGTACTTTCGATCGAAATTGTACGAAGAAGAATCTTTTGATTCTTCGCCAATCTTTCTTCTAGTTCGATTTAATAATCGGTTCGACGTTCGTTTTCAAGCTCACGTTGATCTTGTTGTACGCTCGATTTGTAACTCTCAATAATAATTGATTTACATAATTGATCGAAAAAGAACGTGATAATTTGTACTTTCGATCGAATTTGTACGAAGAAGAATCTTTTGATTCTTCGCCAATCTTTCTTCTAGTTCAATTTGATAATCGGTTCGACGTTCGTTTTCATGCTCTCGTTGATCTTGTTGTACGCTCGATTAACTCTCAATAATAATTGATTTACATAATCCATAAAATAATATATTGTTGGAGGTCAATTGTACTATGTTCTTGGTCTCATCTACTTGTTTATTTCAAGTGATACTTTTACTAACTTGTACTTTTTCATGGCTAAAGTTAATGGGGATCCGCACGCCACAGCCCACATGTCAATTTTTGAAGACTTATAATGAACCTTCTTTCCTCTGCGCACTGTAGCAATCTATTGATTGTGACAACAGATTTTATTTTTTTATTACGTCATAGATTTTAGAAGTTAGAACAAAAACATTTTCAGTCTTCTCTTGGCAGTTGGCACTGAACTGACTGAAACAATCTACTCATTGCGATATGAATATTATTTAATTAATGCCTCACAGGTGAAAAATGTTAAATTAATTCAAATCAATAATCCACAAAACGTAAAGCTCCAGTAGACTAGCACTTTTAATTAAATAGATCTGTGATACTTCTTAAATGATGTAATTTATCGTTATTTTGACAAATTAGTAACTTTCCATATTTTAGTTAAAACGGTCACTAACTATTTTCTATTTTCAACTAATTGTGTTTAAGCTCATTAATCCGTTTTTAGCCTGTTAATCCTCTTTTGTAATGACCGTATAAATAGAGGCCTCTTGTTTGTAACTTTATTTCACTTTTCCGTTTCACAAAACTAGAGAATCGAGAGCCGATTCTCGATTAAAATTGTACGAAGAAGAATCTTTTGATTCTTCGCCAATCTTTCTTCTTGTTCAATTTGATAATCGGTTCGACGTTCGGTTTCATGCTCTCGTTGATTTCGTTGTACGCTCGATTTGTAACTCTCAATAATAATTGATTTACATAATTAATCGAAAAAGAACGTGATAATTTGTACTTTCAATCGAAATTGTACGAAGAAGAATCTTTTGATTCTTCGCCAATCTTTCTTCTAGTTCAATTTGATAATCGGTTTTCTTCGACGTTCGTTTTCATGCTCTCGTTGATCTTGTTGTACGCTCGATTTGTAACTCTCAATAATAATTGATTTACATAATTGATCGAAAAAGAACGTGATAATTTGTACTTTCGATCGAAATTGTACGAAGAAGAATCTTTTGATTCTTCGCCAATCTTTCTTCTAGTTCAATTTGATAATCGGTTCGACGTTCGTTTTCATGCTCTCGTTGATCTTGTTGTACGCTCGATTTGTAACTCTCAATAATAATTGATTTACATAATTGATCGAAAAAGAACGTGATAATTTGTACTTTCGATCGAAATTGTACGAAGAAGAATCTTTTGATTCTTCGCCAATCTTTCTTCTAGTTCAATTTGATAATCGGTTCGACGTTCGTTTTCATGCTCTCGTTGATCTTGTTGTACGCTCGATTTGTAACTCTCAATAATTATTGATTTACATAATTGATCGAAAAAGAACGTGATAATTTGTACTTTCGATCGAAATTGTACGAAGAAGAATCTTTTGATTCTTCGCCAATCTTTCTTCTAGTTCAATTTGATAATCGGTTCGACGTTCGTTTTCATGCTCTCGTTGATCTTGTTGTACGCTCGATTTGTAACTCTCAATAATTATTGATTTACATAATCCATAAAATAACATATTGTTGGAGGTCAATTGTACTATGTTCTTGGTCTCATCTACTTGTTTATTTCAAGTGATACTTTTACTAACTTGTACTTTTTCATGGCTAAAGTTAATGGGGATCCGCACGCCACATGTCAATTTTTGAAGACTTATAATGAACCTTCTTTCCTTTGTGCACTGTAGCAATCTATTGATTGTGACAGGAGATTTTATTTTTTTATTACGTCATAAATTTTAGAAGTTAGAACAAAAACATTTTCAGTCTTCTCTTGGCACTGAACTGACTGAAGCAATCTACTCATTGCGATATGAATATTATTTAATTAATGCCTCAGAGGTGAAAATGTTATATTAATTCAAATCAATAATCCACAAAACGTAAAGCTCCAGTAGACTAGCACTTTTAATTAAATAGATCTGTGATAATTCTTAAATGATGTAATTTATCGTTATTTTGACAAATTAGTAACTTTCCATATTTTAGTTAAAACGGTCACTAACTACTTTCTATTTTCAACTAATTGTGCTTAAGCTCATTAATCCGTTTTTAGCCTGTTAATCCTCTTTTGTAATGACCGTATAAAACTAGAGAATCGAGAGCTGATTCTCGATCGAAATTGTACGAAGAAGAATCTTTTGATTCTTCGCCAATCTTTCTTCTAGTTTAATTTGATAATCGGTTCGACGTTAGTTTTCATGCTCTCGTTGATCTCGTTATACGCTCGATTTGTAACTCTCAATAATAATTGATTTATATAATCCATAAAATAATATATTGTTGGAGGTCAATACTCAATTGTACTATGTTCAATTGGTCTCATCTACTTGTTTATTTCAAGTGATACTTTTACTAACGATCGAAAAAGAATGTGATAATTTGCAGAACCATAAACTTATTACAAGAAGGAAAAAGTGAAAAGAAAAAAAACCACACTATTTTAAATGACATTCAGAAAATATACATTAAAAGTTGCCCATTTTGATAGAGTTGGGATCGATATATAGATCAAAAATAATAATAAATAGAAAAAAGTATTAATTAGAATAATAATATCCTACGACTGCATGAAGTCACTAAAATGGCCATTACACCATATTTTTGTTGGAATTTTTCAGAAATTATATTAACATAAAATAAATAATTAGAGAACGGTGCATGCTTTGACAGTTGGGATTAAGCATTTCTCTACACTGCTTCAGTTGTATGTTGCAGAGTTTCATAATTTATTAGTATCCGTTGTGTCTTATGACAATTACACTTTCATGAAAGGTTGTGATACTCCATAATAAAGTAATAATATTGTCATGTCACGTGGATGCCACAATAGCAAGGATTACTAATATTTGTGTATAACAAATTAGGCATCCTATGATATATATATGTCATCGGAAAGCCATGGATGTCTAGGTCGTAATGCAACAAGAGGATTGCGATTCGGAGGTCAGTGAAAGTTATGCCCGAAAGGGTAGAACTATGCAGATCTGGGACATCATATCGACTTTGGCTAAATTTGACATAGCCCGACCTTTTGCCTACAAATACCCCTACATTTGGCCATAAATGGGAAAGAGAATGTCAGGAGAGCACGCCTATGTCGAATATGTATATTCAACATGCCCCCTATGTCGAATATGCATTTCCGACATGTCATTTTTGACATGCAGGATCTCCGATATTGTATTCAACATAAGGATCAATACATGTCCTTTAGGCATGTGCCTTATATGGAATGAAAGATATTTGAGATACTATTCTATAGAAACAAGCGGATTGAGATTTGACATATGTACATCAAAATATGACCGATATCGTGAAGCCTCGTAAAAATACCCGACATGCAGAATACTCGACATGGTATTCAATATAGAGGATATTCGACATGTCTCCCCGACATGTACCTTATATGCTTGGAAAGCTAAGGGAGTCTACTTTCTATATCAAAAAGTGGGTCAAGGTTTGGACCTTTCTACAAGGAGATATGATCAAAACCATGAAGCCACGCAACGCACAAACAAGTGAATCACACAGTCTGATTAGATCTCGGCCCTCAAAATAGATAAATGAACTACGTTCGGCTTCATTCCCTCAATGGGATACGTAGGCATCTTGGGAAACCCGACTCCAGACCAAATAATTAAAGATCCATCCGTCTCCTCACCACGTTGCTTGGAGTACATGTGTGCTAAGGACAAAGCTAGTTCCAGCGCAGCACCGAACCAGCATGATTTGGAGTGCTTCGCCAGCCTGCCAAGTTAGCAGATGGCAACGCACTAAATCATTGGCGGCGTTTGTTGGAACACACTGGAATGTACTTGAAAACAAGCACGCAACCTTAAATTCAATCGAGTTCATCTAGTTTGTTTTGCATCTTATAAATATTCTACGCAAATGCTCGTAATTGATATTACTGATTCTACACTTCACATCCTTTGCGCAGCCCTATCTACTCTTAGCGCATCTGTTATCCCATTCTAGCTTACAATCCCCTTTAAAGCACATTGTGGTGCATCTGATCATGATCCATAATTTCACACACAAGTTAGTATCTCCTTGCTCGCTCTTCAAATGAGTTTTGATGTGATGGCTCGTGATTAAAACTTGGATCCATTCAAAAGAAATCTATTAAACTTGAAATTTACTTTCAGTCAGATATACAAAATGTTTGACTATTGTTTGTTTGCCACATTACTTGAACCTTGATCTAGTTCACTTAACTCCTCACTTTGTTAATTTTTCATGAACTAGGGATATTGCAAAAAAAAAAAAAGTAATTCACTTTGAGATTGATTATCTGTTTGATATCGCCTATCAACTCAAATCTTTTGATTCTCATCTATATGGACTTATCTACATTCTATCATTGTTTATTCAACGATTAATTTCTTTACTCGTCAAGCTACTAATCTATCACCAGTATAATGATTTATTTATTGCTACCGTTATTATTTCTTCTAATATTGTTATTGAGACATTCTATGTCCCATTGATTGAGATCATGAGTGTTAGAAGCAAATATTAGTCAAATTAAAGAAAAGTTAGTGCGGTACAACATATCCAAGTGATGAGCCACACTAGCTTGATCACTTGGTAAAACAAAACAAACTCACGGGGGCCTAAACAGGTGGCCGAGATATACACAAACATACTTAAGAGACTTTAACATTTCTATTGACAACTCTAAGGAGGCTGTCTCAGTGAGGGCGCTCAGAAGGACTATGCATCTTGAATGCGGATAAGACTTCATGAGTGTTAGAAGCAACAACTCGTACACAAACTTTTATTCAACATTTGTTCAACTGAAGCACCTCTTCTGAATCTATATATTTATAAATTTGTGTCTATAAACAAACATTTGATAGGAACATTGGTGACACCTTGTAATAGTACTATTTTCAACATATTTGTAAAAGACATAAGAATGCCCAAAACCACGGAACCAAATTCTTCTACTTCTTTTTTTCGAGCATATATAACACATTATAGTCCTTAACAAAGTATCAAACATGAAATCAATTATGTATCAACAAGCTAAGATTATCCTTAATTGCAGAAGTAGTCTTAAACATAAATGGATCCCGTAAGCAAGTAAATTGACATGAAAGCCGAATATAATTAATAAAACCTTATACAAGGACATTACCATACTATAAACAACCATAGCACGTAACATTATATAACAAATTTAATTAGTAAGATATACATCACATTTCATATTTACGATTTTTAAAATTTATAATTTGGTGTTTATCAAAACATTATGGAATATGAACCCATTAAATAATGGGGATTAGTTCAGAATCCTCGCATTGAAGTATTTCAAAGGATGGTAATATACATAATTGAATCAGATAGTTGAATTAAAAAAAAAAATGGCAATGATCAACGCAATAGCTAGCTATTACGATACATTCTTAGGGAACTTTTATGAGATATACAGGTTATGACACCATACCACCCTGTTAGTACTTACTATACTATATATGAAAAGAGATGGCGTTGATTATAATTGATGATTTATATATGAGATAATATATAAATTCCATGGCCTTGTTTTTCATTGCTTCTCTATTGATATTTTAATATACTGCGGCTCTGGTCCTAGCCTCAAATCATGTAACAAGCTGGTTTGTGTAGAAAATACATGCATGTGCTGGTATTACTAAACATGCTAAATTGATTGGCATCTCTTTTAGTTTTAGTTCATGCTGAATTATAGTTCTCTCTCGTAATAGCAAACAGTGGAATTTTTCTTCCTTCTTTGTTTTAATAATGTGATCGATTATATTCTTCTCCCGCTTCTCATATTATTTAAAGGCTGTGTTCAAATTATAGTTCAACTTAATTCTAATTAGTAATTAGAAAACTGACCGTATGAACAAGGTTGGGTACATTGTAATGTAAGACTAGAAACTTAAAAATCAACAAGAAGACTAAACTAATTCACATTATATCGGGGAAAAAAAGTCATGTTCTATACCATAACTTGACACTTTCTCAACTTTGGTACCATAAATTGTCACCTATTAAATTTGGTACCCCAAGTTGGTATTTCCCCGCACATTTAGTACCCTTTGCGGAAAAGATCTTAAATTGCCACTTCAATTTCACACGTGGCTCGCCGTTAACCTCAAATTTGGGGACTTTGACTAATTAGTTGCCACATGTGCGCTGACGTGTATCTTTTGGAAAAATTAAACAAAAAACATATGCACTAATGCTATATCTTTAAATAAATTCATTAACTCTTGAATGTTTGTATGTGTTCATATCTTTAGAGATAAATTAATTAATTTTTTCAAAAATATGTTTAAATCCCTAACAATAAGTAATTCTTAAAGATTTAAAATCAAATTCCCTACAAGAATTAATTAATTTTTTTTAAAAAAAATTAGATTTTAGATATTTAAAATGAAGTGATCAGGTTTTAAATACTTAATTCATTTCATTTTCATTATTATTTTCTAATTTTGTCACATTAATAAGTGCCTTGTTTGAGAAAGAAAAAAAATTATTGTAAGTGAACGTTATCATTATTTGGGCAAACAAATCAACTAACAAGTCTTACTAAGAGTATACACACACCTTGTCTTTTGATTTACACGGGCCAACTTTTTTACCTACAACAAAAACACAAAAGTCAATCGTTTTGCCTCTCTTTTTTCCACACGTTACCTAGCAGGCTAGCACAATCCATTAAATTTTAACGAAATCCTCAAATAATAGTTAGAAGCGAATAAGTGATGAGATATGAACAAATTTGGGCCAGTTCAGCTCAGATCAGTATTGTGCACCTTGTTAACATGACAAGTTGGGCTGGCTCGCCTAAAATATAAATTTGGGCCAGTTCAACATTTATTGTCTGTCTCTCAGTGCATTATATACTCTTTCATTCCTTCTCAAGAATTTTTAATAATTATTAATGATTAAATTAAAACACTGTACTGTTTGCCATTTTCCCTTTTTAAGCTAGCTTGTCCAACCCCAATATTAGGGAAATACAAGTATGTACACTTAATATATGTTTTAATCCTCCGCTAGCTATCACTGGTTTAATTTACTGCATAAAATTCTCATTTCATTGCGCAATTTGACGAATCAAATATATTATATATTTATATTACTAGCTAGCTAGGTAGAGGTTAATTTAGATATCACTATATCCGTAATATTAAAATTTCTATTAATTAGTTGTTAATCACTTTTCCTCTTCTGGAAAGTTTTGTTAGTTACGTTGAGTAGTCCGTTAATTGTAATTAGCTATGGTTTAACTTACACACGCTCCTTATACGGCAGCATGCATGCACACACACACAAATCACTTTTCTGATTTCACAAACTTAAGAGAGAAGATCGATTCAATGTACTATTTGTTCATAGTGATAATGAAGATTTCGGTTATATTCGTTAATGGCTATTTGGTTCAATAATTCAACACAAGGCCTGTATCTATACTTTTCTTGTCATGTTCTGAATTCCAGGTTCCTGAAGAGTAAATTCATCCTGTAATGCCCCTTGTCTGCAATTGGAACAACTAATTTTCAGAAACAAGGCCCGCGTAATCCTATACACCGCGGGCAATAAACATTAAAGACTGTTAGCACTTTGAGTCATTTAGGGCAGGCTGGGCAGTATGGAGGTGAAGGAATTCGAATAAAGTGAGACAAATGTTGTGAGGACTATCGAATTGGTTAAAGTTAAAAACGTGGTTGTGGACATTTTTCGTTTCTCTGGCTATCTTATTGTTATGATTACTTGAGAAGGTTTTATTTTTGATATACTCTAATTTGGTGAAGTCTTTGTTTCTCGTATTCCGGATTCAAGTGATAAAAAAACAACTACACAACTGAAAACACAAAAATCTGACCATGCCTTACTATGACAACCTGATACTGAAAATCATTATAATCTTGCACAAGAACAATTCATCTCATACAAAATTATTGAGCCCTAGAGCTGCTAGAATCAATTTTATGTTCGCCTTCATTGGATGGAAAGGTTTTCAAATAAAAATCTTGGTCAAAAACTGGAGTTTTGAAAACTTAAATTTTAATGCAACTATACAGCAAAGCCTATAAAAAGAATCTTAAGCAGAGAACATCGGCAGGTCAACCAAGTTAACAGCAGCGGCTTCAAACTGTGAATCAGTAAAATCTTAGAGAAGGGTGTATGATATATATTATCAAGTAACAAAGGAGAAAGCATACACATCAGACTCAGAAAGAATGCATAAGTAGGCAACTTCACCAAAAGTCAGATCCAATAGGAGTGCACCATATGTCATGTCAATGTTAAGGAAAAAAGTTTCTTATTACTAGAGAGTTCAAGAAAAATCAGTGGAGAGCATAAGAGAACTCCTCCCTTTCATCACGTTATCAGGAAAAGGAAATTCTCAAAAATCATTATAAGCATCCTTTTGCAGAAAGACAAACTATCTACATACACTGTCTCTTCCAAGAGCCGCATAGTGCTGCAATCCATTGCATGATCCATCCTATAGTAGGATAATTTAATCGTCATTAGTTTAGCTAGAGCAAGAGCAAGATAAAGATTCCAAGTTTTGCAACAAAAGTAGTATATGGACTTCATTCCACCCCAGCAGAAAACAAGAGCACATACTTGTTAATATTCACAAAAGAAGGATGCCTAGATATGGGAGCATACCTGATGAATTGGCAAGTGAGAGATAACAGTTGGCGGTGATGCACTTCTTAAGGCTTCCGAAAGATTAATACATGCCGCCAAACATTGGAAAGGATCCTCGGCCATCAACCACCAACGATTTCCATTCAAAGAGTTATCAGTAGAATCAAATATTTCTGCTATATTATTCTCTACGAACGAGACACGAGCATCATAAGAAAGTTTGTCTACACCCCCTCCATAGAGATTTGCCAAATGTATTTTTAACCAAAGCAAACCAGACTCTCCGAGTGGCCTTCCTTCAGCGAATTCAAGAATTCCCCTACAGAAATCCGAACTTAGATGATTCAAATGTGGGTGCATGGGATATGCAGCCCCGAAAATCAAGATTGTGAAGATAATAAAAACCCTCTTCTTCCTTCATCTTCCGAGCCACCTGATTCACAGCCCCAGGTTTAGGTTGTTTATTTCCTATTTTTTTTCTATTATTTCTTTGACTGTTTTGTGAAGTATTATTAAAATGGGTGAACGCTGTAAACTCTATGTTGATCTAGATTTTTGGCATATTACCTGGTCAAACTATATATATATCCTTTTAGTGCCATAATACATAATTTTGCCTATTCTGGCAATAAATAATGGCATACAAAAAGATATTCACGACACTTTTGGTGAAGAATATAAACTAAATCTGTGTTTCTGTGTGAATCATATAATAAGAAAGATTCTGGAAATGCATAATCAACATAGAATAAGCTAACAAACACATGCTACTACAAAATGAAAACCGAGCTGATTTTTCATTCCCACACGATTTTACAACACACCATGGCATTAACATATAAATGAGCTAGGAAAAAATATTGAACTCGTTTAAATATGTTTCTACTACTGCCGTGTAAGTAGGAAAGAAAATCAAAAATTAAAGTGAGCTTACCGAGAGCTTGAGTTCGGTGTCACATCTTTGAGAGTGCCTCTCTCGATTAATTTTCTTAGTCTTCCTCACTCCATTTCCATTTTTGCAATTCTACTGAACAATCTGAGAGCAAATCAGGTATTGGGACCTGTATCCAGAAAAATAGCATCATTTCAAGCGAACCATGTGAGATATATACTGGGGATACTTAAAGAAACAACATTTCGGGTGTCCTTACGTCTTCACGATTTACCAGACCAACAATGTTGCCACCGCCGGCCCAAATGCTCTCCACCACACTACGAATACGTTTATTCACCCTCCACTTAGTGTTACCTAAAGTATCAAGGGCCTGCAAGTTTAATTATAACAACACAGGATCATTTACTATGACAAGTTCCTAGAGAAGAGACAACATTCAACCAACGAACCAGTATCATTGACACAACGAAGAGCCTGACTAATACGCCAAAGAATCAAAATGATCTTTAAAGGGCGTGTGTTTTAATCTCAACAAAATATAATATAGTTTTTCAATTCTGCATATCAGTACTTTAACTCATGTCACATATGTTAAGAAACGTGGCTTTGTAGAAATATTAGCCTTGTTCATAATTAGCCTTGTTCATATGTTAAGAAACGTGTTCATATGTTAGCCTTGTTCATATGTTAAGAAACGTGGCCTTGTTCACAAATGCCAGAGTTTTGAGAGCTAAAACTGGGACATCTTTGTCACTCGACCAATTTGCAAAAAACGATATATCATGACATATGCACTGTTTAAGTTTAGGAAACCACTCTCTTTTGAAGATTAACTCTATAATAAAATCACAATTTCCTTACCCCGTTTCTCTAGTTGCAATCTTGAAGAGGTGTCTAAGTGCAGGGCGGACATCTGGAGGACTGTCAGCTGACTGGTTGACTGGAGGTTGCACATAAGCAGTTTGGGTTGACAACTCAATCAGACAACATCC
This sequence comes from Linaria vulgaris, assembly GCA_948329865.1. Taxonomy (NCBI): domain Eukaryota; kingdom Viridiplantae; phylum Streptophyta; class Magnoliopsida; order Lamiales; family Plantaginaceae; genus Linaria; species Linaria vulgaris. The sequence goes on along the minus strand of OX415249.1, from coordinate 145,696,261 downwards.
TAACTGTGAAACAAACAAATAACTTGTCCATTAGAATAGAAGATAAGACGCATATATATATATATATATAATATTATTTTTTTCAATGATCAATAGCTAAAAGTGTTGGAGGCACCAAACCTTAGCCTGTTTATCTCGACCCCATTGTTTAAATTCTTCATTTCTTACCAACTTCTGTACCTCCATTACCCTGTTCTTTTTAATTAAACTCTTCACACGTTTCCTTAATATCACAGCTTGTTTACTTGAATATCCTTGGTTTCACCATCATTTTCCTTCTTTTCGTATTTTTTCATTTTCTCCAAGAAGTTTTGAATCCTGACCTTTAAAACAAAATTCAAATACAAATATCTAAAAGAGTCATCAATTACCAAATAATCCATCTTAAACAAATAACAGGAATAGAGATAACAACAAACATGAATGTGAAAACTTGGTTTGTGATTTTCAATAGGTGAAAAGCATTACGTGTTGAAGAATATACAACCTCACATGGTTATGTTCTGCTAATAAATTGGTGGCAAGACAAATTCAAACCCACAAGTAAATAAGGAGCTTAATTCAACACAATTCAGATTAGAGTGAATGCAAAGTCAAATCAGCAAAACTTTCATAAGATGTCCACTAAATGATCTCAAACAAATTAAGTAACGAAACAAAACAATAATGTAAATGTGGAGCTAGACAAGCCAAAATTCAGTATCATCATTAAAATTTAAAATCTTCAGATCATATCAAAGATTGATAAACATCACCATGTCGAACCACTCCAGTGCTTGGTCAAAATATAATCAAAGCCATATGATTCGTGGTTTATCTATACAAAGATTCGACAAGATCAATCATAATATCAATAAATAAAGCGAAAAGAAACGACCTTTACAAGTAGTAAAAAAATTGCATCAACAAATGGAAAGTAATCGAAACAATAGTCAACATGGGCCTTAGAACAGTTATCTATTATGTTGCATTAGTCCCCAAAATCATACCAAATACTGAAATACTCACTTCATGTTCAATCGCCACCCCAATTTGAACCGCGGCCTCCACCACTCTCACAAATTGTGAGAAATTTGGAAGTTCGGGGGCTGACATGGAAATGAAATTGGGGGTCTTGTGGGGTCTGCACCATGGCCATGATGATGAGGAGGAAGAGGGGAGGTGTAATTGAGCTATGGGGCTCGGTGAAAATGGAGCTGTGGAAGCCAGAGTTGATATGGAAATACACTTGTGTGTGTGTGTGTGTGTGTGTGTGTGTGTGTGTGTGTGTGTGTGTGTGAGAGAGAGAGAGAGAGAGAGAGAGAGAGCTCTGTGTGTTTTTGTTGAGGATAAGGAAATTTGCTGAGAGAGGTGTTGAAGAAGGGAGAGAGCTCAAAAACCTTTTGTTAAATTAAACCCTATTGGTCATTTTTTTCAGATATTTTTCAATAGAAATATCATTATTCCTCATTTTATTTGTTATTTTTGTATTTTAATATTTTATCAGCAATTAATTTAAAACTCTTTTTATAATTTGATTTGTGTTTGTTGTTAATTTTTCTCCTAAATATTTAATTTGTCCATAGATGTTTTATGTACCAAAATGATGCGTACACACCATTTAATTCGTTTCTATAGGGTATTGTGTCAACCTGCGAGAGTTTACCTAGTCCGTATTCGAAAGGTAGCGGATCCGATTTCTCACGTTATCAAAAAATAAAAATGTTTTGAGAGTATTTTACTTGTCGTATTGCTCTGGCCTCGGTATATATTTTCAATAAATTCTAAAATACTAATGTTTTACTTCTATGATATCACTCACCGACAATTAAGGTGTTTAATTGAATTAACAGTTTAGCATCTTATTAGCATTCAATCAATGGCGCTAAAAGTCAAAAGTAAACAATAAAGAGAGATTAGGTACACCATTGGCGCATTTACTAAACAATATTTACATTTACAAAGTGTGTTCTATAAAGTAGAAATTTCGATTTGAGCCGTCAACATGCTGTCATCTGCCATTTATTTTGGATTTTATCTGGGAATCAAGAAACAAATTTGAGCTTAAATTTCAGAATTTCAGCCATCACCTTTTATTTGTCACATTTATAACTCACTAGATTTTCCTAATATTTGGCTTTGGTTAACATTGTTGATACCGAAGAACAAACAACCGTGAGGTCCACGAGTCAATGTGAGGATACACATCACGCCTTGACCCACAGAGGAGTCTCCAGTAACAAAGATCAAACAGCTATCAAGTTTGAAAGTGCAAGTATTCTAGCAATGTTAGAAGGTCAATGTTAGAATAACATTGATTGACAGAATATATTTTACAATCTTGTTGTGTATATCTTTATTTATTGTTTTGCCTTATTCACTCGACTAATCTAGTTCCACAGTTGTGATTGTCGTTGGTTATTATTCAGGAAACAAACTTGTCATAGCTTGATCACTCAAAGTTTCCATAAAGAGAAGTTTCCTTAATTAAAGCTAACCGCTCTACAAATAAGGAAGGAAGAGTTCGAGTGCAACTAGGAAACATCCAAGTTGAGTTCTGATTTGAAGAAGGAGTCTTTCCTAAGTTAGTTCACTAACAAATGAACTATTATTAGAGAAGAACGAGGGAGAGGAGTCCGACAAGGAAATTGGAAGAATTACCAACCGTGTACAACACACCTTGAAGTCCAAGTCAAGAACCTATATATAGGTGTGAAGTACATCAAGACAAACACAAGACAAGAGCTAATAAATCCAAGAGATTAATTCACGAGTTGTTCAGTGTTGTCTTGCTTTTGCAAAGTTTGTGAGTTGTTCAACTAGTTCTAGATTTAGAATTGAGGGAATAATTCTTGTGTGCTTTGTTGAGTTCGAGCAATTCAAGAGTGAGGAGCTTGAGAGTTGTAGAAACATATTTTGATAAACCCTTGTGGTATTTTGCCTACGGCTCGGAAGTTAATATTAATATATTCACTTCTTAAATTTCGTGTTGTTTATTTTCCGCTGCATTGTTAGTATGGACGTTGTTAAAGTAACATTGAGAAGTTAACAACGAACACGTATCAACCGATCCATAGTTCCAAAGCTCACCGAGAAAATCAAACTAAAGAACAAGATGATATAAGCAGAAACTTAAATATTTTATGAGCTGGTGAGCTCTACATGCATGTTTCTTTGTTCAGTTACTTAGTTTCAAGCAATCAACTTCGTCAATTGACATTAATGTTCATTACATGATATATGTTGCTTCCAAATAGTTTCACAATTCAAGAAAATGGCAGTTGCATAAACTGATAGCAAATTTGTAATTTTTACAGAAGTTCCATGCTGCTGTGGATCTTCACTAATAATAAGTAGTCACGGACTGCATTCATGCATGCCTGCCCCATACAACTGACACCAACTATTGGGAATTTGGGGAAAGCCCTTAAATTAGCAATTAATTTTTATTTTTTTTAATTTTGATCATTAGTAAGATATTTTGATGACTATTTTATAAATTGGGTTAAAGAGAATACTAATATGTGTACTTTTGCGACTAGAGAGGTGAGGGTATTTGTAGGGGTTAGTTGCGCCTAGGTCGACTATGGTCAGTCTAATTTTTTATGTTTCGTTGCGACGCTTTGGTCACTCCCTTCTATGACTTGTTAAACCTATAAGAAATTTTCTCTTTTGTTAAGATTGTCTCTACGAGATGTTTGACGTTCTTTTTGATTTTTACCTAAGTCTATCAAGTGATTGATCTCTTTTTAGCAGCTCAACCTTTTGAGATCAACCTCTTTTGAGATGTCAAGCTAGTTTTGCCATATAGTTGATTCTTTTCCCACTAAGATCTCTTTATAGTTTCATACCGTGATCGCTCTTTTTGTCAACTTACCTCGAATAGCTATTGTATGCTAATATTTACCTTAGTTATCACTTGTCAAGCATCGCATGAATATAAAACATAAATTTAGAATGATAATCAAAGCGACATCGTGTAAGTACGTGATTAAATTGCAAATGCAAAAAAATCCGTAAGCAATACTACATTGTAATGATGAACGAAGTAAGATTTGTTCTCATACAGACGGTCATCCATTAACCTATAGTACGAATATCATGATAAGACAACCCTCGTCACAAAAAGATATTTATGACTAATTAAAAATCGACGCAATCATTGACCATATATGATTCTCATTCCACTCCACCAACTTGTATGCAACAATTTTATATACCATACCACGTCTTTGTTGATTGTGGTTGAATTAGACTCTTCTATTCTTTGATAGGAAAAAAATCAAGCCTCGTAGCTAACGAAGTCAATACTTAATAATCTCAAAGGGGAAACACGTAATTGGAAAGGGTACTCAATGAGATATGGTCTCGAAGTTTATCTGTCGATGCCCTGCAAAAAAAGAATTTTGTTGCTTGTTAGATTGCGCATGAAGAGTCGAATTTCATTTCGTCCACTTATTCCAGAATTTCCTAATCTCTATCAAGTGGCGAACATTCCATAGTTTTAAATAGCACCCCTTGTTGATTGTGGTTGAATTAGACTCTTCTATTTTTTGATAGGAAACAAATTACACCACGTAGCTAAACAAAGCAAACACCTCATAATTTGGAGGGAAAACACATAACTGGAAAATGTATTCAACGAGATATGATCCCAAAGTTTACTGTGTCGATGTCCATGCAAACAAAGATTTTGCTTTCTTGTTAGATTGCGACCTAAGAGTCGAATTTTATTTCGACCACTTATTCCAGTATCCTTTAATCCGTATCACGTGGTGAGCATTCCAATCGAAAAGCAAAAATGTTGTTACATATTAAAAAGAAAAACACAACTCGAAACGCAGCCACTAATGAAGATAACTCTACCAAAATTAGACAAGGTTCATCAAAAAACACGACCGTATGAATCGCCGAGACTTCGGTCGTTTAAGAATAAAACTTTTTTCATTATAAACAAAAGTGGTAACCCCTTGTGGATAAATTCTCTTTAAATGTACATGGATTGTCTTAAAACTTGCACAAAAGTTTGAATTAGTGCATCTACTACATAAGGAAGATATTCAATACTACACAAGTTTTGGGTTAGAGCAACAAGAAGCTTCATTTTTTTTTTGCCAACATAACATAACACCGTCACTTAAAATTGTTTTTCAATTTTTTGTTGGATAGTACCCTTTTTCACGGAAATTCGACATCATGGTGGATGCAACACACAAAAGAACAATTCATGCAGCGGTACTCCTTGCTTTAATTCCTCAATTTCATCGCCAGAAGAATCAAACTCACATTTCTCACCTCTTTTATTTAGTTTTTGAAAATTAAACAACACTCACAAGAAGAAGAAAAAAAACCATCAAAATTCTCCGGCGATAATGTCACAGACACCCCTCCCCGAGGCCGAGAGTAGTACCATCGTTGATCAGTCGGTGCATATTTTTCTTGTTAATGCTTAAAGCTATGATATTTCAGTCGGCAGCAGAAGAGAAATTTCAGTAAGGAAAATAATGAAGCAGCAGAAAAAGAAGTGGTAGAAAAGCTCAAAGCATGACACATTTATGAGATACGCTACTCTGAATGGCTTAGTAACATTATTCTAGTCCTGAAGAAGGAGGCCGAATGGAGAATGTGGGTAGATTAGGACCTGAACAAGCATTGCCCGCGAGACCCTTTTTCGTTACCGAGAATAGACCTTTTGGTGGACTCAACGGCAGGGTGTGCTCTGTTCAGTTTCGTGGACGCTAAGAGTGGTTTTCATCAGATTTTTATGGCAACAGAAGATCAGCCTAAGACAACCTTTGTCACGGATAATGGCGTATATTGCTACCGCGTGATGCCATTTGGATTAAGAAACGCGGGTGCTACATTTCACACACTGGTCGAGAATATGTTTTATGAATTGATTGGGAAATCCATGGAGGTATACGTAGACGACATGTTAATCAAGAACCTGAAGGCACAAGATCATGTAAATCACTTAGAGAAATCCTTCGGCATAATGAGAAACTATGGGATGAAACTCAACCCGAAGAAATGCACGTTTGGCGTCCCATCAGGGAAATTTATGGGATATATGGTTATGAGAGGGGAATAGAAGCCAACCCCGACAAAATTCAAGCAGTGATGAGTCTACCTTCCCCGCGATCTGTACGAGATGTAAAATGTTTGGTAGGACGGATAATGGCACTAGGACGATTCATTGCGACATCAGCAGAAAAAAGTTTTCCCTTCTTCAATGTATTGAAAAAGGCAACGAACTTTCAATGGAAAGATGATTGTGAGGTTACGTTCTAGCAATTGAAAAGGTATTTGATGGCCCTACCATTACTGGCAAAACCCGAGCCGAGAGAGATGTTGTACATATACCTTGCGGTCTCAACCAACGCCATCAGTATGGTTTTGGTCAAGGAAGTGGCTGGCAAGCAGTCTCCGATACATTATGTTAGTCGCGTACTTCACGGTGCAGGAAATTACTTGTAGATCGAACTATTCGCATTGGCGATCGTAATGACAGCACGTAAGTTAAAGCCTTATTTTCAATCGAATCCTATAACGATTATCACAGATAAACCACTTCGCCAGATTATAGCGAGCCCGGAAACTTCGGGAAGACTGGTGAAGTGGGCAATTGAATTGAGTGAATTCGGGATTGAATATCGCCCACGTACCACCATTAAAGCATATGTTCTGGCAGACTTTATGGCATATACATTAGGGAATAGCTTCGATTATTCATGTAACCACATCTTTACCATAACACAAGATACGGGGCCCAATACACGACAGTCAGCATGGTTGCTCCATGTGAATGGATCCTCAACTGCAAATGATGGAGGTGCAGGAATCCACCTGATCTCACCATATCGAAGAGAATTTGATTTTTCTATAAGTCTGAACTTCCCAATAACAAACAACAAGGCAGAGTACGAGGCGGTTCTGGCAGGAGTAAGGATGGCGAAAACCCTATGCTCAGACCACCTAGAGGTCTTCACGGATTCTCTGCTGGTGGCAAACCATTTATCAGGATTCTTTGAGGCAAAACAGGAGACGATGGTCTTATACTTGGAAAAGCTAAATGAACTAGCTTCTGAATTCACCACGTTCAACCTAACCCAGATCCCTAGATCTGAGAACACCAAGGCAGACGCATTATCAAAGTTTGCAAGCTCGTCGGACAATTACATTGAGAAGCGTGTCACGCTATTGGCCACCACAAGGCCTGCAATCGGTATGACTAAGGCTAGTAAAGTGTGGGCTGACGTTGAATTCATTCTTCCTATTGCAGACACCCCTTGCTGGAAGGATGAAATTTTCCAATATCTATCAAACGGGACGTTGTCGGAGGATGCTAACGTACAGAGGCGTCTCAAATACAATGCTTACAGATTTACCATTTATCAGGGTGAACTTTATAAACGATCATTCGAGGGTCCCTTATTGAGGTGTATATCTTCAGTAGATGCACAGTACATTATGAGGGAAATACACACAAGAAGTTGCAGCAATCACTCTGTGGGAGAGCTTGAGCACAAAATATCCTAAGGCATGGATATTTTTGGCCGACACTGCGAAAGGACGCAACTCAGTACCGTCGAACTTGTGAAAGTTTCCAATACCATGCGAGGCTCATTCACATGCCCGCAGTTATGATGCAACCCTTGGAAATCACATGCCCTTTCGACCAATGGGGAATTGACATAGTGGTCCCCCTCCCAATAGCGAAAGAACACCTAGTAGCAGTTGAATATTTCACCAAGTGGGTGGAAGCTGAAGCATTGGCGCACATAACTGAGAATAATATGATAGACTTCATATGGAAGAACATTATATGCCGCTTCGGCTTACCCCAGGTCCTTGTTTCAGATAATGGAACTCAATTCTGAGGTAAGGCAATGGTTTCATGGTGCAAAGAGTTGAAATTTTCTCAACATTTCGCGGCAGTGGCACACCCGCAAGCTAATGGGCAAGTAGAGTCCACCAACAAGACGTTAAAAGAATATCTCGAGCGCCGTTTACATGCCACTGGCAAAAGTTGGACAGAGGAACTCCCGGCATCCTTTGGGCCTATCGAACCACACCAAGGACTTTGATCGGTGAGGCACCATATACTTTAGTATACGGTTCTGAGGCAGTAGTACCAGTAGAAATAGGTATGCCAACCTATCGCATTGCAGAATATGATCCTGAACATTCAGCGCGCTTGCATCAAATGGACCTAGATATGATAGGATCCACTAGGGAACGTGCTTACCAGCGCACTGTGGCTTTCAAATTAGCCATGGCATGCACCTTTGATAAACGAGTACATCTCCGGAGTTTCCAAGTGGGAGACCTAGTATTAAAAAGCGTAAGGGCTAGCAAACATGTGGGAAAACTGCAGGCAATTTGGGATGGACCTTACAGGGTCACCCACACAAGCTCGAAAGGATATTATTATCTTGAGGACATGCACGAAGATCCATTACCCAGACCAAGGAACGTGCAACATCTATGGCATTTTTACTGTTAAGTTTATCACATCATGTAATAAGAACTACGCAAAGCTTGATTACCTATATGGGATACATAGGCAGCCACCTTCATGGCCCAACATTGATTTAATATTCAAACTATCTTGGTTGATTTCAAGAACAAGACTATTTCCAAAAGGCTAACCGCCAGGGGACATAAAAAAAAAAAGATGTTGACAAAACAGCACAAAGGTTTCGCCCTCAGAAGTATCGCCCTGAGGACATCTCGCTTGAAAATGCGACTGTCCACATGCCTATACGGCAGAAAAGATGCTGAGAAAACAGCACAGAGGTTTTGCCCTAGAGGTATCGCCCTCAGTACATATCGCTTGAAAATGCGACTGTCCACATGCCTATACGGCAGAAATGATGTTGACAAAACAGCACAGAGGTTTCGCCCTCAGGACATATCGCTTGAAAAGGCGACTGTCTACATGCCTATACGGCATAAAAGATGCTGATAAAACAGCACAGAGGTATCGCCCTCAGAGGACATATCGCTTGAAAAAGGCGGCTGTCCACTTCCTTACATAACATGCAATAAAAAAGATTATATGGATCTTCAACAAAACAAACCATAGAAGATGGAGAAGACTTACAACAAAAATAGGGTGACACATACGCCTGAAAGGTAACAACCATACCAAATATCATATAACGAGAAAATGCCATTCAACAGCAGTTGGACAGGATATAAAAAGAAACTACACCACGCGCTATGTGCGCAATTCATCAGATAATCAAATATCGAAATACTACCCAACCAACATTACAGGCCTCGAGAATAATCTACAAATTATGAAAAAACTCATCTCCATCAAAGTTTGTAAAGATTTCATTGCGAATTTTGTCTCTACTAAATGGACCAACATGGGACAAATCCATTTCCTTCATGTCCACATGAAACTTCCATGGTTCGTCACACACATCAGTAGCAAGCTCGTCCATTGCTCTAGGTGATAGAACCTCTGGATACTTGTACCACTTCGGACTATCACTCTGGGGGTCCATGGTGGGAGAAACGTACCACATGGCAGAAGGCACTCGATAACGCACCCTCGAATATGCCCCTGCTAGAGCCCACATAATAGGTTAACCGAGTACATGACTGATGTCACCAGATACGCCCATACCCATAGACATGGTCAGAATTGTCACATGATTCCGCAGAGAATCCTTGAACCATATATTCAGGAGAAGAACTCCGTTCAACATGGCTCGGATAGGTCACACCACTTTCCTCAGTTTCAGCATGACTCGGACTCCCGTTTGGGTTAGAGGGTGTTACTGCTATACCGTTACGAATTAGCGCTTCCGTCAACTTGGCATTTTGGATCTCGAGCGACGCAACGGAATCTCGATAAGAATTGTGTTCTCGCTCCAAAAGCAATTTTTCTACGCGAAGCCTACGAGCTTCGTCTTTAGCATCTGTCAACCCTTTAGTCAATTTCTCTTTATCGACATGCGCTTTCCAAGCCTTGTCATTGGCCTTTCGCACACGAGTCTCAGCCGAATGCACTCTCACATTAGCTCGGTCTCGAGAAACATTGCTACGAGAAATCATCACTCGTAACTCATCAACTCTAGCATCGTGACCAGAGTGCACCGCGACAAGCAATATATAATCATTGCAGAGAGCGTGGAACATATGTCCAAACTGATGAACAATCAGAACACGTCATACATCACGAAAATAAATAAACGATCATCAACTATTTAACAAAATTTCAAAATAGAAGACCGTACCACATAATAAAACATTACGCACATCCGTGGTGCTAGGACAACTCTCAAACTTTGAAGTAACACAGCAAGATCACAATCCGAATAAATATTGTTTCGTACTTTGAATAGCATCTTGCTCATAGATCGTTTCACCACATATCCTCATAACTAGCTGGTCAGAAGCAGGGTCTCGCAAAAAGTCATAATTTTCCATCAAAGGCGGGACAGACCCCGGAGACCTCCGTAACCTTTTCCGACGATGAGAACCAGACCAACGAGATGTGGACGCAGTCGACACATTAGGGGGAGTCCGCATACGGGACGTAGTCCCACCAATGTTTATATTTCCAACCCTATCAGGAGAAGGCACAAATTCCCCTGGCTCAAGTCCTCCCATTACTCCAACATCTGCATGCGCCGAACTACCGTTCACACTATTCGAGGGAGGAGCAGCACTATCGAGATTGTTAGCTCATGGATCCTTGCTTCCTTCTCGAAATGCACCCTACCTCTCGGATGCCAATAATTTGAGGGCACTCTGACCGGAAGCGGCCTCACAACAACTCTAGGGGGTTAGCAGTGAGTCTTTGTTGGGATAAAAGCTCTACCTCCATGGCATATAGTATTTCTTGCTCTAATATCAAACCTTCTTCAACGGTCGCACAACATCCGACAACGATACTACCGCCATTCTGATTTGGCTGTAGTACTAAGAAACGACTCAAAAATTGAGAGTTCTGCTCGAAAAAGACGAACACGCGGAAGCCTAACATCAGCAGCAATACCAGGAACCCGCATAAGATCGCCGTTTAGCAGAGTATCTGTTGGTGGGTCGTCCGACACACTCACATTATCAGCAGAAGGGCTGGAATATGAGGATTCATCATCCGAAACTACAAAAGCGTTACGCCGTAGAGATACCGACACATGTGGCCATCGGGACACTACACACTTCCTATGAGAAAGATTTTTCACTTAAACCATCCTTAGCACTAAAAGAAGAGGAAACTCACGGTTAGAAACATAAAAGACAATGTTGGATACTATATCGGGCATATGTCTAAAAAGATATAGAAAAACTGATCAAAAACGATAACGGCCACATAGAAAATAAGTATGCACTATGTCGAAAATAAATTTCGATATACCTCGCACTTCCTCGATATAAACTTCGATATCGGACCGTGAAAGCGACAAGACTTCGGAATAAAATAATAGAATGATGACGAAACTGGGGGACCAGCTTACATAAGCGAATATTATCGGGCCCTGCCGAGCAATTAATGCTCGCATGTCGAGGGATATATTGAAGACCATATTCGATATATATTCGATATCAAAGTTCCCGACTAATTGATCGTAAAAAGATTTAGAAAAAATAGGGGAGTATCGTAACAGTTATTTTTTCTTAAACTGAATTCCGCCCAATCAGTCGCCAACTTGGGGGGAGTTATGGGTGCCCCGATGAAAAGAAGTATACATGTAAAATTCATAAATGATTATAAATTAATAGTTTATGAATTGGGGGACTACATGATAGGAATATTTCCTGTATTGGGCTGGCTCATGGGTCAGGCCCACGATTAACTATATCAGGGATCATCCCCGACATATATATATATATATATATATATATATATATATATATCAAAGTTCACCTTCGATATGGTACAACACAGACTCTATAAATACCGCGTCCTGCATACCGAGAACACACACAATAAAGATACCTAAATCTACCCGCTGGTATTGCATACTCATATTCGATATAACCTTCGACATATATTCTGACATATTACACAGTAAGGGATTCGACATTGTACCACGTGTCTAATCCGACATCACTTTCGACATAACACCCGATATACTCCCGACATAATCTCCGATATACTTCCGACATTATATTCGACATACTCTCTAAATCACTCCCGATATTGAGAATTTTATCCGGCTGGACCTCTACTTCGAGTACCTGAAGTTCCGAACCAAAGTCATCCTATAGTCAGAGATAGGAGACATAGTTTGAGATAGACTCGTTGTAACATACTTGTAACCGACCCTATTCTATATATATGATCTATTGTTAAATTCGAAATGATACTATATCATATTTTTAAATATATTGAAGCCGTTATAAAGTGTCATAAGTTAATGTTGTACCATAACTTATTTCTGATACTTGCTAAAAAATTATATTAATGATCTTCCGATGTCCCCCTTGGAGAAAAAAGATTTCACCCAGACTTATTGAGACTTTAACATAACGAGTTGTAACTATTTACCAGTAATAATACTAGTATGGTAAATAAAAAAAAGGATTTTTGGTAAATTACCCCCTGTGTTATCATAAATTGGTGGATTACCTCATGTGAAAATAAATTGATGCTAGATAATAGAAATGAGTTTTAAAGGATTGGAGTGTCAGACAAGGTCTTGAGCTGCATTATTTAAGGAATGATTAAGGAATGAGAAAACACACGTTACTGCAGTATGCGCGGACGAGCGATGCACATGGAGAATGCATGCTTCACCAATCATGGATGGGCCAACTTTTCAAGTAAAAACAATCAAGGGTGAGCATGTATGTACAAGAAAGAATACTAATAAATTAGCGATTTCGAAATACATTAAAAGGCTAGAAGATGTCATTAGAGAGAATCCAAATATTATACTTTCGATGCTACAAAAGGCCATCAAGAGGAAATTCTCATTAGAGGTGTGTAGACAAATAAATTTTGTCTCATTCAATGAAAAATTAACAAGTGTCAAAATAATTATTAGAAATTAAAATTAATAATTTCTATTTTTATTTGGAATTTTACTAAATTAAATTCCAATTATTAATAGATAAATTAATTAGTTTCTAATATATATATTGTTGGCCAATCAAATAAAGTCACGTGGAAAAGATGGAATATTGCAACCAATCAAATAAAGCCATGTAGAAAAATGATGATGTGTTTTGACCAATCAAACAAATCCATGTGAAAAAGATGGAGTATTTCAACCAATCATATCAAGCCACGTGGAAATATGATGTGTTCTAAAGATTTCTTGATAAATAAGTTAGTTTAAATTCATACTTATCTTGAAGAGAAAATCGACCAATCACAAGCAAGGAGCTCTAGGTTTTTACAACTATAAATAGAAGCCCTCTCATAAAGAAAAAGGACACACAAATATTCATAAGTTGAAGAGGGAAAAGCTCTAAGTTTTTCGCTCCACCAAGTTCATCCATCTTCAAGCGTTCTTCGCGGGATTCAAGGCGTTCTTCGCGAAAACCTCCGTTTGATCCATCATCAAGCCTCAAGTCCACCAAATAACCGTTTTGAAGATCACACTTCCGCCAAGGAAGATCGAGCTTCAACAAATTCAGCATATTCGACATCAAGTTCATACCATTCTTCAACGATCTTCAAGCCCAAAGTCCGTTTGATTCGAGAACAAGCTGCAAGGCCCTCGAAAAAATTGTTTTGTCGATCAAAGTCCCTTTCAAAGAAGATCAAAGTCCACATATTCAAAGAACTTAAGACGAAGATCATACCAATCTTCAACAATCTTCAAATCAAATTCCAAATCAAGTTTTCGTTCGATCCGAGATCAAGCTGCCAAGCCCTCGCATCAACGTTTGTCTTACATCAAGTATTTTTGAAGATCAAGATTCCTCTAAAGAATATTGACGGTCAACAAGTTCAACAAGTTTGTCGCGAAGATCAAATTGTTCATCGCGAAGATCAAATCAAGTAGATTGTTAATTCAAGATCAAGCTCAAAATCCCTTGGATTAACGTCAAGCTCAAAATCCCTTGGATTAACGTTCAACCCAAATACACGTGAAAGAGATCAAAATCAAATCCACTCTGAAATCAACCAAATTTCAAGATTATTTGTTGTAGAAAATAATCAGAGGATTACCAGAGATTGTAATCACATATTGTTTGAAGAAATACAAATTTTATTTGTACTTAATTTTTCTTGTCTTTTATTTTAGGGACTTGAAATTTTGTTGCTACAATGTGGATAAGTGGAAGGCGTATAAAGTGAAGAATCTTGCCATGGAGAATGTTAGAGGAAAAGATAGCCAGCAGTACAACAAACTTTGGGATTATTGTGAAACTGTCAGAAAAAATAATAAAAGGAGTACTCTTTTGCTAAAGAAAGTTGAGCTTTCAAATCCTCCTATATTTGAAAGAATGTACATTAGTTTGGATGCCATGAAAAAGGGATTTTTGTCGGGTTGTAGGCATTTTATTGATCTGGATGGTTCTTTCTTAAAAACCATCCACGGTGGGCAACTTTTAGTAGCCGTAGGTAGAGATAACAATGATCACATGTGGCCCTTTGCTATGGCAGCTGTGTCTATTGAAAATAGGGAGAATATGACCTGGTTTGTTGGGAAATACTTGGAGGAAATAGGAGGGCATGAGGATATTTGTGGATCTTTATATCGGATAGGCAGAAAGGTTTGGTGGAGGTTTTAAGAGAGTTAGTACCCGACTGCGAACATCGGTTTTGTTGTAGACATATGTACGAGAATTTCAAGAAAAAATTTAAAGATCCTAAATTAAAGGATCTTTTTTGGAGAGCTGCATCCACAACTAATGAAATGGACTTCAAATCCTGCATGAATGAGATTGAAAAACTTGATCCTAAGATTGATCCAAAGAAGGAAACCGCATCAGAGTGGCTAAAAAACATACATTCTCAACATCGGTGCAGAGCTTATTTTTCTACATGTATCAAGGTGGATGGATACCTTGGTGAATAATATGTGTGAATCCTTTAATAGCTACATCATTGAGGCAAGAGACCAACCAATTATTACAATGTTCGAGTGGATTAGAGAGAGGTTGATGACAAGGATACAAACAAAGCGCTCTTGAATGGAGAAATATACTGGTACAATTACTGTTTCACTAAAGTTATTTACTTTAATGTTATAATATAGATCATGTTGAACCTTGTAATTATTTTGTAGGTACCATTTGTCCAAATATTGTGAATAAGATGAAAAGAACCAATTGTTAGGCAAATAATGTAATGCAATGTGGTCAGGCAAAAATGAGTACGACGTTCACAAAAATCTAGAGACATATGTGGTTGATCTTGATAAAAGAATTTGTACTTGTGGCATGTTTCTGTTGAGTGGCATTCCATGCACCCATGCTACTGCCGCTAGAGGTCATAGAAGAGGAAATGATGAAGATTTTGTGGATGACTGCTTTAAGAAGCCGACATACATGACAGTGTACGAGAACATGATTCATGTTGTTCTTGGCCAAAGTCATTAGATCTCAACTGGAATTGAACCTCTCGGGCCTACAAAGTTCATTACCAAAGCTGGTAGACACAAGAAAAAACGACAGAGAGGTCCTGATGAGAAAAGAGCCAAATCTACGAGAAAAGGGCTGATACGTGTAGCAAATGTCTGCAAAAAGGCCACGCTAAAGGAAGTTGTCGCAATCCAACTCATCCCCAATCTAGGTTACACAAGGTAAATTATGTGATGTCATGCTAGTCTTGTTATTTTAATTATTTATGTTTTGCTATCTTTTTTACTGTAGATATGTTGTTTATTATGGTCATGGGTTGGTTGTTGGTATTGTTGGTCTTGTCGTGTTGCTACTATGTTTATTGTTAATCTGTTATTTGTATTGACTTGCAGCCGAAAGAAGCAGAAAGAGCAAGTTGCTTCAACTTCTCGAAAGGAAAAAAGAACAAGAAAGGCCTCTCAAAAAGGATACGCGGCGGATACTCTCAGTTCAAGCGCGAAGAGCGTCAATGGTGTTGGTAGAAGTGCACATGCTACTGTTGAATGTAGTCAAAGTATAGTCCAAAGTGCTCTAACTATGAATGCCAAGGAGAGCGCAACATGATTCATCGGTTTATGATACTTGAGAAATATCTTGTTAAAGTTTTTTACATTTTGGCGCATTCCAACAAACTTGCGTAGGTAATATATGGTACTTGTAATTAAATCCTTTTTTAGATCACCGATCTGGATATTGCGATGTGCGTTCGAAACTTTTGATTGTTAATGTTTTTATGTGAGCTTATTTTAATGTATCTGGGAAGCAACACTTTCTTAATTGTTGGTTCCTCAAGTGGTGTTAACATTACATTTTTTGTTCTAATTATAATTTGTGCTCTCTGTATGTGTGGGATCTGTAAATTATGTGTATGGTGTTGATGTTGTATTTTATGTTATAAAAAAGTAGTACAATTATTAATTATATATCTTTTTTAAGTTTTTTCATAAAAAAAAACTAAGTAAAACAATTTTATCATAAAGCAACCTTCAGGACAATTAAAGAAGATATTTTATGAACTTTACATAAAAAAAAAGAAGGGATAATTCTATCAAAAGAAAGAAGATATCTTATAATCTGAATTTTCTGTATTGTGATAAAATTATTATGCTTTTTTGGATATTTAAACTTTTTTTTGATAGGACGGTAATTTATCTTTTAAAAACGAGATGTGCATTATTTCTTAATATGAAAGGGTAAAAACGTTAATTTTCAGACCAAAATAAACTCCCACTTTCGGCGAGTGACTTAGGGGCTGTTTGCAAGAGTTTTTAAAAGCTCATTATGGGCTTTAAGTCACAAAGCATTTATTGAGTGTTTGCAATTGGTGCTTTTGATTCTCCTTCTCTTAAAAAAAAAAAAAAGAAGGAGAAGCCAAAAAATATGTGATGAGGTGCTTCCATAAGAAGCTTTTTCCCCAAATCTTGGAGAATATCTTTATTATACTTATTTGTCCCTTAAATTTCTCTAAATATCCAATTTTCCCATAAAATAAGGGGGTGTTTGCAAGAGCTTATGAAAGCTCCTTCTTCATAGCTTATACTTAAAGTTACTTAAAGTTGCGTTTGACTTAAAGCTATGAGTGTTTGCAAATCCTTCTTTAAAAGTAACTTAAAGCAGATAAACTTAGTTTTGTGGTGTTTGTAATAACTCGATAGAAGCAGCTTTTGAACCTTAATTAAAATAGAATAATATTTATTTATTCGTATTTAAATTATAGATATAAAAATATTAATCCTTCACTCGCATTTGCACAATCATGAGGTGGATACTTATATATTAAAATTAAATTATTTAAATTTTAATATAGTGTAATCAATATATATGTCTATTACATTACAACATACAAATTATTTGGTATAATTACATCGTGCATATATCTTCTAGAAAAAATAACTATATCTAAAAGATGTTAATATAATAAGTGCGTACATGTTGTTGTTAAGTAACTTAAATCCCATGACTTTCTCTTTCCTTATCAACGTGATCTTCTTTTTCATAATTTTAATTTTTTAGAGTAAATAAATAATTAACAAAAAACAATTAAAGAAAAAATAATAATGAAAAAAGAACAGAAAAAATCTTTAAAATGATTTACTTAAAACAACATGTACGACATTATTATATTAAAATCTTTTAGATATAATTATTATTTCTAGAAGATATATTCCTGATCTAATTATACTAAGTAACTTGTATATTGTAATGTAATAAATATATATATATATATATATATATATATTGAATACGCTATATTAAAATTTTAATTATTTTTATTTCTTTTAGATATAATTATTATTTCTAGAAGATATATTCCTGATCTAATTATACTAAATAACTTGTATATTGTAATGTAATAAATATATATATATATATATATATTGAATACGCTATATTAAATTTAAATTATTTTAGTTTTTAATATATAACTATCGACCTCATGATTGTGAAGATGTAAGTGAATGATTAATATTTCTGTATCTATAATTTAAATAAGAATAATTAAATATTAATATTTTCAATTAAGATTCAAAAGATGCTTCTATCTAGTTATTGCAAACACCACAATATTAGCTTTATCTACTTTAAGTTACTTTCAGAGAAAATTTTGCAAACACTCATAGCTTTAAGTCAAACGCCACTTTAAGTAACTTTAAGTAGAAGCTAAGAAGAAGGAGCCTTCAATAGCTCTTGCAAACACCCCTTACACTTTCCGCCAAAAGGAGGTATTTTGCCAACTTTTAAAATCAAGGGGATAAACCCAGTGTTTTGAAACCCGGCCCGGTGACTGACCCGGTGAGGCTACCGGGTAGTGGGTCAACAGGTCAAACCGGTCGGACCACTGGTTGGACCAGTTTGTTGACTTTAGTCAACGTTCAATAAAATATTTAATTCAATGTTTAAAAATGTCATAACAAAATACTCAATTTCTCAACTACACAATCTTAAATAAATAGATCGTGTCATTATATTTTCACAACTAATCACTAAATAAGCAAATAAAATATTAAACAACTCCAATGGGTGAATTAGTAAAGGTTATTTATATTCAATTATATATTTAGAATATATATATATATATATTTCACATTTTTCAACTTTTGGTCTTCATAAAATATCTGTGATCGCTACTTAGTAATATAATTACTTTCCATTAACCTAATAATTATCAAAAGTTCAAAACTTAAGTAACATGTTTAAATTCTGATAAATAAATTGAATATATTGGTGTGTTATTGTTAACCGTATAAAATAAATGCGAGATTAAAGAGAATATTAGTCCTAAATTAGAAGGATTAATAAATGGACAATACTATTGTCACGAGTACTTCCGATGAAGTTGTACCCACTCCCAACGAGGAGGCCCATCGGGTGTGACCAATATCGCTCGGTTACTAACCCAAAGCGGTATGAGTGGCCATCCGACGAGGGCACCTAGCGTCCCTCGGAAAGTCACGATGAATCAAGACCAGATATCAAGGTGGCATCGGATAAAAAGCAAACTCGGATGGATCCGCCTGATTCAGATATCCATCACGACGCCGAGCAGGGCCCCAACGGACTCCCGAGTCCCAGAACCTTGACAAGAACGCTTCCTTGCTATGCACTCCCAACACAAGTGCCCTCGGAACAATGCCCCAGACGACCAACTCAAAGAACGGAACCGCACATTGATGTAAGAACCATAGAACAACACTTTCCGGGCACTCGGAAAGAGAAACGCCTACCCACGAAGGATAAAAAACCCTCGAAATTCAAATCACGGGTGAACACCCCGTCGGAGAAAATGCCCCGAATCACCTACTTCAGGATACGTCCCTATCGGAGCAGCATTACCACTAAGGGGACACCCAAACTTGGCCCTCAAGTCATTACTAGAAGCAATAAGCCCTCGGAGATAAAGAAGGCAGCCTACCACCTATCGGAAAGAAGGCAAAAACCCTCGGAAGAAGATAAAGCAACACAGTCAGCACTTAGTAGATCAAGATAGACATTATCTTATTGATTGGTGTACATTGTAACACGTGTATTCATCCTAAAACATGTCAACATGCATAGAGACACATGTCCCTAAAAATTTCTATATAAAGGGTGGTGATCTCACAAGGAAAGAGAGGAGGAAAAAAAGGAAAAAATATAGTGAATAAATGAAGGAATGTTCTTGTTACTTTGTCTCCTTTAAAACAACATTTAGCTTTTGAACCACGGGCAAGGGCGTTCCAACCCAAATAAATAATTCAGTTAATTAGGTCATAATTCCAAACCTGTTAACAAAATGGCGTCGTCTGTGGGAGCGCCATAAAATCTGCCTTTGAGAGCGTTCAAGAGCGATGCCTATTATGGAGAATTTGTTCCACAGCGAAAGCCGTCCTAGCCAGTCTCAAAATTCGGAAGAAACTCTGTCCAACCGCCAACCAAGGAAAGGGATTTTATCAACATCCCTCGCTCCGTCTTTGAAAGGTTTATGGAGACTAGGGCCCGGAGGACACCGCCCGGGTACGTGAACCCTCACGACTTATCCCCTCGATCCTCCCGCCACCAAAATCCCCATGCCGAAGAAGGTTGGGCTTGAACTAGATGGAGCCCCGTCTCCAATCCCTGGCACCATGGACCCCCGCAGAATGCCCGGATGCACTACAACTACCGGGACACGCGCCGGACCGGCCAACAGGAAGGGAGAACAGCTCCCCCGGACCGTCCTACGTCACTACCCTCTCCAAGTGAGGATCATACTATATGGGGAATTCTCGATGGTCTTAGGAATGAGATGGGTGATATTAAGAAGACGGTGGGCCCTAAGGAGGACCCTACCTTTAAAACCTCCCCTTTATCCCCGAAATAGCCTTAGCCTCTATCCCCGCGGAGATGCGGCCCGTAAATGGTCCCCTGTACACTGGGGATGCGGATGCAAAGGATCCGCATGATCATATACATCAATACCTAGTCGGAATGGATCTCAATTCCGCCCCGGACCACGTGCTCTGTCGTGTGTTCACTGCGACCCTCGGAGGACGGGCACAATTGTGGTTTACCCACCTTGCTTCCGGCTCCATTGACAGTTTTGATCGACTAGCCCACTTATTCGTGAGGCATTTTGCTTGCAATCGGCGGTACCCTAAATCCGCCACACCCCTCTTCACCGTTAAACAGAAGAAGAATGAATACCTGCGAGGATACATAAAACGCTTTACAGATGAAGCGCTAGATGTCCCGAACGTTAGTACCACCATTTTGGCGGATATACTCACACAAGGGCTCCAGGCAGGTGAATTCTTCCGCTATCTCACGGGAAATCATATCACGGATATGAACGAGCTTATGCAGCAAGCAGAGACTTACATCCTAATGGAGGAAGCTGAAGGCACGAAAAGATGCCTGTAGAGCGATGATAATGAACATCACGAGCCCGTTGAACGGGAGGTAAAGACCAAGGAAAAAAGCCGGGAAGGGAAACCAGCCCAGCGTAAAGACGAGAGTGGCCTGGTCAAGAGATTGCTCAACCCGGTACCCTTGCCCCCGATGACCATTGCCATCTTAGAAATACTCAATGTGATGCGGGGCAGCACCGAGCTGCGATGGCCAAGAGAAGCCCGATTTCCAGATAGAGACAAGAATACGGGTAAGTATTGTAAATACCATAAAACCTATGGGCATACTACCGAGGAGTGTACCACACTGCGAATGGAGGTGCTCCGCCTCTTGGAAACCGGGTACCTGAAGAACTATATCAAGATAAACAACCCGGAGAATCCCCCTCAGTATACCTATAAGAGACCTCGAAAGGAAGAAGAAGAAAAAAAAGAAGATCAGGTGACTCCCAATCAGAGGTCACGAGAGAGAACGACGGGGCAGCGGAACCCACCCCCTCCCCCGGAAGCATATGAAGATAACACCCCATCGGGGCGTACCATCAGTATGATAGAAGGAAGAGATCTCTCCATTACACCACAAGGTAAAAAGAAGTAGTATTTGAAAGAGGCTAGGCGGGCGGAACAAGGATTGTTCATAGGATCCATTCAGAGTGCAAAGCTTCCTAGCATCACCTTTGGACCCCGAAGATTTGAAAGGGGTGATTTATCCCCACGAAGACCCCCTGGTAATAGAAGCCGTGATCTATGGGATAGACATCCAGAGAATACTGGTTGATACCGTTAGTTCCATGGACGTCTTATTTCTCCCCACCTATCTGGCCATGGGATTGAAGAAAGAACGGCTGGAAGTAGCTGAAGTTTCGTTAATAGGTTTCTCGGGAGAAGCCTCCAAAACACTCGGAACCGTGACACTTCCGATGTCGTGGGGAGAAGGGACCCTTCGAAGAACGGAACCCATAAAATTTTGGGTGGTAGAGGCTTCGTCAAGAACGTATAACGCAATCTGTGGGCGGCCCTCCATTCGGGCCTTCGAAGCGATCCCTTCAACCCTCCATCTCAAGGTAAAATTCCCAACCTTTTCAGGTATCGGAGAAGTCCGAGGAAACTAGGCAAAGGCCCGGGAGTGCCGCATGAATGCTCTCCCTCCTGAAGAGGACGAACCTAACCTCGGAAGCAACAAAAAGCGAAAAGCAGAGGAAGTACGAGTACAACCCGTAGAAGAGCTAAAATTGGTGGAACTTGTAGAGGGGAGCCCGGAGAGGTCGGTTAAAGTAGGCACCAAAATGGAGCCTGAAGTGGAAGCCCAACTGGTCCCCATCCTGAAAGAATTCCGCCACATTTTTGCATTGGAAGGCGGACCGCCAGGGCAAATCAGCAATAAGGTATGTCAACATTTCCTTAATGTGAAGCCCGGGGCCAAACCGGTCCAACAGAAGAGGAGGAAAATGGATCCGGAGCGCAATAAAATCATCCGGTCGGAGATTCAGCGACTCCTCAGCCTAAGGCAAATAAGAGAAGTCATCTACCCCGAGTGGCTAGCCAACGTAGTCCTAGTCCCAAAGCATGGGGGTAAGTGGCGAATGTGCGTGGATTTCACGAACCTTAATGACGCATGCCCCAAGGACTGCTATCCCCTCTCGAGTATTGACCAGCTGGTAGACTCAACAGCGGGCTGCGCACTCTTGTCCACCCTGGATGGGAACCAGGGATATAACCAAATCCCGATTGCCGTCGTGGATCAGGACAAAACTAGTTTTATCACTGATGTGGGCACCTTTTGCTATCTGGTGATGCCCTTCGGACTCAAGAATGCAGGGGCCACTTATCAGCGATTGGTAAGCCTAATGTTTGCAGGACTCATCGGAAACACGGTGAAAGTCTACGTGGATGACACGGTCGTTAAAAGCCGCTCTGCAAAGGACCACCCCGAGGACCTACGAAAGGCGTTAGCCATCATGAACCACTTCGGGATGAAGGTTAACCCTAAGAAATGCTCATTCGGCATCAGAGGAGGCAAGTTCCTAGGGTACATGGTTACAGAGAGAGGGATAGAAGTCAACCCCGAGAAGGCCGAATCCATCATAGGGTTACCTACCCCAAAGACAGTTAAAGATGTGCAAAAGCTTACAGGTCGGAAACCGAAAAACTTGTCTTAACTTTAGTTACCACAGCCTGGAAGCTCCGCCCATATTTCCTTTCCCACCCCGTAACTGTGTTAACTAAACACCCGTTACGAGCAATTCTCAACAAGCCCGAGACCTCTGGAAGATTGATAAAGTGGGTCGTGGAGCTCACCGAATATGACATCTCTTATGCCCCAAGACCCTCCGTCAAAGCACAAGTCCTAGCGGATTTTGTGACTGAAATGACGGGCATCGGAGCTGAAGAAAAGACACCCTTATGGCACATCTATGTGGACGGCTCCTCTGTGAGCACACACGGGGGGGGTGGGATAGTCCTAGCAAACCAAGAAATAGAAGAAGAGATACTTCACTTCGCGGTCAGAATAGACTACCCCTTGTCAAATAACGAAGCCGAATATGAGTCCTTACTCATAGGGATGAGACTTGCCCGATAAGGCGACATCAGAAAAATACTCATCCACAGTGACTCGCAACTAATTGTGCAACAAGTCAATGGCTCGTACGAAGCCAAGGAGGAAAGGATGCAAGCGTGCCTCCAAGCGGTTCACCGCAAACGGGAATGGTTTGACGAGTGCAAATTAGTGCAAATCCCATGAAAGGAGAATCAAGAGGTTGACGCCTTGTCCAAGATGCCCACCCAAACGGCCGCCATCCACACCCAGAAAATCACCCTGCTCCAAGTTACCGAGTCCGAGAAGGCCGAGGGCCATGAAGGGAATGCCACTACAGACCCCTCGTCCAGCTGGGTGACCCCAATCAAAGCCTATCTACAGGACCCAGAAGGGTACTCCGCGGATAAAGCCGTGCAACGGCTTATGGCCAGAAGAACTATCAGGTATTTCCTTAAAGACGGAATATTATTCCGCAGGACATACTCGTGCCCTCACGCCCGATGCCTAAATGAGGAAGAAGCTCAACTGACTATGGCGGAAACCCACGAAGGGACATGCGGCAGCCATACGGGCGGTGAAAGTATGGCTGGACGCCTGATTCGCCAAGGCTACTATTGGCCCACGATGGCCAGAGATTGCAAAAGCCATGCCAAAAGGTGCAAGGCGTGCCAAGCTTACGCCCCCCGGGTTCATCAACCCGCTGCCCCTTGGGAACCACACTTGACCCCCTGCCCGTTTTCCAAGTGGGGCATAGACATAGTGGGACCCCTTATACCCGATGCCGGTCAAAAGAAGTTCCTCCTCGTAGCCGTTGATTACTTCACCAAATGGGTAGAAGCGGAGCCCTTAGCCCGGATAACCGCGAGCGCCGTTATCAACTTCCTCTGGAGGAGCATCATATGCCGTTTTGGTGTCCCTCAGAACCTGATAAGTGATAATGGTCTACAGTTCACGGATCAAGGGTTAGGCAAGTGGTGCGACCACTGGGAAATCAAACACCGCTTTGCTTTGGTGGGATACCCTCAAGCAAACGGTCAAGTGGAGAGGACCAACCGAACCCTCTTGAAGAATATGAAGGCCCGACTTGACTGACACAAAGCCAAGTGGGTAGAAGAAATACCTGGCATACTGTGGGCCTACCGGACCACGCAGAGTGCAGCCACGGGCGAAACCCCCTTCAGCTTGGCCTATGGCTGCGAAGCTGTCGTACATTCTGAAGTCTCTATAGAAAGTTGGCGAGTTAAGGAGTACGAGGAAGTAGCTAACAGCTCTAACTTGGCCCTCGCCCTTGACCTCCTCGAGGAAAAAAGAATGCGGGCCGCGGTTCGGAGTGAAGAATACAAGGGCCGGATGTCCCGGTACTACAATGCGAAGGTGAAACCTAGAACTTTTCAAGTCGGGGACCTAGCGTTGAAACGGGTCGGAGCTTCCAAGAACGTAGGCAAACTCGAACCACGATGGGAAGGACCGTACAAGATAGCAGGGATTGTCGGATCTGCGACTTATCTCCTCCTCAACAATACCTGGAACGCGTTTAACCTTAGAAAGTACTATGCATAATGTAACGAAACAACTTTATACATAAATAAAAGTTATTTATATATAGATGGTGCCTTTACGATACAAGGGAGATAGGATTGCCCGACAAAATAATGACTCCATGCCTGCGAGTTGAAAATTGGTTGGACCGTGGATTGACACAACACCTTTTGAGAGTTAAGCTGGAATTGCCTTAACTCTATTTTGATCTTCTTGATAATGATAATATGCAGCGGAAGTAAGAACACAAGAAGATATAATTTTAAGAAGTTTTCAATATTATTAAAAACTTCCGAGCCTTAGGCGAAATAACCATAAAGGTTTTATCAAAAACGTTCCTCACAACAATTCACTCACGCTCTTTGTTGATCGGACTCAACGAAGCAGACAAGTAAGAACTACTTAACTTCTATGAACTAGACTTAAGCAGTTGATACAAAAACTTCGCAAAACAAAATGAAGACAATACAAAGAATAATTAATCCCTTGGATTATTGGCACGATTGTCTTGTCTTCATCTTGATGAACTTCACATCTTTATAGATTTCTTGAGTCTTGAACGCCAAGATGTGTTGTTCACAGTTTTGGTAACTCTTGTTGTTTCCTTGTTGAATATTGCCTTCTTTATGAACTTCAAATCTTTCCCGAGAACATGTTTCCATTGTTACTGATTTAACAAGGCAACACAACTTCTTCAATTCGCAGAATCTTGGAAAGAATCACAGTTGCAGAGAATCCAATATTGTTTCCTTCTTTTGAAACCGTGTGAGTTGACTATTCAACTTAGCTTGAATTATGGAAACTTCAAGTAAGGAATCTTCCAAAGCTCTTCCTTATGTTTAAGATACTTTCCTGGACATAAACATAAACAACTAAAACCGTGGAACTTGATTAATAGGTGAATAAAGGCAAAACTTAATTTTGGCAACTAAAGAATAGTTTTCACAAAAGCTCTCGGCTTTCAATGTTATCCAATGTTAACCCAACATCGTCTAACATTGCACCGTCTAACATTGATTCCAGAAAACCTGCACTTTCAATCTCCCCCTTTTTGCCTTTCTTCACAAAACCAATACCTGTTCCAATCAAGTCTTATATCCAGAAAGTTATAATCAACAAGAAACAAATTAAACTACCAAACTGCTCCCCCTTAATACAAGATATCATAATCAAAGTTAATTTAACAAAGACACGAATAAAGGTCATCACTACAACCACATATGTACATATGTTCAGACCTCAACATTCATCAATGTTGCCTCAACATTGAAACCAGTAAGTTTCCTGCATAAAAGGTTAACAAGAAAAACAGTTCAAAAAGTTCCTTCACAAAGAATAGCAGTTAAGAACAGTTAGAGCAGTTCATCAGTAGTACTTAGAGTTACAGGCCATAGCTAGATATCAAGGACAAGCCCCTTGATCAAATAAAACCAAATAGAGACCATAACTAGATATCAAGGACAAGCCCCTTGATCAAATAAAACCAAATAGAGATTAATGTACCAGCAGTTCAAAGATATTAGCAGTTCATAGGAAACAAAACAAAAACTAGAAGACTAAAATTAAAATTGGAACTACTCTCCCCCTTTTTGTGAAGAAGGGAGTTCCTCCAAATTTTTCACAATGTCCTCCAGTTCTTTGAGGTGTTCCTTCCTCTCCTCGATCTCCCTCTGAGTGTCAGCAATCTGCCCCTTATACCAATTCAGCATATGATCCACAAAAGCAGAAGTGATAACCAAGCAATCCTCTTCTTTGAACATTGGCACTGAAGTTCCAGCAAACTCCTTAGCCCTTTTCTGCTCAATTCTTGGTCTCACCACTCCTTGTGGATTCCATGGAAGGTCTCTCACCCTTGATCCAGACAAGTAGCTTGGGAGAATTGTTAATTCAGAATCATTCTTCCTCCAGCTCACAGTGACACTTGTCTTCAATCCTTGACTGCCAAGGATTTTGCAGATGAGTGAGGGATAGGGTAGCATCCCATTCTTCCTTCCAGCAACTTCAGACATAGACTTCAAAATCCTCTCCCCCATATTTACAGCTAGCCCATTCTTGATTTTGTACACCAAGATTGCTGATTCCTTGGTAAGTACAGTCACATTCTTGCTTGGGAGCCAGTTGAAGCAAGCTATCTTGTGCAAGACAGCACTCAGGGAGGTGAGTTTTGTGGTTGGCAGAGCATCTCTCCAGATTTTGACCAACCCTCCAGTCAAGTCCTCAATTACATCATCATAGTAGGGGTCCTCAGATTCATCAGTAGTAGGGAAGCCACAGATCTTGTTGATGGTGTACGGGTCAATGTTGAAGACTCTCCCCCTCACCCAAGCCTTTCCAAATTTTGGTGATCTAAAGTCCCTGATCCATTTGGAGAGATTAAGCCAGAACTCCATGACAATCTCAGGAGCATAGTCACTCAGCTCCATCACTGATTGTTGCAGCCCTCTTGCCTCAAGCAAGTCCATCACTTTGTTCTCTTTGAACTGGCCATCTCTATAGCTCTTTCAGTGTGAATCTCCCTTCTTTTGAAGGAATCCCACTTCTTCTCCAACTCTTGAGAGAGATAGTAGGGAGAATAGCAGTTCTCCTCCTCCTCAGTGTAGACCACATATAGCCCATCAGTGTACTCCTATGTTCCTGATGTTGCCCCAACATCAGCAGCAACATCCTGCTCCTCCTCAGTCTCCTCTTCCTTCTCCTCTTCTTCTTCCTCATCCTCAACATCTATCACCTCAGTTTCCTCTTCCATTACTTGCTTTCCTTTCCTCTTTCTCTCAGCAGCAGCAACAGCAGCCTTCTTCTCTTCCTCAGCTTTCTTCTCCTCCTCAGCAGCCCTCTTCCTAGCTGATCTCTCAACCTGTCTTTTCCTGGCCTCAGCCCTAGCCTTAGAAGACTCAGACATATTTTTCAATTTCTCCCCATTGCCCTTTATCTTTTTCTTTTGAGCCCTAATCCACTTCCTCACCATCTTGTCAACAAACACATCCGTGGATATCTCCACAGATTTTTCAACAAAGCCACTACCCTCCCCCTCAACAGGTATATCAGCATCAAATTCAGGGATGGGTTCAGCAGTGTTTACCTCAGTTTTAGGCTCATTGGTGATGAGAGTGGTTGGTTCCACTGTTGGCTCAACATTGGAGGTCGATTCTCCCTGTTTGGTCTTCTTTCCTCGTCGCACATAGGGAATCGCCTTCCTCTTAGCAGCAACAGAGGCCTCAACTGTCTTTGCAGCAGCACCTCTAGTGTGTGAACGAGTGCGTGCAGCAGTGGGTTCAGTTCCTAGGGCAACATCTGCAAGAGTTTGCATGGGGGACTTGCTTGCCATTGTTAGTAGAGAAGGTTTGAGAGAATTTGCAGAGAGAAAACGAGAGAATTTGAGAGCAGAGAGAGTAATTTTGCAGAGTAAGCACAAATAATGAAAATAGGGTTTTGATTTTTGAATTAATCGTGAAATTAAGGAAAGAGAGTGAATGTTAGTGGGCAGTTACCAAATTTGAATCAAATAAACTTTCCCACTATGTTTTCTCGCGCACACGTGTTGATGTTTAATTAACAGTTAACCAGAGCGGTTTTTAGAAAAACTGAAAACTTATAAGTTCCTGTTTTCAATGTTGTCCTGCGACTGTGCACAATGTTGGGATAACATTCAATAACATTCAAAATCGAAGGTGGAGGTACAGGCTTCACCAAGGCAAATTCATGTGAGAGCTTGAGATACTTCCAAAAATACATCTGAAACTTAACCAATATAGCAAGTGAGTACCTCAGACATATTGTTCAGATCAAGATCATGAGTAAGCAACATAGATAACAAGAAACACACAGAGATAAGCAGTTATGAATTCAAGGAACAATTCACTTCCACAGCATAGAAAGTCACAGAACAGTGTGTCACCTGCAGTATGTCACCCAATTGTATGCCTCAACACATGAATTATACTCCCCCTAAGCCTAAACCGACACAACTCACAAATAAGAAAGAAAACAATGCAGTTCTATATGAATGCAACAATGTAATGTCAAAGAGGCAGATGGTAAACACTTATGAAGAAGTCCTCAAACCAGCACAGCACACATCTCTTTAAAATCTTTATTATTTTCATAACTCATCTGAACAGAAACTGAAGGTTGCTAAACACAAAGCTAATGTCACAACTGAATGAGGGCAGCCTGAACTCCACACACCCCAGTAACAACATTAACAGCAGCAAGTTAGGCAAGTACAAAGGCCTTGAATGTTGGCAATTCATTTATCATGCACCCCAACACCCCAATTCCTTATGCATACTTGTTTACCAACCTGCATTCAAGAGAATCACCAAGTGATCAGTGCTACTAAATGTAAGAAATCGAAACCTCAAACACCCTAATAGAAATGATCACCCTCATGTGTTCCTTGGCCAAACAAACAGAGACATGTAAGTAGGCACAACTGAGTAACAGTGAAGCTGTCAACATCATGCACCCCAGCTTCTCCACATGTCATGTACACCTTCCATGTGAATAAGACACAACTGAATAGACATCAAAGTAGTGAACTTTGTGTACCCCAGCTTCTCCATATGTTAGGCAATCACAACCTCAGACAAACAGAAGAGTTTTATTAACCTTTTCAAAACCAAAGATGTGAAACTGATAACTAGAGAGAATTGTTAATCAAAGAGTTCAACCACACAAACCAAATATGACAAAACAGTGATAAAATGAGACTCACAAGGAATGCAACTCAACAAAGGAATGACAACAGAATACCTACTACACCATAACCAATATACCAGTGCTAGTCAGTGGTGTTATGACAACACTGATTTTCTCAACATTTTCACATATTGCACATGCCAAGAGATTTCCTCAAGCTGAAGAATCTCTCACTGTCTAAAGGTTTTGTAAACATATCAGCTAGCTGATTTGTTGTCTCAATATGTTCAATGTTGATTACTTTGTCCTCTACCATATCTCTTAGGAAATGATGCCTTATGTCTATATGCTTAGTTCTAGAATGTTGGACAGGATTCCTAGAGATACTTATGGCACTTAGATTGTCACAGAACATGAGAAGTGTATCACTATCTAGCCCATAATCTGAAAGCATGTGTTTGAGCCACACAAGTTGGGTAACACAGCTGCCAGCTGCTACATATTCTGATTCAGCAGTTGATAATGAAACACAGTTCTGCTTCTTGCTATACCAGGAGACCAAATTATTCCCCAAATAAAAACAGCCCCCACTTGTGGATTTCCTATCATCCACATCACCTGCCCAGTCAGAGTCACTGAAACCAACCAAGTTAGTGTTAGTGTCATAAGAGTACCAAATGCCTAAGGGTGAAGTTCCAGAGATATATCTAAGAATCCTCTTCACAGCAATCAAGTGAGATTGATTTGGATCAGCTTGGTACCTAGAACAAACACATACTGAAAACATGATGTCAGGTCTAGAGGCAGAGAGATATAGCAAACTACCAATCATGGATCTGTACAATGTTGGGTCAACATTGCTACCAGTGCCATCTTTTGTTATCTTCACTGAAGAGGACATAGGAGTTTTGCAAGGCTTTGATTCTTGTAGCTCAAATCTCTTCACCAGATTCCTTGCATACTTCTCCTGGTTCAGGAAGATACCATTCTCCAGCTGCTTGACTTGTAGTCCCATAAAGTAGTTAAGCTCACCAATCATGCTCATCTCAAATGTTCCTGTCATAGACTCAACAAATTTGTCTAAAGTAGACTTGTTAGTAGAGCCAAATACAATATCATCCACATATATTTGAGCAATGCATATATCAGAGCCTTTTCTAAGGACAAACAATGTTCTATCTCCATCTCCTCTATTGAAACCTAGGCCTAACAGAAAATCAGTTAGCCTCTCATACCAAGCTCTAGGGGCCTGTTTTAAACCATACAAAGCCTTTTCAAGTTTGTACACATGGTCAGGATGTTTAGGGTCAGCAAAGCCTTTAGGTTGTTCTACATAAACCTCTTTGTCAATTAAACCATTCAGAAAGGCACCTTTAACATCCATTTGGTAGAGTTTAATTCTAAGACAGCAAGCAATAGCAAGAAGTAATCTAATTGATTCTATCCTAGCTACTGGAGCAAAAGTCTCATCAAAATCTATACCTTCTACCTGAGTATAACCTTGTGCAACCAACCTAGCTTTGTTCCTCATAATTACACCATTCTCATCAGTTTTATTTTTGAAAATCCATTTTGTACCTATTACATTCACATGCGATGGCCTAGGTACTAGATTCCAAACTCTATTTTTGGTGAATTGTAAGAGTTCATGTTGCATGGCATTAATCCAGTAACTATCCTTAAGAGCTTCAGTTACATTCTTAGGTTCAATGGAGGACACAAAACAAGAAGCATTTTCAATAGTACATGAAGAAGACATACAAACACACAACTTAGCCATATCCTTGTAATTTACCCTTTCTTTGTTGCGTGTTCTTACTCTTTCAGTAATTTGACCAATTACTTGAGAGGCTGGATGATCTCTTTGTATTCTAAGAGGGGGATCTCTTCTGGATACAGGAATCACTTCATCTTCAGAATCTAACAGCACAGATGTTGGCCTAACATTGGGGGTTTCTGGTGTTAAGTCAACATTAGTTCCAGTTTCCAGTTCAGCATCTCCAGCGTCTGTGTTCAATGTTGAGTCCAATGTTGGAGTAACATCTGAACCAGTGACTTCTTCAGTACCTGCAGAAACAGTTAAATCATCAAATATGACATTCACTGATTCTTGAACAGTATGCAATCTTGGATTGTAGACCCTGAAAGCAGCACTATTAGGAGAATATCCAACAAATATACACTTTTCACTTTTGGGATCAAATTTGCTCAAATAGTCTCTATCTTTTAGCAAATAGCAGTTAATACCAAATTCATGAAAGTGTGCTACTGTTGGCTTTGAACCCTTCAAGATTTCATAAGGTGTCATAGTAGTACCAGGTCTAAGATAAACTCTATTACTAATATGACATGCAGTATTCAAAGCTTCAGCCCAGAGTTTCTTAGATAGGTTTTTAGAATTCAACATAACTCTAGCCATCTCTTGAAGTGTCCTATTCTTCCTCTCAGCAATCCCATTTTGCTGAGGTGTCTTAGGTGCAGAGAACTCATGAAAAATGCCTTTAATTTCACAAAAATTAGCAAAGCTAGCATTCTCAAACTCTTTTCCATGGTCAGACCTAATTCTTCCTACAGAAGTGCCATAAAGATTCTTGATACTAGCATGCAAAATTTTGAATGTGTTGAATGCCTCTGATTTTTCTTTCAAAAATTTAATCCATGTATATCTTGAAAAATCATCAACAATAACAAAAGCATACTTCTTACCATTCAGACTACTAACCTCTATAGGACCCATGAGATCCATATGTAGCAATTCAAAGCACTTATTAGTTCTAGGGTTAGTACTTTGTACCTGTAGTGGTGGATGAACAACTTTTGTTTGTTTACCTTTCAGGCAATCTTCACAAACAATTTTACCCGGGCTAGTCAACTTAGGCAGTCCTCTTACAGCCTCTAACTTCTGTAGTTTTTCCAGATTTCTATAGTGCACATGTCCTAACTTTTTGTGCCACATGACATATTCATCTACCTTGGCATGGTAGCATTCAGCTTCATCTTGAGCAAGATAGCAGTTATCCTTTGATCTTGTACCTGTCATGACACAGACATTGTCACTATTAAACACTTCACATGAACTTTTATCAAAAGTAACTAGCAGATTGTCATCACAAAGTTGACTTATGCTAATTAAATTTGCTTTCAATCCTTCAACCAACAACACATCCTTGAGTGGTGGAAATCCTTCAACATCCAGTACTCATTTTCCAATGATTTTCCCTTTGGTGCCTCCTCCATAGGTAACTGTTCCAACAGTCAAAGGGATTACATTTTTCAGGTTGTCAATGTTTCCAGTCATGTGCCTTGAGCATCCACTGTCAAAATACCACTTACCTGCAAGGTTAGAGTAAACAGCAGAAAAGACAACATTGCAAACAATTTTAACCTTAGGAGTTTTTATCTTCTCAGTCCAGGTTCTACTTTTATGTCCTTCAGATTTGTTACCTAATGTTGGGATAACATTCAGATCAGAGGTTTTCCTAACATTGGTACAGCTATTAATTACTGTTTTCTTCTCAATCACAATTTTATATTTTTTACAATAAGGCTTAATGTGACCAGGTTGAAAACAATATTGACAGATAAAAGTATGCCTTTTCACAGTGTTGGAAGAGATTTCACAACTCAAGTTATTGCTATCCTTGATAAAACCAGCTTTCAAGTAGACATAATTAACATCTTCAGAGGAAGGTTTCTCAACATAGCCCAAACCATTTTTACCTTGATTTCCCATACTCAGCACTTCATCCAGTATAGATGTAGAGAAGTTCCATTTGTTAATGGTTTGTTCAGCTTTATCTAATTTTATCTTTACCTCTTTCAGCTCAGCCTCAGTTTTGTCAAGGTCTTTCTCATACAGTTTCAGCATCTCCTTCATGCATTCAATCTCTTCCTTCAAGCTTTTGTTGCTCTTGATGAGTTTGTGATTCTCAAGCAGCAGTTTGTGGTAGATAGACTTCAGGTCTTCAATGATTTCCTCCTGGGACATTTCACCTTCAAAGAAGTATTCTTCATCTAGGTCCACTGTGCCATGAAAATAATCAAAGTTAGATTCATCAAAGTAGGATGTAAGATAAGGTTCAGAATCAGTATCATATTCATCCCAATCTGGAAAGAATGTCTCCTGTTCTGATGTTGGATCCTGAATGTTGGGGTAACATTGAGATCCGAAGCAGTTCAGGGAGTCTTCTGGTGTCCAGTCAATCTGAGTGAGTAACGCAGCAGTTTGAACCTCTTCTGATTGTTCTTCAGCTTCTCCAGAACTAAAGTCATCTTCATTGAAATCATCTACACAAACCCAATGAGAATTTCCTCTTTTTCTAAGAGTGTTAGCACATTCATTAGCCATGTGACCATATCCTTTACATTCAAAACATTGAACATCTTTTAACTTGTCAGCTTCTAAAGGAGTAGGTTTCGATGCCATGTACTTCACAAACTTAGGAGGTAATTTCTTATAACCCGTGGAACTATTACTAAGGTTCTTCTCTTTACCTTTTCCTTTAAGATTCAACTTATTGAACTTCTTAGTAATTTTCCCATAGTTTGAAGAAATTATTTCAAAATCATCATCACTTTCATTGTCAAGATTAGAACCTCTTAAAGCAACAACCCTATGTTTGCTAGGTTGTGAGGCAAGCTCCATCTCAAATTCTCTAAGAGTATTCATCAAGACTTGAAACTGTAGATTAGCAAGGTTTCTAGATTCACTCATTGCAATTTTCTTGAGAGCAAATTTAGATGACAGTGTTCTCATAGCTTTATAAACCATTTCTTGATTAGTCATAACAAAACCTAGATTTTCACATTGGTTAGCAATATCAAGAATTTTCTCAAAATAGCTGTCAACACTTTCATCTTCTCCCATCTCAAGTTTTTCAAATTGCAAAAGCATTTGTCTATATTTAGAATCTTTAACAGCAGAATCTCCTTCACAATGTAATTCAAGTATATCCCAAGCATGTTTGGCTTTTGTACAATTCTGGATTAACTTGAACATGTGATGATTAACCCAACTAAAGATAGCATTAAGAGCTTTTTCATTAGAGTTATAGAGACTTACCTCTGCTACTGTCCAATCTGCTTCTGGTTTTGGAACTAGATCACCTTCACCATCTCTTGGTAATGTTGGAAGAGAGTATCCATTGATCACGGATTGCCAAGCTCGAATATCAATAGCTTTGATGTGAGACCTCATCCTGATCTTCCAATATGCATAATTGGAGCCATCCAAAACTGGAATCTTGTTGGTATTCGGATTGACATTGTCCATGGTGTTGTATCACCTCCAAACCACCAGTGTAGTCGGTGTTTGGCTCTGATACCAATTGAAAATTGGTTGGACCGTGGATTGACACAACACCTTTTGAGAGTTAAGCTGGAATTGCCTTAACTCTATTTTGATCTTCTTGATAATGATAATATGCAGCGGAAGTAAGAACACAAGAAGATATAATTGTGAGAAGTTTTCAATATTATTAAAAACTTCTGAGCCTTAGGCGAAATAACCATAAAGGTTTTATCAAAAACGTTCCTCACAACAATTCACTCACGCTCTTTGTTGATCGGACTCAACGAAGCAGACAAGTAAGAACTACTTAACTTCTATGAACTAGACTTAAGCAGTTGATACAAAAACTTCGCAAAACAAAATGAAGACAATACAAAGAATAATTAATCCCTTGGATTATTGGCACGATTGTCTTGTCTTCATCTTGATGAACTTCACATCTTTATAGATTTCTTGAGTCTTGAACGCCAAGATGTGTTGTTCACAGTTTTGGTAACTCTTGTTGTTTCCTTGTTGAATATTGCCTTCTTTATGAACTTCGAATCTTTCCCGAGAACGTGTTTCCATTGTTACTGATTTAACAAGGCAACACAACTTCTTCAATTCGCAGAATCTTGGAAAGAATCACAGTTGCAGAGAATCCAATATTGTTTCCTTCTTTTGAAACCGTGTGAGTTGACTATTCAACTTAGCTTGAATTATGGAAACTTCAAGTAAGGAATCTTCCAAAGCTCTTCCTTATGTTTAAGATACTTTCCTGGACATAAACATAAACAACTAAAACCGTGGAACTTGATTAATAGGTGAATAAAGGCAAAACTTAATTTTGGCAACTAAAGAATAGTTTTCACAAAAGCTCTCGGCTATCAATGTTATCCAATGTTAACCCAACATCGTCTAACATTGCACCGTCTAACATTAATTCTAGAAAACCTGCACTTTCATGAGTCATATTGGCAACCTAACCCGATGGGCCATCTCATACAAACCACGCGACCCCACATACTAAAGGTATATCGGACCGCATCCTATACAAAGGCCCTTATACCAACAAAACACTTATACAAACTAAACACCTTACATGGGACGCTTTCCCTCCTTGATCAGACGACGGCGGTCCTCCGCGGACATATGATTCGGATCTCCGATAGACACAGTCGGCCCCTGCAGAGAAGGAGCCTCCAGGAACACCTGGCGGATGTTCAACTCAGGAATTACCACGTCCGAAGGGAATCCTGGTAAAGCCTCCACTGCGCCCTGGCACAAGTGGTATCCCATACGGACTAGATCGTGCATCTCCTGCGCAAGAGACTCGCGAAGAGCAAGAGACCCTGCAACGCCCAAAACCGCTTGGACCCGGGCCACAACTAGCGCAACTTCATGAGCACGAGTTAATTCCAGTACTCGTAAGTTCGCTACATCTCTCTCCCCTGCAACATGCAACAATTGCTTGTCAACGGAGCGAACTTGCTCCCGGAGGTCACCCAACTTGTCTTCCAAGCTTGCCACCCGGGCTCTCTCCATCACCAAGCGGCGCTCCTAATCCTAGGACTTGTCCCGCTCTGCCTGCAAAATAGCGGCATGAACCTCCTCGGAAGTCTCCCGATCGGCCCGCAGTTGATCTATCTCCTCTCGGGTCTCCAGCAAACCCTGCTCCAGTTCATCCCTACGATGATATACCAACTCTATATCAGAGGATGATTCGCCCCTAGATCCGATGGCATTCAACACCAGATAGATCTGCGGAAAAATAAGTGCATAACCACGAAGAGACTATAAAGGTTAGTATCACGCAAATAAGAATATACTATTACCTCACATAAATCTTTGCAGGCTAAGTCCTGGAGGCCCGACAAGGGCAGCGACTTCATAAGCCCGCAATCCGTGGCGATTAACAGACCGCTCAAATAGTTAGGGGTGGGAGGGCCGGGTCGGATTCCCGCGACCCGACCCGACCCGATCGGATTTTTCCCGGGCGGGGAAAATCCGATCTTGTCTCCGACCCGCAGCTGCTCTCGCGGATCGGAGTCGGGAGCTAGGGCCGGAATCCGACCCGACCCGAGCTCCCGATATTTCCAAGAGCAGCTGGTATCTCAGATCTGCTACAGAAGAAAGAAACGCAACGACAATATTAAGCCTGAAGAAGTGAGGGCGCGTATTAGTTTAAAAGCAGGTTTTGCAAAATTAAAGAATTTGGGCATTTGCAGCACGGCGTGCTTTATCATTGGAGTCTATTTCTTACTTTTGCTTATTTTAATTAACATTGTTGCATTTTTCATTTTTGCGTCCGTACATATTATACCTTTTTGTTTTTATTCAGTTGGGGTCATGTGCAAGGAGCAGATACACTGCATGGAATCAATATTATAAAATTATGCTAATTACTTTATCTCTCTTCTAAACTCTCTCTCTTCATACTCTCTTTCTTCTTCTTCAAGCTGAGCTCCTTTTCAGCAACAACTCTTCTCAAAAAATCTGTAACAGATCAACAAAAAAATATAATATAATTAGCTCCAATCATAACAGATCTGTAAAATGACTTTTGCTAGCTTTTTGGTAAGAAGAAAATGTTGATCACAGAAAAAACAATTTTATCCGCTGCCATAAAATTTCTCATTTGATTTCCAACTGCTGCATTTTTAGTAGTTCCTTTGTGCATTTTTCTGATATTTTCATTGTCCAAGAATATTGAGGAATGAAGTTATAGATTCATATTAGCTACTCAATGTCATTTCCCGGACAGTATCCTGGGATCCCGTCGGGATCCCGAAATCCGCGGAACTCCGGCATTCGCGGGAGTTCCGCAATCCGCGGTGTGGATCGGGAGCCACGGCGAGCTCCCGATCCTGCCAATTCCCGGGGGCCAGATTTTCGATCCCCGCGGGAGTCCGGCCCAACTCACCCCTACAAATAGTTACGACAAAAGCTAACCGTCCCCAAGACGGAGGGGGACAAAACACCACTTCCGAGTAGCTCTGACCACGTAACGATAAGATTTCCTTCGAGGGGCGGCATCGGAATGCGGTCGGAATCCCCTCTGGGCGGCGCAGAAGCTCCCACAACCGGAGACAAATGACCCTCCTCAACAGCATATACAATCCTCGTATCTCCCCAAGAAGAAGAATACGGCACCAACGGAGGCAATA
Organism: Linaria vulgaris; assembly: GCA_948329865.1. NCBI lineage: Eukaryota > Viridiplantae > Streptophyta > Magnoliopsida > Lamiales > Plantaginaceae > Linaria > Linaria vulgaris. The sequence goes on along the minus strand of OX415249.1, from coordinate 145,658,221 downwards.
GAATATCCACCTGCGCAAGCGCAACTATCGGATCATACTCAGGAGCCATAGAACTCACTGGGGGGGCTGCCACGGGCGAACCCCCGCCCCCGAGGGGCCGGCCAACACGTCAAAAGTAAGACGCTCGGATGATTCATCATCCGAAGCGTCATACCCACTATTCATTGTTTCCCCTAAGAAAGCCTTATCAAAAGGCTCAATGGCAAAAACCCCCATCTCTGCCCCTGCCAAAAGAAGAAAGTAATATGAGCACGAGGACATCAAAATATGACACGAAAGGATTGCAAAAGAGAAGAAACTAACGAAAGAAGAAATTGCTGTAGAGAGGCTGTTGCGGAAGATTGAAAATCTCCGCCCCCTCTTGCAAGCCTGCCATAATCAATGTCTCCGGAAACTCCAATAGACTGTTGATATCATACACCCTCGAAAATAACCCGCTATCGGACAAGGTGTCCCACTCTCTCTTCAGAGTCGCTTCGTTAGGGGTAATATAACCCAGCCCCCACTGAAGTGGTACCCCCCATGACCTGGCTGATAGGCTCCTCAGACGGACAACGAAGAACGTCCTCTTCCAATCCGTTCTATTATTACGTGAATTGGATACATCCAGAAAGGCCTTCCTCTTGTCCCGATGGGCCAAGCTGAAGAAAGGGAGACCACCCGAGCATGGGTGAAGGTTGAATATGGCCCCCACCCGATGAGGAGACAGTGGCAACCTTAGCAACTCGGAACACAAGATATACCCCACCAGATAACGGTAGGAGTTTGGAGTCAACTGACTCGGGCACATTTGCCAATATTGAAACAAAGTTTGAAAGAAAGGGTGAAAAAACACCCACAACCCGCACCGCATTTGCTCCCGGTATACGGTAAGATAGCCCGAGGGAGGATCATAAGCCATCTGCTCAGGGTGCGGTAGTACTATGTCATATTTGTCCATATCCAGATTATATTTGGCAAAAAGCGCCATAACGGAGGCACCGTGCTCGTTTCCAACAGCGGTACCAACACGCCATTGCCCCATCATCCGCTCGGGCTCCAATACAAGCCTGGTATACACCGACGACTCGTCCACCAACTGATAAGGATCACAGATCATGAATACATTGCGGATATGGTTAATACGGTAGAGATCATCCTCCGGGGACATAGACACGGCCCTCGCAGAATTACTTCTCCCACCACGCACCCTACGCTCACTATGCCTACTCCCCTGAGTCGAATTCTCTGAGGCCGCGCGGCGCACTCCTAACAATAAGGAGGGACTCCGGGTGGGGTTCCGAGGAGAATGGCGGGGCGAGGAAGAGTCATCCTGCTTGAAAAACGGAGGCATCATCTTGATAAGGTAAGTAATTTACTTGCTTTACTTGATTTCGAAAGAAAACTTAGCTTTTCAAAGAAAATATAATGAGTCTTGAACAGTAAAATTTTAAGTAATTTTGAAAGAATTACTGAACAACTACTTATACTTTTTCAAATAAGTAAAAAGTATAGAAAGCATGAGCTGTTTAAAGCTAGTTAATACACTTGTCTAACAATTTTCTTGTTTAAAGATAGGGCGACATGCCAAGCGACACCCCATACTTCACTTTTAAACTTAGTCAACAAGTTTTTCCTATTACTTATCCTAAAGCGATAAAAATAGTGGTCAGGTAATTATACTTGCCCAAAATGGACGATCACTTAAAAAAGAGCCTATTCATTAAAAGAAATAATCCGAGAAGCCCTCGGAAAAACTTACAAGGCAGAATGTGGAAAATTAATAAAATAAAAAGTACATAAAGGAAAAACAAAAGAAAATCCTATTCTAAACCCCCGTATTCGGAGGAGGCGGGGGCGGAGTGGTGAAGGACTCCTCGGGAAAACTGGCAGACGGACTCGGAGACAAAGCCCCACGAGAACTACTAGCGCCAAGAGCAAACGAGGTCGGAGGAGGGGCGGGAGAATTCCTTGGCGTCATCGCACCACCAAACATCTCCAGAATGTCCTTAACCTACTCGGGAGACGGCCTAGCAAGCTTCCTAACATCGAAGATGCGACTGAAGTTCACCCCCAAAGGCACCACCCCGCGGGCCAAAGTAGCACACTCCAAGTATCCCCACAACATGTGCCCAAGTGCATCCCGGGCACGCTCCTGAGCTGACAAGGCGGTGTATTGGCGTTCCGCCTCCGCTGCCGCACACCGAACAGCTTCGTCAATCTGAGTTTGCACATCCTTCAGTGGCACTACCCCGACTAACTTCAGCTCTACCAACTCATTTATCCGCGATTGGAGCCCCCGTTCCCTCTCCAACCCCTCAGACTTCTCCTTCTTCAGAGCTTCTACCCGAGCACGAAGGGCTTCCTCGGACTCCGCCTTCTCCTTTTCCAAGCGAGATAACTGCGCCCGGAAAACCCCTTCGGATGCCTCCATCTGGTCGTAGGCTGACTGCACCCGCTGCAAGGTAAGGCACATCACCTCATTTGCCTCATGATCCTACTTCCACCTGAAGTCGTGGGCCTCCAGCTTGGTACGAAGAACCTCGTTCATTGACTCGGCCTCGTGAAGTTGGGCCTGGAGAGAAGCCATCTGCCTCCGAAGAGGGCCTATTTCTGCCACCTCCCTTGAATAACGCTGCTCCATAGAAATGATGGCATCCCGAGTCTTCTTGGACTACATGACGGGAAAGGGAATATAAGTAAGGATGCAGGGAAACCGCGACGAAAATGAAACTAAGAAAAAACAGATACTTACGATAGCCTCCATCCAAATGGTGCTAGCCCGCAGAAACAGATACCCCTCCGTAGGCGCGGAAAGGGCAGAGCTGAAAAAATGAAGAATCTCGTGGTAAGCTTCCCCCACGGTCGGTGGATCCTTCTCGGGTATCGGGGGCGAAAAGTTTCCCTCGGAAGCAGACCTCCGCAAGGTAGCCCTCTTCGGGAAATCGGTCGTCGGAGGAGTTACAGTCACTGCCTCCGTCATCACCGCCTCAGGAACTTCCGTGGCGGCCGAAGAACTCTCCCCCCTAAGCAAGGTGCCCAACACCTCCTTCTTCACCTCCGAGTCCTTCAGCAAGCCAGCAGGACCCTTAAAAACCCCCCGGAACCCTCCGATGGCTCATCCGGGTACGATTGGAGCAGTTGAGCGAACAAGTCAGCACCCGGAAACATAGGGGCCTTCCCCTTGTTGATTACCGCTACAAAAACGAAATATATAGTTAAGTAGACATGCGGGAAAGATTTGAACATGATAACACATATAGAGTACTAAAACAAAGTAAATAGAGGAGAGAAGGAAACTTACGAGGGGAAGATGGGGAAGGGTCCCGGGAAGAGACAAGCATGACCTCCGGCCCAGGAGATAAGGGCTCTTCTCCTTCCGCCCTTGGAGATAGCGCCCCCTTAGAGCTCCTCGGAGAGCTGCCAGTGTTAGACTCGGGAGCTGGCACCAAGACCAGAGAAGACATAGGGTCCACTTGTCGCAGTGGAATGGCCTCCAGGCACACCCCCTCAACATCCACGAAGGGAAGCGGGATGTCCTCGTGAACTTCCTCAGCCTTCGGGTCCACCCCTACCCTCCCAGGAGACTGCACTTCCCCTTCCTCGTGATCTCCCCCTCGGAAGCCTCACTATGCCCACTCGGAGCCGCCTCTTCAGAACCCATATGTAAGTAGTATCTCGCCATAACCTCCTCTACACCACACAAAGGCAAGTAAGTACAAGAATGAGATGCCCGTTTACAAACAACACACGATACACGCGGACACAAAGAAACTACTCGGAGGAAATAAGTACAAAAAAAAGAGCATGAGAATAAGAAAGGGAAACTTACTGAAAGCTGCCAAGCACATGGCCGGAACGGAAAGCGGTTTCTTCACCTTATCGTCAGTAAACACTACGTGGTGAAGCCCGGAATCATCAAACAACTTCGGAAAATCTTCCGACTCCATTCACAGCTGCTGCGCAATCACCGGGGAGAGCACCATATCTTGATCCATGGTACGAATTAGAGTCACACCCTCCGCCCATGCGAAGGGCACGTCCCACTTACCTCGGACAGGCTTCACATAGAAGAACTTATCCTTCCAAACACTATGCGAGCTGATTGTCGCGCCCAGAATCCTCTTCGTAGAATGCTTCGAGTTGTCCCGATGGCGGACATGGTAGAATGGGTATCCCCCGTGTGACACCACCACATCGAAAATAGAGAGGAAATGGTCCACTCCGCACTCCCACCCCTTGACGTGGCACCAAAACACGTAGATGCAGAGAGCAGCGAATCCGTTGGGCACCAATTGACTCGGACAGATGTCGCAGGTCTTGAACACCTCACAAAAGAAAGGTGTCATAAATGAGCGCCACTCGTAATTCACTTGCGCGAAGTACATCGTAAGCATACCCGCGGGAGGATGACACGCACTCTGACCCTCAGTGGGAATGTGAATAGTCACATTCTTCATAGCGGTCCCCGTGGCCTTAAACAGATCCATAACCTGCTCGTAGGTAACAACGAACCGAATCTCCTCAATTTTAGAGAGATCGCAAACAAGGGGCTTCTTCGACTTTGAAACCCTAGCCTTCTTAGCAGAGGCGGCGCCGCTCCCCTCAGCGGCGGCAGCCTTCCTTTTGCGAGTAGCCGCAGCAGGCCCCACGAGGGGAGCAGTAGCCGCAAAAGCGGCAGAGACATCGGCGGAGGAAGTGTTTACAGAGGAGGCCATTTTTTCTTGGGGCAAGAAGAAGGTTTTGCAAATTGATAAAGAAAAAGGAAAGAGCGCGAGGAAGAAATTTGAGAAGAATAGAAGATGCTTTCTTGCTTAAGAAAGTTGAGAGAGTTGAGAGAAATTGAAGGTTGAAAGGTAAAGTGACGGAATGAGTACGGACGGGCGTATTTATAGGAATGACAATTAAGACGTGTCGCGGAACTCGCGCCCCACGTCGCCCCTCAAAAGACGCGTGTCATCCGCACGTCCCAACCGTTGAAAATCCTCAACGATCGAATGCCCACTACCATCAATGATCTAACGGCTAAGATGAAACCGTCAGGCCTTCAATGCTACGAACCATTACTTCTCCACTAAGCGACACCATAACTGCTCATCAAAACCGCCACCAAGCCGTTACGCCCCAAGGGCAGTAAGGTAATTACTTTTGCAAAATTTTAACATGCACTCGTATACATTGCAATATCCTCGGAAACGTAAAAAAAAAGGTACAAACCCCCTCGGGAAAAAAGGAAAAATCCTATCCCTTCGGAAAGATCTTGAAAAAGGAAAAGCAACACTAGGGCTTTTTATCCCCTCGGAAAAATCAAAAAATAGTGGAAAAAGCTTCGCTTCCCTCGTAAAATGGCCAGAAAAAATGGGCAAATAGGAAAAAACACAAAATCACGCAGCTTACAAAAACCCCAAGATTAAAATTTCCCTCGCCTCTACGATGGCGATCGAAATTTGGGGGGGCTAGTGTTAACCGTATAAAATAAATGCGAGATTAAAGAGAATATTAGTCCTAAATTAGAAGGATTAATAAATGGACAATAATATTGTCACGAGTACTTCCGATGAAGTTGTACCCACTCCCAACGAGGAGGTCCATCGGGTGTGACCAATATCGCTCGGTTACTAACCCAAAGCGGTTGAGTGGCCATCCGACGAGGGCACCTAGCCCTCGGAAAGTCATGATGAATCAAGACCAGATATCAAGGTGGCATCGGATAAAAAGCAAACCCGGATGGATCCGCATGATTCAGATATCCATCACGACGCCGAGCAGGGCCCCAACGGACTCCCGAGTCCCAGAACCTTGACAAGAACGCTTCCTTGCTATGCACTCCCAACACAAGTGCCCTCGGAACAATGACCCAGACGACCAACTCAAAGAACGGAACCGCACATTGATGTAAGAACCATAGAACAACACTTTCCGGGCACTCGGAAAGAGAAACGCCTACCCACGAAGGATAAAAACCCCTCGGAATTCAAATCACGGGTGAACACCCCGTCGGAGAAAATGCCCCGAATCACCTACTTCAGGATACGTCCCTATCGGAGCGGCATTACCACTAAGGGGACACCCAAACTTGGCCCTCAAGTCATTACTAGAAGCAATAAGCCCTCGAAGATAAAGAAGGCAGCCTACCACCTATCGGAAAGAAGGCAAAAACCCTCGAAAGAAGATAAAGCATCACAATCAGCACTTAGTAGATCAAGATAGACTTATCTTATTGATTGGTGTACATTGTAACACGTGTATTTATCATAAAACATGTCAACATGCATAGATACACATGTCCCTACAAATTTCTATATAAAGGGAGGTGATCTCACAAGGAAAGGGAGGAGGAAAAAAAGGAAGAAATATAGTGAATAAATGAAGGAATGTTCTTGTTACTTTGTCTCCTTTAAAACAACATTTAGCTTTTGAACCACGGGCAAGGGCGTTCTAACCCAAATAAATAATTCAGTTAATTAGGTCATAATTCCAAACCTGTTAACAGTTATAATTATAAAACGTTACAAATATTTATGTATGTTATATTGTAAGTCACATTATTGATAAATAAAATTAAAGTATCTTGAATTGGACTTATGAGAATTATCTTTTTTTTTTTATCTATAATAAACATACAATGGGCCAAAAAAAAAGTTAATAGCCCAATAAAAAAAATAAAGCCCACAAAAATACACAAAGTCATGAGACTCATCACTCATCCTTTTTTCTTTCTTTCTCTTTCCATCATAATTCATAGCAGCCGTCTTTCTTGTTCCTTTTTTCTTTCATCTTTGGAAGTCTGGATCAATATAATATGACCATCCTACATTTTTTTTCCATCTTCTTCTTTCCTTAGCCACACCGATTTATCAGGATCCAAAAATAAAAAATTAAAAAATAGCCACACCGGTTCGCTAGCGGAACCGGGTTGGCGGGTCGCCGGGCGAACCGGCTGAAATCGCTGGTTCGCTCGGCTGCCTCAGCAACCCGTTTTGTGGCCTGAACCGTTCCGTTCAGGCCACCGGGTCCTGGTCCGACCAATCGAACCGACCGGTCCGGGCCGGATTTCAAAACCCTGGATAAATCAACTTTATTTTCACACGGAGTTAATCCACCAATTTAAGATAACACGGGGGTAATTTACCAAAAATCCAAAAAAGAAAAAGAAAAATGAAACACCATCATCAATAATTTAAATATAATTTATTTATTCAAAAAAGTAAAATAAAAAGCTTCAAAATTTCAAGGGTTTTCGTTCGGCACTACGCACAGTGGAACATCAATCAAATCCGTCGTCCCCCACCGCCGATCCAAACCCTAACCGCATCACAACCTCGGATTCTGCACTCCGGCGGTGGCGCTCATCTCGCGATCCGGCGGCGAAATGGCGGTTGTTACGCCTCGTATCATCGGAGGAGAAGAAGAAGGCAAAGATGCTCTATCGTACGCCGACATCCTCCGTTCTCGGAATAAGTTCGCCGACGCTCTCACGGTGTACGACAGCGTGTTGGAGAAGGACGGCGAGAACGTTGAAGCTCACATTGGGAAGGGCATTTGCTTGCAGATGCAGAATTTGGGGAAGCTCGCGCACGAGAGCTTCGCCGAAGCAGTGAGATTGGAGCCGCAGAACGCGTGCGCGCTCACGCATTGCGGTATTCTGTACAAGGACGAAGGTCGGCTTGTCGACGCTGAAGAGGTATGGATTTATCGTGAATGTGACTGTTTAAGCTTTATTAATCGAGTTGAATTAGCTTCGCTTAGCTCTGTTTTTTCAGTTACAATGTCTTTGTATTAGTAACTGTGACTTTGCTTGATGGTGAGCGGTGGTCCGTGTTTCATTTGGGGACTTATCGAGTTTGCTTTAGTGCAGATGTATCAAAAAGCTTTAAAGGCTGATCAATCATACAAGCTTGCAGCAGAATGCCTTGCGATTGTTTTAACTGATCGTGGGACTAGTTTAAAGCTTGCTGGTAATACTCAGGAGGGAATTCAGAAATATTACGAAGCGATCAAAATCGACCCGCATTATGCAGTAATTCTTTGTTGACTTGATATTGCTTGTTCTCTCATTGATATTACTGTCGAGCATTCGAGTTTTGATCTATCAGGTTTCCACTTGCAGCCTGCCTATTATAACCTTGGTGTTGTGTATTCTGAAATGATGCAATATGACACGGCCCTGAGTTGCTATGAGAAAGCTGTGATTGAAAGACCTATGTATGCTGAAGCGTATTGCAACATGGGTGTTATCTATAAAACCCGTGGGGATTTGGAGTCTGCTATTGCCTGTTATGAGAGGTTAATATTGTTTACTTTTTGCGGTAGATTTTCATTCTCTAGACTTTCCTCTGTCTGAGTTCTGATGTTACCTTGGGATTGTCTTATTCTTATTATATATACAGGTGTCTAGCTGTGTCTCCGAATTTTGAGATTGCAAAAAATAACATGGCAATTGCCTTAACTGATTTAGGCACAAAGGTATAGCTTTTTGAATGTAATTGTTCAGTTATGCCTTTACAAAACTCCAGCAGATAGTCTGTACAGATGCTTTTATTTTTTACTTTTTTTCTTTGGTTTTCATTGGGCTCTACTAAAACCTATGCAATTGATGAACTGTTGCAAATTAGAGATGTCTGCTGATTACAACTAGTATGGCCCTACTCGTTTGTTATTATCTGCATATGAAGTCTGACATGCAGATATAATATGACCTCTGATCTATTTCTCACCTAGACCTTTCTTTACACATCCTCGCTTTTCTTTAACTAAATACGATAGATAGTATTGACTATTGAGTTTTAGTAAAAGTTTAGACAATCAAGCATCATAAATGTTGACTCCTGGTGCTTTTCCAGGTCAAATTGGAGGGTGACATCAACCAGGGAGTTGCTTATTATAAGAAAGCTCTATTTTAAAATTGGCACTATGCTGATGCGATGTACAATCTTGGTGATGCTTATGGAGAAATGCTGAAGTTTGACATGGTAACTGAAACAAATTGGTGCATTTTTTAAATTTGTCGATATTCAAGTTATTAGTCAAGCAATATATTGTATCTGCGTTGTTTCTGTGCTCATATTCTTCTTACATTACCATCATCTTTTTAGTTATGTTAGTGTGGAACTCCAATTGTATGAGAAATCTTGTAACAATGCTAGTAATGACAGACCACTCGAGCATTTGTCTTTTTTTATCTACTTGCGTTCCCTTGTCTTTTTTTACCACCTATTTTTGTTTTGTTCAAGACAAATGAACTTGCTTTCCACTTCAATCCCCATTGTGCAGAGGCATGTAACAATCTGGGGGTGATATACAAAGATCGGAACAGCCTTGATAAAGCAGTAGAGTGTTACCAGGCATGTTAGATGTGTGCTAACCTTTATGTTGATAACACCTAATTTGGTCTAACTGTTTGCATTAACTTCATGTATTCGCAGAAGGCCTTATCCATCAAACCTAACTTTTCACAATCGTTAAACAATCTTGGAGTCGTGTACACTGTCCAGGTCTGTATCTATACTTTACTTGTCATGCTTGTTTCAAGGTTCCTGGAGAATAAATTGATCATGACATTTGGGTACAGGGCAAAATGGATTCTGCTGCGATCTTGATTGAGAAAGCTATTGTAGCAAATCCAACTTACGCGGAAGCATATAACAATTTAGGTCCCTTTCTTTACTTCTTGCATTCCCTATTCATAGTAAGACCAAGTTGCTATTATGTGTTCATTTCTTTTGACCGCAAAGCTGTATTATCACTTACATATATACTTAAGGAATAAATAGTTTTTAATGGAACTTAATGCTTCTAGAGTCACGTCCAAGACCGTAAATAGAAACTACAAAGTAATGTGCCTCCTTTTTTAACAGTTGGATGGATGGACCTATAAGTATAAATGTACTGTCTTGAAATGCTTGGTTTTTGCTCTCAATTTTTTGTGGGATGGGTGGTGGATGAGTAAGGAAATGGTATGTGGGAGAATTTACAGAAATACACCTACTAGCAAGATACGTGCTTGAGATCTATCTTTTGGTTTTTGCGGGATCTGCAGCATATATAATTTAGTGCTTGTTGTTGGAACTCAGTAATAATATCATCTTGAAGTATGTTTGTGTTGTTTTTTGCCTGTGAAGGGGTTCTCTACAGAGATGCTGGAAATATAGCTTTAGCGGTTGAAGCTTATGAGCAGTGCCTGAAAATAGATCCTGACTCTCGTAATGCAGGCCAGGTATAGCCTTTTTTCATTGTGAGTAGCGAGTGCAGGCATCATTGAAAACCGTGATTCCATAGCCTCTACCTTGGAAGTGCTACTGCACGTTATATTGTGAATCCTGTTATGTGATGCCATCAAAGATGAATTTTGCACAAGACAGGGTAATATCTCAAGCATTTGGTGAAAGACAGTATTAAATATAATCTTTTATAGGATTGCCGATCAGTATTATATATCTACAAATTCACATTAAATTCATTTAGAATGGTGGCTATATTATTGTTAAGTTGTTTGGTAAAGCCAAATTTAGTGTATGGTTAATGGAAGTGGGTAGATGTTCATTTAGTCCAAATCAAGCACTCTGATCGAGTTATGTAATTTCAAATCTCAGCACTGCTCTAATCAGCCAGTGCTGTGTGTTCCATAGTTCCTACACTTGTATGCCCAAAGACGGGCTGCAAAAGAGAAATCAGAAAGTAATCAAACAAAACAGTGTACTTTATTTTGATGTTGAAGGTTTGTGGTACATGAACTCTCAGAGTTTGACTAGTAGCTAATCCATTTAAAGAAGTTTAACTGTTACTATTGCGTTCTAAAATTATGAATTGTTTCATCTTGGTGGTCGGAGGCACTTTAGAAGTGATTCTGCCAACATATTGCTTGTCTGACGCAAGTCAGACCAGCATTTTCTGCAATTTCATATAATATTCTTTTCTATGAATATCCTGTTTTTTTCAATCTGAATGGCTGTGTTGCATCATTGCATTATTTTGGGCCTTTTATATTAGTTTTTGCGTGCTGGTTCTTGGGTAATTGATCTAGGCAGATTACATATGTTAGATGGATTATTACTTATTTCAGTTTTTCCTCACATCCTTGCTGAATCGGTTGCTTGCAATGAACTACATTAATGAGGGTACTGATGATAAATTATTCGAGGCTCACAGGTCAAGCTTTATGTAAATGATTTCATTTCTCATTGAATTGACGACACATTGCTGTAGTTTTGTAATCTTCAGAAGCATAATATTATCTCTTCTTTCTCTCTCTCTCTCGGTTGTCATGTGCGTATTAGTGCTTATAACACTTATGTGTCCTGTTAGATGTTTATACCTTGGTTATTGTTTATGATTAAAAAACTAAATATTATGCAATGATACTAAATGTCCTGCATAGGTGACTGGTCTCATTCTCAGCACAAAATATACATTCTTATGCACAGATGATTCACCAGTTAAAAGAGAGTGGGTCCATGAAGAAGTGCCACTTTGTTCCCTATATTTAGGTGAAATCACAGCTATTAGATGACCAGCAGAATATCTTTCATAGCTCTTTGATTTTCTAATATTTTTCTCACCAATTAATCTATTTGGCTGTAGTGGTGATATCTATTTTCCTAAATGGTGTGGCTATTGATTGATCTGAATTTCATTGACCCAATTTATTTGTTAACATTTTCATGCACGATGAGTGTATGTTTTGGCTGTGTTCATGTATATATATTGTAGTGTATACATGTTATATAAAGTAACTTTCTTTTGCTTTCTGTTGTTTTGCCTTTTTTTTTTCTTTTTTTTTTGTGGCATGGATATATGGATATACTTCAATTCAAAATCTGAGGTTAGCTGATATGAGATCTTCAATTTCAGGGACTGGGGTAGGCGCTTTATGAGGTTATTCTCCCAGTATACATTCTGGGACAACATTAAGTATCCAGAAAGACCACGTGTTATTGGATATGTGTCTCCTGATTATTTTACTCATTCCGTGTCATATTTTATTGAAGCTCCCTTGGTTTACCATGATTATGCGAACTATAAAGTGGTTATTTATTCCGCAGTTGTGAAGGTAAAACTTCAACATAACCGCCACTAACCTATACCGTATTGGTTAACATTTTATTTTGCTGAAACCAAATGCCTTGATTTGATTCTCAAGTGTTCAAAAGATAATCGGGAACTCTCTAGTTACATCTCTAACTTGATAAGTCTCTGTTCCAGGCAGATGCCAAGACTATTAGATTTAGAGACAGAGTTCTTAAGCATGGAGGCACATGGAGAGATATATATGGGATTGATGAAAAAAAAGTTGCAAGCATGGTCAGAGACGACAAAATCGATACCTTGGTTGAACTTACTGGGCATACTGCAAACAACAAGTTGGGAATGATGGCTTGCCAGCCTGCTCCTGTGCAGGTGCTTAGTTAGAGACTTCTTTATTGCAGATCATTTCATTTCAGTTTATGCAAGTGATGACCTGTTCTTTATTTTCCATTGCTAGGAGATAGTTGAAATGTGTATGCTACTTCAATTGGTTTTTTGAGTTTTAAAAAGGTAAAAAGCTAGAGGTTTCATATATTCACAGGTATACTTTTTCACTTTAGTTAATGCATTTCTTGGTACAATACCTTGAAATTTATAGTGCTGTAGATTGGACGTGATAAAAAAGCATTGAATAGATTTATACAGAGAACTCTGATTATTATTTTTTAAACAGCATAAAAGCTTTTAGTTGTAATTTTAGTTTTTATCTTAACTTGGTGTATGGACCTAGGGGCTATAATTTTGTTCATCATCCAAAAAGTTGTCATATACACATAGTACAAGTTTTAGACATGAAGACTTGTTGTACAAAGTTTTGCCCTAGCCGAGGTATGAAAATGCATGTAGCACTACGAGTTTTGGATAAGTCTGCTGTAGCTCATTATTGTTTTCTTTGCTTTGTTTGACATCTGGTTTCATGAATTTGTAGGTGACATGGATTGGATACCCTAATACAACTGGTCTGCCTACTATTGATTACAGGATATCTGATGCAAGAGCTGACCCACCTGATACGAAACAGAGGTATATATTGGTTTTATGTTCGAAGTTTTCTTCCATTCACGTACTGAAAGTTGTATCTGTTGATTAGCTTGAGCTAACTTTTATTGAATTTTATTTATGCTAGGCATGTCGAAGAGATAGTTCGATTGCCCGAATCATTTCTCTGTTACACTCCTTCCGCTGAAGCAGGACCGGTTCCTCCTGCTCTGGCTTTATCTAATGGTTTTACCACTTTTGGTAGCTTTAACAATCTTGCAAAGGTATTGGGTGCAGTGCCTTAAGAATTTTATGATGCCAGTGAAATTTCTGTAATTCTCACCTTTTATAACACAATTATGCTAGATAACACCTAAAGTGCTGCAAGTTTGGGTGAGGATACTTTGTGCGGTTCCAAATTCTCGGCTTATTGTGAAGTGTAAGCCCGTTTGTTGTGATAGTGTAAGACAGCAATTTCTTTCAACTTTAGAGGGCTTGGGATTGGAATCTTTGCGAGTTGATCTTCTGCCTCTAATTCTGCTCAATCGTGACCATCTGCAAGCATATTCGTTGATGGACATAAGGTAATATCTCTTACTTTGGCACTTGTTCACTAAAGGATTTAATCTTTCGGGCTTTAGTTTCTGTTTTTAATTTGATAAGCTTCAGTTTTATGCATGTTCCTGATTAGTCTCAGACAAATAGCATGATTCTTCTGTCCCTACCCTCTTCTTTTGGTCCAGTGTTCTCTGCTTAAGATTCTCTTTTTAGGCTTTGTTGTATAGTGGCATTAAAATCTCAATATTCATAATTCCAGTTTTTGCCAATATTTTTTTTTAAAGGTGAACATAAAATTGATTCTAGCAGCCCTAGGGCTCAAATATTTTGTATGTGGTGAATTGATCTTGTGCAAGATCTAATGATTTTCAGTATCGGGTTGTCATAATAAGGCATGGTCAGGTTTTTGTATTGTCAGTTTGTTGTGTTACTTGGAAGCAACCTGCATCTTTAACAAAGTTTATAATTAATATATTAGTTGTCCTATATGCAACATATTGCGAAATCAATAGCCAACCAACCAACCAACCAACCAACATATTTGATATATGTTTTTTTTTTCTTCTCTTGGTAGCTTGGATACATTTCCGTACGCGGGGACAACTACCACATGCGAGTCTCTGTACATGGGAGTTCCATGTATCACTATGGGAGGTTCAGTACATGCACATAATGTTGGTGTCAGTCTCCTCAATACCGTTGGTATGCTTCTTTTTCTCTGCAAAGCTAGAGATTCTAGTGACGAGATCATAATTTTTCATGTAGTCCGAAGCTTGGGATTTCTGTAGCCACGCATAAGGCTATGCCCACCTGAAATTGCACTCAATATGCACTATCTCAGCTATATGCCAATTTTTAAAGTGTTACTCGTATAAGCAGAGAGGGACCAGGAAGTGCTATTGCTTTATTTATGTTCCAAGAAAAGTATAAAAATAGCAACAACCTTTTCAAGACACTGAATCTCTGAAAACCAAGAGTCACTGTACTTCTGTCCACATAATTTATGGAGGGTTTACCATATTGTTTCACATTATACGACATCAATAATTTTGAACAAGAATATATATCTTCTGCATCTTCCTCCCCTGAGAATTGTTTAAGACCTGATCCACCACATTTGGTATGGAGTAGTTGTCTCCAAGTCTCAGTAGATTCTTACTCAATCAGTTGTTCTTTTTATGATGTTTCTTGCTGTCCCGCGGGCAGTGAATTCTAAGATTTGAATGTAGCCTAAGCTGTTGCCCTTGATGGACATTGTGTTTGCATTACAGGATTGAGCAATTTGGTGGCCAAGGATGAAGATGAATATGTGCAGCTGGCTCTACAGTTGGCCACTGATTTTTCTGCTCTCTCGAATATGAGAATGAAGCTGAGGAGTCTCATGCTTACCTCTCCCCTCTGTGATGGTTCAAAATTTGCCCAAGGCCTTAGAGACAGCATACAGGAGTATGTGGCGAAGATATTGTGAAGGAGATGTGCCATCTTTGAGGCGTATGGAAATGGCACAACTGCAATCAGAGCAGAAGCCTTTTTCACCTCAGATTGTTCCAGAAGAGTTAGTTGATGGAATTGCCGAACCGACGAAAATAAGTATTTCTCCCATCAAGACCAATGGATTCATTCCAGGACAATCTTCACCATTCATTACAGCAGATGCAGAAGAGAAAGTGTTGCTTTCGGATCAGAACGGTAAGTCTTGACTCTGGCCAGTTGAGTTGATTTTAGTCGACGAAACTCTACTTCAAAATGAATGTCCCTGGTAATGGTTCGTATAAGCCATGAGGCATGATTAAAGTTTCGAGCTCTTTGTAACATAATATTTCCTGGGGCTGCATATGCTAGAATAGCATGGGCTGTATTATCGTTGCATCATGTATTTGGTCAAAGATATAATATTTAGTCTTATGTAGAAAGATGAAAAAGTTTTTGCAGTGGGGCTTGAACTAGGAATGTTGTTCAAAGTTCAAACCACCCGTTCGTAAATTATTGGTGAGATTTTTGAATTGTATAAGGATAAGACCCTTATTTCTGAAAATTAGTTGTTCCAATTTTAGACAAGTATATAACTTATATTGGCTTTCAACTATTATTTGCGGATCTCGTTAAAATTTAATGGATTGGGCTTGCGTAACTATATAACGCTTTGTGATTCAGTAGGCGCCATAGCAATTCGGATTGGGTTTTTGATTCATTTAAACAGGTTTCAGGTGGAAAAAGAAAAGGAGAAAAATAAAGTTTTTTTTTTTGTTTTTGTTTTCTTTCTATTAACTAAAAGAAATAAATCATATAAGGTAACAAACCTGTGATTCAGTTCAAAACATTAGTTGTGTCTGTGTTCGATACGTATCCATTTAGTTGTCCTTCGACTTTGTCGCATGTCTTTTTTATTTTTTATTTTTTTATTTTTTTTTTTGGTAAGAAAAAAGCAATCACAAGCAAGTAACATGCGAAAGGGTAGATTTTCCAAAAGAATTATTTACTTCTATTTTCTAGACTAGTTCTTCCAAGCTTGTCCGCCACTTTTTTTGCTTCTTTTGGTATTCATTTAAGAATGATCTCCCATGGGCGTCTAAATAGTTCTTGACATTCATGCGCGATTCCATTAGATGGTACGGCTGTGTCCTTGAGTTGATGATATGCCGCCAACGAATCCGGCTCGACAATAATGCGCGGGGATCTTCTTTCCTAAGCTAAAGTTAATCCCTTTTTAAGCGCTTCCAACCCCGTGTCATCAACAGTAGGTGATGAAAGTTCCATCATAAAATCCCAAACCCAACAGCCCTCGACTGTCCATAGCACCCCGCGTCGTATACTCTATTCTCCTCATGAATCATGCCTTCATCCGTATTAAGTTTTACCCATCCAACCTCTGGTTTCTTCCAACAACACATTGAGATTTTGCTTATTTGTTCCCTCCTCCCCAACTTCAAATCTTGGCTAAGCATTTTCACTTGAAACACACAAGAGTTTGTAGTATCCATACGTCCCTTAAACACTTTCTTGTTCCTATTTTTCCAAATCACCCAAAGCCTGGCTGCAAACACGAAACTCCAATCTTCTTTACTCCCAAATTGACATGCCATATTCTTGCTCTCCAGCATGCCTTTCAGCGAAATCTCGTCCGGGCAACTCTCAAAAGCGGCAAGGCTGTCATGCGCAACTAAACAAGACCACAACCGCCGAGCCATCCTTCACCTTCGAAGCATGTGTATCGCGTCCTCCACCCTTCTGTGCAAACTGGGCAAGCATCAACCATTGGAATATCCCGCACCTTGCGTACCATGTTTGTAGCCAAACGGTCTTGCACAACGAGCCACAAAAAGTGCAAGATTTTATTGCTCAAATCCAACTTCCAAACCCAATTGACTTCCGTATCAAACTGTTGCACCTCTGAATAATGCGCCACAAACGTTTTATAAGCGGATTGACACTTAAATTCGCCATTGGAGTTTTCACCCCACAAAACATTATCTTCGGCCTCATTAAGAACCACTTGCTTTAGTATGATTTCGGCCATTAGTTAAGCAGGAAAGTCGAATCAAGTTCGTCAATACGCCACCCCCCATCATTGTCCAAAACATCATGCAACGATAATTTAGCCTCATCCGGTTTTATTATGCACCCCTCGTCACAAAGTCTCTTTCCTTTAAGCCAATTGTCAAACTAAAACATAATCTTATGTCCATTGTCGATTTTTCACCAAAGAAAAGGCGCCATAAGTCGCGCATCGAATGAGCCCCTTCTATGTAGCACTATAGGTTGGCTTCGCTACACACTCCGTGATCCTTCCCTTGGTCAAATACTTTGCCATAATCAGTTCTCTCCATACCGTATTATCCTCGCGCATAATTCTCCACGCCAACATTGAGAGTAGTGCCTCGTTGCACACGTGCGCAACCTGAATATTGGGCCCCCTTCCCGTTTTGTGCTAGTGACTTTCGGCCACCCAACAAGATGGAGCTTTTTTTTTTCGTGTGATCTGACGACCATAAAAAGTCACGGTTCAAGCGATCTATTTGCGCACGCACATGCCCCAAAATTCATGACGCTTGCATATGATAGACTGGTAGTGCCGACAACACGGACTGGATGCGAGTTGTTCGACCCGCTAGGGTAAGGAGCTTTCCTTTCCATCTCGTAAACCTTTTCGTGATGCGGTCTAAAATGGTAGCAAAATCCGCTCTTGTAATCCGACCATGAATAAGGGAGACGCCATATATTTTCCTAAATTCCTTGTTTGACCAAAACCCAAAATTTTGCTAATTCGCTTTTTCAAGCTCGCCCGATCTCTATTTGAGAAAAAAACTTTGGATTTATGGTTGCTAAGTTTTGACCCCAAGGAACCACAAAACCTATCAAGAACCTTTCTAATGACCTTGGCCGTGCCTTTTGTCGCGCGCCCCATCAATACGAGGTCGTCAGCGAAGAATATAGGAGACGCTCAAATTGTTTTTCTCCACTTCTTCCTGAATTAAATATGCGAGGTGCTTCACGCATAGCACGAAGAGATAGGGTGAGATTGGGTCACCCTGTCTTAGTCCGCACGGATGATGGAAAGTGTTAACAAGTTTGATATTACTACATAATTAACGGATTTATTTAGGGTTGGAACGCCCTGTCCGTGGTTTAGAAGCTTTTAATATTACAAAAATATCCCTCTTTGTATTCACTGAATTTCACTCTGAATTCTCTAGTACATTGGTGTGTAGGTGTGTGTGACTCTCAATCTATCTCCCTTTCTTCTCAGCCTGTCCCCTCCTTTTATAGAGGTTTTTTAGGGACAAGTGTCGTTATGCATGTTTAAATAAATTACAAGTGTTGCAATATGGTGAGTGGATAGGATAAACTTCATATTTGCTGACTAGGCGCTGACTGGGACGAAATTTTATCTCTTCCGATGGCTTCAGGAGATTCCGATGGGTTAGCTTTTTAATTTATTCTCTTCGATAAGTTGGATCTCTTAAGAAGGCTTAATAAGTGAGACGGGGTACTCGTCCGATGTGATTGTAGTTTGATAGCAGTCTGTTTTTATGTTGTTTTCTTCTTGATATGTGCTCCGATAGGTAGATCTGTTCTTTTTCACGTGCGGTGTGGGCTCCGATGGCTTTTTCACTTTAGCAGTGTAATATTCTTGCGTTTATATCTTCATGACGTGTGCTCCGAGGGTTTTTGGACTTCAATATGGCATTGTTCTCGTGCTTTGTCCTTCGGGATGAGTGTTCTGATGGCTTTTTTAGACTTCAGAGTGTTCAGTGAGGGGATGTTCTCGCATTTTCTGGGAATCGGGGTCCGTTGTGGTCCCTCTTGGCACATTGATGGATATCGGAGTCGCGCGGATCCATCGGGGTTTACTCTTTTTCCGATGCCGCGTTGATATCTTTTCTTTATTCTTCGTGACTTTCCAAGGGACGCTTTGGTGCCTCTTCGGGTGACACTTCTTACCGCTTTGGGTCTGTGACACTCGGTGGGCCTCCTCATCGGGAGTATGTGACGATAGTATCGTCCTGGGTTAACCCTATTTTTAGGGTTTAACGTTTTGGTTAATCCCCATATTTATTTTTAGGGTTAACACTAGCCCCCCAAATTTCGATCGCCATAGTAGAGGCGAGAGGAATTTTATTCCTTTCTTTTTTTGTCCTCGATGAGGAGAGAGGCTTTTTTTTATCTCTCTCTTTTTTTTTTTTTTTTATGGGCGCAGGTATATATTACATATAAAATATAAACGTAAGGATGGAAATTACCTTTTAGCCCTCGTGAGTTTCGTCCTTAGGTGAGCAGCGTCTCCGAGTAACGGTATTATATTTGTTTTTATTTTTATTTTTTTTTACCGTTGACGGTGTAACAGACGTCCACCTGACCGTTGGTAACGGTCAAACCCCAACGGCTAGTTGGGGTGAACGTGGCTGTCCACACGTCAAACTCGGGGGTTACGTGGGGAGCTATTAACTCCCCACGACCGTTGTGGTGTTGGCTATAAATATAGCCAACACTTTCGTCTTCTTCTCACTTCTCACTTCCAAATTTCTCTTAGCAAATTCATGAGCAAATTCTCTCTATTTCTTATATCGCGATTTTTCCTTAAGTTTTTGCAAACACTTTTTGATTCTCCCTAATCAACTCAAATGGCATCTTCTAGTACCGACCTCACCACTGCCGCATCGGCTTCAGGGGCCGTGGCCTTCACCTCCGCCACCGATTTACCGGCGGTTACTGGCGGCATAACAGCGAGTGGTCCTGCTGCGGCTACTTGGAAGAGGAAGGCGGGAACCTCCGCGGCGGAGGAGAGCGGCGCTGCTACCTCAAAGAAGACTAGGGTTTCGAAATCAAAGAAGCCCGATACTCGCAACCTTCAGAAGGCCGAGAAGACCGCGAGTACTGCTACTCAAAGTCAGGTGCTTTCTTTGTTCAAGGATTTGGGGGCATATCAGAAGAACATGACCTTCAAGATCCCGAAGAAGGAGGAGATGGCCAACAACCCTCCGATGGGTTACCTCACTGTGTACTTTGCCCAGATGAGGTATGGCTGGCGATCGTTCATGCCTCCTTTCTTCTGCGAGGTTTTCAAGGCATGCAACGTTTGTCCAAGCCAGGTAACCCCAAATAGTTTTGCCATTTTGTGTATTTTCGTCTTTTGGTGCCAAGTGAAAGGTTTGAGCTGTACGGTGGCTCAATTCTTTTCAATTTTTGACATCGTAATTTTGCCCGGGGGTCTCCCATTTTATCACTTCCGCCATCGGGATGCCTCAAAAAATTCCACGAAGAAAATTTTGGAGGAGACCCTTAGCTCTCACAGTACTTGGAAGGACAAGTAATTCTTTGTGAAGCCTGTAGAGGGGGAGTGGGACATGCCCTTTGATTGGAGGGAGGCTGAGGCACCTATGCACTCTTTGGACTCGGAGGCGATTCTTTCTCCGATAATTTTGCAGAAATCGTTGATGGAGTCGGAGGACTTTGGCATGTTGTATGAAATGTCAAGGCTGCATCACGTAGTATTCTCCGATGCCTCCGTCTTGGAGCCTTTAGCTATGTCTTTTGAGGGGCGAACTATCTTCGGTAAGTAATTTAGGTTCAGCCTTGTTTATGTCTTCTTTCGAATGATTTTGGATCTCCCTGATTCTTATGTGTTTTGGTGCGATATAGGAGAAATTTTGGCGAAATATTTTTCGCGTAAGAGTCCCTCGGACCCACTCGTGACCGCGATGCTGTTGGGGCAGGATATCCCTGCTCCGAGTGGTCGAAAGAAGTCTAAGGCACATGCTACTTCATCGGCCCGTTCGTCAAGCGGTACTTCAGACGTTCCCGAGGAGGAAGATTCGGAGGATGAGGAGGTTAATACTCCCGAGGACGTCGATATGCATCCGACAGCAGAGGAAGAAGAAGACCATTCGCCGTTTGTTATAGAGGCAGACGATGTGATTTATGGGGTGGTCCCCCTTACTACCGTGGACCCGCGATCGGCTATGGTCTTAC
Source organism: Linaria vulgaris (assembly GCA_948329865.1). Lineage (NCBI taxonomy): Eukaryota > Viridiplantae > Streptophyta > Magnoliopsida > Lamiales > Plantaginaceae > Linaria > Linaria vulgaris. The sequence goes on along the minus strand of OX415249.1, from coordinate 145,637,212 downwards.
TATCCGGTTCGGATCCTGCTGCGGGAGGTTCTCCGAGGACTTCCGGTGGAGAGTTTGTTTTCGAGGGAGGCTTTCCCTCAGAGAGGAGTCCAATCGCGGAGGGGACGTCTTCAACGGTTGCGCCAAAGTACGTGACCATTTCCTCCGATGATCCTCTTCTCCTCCGAAGGAAGTGGAGGAACCTTCTATGTCGCCTTCAGTTGGGCCATTTTCTGTACCTTCTGTCCCCGGTAAGTTTTTGTAATTTTTTTTTAAAGTATTTTCGATATTTTCGCTTTTTGGAAAGGCTAAATTATTTCTCCCTTGCTTTCTATAGGTTATGTGGATAAGGGAAAGGCTCCGATGATTCAAGAAGAGGGGAACCTCTTTCAGGTATTCGACCATTTCCCTTGCTTTTTTTATTTCTGCTTATTCTTAATTAGTAGCTAATTTATCCGTGTCTTTGCAGGAGAGGATTTGTTAGCGCAGCTCCTCAAATCTCACTCGGGGTTATCGCAAGGTGACTCCGAGGATGTTCCGGAGATTCTCGAGGTGCAACCCGAAGAATCTTTGGACATCAAGGTCTCGCTCTCGGATTCCCTCTTGGGGATGGCGGGTCCCTCTGCTGCGGGAGTTCATCGGGCATTGTTTACTATTTTTGAGACGATTGCTTCTGTCCCGATGACTCTTTCTCCCGGAGGCATTTCTTTCGGGATGCCTGTTCCAGGGGGTCCTCCTCGTTTGGAATATTTGCCCTCCTTAAAGACATTGGAGGCTGCTTTCTAGGAGGTCCTCTGCTTATTCGTTTCTTCCAACGCCACGCCCTCCGATGGCTTTCATTTCATGCAGATGTGCCTAAACTGGATGGGGCTTATGTTAAGTTTTTCCCTTCTTTTTTACTTATCTTTCTTCGTAGTTTTATCCTTGTAGGAATTCTTTTTTAGATAGAAGAATTTACGCCAGCTATCTTTTCTCTTTCAGGTTGGAAAGGCCAGGGAGGCGGCGACTGTGGCCGAGCGGGGGTACAATGAAGGCGGGGAGGAGGTGAAACTTCTCCGAGAGCAGGTGACGTCCCTTATCTCTAAGAGGGATGGGGACCAGATGACCATGGATGTCCTTGGGACAAGGATATTCGATTACGAGTTTCGATGGGAGGAGGATGAGAAGGAGCTGAAGAAGTAGGAGGAGCTGATGAAAAGTTTCCAGGCTTCTTATGAGAAGCTCGAGGCCTTGGAGAAAATTTCCCAGGCTAAGATCAAGCTTCTCGAGAAGGAGAAGGAGGAGGCTCAAGCAAGGGAGATGAGTCTTCAGGAACAGCTAGGTCAAGCTCTTGATCGTGCGGAATCAGCAGAGGAGAAGTTGTCTGTAGCCATCTCTCCCGAGGAGTTGCAAGCAAAGGTGGATGTGGCGGTTCAATTTGCTCAAAGGGAGACGGCGCGGCAGTGTTCGGAACTCTCCGATAGACAGTCTCCTAGGCTTTTGACAAGGCATGTGCTGTGGGGGTATTTGGAGTGTGCCAAGATGGCAATGGGATTAAAGCGGCCGAGAGTTGACTTTATGAGGACTTTTGACGTTCGCAGATTGAAGAGGCGTACCCCCGAGGAGGCATATGCTCTTATCGAGAGGCATAATACTGTGTTATCTCCTCGGGCCTCTCCCGCCCCTTCTCCGATGAGATCAGCTAGTGGTTCCGGAGGGATCCTCTCACCCACTGCTCACTTACCTCCGGCGACTCTTCCCCCCGAGGGGACACCTCCTGCTACTTCGGCCTTATTTCCTCCGACCACGGGGGCATAGTCTAGGATTTTATTTTTCCTGTCTTTTATTTTTAAGATTTTCGAACTTTTAATTTCGCATTTTAGCACTTGTAGTTTATTTTTTCGCGATGGTGCATGTACTCCGAGGACTTCTCGGTTTTTATGAATGAATGGTTATTCTGTTCTTTCTTTCTTTTGTCTTTTTTTCACATTTATAGTTAACTAAAAATAAAAAAGAAGATTCCTTATTATATAAATACTGGGACCCCCTCAATTAATCTTGAGTTAATTTTCATTCTTGGCGGCCAAGTAATTTTTTCAGCAGGACGTGCCCGTTTGCATGTAATTACTTTTCTCTAAATAGAGATAACCACTAACACGTGTCCCTGCCTATATTTTTACTTTGACAGCTCAAGCTTAAACTCGATTCTTAAGAAGAAGGTTCGGGCATATATATATGTGGAATTTAGTGAGTATTTTTACACTTACCTAAAAAATTTCTAAGTTTTATTTTACCAAGATGTTTACCCCTCCTTTAGCAAAGCCAGATTATCTTCTTTTGCTTTTGCTCTCTTTCGGGTTAGTATTTAACTAAGCATTTAAAAGAGTAATACGGAACTTACTTGGCAAGATGATGCCTCCTTATTATAAACACGGTGGTTCAGCTTCTTCAAGGAATTCTTCTCGCAATTCCTCTTGGAATCTTTCACTGAGGCTGGGCGTCCGCCATGCATCCTATGAAGATTCAGCGGCCTTCGTGGGGAGTTCTTCGGTTAGGGCTATGCCAGGGCCTTCGTTCAAGGACTTCCATAGAATGAATCATATCAGGGAGGTATTTATGGATCGAGAGTCTTACTCCCCCGCTGACCGTTCGCCGGTGTTTAATATGCTGCCTTTGAGTCCTTCTCGGATGATGGGCCGAAGGCGTGTTGGATCAGCTGTAAGTACCGAAGATGGGGGGTCTATTATGACCATTTTTACTGAGTATGCTTTAGATTTTGATAATTATGATATAGTTATACCCCACCCCGATCAGATGGCATATGATCCCCCTTCGGGATATTTAACTGTTTACTGTGAGCAAATACGGTGTGGGATGCAGGTGTTTTTTCACCCTTTTCTTCAGGTCCTGTTTCGATATTGGCAGATATGCCCCAACCAACTGACGCCTAATTCTTATCGTCATTTGGTGGGGTATGTTCTGTGCTATGAACTCTTAAACCTCCCGATGTCTCCCTATCGGGTGGGGGCGATATTCATCCTCTGCCCTTGTTCGGGTAGCCCTCCATTTTTTAGCCTGGCCTATCGCGATAATAGCAGAGCCTTCACGCACGTTTCCAATCATCATTCTCATCGAGGGGATTGAAGGCATATGTTCTTCTTTATCCGTCCGAAGGGCCTATCGGCTAATACGTGAGGAGTGCCTCTCCGATTGGGCTTAGGATATATCGTCCCTAATCCTAAGACATCGGTACAATAATGGGAGGTTTTGTTGGGTTCGAGGTTGTTTTTGGGTTCCTACGATGTAACGCCCCAAAAATAGGAAGAAAAAATAAATTTATACTTTAGTCCTTGAACTTTTGAAAATTTCTATTTTTGACCCTAAATGTTTAGAAAAAGTTGCATTGTAGTCCCTAAATTTAAAAGATAGTCTTTTATTATTTTTATAGGTCTCTAATCCTAAAGAATATATTTTAATTTCAAATATTAACCAAGTTGATTGAATTACCTAGAAAAATTACAAAGAAATCTAATTTTTCCTATTTGAATTTTTATTATAAATAATTGAGAGACTTGATATGCAATTAACCAATTGATGATGTAAGCCATGACATCTTTTTGATGAGGTAAGCCATGACATCATTTGAGTATGATTAAATTCAGATTTTTGTAATTTAATATAAAATAATCAAAGTGGGACCTTAATTTAAATTATTTTAAGATGATTTTTGCCTATAAATAATAGTCTTTCTTCCAACAATTTTCACACCCAAAATCATTTCGTTTTTTCCTTCTTTCTTCCCATGAATCTCTAAGTTAGTGAGTCTACTTTCAAGAAAAATTCATCCCAAGTTCTCATTTCATCAATTTCTACCCGAAAATACCCCAAAACTTTTATTACGCAGGAATTATCCATTCGGCCCTGCACCTTAGAAAAATCATAACTAATTGTAGAAAAATCCTTTTGAGCAAGGCCAACGGCTGAATTTTCCTCATGATGTCTTCTAACTTTCATATGAAGAAATGTTTTCCAAATAATGCGATTTAGAAGGTCAAAATTCCTAAACCGTAGACTGCTGTCTGAAAATCCGAAAATAAGTGTTTTCAAGAATTATTTAGCATAGCAAACCTTTGGATTTTCCTTCCCGTTTGGGTAAACATGTTCCTAGTGATGTCAGGGATCAGTTGCCAAAACCTATTTTGAAACAAAGTTCATTTGATGTCCGGTCAAAGGTAAACTCGAAACTACGACGATTTCAGCTTATTTTACGATTGAAAATAATCATCATAATTCCATGATTGATCACTCATGACCCTTATAAGATATAACAATCGTTAGAATCACTTTAATATGATTTGTATTCACGAATTAATATTTTTAAGGTTTTTCAATAGTATATAAATAGTATATTTATCATGTTTAACATATCCTTACATAAGTTTAATAAGATTATCATATATACTTTTGAGATCTAATCCTCTTATATGATTATGCATCAAATTGGATAGTTAATTAAATTTTACTATTTACCGTAACTTGTCATCGAAATGACTCTAACGTGAATACTCACAGTCATAAGATTGAACATATGGTTGTTTAAGATAATTTTGAGATATTAATAAGGTTATTAATTGATATTTAACTTAACCTTACGTTTGTCAATTCATCATCTAAGATTTTCATGTTTAGAGTAATAACATAAATTAAGCTTATGTGTAATTTACTAATATTTACATTGTAACTAGCATTCTTAACCAGAACGTTCTCAATTTCATCAACATGAGGATTGAAGAAAAATACTAATATTTATTGTGGTGAATTATAAATTAAGTTGATTAATATTATTTGAATTTGTTAAAGGTTTGACGAACTAATCAATGCCATCAAAGTTCTCCGTATGAATTAAGGTGAGGTTCCATTCCTGTTTTGTTTTAGCCCCTTTGGCATCCGGCCCTGAGGAACTTGGACAGAAAAGCCACTACTCCGATACCAAACCTCGAACAACCTATATTTCATCATAGTCCTGTTTTGCGTCTCATCCCATAACATGATTTTCCTATCGTTAAATCGTATTCCATCATTTATTATTTATCATATTGATTCATAATCATGGTAATTTTCTGATATTTTAATCTTATGTTGGTTCTTGAACTGTGCAAAGAGCAACGAACTATGTTCGGGAATGTAGCTCAATGAGCAACGGATATTATCCGGTTTACAAGTTTATTTGTTTATCTGTTATACCCATTGGGACGCCTTTGAGAAGTTGGGCCCAGGGATTGAGTCGAATTACTGTCGGGCAGTAAGTACTGTCGGTTTAAGTAATTTCGCTTGATACCCATCTATCTAGGCGCCGCTTGCAGTCAGGAGTTGGCTGTAACCCGCGTGCTGGATCGACATGTACTCGAGCATGTCTCTTGATTGTTTGCGAGGTCGCTCCTCGTCGGGAGGTATAAGGTAGAATATTAGAAGTCATAAGGTTGGATTTGTTTATTGTTAAGCACGAGTTCATTAACTATGCTAAGAAAATTCCAGTTCCATTGCTACATCAAATTGTCTAGTTGAACTGTTTCTACCGGTAAGATCACTCCTCGAAATGTATTTATTAAATCACAGTAAATTCTTGCATTGCCAGTTCTTTTATATGAATCTCACTAAGTCAGTAAAGACTTGTTCCTCGTTTCTTTTGTCCATTCCTCAGGATAAAATCAACATGGCAGCATGGATCAAGTGAATAGTTGTTCAAGCCTGCATTTTGGAATATTCGTGTTTTGTCACTAGTGCATAATCATTAAAATAGTCACATTATTTGTAATACAAGACTTCCGCTGTATATATATCAAAACATATTTTATAAAATGTGTATGGTTTTGATCCTGAACAAGTGAGACCCCTTCCTATGAGTTGCGCTTTAGTCTGAGTTGGATAAAGTGAATGATCACCACCGAACCAACTCGGACCGGAGCATGGCTCGTGGGGCGCGGTCGTCACAGTATGGTATCAGAGCCATTGGTTAAAAAAAAATTGGACAAACTTTAATCACTAAAATATGTTTTCACTAAAATATTCATATAGATTAAACATATATTTTACATCAAACACTGATCAACATAAAAGAGTTACAATCCGAGTGTCGTATCTACATCTAAAGCACGTTTCTTACCACGACTATTGTCACTACTTGTCTGTCATTGAATTTGTGACAAAATAGGATCTACTTTTGGTACATATGCTTTAAATTTGTCAATCAATTCATTTGCAGTATGTGCAGAGATGAAAATTTCACGAGCCGACGGCTTCATAAACTCCTGCTCCACACAATGATCTAGAAAAGACAACCACCTGTCGTAGAAACCATTCACATTATACAACCCTATAGGTTTCTGATGCCTGTTTAATTGAGCCCATGAAGCTATGCAAGGAATCTCTTCTAGTGTTCCTAAGCCCCCACGTAATGCTATAAATGCATCAGAATTATACAACATAGTCGCTATTCTTTCGTGCATGCTAGGTACAATTAGCTCTTCACCTATGATTGGACCATCGTGATTCATGTTCGCTAAGGCTTTCGGTATGATTCCTAACACTTTACCACCTATAGAAAATGCACTTTTTGCTATACACTCCATTAGCCCTAAACTTCCTCCTCCGTAGACTAGCTTTATGTTTCTCCTTGCCAATGTGTTCCCCAAACTACTTGCTACCTCTAGAAACTCTTTATCCTTTCCGAAACTAGACCCACAAAATACACAAATGGATTTTATTTCTCGAATTGAAGATTTTTCCATCTCAAAATTCTTTTTTCTCCCTGATAATGTGGTATGTATTAATGTGTGAACTTCGACATCATAAAATCGCTATTTATAAGAAAACATAGTAGGCGTACCGAGGAAGCTTTTGAAACAATAATAATACAACATCTTCAAAAATAATAATGAATTAAATAGCATCTCCAACAATCCATCCTTTAAGAACAGCTTCTCCTACAATCCATCTTTTATGATATGACATTTACCAATCTAAGAAAACGCATTCATATCATTGTACCCCATCATCTATTATTTGTGATATTAAAGATAATATATATATATATATATATATGTGTGTGTGTGTGTGTGTGTGTGTGTGTATGTGTGTGTGTGTGTGTATATAGATAAGACCGTCTAAGTTTTCTTGTACTGAAAAACTAAATAGCTGCATAATTCTTAAAATACGTGCATGCACTTATAAGGAAAAGTTATGTTACCTTATTTTCCTCATGTGTTTTGTCAAGATATCCATGTTTATTCATTTGAATATAAAAATTTCAAAATAATAATACTATCAACAATAATAATAAATCACAAAAACTTCTAAGTTATGTTACAATTAAATTGCCCGTGTTCTTTGTGGTAGTTATTTAAATAAATATTAATTAGCATAATTTATCGACAAAAAACAATGGATTAAAATTTTTGGTGCTCAAAATTATAAGAATATTAAAGATTTTTCTAATTGCACTATATTATGATCGTTAGTTAACTTTTTTTTAACTAACATTTTTCACAAACAAGTCACATACTTCTAATCATAAATTTTCGTCCCAATCATCACACCATTCAAATCATTAAAAAACAAAAAAAACCCAACGGTTATAAACGGCTATAATAGCCTTACCTCCTTCTATAAATACATCATTTTTATACTACAAAACACACACTCATCTTCATCTATCTTCTCTCTACCAAAAATGGATCATTTGGTTCAAGTAATTCTTGTTGTAATTTTTGTTATTTTTATTTTTATTTTTCTTCTAAATGATGAAGAAAACATCATTTGAATTTGCTATTGTAATTTTAGGATTCGCAATACCTTTTCTAGTTCTTGCTCTTGGTATGAGTTTACTACTATTATGTAAGTTCAATTGAATTATTGCATCTTGGATAATAAGACATTTATTTGGGTAGTCTTCTTTTACCTATATAGTTGTTATAATGCGTGAAACGTAAAAAAAAAACAACAACTACTAAACTCTCGGTTATTATTAGATAAGAATCATAAGAGTTTAATTTTCTTCTTCCGAGAAAATGGATTTACGACTTTCTATGGTGTTAAGTGTTAGTCCTTAAGGATAAAATTAATCTAGATAACGGTTAGAAATACTTCTCTTTTGGGATACATTAGTCTTGTTAAAAAAAAAAAAAGGGATAGACTTTTAGGTGTCAATTACAAAGAGATATTCACTTTAGATTATAGATTGACTATCCGATCTAGTTAATGAACTCTTTGGATTTGCCTAAGATCTTTGGAATTCATTTATTTCTTTCTGGGCTGGCTTGCTTTGGTTTATAAGTTTGTAGGGGACACAAGACTAACAATTTGGAGGTGAAATCGTAATCCTTTATCTTCACAACAATTCCAGTAAGAATCTGGGGAGCAGATTTCTTTAAGGAGGGGGGATTGTAACGCCCCAAAAACTAGGAAGAAAAAATAAATTTATACTTTAGTCCTTGAACTTTTGAAAATTTTTATTTTTGACCCTAAATGTTTAGAAAAAGTTGCATTGTAGTCCCTAATTTAAAAGATAGTCTTTTATTATTTTTATAGGTCTCTAATCCTAAAGAATATATTTTAATTTCAAATATTAACCAAGTTGATTGAATTACCTAGAAAAATTACAAAGAAATCTAATTTTTCCTATTTGAATTTTTATTATAAATAATTGAGGGACTTGATATGCAATTAACCAATTGATGATGTAAGCCATGACATATTTTTGATGAGGTAAGCCATGACAACATTTGAGTATGATTAAATTCAGATTTTTGTAATTTAATATAAAATAATCAAAGTGGGACCTTAATTTAAATTATTTTAACATGATTTTTGCCTATAAATACTAGTCTTTCTTCCAACAATTTTCACACCCAAAATCATTTCGTTTTTTCCTTCTTTCTTCCCATGAATCTCTAAGTTAGTGAGTCTACTTTCAAGAAAAATTCATCCCAAGTTCTCATTTCATCAATTTCTACCCGAAAATACCCCAAAACTTTTATTACGCAGAAATTATCCATTCGGTCCTGCACCTTAGAAAAATCATAACTAATTGTAGAAAAATCCTTTTTGAGCAAGGCCAACGGCCGCATTTTCCTCATGATGTCTTCTAACTTTCATATGAAGAAATGTTTTTCAAATAATGCGATTTAGAAGGTCAAAATTCCTAAACCGTAGACTGCTGTCTGAAAATCCGAAAATAGGTGTTTTCAAGAATTATTTAGCATAGCAAACCTTTGGATTTTCCTTCCCGTTCGGGTAAACATGTTCCTAGTGATGTTAGGGACCAGTTGCCAAAAACTATTTTGAAACAAAGTTCATTTGATGTCCGGTCAAAGGTAAACTCGAAACTACGACGATTTTCAGCTTATTTTACGATTGAAAATAATCATCATAATTCCATGATTGATCACTCATGACCCTTATAAGATATAACAATCCTTAGAATCACTTTAATATGATTTGTATTCACGAATTAATATTTTTAAGATTTTTCAATAGTATACAAATAGTATATTTATCATGTTTAACATATCCTTACATATGTTTAATAAGATTATCATATATACTTTTGAGATCTAATCCTCTTATAGGATTATGCATCAAATTGGATAGTTAATTAAATTTTACTATTTACCGTAATTTGTCATCGAAATGACTCTAACGTGAATACTCACAGTCATAAGATTGAACATATGGTTGTTTAAGATAATTTTGAGATATTAATAAGGTTATTAATTGATATTTAACTTAACCTTACGTTTGTCAATTCATCATCTAAGATTTTCATGTTTAGAGTAATAACATAAATTAAGCTTATGTGTAATTTACTAATATTTACATTGTAACTAGCATTCTTAACCAGAACGTTCTCAATTTCATCAACATGAGGATTGAAGAAAAATACTAATATTTATTGTGGTGAATTATAAATTCAGTTGATTAATATTATTTGAATTTGTTAAAGGTTTGACGAACTAATCAACGCCATCAAAGTTCTCCGTATGAATTAAGGTGAGGTTCCATTCCTGTTTTGTTTTAGCCCCTTTGGCATCCGGCCCTGAGGAACTTGGACAGAAAAACCACTACTCCGATACCAAACCTCGAACAACCTATATTTCATCATAATCCTGTTTTGCGTCTCATCCCATAACATGATTTTCCTACTCATCGTTAAATCGTATCCCATCATTTATTATTTATCATATTGATTCATAATCATGGTAATTTTATGATATTTTAATCTTATGTTGGTTCTTGAACTGTGCAAAGAGCAACAAACTATGTTCGGGACATGTAGCTCAATGAGCAACGGATATTATCCGGTTTACAAGTTTATTTGTTTATCTGTTATACTCATTGGGACGCCTTTGGGAAGTTGGGCCCAGGGATTGAGTCGAATTACTGCCGGCCAGTAAGGACTGTCGGTTTAAGTAATTTCGCTTGATACCCATCTATCGAGGCGTCGCTTGCAGTCAGGAGTTGGCTGTAACCCGCGTGCTGGATCGACATGTACTCGAGCATGTCTCTTGATTGTTTGCGAGGTCGCTCCTCGTCGGGAGGTATAAGGTAGAATATTAGAAGTCATAAGGTTGGATTTGTTTATTGTTAAGCACAAGTTCATTAACTATGCTAAGAAAATTCCAGTTCCATTGCTACATCAAATTGTCTAGTTGAACTGTTTCTACCGGTAAGATCACTCCTCGAAATGTATTTATTAAATCACAGTAAATTCTTGCATTGCCAGTTCTTTTATATGAATCTCACTAAGTCATTAAAGACTTATTCCTCGTTTCTTCTGTCCATTCCTCAGAATAAAATCAACATGGCAGCATGGATCAAGTGAATAATTGTTCAAGCCTGCATTTTGGAATATTCGTGTTTTGTCACTAGTGCATAATTATTAAAATAGTCACATTATATGTAATACAAGACTTCCGCTGTATATATATCAAAACATATTTTATAAAATGTGTATGGTTTTGATCCTGAACAAGTGAGACCCCTTCATATGAGTTGCGCTTTAGTCTGAGTTGGATAAAGTGACTGATCACCACCGAACCAACTCGGACCGGAGCATGGCTCGTGGGGCGCGGTCGTCACATACGACATCAACGGTTTGCTAGATCTTCCAGAGTCTATAGTCCTCGCAGGCCTTCAAGAGGGGATGGAGATTTTTAATCTCTCTCATCAGCCCCTTCATATCAACTTCTTTTTTCGTAAGTTCTTCTCTTTTGTCTTCTATTTAAGATATTCTTCCATGATTCGGGCTTATTATATACTTGTGCTCTTGACAAGTGCGGAAATGGAAATGTTTGCCATTAAGCCTTTTGACAAGGATTTTTTATGGCAAATACCGAATGATGGCTATGCCCTTTCCGAGGATGAGGGCTCTTACCATTTAAATTTTGAGGTAGTAGCACGTTCTTCTTCGGAAGAAAGGGATCAAGAGGTTTTGCCAATCGCAGCCCCCACTTAATCCAATAGAACTTAGGGTGCCTGAGGGTCCGATGGCTGCCACTTTTCGGATGGATCCCTCTACACCCCCTTTGATGGTGTGGTCTTCTCCCGAGGGAGATATTTTTGACATGATCAACGGGGTAGAGGAGGGTCTTCCCTCTCCTACCCCCGAGGGGTTCCATCCCCTCGGGGAAGGTTCCGGTTACGTGGGCTCCATACCTATTGAGGGGAATCCTATTCCTGAGGGGTCCCAGCCCTTCGGGGAGGGCGATGGTTCTGTTCCCCCGGCTACGTCAGCCGCAAACTTTTGCAGGAACTATCTAAGTGGTTTGCTGAACATGTTAGATTGTGAGTTAATGAAAACTCTCCCCTTATCCAGTCTTCAGGATTTGGCCTGCAAGAATTTATGCGAGGTACAATATTTGTTTATTCATATAATACTAACTTTGACGCCTTCGTTGTGGTAATAGGCTTTCTTGGTGCAGATTTATATGGTGCTAAACGCCATTGGTTCCCGAGGGAATTCTTCCTCCGATACAGGCTTGGTGTATCGTCGTTGGGATGAGTTGAAGAGGGGTCTACTGGAGGCCCATGAGGAGTTATCCCGTCTTAAGGCGAACCGTGAGTCTTCTCATGAAATTCACGGTGAGATGTTACAACGTGAAAAGAATAAGTCATGGGAGCTGGAGCGCCAGTTGGTTTTAGAAAAGGCTCGGGTATTAGGTTTAGAAGAGCAGATGGGAGACCTAAGGGACCAAATCCGCTTTTTCGATGAGCAATTGCTGCGTGCTACGAGAGAAAGGGACGCGGCCAATCAGAGGGTGCTAGAGGTGTCCCGCACTCACGAGGTAGAAGTGGTGATGGCCAAAGTTAAGGCTGTTTTGGACATAGAGGGTTCGCCCGCTCTTCGTGAGTCCTTTCAAAGAGAGATGCGTGACTTAGTCCGCATCAGATATCGGTTATGCCAGGGTGCTGTGCGAGTTTTGCCAGGATTTCCCTCGGGACGGGTGATTCCTGAACTTAACATTCGTCAAGTTCTTCGAGAAGTTCATCCGTTGGTTCCTTAAGACTTTGTGGTTCCAACGGTGGTGATTGATGACCCTGTGAACTTGTCCGAGGAGCAGCGGTGCCGCCTTATCAGGGAGGGAAATCGCCCGGTGGAGGAGGATTAGTGTATATAGGGTTTGTTTTAAGGGTATAAGGACCTTTGTATAGGGTATGGTATAATGTACCTAGAAGAGTTTGTTTTGTAATAGATGGTCCCATGGGACTGGGTTGCTTAGATGACCACGTGTAGGGTCATTATTTTAACACGTAACCATTTTTCCCCATTTTTTTTTGTGTAGGAACCATCTATATAAAACAACTCTTTTATTTATGTACAAATTTCTACTTTACATTAAGCATAATACTTTCTAAGGTTAAGAGCATTCCAAGTATTGTGGAGTATTGCGCCTTCGGAGTTGGCAAGCTGATATGTTGCCGGTCCGATGATTCTCGCGATTTTGTAGGGTCCTTCCCATCGGGGATCAAGCTTTCTTACGTTCTTCGAAGCTTTGACTCTTTTCAGTACTAGGTCTCCAACTTGGAAAGCCCTAGATTTTACCTTGATGTTGTAGTACCGTGACATCCAGGCCTTGTATTCCTCTATTCGGACAGCGGCTTGGGCTCTCCTTTCTTTGAGAAGATCAAGGACAAGGCATAAATTGGAGCTATTAGCCACTTCTTCATATTCCCGGACTCGCCAGCTCTCCACAACAACTTCCGGGGGCACGATGGCCTCGCTGCCGTATGCCAGGCTATAGGGAGTCTCACCCGTTGAAGTCCTTTGCATGGTCCGATAGGCCCACATGATGCCGGGTATCTCCTCGACCCATTTGGCTTTGTGCCAATCCAGTCTAGCCTTTATGTTTTTCAGGAGGGTTTGGTTAGTCCTTTCCACTTGGCCATTTGCTTGGGGATATCCAACGAAGCGAAACGGTGCTTGACTTCCCAATGGCTACACCAATATTCTAACTCTTTACTTGTAAACTGGAGTCCGTTATCACTCACAAGACTCCGAGGAATGCCGAATCGGCACATGATGTTCCTCCATAGGAAATTAATGACCGCACCTGCTCTAACTCGGGCTAGGGGTTCTGCCTCTACCCATTTGGTGAAGTAATCCACCGCTACTAGCAGAAATTTCTTTTTCCCGACGTCGGGAATAAGGGGTCCTACTATATCGATGCCCCATCTGGCAAAGTGGCATGGTGTGAGGTTAGGATCCCATGGTGCCGCTGGTTGGTAGGTCCTCGGGGCGTAAGCCTGGCACGGCCTGCACTTTTCGGCGTGTTCTTTGCAATCTCTAGCCATCGTGGACCAGTAGTAGCCTTGCTGAATCAAGTGCCCGACCATGACTTCACCTCTGGTATGGCTTCCACAAGTTCCTTCGTGAATTTTCGATATGACTTGTTGTGCCTCTTTCTCATTTAGGCATCGGGTATGCAGACAAGAGTAAGTTCTTCGAAATAGTACCCCATCCTTAAGAAAGTACCGTATGGTTTTCTTAGACATAATCCATTGTACATATTTGTCCTTGGAATAAACTTCGGGATCTTGCAGATAGGCCTTGATGGAGGTTATCCAACTCAATGGGGAGTCCGCCGCAGTGTTCACTCCTTTGCTTTCTGCTTTTTCTGACTCGCCCACATGAAGAAGAGTGATTCTTCGGGTGTGGATGGTGGTTGTTTGGGTAGCCATTTTAGACATGGCGTCCGATTCATGGTTTTCCTCTCGGGGAATCTAGATGACGCTGTACTCATCAAACCATCCTTGCCTCTGGTAGACTACCCGAAGGTAATCTCGCATTCTTTCTTCTTTGGCCTCATAAGAGCCGTTGACTTGTTGAACGATTTGCTGGGAATCGTTTTGGATAAGTATCCTTTTTATCCCGCCTTCTTGCGCTAGTCTCATTCCGATGAGAAGGGCTTCATATTCGGCTTCGTTATTTGATAGAGGATAGTCAATTCTGACCGCGAAGTGGAGCATTTCCTCTTAAACTTCCTTATTTACTAGGACTACTCCCGCTCCCCCATGGGTACCTACAGAGGATCCATCCACGTAGGCGTGCCATAGGGGCGTCTTATCTTCCGCTCCGATGCCCGCTAGTTCCGTCACAAAGTTCGCCAAGACTTGCGCTTTGATAGAGGGACTCAGAGCATAGGAGATATCATACTCCGTAAGTTCTATTGCCCACTTTATCAATCTCCCCGATGTCTTGGGTTTATTGAGAATCGCTCGTAATGTATGTTTGGTCAGAACAGTGATCGGATGGGAAAGGAAATATGGGCGCAGTTTTCGTGCCATAGTAATCAAAGTCAAGACAAGTTTCTCGATTAAGATGTACCTGGTTTCAGCTCCGAGGAGAGTCTTACTAACGTAGTACATGGGATGATGCTCCTTGTCTTTCTCTTTGACTAATACGGCGCCGACGGCTTCCTCTCCGACGAATAAGTAGACAAAAAGCTCTTCTTGGGGTGATGGTTTTACCAGCAAGGGCGGTTTCACGATGTAATTTTTTAGGTCCCTCTGAGCCTCTTCGCATTGTGCCGTCCACTGGAACTCTTTGATGTTTCTGAGTACCTTAAAAAAGGGGAGTCCCTTTTTCGCCGATTTAGAAACAAATCGGCTCAAGGAGGCCATTCGACTAGTCAATTTTTTATGGGGGAAGGAGTTATTCTTTTATCAGTGGTGTCTGGCCTTCCCGAAGGTCGCATATCACGTATTTCTCCAAATACCCCAATTTTAATAATCTTCAGATCTCTTTTTGTAACTAGATGCAGTCATTGGTACGATGTCCGTATGTGCGGTGATACATGCAGTGCTTGTTGGTATGTTTGAGTCGTTCGGGGTTTTGGGCTTCTAGGGGCCAATACATTGCCCTATCATGTTCCATGATCTCCAAGACTTCTTCGAGCTTGATAGACATGAGGGGCAGTGGTACCGGGTTAAGTGTCATGATGAGCTTGGGAAATACTCATCATTATCATGCTTTTACACTTGTTTACTTGATTATTCTTGATAGTTTTGTGGTATTTTTATGTTTGTTTTCATGTTTAGTAGGTTGAAATATAATTTGTCAATCAAGAACTAAAACTTCAAAAATTCACCGACACCTGTGTAGATTGAGTTATGTTCATCAAATGTGAAAGTAGATTCCTTTGCGAATAAGTTGCACAAAGGTTTTGTGACTTGAGAATTTTTTTTTATGAAACGTCTGTAAAATCCTGCATGTCCAAGAAAACTACGAATACCTTTTACTGATGTAGGAGGTGGAAGTTTTTCGATTACCTCAATCTTGGCTCAATCAACTTGAATGCCTCTGGCAGATATATGGTGTCCTAGGACAATTTCTTCTTGTACCATGAAGTGACACTTTTCCCAGTTCAAGATCAAGTTTGTTTCTTCACATCTCTTCAAGACTAAAGACAAGTTAGTCAAACAGTCATCAAATGACATACCAAAGACAGAAAAATCGTCCATGAAAACCTCAATGAATTTTTCCACCATGTCACAAAAATAGACATCATGCACATTCGAAAAGTAGCATGGGCATTACATAGACCAAAAGGCATTCTTCTAAATGCAAATGTACCATATGGGTAAGTGAAAGTTGTTTTTTCTTGATCATCATGTACAATGGGTATTTGGTTATATCCAGAATAACCATCAAGAAAACAGTAATAAGGGTGACCTGCAAGTCGATCCAACATTTGATCAATGAAGGGTAAAGGAAAATGATCTTTGCGGGTTACCTTATTTAGTTTTCCATAGTCAATGCACACCCTTCATCCAGTGTTTGTTCTTGTGGTAATATCTTCATTGTTTTCATTCTTCACTACAGTCATTCCTCCTTTCTTGGGCACAACATGTATTGGACTCACCCATGAGCTATCCTAATTTGGGTAAATAATTCCAGCATCTAGAAGTTTTAATACTTCAGCCTTTACCACTTCCTTCATATTGGGATTCAGACGGCGTCGATGTTCGACAGTTGGCTTGTAGTTCTAATGTTCTGTCCAGTTTAATTATATTAAATATATTATTTTGCCTTTATTCTTAAACTCACCTAGTTCCACGAGTTGTAGTTATCTGTGATTTTTTCAAAGTATTAAGGAACGTGCAGATCACTGCTTGGAACGAAGGGATAAAAGCCGAAGATATTCAAAGGATCTTGAAGATAAGAGTTGAAGATCTTATGAAGATAACAACAAAGAAGATTTTGGGATTATCCAAGTGAAAATAGAGCAATCAACAACTCGTGTCTATCACGCCATGGTTTAAGGACGATCAAATTCTATAAAGAGACGTGCTCGACATCAAGAACAAGGACAAGACCATAATTAAGTTTTGAAAGAGTATAAGTAATTCTTGTATTGTATTGCTCTTATTTTAGTGAGTTTATCCAGCTAAACTATAGCTCATAGATTAGTTAGTGTTAGGATTGGGTTCCTTGTTCAGTTGTATTTGGTAAATCACTGAATTAACGTTTAGTGATTATTTGGCCGTAAGGCTCGGCAGGTTATATTCATATAACCTGCTTAAAATTCATCTCACCGTGTTCTTTATTCCGCTACATTATTACTCTACAACGACTGTTGGGACAACACCTAATGCGATCGGTGTTGACACAACATTCAGTGTACATACAATGTGTGAATCAAACAAAAGGGTACCAATCTCGATCCATACATTTACAGATGACAATGAAAATTTATTTTAGTTAAGTTCGATTACCTAGTAAGTCATCTTTCATTCAAAAGTGAAATATTGTGTTCAGATTATGTCTAGCCTCATTCTCTCTATACAAAAGTTGTTCTTACTTTTACACCAACTTTAGGTCTCACACATGACACTACAAAATTTTCGGTCGAGACGGGCCGGTCGACATTGCTTCGGTCGGAAATACTTTCCCGACAGAAGTTCGGTTGGCCCAGGCTTTTCCCGACCGACTTTCCCGACCGAACATCGGTCGGGAATAGTCCCGATCGGCCAACGGCCGGGAGAAAATATCTCGACCGACAGTCGGTCGGGAATTGGTTTTCAAAAAATCCGACCGATTCCCGGTCAAAAATCTCCTAATTTATTTCCCGATCGACAATCGGTCG
Source organism: Linaria vulgaris (assembly GCA_948329865.1). Lineage (NCBI taxonomy): Eukaryota > Viridiplantae > Streptophyta > Magnoliopsida > Lamiales > Plantaginaceae > Linaria > Linaria vulgaris. Next base: position 145,619,612 of record OX415249.1, on the reverse strand, counting down.
GCAATACTGTGACGTATTCCCGACCGATTTTCGGTCGGGAATATTTACGTGTAATCCCGATCGTAGTCCGGTCGGGAATTATGTTCATATTATTCCCGACCAAAAATCGGTCGGGAATAATATTCATAGTATTCCCGACCGCACTTCGATCGGAGATAATATTTATATTATTCCCGACCGATTTTCGGTCGGGAATAAAACTCATCAGAATAAAAAAATAATATTCCGGTAATAATTACCGGATTTTTTTTTTACTATTTTGAAATATCTTAAAACATTCTTTAGCTTTTTTGTGTTTTAGATGGGCAAATAAATTTGGGATTCATTTCTCAATCTAAAACACAAAAAAATTAAATAAGTGTTTGATTATTTAAAAGTTGAAGAAAGTAGTGAAAAATTTATCTTTGAAGTTCAAAGAAAAAAGTGTTTGAAGATGAAAGAATAATTTGTGTTTGTAGAAAAAAAAGTTTTGAAATGAAGAGAAAGTTGAAGAAAAAATGTAAAGGAGAAGAAAAAATGAGGAGAATAATGAAGTGTATTTATAAAAAAAGTTAAAAAAAATTGAATTTTCGGCAAATTTGAATTTTCCACCGAGTCCCGGCAATATTTTCGAGTATTCCCGACCGATTTTCGGTCGGGAAAGTTCAAAATTTTGCCAACCCGCCAAATTTTCAAAAATTGCCGACCGACTTTCGGTCGGCAATACTTTCCTGCCCAGAAACGCGGCCAATGCCGACCGCATTTCGGTCGGGAATAAGTTTAAATATTATTCCCGACCGATTTTCGGTCGGGAATAAGTTTGAATATTATTCCGGACAGATTTTTTGTCAATAATAAGTGTCAATGCTGACCGAAAATCGGTCGGGAATGACGTTGAATTTTTTCTTGACCGAAAATTGGTCGGGAAAAATACACTTTTTTTTTTCAATCTTTTGGAAAAACTTGATGTGCTTGTTAAGTATAACTATAGAATCTCACTAAATACATGAATTGCACTAATAGTTAGTTAGTTTAATGTACTTTTAATTATGAAATTAGTATATATTATCGGAATATAAGTTAAGATAGTTTGGAGTTATACATATATTAATCATACATAGTATAAAGGAGTATTCACAATTGGCGATTAACATTTATTACAAACGTTAGTATAGAGAGGCTAATTGTGATATATATATTAACATATGTTTAACATAATCGTAAGTAGTTACATTATTAACAACTACATATACCAATCTATTTATAAGTGACAATATGAATCGACGTTTCAAACGATTCATCAACGTGCAACTAAATTTAATTTTTTTTGACATTTTTAGTAATATATAACTAATATTGATGTACTTGATCATTAAATCAACGATTTATCTAAAATGGAGAGCGAAATTGTGAAATTAAGAATATGAATATTATTCCCTACCGAAAATCGATCGCCAATACCCCTAAACCCTAAACCCTAAACCCTAAATCCTAAACCCTAATATTGCCGACTGATTTTCGGTCGAGAATAGTAACGGTCATTACTATTCCCCACCAAAATTCGGTCGGGAATAAGTTATTGCTGACCGAATTTCGGTCGGCAATAACAACGGTCATTGTTATTGCCGACCGAATATCGATTGACAATAACAACGGTCATTGTTATTGCGGACCGAATTTTGGTCGGCAATAACAATGACACTGTTCCCGACCGAAAATCGATCGGGAATGGTGTCAGCCCCCCTATAAATACCCCTCCTATTCCACTTGAGAAATCATTCCAACATTCATCTCTTGCTAAGGTATCCAAGATTTCCTCTTGTTATAACTATTTTTTGTTAGTTTTTCTCAATTAAGATCATCTTTATTAATTTTTTTTCATGTTTCTTTGTTTTAGATATTGCTGGAAATGCAACGAGGGGCGTGTGTTTGCAAATAATACTTGATCTACGTATTTTCTATGCTACAACAAGTAAGTATTAATTGCCTTGGCTTATATGTACTCGTGTTTTAATTTTTTTATATAAATGATAAATATATTGATTGGTGAAATTAATTGTAACAATTTCTTTTTAATTTTCTTAGATTAGAAATGGATTATCGTCCCGATAGATCTTGGATGTACGATAGGATATATAGTAACACTGGTTATTTGAATCAACATTACGTGGTTGGGGTTCGTGAATTCATACAATATGCATCACAACAGAGAGATTACTTAGATCTAAGAAATCGTATTAAGTGCCCGTGCCAGAGATGCATCAATTTAAAGTTTTTTGATCGAAACGTAGTACGGGATCATCTTCATAAGTGGGGGTTTGTGTACCAATATTGGATATGGGCGTTGCATGGAGAGAAGGCGAGCGAGGCGTCTACATCATATGTACCTGAATCACCGCCCGCTAGTATTCACGTTGATAGTCCGGTTCATGCCGATACTTCGTTTAGAGAATTGGTTGTGGATGCATATGGGGGTCGATTTGTTGAGGGAGAGGTGCGTAACGAAGATCCAAGTCTCGAGGCAAAGGAGTTCTACAAATTGATGCAGATGGGAGACATAAAAATGAATAGTAAGAAGTCGAAGACTGTGCTCCAGTGGTTTGCCGAGTTCTTGACTACCAAGACGATGCACAAAGTAGCTAATGTCGCTTGCGAAAAGTTTTTAAGTTTGTCTAAAGATATTATGGACCCAGAGATTGAGGAAATGCTACCAAATACGGTTCCAGGCATGAATAAGATGCTCGCGGGTTTGGGTTTAGGGTACGAAAAGATCGACGTATGTTAGAATTTTTGTTTCTTGTACTACAACGATAATGGCAACAAGGATCTCACATCGTGTCCGATATGCAAGACCGATAGGTACGAGGCTGGTAGAAAGTCCAGGGTCGCAAGGAAGAAATTGTGGTACTTCCCCTAGGCCCTCGATTACAAAGGTTGTTTATACTGTAGGCACTTCGAGACATATGACTTGGCATTTGAAGTGTCGAGAGTCAACTGATAGAATGATTCACCCAGCTGCAGGCGAGGCGTGGAGAGATTTTGATCGTACGTATCCGGACTTCGCAGCAGAGCCTAGAAATGTGCGACTCGGCCTATGTACTGATGGGTTCACACCGTTTGGGCAATCTGGGAGGAACTACTCTTGTTGGCCCGTGTTTGTTGCCCATTATAACCTTCCGCCGGATTTATGCATGCGACTGGAGTTCATTTTTCTGAGCCTTATTATACCCGGTCCAAAGAGTCCTGGAAAGAACTTGGATCTTTTGCTGAGACCGTTGATTGATGAGTTGAATGATTTGTGGAGTAATGCTTTGTGGACATATGACAACTCACGAAAGGAAAACTTCCAAATGCGAGCGACCCTAATGTGGACTATTAGTGATTTTCCTGCTTATGGAATGTTGTCCCAGTGGAGCACGCACGGTAAGCTGGCGTGTCCTTATTGCATGGGTGAGACAAATTCTTTTACACTTAAGTATGGCAGAAAAGCCTCGTGGTTCGATTGTCATTGTCGGCTTCTACCAGAGGGTCATAAATGGAGGTACAACAAGAAGGATTTCTACAAGGGTAGGGAGGTACTTGAAGCGCCCATTCGAAGGAAGACATGAGCGGAGATGAGGTCAATTGTGGATAGGCTACGATCTGTTAGATTTGGGGCAAACTCCACAAAGCTTCCGAGATTTAACACAACTCATAACTGGTGTCGTCGAAGCATCTTGAAAGTGCAGGTATTCGGTCGATGTTAGTTTAACATTGAAGTCCAGGTATTCTGACAATGTTAGTTTAACATTGAGAAATCAATGTTAGAATAACATTGCTGGAGCAGAATCCGATTTACAATCTTAATTAATTTCTTCATTATTGTTTTGCCTTATTCACTTAACTAACTGAGTTCCACAGTTGTAATTGTCTTTGATTATTATTCAGGAAACAAACTTGTCATAGGTTGGACGCTCAAGTTTCCAAGAAGGAAAGTTTCCTTAATTACGCAAACCACTCTACAAGGAAAGAAGAGTTCGAGTGGAACTAGGAATGCTTTCCAAGTTCAAGTCCTGATTTGAAGAAGGAGTATTTCCCTAGTTAGATCACTAACGAAGGAACTATTATTCAAGAAGGACTGCGAGAACAAAGAAGAAGAGTTCAAGAAGGAAACAAGGAGAATTACCAACCGTGTACAACACACCTTGAAGTCGAAGGTCAAGAACCTATATATAGGTGTGAAGTACATCAAGACAAACACGAGACAAGAGCCAATCAATCCGAGAGATTAATTTACAGTTGTTGAGTGTTGTCTTGCTTTAGCAAAGTTTGTGAATTGTTAGGATAGATCTAAGAGTGAGGAGCTGTTAGAGATATACGAAGCAATTCTTGTGTGCTTTGCTTAGTTCAATCAATTTAAGAGTGAGGAGCTTGAGAATTGAGAGAACAACCTTTGTTAAAACCTTCACGGGTTATTTTGCCTAAGGCTCGGAAGTTAATATAATTCTATATTCACTTATTAAACTTGGTGTTTGTTTATTCCGCTGCACTATTCTTCTGAACTGTTGTTAAAGTAACATCGCTGAGTTAACAACGTAGCAAATCTGCTGCTAACTCTCCAGTGTTAAGTTAACAACAACAACGTATCAACCCGATCCACAATTCCAATTGGTATCAGAGCCAAGCACCAACTTCACCGGTGTTTGGCGTTGATACGACAAGATGGACAATTCCAACCCCAATACCAGCAGGTTGCCTGTATTGGAGGGTCCCAACAACTATGCCTACTGGAAGATCAGGCTCAGAGTCCACATCAAATCCATCGACCTAAGAGCTTGGGACTCAGTACTAGAAGGCTACACCATTCCCTACTTGCCAAGAGATGGAGATGCTGATCTGGTACCTAAGCCAAGGGGACAATGGACAGCCAACGAAATTGCTCTCTACAACTTCAATGAAAAGGCCCTCAATGCTATTTTTAGCTGGGTAGGTAATCATATGTTCAAACTTATTCAAACTTGTTCTACTGCTAAAGCTGCATGGGAAATTCTTGAATTACATTGTGAGGGTGATGTGGCTGTGAGGGACTCTAAATATAGAAAACTTTTGAGGGACTTTGAGAAGATAGAGATGGGTGAGGATGAAAGCATTGATAGTTATTTTGAGAAACTTCTAGATATTGCTAATCAGTGCCAAAACTTAGGTTTTATCATCCCTAATCAAACCATGGTCTACAAAGCCTTTAGAACATTATCTTCTAAGTTTACTGTCAAAAGAATTGCTATGAATGAGTCTAGAGATCTTGCCAACATGGACTTTCAAACATTAATGAACACTCTAAAAGAATTTGAACAAGAATTCCTAGGAAAGTCCAGTAAACAACTTGGTTTAGCCTTACTAGGTACTAGCTCAAATTCTACAGGGAGTGATGAGGATGAATATGCGTTGATCTCTTCTAACTATGGTAACATCACTAGGAAGTTCAGTAAATTGGGATACAAAGATAAAAGTAAAGAAAAACAACCCAGTAATGCTGCTGTTAGTTATAAGAAACTGCCCCCCAAAGTTTGTAAAATACATGGCATCTAAGAGCACTCCTCAAGATGCTGAGAAATTGAAAGATGTCCAGTGTTATGAATGTAAGGGGTATGGTCACTTTAAACATGAATGTGCTAACACCCTCAGAACAAGAGGGAATTCTCATTGGGTCTGTGTAGATGACTTTAATGAAGCTGACTTCGAATCTGGAACAAGTGCTGATGAACAATCAGAGGAAATCAACACTGCTGCGCTCTGCACTCGGATCATCTGGTCAGGAGAAGACTCCAGAAACTGCCAAGAATCTCAATGTTACTCTAACATTAGAGAACCAACAGCAAAGCAGGAGATCTTCTTTGGAGACTGGAACAACAATGATACACAGGTTAACCATGACACACTCTCTGATTGTGATGATACTAACTTTGATTGTTTTCATGGCTCAGTTGATCTAGAAGAGGAGTACTTCAATGAAGATGAGATGTCCCAGGAGGAAATTCTTGATGACCTTCATACAACCTTTCTCAGAATTGAGAGAGAGAATGTCAGACTCATAAAGAAAAATAAAGCACAGAAGCATGACATTGAATGTTTAAAGAACATGTTGAAACTCTATGAAATGGATCTTGACAAAGCTGAAGCTGAGCTGAAAGAGGTAAATGAGTAACTCAAAAAGGATTCACAGATCATAGCCAAATAGAATGGAGGTACTTCTAAACTTGATGAGGTACTGAACATGAGTAACTCAGGTACATGTGGTCTGGGATTTGTTGAGAAACCTTCCACTTCAAATGTGAATTCTGCCTATCTAACTACAAGCTTTGTTAAAGAATCTGATAATGTGAGTACAAGAACCATTAACACTGTAAAAAGTAAACCTACCTTTATCTGCCAGTACTGTTTTCAACCAGGTCACATTAAACCATTCTGTAGGAAATTTATAAAAGAATGTGGTAAGAAAACAGCCTCTGCGTCCAATGTTAATTCTACAACAGGTTCTGATGTTAGACTAACATTAGGTGCAGGACAGAAAAGTAGAACTTGGGTAGAAAAGGCTAAAACCCCTAAGATTAAAGTTGTGTGCAATGTTGTTTTCTCTGCTGTGTACTCTAACCTTTCAGGCAAATTGTACTTCGATAGTGGATGTTCAAGAAACATGACAGGCAGCAAAGAGAATCTTAATCAAATGGTACCTTTGAGTGCTGGAACAGTGACCTATGGAGGAGGCACCAAAGGAAAAATCATTGCCAAGGGGACGTTGAATGTTGATGGATTCCCTCCCTTGAAGGATGTGTTGTTGGTAGATGGGTTAAAGGCAAATCTAATCAGTATCAGTCAGCTGTGTGATGATGACTTACTGGTTACATTTGATAAGATATCTTGTGATGTTTGTGATAGTGACAATGTTCTTGTGATGACAGGTACTAGATCCAAAGACAACTGCTACCTAGCCCAGGAGGAAGCAGAATATTTCCATGCCAAGATAGATGAGGCTTCTATATGGCATAGGAAACTTGGACATGTTCACTACAGAAACCTTTAGAAATTACAGAAAGTTGATGCTGTAAGAGGCTTACCAAAGCTGTCTTGTCCAGGTAAGCTTGTGTGTGGTGATTGCCTCAAGGGTAAGCAAACCAGAGCAATTCATACACCCCTACAGGTACAGAATGTTAATCCTACATCTAGTAGGTGTTTTGAATTGCTGCACATGGACTTAATGGGTCCAATTGAGGTAAGTAGTCTCAGTGGGAAGAGATATGCCTTTGTGATTGTAGATGACTTCTCTAGATACACTTGGGTAAAATTTCTTAAAGAAAAGTCAGAAGCTTTTGATCAGTTCAAAATTCTTTGTGCTAGTATTAAAAACTTGTATGGCTCCACTGTGACTAAGATTAGGTCTGATCATGGTAAAGAATTTGAAAATGCTAGTTTTGATAACTACTGCAATGCTAAAGGTATTTTCCATGAATTTTCAGCTCCTAAGACTCCTCAGCAGAATGGGATTGCTGAGAGAAAGAACAGGACTCTTCAAGAGATGGCCAGAGTTATGCTCAATGCCAAAGACTTATCCAAAAGACTCTGGGCTGAAGCCTTAAATACTGCTTGTCACATTAGTAACAGGGTGTATCTTAGACCTAGAACTAACATGACTCCATATGAACTCTTGAAGGGTGTAAAACCAAATGTTGCATATTTTCATGAATTTGGATGTGATTGTTATCTACTGAATGGCAGGGATTATCTGAGTAAATTTGATTCTAAAAGTGAAAAATGCATCTTTGTAGGATACTCAGCCAATAGTACTTCCTTTAGAGTCTACAATCTTAGATTGAAGATAATTCAAGAATCAGTGAATGTTGTGTTTGATGATTTCACTCTTGATACAGGTACTGGTGACATCTTAGTTCCCAATGTTGAACCAACAGCGGAAACCGAGAATGTTACTCCTGACAATGTTACACCAACATTGGAACTGGAAGCTGGAAACACTGAACAAGAGTCAGGGAACGATGTTAGACTAACACCAGCGAGATCAGATGTTAGAATAACATCAGAGGATTCTGACTCAGAACATGAAGGTGCCTCTGAACCTAGAAGAGACCCCCCGGCTAGGATTCAGAAAGACCATCCAGCATCCCAGGTAATAGGTGAACTCACTGAACGGGTAAGGACACGCAACAGAGAAAGACTTGACTATAGAGATATGGTAAAACCGTGTGTCTGTATGAACTTCACTTGTACTGTTGATAATGCCTCTTGTTTTGTCTCCACCATAGAACCTAAAAATGTGAATGAAGCCCTTCTTGATAACTTTTGGATTAATGCCATGCAGGATGAACTATTACAGTTTACTAAGAACAATGTCCGGATACTTGTACCTAGACCACCTAATGTTAATGTAATAGGGACGAAATGGATATTTAAGAACAAGAGTAATGAGGAAGGGGTTATAGTTAGAAACAAAGCTAGACTAGTTGCTCAGGGGTACACACAGGTTGAAGGTGTAGATTTTGATGAAACATTTGCTCCAGTTGCTAGGATTGAATCTATTAGGTTACTTCTAGCCATAGCATGTTGCCTTAAGATAAAACTATACCAAATGGATGTAAATGGTGCGTTTCTGAATGGGCTGATTGATAAGGAAGTATATGTTGAATAGCCAAAGGGGTTCACAGATTCTAAGTATCCAAACCATGGGTACAAGCTTGAAAAGGCACTGTATGGTCTTAAACAAGCACCTAGAGCATGGTATGAAAGGCTTACAAAGTTCCTTTTAAGTCTTGGTTTTGTTAGAGGTGATGGAGATAGAACACTGTTTGTCTTGAAGAAAGATTCTCATGTCTGTGTTGCTCAAATATATGTAGATGATACTGTGTTTGGCTCAACTAACAATTCTATTCTAGAAAAATTTGTTGAATCAATGACAGGGCAGCTTGAGATGAGTATGATGGGAGAATTAACTTTCTTTCTTGGTCTTCAAGTGAAACAAACAGGTAATGGGATTTTCCTAAGTCAGGAAAAGTATGCAAGAAATTTGGTGAAAAGGTTTGAATTGGCAGATTCAAAGATTCTACCTTATAATGAAGACAAACACTCATTCTACCTCAAGATTTTTTTTTGCCCATTAAGTTGTTTGAACTTCAACTTTTGCCCTTTTTTGGACCGGGCTTGTATTTTGCTCGTTAACTTTTTTTTAAAAAACAAAATGCCCATCGGGCTCCGTCTTGGGCTTAGTCGAAGCCCAGTCGACGTGGCCACCCACTGCATTAGTTGGAGCGATCACTGCATTGTTCTTGTCATGCATCTTGACGTCTTTGTACTAGAATCTTTTCCTTTTAATTTTTTAATGTTTGTGATACTTGTAGGTTTCGTTGTTATGACGAAAATAGAAACTTGGATAAAATCTCCTGCTTCGCTATTATGATTTATCACCGTCGTCAATTTTGTCATTTAGTTCCCTTTATGATGAGTATATGCCACAAAGCTATAAAGATTTTTTTTATTTATATACCTTCCGTTTGTCGAGATACATGCGGCATATTTTCCCTATCTCAAATTTTCATGGCCTAAGCTAAAAAAATAATTGAAATGCAGTACATGTATCAGCGGTACAACTAAATAAAATTGGTGCGACATAATTTAGAGAAGATTACACGCCACATCAACCCTGACACACATTTGACATCAAATGCAACACATATTTGACATCAAATGCAACCAAAGTGGCTAGGACAGAACGAACTTTTCAACTACATGGGATAGGCTAGATAGGATACCCGAGTCAGTTATCCTAATACATATTTGACCTACATGACATTCAATGTCTGACATGCCTTAGCATGTCTGAAAGCTCACCTCATTGAAAGTCTGCCCAACTAGATCCTGATAATTAAAGAAATAATAAATCTATAAGTATTTCACTAATCTTCACAAAGGTTTCAAGATTGCCAAGGTAGTTTGATTACTTCACATAGGGTATTAGGAGGTCGGCATTAGACCAATCAACTACCCGACCTTGCCTCTTGTCAGACGTGGCACCTTTGAACGATTTGGTGTGGAATACCCGAACTACCTCTATATCTGACCTCATTAACTGTTGTCTAATCTGACACTCTTTCTAGCTATAACGTACTTATAGTCTCGTCCCTCAACAAGCAACATCTGACTTAAACGTTGGAGCCCAAACTTCGCGTCAGCCCCGATATAATTCACGTGTAGAGTTCTTTTAGTGCAAGTTTTTCAAACTCAAAAGCTAGCTCAAGATCAACATTGAGCTTGAGATAATCTGACGCAGAGGACTTGTCAACAAACAAATATACTCTGCATCTGATTTATAAGAAGTAACACACGTGACACGACCATGAATCCATAAGTACAAAAATGTATATGTTTATATATTTATCCAAACAAACCTTAGAAGTACATTCCACTTTCGTTGCACTACAACTTTTACGATCTCGATTGATCAAAACATACTTCGAAACCGAAACGATGCGTACAGGCAACCTTACTTGTGAGTTGGGCCAATTGGGCTTGATCTTATTTAAGTAGGTAGCCCATTCCAATTCATTAAATTATTATAAGGCCCATACCATACTCTCCTTCTCTCTCCTCACTAGCCATGGACTCTCTCACCCTCTCCTCGCCGCTAACCACCCTCCCTCTCCGCCGTACTCCTCCCCCCAACTCCCTCTTCCCCCAACCCCAATTTCCGCACCCGATCGCTAACCTGCACCCTCACCTCCTCTTCCACCCCATCGCCCCCGGACTCTCTCCTCTTCCACCTCTCCCCGTCGTCGAACCAATCTCCGGCCACCTCCATGCGCGGTGGAGTTGACGCGGACGCAATGGGTTTGTTGCTAAAGGAGAGGATTGTGTTCTTGGGAGCCAAATCGACGATTTTGTGGTGGATACGATTATCAGTCGGCTCCTTTTGCTTGATGCTCAGGATCCCAAAAAGGATATTCATTTGTTCATCAATTCCACTGGCGGGTTACTCAGGTTGTTGTGAATCCTTGTTGGGTTTTTGGTGATTTTGTGTTTTTTGTAGTAAAGTTTGGATTTTTATTGAGTTTTGTTATGGGGTTGGGTCTGTTAATTGGTTGTGGTTTGTAGCGGTTTGCGAAATTACGGTGTCGAAAGTGTGGTTATATCTATAATTGGTTAGGTTCATTGTTGGAATTGGAATCATGGTTTCGGTTTGCGATATGGTTTAGCTGAATTCTGGCAAGTATCGGAGAACTTTTGGGGTGTTTGGTTGTTCGTAAATTCGAGTGACGGGTCGCTTGAATTGTTGTTTTGTGTTCGGTTTTTGGTAAAGTGTGGGTCTTTTTTCTTTTTTGGTCTTTTATGTATGCCTAGTTTCTGGAATTAGATTATGATGTTTAGAACATTTCATTGGGTGCATTGGGTTGAATTTTGTTTTGGATTGATGCTTTTAGGTTTAGCTAAAAAGTGTAGTTAGGAAAAATCTCCCAGACCTTCTTCCATGTTTCAGAAAAGTAGGTAGTCTGAGCTTGAAAAATATACTTAGGTTTCTCTCTATTACGTCAAAATGGAAACTTTTTTGATCCATAATTTGGTGGTTCTTAGCTGACGTGATATCTTCCTTTCACAACCGTTATATTATTCTGCTTATAGCGCACATTGATTTTTAATTGAAGCGTGAAAGACGTTAGTTTATTTGTTTTTAGTTTATCTTGCTGTGGTTTTGTTTATTTGTGTTTGATGGAAGAAATATGATTCATTTTGCAATGATATTGAGGGGTGTTCAAGAAAGGAGAACTAGATATGGTTTTCTCATGGCTTCTGAATTTGACTAGAAATACAGACATAACCCATACAGAATTGAAGCAGATGTCACAAAAGCTCATGTATATATGTTAAACTATGCTCTTTGATGCTTTTCTTGATACTGTGAATTTTTTTTATTTTGACATCGTTCAAAGTCTGATGTTTCTTTTCATCTTATGAGCCTTATGCTACCAAATGATTTATTGAAGTGATGAAACTGTTATGCTTTATAAAACAGCACAAGGCTGCAGGCTTCTTCTCCGTACTAGTTGTTCTTGTTGCTTGTGGTAGATGAACTCGCCTTGTCAGTTTTCGTAATCTTTTGTCCTATTTAAGTCCTTGCTACGTGTCTAATTCATTATGTCATCTAGTTGCTTCACTTTAGCCGGCTCATCCATCTTGTTATTTACTTCAAAAGTTGTGAGTGGGTAGACTTATAAATATGGCTTATTCGACCTGCTTAGTAAGTACACTATCTCACCAATTATACAGTCATGCGTTTCACATTTGCATATTTTCTACTGTGAAAAGAATATGAGTGCTGTCTTTGACATGCATTATTTGGTCAATAACCTTTATATGCCGTTACTATCGTGATTAACAAGTATTACTTTTTCGTTGAATGAATCTTATAGTTTTGCTCTGTAAAGTTGCTCATGATTAGCCAACAATGTTTGCTTATTCGAAAGGAGGCAGGTCACTTGTTTATTTCCTTCTACTTAGAGGTGTGTGTAATGTGTGACGTGTGTGTCAGAGAGAGAGAGAGAATATTCATATTTGCCAATGTGGGGGAAAGATATACCGACTCCACTGGAGTTGTATGTTTTGCATATTTAGCAATGTGGCTACCTTTTTATCTTTCTTTGTTATTGGGTGTCACTAGTTTATTTGTCCCATAAGTTTTACATTAATTCTAATTCTCTACCTAAGAAGCTGGGGATAAGCTAATTGCATATAAATTTAGGAGATTTCGCCATCTAAAGCGTTGTCACAGCTTAATATCTTTGGTATTTGGGTGATTACGAAACAGTCAGGACAACCTAATTCAAGCCATGCTTTTCGTCACCCAGTGTATTTTCTTCTTCACTTTAGTGCCTTATATCAGATTTTACTTTACTGCTGTTCAATATGCTCAGTGCAAGTATTCATTTTCCTGGGTTTTAAATACTTATGTTTCCTCTGCATCAGTGCTACACGATGGTGATTTTTGATGTTGTACAACTTGTGAGAGCTGATGTCTCCACAATCGCACTAGGCGTTGCGGCATGTACAGCTTCCATCATCCTAGGTGGTGGCACCAAATGAAAGCGGTTTGCGATGCCTGATACACGAATCATGATACACCAGCCGATGGGTGGCGCCAGTGGGCAAGCTATTGATGTTGAAAGTCAAGCAAAGGAAGTCATGCATAACAAGAACATCGTCACAAGTATACTAGCAGGTTGTACAGGTCGGTCATTTGAACAAGTTGAGAAAGATATCGTTACATGTCGCCAATGGAAGCTGTTGAATACGGAATAATAGACGGGTGCATTGATGGAGATAGCATTCTTCCACTTGAGCCTGTTCCTGATAGGGTTAAGGCGTCTATATTCAATTATGAGGAGATCAGCAAAGACCCTCGAAAGTTTTTGACGCCAGAAATTCCAGATTGTGAGATATATTAGCCAGGGTAGTTATTGCAGGTATGCTCTGCGTCGCCTAAATTTTATGTACTTTTGTGTTCTTGATGTCGTTTGTCCCTTGAGTAATTGAAGTGAGAAGCCTTCTATATTTCATGTGAAACTCTTCCCATACATGTGACTGAATAATGAACCAACGTAGATTCTGCTTTGGCTATATCTTCTGTATGAAAAAGGGACATAAGAAACAAGTTGATATGCGGAGGGCAGTTTGGTAAACCTTTTGGAGGGAATAGGTCATATGGCATGCATTTAGTAATTTATTTTTCGTATAAAAATTTCGGAAATTGTGAATAGTGTTACAAGTTTATGGAAAGTCAATAATGGAAACAATGTGCAGGATTTCAAACTGTATTTCACCAGTATGTCAGACAGTACAATGAAGAAAATGTTGTACATCTTATTTCCTTAAAAGTTAAAAGTGACCATGGTCAATTTCGAGCTCGTAATTATATTGACTTTGCTTTTCACCCTCGAAGATTATGGTTGAATGTCATCAAATGTCATTGAATTTGTGTCTAAATGCATAGTCCGTGACATGAACCACACACATCTTCACTTAATTTTGCCGTTACTGTTGTGTCAGAGGAAACAATGAACCACAAAACAATTCTGGCATTTTGTTCATGTTGCACATTGAGCACTGTGGACAGTTTTTCTATAATTTTATTGTTCTTGGCTTTGATACACAGTTAGGTTGTGTGACAACCGTAATAATCTCTCATGCATTTCCTTGGTTAGGTATTTCACGAAGAGCTCCAATGATCGTGGGAACCATGGCCTCTCGAGAAAAATAGGGCTTGATAGATCTGTATCAAGACGTTCAAGTATTACAATTTCCATCTGTTGTAAGAGGCTCTAAAAACACCAGTTCTTACCAGGACATCACCATAAAACTCGATGCAAGTTAAGTATCCAAGAATTCACAATCTGAGTGTCTCTTGTTGAGAGTCGAGGGTTGATTTGTCGCCATTTGGATTTTGGTGTAACATATTATGCAATGGCGGTGACATTTGACTGTGTTTTATACTACATCCTTTGTTAATCTGTGAATCTTGTTAAGACAGTGCTAAACATGTTTCTCTGATTTGTTTAATTAAATTATTTTACTTAACAAAAGTTGTAGCAATGACCCTGGCCCTGTAACAGTTGCTATAATCTTGCGTAGGGATAAAAAAATTCCCGCTTCGAGGATAAAATTATTGTCAAATACACTCAACACGAAGGTTTTAGAATCTGGTCTATAAATGATCCGGCCGCTTAGCACACGACAAAAAATTTGGGACCCATGCTTTCAAAATCCTGGATCCCAATTGGGGGAGTATTTTCAACGATCACGTATAAAGCAAATATTTGGAATCTGAGGAAGCCAACACGAACTTTGGAGTTTGGAACCTGCTCTTTGTTCAAGAACAACTCTCAAACTGGGAGGACTATAGAACAACTCTCAAACTGGGAGGACTATATGATGGGGGTATTTTAGGAAGGCTCAGTGATACATTTGGGTGGCCAACGGGAGAAAAGGCCCAGAAAACAGAAGGAATTCGATTTTAAAGGGAAGATCGAATGGGCGTGATTCGATCTTCATTCCTCAACTACAACTGGCGCTCGCGGGACAGGGTCTATAAATAACCCGCTCTCTGACATAACTAGGACGCATTCATTACTATCGAGCAACCACTCAACTTCGAACTCGGAGATTTGATACTCTACAATTCGATCTACAATAAGGATTCGATCCGACCTAATTCGATCTTAACTGGATTGAGGCCGTCAGATTCGACATTGAACTAACCTGGGATCTTACCGATTCGATCTATAATTGATTTGAGGATCATCACTCTATAACCGGTGCAATTCGACATACTAGTCAATTCGAGACTCATCAACATCAAATTGGTGTATTCGACTTTCACTAGATTCAAGATATTTCTATTTGTATTGCCTAGTCAGCTTGTATTAGGTGTTCCGGACTAAGCTAGTTCGATTCTATATTCGATTAGCATTATTTTGGCATAAATCAGGCCCATTGTAACAGTTATCAGGTGTGTTGTAACCCGGACGAAATAAGACCAAAATAGATATATTTTTTTGTAGTTTTAAACAACTAAACTCTATAACATATTGCAATTATTCTAAAACCTTAATATATGTTAACTTATTTTTTATAGTATAAAATAAGGGGAGTGCAAAACAATATTAACCGTATCAATGATTCGCGATCGGTATTTAGATAAATTAAATAGTTTGATTCGATATTTTAAAAAGCCAAATCGTTTGACAAATTAAATCAATTCGATGTGATTCGGTAATATATATTCAAGTCACACATTTTTAAGTAAACATATAACACATATGTATATAATATGAAATATTTATGTAATCTAGTAAGATCGAGCTATCGACTTATAAATTCAAATATCGTATCAAACTTGATATAATTTGATAGTGGATTCATTTAAATAATTCGATAAACAATCCGTACGAATCAACAAAAGAAAAAAAACCAAGATTTATGGTGGAAAGTGATCATTATTCAACTACTTTTACTATTAATAAGTTATTATGAGTATCCTTTGTCTAAGTCATTATAATTCTTCTGGTTTTAAAAAATGCTTGTCTCTTATGAAAGAAATCATAATCCTTGTCCAGCATGCATAGGGGAGAGAGCCACATATCGCGATCCTTAACCAACATATATATTGCCAGCCATTTCTCAATATCAGGATGCATTTAAATTATGCAATTTTACCTTTGCTGATTCTTAATAATAATAATAATAAAAAGGTAGAATAAAAACTTGAATCTGAAAATCATGTTTTGAAACGGATTTAAAAGTGAACATTTCATATAAAATGTAGATCAGCCGAAATTATATATATATATATATATGTGTGTGTATATATATATAAAAATTAAAAAAGCAAAGTGTCTTTTTCAACTATGTCATAAGTCATATATATATATATATATATAACTCACTTTATGGGAAACACAAACCTAATCTTAACTAATGGTAAAACTAATTATTAACGCCACGCAATCATTAATTTACGTACCCAAAGAGCAGAGAAGAATATAATCGCATGACATTGTTGTTTGCGGAAGTGTACACATAGAGAAGACAGTATATATGTAATTAAACAGTTTCATCATTCTTCTAATTACATTTTATTTCTTTTGTTTGTCCTGCATTTTGTACAAGAAAACTGGCAAAAAAGCAATAATTAAGTTGAATGCATTACACATGAATTAAAGCAACCAGTTACAAATATTTTTGAAGTGAAAAAGTCAGGATATCTAATAATATTAGATATAGTAAAAGAGATCTTAAAGGAATAAATCGATTTTATTTAATACATTTGGGGCCAAAAAGATTTTTAAAAGGTTTAAGGACTAAAACATAATTATCAAGTTCATAGAATTTTAAAAAAAAAAGTTAAAATACTTAGGGGTACAGCAGAACCTTTAGGATTAACGTCAAACACATATAAAGAATATGCAGATCGATCGAGTGGGTCTTGTTATTACAGGCACTTCCTAATTATTATTATGGATCTATAAATATATTTGTTTTTTTGACATTTATGAGATCTCAACTCATTAACATTTATATATGTTTGCATTTTCTTACTGTGTTTAAAGTTAAATATATTTTATTATTTTTTTTGAACAAAGAAGTTATATATATTAACTAGTGATCTAAGAGACAACACTCGCAGTTTAATTTGCCCATCTTGTTATTCAAGAATTTATACCTTTGTGTACAAAATAATTATATTTGTAACATATAAGCTAAGTTCCGATTGTTTCAATGTTTATCCGCAAAATAAGATGCTAGGAGATAGAGTAGTGCTCTAACAAAATTAGTTCTTTCAAGATGGTGACACCTGGCACAAAAACTTGCCATTTAAAAGTCTAGCCTCTAATTTGTATTATTTGCATTTTATACCCCATAAAAACAAAATTAGTCAATTACGACCATATCAGGCCCAACATGCTTCCGTATTAATGACTTAAAACATAACTTTAAAAGGTACCTCGTTTGACTGTACTATTGTCGGGTATCCCACCAGTTTTTACGAAGACCGCCGACCCTCAACCACTCGATCGCAACCGATGGTTTTGCAATGGTTCCTTCAACAATAATCAGCGCAACCCTGGTTCGGTTCCTACTCCGGGCGTAAGAGATATCTCAAAATGAAATGCTTAAAAGGTTATCAAACATCAACACACTTAGGCAAAAGCCCAGATTTTATTTCATATATGTGGAAATTTATTTATTACATAGCCCCTTTAGAGATGAGTTACTTGTTTAGCTACTCATAGTAGCCCTATTTCTTACACACATAGACTCGTATTTAAACAACATAATTGAAAATTTAATACAAGCTAAGCTCAGAATATTTTTCTGATTACAATTTATTTTAGAGTAAGAAAACATAGGAGGTTGTTCTATGTCTTATGCTTCCTTCAGCTAGGGTATATATAGAGGCTCATCCGGACTTCAACTCCGGACTTCAACCTCGGACTTCACTTCTCCTTTGTTGATTAATTCGTCATGGCTTACGTTTTAATCCACTAGCTCTTCTTATCCCGTTGTCAATGGGAATCTGGTCCCTCCATTCTTTATCCTTAGTAGAGGGGGTCTTTGTCAGCTTTACATGGCCTCTTTTGCTTTTTCAGAAAAGTTTGTCCTTTTCCCCGCACGAGGCATCTTTCCTGGTCTGGTGGAGCCTTCTCTGTCGTGTTCCCATTTGTCTTTTTTCACCGAGAATCCTTTGCCAAAAAGTAGTTCTTTCTGGTCAGGGCAATTTGGACAAAGGTGATCTTTTTATTTTCCAGCATGCATCATGTTACATAACTTCCGTCTGGTTTCTGCGGTTGCCGGAATCTCGTTCTTCCACAGCTTTATTTTCAAATATTGTTTCGGCAAAACGGGTAGTGGTACTTGTCATCGTGTTAAGCATGAGCGATCCATTTTCAGCCTTTTGAAATGTCTTAAACGGATACTTGACCTTGTCCATCTCAGTTAGACAGATCCAAAGTCCCTACGCTCTTCTTGTGGTAATATCATCTTCTGATATAGGAGCAACTAGAAGTTGTTTTTCTAGTGGTGGCTTTACATAATCTAAAGCCTTCATGTATAGTCTTTGCAGCTTAATGAAATGAAAGCTGGGATAAAAAATTTTCCCTGAAATTTCTGGGGCTACTGAAATAAACTTCAGTTCCAGAGTTTCTCCTCTACCGAGTGTATTATTATTCTTCCATGTATTATACACTCCCTTGTAAATCCATTATGGTAATTTCAAAATTTCCAAAAACCTGGGGATGTAGTGAAGACAGAGGCTAGACAGCCAAAGTCAAACCACTCTCGAACATTCTCCAGTTTTGCACCTGGTAGAGTCCAGACTCGTGGGTATTTTCCAGACCAATCGGCCTGAGATTTACCTGGGACAAGTCCCATTCTTGTATATAACCTTTCCCATGTTCTTTGATATTCAATCAATGGGGATGGTTTAAGGTTATCATTAATCTTAGATTTTTCTGTTCTTGGTCTAAGATTGAGCTCGTTAAGGTCAGCATTCAAATTTTTATCCTGACCTGATGCTTTAGATGTGTCCATCTTAGCATCTTTCTTGTTCATGGAATCCTCTTCACATTCATAAGGATTCTCTCCTGGATTTGGGTTAATCGTGCTTGAATCACCAACCTCAATTTTCATGTCTTGTGCTTGTAGTTCAGAGTCAAGTTTTGACTCTGAGGCATCTCGCATAATGGGGCCATAAAGACTATCCCACAACATGGTGCTGCAAAGCCTTGCAGCTTTCATTGCAGTCTGGACCTTGTTAAGATCCTTCTCTTGTACATGTCCTGAAGCCTTGGCATTAATCGTAAGGCTATCTATTGACTTGTTTAGTTCTTCCAAGCTGTCGTTGTGATGCCTCCATCTGGTGAGGATGTTGTTAGCTTCACTTGGCTCCATCTCGTGTTAAGAAATCTGCAAGAATATTTTCATGAGATTTAATAATTACAACGTCAAAATCATAGTATTGACATTCAACTTGCCATCTTAAAAGTCTGGCTTTCTCTGGTTTACTTTCTATTTTATTTTTTAAGAAAGCTTTAACGCTTGTATTATCAATTTTTAGGATAATATTTTTTTGCGAGTAGAAACAGGGGCCATTTTTTAAATGCACTTCGAACTGCAAAGAATTCCTTCTCGTTGATATGCCATCTTGCTGCATTATTATTTGCAAATAATCCACTGCAATATCTGCACGGGACTTCTGTTGTTGGTTCTATTTTTGTTAGAACAGATTATCCATCTTCCTTTGATATATGTGAGGTGCGTTTGCCAATCCCATTGGCATAACATTTCAGATATAATGTCCTTGCGGTGTAGAGAAAGTCGTATATTTCTTGCTTTCTTCTTCCATCTTTATTTGGTAAAAGCCCGATTTGCAATCGAACTTTGAGAAGATCTTCGCGTTTTGGACGCAATTGATAAGGTGTTCTCGGCTTGAAGTTGTACCCGCTCCCAACGAGGAGGCTCACCGGGGGTGACCAATATCGCTCGGTTACTAACCCAAAGCGGTATGAGTGGCCATCCGACGAGAGCACCCCACTCCCAACGAGGAGGCCCATCGGGTGTGACCAATATCGCTCGGTTACTAACCTAAAGCGGTATGAATGACCATCCGACGAGGGCACCTAGCGTCCCTCGGAAAGTCACGATGAATCAAGACCAAATATCAAGGTGGCATCAGATAAAAAGCAAACCCGGATGGATCCACCTGATTCAGATATCCATTACGACGCCGAGCAGTCCCCGAACCTTGACAAGAACGCTTCCTTGCTATGCACTCCCAATACAAATGCCCTCGGAGCAATGCCCAAGTCGACCCACTCAAGGAACGAAATCACACATTGATGCAAGAACTAAAGAACAACACTTTTTGGGCACTCGGAGAGAGAAACACCCACCCATGAAGGCTAAAAACCCCTCGGAGATCAACTCACGAGTGAACACCCCATCGGAGAAAATACCCCGAATCACTTACTTCAGGATACAACCCTATCGGAGCAGCATTATCACTAAGAGGACACCCAAACTTGGCCCTCAAGTTATTACTAGAAGCAATAAGCCCTCAGAGGCAAAGAAGGCAGCCTACCCCCTATCGAAAAAAAGACGAAAGCCCTCGAAAGAAGATAGAATGATACAGTCAGCATTTAGTAGATCAAGATAGACGTTCTCTTATTGGTTAATGAACATTGTAACACGTGTAAAGCATAGCCACATGCGTAGCAACACCTGTCAACACATGCATAACGACACCTGTCCCTAAAAAACTATATAAAGGGAGGTGATCGAGTAAGAAAAGAAAACGACTCAAGTCGGAAGCGCACAAACACATTGATTGAAATAAGGCAAAGGATTGGATCATAGTGAATAAAGGAAAGAAGGTTCTTGTCACTTTGTCTCTCATTTAAATAGCATTCAGCTCTTGAGCCACTGGTAAAGGCGTTCCAACCCAAATAAATAATTCAGTTAATTAGGGTATAATTCCAAACCTGTTAACAAAATGGCGCCGTCTGTGGGAATGCCATAAAGTCTGCCTTTGAGAGCGTTCAAGAGCGATGCCTATTATGGAGAATTTATTCCACAGCGAAAGTCAACCTAGCCAGTCACAGAATTTGGAAGAAACTATGTTCAACCACCAACCCGAGGAAAGGGATTTTATCAACATCCCTCGTTCCGTTTTTGAAAGGTTTATGGAGACTATGGCCCGAATGACACCGCCCAGATACGTGAACCCTCACGACCTATCCCCTCGATCCTCCCGCCACCAAGATCCCCGTGACGAGGAAGATCGGATTCAAACCAGATGGAGCCCCGCCTCTGATCCTTGGCACCATGGACCCCCGAATGACCGGATGCACTACGACTACCGGGAAACGCGCCGGATCGGCCAACATGAAGGAAGAATGGCTCCCCCGGAACGTCCTACGTCACTCCCCTCTCCAGGTGAGGATCATACTATATGGGGAATTCTTGATGGTCTTAGGAAGGAGGTGGGTGATATTAAGAAGACGATGGGCCCCAAGGAAGAGCCTACCTTTAAAACCTCCCCTTTTATCCCCAAAATAGCCTTAGCATCTATCCCCGCGGGGATACGACCTGTAAATGGTCCCCTGTATACTGGGGACGCGGATGGAAAAGATCTGCAGGATCATATACATCAATACCTAGTCGGAATGGATCTCAATTCCGCCCCGGACCACGTGCTCTGTCGTGTGTTGCATGTAACCCTCGGAGGACGCGCACAATCGTGGTTTACCCACCTGGCACCCGGCTCCATCGATAGTTTTGATCGGCTAGCCCACTTATTCGTGAGGCATTTTTCTTGCAACCGACGACACCCTAAATCTGCCACACACCTCTTCACTATTAAACAAAAGAAGAATGAACCCCTGCGGGAATACATAAAATGCTTTACAGATGAAGCGCTGGATGTCCCGAACGTTAGTACCACCATTCTGGCAGATATACTCACATAAGGGCTTCGGGCAGGCGAATTCTTCCGCTACCTTACGGGAAATCATATCACGGATATGAACGAGCTTATGCAGCAAGCGGAGACTTATATCCTAATAGAGGAGGCTGAAGGCACGAAAAGACGCCTGGAAAATGATGACAATGAACCTCCTGAGCACACTGAACGGGAGGTAAAGGCCAAAGAAAAAAGCCAGGAAGGGAAACCAGCCCAGCGTAAAGACGAGAGTGGCTCGGTTAAGAAATTCCTCAAGCCGGTACCCTTGCCCCCAATGACCATTGCCCCCGTTGAAGTACTCAATGTGATGCGAGGCAGCACCGAGTTGCGATGGCCAAGAGAAGCCCGGTTTCCCGACAGAGATAAGGATATGGGTAAGTATTGTAAATACTACAAAACCTATGGGCATACCACCGAAGAGTGTACCACACTACGAAGGGAGGTGCTCCGCCTCTTGGAAGCCGGGTACCTGAGGAACTATCTCAAGGTGAACAACCCAGAGAACCCCCTCAGTATACCTATATGAGACCTCGAAGAGAAGAAGAAGAAAAAGAAGATCAGATGACTCCCAATCGGAGGTCACGAGAGAGAACGGCGGGGCGGCGGAACCCACCCCTCCCCCAGAGGCATATGAAGATAACACCCCATCGGGGCGTACCATCAGTATGATAGAAGGAGTAGATCTCTCCGTTACACCGCAAGGTAAAAAGAGATTGTTCGTAGGATCCATTTAGAGTGCAAAGCTTCCTAGTATTACCTTTGGACCCGAAGATTTAAAAGGGGTGATTTATCCCCACGAAGACCCCCTAGTAATAGAAGTCGTGATCTATGGGATTGACATCCAGAGAATACTAGTTGATACCGGTAGTTCCGTGGATGTTTTATTTCTCCCCACCTATCTGGCCATGGGATTGAGGAAAGAACGACTAGAAGTAGCCGAAGTTCCGTTAATAGGTTTTTCGGGAGAAGCCTCCAAAACACTCGGAACCGTGACACTTCCGATGTCATGGGGGGGAAGGGGCCCTTCGAAGAACGTAACCCATAAAATTTTGGGTGGTAGAGGCTTCGTCAAGAACGTATAACGCAATCTGCGGGCGACCCTCCATTCGGGCCTTCGAAGCGATCCCTTCAACCCTCCATCTCAAGGTAAAGTTCCCAACCTCTTCAGGTATCGGGGAGGTCCGAGGCAACCAGGCAAAGGCCTGGGAATGCCGCATGAATGCTCTCCCTCCCGAAGAGGACGAACCTATCCTCGGAGGCAACAAAAAGCAAAAAGCAGAGGAAGTACGAGTACAACCCGTAGAAGAGCTAAAAATGGTGGAACTTGTAGAGGGGAGCCCGGAGAGAGCAGTCAAGGTAGGCACCAAAATGGAGCCCGAAGTGGAAACTCTACTGGTCCGCATCCTGAAAGAATTCCACCACATCTTCGCATGGGAAGGCGAACCGCCAGGGCAAATTAGCAATAAGGTATGTCAACATTTCCTTAATGTGAAGCCCGGGGCCAAACCGGTCCAGCAGAAGAAGAGGAAAATGGGCCCAGAGCGCAACAAAATCATTCGGTCGGAGATTCAGCGACTCCTCGGCCTAAAGCAAATCAGAGAAGTCATCTACCCCGAGTGGCTAGCCAACGTAGTCCTAGTCCCAAAGCATGGGGGTAAGTGGCGAATGTGCGTGGATTTCACGAACCTCAATGACGCATGCCCCAAGGACTGTTATCCCCTCCCGAGTATTGACCAACTGGTAGACTCAACAGCGGGCTGCGCACTCTTGTCCACCTTGGATGGGAACCAAGGATATAACCAAATCCCGATGGCCGTCATGGATCAGGACAAAACAAGCTTTATTACTGATGCGGGCACCTTTTGCTATCTAGTGATGCCCTTCGGACTCAAGAATGCAGGGGCCACTTATCAGCGGTTGGTAAGCTTAATGTTTGCGGGACTCATCGGAAACACGGTGGAAGTCTACGTGGATGACACGGTCGTTAAAAGACGCTCCGCCAAGGACCACCCGAGGACCTACGAAAGACACTAGCCATCATGAGCCACTTCGGGATGAAGGTTAACCCTAAGAAATGTTCGTCCGGCATCAGGGGAGGCAAGTTCCTCGGGTACATGGTTACAGAGAGAGGGATAGAAGTCAACCCCGAGAAGGCCGAAGCCATCCTAGGGTTACCTACCCCAAAGACAGTTAAAGATGTGCAAAAGCTTACAGGTCGGATGGCCTCGCTGAGCCGATTCGTCTCCAAATCGGCCGACAAAGGACTTCCATTCTTCAAGGTGCTACGTAACATCAAGGAATTCCAGTGGACCCCGCAATGCGAAGAAGCTCTCCAACAATTGAAGAATTATATGGTGAAACCACCCTTACTATTGAAGCCGGCGCCATAGGAAGAACTCTTTGTGTACTTATCGGTCGGAGAAGAGGCTGTAAGTGCGGTGCTATTCAAGGATCAAGACAAGGAACACCACCCCGTATACTATGTGAGTAAGACTCTTCTCGGGGTAGAAACCAGGTATACCCAAATCGAAAAACTTGTCTTAACTTTAGTTACCACCGCCTAGAAGCTCCGCCCATATTTCCTCTCCCACCCCATAACTGTGTTAACTAAACACCCGTTACGAGAAATTCTCAACAAACCCGAGACCTCTGGACGATTGATAAAGTGGGCCGTGGAGCTCACCGAGTATGACATCTCCTATGCCCCAAGGCCCTCCGTCAAAGCACAAGTCCTAGTGGATTTTGTGACTGAAATGACGGGCATCGGAGCTGAAGAGAAGACACCCCTATGGCACATTTATGTGGACTGCTCCTCTGTGAGCACACATGGGGGGGGGGCTGGGATAGTTCTAGCTAACCAAGAAACAGAAGAAGAGATGCTTCACTTCGCGGTCAGAATTGACTACCCCTTGTCAAATAACGAAGCCGAATACGAGTCCCTACTCATAGGAATGAGGCTTGCCCGAGAAGGCGGCATGAGAAAAGTACTCATCTAGAGTGACTCGCAATTAATTGTGCAACAAATCAATGGCTCATACGAAGCCAAGGAAGAAAGGATGCAAGTATACCTCCGAGCGATTCACCTCAGGCGGGAGTGGTTTGACGAGTGCAAAATAACTCAAATCCCACGAAAGGAGAATCAAGAGGCGGACGCCTTGTCCAAAATGGCCACCCAAACGGCCGCCGTCCACACCCGGAAAATCACCCTACTCCAAGTTACCGAGTCTAAGAAGGCCGAAGGCCATGAAGTGAATGCTACTACAGACCCCCCATCAAGTTGGGTGACCCCAATCAAAGCCTATCTACAGGACCCGGAGGGATACTCCGCGGATAAAATCGTGCGACGGCTTATGACCATAAAAACTATCAGGTATTTCCTTAAGGATGGGACATTATTTCGCAGGACATACTCATGCCCTCACGCCCGATGCCTAAATGAGGAAGAAGCTCAACTGGCCATGGCAGAAACCCACGAAGGGACATGCGGCAGCCATACGGGCGGTGAAAGTATGGCCAGGCGCCTGATTCGCCAAGGCTACTATTGGCCCACGATGGCAGAGGTTGCAAAAGTCATGCCGAAAGGTGCAAACTGTGCCAAGCTTACGCCCCCCGGATCCATCAACCCGCTGCCCCCTGGGAACCGCACTTAACCCCCTGCCCGTTTTCTAAGTGGGGCATAGACATAGTGGGACCCCTTATACGCGATGCTGGTCAAAAGAATTTCCTCCTCGTAGCCGTTGATTACTTCACCAAATGGGTAGAAGCGGAGCCCCCAGCCCAGATAACCGCGGACGCCGTCATCAACTTTCTCTGGAGGAGCATCATATGCCGCTTTGGTGTCCCTCGGAACCTGGTAAGTGATAATGGTCTACAATTTACGGATCAAGGGTTAGAAAAATGGTGCGACCATTGGGAAATCAAACACCCCTTTGCTTCGGTGGGGTACCCTCAAGCAAACGGTCAAGTGGAGAGGACCAACCGAATATCTTGAAGAATATGAAGGCCCGACTTGACTGGCACAAAGCCAAATGGGTAGAAGAAATACCTGGCATACTATGGGCATATCGAACCATGCAGAACGCCGCCACTGGCGAAACCCCCTTCAGCTTGGCCTATGGCTGCGAAGCTGTCGTACCTTCTGAAGTCTCTATAGAAAGTTGGCGAGTTAAGGAGTATGAGGAAGTGGCTAACAGTTCTAACTTGGCCCTTGCTCTTGACCTCCTCGAAGAAAAAAGAATGCGGGTCGCGGTCTGGAATGAAGAATACAAGGGCCGGATGTCCCGGTACTACAACGCGAAGGTGAAACCCAGAACTTTCCAAATCGGGGACCTAGTGTTGAAACGAGTCGGAGCTTCCAAGAACGTAGGCAAACTCGAACCACGATGGAAGGGACCATACAAGATAGCAGGGATTGTCGGACCTGCGACTTATCTCCTCGCCGATTCTACGGACACCATCCCTCAGCCATACCTGGAACGCGTTTAACCTTAGAAAGTACTATGCATAATGTAACGAAACAGCTTTGTACATAAATAAAAGTTGTTTATATATAGATAGTGCCTTCATAATACAAGGGAGATAGGGTTGCCCGACAAAATAATGACTCCATGCCTACGAGTCATATTAGCAACCTCACCCTAGGGGCCATATAATACAAACCACGCGACCCCACATACTATAGGTATATCGGACCATATCCTATACAAAGGCCCTTATACCAACAAAACACTTATACAAACTAAGCATCCTCCATTGGACGCTTTCCCTCCTTGATCAGACGACAACGATCCTCCGCGGACATGTGATTCGGGTCTCCGATAGACACAGTCGGCCCCTGCAGAGAAGGAGCCTCCGGGAACACCTGGCAGATGTTCAACTCAGGAATCGCCATGTCCGAAGGGAGTCCTGGCAAAGACTCCACTGCGTCCCGACATAAGTGGTACCCCATACGGACTAGATCACGCATCTCCTGCGCAAGGGACTCGCGAAGGACAGAAGGCCCCGCAACGCCCAAAACCGCTTCGACCCGGGCCACAACTAGTGCGACTTCATGAGCACGAGTTAACTCCAGCACTCGTAAGTTTGCTACATCTCTCTCTCCTGCCACATGCAACAATTGTTCATCAACGGAGCGAACTTGCTCCCGGAGATCACCCAACCTATCTTCCAAGCTTGCCACCCGGGTTCTTTCCATCACCAAGTGGCGCTCCAAATCCCAAGATTTGTCCCGTTCTGCCTGCAAAATAGCGGCATGAACCTCATCGGAAGTCTCCTGATCGGCCCGCAATTGATCTATCTCTTCTCGGGCCTCCAGCAAACCCTGCTCCAGTTCATCCCTACGACGATATACCAATACCAGATAGATCTGCGGAAAAATAAGTGCATAACTACGAAGGGCCTATAAAGGTTAGTATCACACAAAGAAGAATATACTATTACCTCGCATAAATCTTTGCAGGCTAGGTCATGAAGGCCTGACAAGGGCAACGACTTCATAAGCTCGCAATCTGTAACGTTCAATAGACCGCTCAAATAGTTACGACAAAAGCTAACCGTCCCCAAGATGGAGGGTGACAAAACCCCACTTCCGAGTAGCTCTGGCCCCGCAACGAAAGGATTTCCTTCGAGGGGCGGCACCGGAACACGGTCGGGACCTGCTCTGGGCGGCGCAGAAGCTCCCACCACTAGAGACAAATGACCCTCATCAACAGCATATACGATCCTCGTATCTCCCCGAGAAGAAGAATATGGCACCAACGGGGGCAACGGAATCCACTTGCGCAAGAGCAGCTATCAGATCATACTCAGGAGCCATAGAACTCACGGGCTGCCACGGGCGAACCCTCCGCCCCCGAGGGGCCGGCCAATACGTCAAAACTAAGACGCTCGGATGATTCATCGTCCGAAGCGTCATACCCACTGTTCATTGTTTCTCCTAAGAAAGCGTTACCAAAAGGCTCAATAGCAAAAGCCCTCATTTCCGCCCCTGCCAAAAGAAAAGAGTAATATGAATACGAGGACATCGAAATAGGACAAAAAAAGATTGCAGGAAATAAGAAACTAACGAAAAAAGAAATTGTTGTAGAGAGGCTGTTGTGGAAGACTGAAAATCTCCGCCCCCTCTTGCAAGCCTGCCATAATCAATGTCTCCGGAAACTCCAGCAGACCTCCGCAAAGTAGCCCTCTTCGAAGCGGCGACCGTCGGAGGAGAGACAGTCGTGGTAGGAGTTATCGTTACTGCCTCCGTCATCACTGCCTCGGGAAACTCCTTGGCAACCGAATAACTCTCCCCCCCCCCCCCCCGAGCAAGGTGCCCAACACCTCCTTCCTCACCCCCAAGTCACCGGGACTCTTGAAAATCCCCTCGGAACCCTCAAGTGGCTCCTCCTAGTACGATTGGAGCAGTTGAACGAACAAATCGGCACCCGGAAACATAGGGGCCTTTCCCTTGTTGATTACCGCTGCAAAAACAAAATATATGGTTAAGTAACCATGCAGAATAAATTTGGACATGATAACACAGATAGAATATTAAAACAAAGTCAACAGAGGAGAGAAGGAAACTTACGAGGAGGAGATGGGGAAGGGTCCCGGGAAGAGACGAGCACAACCTCCGGCCCAGGAGAAAAGGGCTCTTCTACTTCCTCCCTTGGGGATAGCGCCCCCTTGGAGCTCCTCGGAGAACTGCCAGTGTTAGACTCGGGAGCTGACACCAAGACCAAAGCAGGCATAGGGTCTACCTGTCGCAGTGGAATGGCCTCCAGGCACACCCCCTCAACGTCCAGGAAGGGGCGCGGGATGTCCTCGTGAACTTCCTCAGCCTCCGGGTCCATCCCTGCCCTCTCGGGAGATTGCACTTCCTCTTTCTCGGGATCTCCCCCCTCGGAAGCCTCACTGTGCCCACTCGGAACCGCCTCTTCGGAACCCGATAGTAAGTAGTATCTCACCATGATCTCCTCTACACCACACAAAAACAAGTAAGTATAGAAATAAGATGCTAGCTTACAAGCAACGCAAGTATAAAGGACACACGCGGAGACAAGGAAACTACTCGGAGGAAGTAAATACAAGAAATAGAGCATGAGAATAAGAAAGGGAAACTTACTGAAAACTGCCAAGCGCATAGCCGGAACGGAAAGCGGTTTCTTCACCTTGTCGTCAGTAAACACTACGTGGTGAAGCCCGGAATCATCAAACAGCCTCAGAAAGTCTTCCGACTCCATCAACAGATGTTGCTCAATCACCGGGGAGAGCACCATGACTTGATCCATAGTATAAATTGGGGTCACACCTTCCTTCCAGGCGAAAGGAACGTCCCACTTCCCTCGGACATGCTTCACATAGAAAAACCTATCTTTCCAAACACTGTGCGAGCTGATGGTCGCGTCCAAAATCCTCTTCGTAGAATTCTTCGAGTTGTCCCGATGGCGGACATGATAGAATGGGTACCCCCCAGGCGACACCACCACATCAAAAATAGAGAGGAAATGATCCACTCCGCACTCGTACCCCTTGACGTGACACCAGAACACATAAATGCAGAGAGCAACGAATCCGTTAGGCACCAATTGACTCGGATAAATACCGCAAGTCTTGAACACTTCACTAAAGAAGGGTGGAATAAATGAGCGCCCCCCATAATTCACTTGCGCGAAGTACACCGTAAGCATACCCGTGGGAGGATGACACGCACTATGGTTCTCAGTGGGAATGTGAACAGTCACATTCTTCATAGCGGTCCCCGTGGCCTTAAACAGATCCATAACCTGCTCGTCGGTGACAACGGACCGAATCCCTTCAATTTTAGAGAAATCACGAACATGGGGCTTCTTTGATTTTGAAGCCCTAGCCTTCTTAGCAGAGGCGGCGCCGCTCCCCTCAGCAGCAGTAGCCTATCTTTTACGAGTAGTAGCAGCAGGCCCCACGAGGGGAGCGGTAGCCCCAAAAGCGGTGGAGACATCGACGGAGGAATTGTTTACAGAGGAAGCCATTTTTTCTCTGAACGTGAGGAAGAAATTGAAGAGATATATAAGCCGCCTTCTTGCTTAAAAAAATTGAGAGAGAGTTGAGAGAATTTGAAGATTGAAGAAAGGTAAAGTGAAGAGGAGTACGGACGGGCCTATTTATAGGAATAAACAATTAAGGACGTATCGCGAAACTCGCGCCCCACGTCACCCCTCAAAAGACGAGTGTCATCCACACGTCCCAACCGTTGAAAATCCTCAACGGTCGAAAACCCACTACCATCAACGATCAAACGGCTAAGATGAAACCGTCCGGCCTTCAATGCAATGAACCGTTACTTCTCCACTAAACAACACCATAACTTCTCATCAAAACCGCCACCAAGCCGTTACGCTCCAAGGGCCATAAGGTAATTACCTTTACAAAATTCTAATACGCACTCGTATATACTGCAATCCCCTCGGAGACTTGAAAAAAAGGTGTAAACCCCATCGGGAAAAAGGAAAAAGACTCCTACCCCTTCGAAAAATTGGGAAAGAGGGAGAAAGGCCTACTTCCCTCTCGGAAAAATCTTGAAAAAGAAAAAGAGAAACATGGAACTTCTTACCCCTCGGAAAATTCAAAAAATAAACCCATTTCCCTCGTAAAATGGCCACAAAAAATGGGCAAAAAGGAAATAACACAAAAGCTCCACTTACAAAAACCCCAAAACTAAAATTTCCCTCGCCTCTACGATGGCGATCGAAATTTGGGGGGGCTAGTGTTAACCGTATAAAATAAATACGAGATTAAAGAGAATATTAGTCCTAAATCAGAAGGATTAATAAATGGACAATACTATTGTCACGAGTACTTTCGATGAAGTTGTACCCGCTCCCAACGAGGAGGCTCACCGAGAGTGACCAATATCGCTCGGTTACTAACCCAAAGCGGTATGAGTGGCCATCGGACGAGAGCACCCCACTCCCAACGAGGAGGCCCATCGGGTGTCACCAATATCGCTCGGTTACTAAAGAACTAAAGAACAACACTTTCCGGGCACTTGGAGAGAGAAACACCCACCCATGAAGGCTAAAAACCCCTCGGAGATCAACTCACGGGTGAACACCCCATCGGAGAAAATACCCCGAATCACTTACTTCAGGATACAACCCTATCGGAGCAGCATTATCACTAAGAGGACACCCAAACTTTGCCCTCAAGTCATTAATAGAAGCAATAAGCCCTCGGAGGCAAAGAAGGCAGCCTACCCCCTATCGGAAAGAAGACAAAGCCCTCGGAAGAAGATAGAATTATACAGTCAGCACTTAGTAGATCAAGATAGACGTTATCTTATTGGTTAATGAACATTGTAGCACGTGTAAAGCATAGCCACATGCGTAGCAACACCTGTCAACACATGCATAACGACACATGTCCCTAAAAAACTATATAAAGGGAGGTGATCGAGTAAGAAAAGAAAACGACTCAAGTCGGAAGCGCACAAACACATTGATTGAAAATAAGGCAAAGGAGTAGATCATAGTGAATAAAGGAAGGAAGGTTCTTGTCACTTTGTCTCTCATTTAAATAGCATTCAGCTCTTGAGCCACGGGTAAAGGCGTTCCAACCCAAATAAATAATTCAGTTAATTAGGGTATAATTCCAAACCTGTTAACACAGATATTTCTCGAAACCTTCATCCAGTTGCCAAACTCACCCTTTTGAGTTTTTTCGATCAACCAGTCCACTCTCTCTTGAATCCCTTTTAGGGAAGAGCTTGCGGTAGTCCGTTCTATTATTGGTGGAGGTTCAATCACGGCCAAGTCGCATTTATCCTCAAGATGTCCTACTTTCCCGCACTTGAAGCATAAGGTGGGCAGATTTTCATAAACAATTTGACAAAACCTATCGTGCACGCCCAACGTCATCTTGAGAGGCGTATTAGTGCTAACTTGGATGCAAACGCGTGCAAATTTTCTCCTCGTTGAGTTCATGGTATTGCCGTCAATCTTGATATGTTCACCTATCATACTTGCCAAACCATGTACAATCCCCTCTGACAGAAGTTCCATTGGGAGATTCATAATGCGCACCCAAGTAATCATGCTGTCCACACGGTCCGTTGTAGCATCGAAATCCGACTTCCACTTGCGTATAGATAGAAAGCTTCCCGCGAGGTGCCACGATCCTTCTGTGAGGATCAACTCGCGTTTTTCCGCAGATAGACCTTTAAGACAATAACATCCGTGTCCGAGGTCCATGAGTTCAAACCCGTTGTGCAATGACCACATGATGTCCAGTTTAGTTTTCAGGGCTTCATAGTACCATGGTCTCCCGAGTATGCGGATAATTAGGTTATCTTTCCACTCTTCCGTGATGCGTTCTTCCAATTCTTTCGAGAGACTGACTCGCGGGATGGAAATTGGCTCCGCTGTTTCTTGGAAAATCAAGTGCTTTTTCACTTCAGCGAATCGCAATTCGTCGAATTTGACCACTCGAGGACGAGGTTGCTTACGTGCAATAGAAGCGTAAGTCAAGCTAGGGTTAGGGATTGGCGGCTGAAACCGCGCCTCCGTCATAGTTTCATCCATTTGGGGATCGACGACCATCGCTCGTTGTCGTTTTTGATTACGTGCGGCGAAGACGAACTTATTCGGTGGGACGAATTCAGTGGATGCGGGCTGGAGTTCGGCCGGGGATGATGGAGTCGCTTGCATGGTTACGTGGGTCCTCTATTCCACTTTTTTTCTAACCTGGAACTTTATATATATATATATATATATATATATATATATGTTTCGTTTATTTTGGATTGAATCGAATATACGACAGATGATAAACAAAATTTTAGTGGAGAAAAATAAGATTATTGAAAAGTTTCAAAATGAAGTTTGTATAATCGCTATAAGGAACTGATATTGCGCTTCCATAATGTCCATATTTTCTTCATTTTTTTTGTTTGATCGGTCAGTTTTTCAAAAGCACTCGCTTAAAAAAAAATCGAAAGTCATTTTATATTTATTGAAAGCACTTACCATCGTCCATCGTCCGTAATTTACGAAAGCAAGTTTTCGCTTCCAATATTTTGGTTTGACTTTATTCAACCCATTAATCAAAGTTTGATAGGCGATAGCAAATTGCCGCTTTCGGTAGCTTAGGTATTGATTTCGCCATTCCTATATTTGGCAACGACCAAGCCGGTTCCAAATAATGCAATAATAGGAAGGACCACCATTCCCTTTCATTAGTTCGCTTCTGCTGGTTGTGTTTGTTGTATATATTAAAAGCATAATATATTGGAGCTCAGAATTATATATCAGCATTAGTTTTAGAATTTAAATCATGACTCAAGTACTCAACTTGATCAGTGATATACTTCTTCTTCTTTTTTGCCCCTTGTTAACAGAGCCCGTAACGGAAATAAACTAACTATATATATGACCCAATCAACCTAGATGCAAAGAAAATTACCTATATTAAGTTAATTTGATATTTGATCAATCTATGATGAAAGGAATCTGTTAACATTTGTTTCTAAGTTTTGTAGCTAGATAGATATATCGTTATATGGAAATAGTAGACTATTTAACAAAACTTATATGTAACTATGAAAAAGGAAGTATATATCTCTCTTTCTAATTATTTCATAAAACAAACATACACATTTACTACACAGATTATATATGGTAACAAAATTATGAGAAAAGATTCGCTCAGCTCTCTCCACCTTCGATCAAATAGTAAAAATACCAAAATTATGTCTTAGTTAAGTTAAATATATTTCTTTCCTTTTTACCCTCAACCTTCTATATTATAAATTTTTAATAATCAAAGTACAAACACGTAAAAACAAATCTTTCGTGTATATATACATATATATATATATATATATCATGAATAAGTCCCACAGGCACAGCCAGCCCTTGTAACAACCCCTGCAATAATATACACTCTTCTTCTGTCCCTTTTAATCCACTTCTACTGAGTTCCAGATTTCTTCCTCCCTCCCAAACAATGGGTGCGGAAGGGAAGAAACACATTATCACTTCAAGTCCCGAAATACAGCTCTCCGTAGATCACATTGCTTCCAATGTCGTTAAATTGTCGCCAAATTCAGCAGCTGATGCTGATGCAACTCTAGCCGATGTTCGTCAAGTCAAAATTCAATCCCCTCAGGATCATGACCCGAACAAGGTAAATTTTATGTCTATAGTTCAATAAGTCTTTTTTTTTTTTTAGGCCACGGGACCAAAAACTCGTTACACATGTTATTACTTGTATACATTATTTTACACTAATAAAAGGTCTTTGTTCGTACATGCAATGCGTGCTTCTTGTATCAAATTTGATTTTCGTATTTTGATTATGTACATCTCCCATGTGATTCTTTTTGAACTAGACTAATTTGTTTCTTATGATTTTTTGTGATGTACGTCGCCTAAGTTAATTGATATATACCTCTGTATTAGTATTTTTCTTAAATTCCTGGGATCTGATAATATTATTTGAATTTTAATTACTTAGATCATCTCTTTTTTGAAAGAATAATTCTTGAATAATTTAATTATCCAATTAATTGCTCGACGCTAGCTCCTTTAATTCCAGGTTAGGATATATTTTATTTTTTTAATAATCATCTGTGCGAATTCCAGTTTTTATCATGTTATTCATGAAATATTGCAAACTTATTTGGTGTGGATATGGAAAGGTGTTGTAAATAAAAACTAAATATGTTGTTTTGTGGTTTTTTGACAATAAAAACAGATGGGAGAAGAGAAGGGGCATACTTCTATTGGCATGGTGAACAACAGTCCTATTTTCCCTATGGTGAAGCATGGCAAGAAACTCTCTGTTTTACCCCTAATGTTCCTCATATTTTACGAGGTAGCCGGCGGACCGTTTGGTATAGAGGATACTGTTAAAGCTGCTGGTCCTCTTCTTGCTCTAGTCGGCTTCCTCGTATTCCCGTTGTTATGGAGCGTCCCGGAAGCCTTAATAACTGCCGAGATGGGCACCATGTTCCCCGAAAATGGTGGCTATGTGGTTTGGGTTTCTTCCGCGTTAGGACCGTTTTGGGGCTTTCAGCTTGGGTGGATGAAATGGTTAAGTGGAGTTATCGACAATGCCCTTTACCCCATACTATTTCTTGATTATCTTAAATCAGGTATCCCGGCCTTAGGTGGTGGGTGGCCAAGGATTGTGGCGGTGATAGCCTTGACGATTGTCCTAACTTACCTGAACTATAGAGGCTTAACCGTAGTAGGATGGGCTGCTATACTCCTAGGAGTTCTCTCGATTCTTCCTTTTGTCGTGATGGGATTCATTTCAATCCCAAAGTTGGAGCCTAAGAGGTGGCTTGTGGGGAATGTTCATCATGTCGACTGGAATTTGTATCTTAACACCTTGTTTTGGAATTTGAACTATTGGGACTCGATTAGTACATTGACTGGAGAAGTGGAAAACCCGAAAAACACGCTCCCTAAATCCCTGCTCTACGCGTTGATTCTAGTTGTTGTTGGCTACTTTTTCCCCTTACTTGCTGGCACCGGAGCTGTTCCCCTGAATCGTGACTTATGGACTGATGGCTATTTCGCTGATGTTGCGAAAATCATAGGCGGAGCGTGGCTGAGTTGGTGGATTCAGGGGGCTGCAGCAGTGTCGAACATGGGAATGTTTGTGGTGGAAATGAGCAGCGATTCTTTTCAGCTTCTTGGCATGGCAGAAAGAGGAATGCTTCCACAATTTTTCGCTAAGAGATCTCCCCACGGAACTCCTCTAGTGGGGATTCTGTTTTCAGCTTCCGGGGTGCTTCTGCTCTCCTGGCTGAGCTTTGAAGAGGTTGTGGCTGCGGAAAACTTCTTGTACTGTTTTGGAATGATGTTGGAGTTTATAGCATTCATTCGTCTGAGATTTGTTGCTCCAGCTGCCTCTAGGCCTTTTAAGGTACCGGGGGGGACTATTGGCGCGATTCTAATGTGCGTGCCGCCAACTATATTGATCGGTGCCGTGTTGGCTTTTTCGCAACTTAAGGTTTTGTTTGTTAGTCTTGGTGCTGTTGCGCTCGGGCTGATACTGCAACCGTGTATCAAGCATTGCGAGAAGAAGAAATGGCTTAAGTTTTCGGTTAGTTCGGAGCTTCCGGATTTTAGTGAAACTTTGGTTCGATGACAATTATTTTGCTTGATGATTCCTACACCTAAAACAGGATCGAATCCACATGTTTATCCACTCTTTGGTTTATTAGGAGTAGCTAGTTATTTTTGTATTTTACATAAAAATATCTGCATTATTGATCCTAGACTAATGGTAATTTCTAGTTATGTTTGTAGTTCGGTAGATGGTATAATGCTATTAATGCAATTTCAGCAGTCGTGTTCATGTTACATTCTATAAAAGCCCTGTTTCATTGCCCTGCATAAAAAACTTGTGAAAGATTCTACGAATTTAAGGTATATATGTCCATGCACTCATGTGATTTCTGTTTAATTTTTATCATCCATCTTCAATATAGTGCTTAAAAGTTGAAGTCATTTTATTTTTGGGCATGACAACTTATGTAACTCGTTCCTTTGTTTTCAAGTAAATTTTCACAAATATAATCACCACACAATGTATGTATTATATGTTCCCCGTGGGGGGAGCTGCTCAATTTTTGCCCCAAATGCACTCGTGGATCTCAGTTGACCTTAGAATAAGCGATTCTGAGCTGAAATGGGCGGCAGCGTTGTGACAATGAGAGGGATATAGTAGTTTTATTCATCTTTTTATTTAATTTGCTTTTGTTTATTAATATAGTTAGCAAGTCCATTTGGGCAAAACAATGGTTAAAGTACGTAATTCTAAGGTCAACGGAGGTCCACATGTGCATTTGGAGCAAATATTTGTGCAGCTCCGCCATTAGGGTACCACTTTTGTGAAGAAATAGAAACTTAGGGTACCATTTGCGAGGCTGGACAAGTTAAGGTGTCAATTCTGTTATGAAGCCAAGTTAAGGTACCAACGTTGATTTTTTCCCTGTGTCTATACATGTATGTATCTATCGTAACGTAAGTAGTTTTTTTGCTTTGTTAGTGTCAAATTTGTTGGCTTTTCTACCTAGCTCCATTTTCGTTCTCGTGCCGTAATATTTTGAGTGGGGTGCGGACCCAGGTAATAAGGGCTTACGTGTGCTCCAGCCTAGGTGAGATTTTGCAACTTAGTACCTATTAGTTCTTATATTTATAATTTATATTACTTAAAAATTAATTATTTCTTCCTAACCCACTGATCTTTATACAAATAAATTCAATTTAAAGTAAAAAAAGCAAATGCTCCCTTAAATGACATTAGAGCACACAAATTTGATATTTAACAATTAGATTACCTAGTTTCGCATATACAGAGAGTGTCGACTCTCACATCTTATGTCTAAAACTGATTTATTTTCTTACATTAACTTGTAATTATTAGAGATTTAAGTGTATATATTTATATATCTTGTATAGATTATGCTTACTTGAATAATCATGTATTTACGTAGGATTTATATTTTATTTATGAGCTTCAAGAAAAAAAAATCAAAATTCAAAAAATTAATGGAAAAAAAAAATCAATTGAGACAGCTCGAAGACTCTCTATCCATCACCCTACTCTAGCCCGAGTGAAAAAAAAATCTTGATTTCACCCCTGGTTCGTACAGGTAATCTTAATAAAATTTTGGAAAATCAGTACATGCACCATTTTTAACCCTAGTGTATACTCCAGCAAAAGAAAAAAACCTAGTGTATACTATGTGAATACTTGTTTCTGTGTTCTTAAAAAAAAAAGAAAACTAGTTTCCGTGACATTATTAAATTATGACTAGTGTAGATTAATTATGTGATGATGGGTAGTTGAAACATGTATCAAAATTTATTCTTAGACAATCAGTATCGCACATTGTATATATAAATCCCACTATGACATGGAGATATTTCTTAATTAAAGAGCAATTTTCATTAACTATTACTTCATACTTCACATTGCCAGAATACTTGACAACGTAAAAGAAAACACACACACACATTAATCATTTTTGTGTTTCAACTTTGAAAAGATCACCTTTCATTCAACTATGAATGATGGATACTTCCATAATAAGGAGTGATGGACAAAGATTTTTTTTATTTTGTTTTATGAATAGTGATGAACAAAGATAGAGAGACTTAAATTGGAAATTCTTAAAGTTGACTTTCTGTATAATCTCATATATATTTATTAGTGAACATGACCGCAGGCAACCACGAGCTTGCAATGTATGAAATGAAAAAGTTGGTGGTCTTTGTTAATTGGGGCTTGGGCCTTGGATAGTGGGAACCAAATTTTATATGAATCTTTCTGAAATATAAATTATCAAAAACTGAATTGTTTTAGGTCAAAGTCCATTTTGAGCATATGTAATTGCTAGTGGAAACATTATATTGTCTATAGCTTCAACTGCAAGTTCGATGATTTATCTAATAGTTCTACCAAATGCTGTAAGTCTTACAGGCTAGTTCGAGTATTTCTCTTATAGTTCTACCAAATGTCATAAGATTTATAGGCAAGTTCGAGTATTTCTCTAATAGTTCTACCAAAACTCTTAGCAACAAATTGAGTGATCGAGTGTTGCGGGTAGCCCTAGTCAAAATTATCTTGTTGCCGAAGCCTTCTATGGGATTTAGACATTCAAAATCCGCTCTCACCCTAATAGTTTAACCACAAAAAAACAGTCAAAACTTAGGTAGTTATGTTAGTTTAACGACAAGAAAAAATACACATCAGCTAGACTGGCTTGTTTTATTTGATCTCTTCATATTGTGTTTCTAAACAGAAGAATTAGATTTTAATTAACAATGCAAAAATCTATCATTACTTTATCCCTACGCAAGATTATATCAACTGTTACAGGGCCAGGGTCATTGCTACAACTTTTGTTAAGTAAAATAATTTAATTAAACAAATCAGAGAAACATGTTTAGCACTGTCTTAACAAGATTCACAGATTAACAAAGGATGTAGTATAAAACACAGTCA
Organism: Linaria vulgaris; assembly: GCA_948329865.1. NCBI lineage: Eukaryota > Viridiplantae > Streptophyta > Magnoliopsida > Lamiales > Plantaginaceae > Linaria > Linaria vulgaris. The sequence goes on along the minus strand of OX415249.1, from coordinate 145,580,605 downwards.
AATGTCACCGCCATTGCATAATATGTTACACCAAAATCCAAATGGCGACAAATCAACCCTCGACTCTCAACAAGAGACACTCAGATTGTGAATTCTTGGATACTTAACTTGCATCGAGTTTTATGGTGATGTCCTGGTAAGAACTGGTGTTTTTAGAGCCTCTTACAACAGATGGAAATTGTAATACTTGAACGTCTTGATACAGATCTATCAAGCCCTATTTTTCTCGAGAGGCCATGGTTCCCACGATCATTGGAGCTCTTCGTTAAATACCTAACCAAGGAAATGCATGAGAGATTATTACGGTTGTCACACAACCTAACTGTGTATCAAAGCCAAGAACAATAAAATTATAGAAAAACTGTCCACAGTGCTCAATGTGCAACATGAACAAAATGCCAGAATTATTTTGTGGTTCATTGTTTCCTCTGACACAACAGTAACGGCAAAATTAAGTGAAGATGTGTGTGGTTCATGTCACGGACTATGCATTTAGACACAAATTCAATGACATTTGATGACATTCAACCATAATCTTCGAGGGTGAAAAGCAAAGTCAATAGAATTACGAGCTCGAAATTGACCATGGTCACTTTTAACTTTAAGGAAATAAGATGTACAACATTTTCTTCATTGTACTGTCTGACATACTGGTGAAATACAGTTTGAAATCCTGCACATTGTTTCCGTTATTCACAATTTCCGAAATTTTTATACGAAAAATAAACTACTAAATGCATGCCATATGACCTATTCCCTCCAAAAGGTTTACCAAACTGCCCTCCGCATATCATCAACTTGTTTCTTATGTCCCTTTTTCATACAGAAGATATAGCCAAAGCAGAATCTACGTTGGTTCATTATTCAGTCACATGTATGGGAAGAGTTTCACATGAAATATAGAAGGCTTCTCACTTCAATTACTCAAGGGACAAACGACATCAAGAACACAAAAGTACATAAAATTTAGGCGACGCAGAGCATACCTGCAATAACTACCCTGGCTAATATATCTCACAATCTGGAATTTCTGGCGTCAAAAACTTTCGAGGGTCTTTGCTGATCTCCTCATAATTGAATATAGACGCCTTAACCCTATCAGGAACAGGCTCAAGTGGAAGAATGCTATCTCCATCAAAGCAACTAGATGACATAATGAATTAGACACCTAGCAAGGACTTAAATAGGACAAAAGATTACGAAAACTGACAAGGCGAGTTGATCTACCACAAGCAACAAGAACAACTAGTACGGAGAAGAAGCCTGCAGCCTTGTGCTGTTTTATAAAGCATAACAGTTTCATCACTTCAATAAATCGTTTGGTAGCATAAGGCTCATAAGATGAAAAGAAACATCAAAGACTTTGAACGATGTCAAAATAAAAAAATTCACAGTATCAAGAAAAGCATCAAAGAGCATAGTTTAACATATATCCATGAGCTTTTGTGACATCTGCTTCAATTCTGTATGGGTTATGTCTGTATTTCTAGTCAAATTCAGAAGCAATGAGAAAACCATATCTAGTTCTCATTTCTTGAACACCCCTCAATATCATTGCAAAATGAATCATATTTCTTCCATCAAACACAAACAAACAAAACCACAGCAAGATAAACTAAAAACAAATAAACTAACGTCTTTCACGCTTCAATAAAAAATCAATGTGCGCTATAAGCACAATAATATAACGGTTGTGAAAGGAAGATATCACGTCAGCTAAGAACCACCAAATTATGGATCAAAAAAGTTTCCATTTTGACGTAATAGAGCGAAATCTAAGTATATTTTTCAAGCTCAGACTACCTACTTTTCTGAAACATGGAAGAAGGTCTGGGAGATTTCCTAACTACACTATTTAGCTAAACCTAAAAGCATAAATCCAAAACAAGATTCAACCCAATGCACCCAATGAAATGTTCTAAACATCATAATCTAATTCCAGAAACTAGGCATACATAAAAGACCAAAAAAGAAAAAAGACCCACACTTTACCAAAAACCGAACACAAAACAAAAATTCGAGCGACCCGTCACTAGAATTTACGAACAACCAAACACCCCAAAAGTTCTCCGATACTTGCCAGAATTCAGCTAAACCATATCGCAAACCGAAACCATGATTCCAATTCCAACAATGAACCTAACCAATTATAGATATAACCACACTTTCGACACCGTAATTTCGCAAACCGCTACAAACCACAACCAATTAACAGACCCAACCCCATAACAAAACTCAATAAAAATCCAAACTTTACTACAAAAAACATAAAATCACCAAAAACCCAACAAGGATTCACAACAACCTGAGTAACCCGCCAGTGGAATTGATGAACAAATGAATATCCTTTTTGGGATCCTGAGCATCAAGCAAAAGGAGCTGACTGATAATCGTATCCGCCACAAAATCGTCGATTTGGCTCCCCAAGAACACAATCCTCTCCTTTAGCAATCAACTCCACCGCGCATGGAGGTGGCCGGAGATTGGTTCGACGACGGGGATAGGTGGAAGAGGAGAGATTCCGGGGGCGATGCGGTGGAAGAGGAGGTGAGGGTGCAGGTTAGCGATCGGGTGCGGAAATTGGGGTTGGGGGAAGAGGGAGTTGGGGGGAGGAGTACGGCGGAGGGGGAGGGTTGTTAGCGGCGAGGAGAGGGTGAGAGAGTGAGAGTCCATGGCTAGTGAGGAGAGAGAAGGAGAGTATGGTATGGGCCTTATAATAATTTAATGAATTGGAATGGGCTACTTAAATAAAATCAAGCCCAATTGGCCCAACTCACAAGTAAGGTTGCCTATACGTAGGGGTGAGTGGGCCGGGTTGGGACCCGGGATCCCGACCCAACCGTCATTTTCCCGTCCAAGGTTGACGGGAAATAAATCCCGTCTCATGGACCCGCGGGTCGGGGACGGGATCCGACCGGATCCCGTTCCCGACCCGCGGGGTCCCGGCTTCCTGGGGATTTTTGCCGTGAGCAGATATCCCCGCGACTGCGAGCAGTAGCCATGGTGGATTTTTAGAAAGCAAAGAGAATTTCGAGATGATTTTGATTGGGGTGGAGGATGAATTGCGAATGTAGGGAAGAACTGATGATGTCACCCTTTGTTTGCTTTGTGCAATTATTTGGTCTTCTCTCTTCTCTTTTTCTTTTTCTCACCACCACCACGCACAGTCGCACACAACACCGTCACCACCACCACGCACAGTCGCACACAACATCATCACCACCACCACGCACAGTCGCCACCAGGCACGCACCACCACCACACACAGTCGCACACAACCACGCCAGATCCACACCGCCGCACCACCACCACGCACGACACAATCACCGTATCGCCACCACCACGCACCAGATCCACATCGTCGTACCGCCGCCCGCCGCTAACAACACCAACAACATACTCCGACCACTCTCATCGTCAAGCACCACCAATGTCCTCCACCCTCGGCGCCACCGCCCGCGACCAACAAATCAGAAAGGGGAAGATTGGCCAAGTTAACTACTGATCCAGTGAATTGATTGCTCTGCAAATGCCTGCACGAAGTCTTACAGCTTTACGACCTCACTAGAGCACGGGACTCCCGGCGGGATCCCGCCCCGCCGGGACTTCCGTTCCCGGCGGGAGGGAACGGGATCTGGTTTCCAGATCCCGTCCCATGTAAATCCCGGGGGCCGGGGTCCCGAACCCGCGGGATCCCGGCCCATAACACCCCTACCTATACGCATCGTTCGGTTTCAAAGTATCTTTTGATCAATCGAGATCGTAAAAGTTGTAGTGCAACGAAAGTGGAATGTACTTCTAAGGTTTGTTTGGATAGATATATAAACAAATACATTTTTGTACTTATGGATTCATGGTCGTGTCACTGTGTGTTACTTCTTATAAATTAGATGCGGAGTATATTTGTTTATTGACAAGTCCTCCGCGTCAGATTATCTCAAGCTCAATGTTGATGTTTTGAAAAACTTGCACTAATAGAACTCTACACGTGAATTATATCGGGGCTGACTCGACGGTTGGACTCCAACGTCTTAGTCAGATGTTGCTTGTTGAGGGGCGAGACTATAAGTAGGTTATAGCTAGAAAGAGTGTCAGATTGGACAACAGTTAATGAGGTCAGACATAGAGGTAGTTCGGGTATTCCACACCAAATCGTTCAAAGGTGCCACGTTTGACAAGAGGCAAGGTTGGGTAGTTGATTGGTCTAATGCCGACCTCCTAATACCCAGTGTGAAGTAATCAAACTACCTTGGCAATCTTGAAACCTTTGTGAAGATTAGTGAAATATTTATAGATTTATTATTTCTTTAATTATCAGGATCCAGTTGGGCAGACTTTCAATGAGGTGAGCTTTCAGATAGGTTAAGGCATGTCAGACGTTGAATGTCATGTAGGTCAAATATGTATTAGGATAACTAACTCGGGTATCCTATATGGCCTATCCCATGTAGTTGAAAAGTTCGTTCTGCCCTAGCCACTTTGGTTGCATTTGATGTCAAATGTGTGTCAGGGTTGATGTGGCGTGTAATCTTCTCTAAATTATGCCGCACCAATTTTATTTATACCACTAATACATTTACTGCATTTCAATTATGTTTTTAGCTTAGGCCATGAAAATTTGAGATAGGGAAAATATGACACATGTATCTCGACAAATGAAGAGTATATAAATGAAAACATCTTTACGGCTTTGTGGCATATACTCATCATAAAGGAAACTAAATGACAAAATTGAAGACGGTGATAAATCATAATAGCCAAGCAGGAGATTTTATCCAAGTGTCTATTTTTGTCATAACAATGAAACCTACAAGTATCACAAACATAAAAAATTCAAAAGGAAAAGATTCTAGTCGAGCGTCAAGATGCATGACAAGAACAATGCAGTGATCGCTCCAACTAAAGCTATTCAATCCTTTCTCAATAAAAGAGCAAAGACATCATCAGTAAAAGTCTCAACACTAGTGGGACGATGCTCCAAAGAAGTCAAACTCCCGACAAAGATCCATATTTCAAACATCTTAGCAAATAAACCTTTGAATAGATTTGTCAGCATATCTGCAAGATACCCATTAGTGATCCAACATGGTTTTTTTTTTTTTTGACAAAGTACCTTTAGCACCTAGCAAATACATCAACCAAGCTTCATGTAGCGTTTCACGTGCCATTATTTACATCACGAGACCACATAAGACAACGGAGCCATCCTATTGATTTTGTTATTTCATCTAAGCATTTATTTTTTTATATATAATCTCCAACACGCCCCCTCACATGCAGGTTGTAATTTGTTCTTCTCTACAGGAAGCACACGTTCAGAGTTAGTCGGCAAAGTTACACGCCACCTATTTACACTCTATTTCATCGCCGTCAGCCTTCGATTTAATCCGTGTCAGCACCACACACCATCTCTTTTCACTTTATGTCCAACGTTTCGTCTATTCATCGGAAATCTACTCAAAATTCGTTAACATGAGCACAAAAAAAACTTTGACTCAACACTATCTATAATTTGGAGATTCCATAGCAGCTAAGTACATGCCAACGTGCCGCCCCCAGCCGTGGTAAGTCAACTATTGCAATTATGCACGAGCACTTCATTTATTAAGTTGTAATAAAAGCTTCAAATCAAGAAGCGCCAATCATCAGGTCATAGCTCTCCCAACAGGAACTCAACGTCAAGATCAACTCTACCAAAGTTAGGGCATGTAATGCTGACGAGACATAGCCAGTATGTATATCGACACTGTAGAAGCTTGTCAGTCCTTCCAAGCTTTGTCTAGCCAAATATCATAATTTGGGTGGTAACTGGCAATATCTGAAGTTGCAATGAATTTAACCAACTCCCGTCTATTGGTTTTATATTAATTCTTTTGCAATTTAAGTACCTACCTTAATAAGACAAGTTATTTTTCATGTATTAATCAGTTATCTTTGGGATATTGTAGCAGCATCTTAAGTATTCTGTACTCTTTAATATCGCTTGTGTTATTCAAATACTTTTTTCCAAGAAACTTTGACTACAACGCTCTATCTTAATCAAACTTAATTTATTCATGTAACACTTTTGATTTCAAATACACATTCTACTACATGTAATGAAGTGCCTTATTTATATTATCCCATTTTTAATGCAACAACAAAAATCAAAAGGAAAGGCACTCTTATATATATATATATATATATATATATATATATATATCTATTAATAATATAAGCAAAGCGGTCCTTGGTAGTTGTTAGACCAGGAGACCAAAATTCCTCACTTTCTAAAAAAAAAAAGTTAAAAAGAAAAGTGAAGCCGATTCTTAAATTTAAAATTTAGAAAATTCAAATTGTAAGTTACACCCCACTACTCTATCAGTTTTATTTTTTTGGTTTTGCTATTATCAGTTCCCATAACCACGGGATCTATTCATTCTCCAAAATTGATTTCTACTCTCTTGCAATTGTTATTTGCAAGGTAAGATTCTTTTTTTTCTCTTTACTATGGATAAACTCCCCATGCATAAGATATATTCACTAATCAATTTCGTATCCTTCATTGTTTATTTTCAAATTTTAAAATTAAATTATTCTAGATAAGCATTATATTTTTGTGTGTTTATATTTTTTTTTTCAATTACTAACGTTCATATTGTTAATCACAATGCAGTTTTTTTCAGATGAAGATTAACAATAATAAAAGTAACTGCAATAGACCACATTCTAAGCAACCTCCACACGTACGGTTATTTTCATTGAACTTATTTTCTCTTTCTTAAATGTCTCATGTTCTAAATTTCAGTTCTTTTGGTTCCCGCATTTTCGTGTTATTAGATTTTACAAAATGTTTTTGAGCTCTTTTTTCTCTAATCTTTTTTCTTACCTTTGTTACAACAGATTATCAGTGGTATGCATTTGGCTGTCTCAAAATTTCCCAAGAGAAAGGTAATATATTTGTGGTATTTAAATAGTTTACTTTTGTCATTCTACATACTTAGATGATTTATTTAGATGAATTTGATTTTGATTGATTAAGTCTTTGATTTTCTTAAGCTATTGTTGATCCACTAAATGATTTAAATGTTCCGGCGCTGAGAGAAGAGAGCAGTGGAAGACAATAAATAATGTTCACAGGTAATGTTTTCATTAGAATTATTCTACCATGGGTTAACATTTATAGAGTTAGCAAACTTAAAAAAATTAAAGGTGTTTAAGTTGTTTCCAGCTGATATAGAATGATGAGTTGTACGATAACATGCATCTAATAATTTTCAAAGGATGAACTTGAACTTATCTATATTTTCTAATGACTTAAATGACTTGCTTTATTTACAATTAATCGGATTGTCTTTTAAACAACATGAATTTAATTTGTTATCTTTTATATGGTATACGATTATTTTATTTCTCTGACTATTATCTTTTTGTGCTTATTGTGTCTAATTATATATGCAGATGGCTCTTGGGAGGAAAAAGCGGAAATACCAGAAAAAGGTGCGTTCATTGGTATATGTAAAACATAATCATATTAGTAGATAAGTACAAAACATTCATTTAAAAGAAAAAACATAAGCACAAAATATATTTTAGAATCATGTTTCTAACAGTTTTTACTTTCGGATCATAAATTATTTAAAATCAGAAACACACACTTTACCCCTTTAATTTGTTTAATATTGTATGTAACACGTGTTCTTATTCACAATTTTATCACTGTTTAAAATTTTTATCTTTCTGAATCGATTTTCTTTTTTTGCAGTGTAGATATAGACCATGTGTGATGCCATTTTTCGTGTTGAGCAACGGAAATTGTTCATTAGTCATTTATAAAAAGAGAGATGGCAAAGATTACTCATATAAAAATAACATTTTAGATTTGTGGTATCACTAAACTTTTGTTCTTTATTTTCTTTGTATTACTGCATGTGTTAGCTAACTCATTGTTCATTTATTTTTTTGATCGGACTTCTAGCTTGATCTTTAATCTTCTGGTATTAATATATTTGTTTGCTATTTCAGTGGATTTTCTATCTTCAAAACTTTTATAGTTTTGTTTTGTTGTACTCTTGAAAAAGAGAGCTATTCTATATTACTATTAATAGCTTTAGTGCGTATAATTTAAATTTTATACACTTTACGCTATTGAGATTAAATGTTCTCCCGCACATATTTAAAAGAAATATTCGTTTTTCTTAGAACACTAGCTACTAGATAGAGTTTAAATTATTATCACATAAATTATTAAAATACTCTTTACACTTAAACAAATTTGCACGCGGTCTCCGCGTGCGCTTTTTTGCTAGTATATATATATATATATATATATTAATTAATAATATAAACAAAGCGAATCCCTCTCACAAAATGGAAGTTTTTTTAATTCTTTTACTAAACTGTCCCTACTATTTTTTTTCAGCAAATATGATATAGTTAATTTAAGGGCAAATCTGGAAAAACAAGTGTAGACCAAGTAGTTCTTACACCAAAAGACCAAATCACGATTCCAAGATTTGAATCTCTCTAATTCAAATTGTAGTGCTCTCTCTCTCTCCACAAACCCACATTTCTCTTAAGCTATTTATCAACCTTCCGTAAAAAAAAAAGCAAAAAGATAAAAATAAATTTGAAATTTGAAACCACCGTGTGCTATAAATTAAAATGAAAGTTTTTAGGAGTTTCTAATTGAATTATATCCTCCACTATCCACTCCTCAACTTCCTCCACAATTTTAGGAGTTTCAAATTTGTTCAACTACGTTTTATTCATGACTCATTTAATTTCCTTTTCAGTTTCATCGCTTTCACCTTTCTTGCTTCCCTTTCACTTGATTTGTAATTTTTAACTGTGTCAGTAATTTAAGTTATGATACTTAGTTGATGCTCACACCATTTGTCATTAATTTGTTTTGCAGGAATGATTTTAATTGTGATGCTCAATGCTCACGGTCATCTATTTTTTTTAAAAAAAAAAAAGCGATGTTGAGGGTGATCAGGTATTGATTAGATTTTAAATCACTTTAAACACTTTTAGATAATCACGTGTAATTATTATATTATTAATTTTTATTTAATGTTCTCGAATCTTGATGTTGCGTTATTATTTTGGTGTTTTGATCTAAATCAATTAAGATGTTTTAAGCTATTTGTTTTTTCAAACTGTCTTTTTTTTTTTTTTTTACTTTTACACTTCATGTTTGTGTAAATGCAACTTTTATGAATCTTAATACATTACCGTTACAAGTTATAATTATTTGTGTAAATGCAGTGTTTATTATTTGACTCTATAGGAGGCCAACAGTAAGGAGGTGGAAGAAATTGTTTGCCTAAAAGCTAAAGAGCAGATAGGATTTTCAATGGGTTTTACGTACCAGAGAACAAATTAAAGTAAATTTATGGTGCATGTAAATTCATTTTAGTGTATGAACCTATCTTCATAAGTGTCCTCTCTTCCTGTTCCAATTTCACAACTTACAAGTTCTTATATATAAATTTTACTTTGAATTTCTCAAGAACATGTTTAATAGTTGGTTATGATATATACAATTACAGATGTGGAATTTGCATTGTAGGTAGCTTTATTTGAAATTGCATTTAACTCTTTTAGTTTGTTATGATATTTTAAATGCCATCAGATATTTGTTTTGATTGGGAATCGTTATTCATGAACTATGGCGATTTTGGCCTCCAATTCTTTGAAAATATTTAATTCTTATGTTTTTGTATCTCTCTATATCTTTGTTATCTTAGTATATTTTTTTGGTGGTTTGTAAGTTATCTCATTATTTATTTGGTAGTATTTGTTAACGTAATTTTTTTTTACTATGACTTAATTTTGGATTTCGTAAATTTGTCTTAGATATTTATCATTATTGACTAATTCGAATTCCTATTTCAACGTATTTTCGATTATTATCTTCTTTTATTCTTGCAGTTTAAACGTTATTATTTTAATAATTCCTTTACTTATCTGGGTTCCTCGATCAGACATGTTCTTGGACATTACATGAATAAATTTGTTAAGGAAGTTCATCTTATTCATTCTTAATTCTTCATATTGTGTAGTCTGAAGTTCATCTTGGACATTTCAAGTTCTGCGTATTCTTATTTCTAATTATTTTTATGAGCGAGGAATAATTAAACTATTAGAAAGGAGTATAAGAAATTCTCTTAAAAATAGTATCCAATACAACAAAAAAGAAGATCGTTGGATGGTTTGGTATCCTCTTCGATGTAATCCAACTTTAGGCCTAACAATTTAACACTCTCGATAACTTCACACGAAGGGATACGTTTCAAGAGGGGGATGTTTAATTTTCTTATTTCTGGTAATTTGGATTAATGCTTCATTTAAGTTTACATCATTGTGCCTATATAAACTTAATAAGTAGTTCCTTTATTTGTTTCATTTTCTTTAAAGTATTTAATGAAAACAAAGATCCATATTGTGAGATTTTCGGCATCATCTCAAACATGATAATCCTTTATGAGGCTTTTTTTTCCTTTTTGTAGTGATTAAAGGTCTAAGAATTTCAGTTCAAAATCTCTTTTGTAAAATAAATTGTAATGCAATGTCATTGATAACTTCGGTCCGAGCAACCCACTCGCTAACTCATGTAAACAATTTATAGGCACATCTATTGGAATATACAATTTTATTTATGTCACATTAATACGCGTTATAATCAAAATACCCTTTTCATTGAAAAGAAATTTGCACGCGGTCTCGCGTGCGCTTTTTTGCTAGTATATATATAAAGCAATACCGGTTTACAAAGTGCAGGAACAACATACAAATAACGAAGATAGCATCAATCTTGTTAATACCATGTATATTGTTGAACATGTTTTTAACAGCCACATGCTATCAAAACTTAATTATTTGTCACGAAATAGTAATCACACAGATTTGCTCACACAAACACACCAACTTTCATTCATCGCTTTGAGTGAAATTCCACGAAAATCCCCACAAATTATTAATCGCGACGTTTTTGTTCACCGCAGAGGAAGGTGCACGTCGGCGTTGTGTTCGGAGGAATTATTCTGCAGATCCACCTGCAAACTGCAGATTAATTAATCAAATTAAACAATATGGTGACAAATATAGAATATTACGTCCATTAGGGTATAAGTCTATCTTGAATAGGCCTAATGCTGAAATTCCACCTGCAGTATCCTCCTGAAAGATTTGAATTGAATCGATATTATGATTATATATAACTTAAGATATATTCCACATGACATAATGTAAAAGCAGACACGATAACATAACTCTAGTTTAATTAATGTAACGTGATATTCTGATCCTAATTACCTGATAAATAGAATGAGCAGCATCCATACCTCCTAATATTATTCTTGCATCCACATAAACCTGAAAAGTATTATGCATGTACAAAATACAATCATATCCATACATTTCCGCACCAAGATTAACTATTTTATTTCTAATCAAATTAATTAAACTAACCGTATGGATATGAAGGCTATGATAAAAACTAATGTTGACATACAGTCTCTTCATAATTGGAAAGTTCAGCTAACTGATCAAGTAATTGCTACTAGCTAGTATAAACTATAAAGTTTCTAATTTGGGTATTTTACCAAATTGCAAGATGCTGCCTATTTATATTTAGTAATGTAACGCCTGTATTCTTCTAAAAAAAAAATCTGTCAGGCGTGTACGTACTACGTACAGACTCTTGAAGTCTAAATCACAGTGGCAATATTGGAGAGAGTACTATACATAATTTGAAAATGTTGCCACACACGACAGAAAAAAGAATTCCATCTATGCTACCCAGTCTTCATTACACTTTTGGGCCCCCAAAAGTACTTTTATTTGCATAATAACCTTTCTTTCTTTTTTGAATTAAAAGGAGCCATCTTTTATGAAATTGAAAATTCACCCCGATAGATTGAATAGTTTTATTTTCGACATTAAAATGGATATAGTCCATTACGACCATTTCAGGCCCAACATGCTTCCGTATAAGTAACTAAAACATAAGTTCTGAAGTTACCTCGTTTTGACCGTGACACCGTCGGGTATCCCACCAGTTTTTACGAAGACTCCTCGCTTCCAACCACGCGATCGCAACCGATGATTCTGCAATGGTCCCTTCAACGGTGAACAGCACAACCCTGGTTCGTTTCCTACTCTGAGTGTGAGAGACGTGTTTCAGAACGAATATTAAGAACACAATACTTCAGTATGCTTAAAGCAAAAGCCCAACTTTTATTTATTTATGGAAACATTATTTATTACATAACACTGATAACCCCTTTAGAGAGGAGTTACTTGTTTAGCTACTCATAGTAGCTGTGTTTCCCTCGTACATACACACTCCTGAACATAATTATAAAAGTATTACACACTTTATATTTTACAGTAGAAAAAACACTCAACTATTACAAGACTTTCTTTTTATATTTTTTGTAAGAAAACAGAGGGGAAATGGTCGATGCCTTCTGCTTCCTTCAGCTCTTCTTTATATAGATGAGGTCGCGGATTTTAATTGCGGACTTCATCTCTTCTTGATAGTGGAATCGTCATGGCTTACATCTCGTTCCACTCAGCTTGTGGTCCCTCCATTATTTAACAGATAATGGTGCGGTTGTTCGAAATTTCTTGTCGTGGCCCCTTTTATCCTGACCTTTTGAAAGTAGGGGTGGTCCTGGTTGTTAACCCGTCCTTCTCAATCACATGGCCTCTTTTCCTTTGTCAGAAAAGTTTGTCCTTTTCCCGGCACGAGGCATCTTTCCGGGCCTGGTAGAGCTTTCCCTGTCATATTCCCATTTGTCCTGTTTTATTGGGAATCTTTTGCCGAAAAGCGGCTCCTTTTGCTCGGGGCATTTTAGACAAATGCGATCTTTCCATTTTCCGACATGCATCATGTTGCACGTTTTGCGTCTAGTCTCTGCCGTCGACGGAATCTCGTTTTTCCATAATTTTTGCCTTTTATTTTCGAATACCGTTTCGGCAAACTGAGTAGTGGTGCTTGTCATAGAATTGAGCATGAGTGATCCGTTTTCCGCGTTCTGGAACGTTTTGAACGAATATTTGACTTTGTCCATTTCTGTTAGACAAACCCAAAGTCCCCAAGCTCTTCTTGTCGTGATATCATCCTCTGATATCGGGGCAACTAGAAGTTGTTCTTCTGGTGGTGGCTTTACGAAATCTAAAGCCTTTGTGTATGGTCTCTGTAGCTTAATGAAATGAAAGCTGGGGAAGAAACCTTTTCCATTGATCTCTGGTGCTGCTGAAATGAATTTTAGCTCCAGAGTTTCACCTCGTCCTAATGTATGGTTGTTTTTCCATGATCCATACACTCCCTCGTAAATCCATCCTGGCATTTTGAAATTTCCAGGAACCCTGGTGATGTAGTAAAGACTGAGGCCAAACAGCCAAAGTCGAACCACTCTCGTACACTCTCCGGTTTTGCACCTGGTAGGGTCCAAACTCGTGGGTATTTTCCCGACCAATCGGCCAAGGATTTACATGGGACAAGTCCCATCCTTGTATATAACATTTTCCATGTCCTTTGGTATTCCATCAATGGGGATGGTTTTAAGTTTTCACCCTGGACCTTAGATTTTCCCATCCTTGGTCTAAGATTGAGCTCGTTGATTTCAATCTCCAATTTTTTAGACTGATCGGATTCTTCAGATATTTCTATCTTAGAATCTTTCTTGTTTTCAGATTCTTCAGATATTTCTATCTTAGAATCTTTCTTGTTTTCAGAATCCTCTTCATCATCGTAAGGATCCTTTCCTGTGTTTGGGATGATAGTGCTTGAACTACTTTCCCACACTTTCTCGTCCTGAACTCGTATTTCAGTGATCAGTTTTGACGCTGATGCTTCTCGCATAATGGGGCCCTAAAGACTATCCCATAACATGGTGCTATGAAGCCTTGCCGCTTTCATTTTCGTCTGGACCTTTGTAAGGTCTCTTTCTTGTACATGCCCAGAAGCCTTCGCATTGACTGCTAAGCTATCTATGGCCTTGTTTAGTTCCTCGAGGCTATCACTGTGATGCCTCCACCTTGTAAGGATGTTGTTTGCTTCACTGGGCTCCATCTCGGGTTAAGAAATCTGCAAGAATATTTTCATGAGATTTAATAATCATAACGTCAAAATCGTAATATTGACACTCGGCTTGCCATCTTAAAAGTCTGGCTTTCTCGGGTTTACTTTCTATTTTGTTTTTTAAGAAAGCTTTAACACTTGTATTATCAATTTTAAGGTGAATTTCTTTGCTAGTAAAAATAGAGGCCATTTTTGGAATGCACTGCGAACGGCAAAGAACTCCTTCTCGTTAATGTGCCATCTGGCCGCATTATTATCTGCAAATAGTCCGCTGCAATATCTGCATGGGACTTCTCTTGTTGGTTCAACCTTTGTAAGAACTACCGCCCACCAATGATCACCGGCATCTGTATATAACACCAGATCGTCTTCATCGTTCGGTATGGCGAGTTTGGGAAGATTTTGGCATAACTTCTTTAGTTGATGTACCGCTCATGTATGTTCATTTGTTCATTTGAACTCAGCATCCTTTTTAAGCAAAGGACTAAATATTTTCCTGTAACTTGCAAGATTGTTGATAAACATTCCTGCAAAATTAACTAATCCTAAAATGCTATGGAGTTGTTTGACTGTTTTGAGATTATCTGAGAAATCACGTACCTTTTCGACCAAATGTGTTTGGAGGATGATACCTGATTCGTCAATCTCAATGCCAAGGAATTCAATCTTCCTTGTAAGGATTACTTCTTTCTTTTGAGATAACACTAATCCATTCTTGAAACAGATGTCTGAGAAAATCTCTAAATGTTTGAGATGTTCCTTGACTGTCTTGGATGCTATGAGGATATCATCCACATAAACAAACATGAAACTGGAGTAATCTTTGAAAAGATTATCCATTTTCCTTTGGTATATTTGAGGTGCGTTGGCCAGTCCCATTGGCAACACATTCCAAATATAATGTCCTTGTGGCGTGGAGAAGGCAGTAAACTTTTTGCTTTCCTCTTGCATCTTAATTTGGTAGAAACCAGATTTGCAATCAAATTTAGAGAATACCTTTGCGTTTTTGACACAATTGATTAGGTGTTCTCGACTTGGAATGTAGTAGCCATCAAATTCTAGGATCTTATTGATTCCTTGATAGTTGATGACAAGTCTTGGTTTTCCTCTTTTTATCTCGCCATGGTTCCTTACCAGAAAGCTTGGGTTGCTGTATGGTGAGACTCCTGGTGAAATCAACTTAAGGTCAAGGTATTCCTTAAGAATCTTTTGCATACCCTCACGATCATTTTGATTCATCAGGATTGGCTTGTATCGTACGAACTCATGTTCTTTTCCCTTCTGAAGTTTCAAGGAAGCTTGGAGTTCATTCTTGTTCCACCATGCCAAAGGATCTTCGCTGTAATTTCTTTGAATATTGTTTTTGATATCTTCAAGTGATATTTTCTCTTCACTCGTGATATCTGTTTGCGAAACTCTTTCCATGCTGACCTTGAGAGTTTGATTGTTGTTTCTTTGATCCTTTCTGTGTCTGGATCATCTCTTCCTATTAGGTCTTCTCTCAACTGAAGTATTGCTTCTCCATACTTGCGTTGATCCCTCATTTTTGGGTGTCAAAGCTGTCCTTCATCACCACGCTTGCTGCGAAAATTGAAAGGCATTTTGCGGTAAAATGATTCCCTAAGTCGTTGAATGAGAATCTTATGGTCACAAGGCGTTGTGAGAATAAGTCTTCTTGTCTCATTGTCCTGTGTAACCCCTTTAAAGGCCTGCAGGAAATTGTTACCTAGAAGAATATCTGCTCCTGTATCATAGAAATAGATCGGTGGTGTCTTGACCTTGTACCAAGGGCTGCCTCCTGCGCCTCCGATGAGTATTTCTACTTGCTTAATTCCTCTCTTAAAGGTGATAATACTTTTAGAGAAGTCTCTACCTACAACCGCTGGTAATTCCTCTTCAAGGTTGTGAGGAAACACGCTCTTTTTTGCCGTACATATTCCAGCACCTGAGTCGATGTATGCTGCAAAGTACTCTGCCTTGTACCTTTCATACAACATCCCCACTGAGATGTATATGGAGAATGGACTAGTGGTCATTGGATTCGGTATCTTTTTCCTTCCACTGTGAACTCCATCCCATCCTGTATCCTTTCCCAAGTCTTATGTGCCTCGAGGAATTCTAGTCTGAGTGTTAAATTCTCGGTTAATCTTCCTGCAATTCCCTGTATTGTGAAATCCATACCTCCTAGTTTTAGACGTCCTTGATATCTTCCTGGTAAAGGCTGTTGGAGATAATACAAAGCTGCTGGACCTTTCCTTCGGTAATGAACTGGCCTGGTCCAATGATAGCTTCAAGAATGGGTATCTTTCCCATTCTTTGACTTGTCCTTTGGCTTATCATCCGGTTTTCACTGAACGAAGCTCGTCTTTGTTCAAACCTGTGACTAGCTGTCTGATTTAACACTGGTTGATCTCTGATAATCATGTCCATCTCTTGGATATGGGGCAGATCAGAGATTTCTGGTTTAACCGCTTGGGCAACTTTCTCGAATATTTATGGGATCTCAACGAACTCTTTTCCCTGAAATACCTCCGAATGATGGGTATTAGAGAGTGCGTATGAGATGCTGTATGTAATAGAGTATGGTCTATTCCCTTTTTTCATCAGATCTTTATTTTTGAAATCCTGATAAAGGGTTAACGCTCTATTAAAGTCTCGATCCGCCAGGTTATAGGCAATCTTTGGATAGATAAACATTGCCACCTTTCCTGCGAATAGGTTGCCGGAAACTCCACCTAGACATTCATCTTTCAAATTCTGAATTCTTCTATCGAAGACTGCAATGTCGATTGGGGAATTGACTCCTTCTTTGAACGTTGCTTTAAGCAAGATTCTTATGGCTCCGATATGAATCCACGACATCTTCTGAGCAACTTCTCTGTTGAGTCTGTTTAGTTCTTCCTTGATTTCCATCATGGGAACCAACTGCATCTCCATCACATTACTGGTTAGTTCCATTGGGATAGCAAGTTCTCCCGCCGTGACTTTGTAAATGATATGATGCTTCCTTTGCCTTAGACTTAATTGTGTCAAGGCTCTCTCCATTTTGCCGACTGTGAAGCCGTCATAAATGCAGAGTTTCAGATCCTCTTTCATAATTCTCACCAGAGCTTTATGTGATATACTTGTCTGTGAGAAAAACCCCGAGATATCCTCTTGCATCTCCTGATGGAAGATTTCTTCTTCTTCAGTCTGATTCTGATTCAGAAGACTCATCGTTGTATTCTTCTTCGTATATGCTTTCATCTGAGGGGATGTCCTCGAACCGATATACTTGAATAAGATCCTGATAGTAAACGGCTTCCTCGATTTCTAGCGTTGCCTTGAACCGTTTAACTCATTGGTTTTGATTTTGCGGGCAATCGGTAGAGATGTGGCCTCGAGCCCCACATGTCCAACAATTGCAATCTTTAAAACTTTCATTGGCACTGGTGTGCGCCCTTCAGAAAGTTCTCTTGGTGGAGAACTTGTTGGATCTATCTCGTCCTGTGGCTGGACGTCCTCTGCTTGGCCCCGATCTATGTCCCGATTTGTAACTTCGGGCCTTTTGTTTGGACCAAAATCTTCTGGGATTCCATGAAGATCTTTCCTTGCCCCACCTTTCTTCTCTAGCATAAGGGTATTTCTTTCTTCTTATGCAAAAACAAAGTGTGATCAATAGTAAAATTTAGCAATGAACCTTATTCCTCGAAAAGCTTCAGCTTTGCATGAATTGAAGCACCACTGCAAAGTGTGATCACAGTTATTCGCCACGAATAAAACGTTGGGTCACACTAAAGAAGGCCCACAAAATAAATTGTGGTTGAAATTAATTTTGTGGATCAAATAATATATGTATATATATTATTTGATCCACAAAACAAAAAACACACACACACACACTCACACAACTATATATAATGAGCTAGCTAAGGGAATGCCCCGAATAGCACACAACTTTTCTTAATCAATTTCTAGTTTTATTTATGTGATAAAAAGCACTGTTTTCAGACCCGGACCGGACCGGCCGGTCCGACCGGTCTGACCGGGAACCGGAGGCGTCACCGGTCCGGGTCCGCCCAAAAAACGGGCTGTTAGAGTGCTGCGGCCGAACCAGCGACTCGGACCGGTTCGGCCGGAGAACCGGTCGCCCGGTTCGGTCTTGCGAACCGGGCAGGCACAATTTTTTTTTTTTTTTTTTTTTTTTTACAATTGCACCGCTGCAACTTATTTTTTCAAAACTTGAACCCTTTTTTTTTACAATTGCACAGCAAATCTGACGGTTCTCAAATAAGTAAAAAAAAATAGAAAAATGAATGGTTTGAGAATAAAGAAAGAGGAGAAAGAGAAAAAGGAAAAAAAATGAGGGAAAGGGACGGCTGCAATATGAGAAGAAGAAAGAGAAAAAGAAAAAGAGAACAAAGAGGAGAAAGAAGAAAGGAAGAGACGGCTGCTTTTTTTTAGAATGATAAATTAGGTTAGAACTTAATATTAATATAAAGGAAGTTGGGCCTGAAGCTTGGCCCAAATAACTATTTAAATTCATTATCAACTAAATAAGCTATTATTTATTTAAGAAAAAATTACTATATAATAATTAAACCCCATATAATATATATATAACTCTTTTTTGTAAAAAAATAAAAAAAAAATAGTCTTTCATATTAAATTTTTTGATAAACATACATATTATGTTCAATAGTATCATGACTATAAATATAAAATATTTGTTTTGGTTGCAACTTTGCATGTAACAAGTAGTTTTGAAGTTAAGCAACTGCCGTTGACTAAAGTCAACAAACCGGTTCAACCAGTGGTCAGACCGGTCCGACCTGCTGACCTGCTACCCAGTAGCTTCACCGGTTCTGTGACCGGACCGGGTCTGAAAACACTGATAAAAAGGAAAATATGGCCATCCTTGTCAATCGAACTACCAAACATACTCGGTCAATGTGTATATTAACAGAAGGCATAATCATGCCGCTAATTAATTAAATAAACGAGAAAGTTATGAATATCCGTCTGTTGCACTAGTGAAAGCTTCTAATAATCATGACCCCAAGAAAAAAAAAAACATTAAACAAAAAATGTAGCATAAGTACTACTGCCTTTAACTTTTAAGTGCATTTTCTTTAGACAAAAAGTGACAGATTTATTCAAAGCAAAGATCATCACGGGATTTTTGGCCACCACATGATCCGAAACTAGTAAGGTTGGGTACGTTATTTTCTTTTAAGAAATCGTTTAAAATATTCTAACTATCGTGATTCTTTTTTTCTTTTTGAATTAATGTGTTTTAATTATACTATTATCGGCTGCTAACAAATAAATTGGCCACAAAAATCTAGACTTAATAGAGTCCTAGAGACCTAGACCCTTTCAACACCTTAACAAACTAAACCGATAATTCAGAGAACACATCGAGTACGTTTTTCATGTATACACAAGAAATAATATTACGTACCTCGTTATCGTCAGTTGGAGAGTTTTGTGATTTCGTACGATGGTCAGTGACTGTTCCTCGTACTATGCCGTTGAGAGCTGTGTTTCCGGCCCCATTGTTTTGTACGGATGAAAGAGATAGGAGTGAGAGAATTATAGTACTGTTGGATTGTTATTACGTACTAAGACATATTCAAGATTTATGTGAAAGATTTTGTGTTCGTATGTTGTACGTGTTTTTAATGGTCGCTAGCTAGTAATTGTTAGAGAGAAACGAATGGGGATGGGAATAATTGACATAAAAAGAAGACATGAATTTGACTACTTGGGTGGCGGTGAAAAGATAGCTAGAGCAAATCACAAGTTAATTAATTCTTTGGGATAATTACATTAAACCCCTCATCGTATGGTCCATTTCTCAGTCAACCCCCTTAACTTTGTTTTGACTTAGTCAACCCCCCATCGTTTGCCAAAATCATCAATTTGCCCCAAGTCAACTTTTCTGCACTTTTTTCAAGGGTATTTTCGTCAAATATTAAAAAATTTAATATTTGTTTTAAAAAATGTAAAATTTAAAAATTTGTAAAAAATTTAAAAATGTAAAATTTGTTTTCAACCAAATTTATTTCCAAAATGTTTTTTTTCGACAACATTTTTTTTTCGTTAAATATTTTTTTTTAGAAAAATTATTTTTCGACAAATTTTTTTCGAAAAAAGAATTATGTCGAAAAATAATTTGTCGAAAAAAAATTTGCCGAAAAAATAAATTTTCGGAAATAAATTTGGTTGAAAACAAATTTTACATTTTTTTAAAATTTTACATTTTTAATTTTTTTACAAATTTTTAAATTTTTTAAAACAAATATTATATTTTTTAACATTTGACGAAAATACCCCTGGAAAAAGTGCAGAAAAGTTGACTTGTGGCAAAGTGATGATTTTGGCAAACGATGGGGGGTTGACTGAGTCAAAACAAAGTTAAGAGGGTTGACTGAGAAATGGACCATACGATGGGGGGTTTAATGTAATTATCCCTAATTCTTTTGTAAACTATATATATCGTGTATGGTCACCAGGTCATGTGCTAATTTAGAAAATATAATTTGAAAAGTGTTTTTTGTTGATAATTGCGCGCAAGCCCCTCACTTAATTAGGTGTAATTATTAAAAAATCTCATCAGTATTTTTTATTTAGATATAAAAAGAGTTTCTTGGATATCAGACGATCCAATTATAGTTTTGACGACTGAGACTTTATAACATCACATCTACGCCTACTAAAACTAACAAATATATCAACTATATAATTTTCCATCTACATCCTGAAACTTTGAGATGAAATCTTGTTTCAATTGGTCAGCAACTTATTAATCATAGATACTCCAAAAAATTGTTCACTACAACAAATCATAGCAATAGCATGGAAAGTCTTGCATCCGAATTTTTATTTTCGGATGCAAGATAGGTAGAATCGGAAAATTGGGATGCAATTATATTGCATCGCAAAATTCGGATGCAGCAGCGGGCTTTGCATCCGAAAAATCGGATGCAAAGATAGCCTCGGATAAATCCGAGGCAGCCTTTTTAGGCTACATAGGAAATTTCCTATGCAGCCTTTGCATCCGATGATTCGGATGCAGCCACGTAGGCTGCATCCGAAAATTCGGATGCAAATGACTCTGCATCGGATTTATCCGATGCAGAGATATAAAATATCTCTGCATCGGATAAATCGGATGCATCATTAAAAAAATAAAAAATTAAAAATAAAAAAAAGGCTTCTGCATAGGATTTATCCAATGCAAAGATATAAAATATCTTTGCATAGGATTTATCCAATGCAGAGATATAAAATATCTTTGCATCGGATTTATCCGATGCAGCAATAAAAATAAAAAAAATAAAAAACCGTATTGTTGTAATTTGAAATTTGGGACAATTGTTATTTTTCGTGTTATAAATATAAACAAAAAATTACATATTAACGATATGAGCATCTATGTAAATAACTGTAAATTCCGTTGGTGAATACCTCTCAAGGGATACATCCATCGATAGTGCACCGATCCTTCCATTTTTGCCTCCCATTAATTTACTTGTACGACTTTCAGAGATTGTACGATCAGCTGGCTGACGAGATTGAGCCTTCTTAGTATTTTCTAATTATTGTAATTTTTATTCCAAGTATGTTATTTTTATTGGGACTGTTGTTATTGTGACTATTGTTATTCCAAGTATTTTCATTTTTAAGTTGTTATTAAATCAAAAAATAAAACAAATCATAAAATTAAGACATAGTCAAACAATACAATGAAACCATACATAAGAAGTTCAATATTGAAATACAAGTACATATTAGAACAAAATATAATTTGGGTCGCTACTGTCATTATCTTCGACTACCTCCTCTTCTCCCTCCTCATCATCCCCCTCCTCTTCATCATCCTCGTCAACCTCATCGTCATCATCATCCTCGCCACTGCTCACTGCCACGGGTTCCTCCTCAATTGTCACTGGTATAGATTGGCCATCCACTGCTAACTCTGTCAAGTTAAATGATGTAAAGTCAACGAACTCCTGGAGCTTCTGTCGCTTTATTAGTCATAGAACTCATGTAATTATTCAAAAGTTGCAAAACAACTAAAATTTAACTTTTTTTTCGACCAACATCTTCTAAACCATAAGTATGAGTGTTGTTTCAAATCTCATCAAAAACGGAGTAACGAAAGACAGAAAGAAACATTTCGGGGTGAAAATGTAATTATTCAAAAGTTGCAAAACAACTCAAATTTAACTTTTTTTCCACCAACATCTTCTAAACCATAAGTATGAGTGTTCTTTCAAATCTCATAAAAAACGGAGTAACGAAAGACACAAAGAAACATTTCGGAGTGAAAATGTAATTTTTCAAAAGTTTCAAAACAACTCAAATTTAACTTTTTTTCCACCAACATCTTCTAAACCATAAGTATGAGTGTTGTTTCAAATATCGTCAAAAAACGGAGTAACGAAAGACACAAAGAAACATTTCGGGGTGAAAATGTAATTATTCAAAAGTTGCAAAATAATTCAAATTTAACTTTTTTTTCCACCAACATCTTCTAAACCATAAGTATGAGTGTTCTTTCAAATCTCATCAAAAACGGAGTAACGAAAGACACAAAGAAACATTTTGGGGTGAAAATATAATTATTCAAAAGTTGCAAAACAACTCAAATTTAACTTTTTTTTCCACCAACGTCTTCTAAACCATAAGTATGAGTGTTCTTTCAAATCTCATCAAAAACGGAGTAACGAAAGACACAAAGAAACATTTCGGGGTGAAAATGTAATTTTTCAAAAGTTGCAAAACAACTCAAATTTAACTTTTTTTTCCACCAACATCTTCTAAACCATAAGTATGAGTGTTGTTTCAAATATCGTCAAAAACGGAGTAACGAAAGACACAAAGAAACATTT
This sequence comes from Linaria vulgaris, assembly GCA_948329865.1. Classification (NCBI taxonomy): domain Eukaryota; kingdom Viridiplantae; phylum Streptophyta; class Magnoliopsida; order Lamiales; family Plantaginaceae; genus Linaria; species Linaria vulgaris. The sequence goes on along the minus strand of OX415249.1, from coordinate 145,557,652 downwards.
CGTGGTGAAAATGTAATTATTCAAAAGTTGCAAAATAACTCAAATTTAACTTTTTTTTCCACCAACATCTTCTAACCATAAGTATGAGTGTTCTTTCAAATCTCATAAAAAACGGAGTAACGAAAGACACAAAGAAACATTTCGGGGTGAAAATGTAATTTTTCAAAAGTTGCAAAACAACTCAAATTTAACTTTTTTTTCCACCAACATCTTCTAAACCATAAGTATGAGTGTTGTTTCAAATATCGTCAAAAACGGAGTAACGAAAGACACAAAGAAACATTTCGGGGTGAAAATGTAATTATTCAAAAGTTGCAAAATAACTCAAATTTAACTTTTTTTTCCACCAACATCTTCTAACCATAAGTATGAGTGTTCTTTCAAATCTCATAAAAAACGGAGTAACGAAAGACACAAAGAAACATTTCGGGGTGAAAATGTAATTTTTCAAAAGTTGCAAAACAACTCAAATTTAACTTTTTTTTCCACCAACGTCTTCTAAACCATAAGTATGAGTGTTGTTTCAAATATCGTCAAAAACGGAGTAACGAAAGACACAAAGAAACATTTCGGGGTGAAAATGTAATTATTCAAAAATTGCAAAACAACTCAAATTTAACTTTTTTTTCCACCAACATCTTCTAAACCATAAGTATGAGTGTTCTTTCAAATCTCGTCAAAAACGGAGTAACGAAATACGCAAATAAATATTTCGGGGTAAAAATATAATTAGTAAAAAGTTGCAAAACAACTCAAATTTAACTTTTTCTTTCACCAACATCTTCTAAACCATAAGTAGGAATGTTCTTTCAAATATCGTAAAAAACGGAGTAACGAAAGACACAAAGAAACATTTCGGGGTTAACATGTAATTAGTAAAAAGTTGCAAAACAACTCGAAATCCACTTTTTCTTTCACCAACAATTTCTAAACAATAAGTAGAAGTATTATTCCAAATCTCGTCAAAAACGGAGTAACGAAAGACGCAAATAAACAATATAACACTATATGATCTTCAACTCTAAACTCTAAACCCTAAACCCTAAACCCTATATAGGTATACTCTATCCTATTAAAATTGTATTTTCACATGTAGAGAGTGTCAAGCAACTCCACTCGTCAATTTTTTTTACCATATGCTATGTTATTAAAAATAACAGTGTTCTTCAAAATTTCGTCAAAAATGGAGTATGGAAAGACGTTTAAAAAATATTTGGGGTAGAATATCTAATTATGCAAAAGATGGAAAACGACGTCAAACCTCCGTTTTTTTTACCACTATTTTTAATAACACTTATGAGTCATATGTACATTTCAAATTTGTCAAAAATGCAAAACGAATGATGTTTAAAATACTTTTGGGGTCGATAATGTAAATATAAATTTAATAAGTATTGGTTTTTTTTATAAATAGTAATAATTTACGCATATAAATTTTTCTATGCAAATTGTACTTGCATGGGAAAATTCCTATGCAGTACATGTTGCATGGGAATTTTCCCATGCAGTAGATGTTGCACGGGAATTTTTCCATGCAAAAGAAATCCTGCATGGCAATATTGCAATGCAGTTGCTATTGCATCCGAATTTTCCGATGCGAAATCTGCATCCTTACCCTATAAATACCCACACCGCATTCACTTATCATTCATCCATTTCTATCTCTTCTTCCTCTCTACTCCTCATCTCTCTAAATTTACAATAGAAATATATATGTATATATATGAAAAATATAAATATATATATATATACACGAAAAATATAAATATAAATATATATATGAAAAATATAAATCTAAATATATTTATGAAAAATATAAATATAGATATAAGTCTTCATCAATTTTTTTTAATATAACTATACGGAAAATTTAAATAACTATGTATAGAAAATAATTATACTTGAAATTTAATATTTATCTTTAAAAATAATCAATATGTATTATAAAAGTATTTTATAATTTAGTATAAAATATGTGTTTATTTAATAAAAATAAAACTTTAAAATTTAGAAGAATGTACTTTTAAAAATTAATTATATTAATAAAAACAAAAATATTTAAAAAGTGGCGGAGAAAATCCCGCCACTTTTTTTTTAAATTTTTTTTGCATTTTTTGCATCGAAAATTTTCGATGCAATAGCAATTGCATTGGAAATTTTCAATGCAAAGAATTAAGAATTCTTTGCATCCGAAATTTCCGATGCAAAGAATTAAGAATTCTTTGCATCCGAAATTTCGGATGCAAACAATCATTTACCGAGCCTCCCCCGAACCTCCCTCACGCTGCCACGTTGCGCGTTCACTCTTGGCTATGCATGGGAAATTTTCGATGCAGGACTTTTCTGCATCGGATTTTTTCGATGCAGGGGGACCCTGCATTGGATGTTTTCGATGCAGCTTATTTTGCATGGAAAATTTTCCATGCAACTTTGCATCCGAAAATTTCAATGCAGAAGCCTATTGCATCGGAATTTTTCGATGCAATTCTCTTGCCGGGACACCAATAGCATGGAAATTTTGTATCTGATTTTTTCCATGCAATTGAAAATGTACCCAATGGCATGGAATTTTTTCCATGCAATTGATAGGTTTTGTTGTAGTGGTTGGTGGTATTTGATATGTATCGAATACGGACATTCTTCGGATATGCTTAGAATACGTGTTTGTTATGCCACATAGAGAATCCTAATTAAAAGATAATTCAAAAAATTGAAATGCGTTAAGGGCATATTCGACACGTATCAACCACTTATAGACGAGTCTCTCATTTGATGAACCTGGCTTTTATTCTCTTTTGTTTGTTGATAACAAAAAAAAAGTGAATGTGATGTTAATCTAGCTTTATAGGTTTTGTTATATAGTAAAACTCTTCAATATTGTTGTTAGACATGCTTCATGTATTGGCACTTTTAGTGGATTATTTGGTGTTTTGAGTTATGTAAAACTACAGATCTTTTAATATATGTTGGGATTTTTTTATTGTGCTTGAAGTTGAATACGTTTTATATACATACATGACTAAGCAAGTAAATTAAAACTCATATTTTTTGATATTTTATTTAGATTATATTCTCGTATATAGTTATTATTGTAAAATATTCGATGTATTATAGCGTATCGTAATCTATAGTTTTGGACAAAAAGAATGAGAAAAACGACAAACTAGGCCCATCCTTTGCGCGTTTTCGCGAAACTAGTCCCATCTTTTCATTTTTTGCAAAACTAGGCATGGACTTTTATTTCGGAAAAAACCACACCCCAACTTCCATTTCGGCTGAAACACGTCATAATTCAGCATTATTACATCATCACTCTGTTTCGATTGAGGGCAAAAAAGTCAATCCTTCTAAGGTAGGTATTTATGTGGGAATTGGACTGATTACACTCATTCTTCCCGCTCGAAATTGGAGGATTTTTGAAACCCTAAAATCGCAATTCGCCCAAAACACCGAAATTCTCCCAATTTACCTCAAATTTCGTAACGATTCCAGTTAAATCCATCATCTTCGTGGACGTGAAGTCGATGGCGTGAAAGATTCGAGACGAAAACACCATAATTCCTGAGTTATCGTTGATTCCCGACTATGGTTCGTGGGTTTCTTCTGACCGTCGTTTTTTCCTTCCCTAATGACGATGTAGTTGTTTATTAAGCACTATGGTTAATTTTGGGCAACTAATTGAGAAGTGCAGTTGAGATTTAGTTGGTTGTTCTATTTTATGGTTTGTTGTCAATTATTGTATTGTTTTTGTTTGGTTGTCGGTCCAATATTTTCCACACTCACCAAAACGGTGTGTACTTTACCAATAATATATTGCATGGATTAGGATTTTGATCAAAAATGTACATTAAACTAATACTAGGGTTTATTTTAAGATTAGGGTTGTTTGTTTTTTACTTGTTGAAGGGTTTAGGGTTTTGATGGTGTTGTTGTGTATATGCAGGTACTGGGAGTTTTTTTACTATAATGATACATCACTCGTATAATATGATGTTTTTGGGAGAACCTACCTGACAAATAAGCTTTGTTGACTACTGCACTGCGGATACGATGTCCAGAATTGAGTTGATACTGATCATCCAGCACTACTAATGATAGTGAGGCTTGTTTCATGGCTGAATTTGCTACTCAAAAGAGGATTGTTAAGGTTTACCCACTTAAACCAAATTCACCCACTATTGCCTCTGAGATAGATAATGAGGTAGTTGAGATTGCTGATGATATTTCTGTTGAAGAAGTAGATCCTCTCCCTCCTATTAGTGAACCACTTGAGTATGTTGGTGATGATGAAGGTTGTCCTAATTTTGGAGGTGAAGAAGATCATGCTGGTATTGAAGAAGAAATGGAAAGAGTTGCAAGTCAAGTGGAGTGTGGTGATGGTGTTGAAACTGCTAAGGCTGATGAGCCTACTGACAAGGGGAAAGGGAAAAAGCTCCTAGGAAGAAGACGAGGAAGTACAAGGATTAACACGTTTGCAGAGAGAATTGACAACACTTACTTTGAGATGGATGATGTTGGTCATTTAGGGGTAGCGAATGCTGGTAATGCATCTGGTGCTAATGACAGAACTAAGCAGCTTGAGTTAAATGGCAAAGAGGAGAGTGCTAGAGATTTTTCAAGCTGGATATTGGAGAATTGTGGACCATTGGTGGCAGCAATAATTGACTTGGAGAACAATGATGAGAGAGAATGGGAGGTATTTGTGGGATCAGATTCTGAGGATTTTGATGGATATGTAGATGCTGACAATGATGCAACGAAAAATGATAATCTAGATGCACCTAATGTTGATCTTGAGAGACCTACTGCTAATGCACGTACTGCTGGAGCCCAAACCTAGATTTTTGATGGTCCAATTGCCTCTACAATCATTAGAGACTCAACGATGAGGCAGAAAAAACATGCAGTAATAGTAGAGGCTGCCAGAGAGACGTACAAAAACCATGATGTGTTCAACCCTACAGTTGATATGACCAAGGTTGTATTCAAGATTCAGATGTGCTTCCAGTGTCCTGAGGATCTTAAGGCTGCAATTGTCAAATATTCAGTTGATGAGAGAAGACCAATTATGATGATTAAGAGTTGTAAGAAGAAAATAAGTGCAAGGTGTGAAGATCTAAAATGTCCCTGGTATATCTATGCCTCAAAGATCACATGGGAGAACACAATGATGATCAAGACTCTTTTAGAATCGCATGACTGTGTAAGGGAAGACACTGTTAGACAGGCCGCTTCTATATTGGTGGCAAAAGAATACTATGAGAAGCTCATATCTGATCCTAACTGGCCAGTTGAGTCCATGTTGACTGTACTTAGAAGGGAATGCAATATGGTATTCAGCAAGCATCAAATGTACAGAGCCAAAAATAAAGTTTTTCTGATGGAGCATGGAGATGATGTAGAGATATACTCCCACCTTTGGAGGTATGTTGAGGAGATGATGAATTCAAACCCCAGAACAACAGTAAAAACCAAATGCTAGCTATTTGGTGATATATGTAAATTCAAGAGGATGTCCATCTGCTAGGAGGCTTTGAAATATGGGTTTCTTGATGGATGCATACCTATCATATGTTTGGATGACATTCATTTGAAGACCAAAAATGGTGGAATTCTTCTCACTACTATTGCGGTTGATGCAAACAATTGCACTTATCAATTTTATTATGCAATTATTGAGAAAGAAAAGACGAAAATATGGAGATGGTTCTTCAGATTCTGATAGAAGATCTCAACATTCAGAATAGCTCCCATTAGACCATCATTAGTGATAAGCAGAAGGGTCTTATTGATGCAGTTGAGCAATTATTACATAATTGTGAGCATAGATTCTGTGTACTGCATCTATGGGCAAATATGAGGCTGGTTCACAAGGGTTTGACACATCAGGATGTTGCTGATGACGAGGATTGGGGTGAGAAGGAGGGGTATGCAGAAGGAAGATTATTTTTTATGTTCCAAGATAGCTGCAATCCTTGCAAAAAAATGAGGTTGATGTTGTACAGTGGATACCACATTGGAATGGAAGTCAACAATTTGAATGTCATGGGCTATTTTCACATAACAGAGTTGTGGACCTTTGTGGCAAAACATGCGGGTTTTTTTTCAAAAATGGTCTTTTATCGTGACCTCATTACAAAAATAGTCCGTTATCGCGCCACTGTCTAGATTTAGTCCTTTATCGTGGTTTTTCGTCCAATTTTGGTCCTCCGGCCAAATTTTCTACCGGATTTTGACCATTTTGGGGATTTTGACCAGATTTTTGGGGATTTTGACTAATTTGGGGCGATTTTGACCAAATTTTGAGCAAAAAAAAATTAAAAAACAAAAATAAATTTATAATTTAAAATATATAGTTTTTATAATTGAAATCCCAAAAAAAATTAAAAACAAAAAAAAATTGTAATTTAAAATATATAGTTTCTATGGTTGAAATCCAAAAAACAAAAAAAAAACAAAAACAATTTATAATTTAAAATATATAGTTTTTATTATTGAAATCACAAAAAAAAATTAAAAAGCACAAAAAATTTGTAATTTAAAATATATAGTTTTTCTAATTGAAATCCAAAAAAAAAATTTAAAAAACAAAAAAAATTGTAATTTAAAATATATAGTTTTTCTAATTGAAATCCAAAAAAAAAAAAAAAAACAAAAAAAATATGTAGTTTAAAATATATGGTTTTTATTATTGAAATCCCAAAAAAATAAAAAACACAAAAAATATATAATTTAAAATATATGGTTTTTATTATTGAAATCAAAAAATAAAAAATAAAAAAACACAAAAAAAATTGCAATTAAAATATATTGTTTTTATAATTGAAATCCAAAAAAAACGTAAAAAACAAAAACAAATTTGTATTTTAAAATATATATAGTTTTTATTATTAAAATCCCAAAACAAAAATTAAAAAACACAAAAAATTTGTAATTTAAAATATATTTTTTTTATTATTGTTTTTGTTTTTGACGTTTCTTTTGTATTTCACTTATAAAAACGATATATTTTAAATTACAAATTTTTTGTGTTTTTTAATTTTTTTTTGTGATTTCAATAATAAAAACTATATATTTTAAATTATATTTTTTTTTGGGATTTCAACCATAAAAACTATATATTTTAAATTACAATTTTTTTCTTAAATTTTTTTTTGGGATATGAATTATAAAAACAATATATTTTAAATTATAAATATCTTTTTGGTATAAAAATTTTTTTGCTCAAAAATTGGTCAAAATCGCTCCAAATTAGTCAAAATCCCCAAAAATCTGGTCAAAATCCCCAAAATGGTCAAAATCCGGTAGAAAATTTGGCCGGAGGACCAAAATTGGACGAAAAACCACGATAAAGGACTAAATATAGACAGTGGCGCGATAACGGACTATTTTTATAATGAGGCCACGATAAAGAACCATTTTTGAAAAAACCCCCCAAAACATGCAGCTGCAATAGATGGCAACTCACTGGAATCCCTTGTGTTCATGCCTTTAGCGCAATGATATGGATGAAGTATAAAGATATTGAGGAGAGAGTGCATCCATGCTACCACATAACAACTTATCTGCATATATATGGACATTTCATGATGCCAATGGAAGGAAGAGAAGCATGGCCACTACCCAACAATACTTTAGCAAGGTTAGTTCCACCAGAGCCAACTAACATGCCAGGGAGGCCAAAGAAAGGGAATAGGGATGCAAAGAATGATGAAAAAAGAAAGAAAAACATGGAGAAAGCTATAGAGACTGGAAAGCTTGGAAGGCATGGAATAGACATGACATGTAATTATTGTGGAAACAAAGGCCATAATATTAAATCTTGTGAGGTGATTAAAGCAAACCTACATATTAAGAAAAAAACCAAGAAGAAATCAGCAACCCAATCTACTTGTCAGAGTGCACACGTTTGTTTATTCAACTTTGTGTTTTGATCATATACTGACTTTGTGTTTTAGCCATATACTGACTTGGGGTAGTTTGTATTTGTCTTAGAATGAGCAGGTTGTGGGAACTCAGAATAGTTCAGTAAACCCTACTCATGGACCAAGTGCAAGTTCAACACATACATCTCAAGCCTCAACAATAACATCCAGTTCTCATATTGCATCCAATGCTAGACCCAATGTATCACATCCCAAAAAGAAAAGAGCTCCTCAGAAGAAATACTACAAGACAATAGAGGTAAATACCATTGCCTATATTAAGGTACCTACTGCCCCCACCAATGATGTACATTCTTCAAACACTGAAGTCAGGAACACGTTTGAATAATGAGCAGCAACTAATATTGCTGGCCCCCAATTGCAGAAAAGGGGAAAAAAGGGAAGCTACAAGTAACTGCTTTTCCTAATGAAATCAGAGCTAATTAGATTGATAATAGATCACTTTTAACAATTAATCGTTTTTGTAGGTGGCACCAAATGGGAGAAAAGAGTCAATTGATGACTCAACAGGAGGTCCCTCTAGACCTATTACAAGGATACAAAGGACACCTACTAAGGACAAAAAATAATGCAGTGGTGCCTAATGTACTTCAAGCGACCACCAGACCTCAAACAAAGAGTCAAGCCCCTCAGAAAATGCCAAATAATAAGGGTATTGTTTCTTCAGATTCGAGTAAGGGGAGGTTATTTCTTGAGCCAGCACAACCACCAACTGGTAAGCCATCAAGTTGTGCACATCCACAAGGAAATCTGCAACTCACATTTCCAACCAGGAAAAGATTCAAAGCTCCTGCCAAAGCCCTATTGTGGAAGTGCCTAAAAGAAATGTGCAGAGGAACTTTGTGGGCACAAGTGAAGACATGATTTGGAGGATATAATCCTCTTTGAACAATGGTCCCAAAGATCAAAATTTGATCATATCTTTGTGTTTTTTAAATGTTCCTGATTTTGATCATATTTTGTAGTTATTCATTGGTGAACATGGTAAGGTCATAGATATTTTGGTGATCATATAACTCATTTGCTGGGATCTGGTAATGTTTTAATGTTAACCGCTATTTGATGCTTTTTTGGTGCCTCATTTGATAAGTAAAGCAAAACATGGCAAAACAGGGCAAGTTCATTTGATAAATAAGTGAAAATAAGACAATTACTTCATGACTTAAGCAACTAGATACAACGTCTCCTACACTAATATCATATCACCCTCAATAGTACTATCTCAAACTTGGATCTTAGCAGATTTCTTCAGTCGAGAATACACCTTTGGGGGGCGGCTTCTACACGGATGAGCAGGTCTAACATTAGCATAAATTCCCACATATTTCGCATGATTAACTTCAATGTCAACAATGAAATCGTTTCATAACATGCAAATCCCTCCAAACATATCAGTCATTGGTGCAATTTCATAACAATTAAAACCCAAATAAGGAACAAAGTTCCAAGCTTCATCTTCGGTTACGCGAGTTTTAAGCACAAATACAACGCTTGGTTGTTGAATTCTAACATATTCCCGAAAGTCTATTAAAAAAAATCATTATCGCGTGCTCAATGATAATTCCAGGAAACCACCTTCATGGTCGGATACACGTGGTTGCCTATTGAAGTACTAAACCACGACGAAACGAATTGCCGCAACACCTCGAGGATTACGACTCGTTGCCGCCTTGTTTGTCATGCAGTGAGATCAAAATGATGCTACCACATGTGATTGTCGTCATCCTAATTCACTCGTTGCACGCCTATACTAAACTCCCAAGTGCTACCTTCAATCTTCGTGACTAAAAGCATCATCTCCCACGTCTCTAACTGAAATCAAGAAGGACCCCGAAAGCGGTTGAAGAAAGTGTCATATCCCAAGCACTCCACTCATCAGCTGCCACCATTTCATTATGCACATTCATTTTCTCTAAACCTTTTTTCTTTGCTGCTAATGAGGACAGATTATGGAGAATTCTTACCTATAAGAGCTTTAGTAATTGGTGTCTCTCCATATACTCATTAGTGTCTGTTCATATACTCAACTACCATCTCTTTAAGCTCATTAATGGCGTCTCATTTACCCAACGTGACTGTTCGTTTTCTTTTTAATTTTTTAAACCGAGGAGCAAAGGCAATTCGTCCAATCTCATTACAACACAATAAGAGTAATAAACATCCAACCAACTTCATTACAACACAAACACAAAGAAACTAAAAATAATAACTTTGAAATTAAAAACATAGATATCAAATATTATTTGATGCTAACATAGGTCCCAAACAACAAAAAACTCACACCTCTCATTGTTCAGTACAAAGAAACATAAACTAAAAGCAAAAAACATAACAACCAAACACCATTCAAACCTAAAATCCACAATCACTCGGAGTCATTGCAATAAGTGCACTCAACTGGTGGCAACAGAACCCATCCACTGCATCACAGTCAAGTCATGGAGCAAGGCAACATTCTCACAACCGTACAAGCGAAAATACTTCTCATCATCAGTCTCCTACAAAACAAATAAGTGTAACAAAATTAGCAAATAAGTGTAACAAAATTATGGCGACTAATGAACAAGTTTACAAGGGGTATTGCATGATACGCAACGTTCTCATTAATGGGGTATTGCATGATACGCAGCTGAGATAGTAACCCTAAAAACTGGCATCCTGACTCCAGGCAAAACGAGGAACGTTGTGAAACAGTAATTTTTTTTTCTCCTCAGGTCGTAGAGCTTCATGTAGATAACTCTCATATCCCACTCACCTCCCTCCCAACGCATCGCATCCAACTCTGGCTTGACCAACCTTAATCCCCTTTCAAGCGAAGGCACATGATTCAATCGGTGCCTCCTACCATACGTGCACAACTTTCTCAACAATTGAGTCTCGAAGTGTAGATTAAAATTGACGTCATGATACAACCACGACACATCGTTTTCATTACAAATCTCCATTATTCTTTTTTGGCTGGTTTAAAACAGGGGATGGAAAGCGGGTAGTAGCTGCTAGAGATCCGTTGGCTACAATTGTGTTACGGATTTGCCCATGTAAAATTCAAAAAATGGCGGAATGAAAGTTGGGGTATGGTTTTTTTTTTCGAAATGAAAAGTTTAGGCCTAGTTTTGCAAAAAATGAAAACATGGGCCTAGTTTCGCAGAAATGCGCAAAGGATCGGTCTAGTTTGTCTTTTTTCTAAAAAAAAATCATATCTCTATGTTCGTGTCATATATATCGATACGTACTTGCATATCATATTTGTATAACATAGTCGATAACAATATTTGAAGTTAATGAAATTATATTGTAACTAAAACATCATTACTCACTACAACAAAAATGGTTTTTGGCTAGGACCATTGGCTAGGGATGGTGTAGGCAATGGTGGTTTTGCCATTGGCTACGGAAAATCCGTAGCCCTTGGTCATTTGTTGGAGTTTTTTTTAAAAAACAATTTAAAGCTCATTGGCGACGGATATATCCCGTTGCTCTTAACCATTGGCGACAGGAACATCCGTTGCCATTGATCAAAGGTGACAGGCATCCGTCGCCCATAGTCAAAAAACATTTTTAAAATAATCGCCTATAATATATTATAGGCGATGGGCTACACCTGTCGCCTATAGACAATGGACGGTGGGCGTAGCCTGTCGCCCTTGGGCATTGGCTACGGGTGGCGCCCGTAGCCTTTGTGCAAAAAATTAAAAAAAAAATATTTTTTTTCTATAAATACTCCATTTTTCATGCAAAATATATCAACTCATTCACAACACATATCTCAATCTCTCTTATATAAATTAGTGTTTTTTTCGTAATGGGAGATCGCAATCAAGCCTCTCGCCCTTCAAAAAATATTGGTGCAACTAATCGAATTAGCCTTCAAAATCTTCAAAGGCAAAGTGTTCAAAATCTTCAAAGGCAAAGTGTTCAAAATCGAGGTCGTAATGCCACCACTAATGAGCGCCACAATGAAGCCGATCTAGGTGTTAATACACTCCCCAATGAAGTTGCGTTGACGGATCGACGGCCCTTGATGGCGAGGCCTCCTATTCTCCCTTTGGCGAGGGTTCTCACCACTCCTCCCAATGCACGTGTATCTCACGGTTTGGAGGATGTGGAACCCGAAGATGAAGAGGAAAATGAAGATGACGAAGAAGAAAATGAAGATTAAGATGAGGAGATGGTTCCGCCACCATTGTCGATAGGGCGCCCCTCACCTACTGGCTCGCAATGCTCGAGTGCAGGTAGTTCTACCCGTCGTCGTACTCGGGGTTTGACGCAAAGCGACCTACCACAAGAAGACCCCTTGAAGTGATGCTCCATTGCGGTTAATGAACATGGAGAATGGAAAACACAAAAAAATCGAATTTCAAGTAGTATTAGTGCGATCATCAAGAGGTGTTTACGGACGATGGCACCGACATTCGACCGTATCACTGAAATTGACATAGTGGCAATGGAAAAACGGTTTAAGGTAAACAAGTACTTATTTTAAATATTTTATCTTTAATTATATTAGAATGTTAATTTAATTACTAATTAGACATTATATTTTTCTAAGGGAATGTATACATAGGATAGTAATGATGATGATGCGGTAGACTTTGCATTCAAGAGAACTGTACAAGTACGATTTTCTGACAATGTTTCTCGGGCCAAGAGGTTGTACTACGAAAGGGTTAATGATCCTGCTTATGAAGGCGACCTTATTGTTAGATGTCTGACGCCTTGTTGGAAAAATACAAACAATATTAGGAGGAAGAAGACACAAAGAAGATCTCTGACCAAGCGTCAAAGAACAGAAATGCAAACAAGAGCCACACGGGTAGCAACTCTGCATCTTCAACATATACTAGTGGATCCATTAGCACCGATGAGCATTCACAGCGAAAGGTACATTAATTACGAGTTATTAATTTAGAAATTATTGCATTAAGTCTATATTATATAATATTATTGATTATGTCTTTCAAAATATCGTTGTAGAACAAGTATTTCAATAGGGAGATGAAATTTCATGAGGCGTACATGTGGACTCGAGTGGCTAAGGGTGCAAAGGGCGAGCCATTGAATGTTTGAACGCGGAAGATAAGGCTTTTTGGGTAAGTATATCGTTACATACCATTGACACTTATTTTGTACCTTATTTGTGTTGTACATGTCATTTTATATATGAACTATTATTATTGGAAATGTGTAGGACAGATATTGCAACATACTTAAAAGGGAATATGGGCTCGTTGAAGCTGATTGGCCAAGCGAGAGGATTTCGGCTTTTGTACATGAAGCAAATGGAAAAAAGACAAAGAATGGGAGATATATGGGCCTGCCTAGCGGTGCTGTCCTGCAGCACATAACATTGCATCACGAAGGGTGTCCAATGGGGAGAGGATAAGGACTATTAGGCTGGAAAAACAAATGAATGAGAATATGGCCGAACAAGCAAGACTCTTAAAAGAGACACAAGAACTAGTGTGTGCCCAAAACCTGCGATTAGCTAACATGGAGAAAAGACTTGATCAAGAACGCCAACAGTATTGGAGTCAAAGCTTGAATGGTGGAAGCTAATCTGGACAGCCCTATGCGGGTCAAGGTAAAATAGAGGTTTTATAAATAAAATGAGGACTAACAAATTAAGCCAAACTTGGAGTCCTCAACCAAGCCGACCAAACATAAGAACCAAAGCTAAGGAGGCTTAAAGTTATGCCTCCCAAAACGAGAAAAATGAAGATCGCAATTGGAGCCCCGATCCCCAAGAGTTTCGCTGCCGAAGATCACACCTAAAGATGAAGTGTGCGGTTCGGCTTTGAGCTCATGATTTGAGACGTGAGGACCCCAACAAGTGAGATTTCGTGTGCCTTTATCCCCTAAAGCATCGCGGCCAAAAATCACACCCAAGGGTGGAGTGTGCAATTCGGAGTTGCGCTTTTCACGGGACATAAGAACACTAAATCTCACCGTAGTGCTAGCATCAAAGAGATTACAATAAAGAGCATATCCCAGCGGATGATACCTCGGAAAGTATATATAGTACAGGGAATTAAGCGAGAAAAAAAAGAGGCTAATGATACTATCATAGTCACTACGCACGCATTGTTTATCTTTGTTGCACTTGATGGCGGGGAGACATATGAGGTCACAACTAATATGATCAGTTAGAGAATCGATCCATCTTCCGTTGTCCTCGTTGCCACGGAGGTTGACATGTAAGAGAGTCACTTGAAGATTGTCACCACTTTCCAAAAAAAGCCAAAAAGGTCCAAAGTCGGCCTTGAGGACGCACCACCCCTCCAAGCATCTCCGGACCTCACAATAATACATAACGCAGCAATAAATACACCCAATCGATCCATACACATGATCGGTACAGCAAATATAAAAACATCCACTAAGTGTCCGAGTGTTTAATTTATGCAAAACCATTCTATAAAAATATACAACCATATCGAAGGTCACAAAGAGCACGAGCCAATGATCCATATCAAGAGTACGCCGAGAGTAGTGTGCAAAGATCGTCAAATGCCCTTGACCATGAATGAGAGGGAGAAAGCGGAGTTCGGTCAATGGCATTTGAGTGGCCAAAACGCAAAGGTGAATATATCGTGAAATCACAAGATTAAATGTGATTCTATGAAGGCTAAGAATCTGGATGGGATCGGCATGAAAGCAAGGACAAAAAATGGGGTACTCCCGAGGGTTCGAGCGGTGTATCTCGGGAGGGGAGAGCGAACATCCAAACCTGCAAATTATGTTAGAAAAACCATCCAAAAACAGATTCCTACATAATAATATATCATAGCGGCCGAAGCGTGCAAAGATTTGAGTGAAGCCATCATGGAAATAAAGTGATAGTGTATGTAACGCGGCAAAAGAAAGAAAAATGACTTCACTCGTGTTTAGCCGAAATAAAAATGATAGAAGACGTGAGCTACAAGGATTAACAAGTAGCATGAAATACCTCGACCTATAGTGAGGGACGGTCTCGGTAAAAAGGACAAGAATGGAGGCCGTCAATTCGTATTTTTTGGAACCCGAAGATAAGCCCATTCTTCCTTGTCTTTCATTACAAGGGACTTCACCTTTAAACTAGCATCATTGAGAGAGAATCTCCCATTAGAACGGTGCGCACAAGCCTCATTTGCTAACTGATCCGCAACAAAGTTTCCTTCACGGAAAACATGCTTAATCGTGCCACGGAGCTCCCGAAGAAAGAATCTTATTTTATCAATAAATTCAATAAGTTTCCACGGACCACCTTGCCTTGCGCTGATCATCGGAAGGGTAACTTTCGCATCCGTTTCAACCACAATGTCAAAAAGATTCAGCAAATAACAATACTCAAGCCCTTTGTAGATCGCCATAATTTCAGCTTCAACATTGGTAGAATTCTCAAGAGCAAGATGATAACACCAAGAGCAGTTTCCTTCGTTATCACGAAGAATACCACCTGCACCGGCAGCCCCCGGATTCCCTTTCAAACTGCCATCGGTATTGAGCTTAAAGCTTCCACCAATCGGCTTTTCCCAAACAACAACAATTGGCGGTTTCATACTATCAAGCCTGATCCGTACTCCCCAATCATTCGCAACATTTTTATATCCACGCCAAAATTTTTCAGGGCACGGGGTGAGTGCGAAAAGATCTCTAACATGATCAATTACTTTGCCAATGATTTTTTTTGCATCCATAGGAATTCTTCTATGCCTCGCATCATTTCTAGCCGACCAAATAAACCATAAGGCAAATATCGGGATCAAAACCCGAATGTGGCCTGCAATTGTGTTTATATTCGAACGGATCCAATATGCAATAATATTCCGTCAAGACATAACTCTAGGCATTTTCATAATAAAGGAGCCGAAGAAAAAAACCCACACCTCATGCGCAATATTTCCCTCCCAAAAAAGATGGTGATTAGTCTCACAATTTTTACCACAACAATTGCACATCGACACCATAGAATAATACTTGAGAAGCTTTTGATCCGTCGGCAAAATATTTTGAACAAATCTCCAAACAAAGAATGAAATATTAGGCATGATAAATTTGTGCCACAAAAATTTAAACACACCTTGTTCTTCCATTGGTTGTTGTAACACTTTCCATGCGGA
Source organism: Linaria vulgaris (assembly GCA_948329865.1). Lineage (NCBI taxonomy): Eukaryota > Viridiplantae > Streptophyta > Magnoliopsida > Lamiales > Plantaginaceae > Linaria > Linaria vulgaris. Next base: position 145,541,607 of record OX415249.1, on the reverse strand, counting down.
CTTGGTAGAAAAAAAACCGCTTGATTCGTGTTTCCATATAGGCGTGTCGCATCCAATTTGTGTCGTCGGTCTTGCCACCACTTGTATAAAAGACTCCTCCTCGAGTGCGCTATCAAGCTTATCCATATCCCATTCATTGTCCACCCAAAAATCTTGAATCTTGCTATTAAAGGCAGGCTCGGCCCCATCCTTAGGCTGCAATATACCCGTACCAATCCAATGATCTTGCCAAAAAAAAGCACTACCATTTTTTATAAGCCAAAAAATGTGAGGTTGTGCAATCACCGCCTCTCTCGACAACCTTTTCCAACCGCTCGATTCCCACCCCCGAATCGAAAGAAAATTAGGCCGAGCGGTGTATCTAGCCATCATGTACCGTGCCCAAAGAGAGTTTTGCGCACGAAATCGCCACCAAAGTTTGACCCCAAAAGCGTTCACCATGCTTTCTAAGGATTTCACATTAAGTCCACCTTTGAAAAAAGGCGCACAAATCCGTTCCCAACTCCTCCAATGCATACGTCGCTTAACAATACTTGATCCCCATAAAAATCTAGAGAAAATTCTTTCGAGCTCTTCCAACACACATAGCGGCGGTTCCAAAATTTGGCATAGATAAATCGGAATCGAGCAAAGAATACTCTTAATAAGAGTGAGCCGCCCACCAAAATTAAGGAATTTCATTTCCCATCCGGACACAAGGCCGCGGACCTGATCAAGCCAAGGAATAAAATGCGTGTAGTTTAGGCGACCTCGAACAAGTGGCGCGCCAAGATAAGTGATAGGGAAATTACCCCGAGCGAAGCCGGTCGACTCACAAACTCTTCCAATGTGCGCATTACTCACAAATATAGTCGGAATATAGCAACTCTTCATAGCATTAGTATGTTGTCCCGACACCATTTCATAAAGCAAAAGAAACTCCTTTAGCTTTTTCATATTGTTCACAGTGCCCCGGACAAAAATAATGCAATCATCGGCGTATGCTAAATGCGATACCGGAAGGCCGCCTCCCGTGTTAAGAAAAAGATCAACATGCCGGGAATATAGCTGATCAAGACCCCGAGAAAGAAATTCCGCCGCTATGATAAATAATCCGGGAGAAATCGGATCCCCTTGGCGAACCCCATGTTTGGATTCAAAAAATCCGTTCGCTTCACCATTGACAAGAATAGAGAAAAAACAATGCTCAACACAATTCTTGATATACCACACCCAATGTCGAGAAAAACCAAATTTCATTAGACATTGATACAAAAAATTCCAATCAAGCCTATCATAAGCTTTTTCCATATCAAGTTTCACAATAGCATTATATTGATCTCTTCTTCGACTAAGATTAGAAACCATTTCTTGCGCTAAAAGAATATTATCCCCAATGAGCCTATCTTTCACAAAACCACTTTGAGACGGAGATATGATCTTAGGAAGAATAAGAGCAAGCCGATCATTAAGTAGTTTTGCAATAATTTTATAACTCACATTGCAAAGGCTTATGGGACGATAGTCTTTCCATTCGCGCGGGTTCTCTTTCTTGGGGATAAGGGCAACATTTGTGGCCTTGAACATTCTCGGAAATGCATTGCCTTTGAAAAAATCCAACACGGCTGAATAAAGATCCATATGCACAATATTCCAACACTTTTGGTAGAATAAAGCATTGTAACCATCGGGACCGGCGACACTTTCCGTATTGAGACCGAAAACCACTTCCTTTAATTCATCAAGACTCGGATCACGGCACAGCCACTCATTATCATCATTAGAAACAAGGTGAGGTATAAAATTGAGATTATGACAAGCTAAAACATCAATAGGATCAGCGAGAAGGGACTGAAAATACCTTGCCGCCGAAGGACCTATGTCATTTGGATCGTTCATAAGCACATTATTTTCATAGATCTCAAAGATCCTACCCTTTGCTTTCTTCTTTTCCGCCATCGCATGAAACATGCGAGTATTCCTTTCGCCCTCAACAGCCCATTTACAGCGAGAACGTTGTTTCCAATAAGCCGTTTCCATTTTTCTCACAAGCGTGAATTTAGCGATACACTTCTGGAACTTAGTGCGAGTGGCGGCCGACGGGAACTGATCAAAATCAGATTCGGCCTTTTTAAGCCGTTCTTCCTTTTCAATAATCTTTTGGAAAATGTTTCCAAACTTCTCACGATTCCACGACTTAAGATCTTTCTTCAATCGAATGAGTTTAGCACCAAGAATATACATACCAACACATTCGACCGGTTTCTCCCAACTTTCCTTCACAACATCAAGAAAGGAATGATGATTAACCCACATAGCTTGAAATCGGAAAGATGATGGTTTATTTCTCACCACCCTTTCAAAGGAAATAATGAGAGCATTGTGATCGGATTGTTTACGTGGAGAATGTTCCACCTTTGTGGACTGAAATGTCGTGCCCCATTCATGGTTAACAAGAGCGCGGTCAAGTCTAACCCTCGTGCCATTACTGGACCAAGTAAACGGATTATCATCACATCCCGCATCCTCAAGACTACAATCTTCAACACAATCCCGAAAGTCTCTCATGTCACCTTCAAGAGGCGGCGTACTACCAATTTTTTCATCCACGTGTAACACACAATTAAAATCCCCCATCACAATCCACGGTTTAGGCTCATCGTTTCTTCTCAAACCATCCCAAAGAGGCCTACGAAGCAGACGAGTTTGTTTGGCATAAACAAACGAGCACATAATCGGTTTAGGATATAAACCCGACTTCACAACGCAATGAATAAATTGATCATGATGTTCAATAATTTCAATCTCAACATTATGATCACCAAATATCCAAATCTTATTGTTAGTATTACGGACAGCCGTGGAAAATTCAAACCTTCTCAAATAACGTATTTCATCAAAGGCAACTTTCGGTTCAAGAAGAACAAGAATATTCGGCCTACGTCTCAAAATCAAATCGTAGACATTATCACAAGCTTTGTCATTCCCCGCGCCCCGCACATTCCAGCAAATAATTCTCATTTATATACAAGAGGTTGAGGACTTACTTCTCAATTTACGAGCTGATTGCTCTGTCTTCTTTTGCTCCCGATTCTTAGGAAGAGAATCTTTAATCGCATTGGCAGGTAATGCAACCACGAGATTATCTTTCAGGTAGTCCTTGCGAATTTTACCTCGCGTATGTCTCGACCGAGAGTCTTGCGGATCAGGCTCCCGTTCATCTTCGCCATCCGAGTTCGAAAAATCACGGTTCACATTTTCCTCTTCCATCCAATTTTTACCAAGAAGGCGATCCGGAGATCCATTCGTATCACAAGCAAACGATTCGTTTTTGCTTTCATCCTCACTACTCTCTTTATCATATCCACTTTCTTCCATTTGAGGAATTTTATTCGGCTCAAAACTCTTGCGGGGCGATATAATCAGATTTTTCTTTTGGATTTGGGAGTCCGAGAGCCTGCCAAGATCTTCATAATCATTCATAATATCATCTTTATTAGGCACATCAATATTCATGTTGTCCTTTTCCATACCGCACGCATCCTCGGCCTCATCATTGGAATGAGACACCAAATTCACAGCTTCATTGACTTCCTCCTCTTGATTAATATTTTCCTCCACCTCAAGACTAGCAAACTGATTAGAATCTTCACGACGCAGAATTAATGTCGCATCATGGACCTTGTTGTTCGCAGCAGCAAAAGAAACATTTTTTACTTTCTTGGTCGGGCTATAATTCGACGTGCTATGGTTCTTATCAATCGGAACCCATTCAGATTTTTCCTTGCCATGTTGACTGTCCAAATGAGTCGAGGATTCATTAGATTGCTTAATCTTTCCACCGCATTCACCAACAATGTGGCCGAGCTTGAAGCATTTCGTGCAATAAGTTGGATAGTTTTCATAAACAACGTTTTGCTTCACATAAAACATTCCCGGACCTGTCTTGACTCCCCAATCTATAACCTCTTTTTTCGGCTCAAGTAAATTCACTTCAACGCACACACGCGGATTATCAGGTCTCGTCATAGTAAGCGTTCCTTCGTCAACACGTAACGGCTTACCAATATTGCGAGCAATGTTAAACAGCGCACTTTTTTCACAATATCTCATACTAAGACCAGGGAAGGCAACCCACATTGCCATGATAGGCGGATCCGAGTTCGACTTAAACGAAGGAGTCCACTTAATGATACGTCCCGGTAAGTTCATGAATCCAAGATCCTTTTTGAGCCAAAGGCGAGTGTAATCCTCTTCGTTCTTGAGATTAATCATCACATGTCTCGGACCAATCGGTCCAAGATCATATCCACCTATGAGATTCAGATTCTTGATCCTTCTATGAATAAAAGGATATGCGGGAATCTCCAATGTGAAGCTAAGGATCAGAACGAATTGGAGCCTATCGTCAAGCTTCTTGATTTCTTCTTCTTCGAAAACAAGCATAGGTTTCCCTCGAATAGTGTGAAATGGTTTCTCAACAATGGATACATCGCCAACAAATGATTTATTCATGGCGTAAGAGGTTTTACCATTCACTGCTTGAGCAAAAGTTCCACCCGACATAGGCGGTCTCAATTGGAACGGACGGGGGTTCGCGGGTGCAGCGCGAGGATACATAATCCGTTTGCTTTTATCCTTAATCGCATTCGAAGGTGTTCTAGGACCAAGGAGAGAGGAACCACCTTTGTCAAAGTTGCTGGAAATTTGGGGGAAAAGTCCCTCTTAAATTCGCATTCAATACGTTAGGGTCCAACTCGGGGGACGAATTAGGAGCCACGGATTCTGTCCGCTCAATATCAGAGTTGATAGGTGACAAATCATTTGCTAAAATCTGCTCAGCAGCTAATAAGTCATCCTTACTAAGCAAATCCTTGTTGGCTGATTTTGATGATGTGGCGGTCGGGGCCACATCACAAGGACCATCATTGACCGAAGTCAACTGAGCCATTAAACAATTGAGAGAAGATACTCAGCAAATAAACAAACCAATGCCAATGATGGGCAAGGAGAAACACTGCCCACGCCCAAAGGGGAACAACAGTTAGTGGGGAGGATAAACACCACTAAACTTAAACCTCCCCCATGCTGTACTTGATAATAAACAATTAGGATCTGGACTTGATGATTAGATGATGAAGAATCCGGCCACCTATGACCGGAAAAATCAACGGAAACTGGAAATCAACCAAGAACAACCCAGCCGCACCAAAACTGTTCGACAGAACCCGAAGCTGAAGAAGAAAACGATAGGAGACCAATAACATGAACTCCAAAAATTCCCAGCTGCTCCAGATCACAAGATCAACGAAATAGGAAGCCAAAACAACCAAAAAAGCAAGCAAAAAAATCCCGGAAACAGGAACCCCACCGCAAAATACATGTCAAGGGACTAATGAATGGCAACCCCTTTTTCAATTACTCAACAATAATAATATTAATCTTCCGAACGACTTCTTTCCTCCTGCGAACAACATTGATGGAACGGGCCCGAGTTGTTAGTTTGTTGTTTACTTAATATTATATTAGGATTTGTTGTAATGTTTACTATTCTATTTAGATTGGTGTGTACCATTTTTCCTCGTCATGTAAGAATTTTAATTTGGTTGTTTAAGTTTGTTCGAATTCAGTTTTAAGCTATTTATTAGTATGTTTCCATGAATTTCAAAAAATGTAATTAATCGAAAGTGGTAAAACAAATCCGATTCCATTTCTTCTTTCACCAATCACTTCTAAACTATTAATTAGTATGTTTTCACGAATTTCATAAAAAATAAAATTTCAAAAGACAATAAACGAACTTTTGGAGAAAAAAATATAATTAATCGAAAGTTGTAAAACAAACTCGATTCCATTTCTTCTTTCACCAAACACTTCTAAACTATTTATTAGTATGTTTTCACAAATTTCATAAAAAATAAAATTTCAAAAGACAATAAACGAAATTTTGGGGAAAAATGTAATTAATCAAAAGTCATAAAACAAACCCGATTCCATTTCTTCTTTCACCAAACAATTCTAAACTATTTATTAGTATGTTTTCACGAATTTCATAATAAATAAAATTTCAAAAGACTATAAACAAACTTTTGGGGAAAAATGTAATTAATCGAAAGTCGTAAAACAAACCCGATTCCATTTCTTCTTTCACCAAACACTTCTAAACTATTTATTAGTATGTTTTCACGAATTACATAAAAAATAAAATTACAAAAGACGATTAACGAACTTTTGGGGGAAAAAATATAATTAATCAAAAGTCGTAAAACAAACTTGATTCCATTTCTTCTTTCACCAAACACTTCTAAACTATTTATTAGTATGTTTTCACGAATTTCATAAAAAATAAAATTTCAAAAGACAGTAAACGAACTTTTGGGGAAAAAATGTAATTAATCGAAAGTCGTAAAACAAACCCGATTCCATTTCTTCTTTCACCAAACAATTCTAAACTATTTATTAGTATGTTTTCACGAATTTCATAAAAATTAAAATTTCAAAAGACAATAAACGAACTTTTGGGGAATAAAATGTAATTTATCGAAAATCGTAAAACAAACCCGATTCCATTTCTTCTTTCACCAAACACTTCTAAACTATTTATTAGTATGTTTTCACGAATTTTATAAAAATAAAATTTCAAAAGACCATAAACAAACTTTTGGGGGAAAATGTAATTAATCAAAAATTGAATAAAAATCCACACAAAATACTAAAAAAGAAAAAAAAAAGAAATACGCATTACCAACGAATTTTTCGTAGGCAAAAACTATAGGCTACGAAATATTCCATAGGCAAAGATTATTGGTTATAGATTGTTCCGTAGCCAATAACAATTCTATTGGCTACGGAATATTCCGTAGCCAATGACTATTGCCTAAGGATTATTCTGTAGCCAATAGTCTTGGTTTATTCTATAAATACCCCAACCCTTACATTTATAAACATATTCCTACGTTTCTCTTATAATTCCTACATTCCACCATAAGCTTTTCCTATAATTTCTGGCATTCAATATTTAAATTAAGTCTCCAATTCATATACTTTACAAGATATTTATCCATCTTTAAAAAAATTATATTTACTTCATTAACCACTTAATAATTCCAAAATTATTTTAATATACAAATATTTATTCAATAAATATATTACGCAATTAATCTTGTAATCATTAGTTAATTAGTTTAAATATATTTCATTATATATAATTCAAAAATATTAAAAATTGTTTTTAATTTATTTTTTATATTTACGAATATTATTGGTGATGGATCTTCCGTCGCCAATAATATTTTTTTTAAAAAAAAGAGTATTGGCAACGGAATATTCCATTGCCAATAATATTTTAAAAACGTTAAAAAATCAATGCCTATTGGCTACGGAAAGTTCCGTAGCCAATAATTATTGGCTACGAAAATATTCCGTAGCCAATAGGCATTCGCTACAGAACTTTTCCGTTGCCAATAATTGTTGGCTACGAAACTTTCCGTAGCCAAAAGGCATTGGCTACGAAACTTTTCCGTAGCCAATAATTATTGGCTACGGAACTTTCCGTAGCCAATAGTATAAGGGCATTTTAGTCTTCCGTTATTGGCTATGGAAGATCCGTAGTCAATAGTCATTGGATACGGCCATCCGTAGCCAATAACTATTGCCTGCGAAGGCTTCCACTACGGGCATTGGCTACGGGTACGGATACCCGTAGCCAATGACCATTGGCTTCGGAAAATGGGGTTTTTGGCTACGGATTTAACCCTAGCCAAAAACCCTTTTTTCTTGGAGTGACTTTCAGTTAGAGGTCATGTAATTTGCTAACCTCAACAAGGTTTTTATAATTACACCAAAATGTGGAGATGGAGTCGAAATTAACGCCGTGCAATATGTTACTTTCATCGTCCATATAACATAACTACAACAATGGTTCTACATGCCTACACATGAACCCGAAATGCTACAATTTTCTTTAGGCGGAGAAAGTAATTTAGGAAATGATTTATTTCTTATTAGCTTTATTTAGTTCCCTTCTCCACATTCTAATAATGTATAATTCTTAAGATGGCATGAATGTCATTGTTAGGCACATTGCGTTTTTTTAAGTAAACGCAAATTCATGTCAATTATGTGTGCGGGGTTCACCCCCTGAGGCATGGGAGACAGTCCCCAGGAGCATATGGGCCCCATGACCAGAAAAAATTATTTCACTCGTAATAAATTGTGCACAGTTAACAAAGTTGAGCTGGAATTTCTCTACACAGTCAAAGAACAAAGACGACAGAAGTCGAGAACAGAGAACATAATAAAATGTTTCACGAATTTGCGTAATATATATTATTATTAAAATAATTGTAAGAAAGAAAACGACGTTGCAATAAATCAATGAGCTAGCCAAGAAGAAGTTGTTAGCTGTCTTATTCCTCCTAGCTATCAAACTGACTAAGCTAAAGAAAACGCCAAAATCTTTTTCGTTGGTAAATTTAAAGATCTTTTATAATGCGATTATTACATTTACCGGTTACAGTTTAGCCATTTTGTAATAGTATTTATAACCAGATTAAATTTGACCATCTTCTGCGATACAATTAAATTGTACTTTTGCCAAACTCTAGAATGCAGAATAAATAAGCTCAATTAGGCAACAGATTAATGACACCGCAACGTATATGAAATTGAACATGAATTTCTGCTATCGAGAATTATACAACAATAATATATTAATGAAAGACTCTTAGTTTATAAACTGTTTTGTTCGATTTTACTAAAGCTTGTTGCACTTCTGTCTAGAATCATGTAACTAATACAATTAAAAGTATAGGTAGAACTCCAAAAGGAAAATATAAAAATCTTTAGCTAGCATCTGTTGTAATATTCCAAGAAAAACAATACAACGACAAAATTCACAACAAAATTTCTGTCGGGCATCCAAAAAAATGGTATTGTTATTACCAACAGAGAAAAGCCATTTTAAATTATACCAATAAAATAATTTATCCAACTGCAAATATTTGTTCGTAAATCTAGTAACCAACGAAAATCGAAGCTTCACCAACGAAAATCATAGTGCCAATTGCCTTTTCTTGTAGAGAATAGTAGTACAAATTTTACCCACTCGCCAATGTTTATTTGACATTTTCCAACATTTTAAGTCGTTGTTAAGCGAACCACTGATTTATAAAATATTGGTACGTGGTTGACATTTTCCACCGTAGGTAAAGTTATTTAATTTCCATGTTTTTTTAAGGCCGCTTGTATACGTCTCAACTCTTTACAATAGAGGGAAAAATATTTGCGATCCATTTAAGACGCTCAATAAACAACTTTTATCAACTTTTAATAACTCGGACAAATGGGAGAAAAAAACGCTTGCATTGTATTCGGGATAACGTGTTAGCAATTACTCTTTACACGGAGTAATTGAATTCCTTTTTCAATTTTATCTTTAATAATCATTTTTATTCAATATACTATTTTTTTCTCTTTACCACTCACAATAGCAATATCTTCGATGATTTCCAAATCAACTTGGGAATTGTTAACCATAAAAATAAATAAAAGGAAAAGAAGAAGGTTAATCCTACTCGGAAAAACGATACATGGACAATACAATTGTCACGAGTACCTCCGATGAGATGTACCCACTCCCAATGAGGAAGACCCCTCGGAGGATTGCCCTACCTTTCGGTCACTGACCTAAAAAGGTTTAAAAGAGCACACGAGAAGGAACATAAGCGTCCCTTGGAAAGACAAACGGTGAATGAAAAACAGATATCAACACGGCATCGGAAAAAGAGCAAACCCCGAGGGACCCGTGCGACTCCGATATCCACCAATGCGCCAAGAGGGACCACAACGGACCCCGAGTCCCATAAACTTACAAGAAAACTTCCTTGCTGAACACTCCTCGAAGAAAACTACACTCGGACTATCATCCGAGGACCCATTTTCGGAGGAAAACAAGAAATGAATAAAAGAGTACCTAGTAAAGATATTCCGAGAACTCAGACGGAAAAATCTCAATTCAGACAACGCAAATACAGCCCTCGGAAAGATAGACGCAGCCCTCGGAGACCAAATCAAGCCCTCGGAGATCAACTCAAGCCCACGAAGATCCCATTATGCCATCATAAACCCCGCTACGATATCACATTACGTACTCAGAGATTACCCCAGATCGTTAAAGAATCAATCCGAGTCAAAGACGAAAAGTAGACCCCTCGGGAAGCATATATACAACAATATGAGCGTTCTTCTTATGTGTGTCCAAAATTTTAGCCCCTCGGAAGGATAGCTCTACTAAAACAACCGTACATCAGAGGTCCTCGGAGATATCAGAAGACATAAAGATTAATCTAGTCAGCGCCTAGTAGATAAGAGATAAACCTTATCCTAATTTATACACCTGTATCAGTGTAACGACACCTGTCTTTACCAAAGCACATGCACAATGACACCTGCCCTTACCAAAGTTTATATAAAGGGAGGCGATCAAAAGAAGAAGAACAACTTGGCAAAACTTAATACAACCCGGTACTCATATATACAGCAAGAAGAGGAGGAAAAGTTCAGTGAATAAAGGAAGGGGATATTCTTGCAATTCTTCTTATCATTTCCACCTATCGTTGCTTCTGAATCACGGACAGGGCGTTCCAACCCAAATAAATATCTTCCGTTAAATTGGGAGTAATTCCAAACCCGTTAACAAAGTGGCGCCGTATGTGGGAACGCCATAGTATCTGTCCTCGAGAGAATTCAGCAGATGTCGAATAGGATGGATGATCTTTTCGGAAGCAAAAACTTTCCAATTCCGTACAACGACTCGGAAGAAACTTTGTCCAGCTACGAATCAGGTACAAGAGACTTTATTAATATTCCCCGATCTGTCTATGAAAGACTTATAGATGCTACACGAGTACCCCGGAGGGGTGAACATCTCGGAAACATGTCCTCTATAATCCCTGAGGACAGGAATTTCCCCTCGGAAAGAGACACACCCCCGACGGCGTGGAACCCAAATTCAAATCCCTGGCAACGGGAACTCCGACAAACGCCCCGAAGGTATGCATGTTATGAAAGAACTCCGGAGGAGGGTCGGGAAGAAATTTCTCGTCCCTCGGAATATCGAGGAGAGGTTGAACACTCCCTATGGGGGATGATGAATGATCTACGAAAAGAATTGGGCGACCTTAAGAAGACCATGGCCCCTGAGAAGGATCCCACATTCAAGACCTCTCCTTTCATTCCCGAAATTGCTTCAGCTTCTATCCCCTCGGGAATGCGACCTGTCAATATCTAGTTATATACCGGAGAAGCTGACGGAAGGGACCCGCATGACCATATACACCAATATCTGGCCGGAATGGACCTATCTTCCGCCCCTGATCATGTGTTATGCCGCGTCTTTCCTGTTACCCTCGGAGGGTGGGCCCAAGCATGGTTTACTCACCTTCCACCTTGTTCCATTACGAGCTTTGACCGATTAGCTCATTTGTTCGTGCGACAATTCGCCTGCAATCGAAGGTACCCCAAATCTGCCACACACCTTTTTACTATTAAACAGAAAAAGGATGAACCCTTACAAAAGTATATAAAGCGCTTTACGGACGAGGCGCTAGATGTTCCCAACGTTAGTCCGACCATCATGGCGGACATACTAACTCAAGGACTCCGAACGGGGGAATTCTTTAGATACCTAATGGGGAATCATGTCACGGACATGAATGAGCTTATGCAAAAGGCGGAGGTTCACATCCTGATGGAAGAGGCCGAAGGAACAAAGAAGCAAATGGAACAGGAAGATAATGAACACCAAGAGCGCGCCGAGAAAGAAGCAAAGACCAAAGAAAAGAATAAGGAAGGAAAACCTCCTCAGCGCAAGGATGAGGGTGGAGTGGTTAAGAAATTCCTCCGACCCGTACACTTACCTCCGATGACTGTTACTCCCCTGGAAGTACTCAATATAATGAGGGGTAGCAACGAGTTGCATTGGCCCAGGCCGGCTAAGTTTCCTAACCAAGATAAGAACACTGGAAAATATTGTAAGTACCATAAAACTTACGGGCACACTACGGAAGAATGTACTACCCTTCGTCTAGAAGTGCTTCGCCTGTTAGAGATAGGGTACTTGAAGAATTACCTCAAGGAAAATAACCCCGATGAGCCCAAGGCAAATGTTTGGAAGAGGTCACGAAGAGAGGAGGAGGAACAAGAAGGGGAAGAAAGGACGCCTAGTCGGAAGTCACGAGAGGGGACAATTGGGCGCCTACGACCCCAAGAAAGAATCGAAGACCATCGGCAAAATTCGCGAGAGAAGACGATAGGGTATCGGAGTCTGCCTCCTCCACCTGACTCCTATAAAAATAATCCCCCGACATGACGAACCATTAATATGATTGAAGGGGGTGATATTTCGATAACACCCCAAGGTAAAAAGAAGAAATATTTGAAAGAAGCCCGACGAGCAGAGCAAGGATTATCTGTTTGCTATATCCAAGGAACAAAGCTACCTACCATCACTTTCGGCCCTGAGGATCTTACAGATATAATATACCCTCACGAAGACCCGTTGGTTATTTCTGCCATCATTTACGGGTATGAAATCCAACGGATCCTCATAGATACGGGCAGTTCTGTGGATGTACTCTTCTTACCTACCTACCTTGCTATGGGGCTAAAACAAGAAAAAATGGAGACTGCTGAAGTCCCATTGATAGGATTCTCTGGGGAAGCCTGCCAAACCCTCGAAATTGTGACTCTTCCAATGTCATGGGGGAAGGGAGCCCTTCGAAGGACGGAACATATCAAGTTTTGGGTAGTGGATGCCTCCTCACGAACGTATAATGTCATCTGCGGAAGACCATCCATTAGGGCCTTTGAGGCTGTCCCCTCTACTTTGCATCTTAAAGTGAAATTTCCCACTTCTTCAGGAATCGGAGAAGTCCGAGGAAGTCAGTCTAAAGCCAGAGAATGCTGCATGAATGCCATCCCCTCGGAAGAAGACGAGTCCTCTCTCGGGAATAACAAAAAGTGTAGAACTGAGGAAACACGAGTACAACCTGTGGAAGAATTGAAGATGGTGGAGTTGGTAGAAGGAAGCCCCGAGAAAGTAATCAAAATGGGTACCCACATGGCTCCGGCCATAGAAGATCAACTGATTTCCCTCCTCAAACAGTTCCATCACCTCTTTGCATGGGAAGGAGGACCGCCCGGGCGAATCAGCAACAAGGTATGCCAACACTTTCTTAACGTAAAGCCCGGGGCTAAACCTGTTCAACAGAAGAAAAGAAAAATGGGACCCGAGCGTAACAAGATCATTCGCTCGGAAATACAACGCCTTCTCAGTTTGAAACAAATTCGAGAAGTTATCTACCCAGAATGGTTGGCTAATGTTGTGCTAGTTCCAAAACATGGAGGAAGATGGCGAATGTGTGTTGACTTTACTAACCTCAATGATGCATGCCCAAAAGATTGTTACCCCCTACCGAGCATAGATCAGTTAGTGGACTCTACCGCGGGATGCGCGTTGCTATCCACTCTAGACGGAGACCAAGGATACAACCAAATCTCGATGGCAGCACCCGACCAAGATAAAACTAGCTTCATTACAGATGCTGGCACATTTTGCTATCTAGTCATGTCCTTCGGACTGAAGAATGCCGGAGCTACATATCAAAGGTTAGTAAGTCTTATGTTCGCAGATCTTATTGAAAAATCAGTAGAGGTTTACGTGGATGATACTGTAGTTAAAAGCAATACTGCCGAAGAACATCCCGAAGACCTACGAAAGGCGTTGGTTATTATGAACAACTTTGGCATGAAAGTTAACCCTAGGAAATGTTCTTTTGGTATCCGGGGAGGAATTTTTTTGGGTTTTATGGTTACGGAGAAGGGAATAGAAGTAAATCCCGAGAAAGCAGAGGCTATTATGGGGTTACCCACCCCGAGGACGGTAAAGGACGTCCAAAAGTTAACTGGAAGAATGGCCTCGCTGAGTCGGTTTGTCTCCAAGTCCGCAGAAAAAGGACTTCCCTTCTTCAAAATACTTCGGAATGTCAAGGAATTTCAGTGGACCCCCCAGTGCGAAGAAGCCCTCGGAGAACTAAAAAGGTACATGTTGAAACCACCTTTGTTGGTAAAGCCTTTACCTCAAGAAGAGTTATTTCTGTATCTTTCGATCGGAGAGGAGGCTATTAGCACTGTCTTAGTCAAAAAACAAGACGGAGAGCATCATCCGGTATATTACGTCAGCAAAACCCTCCTCGGAGCCGAAATCAGATATACCCTAACTGAAAAACTTGTCCTAGCATTGGTTACTACGGCCCGTAAGTTACGTCCCTATTTTCTATCCCACCCGATTACAGTGCTAACAAGGCACCCCCTGAGGGCAATTCTTAATAAGCCTGAATCGTCAGGGAGGTTAATAAAATGGGCCGTAGAGCTCACCGAGTATGACATTTCCTATGCTCCGAGACCATCCATCAAAGCACAAGTTCTGGCGGATTTTGTAACAGAACTCACAAGCATCGGATCCGAGGAGAAGGAACCACTGTGGCACGCATATGTAGATGGATCCTCGGTGAGTACACATGGGGGGGCTGGAATAGTTTTTGTAAATCAAGAAGGGGAGGAAGAAAGACTTCATTTTGCAGTCAGAATAGATTACCCCCTCTCTAACAATGAAGCTGAATATGAAGCTCTCCTCATTGGCATGAGACTGGCAAAAGAGGGTGGGATAAGGAGAATACCCCTCCATAGTGATTCTCAATTGATTGTTCAGCAAGTTAAAGGTTCATATGAAGCAAAAGAAGAAAGAATGCAAGAATACCTTCAAGTTGTCCATCACAGGCAAGAGTGGTTTGAAGAATATGATATAGTTCAAATTCCCCGAAAAGAAAACCAAGAGGCGGACGCTTTATCCAAAATGGCTACTCAAACAGCCGCCGTACACACTCGAAAGATTACTCTACTTCATGTCAATGAATCTGAAAAAAGCGAAGGCCAAGAGGTGAATACCATTTCAGATCCCTTATCTAGCTGGGTAACTCATATCAAGGCCTATTTACGGAATCCCGAGGAATACTCCTCGGACAAAACTGTTCTGCGAATGATGTTCAAAAAAACTCTCCGATACTTCCTCAAAGACGGGATACTCTTCCGAAGAACATACTCATGTCCCCATGCTCGGTGCCTTAATGAAGAGGAGGCCCAACTAGCTTTAGCAGAAACCCACGAGGGGGTATATGGAAGCCATACTAGCGGCGAAAGCATGGCCGGACGCTTGATTCGACAAGGCTATTACTGGCCCACAATGGCTAAAGACAGTAAAAGCCATGCCGAAAGGTGTAAACCATGCCAAGCCTACGCCCCTCAGATCCATCAACCCGCGGCCCCGTGGGAGCCCCATCTGACCCCATGCCCGTTCTCCAAATGGGGCATTGATATACTCGGACCCCTCATCCCTAATGCAGGTCAAAAGAAATTTCTGTTAGTAGCCGTTGACTACTTCACCAAATGGGTGGAAGCGGAACCCCCAGCCAGGGTAACCGCAGGGGCTGTTATCAATTTTCTTTGGAGAAGTATCATCTGTCGCTTTGGTGTCCCTCGGAGCTTAGTAAGTGATAATGGTCTGCAGTTTACAGATCAAGGATTACAAAAATGGTGCGATCATTGGGAAATAAAACACCGCTTTGCTTCGGTGGGATACCCTCAAGCCAACGGTCAAGTAGAAAGGACCAATAGAACCCTTTTGAAAAACATGAAGGCCCGACTCGATTGGCATAAAGCCAAGTGGGTTGAGGAAATACCCGGAATACTATGGGCCTATAGGACCACGCAAAGTGTCGCTACGGGAGAAACTCCTTTCAGTTTATCCTACGGGTGTGAAGCTGTTTTGCCATCGGAGGTCTCCATAGAAAGTTGGCGAGTCCGGGAATACGAGGAAGTAGCCAATGGCTCAAATTTAGCCCTCGCCCTTGACCTTCATGAAGAAAAGAGGACTCGTGTAGCCCTCCGAGTGGAAGAATACAAGGCCCGGATGTCGCGATACTATAATAACAAGGTAAAACTCCGAAATTTTCAGGTTGGAGATTTGGTAATGAATTGAGTGGGGGCTTCCAAGAATGTGGGCAAGTTGGATCCTCGGTGGGAAGGGCCCTATAAAATAGCGAAAATTGTGGGACCCGCAACCTATCTTTTGATCAATTCCGAGGGAGCTGTACTTCACAACACTTGGAACTCATTTAACCTCAGAAAGTATTATGCTTAATGTAATAGTTATGCATGAATAAAAATGTTGTTCAATATACGATGGGCTATAGTACAAAAGAAATTAGAGTTGTCCGACACAATGATGGCCCTACATACGAGTCATCGTGACAACCCGTTAACACCAAAAGCCCTCTGTATTATGAACTAAACTGCATAACATTCATCTACAAGCTAAGCCCCTCCCATGGGACGTTTTCCTTCTCGAATAAGTCGTCGACGCTGCTCCTCGGAAAGAGAGACTGGGTCGTCAATGAACACAGTCGGAACTGCAGAATCCCTAATGGGTGAAGAAGGGAATCCCTTGGAGATCTGACGAATGTTAAGTTCTGGAATGAGTAAACCCGATGGAAACTCTGGTAAAGCTTGCACAGCATCTTGGCACAACCGATAGCCTATATGCACTAAATCACGCATCTCCCTCTGAAGAGATTCACGAAGGTTGGATGAGCCCATCACTTCCAACACGGCCTGGACTTGAGCCATAACCACTGCTACCGCATGAGTGCGAGTTATCCCTAGTAGTAGCTGATTCAAAGCATCTCTTTCCATCATAGCCTTCACCAATTGCTCCTCCGAGGACCGCATATGGCCACGTAACTCCTCAATTCTCCTTTCTAAATTTAGTACACGTGCTCTTTCAAGCACTAATTCGCGCTCCAATTCCCACGCCTTATCCTTCTCGGATTGTAGCGCATTGATGTGAGTCTCTTGAGTGGACTCGTGAACTTCCTTCAAATGGGTTATCTCCACTTGAGCCTCTAAGAGACCTTGTTCTAACTCGTCCCGACGACGATATATTAAGCTAGGATCTGAAGAAGAGCTCCCGTAAGATCCGAGAGCATCTAGCACCATGTAAATCTGCTCACGAACAAGGCGAATTGCGTCAGATAGGGCGACAAGTTAGTATTAAATAAAATGAATAAATACCTCACACAGGTCTTTGCAAGCTAAATCCTGGAGAACGGATACCGAAAGGGTTTTCATCAGCCCACAATCGGTCACGTTCAATAAACCGCTGAGAAAATTCTGGCAAAATCCCACTGCTGATCCGAGAGGAGAAACATCCTGATTATCCCCGGGGGGAAAAGGTCTCCCGAGGGAAGGATTCTCCTCGGGCGGCGGTACCAGAACGCGATCAGGGACATCTTCCAGGGGCTGAAAGTCCTCTGCGCCAGGGGAGAGAAGATACTCCTCTAATACATTCACCACGGCAGAATTACGAGGAAAAGGCTGTGACACTATTGGATTCATGTGAAAGTCCGTCTGGGAGAGAGCTGCTATCAGATCTGACGCTCCAGGAGGAATTATAAAGCTTACTGGAGGGGCTGCCACAGGTCCCTCCTCCTCCGAGGAAATATCAACCATTGCCTCATTCACGAGAGGATCAGAATCGCCAACCTCCGGCACCCCGGAACTACCATGCAACGCCCGCCCCAAAAAAACGTCATTAGAAGATCTAAGGGAAAATGCTCCCATCTCCGCTCCTGCAAAAAAATATCAACTTGCAAACAGTCCGAGGGCACCCAGAAAATTTACAAGTTAAAGAATGGTCGGTAAAACTTACGAAAATAAAAGTTACTGTGAAGAGGACGAGAAGTAGGGGTACACCCCTCCACCCCCTCTTGCAAACCTGCCAAAATCAGGGCCTCGGGGAAATCCAGCAGCCCGGATATGTCATAAGAACCAGAAAAAAGTCTCGAGTGAAGCAATACCTCCCTCACTTGCCCTTGTGTTTCGATGTTGGGAGCAATATATCCCAGACCCCATCGGATGGGCACCCCCTAGTATCTGGCTGACTGACCTCTCGGACGGATAAAGAAAAATCTCCGCCTCCAATCCCCTCTACAGGAGTGGATACTGGATACACGAGTGAAGGTATTTTCCTTGTCCCGATAGGTCAAGCTAAAAAAGAGAGTCCCCTCTGAACAAGGTCGAAGGGTAAATATTGTTCCCACCCGATAAAGGGACATTGGAAGGTTTAAGAGCTCACAGCGCAAAACATATCCCACCAAATGACTATATGAACTTGGTGTTAACTGACTCGGACATACCTGCCAATACCGAAAAAGTATTTGCAAAAAGAGGTGGAAAAACGTCCGTAACACACAACGCATTTGTTCGGCATAAACAGTCATATAACCCGAGGGAGGCGCATAAGCCCTCTGGCCCGAGGAAGGCACTATTATGTCGTATTCTTCGAAATCCAGGTTATAACCAGTGAAAAGAGACCTTACCGAATTCTCACACTCCGTACTCGTAGTGGATCCTACACGTCCCCTACCTATCAATCTGGACGGATTGATAGGGATCAAATCAAACTTCGAAGACTCATCTGCCAAAGGGTATGGCTCCCTGCCCATAAATATCTCCCTGATATGATTGACTCTACGTGAGTTTGTAGATGAAAGCCTACGAGCTACTCCCAAAGAGGAACTCACACCAAGTGACGCCTGGTTTTCGGATAAATTATCCCTCGGAGAGAAATTTTCACGAGAAATAGGAGGAACCCTTGATGGTCCAGAAGGACTCCGAGCGGTATCCCGAGAGGAACCACAAGATGAAACTGAACCACTTCTTCAATAATAAGGGGGCAACATCTTTTCGGGTAAGTATTATCCTCGTGCTCACAACTATTAGCAAACTGGGAAAGAAATCAAAAACTAGTTATGATTATAAGGTTATGATTATAAGATTAGTGTGCAGTACATGACTGATGAAGGGCCTAAATACACATATACTTTTTACTCCGTGATTAAAAATTAAATTCAAATTGCATAAAGTAAGGGGCACGTGTCGAAAAATTTCCTTAATCAAAAGTGACACGTAGCTCCCTTTACCATGCAAAGCAACACCTCCAGCTTAAGAAATAACTTAGTCAGCAGTCTCCTATGGTTTATCATTATCCTCTTTAGTTAAAGTTTTAAGAGTCAAAACAAAAAGAAAAGAAGGAAAGATTGGACAAAATATTTATTCATTTAAGCCGAAGAGCCCTCGGAAAGGGTAATAAATACAAGGAACGTTTATTTAAAAACAAAAAGTGAAAAATTACAAGGAAAAACTAAGCCCCCGTGGTAGAAGGGTGTGAAGGAGTCGTCTCCTCGGCGGAAGTACCCAGCGAAGCAAGGCGAGAAATTGGAGAAAATACCCCCAGAACCGCTAGCCCTCGGACTCGGACTACTGACGGAACGCATCGGAGAAGGTATAGGAGAATCCCGAGGAGATAGCAAGCCCCCAAATCTCCCCACAAAATAATGGCAGTCATCGGGAGTTGGCTTCTTCAACTTACGAAGGTCAAAAGATTTTGAGAAGTCAACGTCCGACCTTAACAAAGACTTGGCCAACCTGGCACACTCCAAATAACCCCACAAAAGGTGGCCTGTCAAGAGCTCGTGAGAAGGCGTCTCGGAGACTTCTGAGTGCTGCCTTGATACTTCTTGCTGAGCGAATTAAACTGCAACATCAATCTTAGCCTGCACCTCCTCGGGAGAAAGAAAGTTTGATAACTTCCCCTCGGCCGACTCAGCCCTATCTGTGACTTGACTTAGTGCCTCCTGGAGACTCCTTTCCCGCTCACCACCTTCTGCCACTGCCTTCTCGAGAGCCGCGATACGAGCGGAAAGAACCCCCTTAGACTCTTTCTTTTCCTTCTCCAGAAGAGCTATTTTAGCTGTTGCCGCCTTCTCAGATGCCTCCATCTTCTTATAAGCAGACTCGGCAGCGTTCAATCTATATTGCAAACCCTCTCTCGCCTTCTCAGTTTCTTGAAGAACGAACTCGTAGTCAGAGATCTTAGTAAGGAGAACATTCTCCTTCGTCTGACTTTCTCTGTCCCGGGCTAAAAGAGGTGCCAGTTGCGCTCGGAGAGCTTCCACCTCCTTTATGTCCTTCCGACCACGCTCTTCCACGGCAGTAACTGCCTCCCGAGTCTTTCCAATCTGCAGAGAAGTCAGTAAGAAAAGAGTTAACACAGATACATCATATAACCCCAGAGGACTGATTTAGAGAAACTTACCATGAGCCCCAACCAGTTAAGACTGGTGTACAAAAACTGGTACCCCTCAGCGGGAGTTGAACTAGAAGAGGCAAAAAACTGGAGAATGTCTTGATAAGCTTCCCCCACTGTCCGAGAAGAAAATTGCCCCCTGATCCACTAGGAGGAATGGGCGCCTGGAAAGTGTGACCTCTCGGAGAAAGAGTCACTGGAACAGAGGAAGACACTGGAATACGGCTCCTCGGAAGAGCAGCTCCGGATACTGGAGTCATCACTTCTGAATTTGTGAACACGGCCCGAGAACCACCAACTGCTGCGGGTGGGCCAGTCTCCCCTAGGAGCGAATTCAGAATCCCCTCTTTCACATCCCGGTCCTCGGACGAAGGTCAAACTCTCCTTGAATGTACTCGGAATCCTCTCGTAAAGCTTCCTGCCCGGGAACGTTAAACTGGGCCAAAAAGTCTTCCTCTACAAGAGAAAATCACTGAAGATAAGAAAGAGAATGAAACTAGAAAAAATTATTAATAAAGAAGGACGGGTAAGGAACACTTACCATATAAGGAGGGTTCTTCTACCATCGGAGCCTTGCCTTTGTCCACGGCCACTGTATCAAAAGGGAAAACATCAGTGCATGAAGAAAGTCTACAGTGAAAGTGTGAGAAATTTTACTAAGAACTCGTAAAAACTCACCACGAGGAACTTCTGAAGACGTAGGCTCAGTAGAAGCAGGAGAAGGATCATTGGAAGATAAATCCACCACTTCCGTAGTCTTCTGGACAGCTTCTTCCTCGACTGCTCTCGGAAACGTCCCTTCTTCAGATGCCCTCGGAGAACTCCCTATGTCGGATCCAGAGGCAAACAAATCTCCTGTACTAGACTTAGAAACTGGCACTAAAGCCCAAGAAGAAGAAAGAGCAACAGGATCCCTATTTATAACCACGGGCTACAACGGTCAGATGCTTTCAAGACGTGGCAATTATTTACACCTCCACGTAACCGCTGCTTAATTGCGCCACACCGTCAAAATTCTGACCGTTGCCAACGGTCAGATGCTTCAAATTTTAAAGCCGGTCAACAGCAGTCCGCAACCTGCGCCCCGAGATCCTCGCAGGCATAATAACGACACCCTAAGGGTATTCAGGTAAAATCCCTGCAAAACTTTGAATATATATATTTATCTCTCGAAAAAATATCAAAAGATAAATATAGGGACACCAGAACGAGAAATAACCCCTCGCCTCACTGAGGACGATGATTAAAAATTTCGCTTGTCTCTACGAAGGCAATCGAAATTTGGGGGGGCTAGTGTTAACCATAAAAATAAATAAAAGGAAAAGAAGAAGGTTAATCCTACTCGGAAAAACGATACATGGACAATACAATTGTCACGAGTACCTCCGATGAGATGTACCCACTCCCAATGAGGAGGACCCCTCGGAGGATTGCCCTACCTTTCGGTCACTGACCTAAAAAGGTTTAAAAGAGCACACGAGGAGGAACATAAGCGTCCCTTGGAAAGACAAACGGTGAATGAAAAACAGATATCGACACGGCATCGGAAAAAGAGCAAACCCCGAGGGACCCGTGCGACTCCGATATCCACCAATGCGCCAAGAGGGACCACAACGGACCCCGAGTCCCATAAACTTACAAGAAAACTTCCTTGCTGAACACTCCTCGAAGAAAACTACACTCGGACTATCATTCGAGGACCCATTTTCGGAGGAAAACAAGAAATGAATAAAAGAGTACCCAGTAAAGATATTCCTAGAACTCAGACGGAAAAATCTCAATTCAAACAACGCAAATACAGCCCTCGGAAAGATAGACGCAGCCCTCGGAGACCAAATCAAGCCTGCGGAGATCAACTCAAGCCCACGAAGATCCCATTATGCCATCAGAAACCCCGCTACGATATCACATTACGTACTCAGAGATTACCCCAGATCGTTAAAGAATCAATCCGAGTCAAAGACGAAAAGTACATTTCCTTTCGTAAACTGGCATCCAAATCGGACAAGTTCACGTTTTCCCGGCTGAAAACTGTAAGGGAGGATGATTTAATAGCAGGAAAGATTAGCTTCATTCGTTTTTTATTGCCAAGCCAACAAGAATCACTCTAACAACAGACATAGAGACAATCGCTCCTAATGGAACACTTACTAAATCTTGATGCACCGCTTCTTCATCCTGGAAATACTAGGCCCACTAAAGGCACAAAAATAGAGGAAAAATTGAAAGTTGTCATAAAATGGATATTGCAGGTTGAATGAAGGCGCATTGATAAAGATTTTTCACTGTCTAGTGCCGCTTTCTTCAGAGGAGTTTATGCCAGCATGGATTGCTCGCTCCTTCCACTTGGAAATGCAAAGGCTAAGCAAGCTTACCTTAAGAACGACTCCGAGGATCAAAATAGAAGAAGTATGAACTACCCCTTAATTATCGCAACACCTCATAAAAATAGTTTTTACTTGGACTACGAACGGGAAGGATGAAAGTGAGTCGGTATGCTAATTCCTCATCCACAAATCAGCCCTTCCCGTAAGTGATTTTCTCAACGAATAAGGAATTGTAGGAGTGAAATCTTGATCTAATTTGAAAAAGAAAACGACAAGTCCAAGGCAATAAAATAGGTATTTTTCCTGTTTGTAAGATTAAAGAATTAAACAAAAGGATTCGCAAATAAAAGTGCTAATGCTACAACCAATCCACAAATCGCTTCTTCTTCATAACACAAAAAACATACTTTTCTATTGTATTATTATTAGACTTTCAACATTGTTTATGCCTTTTAGGAAATCGATTTATAAATTAGAATTCATGATGCTTTTAGGGAACTTCTATAAAGTAGAAATGATTATTCTTTTAGAAATATCTACTTGAAATTTATGTTTTTAGCTACTCTCCAAATATCTACAGTTTATGCCTTTTTTGAGTAATATTATTTATCTTAGCATTGTTTTATTTTATATTATTTTTATATGCGTTAATTTAGTTATTATGGCGTTACCTTTATGAATTGTTGTTAGATATCTTAGAACTAATAGTTTTTATAACATAGTTCATGCCTTTAAAAAAGCTATATAACTTAGTAATGATTAAATTTAGGTCATCTCTATAATTAGAAATATTCTAACTTAGATGCTTTTACTTAGTACATAGTACTTAGTCGACGACATGTCGGACGATCCTCTACGCTCGTCTCGTGATACCGGCAATAGCCCTCGTAGAGAGGGCATAGTGGTCCACCGAGTTTAGGTCCTCGCTTCTGTTTTGTTCATTCTTGCACTACACCACCCGCTGATGAGGACTAGTAGTATTAGTTGTTCTTTTTTATTAAGTATTGAATACTGTGTTATGTAGTATTAGTTGTTTGTGTTTATGTAATTCGTTAAATGTTTGGACAAACTACTTTATGTTTATGTAATTTCATGTTTATTCTGGAATGACTCTATGTTTGTGTAATTTCATGTTTATTTGTAATTTAGTAATGTTTATATTAGTACTAGTTTGTTCGTACTTGTTAAACACAATTGATTATAGTACACTAGTTAGTTTTATTTGTGCTACCAATAATCTTTCGCAACACGAATACAAACTATAATATGAATCAAACAGCGTGAATGCAAATTTATTATAAAACATAAATTGACCACTAAACTTTAATGCCACACTATTCATAGATACTAACCTCCGACTCTAAGTCACTCATTATCTCTTCCTCTTCCTCTTCCTCTATGCCCTGATCTTCCTCCTCCTATAATCTTCTATCGTCAACCACATCAAATCCCTCGTCAACCAATTGGATATTCATATTGAATGAGGAAATGTCTACACATAAGTTCAACACTTTAGATGCATTATCCTGTAGCACTTGGTTTGGCATCCCCGCTTCGACATCGTTTGATTCGGCAACTGATGACATATCGATTATGTGCCTGGAAGGAATGGCGGATACGGCCAACCATCCTCTACGTCCCGGTCGTCTTCTTTGAATAGGCCACATAGTACGTTGTTTTGCTTGGTTAGCAACTACAAACAGCTCATTGGTGATGAGGGTATGCCTAGGGTTGATGTCAACCAACTTGTACGTTGTGTGCTCCTTCATACCCGCATTTATATCATACCAAACACATTTGAACAAGACAATGTACAAGGGTCTAATTTTGACCCAATATTCCACCTGTATTATGTCTTTCAACGTTCCATAGAAGTTGGTAGCATCGGATCCTCCCATGTTTCCCTTTACATAAACACCGCTACAGTCACTCTTCTTCGGGCCCAAAGTCATCTCAGTGTAAAATCTAAATTCATTCACAATGTATCCATCGTAGGCAGCCACTGTATTAGTCGGACCTATGATTAAAGGATCTATTCATACATCGCTCTCGTATAGCCCACATGAATACATTTGCTTGAACCGTGCTACATACTCTTGGTTCATCTTGGATTGTATCTCTATTGGACTAAGTCCACCACACTCCTCTCCTTCAAATAACATGAGGGGCAAGATTTTCATAAGTTATTATTCTATTTTCATTAAAGCGTTTTAATCAAATCATAATAATAAATAACATTAACTTACTCGACCCATTCGTCAAGCTCTATACAGTTAAGTAACGTGTAAAACTCTATTTGCTCCATTTCATCAGAAGTCAAGCGTCACCTATTGTTTAGTGGTCTATTGGCGCCCCTTTCCTGTGAAAACTTGTAAGCTCATCATCCCACTCTGTGCTATCTAACGTCTCGTTCCAGTTGAGCTGTTTATATTTAGTCTAAATAGAGACATCCAAATATTGAACACACTAATCGGATAGCTCTGCAAGTAGGTATGAATTGGCTATGGATCCTTCCACCCTGGCCTTATTCAATATTGAACCCTTCATGTCGAACATCCGCCTTGTTCATAGAAATGATTTATTAGATAAAGATTCAATACATTATAAAAGATAATGGTTTTAAAAATATAAAATCGTACCTCTTGAATGGATACATCCATCTATAGTGGACTGGACCTCCAACTCTAGCCTCGTACGGAAGGTGTATGGCTAAATGCTCCATAGAGTCAAAAATGAAGGAGGAAAGATCATTTCCATCTTGCACATAGTAACAATAAATGATTCCTCCAATTGCTCTATATCGGCGGCCGTAACCTCCGATGCACAAATCGCCATGAAAAACAGACTAATCTCTACTAAAGTTCCCCAAATCTCGGGTTCCAAGAAGTCGCGAAAGGCAATAGGGATCAATCTCTGTATGAAGACATGACAATCATGACTCTTCATACCATATAATTTTCCTTGCTGTTTTTGCACACATCGTCCCAAGTCCGAGGCATATCCGTCAGGAAACTTCAGTTCAGTTGGCCAATCAAGCACCATACTCCTTTGCTCCCTCGTAAGACAATATTTTGCCTTTGGCTTTATATACTCACTTCCTCTGCTAGTGGGTACTAAGAACAATTCTTTACGGTTGGTCAATATCTTAAGATCTTGCCGAAACTTAATGTTGTCCTTCGACTTAGCATTGTCCAACACTGTGTTGATGATCTTCTCAAAAAACGTTTCTCTCCCAATGCATTCCATCCAGATTGTGGCGAATCAAGTTTGTGGACGAGTAAGGTAGTTCCAAAAAGATGCTTCGACGACACCAATTATGAGTTGTATTAAAACCCGGAAGCTTTGTGGAATTTGGCCCAAATCCAACCGGTCGTAGCCAATTCACAATTGCTCACATCTCCGCTCATGTCTTCCTTCGAATAGGCGCTTCAAGTACCTCCCTATCCTTGTAGAACTCATTTTTGTTGTACCTCCATTCATGATGATCAAGTAGAAATCGACGATGACAGTCGAACCACGATGCTTTTCCACCATGTTTAAGTATAAAAGAATCGATGTCACTCATGCAATAAGGACACGACAACTTCGCATGCGTTCTCCACTAAGAAAACATTCCATAAGTAGGAAAATCGCTAATAGTCCACATTAGGGCCGCTCGCATTTGGAAGTTTTCCTTTCGTGAGCTATCATATGTTCACAAACCATTAATCCACAAATCATTCAACTCGTCAATCATCGGTCTCAGCAAATCATTCAAGTTCTTTCTGGGACTCTTAGGACCGGGTATAATAAGGATCAGAAAATGGAACTTCGGTCGCATGCATAAATCTGGAGGGAGGTTATAGGGCGTCACAAACACGGGACAACAAGAGTAATTCTTCCCATATTGCCCAAACAGTGTGAAACCATCTGTGCATAGACCGAGTCGGACATTTCTAGGATCTGCTGCAAAGTCCGGATACGTACGATCAAAGTGTCTCCACGCCTCGCCTGCAGCCGGTAAATCATTCGATCAGTTGACTGCCGACACTTCAAATGCCAAGTCATATTCTTTAAAGTGCCTACAGTATAGAACAACCTCTGCAATCGAGGGCTTATGAGAACGTACTACAATTTCTTCCTTGCGACCCTGGACTTTCTACCATCCTCGTAGCTATCTTCCTTGTATATCGGACACGATGTGATATCCTTGTTGGCATTCCGGTCGTAATACAATAAACAAAAATTCTTACAAACATCGATCTTTTTGTACCCTAAACCCAAATCCTCGAGCATCTTATTCATGCCTGGAACCGTATTAGGTAACATTTTCTCAATCTCTTGGTCCATAAGATCTTTAGGCAACCTTAAGTACTTCTCGCAAGCGACATTAGGTACTCTGTGCATTGTCTTGCACGTCAAGAACTCGGCAAACCACTGGAGCACAGTCTTCGACTTCTTATCGTGCATTTGTATGCCTCCCAAATGCATCAATTTGGAGAACTCCTTTGCGTCGGGACTTGGATCTTCGTTGCGCACCTCTCCCTAAAACAATTGACCCCCATATGCATCCACCACCAATTCTCTAAACGAGGTGTCAACATGAACCGCACTATCCACGTGAATACTAGCGGGTGGTGAATCAGGTACATACGACGTGGATGCCCCGCTCGCCTCCTCTCCATGCAACACCCATACCTAATATTGATACGTAAAGCTCGACTTATGAAGATGATCCCAGACTACGTTTCGATAAAAAAACTTTAAGTTATTGCATTTCTGGCACGAGTACCTAATACGGTTTCTTAGATCTAAGTAATCTCTCTGTTGTGACGCATATTGTATGAATGAACGAACCCCAACCACGTAATGTTTATTCAAATAACCAGTATTATTATATATCCTATCGTACATCCAAGATCTATCGGCAAGAAAATCCATTTTTAATCTAAGAAAATTAAAAAGAAATTGTTACAATTAATTCTACCAATCAATATCTTTATCATCTATATTAAATTTCTCAAACATGTTATAACGAAATAATGAGTACATAGAAGTGAAGTCAATACTTGTTGTAGCGTAGAAAATACTTAGATCAAGTATTGTTTGTACACGCCCCTCGTTGCATTTACCGCAATATCTAATAATACACAAACAAACATATAAAAAAAGGTAATAGTGATCATTTTAATAAGAAATGAAACTATTGAGAAAACTAACACAAAATAGTTATAACAAAGTAAAATCGTGGATACCTTAGCAAATGAGGAAGAATGGAATGATTTCACAAATGGAATGGGGTTGGAATTTATAGGGGCATCTGCCTAGAATGCCGACCGGAATCTGGTCGGTAATAACAACAAATAGTTGTATTTTCGACCGAAATCTAGTCAGAATTAGCAACATATACTTGTATTATCGACCAGAGTCTGGTCGATAAAGCAAGTATACGTTGTTATTTCTGGCCGGATTCTGGTCAAAAATACAACTATTCGCTTTTATTACCGACCGAATTTCGGTCGATAAAGAGACTTTTGCTATTACCGATTGAAATCCGGTCGGTAATGATAGGGTTTAAGGTTTAGGGTTTAGGGTATAGGGTTTATGACCGTTTGCGACCGGAATGCGGTTGGTAATGCCTGAATCTCCGGCCGGAATGCAGTGGCTAATGATATTCATATTTTTAATTTCACCATTTTGCTCTCCAATTTTAGATACGTTGGTTTAATGATCAATTCCAACGATAGTAGTTATATATAAGTTAAAAAAAATTGTTGAACGTTAAAGAATCATTTGAAGCGTCGGTTCATAATGTCACTTGCAAATAGATTGGTATATGTCGCTAATAACTACTTATGATTATGTTTAACATCTAAACACACACACACACACACACACACACACACACACACATATATATATATATATATATATATATATATCACAATTTTCTTCTCTATACTAACGTTTGTTTCAGATGCTAATCGCAAATGAGAGAGTACTCTCTACTACGTATGATTAATATATGTAGAACTTAAAAAAAAATTAATAGTAAACTTACTATGTTATCCAATACTAATTAAATATTAGTTCAAAAGAACATTAAACTAACTAAATATTAGTTCAATTCATGTATATAGTGAGATTCTATAGTTAAACTCACAAGGACATCAAGATATTTTTAAAGAGAAGAAAAAATTTAAGTATTTAGAGTATTACTGACTGGATTATGGTCGAAATAATATTCATGCTTATTTCCCACCGGAATTCGGTCGAAAATAATATTAATGAGCAATTCTGACCGGATTCTGGTCGGCAAACTGGGCATAAACAAATTTCCGGCCGGACCCCGGTCTGAAAATCTAAAAAAAATATTGCTTTTTTTTTTTTTTAATTTTCAAATTTCAAACTTTTACTAACCGAAATTTGGTAGGAAAAACTAAAACATTTATTCTGGGTTTGGTGGAAAATTTAAATTTTCCGAAAATTCAAATATTTTCTCCAAGTTATATATATACACTTCATTTTCACAACATTTTCATCTAATTTGCACAACATTTTCTCTTCCTTTCTTCTTTTCATTTTTAAATACATAAACACTTTTTTCATCTTTAAATACTCTCCAAACACACATATTTCATCAAAATATTTCAACATAAACAATTTTTTCTTCATTTCTCTTCATTTTCGTCTTTAAATAAACACTTTTTGCTTCATTTCTTTTTTCAAACACTTTTTCTAACATATTTTCCATTAATTCAACAATATATTGACTAACAATCAATTTTTTTGTGTTTTAGATTGGGGCAAAAATCGAAATCTTTCAAAAAATAAAATAATAATATTCTGGTAATTATTCCCGGATTTTTGTATTCTGTTATATATTATTTCCGACAGCATTCCGGTCAAATATACGTGGAATATTATTTTCGACCGCTTTTCGGTCGGAAATACCTTGAATATTATTTCCGACCAGACTTCGATGGCTAAAGATGGAAAGCGTATTATCGACCGGAATGCGGTTGGAAATATTACATTTTTCTGCCGCATTCCGGTGGCAAAATTTGCCACTGGACTCCGTTCGGAAAATATAATACCGACCGGAGTCTGGTGGCAAATTTCGCCACCGGAATGCGGTAAGGAAAAAGTAATACCGACCGGACTCCGGTCGGTAAAATTTTACCGACCAAAGCAATCCCGATCGAAGTTTTCTGATCGGATTCTGGTCGGTAGAAGGTCACTACCGACCAGAGAGAGGTCATTACCGACCGGAAATCCGGTCGGTAATTGGGGTCAAACCTTGTAGAATTGGATATATAGCTGATTGATTACAATAATAATTTCCCTATATAATTAGTTAATTCGACTAAATGATATAATCAACAGTTTATTCAGGAGGTTCGTTAAGTTTACCCCAAGTTTAATGACTAATGAGGGTCAGTAAGCATGTGGTCCTCAGCCTGTAAAGACTTAGATGGTTTTAATATTCTTAGATGGTTTTAATATTCAGGAAATGGAAAGAACATTTGTGTACAACTTGCATATAATGATGATCACTTTATAACTTTTATTAATATTTATTTAAAAATAAGGAGAAATTACACTAAACCCCCCATCGTATGGTCCAATTTGCAGTCAACACCCTTAAGTTTGTTTTGTTACAGTCAACCCCCTATCGTTTGCCGAAATAGACACTTTTGCCCCAACTCAACATTTTCCACTTTTTTTCAGGGGTATTTTTATCAAATGTCAAAAAAAATTAATATTTATAGATACAAAAATAACCAAATTAGCCTCTCACTAATAAGACATCTACTCCACAATCTTATCCGCTAAACTATTAGTATTATCTAATACAACATATATATCAAATATGTAACACTAATTAGTACATATAATATAATAAGCTTGACCGGTACAAACACTGGTGGTACATAAGTTCTTCCAGGATTGCATGCATGTTGTGTTTGCGCATTATACCAACCTACACATACAATGAATTTTAATTTTTATGCAATATAACGTTAATTATACAAGTAAAAGTGGAAAAATAAAGTAGATTTAATTTCTTAAAGTGTATGTTGTAACTTAATTTGACAGAATTTAATATATGAAGTACATATTAAATTTTAATTACTTGTCAATTGCCACTCTCTAACTCTGCGACATTGTTAGATTTATGTCACGCATGTAAAATAATATTAGAAAAAAAAATTATCGCATATATAACTCGCGTAGTTATTCTTACTAAATATAACTTACAAGATGTAAATCTAACAATCACATGCATAAAACTGATATAACATTTGACACACAAATCTCTTTTGATAAATTTAGAATTTATAAAGTATTCTTAATTATATTAAAGTGTTTCAATCTTGTTTGACTTATTTCAAAATGTAGTTGTAATTAAGCTCTCATTACATCGATCACATTAAATTAATTTGGATCGTCCAAGAGACATGCCCACTTGTATATAGAGCCTACCTTAGCTTAGTATTTCCTGATAACCATAAAAAAAACCTTTTAGCTCACATAATTTCTTGTAAACCTATTCTCTTTCTCACTCTAGAACGCTTTTAGGGTCTTCGCCTGACCAACTAAGGCACATGACTCTTGATTGAACAACACATTTAGCTTTTCCGGTGATAAATAGTGAATCTCCATGTTAGTGATCAAAAACATGAGTTGAAAGTTATT
The DNA here is from genome assembly GCA_948329865.1 of Linaria vulgaris. Classification (NCBI taxonomy): domain Eukaryota; kingdom Viridiplantae; phylum Streptophyta; class Magnoliopsida; order Lamiales; family Plantaginaceae; genus Linaria; species Linaria vulgaris. The sequence goes on along the minus strand of OX415249.1, from coordinate 145,510,359 downwards.
GTAGGGCCATATGACAAAACCACCATTGACAAAGCCACCAATGGTGGCTTTGTCATATGAGCCGACATAACTTTCAAATCATATTTTTAATCACCAACTAACATGGAGATTAACTATATATCAACAAAGAAGCTAAATGTGTTGTTAAATCTAGGGCCATGTGCTTTAGTTGGTCAGGCTAAGACCCTAAAAGCGTTCGAGGGTGAGAAAAAGACAAGGTATACAAAAAACTATGAGAGATGAAAGGTTTCTTTTGTGGTTTTCAGGAAATACTAGGGTAGGCTCTATATACAAGTGGGCATGTCTCATGGACTGTCAAAATTAATTTAATCTGACAGATGTAATGAGAGTTATAAACTCCTCATATAAGAAGATAATGGTGGTCAATGATAGTCTGATTCTAGAGAACACTAGTATTGGAAAACTCTAGTCTACAATATTTACGCAATAGTGCCCCAAGTGATGAAAACATGAGAAGCGGTCCCAAATTTTAAGTATTCGATCAATATGCTTTTATGTGGGGCGCAGACTAGTGAGGGCTAAGTAGAGTAATCAACACTGTCATTTTTTCAGCTCTTTGTGTTAACTATTTAAAGAGAATCATTTCAATTCCCTCTTCTAGCATGCCCAAAATTTTAGCACCACCCGGTCCAAGCCAGGATAAGGCATTATAAGGATACGTCGAGTATTATACTGGACGTATCTAGAAAGCATACATTGAGCATTATACTCGATGTATAGAAAAGTAGTTTCCCAAGTAGGCGGCTTTTAGTAACCGGTGTATCTCGTTCCTCACGGTGGTATAGGCATAGGTGATATGTCCATACGCTTTTATGGTATTTGCAGAACTTACTCTTATCCTTCTTCTTATAAGGCTTTTTAACGGGTAACGACCACTGCAGGTTGTTGCTTCCCCTCATCACGTTCAGCACCTCTGCAAGGGTGATCGTTAAGGGGGGGGGGGGGGGGGAGCGGTGCATGTCGCAAGTGCCATTTTACCACGTTTCCATCATCCCTTCATTGGGAGGGCAACTTCTCTTCATTCGCCTTGTCTTTAGACATATTTTCTTGCTCGCGATCGTTACTCTCTATTTGAATCTTGGAGTTTTCAGCTTCTTCCATGATAATATAGGTTTCCTCCTTCTGCATAAGCTCATTCATATCTTTGACATGGTTTCGTATAAGGTATCTGAAGAAATCCCCCGTTCTAAGCCACTAAGTTTGGATGTCCACTACTATCGAAGGATTAGCGTTCGGAACATCCAGGGCTTCATCCGAGAAGCGCTTCATGTAATCCCTCAAGGGTTCATCTTTCCTTTGCTTGACGGTAAACATGTGGCTAAAAGATTTAGGATACCTCATGTTACAAGAAAATTGTCGTACAAATAAGCATGCTAATTGATCAAAATGGGATATCGTATTGGGGCATGGATGGGAAACCAGGCCTGCGCTCTACCCGCTAGGGTAGTTTGGAAGACTCGGTAGAGGGCAAAATCGGGCGCCGATGCCAAATCCATGGTCTCTATGTATTGGTGGATGCGATCTTGCGGGTCCCTCCCATCCTTGTCATCCGTATATAGGGGGAGGTTGCTAAGACGCATCTCCGAGGTGATCAGGGCTTGAGCGATTTCTGGGACAAATGGTGAACCGTGGTACATGGGTTCTTCCCCCCGCCTGAGACGAGATTCATATTCTTCAGAATCAAATCGCTCTCGATAATATCGCCGCAGAGGGTTTTCGCGGGTGTGTGCTACATCTGGTTGAGTTCTCCGGGCGGCACCCTCCAACAGGCGTTCAAACACGGATCGTGGAACATTCATGAAATCCCCTCTTTCTGTTGGGGACGGGGATGGGGTTATCGACGGCTCTTCATCCATATGTTCTTGTGGTACTAGAGACTGATGTTGGTTACAGGGCTATCCTTCATCGTGATAGAGGAAATTATTCAAATGCGCTCAAAGGCAATATCTTACGGCGTTCCCACAGACGACGCCATTTTGTTAACAATTATTTATTTCTCTCGATTTTGTGGGTGGATTATAGCACCTTGCATGAGTTTGAAGAATAACCTATACTTTTTTTTTTATGATTCAAGAAGTCTCCCTCCTTTTTATTCCTTATATTCTCCCCTATATATAGGAGTAAGATTGGGTACAAGTGGTCTTTTCATGCCAACTCCCCTTTTGACAAGTGTTACTTGCATGTTTATATGAGCTGAGTAGTTTTGCTCTAGATCCAAGAGCTGTCTTCGGGGAATGCTGATATAGGCCAGAAGGTTGCCTCCATTGGATTTTGATATTTTCGGGAGGTAGGGTGATTTTATTTTGTAGATATGGAGTCCTATCGTGATTTTCTAAGAGGGGCCCGATGTTGCTTGTTTTATTGGGTATCATATCTTTGACGAGGTAACTGCTAGGGTATCGTACCCCTTATGGGGTATTAGTCATGAAGTTATTTAAAACTTCCGATACCTCTGATGCTGGGGTTGGTCTTCGTGACGTCTTAATGCATCGTGAAGAAAAAATAGGGTTAAAAAAAAATCATTACTTAGTTTCTTTTACACAGAAAGGTTAAGACACCTAGTTTTTTCTATCTTCACATATTTAAATTATAATCAATACCATCTAAATTAATTATGTTATGTTTAAAACAACTCGTATTCACGCGGGGACTGCATGTCAACGTTGCTAGTATTCCAAAAAAAATCAATACAACGGCGAAATTCACAACAAGATTTTGGTCGGACATGCAACCAAATGGTATTGTTATTACCAACAGAGAAAAGCCATTTTAAACTATACCAATAAAATAATTTACCCAACTGAAAATTTTCTTTGGTAATTCTGATTACCAACGAAAATCGAAGCTTCACCAAAGAAAATCATAGTAGCTATTGCCATTTCTTGTAGTGAATAGTTGTACAAATTTTTAGCCTTTCACCAGTGTTTATTTTACATTTGCCAGGGTTTTAAGGTTAATTAAGCGACCCAATAGTTTATATTTGATAAAATGTTGGTACATCGTTGACATTATCCGCCGTAGGTAAAGTTATAATTCCAAGTTTATTTAATTAAGATCACTTGTATACGCCTCAACTCTTTACTAGAGTAGAGAAAAAGAATATTCGCAATCCATTTAAGACGCTCGGTACACAACTTTTAATAACGCGGACAAATGGGAGAAAAAAACGCTTGCATTGTATTCGGGATAACATGCTAGCATTTATTCTTTACTCAGAACAATTGAATTCCTTTATCAACTTTACGTCTATTAATCTTTTTTTACTCTATATACTTATTTTTTTCTCGTTATCATTCACAATATAGCAATATTTTCAATGATTTCCTAATCAACTAGGAAATCTTAACTATGACATTCATAAAATTTTATAATCTTTTATACACTTACGCATATTTAATCCATCTACTTGAAATTTTTATCCCATAAGTTTGAATATTGAATACTTTATTTCATTTTGCAAAAAGAATAAAATATAAAGCATTGGTTAAAACTATCATACGATCTTTTTATTTTTGATACTTCACTGAGATGTACAAATTATTTCTTTATTTCTGAAAAAAAAATGAAATGAAACTTAGTCGTTAATATATTTCATTTAATAACTCCCTCAAAACTTGATCCAATTCAAAGTTCAATTGGACATGTGGTTTCTCATAGAAGGGATCCAATCACTACTGTACTAATTAGTATCTTAATTTATGCGTCAATGACAAGAAATGCATTCACCATAATTTCAGCATTACAACAAACTCATGTTGAATATATAGCAGATTTAGGTCCTCCAAGCCAAAATGAATTGGCACAATTTTAGAATTTTAAAATTCCGAACTATTTGTGACCGCATTCCGGTCACAAAAACTTAAAAATTAGGTGGAGTTCGGGGGGAAAATTGAAAACTTTCCCCAAATTCTATATGTACTTCATCTTTTCACACCATTTTAATCTAATTTACACAACACTTATACATTTTCACTTCATTTCTTTTTTTCATCTATTTATCTAAATCTCAAAAAACATCTATTTCATCAAAATACAAAACACATACTACATTTTCTTCAATCTTTTATAAATCTTCAAACACTTTACCTGATTTCTTCATTTTTTTATTCTTCAAACTATTTATTTTTTCTTCTTCAAATAAACACTTTTTCTAACATACCTTCCATTTATTCAAATATATTTTGACAGATAGTCTTTTACATTGTGGAAATAATTTAAATCTTTCAAAAAATTAATAATATTTATAATTATTACGAGAGTATTACTAATTTTGTTAATCTATTAAACATTATTAGCAACCGGAGTCCGATCGCAAATACTATTTGCAACCGAATTCTGGGTGCAATTTTTGGGATCGAAATACGGCCACAAATAGTATTCGCGACCGGACTCCGGTCGAGAAAATTGTAACCGGAATCCGATTGCTAATGTTCCGCTGCGACCTCTTTCCGGTTGCTAAAACTCTAGTGACGGAAGCAATTGCGACCAAATTTTAGAAAGCGCTATAGGGTCTTTAGCGACCGGAAACAGGTCATTAGCGACCGGATTTCCGGTCGCTAAAGGTCTTTTCTCGTAGTGTGAAGTGATCCGATCACTACTAATTGGTATCTTAATTTATGCATCAATGACAAGAAATGCATTCGCAATAATTTCAGCATTACGACAAACCCATGTTAAATATATAGCGGATTTAGGCCCTCCAATCCAAAATGAATTATATTTTGTCTATTTCCCTTTTCATTACTACATTTTTATACGTAGGTATAGCCCCGCTAGCTGGCATTTCTAGTTATGATAATTTTTTTTTTGAAAAGAACATTCTTTGTATGAAATTGCCTAAAATTCTCAAGGTTATTAAGCTTCACACGTCGTCTGCTAAACTCATTGAAAATAAAGTCAATCCCGTTCAGGCACTTTCGATAAAAATATGGTTTATAAATTATTTATAGCGGTTTACATTAGTAAAATTCAATTCCATAATTTATAGAAATCCTGCTAATAAAGTAGCTAAGAACAAAGAAAAAATATGCAAGGAAAAAAATGATAAAGGCACATAAAGACACTACTAATATAAAAACTGATCACTCAATGTGTCTCAAATATTCTATGTAAAATATATGGTAGGAATCAACTTTAAATCCAGTCGTAGAATTTGATAGCTGATTGATACAATGATAATTTCCCTATATAATTAGTTAATTCGACTACAAGATAGGTTCCTTAACCCAAGATTAATTAATGAGGGTCACTATATAAGCATGTGGTCCTAAGCCCGTAAACACGAGATGGTTTTAATTTTCAGGAAATGGAAAGAACATTTGTGTACAACTTCCATATAATGATGATCACATTATATCTTTTATTAATATTTATTTAAAAATAATAATCAACTAAACTTAAAGATAACAAAATCATCAAGTAAAAATCCCATCGTATAATTGATTACATTTACTAGTGTACTGTTACAGCATACAATAAAGTAGATACAAAAAGCGCTACTTGTAATAACTAATCAGTGGTACATTCTAACACTTTTCCCCCACATATAGCGCTTTTAACAACATAGCAATAATCTACTTGTCATGTTCCTTAGCGAATCAAAGTTTCATCAAAATCGGGAAGCTCCAAAATCACCGAAAACGGTTGCAGTACTAGCCCAGTCACTACAAGAGAAATCGCTTTTACCGACGGCTCAAAAACCGTCGGTAAAGGCTCTTTTTCCGACGGAAATAACCATTTCCGTCAGCAAAAGCCGTCGGTAAAAGCCGAAAAAAAAGCTTGTAGGTAAAGAGCTTTTCCGTCGGACTTTTACCGACGGAATAGGGCTTTTCCGTCGGCTTAATTTTTCCTATACCGTCGGCTTTAAGCCGACGGAAAAAAATTTAAAAAAATTTAAAAAAATGATTTAAAAAAATGATTTAAAATGATTTAAAGCCGACGGTATAGGGCTTTTCCGTCGGCTTAAAGCCGACGGGAAAGGGTTTAAAAATATTAAAAAAAATAAAAGAAAAAACAATTTAAAAAAATGATTTAAAAAAACGATTTAAAACAATTGACTTAAAAGAAATGGTTTTAAAATAATTGATTTATGATTTTTTTCCGATTTATTTAAAAGAAATCGATTTTAAATAATTATTTTATAATTTTTTGGCGATTTTTTGTAAAGAAACGATTTTAAATAATTTTTTTATGTTTATTTGGCGATTTCATTTAAAAGAAATCGATTTAAATAATAACATTCACATTTTCGAGCAATTTTTTAAAATTATTAATTATAATAAATAAAATTTCGTATTTAAACTAAAATCTTGATAATATAAGTTTTTTATAGTTATTATTAGTTAGATAATGAATAAAACATAAGTAGAAATAAAATAATAAAACAAATAATAAACTCTAATTATAAGTTAGTAATATATATGGATAAATTTTTGTTAGTTATTTAGAATTTTTGGGAGAGAAAGTATATAGTTTTTGGAGAATGGGAAGAATGAATGAATTAAGTGGGTAGAATAAGGGATATTTATAGATATTTAGGAGGAGTAGGGTTAAATTAAAAAAACCAAAAAAAAAGGGGTGTGGGGTGCCACGTCAGCGATCCTTGTGAATTATCACACGGATCGCCGACGTGGCGTGATCTGATCCGTGTGATAAAATCACACGGATCAGATCTATACCGTCGGCTACGGATCGCTGACGTGGCAACACCCCCCCTTCCCTAAGGCCTATATATAATTCGAACGAGTTAGTCTCAAGGTTCGTAAACGTACTCATTTTAATTTTTACGTAATAATTATTTTTTTATAAGCGTACGTTAATTATGTTTATCTAATTTATCTTTCTTTTTATTTGCGACTTAGGGAAAATGTACGAGTCATCTTGGAGACCGGTGCCATAGATCGAAGGAGCAGTTTCAGAAATTTTTTACATGCTACAAGAGGTACGTGTATAGTTTCGAGCTCTTATTTTTTGTTCTAGTCGTACCATTATAAATATTGTTCGTAACCCCTAAATGTAGAGACGTCGTTGTGCTAATCGTTATAATTTAAAAAATTTGTAGACAATATATAATGAATCCAAACGGAGATAGAGATTGGATGTACGATCGTTTGAGTGAGACGGGTCGAGTGAATGAAACGTTCGGGGAAGGTGTATACCAGTTTTTGGCATTTGCGTTAGATCAAGAGCGTTATCTAAACGGTGATCGAAATCCTAGATGTCCATGTAGAAAATGCAGCAATAGGAAATACTTGGACCCTGGCAAAGTGGCAGCTCACCTTTATCGATGGGGTTTTGTAGAAGGGTACCGTGTATGGATATTCCATGGGGAAAATTTTGTCGCGCATAATAGCCAAGGGGCGTCATCGTCGAGGCACGAAGTTAGAAACGACCCCGAAGTTGTTCAGGACGAGATTTTGTTTGAAAATCTAGTTGACGACACTTTTCGGGCACAATTCGACGTTAACGGTGAGGAGCCTAACGCCGATGCAAAAGATTTTTTAAATTTGCTACAAATGTCGGAACTCAAGCTTAAGGGACCAAGCAAGAAATCTGTTTTGCAGTGGGTGTCCGAGTTTTTTACAGCCAAGATTGAGAATAACTACAATCAATCCGGGTGCAATCAGATGTACAACTTGCACCGCGAACTTTTGTACCCAGAGGATCAACTCTTATTACCAGAGGATATGCACGCTGCCGAGAATATGATGAGGTGTTTAGGGTTGGGATACGAAACAATCGACGTGTGTTTTAATAATTGTTTCTTGTTCTACGGAGAATTCGCATCTTCCGATTACTCGGTCTGTCCTGAATGCGGGGAGTATAGGTATGAAACTATAGGTAGAAAGAATCCAGTGCCAAGGAAAAAGTTATGGTACTTCCCTTTGGCCCCACGTCTTAAACGACTCTTCATGACTAAATCAACTGCTGAACATATGACGTGGCACTTAAATTGTAAGTCGTCGGACGATGTAATGATCCACCCCGCAGCAGGCGAAGCGTGGCAAAATTTCGACAAGAAACATCCGCAATTCGCAGCAGAGCCACGGAACATTCGCCTTGGTCTATGCACATACGGTTTCACTCCGTTTGGAAACTTCGGGAAACAATATTCTTGTTGGCCTGTGTTCATGACTTCCTATAACCTTCCAGATCTTTGCATGCGAGAGGAGTTTATTTTCTTGAGTCTTATCATATCAGGGCCGAGTAGTCCAGGACAAAACATTAACGTTTTGCTACGCCCTCTGATTGACGAGTTGAAGGTTTTGTGGCATGACGGCGTTCGTACTTACGATAGATTCAGGGAGCAGAATTTTCAGTTGAGGGCTGCATTGATGTGGACTATTGGTGATTTCCCCGCCTACGGGATGTTGTCTCATTGGAGCACACATGGAGAACACGAAGGCGTTTCCTTTGCAGTATGGTAGGAAAGCAATGTGGTGGGGATGTCATCGTTGTTTCTTACCAGTGGGACATGAATTTCGGCACGACATGATGGGATTCAATGGACATACAGAATTTGATGGGCCTCCACCGCGTAGGACAGGCGCAGAAATGGCAGCAATTGTTGCACAACTACCAGGAAGGTCTACAGCACAAGATGCACCGATAATTCCAGGAAAAGGAACAGAGCACAATTGGACCCACAAAAGTATCTTTTGGGAATTACCCTATTAGAGTACGAGCCTGATACGTCACAATCTTGATGTGATGCATTGCGAGAAGAACTTTTTTGACAACATAAAGAACACGGCGATGGACGACCCAGTTAAGAGTAAAGACAACTTAAAAGCTAGGAGAGACTTAGAATTGTTGACCACTCGGGTCGAGCTTTTTGTTGTCGATACCGATGATAATAAAACTTACAAGCCGAAAGCCAAGTATTGCCTTGATCCACCTTTAAAGAAACTACTATGTCAGTGGTTGTCATGTTTGCGATTTTCGGGTGGCTATGCTTCAAATATTCAGCGTTGTGTGCAACAACAACAATTGAAGTTGATTGGGATGAAGAGTCACGATTGTCATTCGTTTATGCAAAGGTTAATACCTATTGCCTTCCGTGATTTTATCCCTGATCCGATATAGGGTACCCTAGTAGAGATAAGTATCTTCTTCAGAGCATTGTGCGCCACAGAGATTAAGAGATCGGACATGGCGTTGTTAGAGGAATCTATCGTGGTCACAATATGCAAATTAGATAAGATATTTCCACCAGGCTTTTTCGATTCTATGGAGCACTTGACGATACATCTTCCATACGAGGCCAAAGTTGGTGGACCGGTTCAGTATCGTTGGATGTACCCTTTCGAGAGGTATTGGCATTATTTATTTCATTCCTTATATATTTCAATACGTATTGGCATTATTTGTATCGATTCTGAAGTTATATACATGGATTTCTTTGTAGGCAAATAACGGGTTGAAGAAATCAATTTTGAACAAAGCTCGTGTTGTAGGTTCAATTGCTAATGCTTATCTAATGGCAGAAGTCACATATTTTACCTCGCGCTATTTCGGCAATAGTGTTGAAACAAGGTACAACATGCTTAGCAGAAATGAAGCTGAATTACGTGGTGATTTCTCTGGTGCTCTGTCGATTTTCCATAGAAGAGGCAGAGGACTCAATCCAGATAAGAACCAGCGGTATATTTCTCCAGAGGAGTTGAGCCAAATTGAGCTTTACACGTTGATGAATTGTTCGGAAGTTGAAGGATGGGTCACGTAAGTTTCAAACTATATTATTGTTAAATATGGCTTAATTATATTTAACATTTTGACTCAAGGATTGAAACACGGTTCCAAATGATTACAGGTTGTTCGAGGACATACATTGTGGGCAATTTGCCCTATTCGTGCAAGAAACGTCATCGACGTATCCGGGCTACATGAGCCTGAAATCGACGTCGAGTTTAATCAGCCCGAAGACTTATTTCAAGATGATGTATCGCCGGGACTTAATTTGGGGGCCGATTTGATCGATTTTGACATTGAAGGACAGTTGGCAGATGATGAGTACGAGCTTGTTGAGGAAGTTGACGATTAGTTTTATTTATGTTTAAATCAATGTTATTTTAAATTAATGTTAGTTTTCGAGTTTAAATCAATTTTATTTTAAATTAATGTTAGTTTTCGAGTTTAAATCAAAGTTATTTTAAATTAATGTAAGTTTTCGAGTTTAAATCAATGTTATTTTAAATTAATGTTATTGCTAAATAATTAAAAAACCTGCCGACATAATTTTTTTATTTTTTTTATTAAAAAATTATGGTCGACATCCTTTTTTAATTTTATTATTATTTTTTTTTAAAAGAAAAGGCTGACATCAAATTTTTTTTTTTTATTTTTTATTAAATGGGCCATTCCCGTCGGCCCAAACCCGACGGGAATGGGCTTTACCGTCGGATTTGGGCCGACGGTAAAGCCAGCCCATTTTTTTTTTTTTTTATTAAATGGGCCATTCTCGTCGGCCCAAATCCGACGGGAATGGGCTTTACCGTCGGATTTGGGCCGACGGTAAAGCCATCCCATTTGTACTGTCGGCCCAAAGCCGACGGTATAAGCCATTACCGTCGGGATTGGGCCCGACGGTAATAATTGGGCCTTTTCAGTCGGGCCGAAACGCCGGGCCCGACGGAAAAGGCCAAATCTGTTGTAGTGAGTATCAAGAGCATACTTGCGCTAACACAAAGAAATACCCTTAGCACTTCTAGCAACCTCAATACCAAGAATGTATTTAAGAGGACCAAGGTCCTTTATAGTAAATTTTTCATGCAAATGCTGTTTAAGAGCAGAAATTTCTAAGGCATCATTCCCAGCTAAAATAACCAGAATCAGACAATATATCAAGAGCATACTTGCGCTGACACAAAGAAATACCCTTAGCACTTCTAGCAACCTCAATACCAAGAATGTATTTAAGAGGACCAAGGTCCTTTATAGTAAATTTTTCATGCAAATGCTCTTTAAGAGCAGAAATTTCTAAGGCATCATTCCCAGCTAAAATTATGTCATCTACATAAACACAAAGCACAGTAAAAGAAGAACCAACAGACTTGGTGAATAATGAGCTATCAGAAACAGTTTGACAGTAACCATAAGCAAGTAAACAAGATGTCAGTTTGCAATACCATTGTCTAGAGGCTTGTTTGAGGCCATAAAGACTCTTTTTGAATAAGCAAACTTGTTTGTTGTTAGAACAATAGCCAGGGGGAGGGGTCATATAGATAACCTCATCTAGATCACCATGCAAAAAAGTATTATTTTACATCCAATTGATGTAAGTGCCAATGATTAGAAGCAGCTAAGGTTAGAATTACTATAACTGTGGTAAGTTTGGCATAAGGGGAAAATGTATCAAAATAATCTAACCTTTCTTCTTGGGTATACCCTTTGGCAACCAACCTAGCCTTACACCTCTCAATAGTACCATCAAACTTAAGTTTGACCTTGTAAACCCATCTACAACCTATACAGTGTTGACCAGGGGGTAAGTCAGTGAGAATCCATGTATTAGTTGCCTCTAAAGCCTGAATTTCAGAATTCATGGCATCCTGCCACTCAGGAAATTTACAAGCTTGTTTAAAAGTTTTAGGCTCAACAATAGAGGAGACAGCAACAGTGAAAACTTTGTGTGAAGGACCAAGGTTATTGGAGCACATATGAGACTCAATAGGATATTTAACAGGAAAGGTAGATATACTAGCATTGCTCTTATGGAAAGACTTAGGCAGTTCATACTCATACATATGCAGATAAGAAGGAGGCACATAAGTTCTAGTGGATCTCCTAACAGATGGTAAATCAGAACTAAAAGAGGAAGAAGTAGAAGGAATGTTACTTGGCTGCTGTAAAGTAGCAGAGGGAGAAGCTGGGACATCAGCAGCTGGAGGAGAGACAACAGCAGCAGGAAATGGGACATCAATACTGGCATCCAAGGAAGGAGAAGTTGCTGGAGGCACAGAGAGATCCTGCAAAGAAACAAAAGGACTGGTGCATGCAGGGCTACTGTCATGCCCTGAATGGTTAGAGGCAGGAGAATAAGGAAAAATTCTCTCATAAAACACCACATTCCTAGAAACCAAAGTTTTATTAGTACTTAGATCAAGAAGCAGATAACCCTTAGTACCTAAGGGATAGCCAAGAAATAAACATTTTACAGATCTAGCATCAAACTTCTTCCTATGGGCAGTAAGGGTGGATGCAAAGCATAGGCAACCAAAGCATTTTAGTTGAGAATAATCAGGAACCTTATTGTAAAGCATTTCATAAGGAGATTTGTGATGTAAAATTCTAGAAGGCAATCTATTAATAAAAAAGGCAGCAGTAGATATACAATAACTCCAAAAGGTTAAAGGCAAGTGAGATTGAAATAACAAAGATCTAGCAACTTGAAGCAGGTGTTGATGTTTTCTTTCAACCAACCCATTCTGCTGAGGAGTCTCAACACAACTCAGCTGATGGATAATGTCTGTGGAGGCAAAAAGTTAGACAGAAAAAACTCAGTGCCATTGTCTGTCCTGATAATCTTGATATGTTCATTGAACTGAGTACTGACAAAGGAAGAAAAATGCCTGAGTTTACTCTCAACATCAGACTTATGTTTTAAAAGAAAAACCCAAGTACATCTAGAAAAATCATCCACTATAGTAAGAAAGAATCTGAATCCATTATGAGAAACAACAGAGAAAAGACCCCAAACATCACAGTGGATGAGGTCAAAAATACCAGAACTAACAGAAGTACTTTGAGGAAAAACAAGTTTCTTTTGCTTAGAAAAATGACAAGTTTCACACAACACAGTCTTACATCCAGAACACTTTATTGAAGATTTTTTTAAAAGCTTTTCATAAGAGGGATGCCCAAGTCTGATGTGCCATAAGTGTGAGTCAGATGGTTGAGAGGATGCATAGTGACAAGTGGGGGAAACAGGAACAAGTGAATGCACTTTTAAGAACATAAAGCCCATGCTGTAGTTTAGCAGAACCAATCATCCTCTTGAGGAGGGTATCCTGTAAATAGCACATGGATGACCAAAAGAGAATGAAAAGGTGGGGGAGAGCAGTTAACTTAGAAACAAAAACTAAGTTAAAGCTAAAAGCGGGGACATATAGAACATCCCTTAGAGTAAGAAGGGGAGAAACAACAACATCTCCCATAAGAGTAGCAACAGTACTACTCTTGTTAGGTAGTTTAATAACAACATGAACAGACTTAGGGGTAGACATATAAAAATCAGGGGTGCACACCATATGATCAGTGGCCCCAGTGTCTATAATCCATGTATGAACACAATTAGTAGAAAAACTATTAGACACAACATAGTTAATAGCATGAACTGTGGCTGTACCAGTCATAGTAGTAGCAGCTGAGTGTCCAGCAGAGGAGCACTGTGAGAAGTATTGGGCTGGTTCTGAAATTTTTGAAAAACCAAGAACTTTTCAAACAGATCATGAAGAGATGAATCAGAGGGAGCACCAGCTGTTGTGGGCTGAGTGGCATCAACATAGGTGGCTAAGTTGGCACCAGAGGGGGCAGAAAGAGATCTCCTTCCTCTGGGACCCTCCCACCCAGGGGGATAACCAATCACTTGACAGCAATTGTTAGATGTATGGCCAGGGAACCCACAGAAAGTGCACTTAAGTTTCTTTTTATTCTTGGGAGGAGGTTTACTAGAGGGGTAAGACACATTGGCACTGGGTTCCCTCTAGACAACATAGGGGCAGAAGGAGTAGGAGGGGGACCAAACTTATTATAAGGATCAAACCCTGGGTTCCCTCTAGACAACATAGCCATAGAATCAAGTTGAGGGGAAGAATATAAAGCCCTATGGTTTCCTTCTTGTAACAACAAAGAATAGACTCTAGACAGGGAAGGCAAGGGTGTCATAAGTAAGATTTGGCTCCTAATGGCAGTAAAACTCTCATGCAGGCCAATTAAGAAACCAAGAACACAATCATGCTGTTGCAGATTAACAAGATGTTGATTCACATTACAGGTACAATGGCCACAAGAACAATGAGTAATAGGTCGTTGACTAACATATTCGTCCCACACAAACCGAAAATAGTTGTAGTATTGAGTGACAGAAAAGTTACCCTAAGAAATCGTGTACAACGATTTCTGTAACTGAAACACGCGCGAGCCGTCGGTCCGATCATACCTGGTCTGCAACTCGGTCCAGATCTCCAACGCCGTATTCTAGAACAAGAGGCTTTTGCGCAACTCCTTGGAAATGGAATTCATCAGCCACGTCACCACCAGGTTGTCTGCCCGAGTCCAACAAAGGCGCATGGTGATGTCATCCTCCTGGCAAGGAAATGAACCGTCAATGAAGCGACCCTTGTTCTTAATACTGAGCGCCAAACGAATCGCGCGGCTCCAAGAGACATATTTATCGCCAGTGAGGAGGTCACCAACAATCGAAGAGCCGTGCACGTCATGTGTGCCCAAAAAGTAGACCGAAGAGAGATCGTCGCTCGGATTCTTCGGAAGAGCAGTGGTGGATCCAGCTGTGGCGGATCCGGAGGTGTGAGACGCAGAGGCAGAATCGGTGGACGGATTTGTTATCGCAATGGTCGGAAAATAGATCGGAGAGTAGATCTGAGAGGAGATCGAAAAGAATCGTCGAAATCGCCAAATTAGGGTTTCAGCGAAACCGAAAAATTGGGGAAAAAGAGATCAGAGGAGAGAGGAGAGGCAGCGGAAGAGGATCTGAAGGAAACTAGACTACTGATACCATGTAAACTGATGGAAAGCTTGCATTGAAAGAGAAATATTCGGATTTGCAGAAAGGAGAATTGGAGAAGGAGGTGCGGCTAGGGTTTCCTTCATGTTTTGTGTAAAGTAAAAAATGAATAGTATGTTATTAAAATAATGTTACACACCCTTTATATATATAAGGGTTACAAAGATAAAATAAGGAAACAAAGATACTAAAAGGGAAAATACACAAACGACTCTATAAAACGTGTACAACTCTATAAAACGTGTATATGCTAACAATAATCTACTTGTCATGTTCCTTAGCAAATCAAAGTTTCATCAAAATCGGGAAGCTCCAAAATCACCGAAAACGGTTACAGTACTAGCCCAGTCGTCGCAATAGCAACGAGAGTAACGGTCATCACTTTAAGCGTGGAGTAAGCCAACATGACACAAATTAGTATAGTTGGAGGCACACACATTAAAATCACTTTAATTGTCCCCACCGGTATCCTAAAAGGCCGAGGGGCAGCTGGAGCAATAATCGTCAGACTCACAAACGCAATGAATTCCAACATCATTCCAAAACAACACAAGAAACTCTTTGCAGACAATATCTCTTGAAAGCTCAGCAACGCAAGCAGAAGCACACCGGAAGCTGAAAAGAGAATACCGACTAGAGGAGTCCCAAAGTGATATCTCTTAGCAAAGACAATGGAAGCATCCCTCTTTCAGCCATTCGAAGAAGCTGAAAAGAGTCGCTGCTCATTTCAGCCACAAACATTCCCATATTCGACACTGTTGCATCCCCTTGAATCCACCAACTCAGCCATGCTCCACGCCTCCGCCTATGATTTTCGCTAACCATCAGTGCATGAGCTTGGGTTGAGAGGATCGAATAGCTCCAATGCCAGTAAGTAAGGGAAAGAAATACCCAAGAACAACTAGAATCAATGCGCAAAACAGAGCTTTTGGGAGTGTCTTTTTCAAGTTTTCTGCTTCTCCAATCCATGTACTAATCGAGTCCAAATAGTTCAAATTCCAAAAGAGGGCATTAAGATACAAATTCCAGTCAACGTTATGAACATACGCAACTAGCCACCTCTTAGCCTCCAACTTTGGGATTGAAATGAATCCCATCACAACAAACGTAACAAGCGAGAAAACACCAAGATGTATATAGGTCAGGTAAGTATGGGGGCAATCGTCAAGGCTATCACCTCCACAATCCTTGACCAACTAAGCCGTGACTCTTGGTTTAAGATAACTGAGAAATTGTACGGGGTATAGGGCATTGTCGATCGATGACTCCACTTAACCATTTCATCCACCCTTGTTGAAATTCCAAAATGGTCGTAATGCAGAAGAAACCCAAGCTTCATAGCCACCATTTCCAGGGAACAGCGTTCCCATCTCGAGTGTAATTAATGCTTTGGGAACACCGGATCAACGGGAATAGAAGCAAACCGGTTAGAGCTATAAAGGAGAGGACTAGCAGTGCTAACAGTATCATGTACACCGAATGGGTTCAGTCACTGAGCAAATTTAGATACAGAATTGGGCGCGGGAATATAACAAAGAAAATTATCACGCTATAATCTATAATTTACGACTGAATAGTATAGGATGATTGCCCTCTGTTCACCCTAATGAATAGTTATAGTTTTTTCTTTGAAACATATATAATGCGAATACATATTGAAATTCAAGCTTGCATTAATAAACTAATTAGGCCAAGTATTTAAAAAATTCATCATATGTAATAATGTTAAAACCCACAAATTATTGACTTTAAGAGCAATAAGTCGATTTCTAAGAGTGATATGGACATCAGCACATTAAAACGTAAAATGTAAATTCTAGTATATACATATGATTTCATGGACTCAGCAAGATTGATAGATAAAATAACTTTCGAAGCACTTCTTATCTTATGTAGCGATACCTTAATTTATCTATTTTTCATTTTCTCTATATTCCAATGTTAAAGAGAAAGCAATATATTGCACATGACTATTTGCCCTCCGTGCTATTCTATCAACTAAACATGCTGATCGATTGCGTATGTTAAATGGAAGCATAACCATGAAGTTTATTAATCACGTAAATAAAAAATAACAATTGCAACATTCTTTCAAGGTCAGAAGCCACGTATGCTCCGTCAACAAATGACTTGTCCAAACAATTGCAACATTCTTTGAGGACCTCGTCATTAGCTTCTTTTTCGCTGCTTAGTTCCCAAAAGATGACGTAGTGGCCGGGTTCTGTTGAGAAATCCGCAATGCTCGTGAAAGCGATGACTTCTTGGTCTAACAAAAGCTTTGCTGCAGTGTCTACAGATTCTTGTAAGTCTTTCTCGGTGGTTTTGTCGATGGCGATGCTCAGGATGAGGTTTCTTCTGCATATGAACTGGAGCTGGGGGGTCGAGTTGTGAAAGCCTCTCACTTTCACTACATCACCTATTAGGTATCGGTACAAACCATAAAAATTGGTGAAAACAATCTCGTACTCCTCGCGAACCTTCACCTCAGTTAGCCCCACGGGAGGCAAATTTTCACCATTTTCTTGTTTCAAAGGGATAAACTCGAAATAACCGATACTCGGATGCACCGCAAATGTGACCAATTCTGGTGGTAATTCGGGATTGACATTTGCTCCAATACCTCCTTCCGAGGATACATAATCTCCACTTAGTGTTAAATCATCAAAATATACATTTTGTATTATTTTCTATTTTTGGCAATAATTCAAAAGTTAGTTAAGCTAGTTAGTAACTGCTTTCCTTAGTTAGAAAGGCGGCAGTGTTGTTAGTTTGTTAGTTAACCCGTTTCATTCAGTTCCCTTTCTTGTTGTAATGCATATAGTATATATAGGGCACAATCCACAGAGAGGAGAACACTTGGAAATTACCACAAAATCATCTCAACCACACTGTAATTCTTTCTCCAAAATATTTCTTCTTTTCAATAAAATTTTCTTCATTATGTTTCTGTTTCCTTCTCTGTTGAATCCGATCCGGTTACAGAAGTTATCATGGTATCAGTTTTCCGGTTAGATAAGATTCTCATCGCTTCCGCTACTCCGTCAAGATCGCCGATCGCCGCCGCCTGTGGTTGTCTTCTCCGATCACTATCTGCAACTTTCTCTGTTTCTGCATTCTTTTCTGCAACTCTTCTCGGTTCTGCTACGGTGTGCCATTGATTGAGATCAAATGACAGAGCCCAGTGCCGCCTCCTCTTCAACCACTACCCTCTCAGTCAAGAATCCCAATGAGGATTCATCATCCATCTACTTTCTTGGTACTCTTGACTACACTGGTCAGTGCATTGTAAGTGAGAAATTTAATGGCTCCAATTACATTGCATGGAGTAAAAGCATTGTTATGGCGTTAAGTATCAAGAATAAACTCTCTTTCATTGATGGTTCTTTGTTACAACCCACTGGTAATGATGCATCTTTGCTTGTCTGTTGGAGTAGAGCCAATACTCTTGTTTTATCTTGGCTCTTTAATTCCATTGAGAAGGCTGTACGCCAAAGTTTGATGTACTTTGATAACCCTAGAGACTTGTGGCTTGAGCTCAAGAACAGGTATGATAGGACAGATGGTTCAAGGGTTTATCAGTTACAAAAGTCCCTTTCCACTATTGCACAGGGCTCCCTCACCATCACAGAATACTATAATGTGTTTAGATCTCTTTGGGATGAGTTTGTGAGCCAGAGACCCATTGCCATGTGCACTTGTGGGCTGTGTACTTGCAATATCAATCGGACCATGGTTGACATGCAACAGTTGGCTTGAATGATTCTTTTTCTGCCATTAGAAGCCACATACTGTTGGTCACTCCCTTGCCTGGTCTTTCTAAAGTTTTTTCACTCTTGTTGCAAGAAGAGCAACAAAGAGTTTTGTACTCTCACCCTTCAGTTTCAGATTCCCTAGCTATGTTTACTAGACAAAGGGGTGGTCCAGATTCACAAAGTTACCAACAGTCAGGCATTCAGAGGTAATTCAATCCCAATGCAGCTCCTAAGAACTTTAAACCTAAGTTGTCAAAAGAGGAAAAGAAGAAGCTGCGTTGTACCCACTGTGGTTTCAATGGACATACTGTTGATACTTGTTTTCAGATACATGGCTATCCTCCTGGTTGGGAAGGCCTCAAAGGCAAGAGGAAACTGCAGAACAATTCAGCTAACCTTGCTTAGTCTTCACCTGCTGAGGCTCCTGCTAGTGCTAAACCTCATACTGCAACTGATCTAGCCCTCTTTGAGCAATTCTTGGCTTTCAAACAAGCTCATGATCAAGCTCACACTGCTTCTGTTGGCCTAGACACCTCTCAGCATTATGCAGCTTCAGCAGCCACTGGTATTTCTGTCCCTGTTGCTCTTTCTTCTCATGCTGTCACTTCATCTATTTATTATGATAAATGGATACTGAATGCAGGAGCTGCAGACCATATGATATGTCAACAACATTGGTTCATTAGTACTCCTAGGCATGTTAACATTAGCATTTATCTGCCTAATAATAGCATCACCATTGCCACATTAGCTGGTTCTGTTCAACTGTACTCTGAACTTATATTGCATAATGTCTTGTTTGTTCCAGCATTTACCTACAATCTGTTGTCCATTTCTAGGCTGACTTCTCATCATCATCTTATTGTTATGTTTATGGCTTCCTCTTGTTTGCTACATGACTACATAAACAAGAGAATGATTGGTTTTGCTAGCTTACAAAACAACCTATATGTGCTTGATGTTACTCCTCACACTGCTAATATTGTTTCCTGTAATGTTGTTGCCTCTAATAATGTTTGGCACTTGATACTTGGCCATGCTCCCCTAGCTAAACTCAAGGATATCTACCCTCTTTCCATCACTGGATCAATTAAGGATCACCACTGTGAAGTCTGTCACCTTGCAAAGCAGAAAATACTTGCTTATTCATCTAGTGACACTTGTAGTTTTTTTGCTTTTGAATTGATACACTGTGATGTATGGGGTCCATACTCTGTCCCTACTAAGTAAGGGTTTAGGTATTTTCTCACTATTGTTGATGATTTCAGTCGTTGTACTTGGATTTATCTTCTTAAACAGAAATCAGAGGTCAAAGACCATTTACTTTCTTTCTATAAACTTGTGTTGAATCAGTTTAATGTTTATATTAAATTCATTAGAACTGATAATGGTACTGAGTTTCTTTTGAAACATTTCTATAACACACATGGTATAACACATCAAACTAGCTGTGTAGAAACACCACAGCAAAATGGCCTTGTTGAAAGAAAACATCAACACCTTCTTCTAGTTGCCAGGGCCTTGAGATTTCAGTCTAATGTGCCTCTTAGTTTCTGGCATTTTTGTGTGTCTACTGCTGCATATATTATCAATAGATTGCATGCTGTTACTCTCCATAACAAAGCACCATATGAAGTATTAAACAACAAACCTCCTGATTACAGTTTGCTGAAAACCTTTGGCTGCCTGTGTTATGCCTCAACTATAACGGCACATAGAACAAAATTTGATCCTAGGGCTGTTAAATGTGTTTTTATTGGCTATCCAAAGGGTACAAAGGGTTATCTGTTATATGATCTTCTGCAAAAGAAAACTATTATATCAAGGAATGTAATTTTTCATGAAAAATATTTTCCCATTCAAGACACATACAGATGATCTTACCACCAATAACCAAATAAGTACATAGACTTCTCTGTGTACTGATCCATTTATTACAGCTAACCTGCCAATACAAATTGTTCCTAGAAATGTTGTTCCTCATGATGAAGTGCAGGAGATTGTACCTGATCCACCTGCTGATAGTTTCAGCAACAATCAAATGCCACAGACACCTGAACATGAGCCACAATTAGAAATTGAAAGTTATTTTACTCAATCAGCTACTCCAGATTCAACTTCTCAACTAAATGAAGTTGTGCAACATTCCCATGTTGCACCAGGTATTTCTGAACCTTCTGCTGCATTACCTGTTACAAGGAGATCATCCAGGGCTATACACACTCCTGCCTATCTCAATGTTTATGATTACACTTTGCCTCAGTCTTTACATAAAGCTCATTGTACAACATCTACTAATAGTGTTAAATATCCTATTTCTCTGTTTCTGTCTACCTCTCATTTGTGTCCATCTTACAAAGCCTTTACTGCATCCATAACTATGGCTCAGGAACCAACCTCATATACTCAGGCTAGTAAATCTCCTGAATGGATCACTGCAATGAATGCTGAAATAGAAGCCTTAGTTAAGACCAAAACATGGATTTTAACTGAACTTCCCTCTGGCCAGAACTTAATTGGTTGTAGATGGGTATATAAAATTAAACATAAAGCAGATGGCAGCATAGAAAGGAATAAAGCAAGGCTGGTAGCAAAGGGTTTCACTCAAGAGGAAGGGCTGGATTACATTGATACTTTTAGTCCAGTAGCTAAACTTACCACAGTTAGAGTGTTGATAGCTGTTGCTGCAGCAAAGAACTGGTTCCTTACTCAATTGGATGTCAACAATGCATTTCTTCATGGAGACTTGGATGAAGAGATATACATGAAACCACCTCCTGGATATCTCAAACCAAAGGATAAAAGAGTTTGTCTGTTAAAGAAAAGTTTATATGGCTTGAAGCAAGCTTCAAGACAGTGGTATCAAAAGTTAACATCTTGTTTAGTCACATATGGTTTTAGTCAATCTGTGTCTGATTCATCTCTCTTTACTAGACATCACAATAATACTTTTACTGCTCTATGCATTTATGTTGATGACATCATTCTAACAGGTAACAACATGACTGAAATCACTAAGATAAAACAACACTTGGATGATATGTTCACAATAAAAGATCTTGGTCCTCTAAAATATATTTTAGGGATTGAAATAGCTAGATCAAAGTCTGGGATATCTCTCTGCCAAAGAAAATATTGTCTTGATATCTTAAATGAGACAGGATATCTAGGATGTAAACCTAGCTCAACTCCTATAGATTACAAACTTAAACTGCTAAACAATGATTTAGTTGAATTATCTGATCCTTCTGAGTATCGCAGGCTAGTTGGAAGGTTGTTATATCTCACCATTACAAGACTAGAAATCAGCTATAGTGTTCAGTGTTTAACACAACACATGTCAAAGCCTACAACTAATCACCTTGCAGCTGCACACAGAGTGTTGAGATTTCTTAAAGCAACTGTTGGCAATGGTATATTCCTCTCATCAAGTTCAGACCTACAGATCAAGGCATTCACAGACAGTGACTGGGCAGGATGTGAAGAAAGTAGGAGGAGTATCTGAGGTTATGTAATATTCCTTGGTAACTCAATTGTCTCTTGGAAGTCCAAGAAGCAACCCACAGTTATCAGGTCTTCAACAGAGGCAGAGTACAGGGCATTAGCTACAACAACATGTGAAGTAATGTGGTTACAACAGCTACTAAAAGACTTGTCAGTCCATAGCACAAAGATCCCTCTCATCTGCGCTGATAACAAAAGTGCAGCAGCCATTGCTTTGAATCCTGTAAACTATGAAAGGACAAAGCATATACAGAGCGACTATGTTTTTGTAAGGGAAAGAGTCCAACAGAAAATCATCAAAGTTATTCACATTCTCAACACCGCTCAACTTGCTGATATACTGACAAAGCCGCTTGCTCCTCAGCCATTCAAAGAGCTTACCTCCAAGCTAGGCCTTCTTAATCTCCATGCCGAGCTTGGGGGGGGGGGTGTTAAATCACCAAAATATACATTTTGTATTATTTTCTATTTTTGGCAATAATTCAAAAGTTAGTTAAGTTAGTTAGTAACTGATTTCCTTAGTTAGAAAGGCGGCAGTGTTGTTAGTTTGTTATTTAACCCATTTCATTCAGTTCCCTTTCTTGTTGTAATGCATATAGTATATATAGGGCACAATCCACATAGAGGAGAACACTTGGAAATTACCACAAAATCATCTCAACCACACTGTAATTATTTCTCCAAAATATTTCTTCTTTTCAATAAAATTTTCTTCATTATGTTTCTGTTTCCTTCTCTGTTGAATCCGATCCGGTTACAGAAGTTATCACTTAGCAAAGTCAATCCTCCAGCATAGTGCCTCAATCTTTTCAAATAAGGTTTGATGGACCCAGTCATAATCCCATATGCATACTTTGTATTTGGAAACAACTCTTGAATTAATCCATTCCAATTGAGCTTGCTCAATTCCAAGCACGTGTAATAAATCTTATCCGCCAATTCAGGATCTGGTTTCAGCATCAGCTTTGCAACACATGATCGAACTGATGGGATCGTGATTCGGTCGCTTAGAGTCCCTCGTCTGATATCCATAACAAGTTCTTCCAACACTAGTTCAAAGGTCTGAAACGCTTGGACAATGCTGAAGGCGAATCCAGATGCAACCAGTTGAACTTCGTTCCACGACATCAATCTGCACAAAAGATGACAATATAGCATTTGCTCAAGATCAGGGCCGAACGTCACTTCATCAGGATGCAACATATATGGAATCTGCATTGCCCTCGTTGCTTCTTTGAATTTGGGATTACTGAATACATGAGCCGTAGCAGGTGCCTGGCTAGACCGCTTTTTGCTTTGTATGGCTTGCTAAAGTTATTGAAGTTCAATCCCTTTGCCATTCTCAATCGGGTATTCTCTGCAAAAGTATATATATACAAGACATCATTCATTAGTTTTTTAAGGGACAACTATGCAACATAGTTAAGTTTTAACATGTTCCTGAATGCAAGAGATGTCTTGAATAGTTGCAAGAAACCTTCCATCGATTCTTCATTATAAGGTGGAATCTTTGGCTTCCCTTGTCTCGTACCAGAACTGGAACAACAAAGAATCCACAATTTGTCAAACCTTCATGTATATGTCGAGGTTGTGGTTACTAGCTAGGGACTTGCATAAACTTAATTTACTAGAGATTTTGTATTACTATTTACTACAACTAGTGTTCTTATTTTAAAAAGCTCAAGGTATATGTTATTATAACTGCACTCATGTGAAATAGTGAAAATCCTGACTATGCAATACCCAACAATTTGACGAACTGAATAAATATATAGGTCTTTGTGTCTTTTACTACTTTTTGTGTTTGTGACTTTATGTCGTTGTATTGATGTGCAATAGTATAAGGATGATAACTTACGATGTACTTATGTTGAGTATGTGCATTATATTATATTGAAATTGTCGATTTTGGATTCTGCAGTATTCTATCACATATTTGTCCTAACAGTAATATAATAGAGATTTATATTTCTGGTAATTTTGGAAGGTATGAAAATTGTAAAAAAGGGACATGTTAGGATTCAAACATTGAATGAATCTGTATATTTTTGTCGTGGAATGAAACATATTATGATTTTCAAGAGAAATGTTATTGAGTAGTTGGATGATGAAATGATTTACCTTTTAGCTAAGGTGCTTGCAAGATAATTAGAGGGGTCATGGTGATAGCTCGATGGTTGTAAGAGAGAATTCTTCATATGACCAATGTCAACCAAGATAGCATTGTAGGCACTACACAATAGGTCACACGAGAGAGCATTCAAGCAACTGGAAGCTTGATGATATGATGACTAAGATAGTGACTTTATATAGTTGAATACATGCATCACTACAAGAAAAAAGGGTCATTCGTGACCGCCCGGGCGGTCGCGAATGACCCATTTCCGGTCGCGGATGGTCATCCGCGACCGCTGGGCGGTCGCGGATGCCCGGTCGCGGATGCCCTCGGTCGTGGACGTCATCCGTGACCGCTCGGCGGTCACGACAGTCATCCGCGACCGCCGAGCGGTCACGGTAGTCATCCGCGACCGCCGAGCGGTCACGGATGACCCCGGGCTCATCCGCGACCGCCCAGCGGTCACGGAAGTCATCCGTGACCGCTGGGCGGTCGCGGATGACCGCGGGCTCATCCGCGACCGCCAGGCGGTCGCGGATGACCCCGAGGTCATCCGCGACGGCTCGGCGGTCGCGGGCAACACCGTGACCGCCTGGCGGTCACGGATGACCCCGAGGTCATCCGTGACGGCTCGGCGGTCGCGGTGTTTCCCGCGACCGCCTGGCGGTCACGGATGACCCCGGTGTCATCCGCGACGGCTCGGCGGTCGCGGGCAACCCCGCGACCGCCGAGCCGTCGCGGATGACACCGGGGTCATCCGCGACGGCTCGGCGGTCGCGGCCACCACCGCGACCGCCTGGCGGTCACGGATGCCCCCGGGGTCATCCGCGACGGCTCGGCGGTCACGGATAATATTTAAACCATCCGTGACCGCCGGGCGGTCACGGATAATATTCAAGTCATCCGTGACCGCCCGGCGGTCACGAATGACATTAAACGAAATAAAAAAAATATTCCGGTAAAATACCGGAATAAATATTTGTTTTTTGCGAATATAATGTGTTAAAATACCGGTTTTTTTATATAAACATCATTTAAGAGAATGATTTGTGTTATAAGTAAAGAAAATAAAAGAGTTTGTGTTTTGTTTTTTGGAGATATAAAGAAAGATGAGAAGAAAAATTGTTGGTGTTTTGTTTTTTGAAGATATAAAAAAAGGGAAGAAGAAAAATTGTTGGTGTTTATGTTTTGGATTGGGAAATGAGGAAAGGAGGAGAAAGTGTTGAGTTTTTTAGAGAAGATAATGTGAGTGTAATGAAAATTAATGGGTGGAATGGTGGGTATATATAGAATTTTCGCCATGAATGTTATTCGTGACCGCCGGGCGGTCACGAATGACCCCCATTCGCGACCGCCCAGCGGTCACGAAAGACCCTTATTCGAAAATCAAATTTTTATTTATGAATATTATTCGTGACCGCCCGGCGGTCACGAATGAGTCTCATTCGAAAGTTTTGATTTTCGTTTGTTTAATTAAGTTGCGATGTTTGTTAAATTGATAAAATACTTACTACTAAGTTAATTAAAAGAGAGTTTATCACAAAATTACACATTACATCTAAAACAACTTAGTGTATATGATGATTAGTTGTAGAACATAAAATAGGTTATTCGTTCATAACTCGCCTAAGCACATCAAACTCGCTATTTTAATATGTTAATTACTAATGTTGTACTAATTTATTACTTCAATTCACATGTAGTAATGAGACTTATTGTTAAAAATCATAAACACATCAAGATGAATCCATAAAATTAAATTTTCTTTTATGAATGTTATTCGTGACCGCTGGGCGGTCACGAATGAGGGTCTTTCGTGACCGCCCGGCGGTCACGAACCCTACTTCGTGACCGCCCAGCGGTCACGAACATACTTCGTGACCGCTGGGCGGTCACGAAAGACCCTTATTCGTGACCGCCCGGCGGTCACGAATGAGTCTCATTCGAAAGTTTTGATTTTCGTTTGTTTAATTAAGTTGCGATGTTTGTTAAATTGATAAAATACTTACTACTAAGTTAATTAAAAGAGAGTTTATCACAAAATTACACATTACATCTAAAACAACTTAGTGTATATGATGATTAGTTGTAGAACATAAAATAGGTTATTCGTTCATAACTCGCCTAAGCACATCAAACTCGCTATTTTAATATGTTAATTACTAATGTTGTACTAATTTATTACTTCAATTCACATGTAGTAATGAGACTTATTGTTAAAAATCATAAACACATCAAGATGAATCCATAAAATTAAATTTTCTTTTATGAATGTTATTCGTGACCGCCCAGCGGACACGAATGAGGGTCTTTGGTGACCGCCCGGCGGTCACGAACCCTACTTCGTGACCGCCCAGCGGTCACGAAC
Organism: Linaria vulgaris; assembly: GCA_948329865.1. Lineage (NCBI taxonomy): Eukaryota > Viridiplantae > Streptophyta > Magnoliopsida > Lamiales > Plantaginaceae > Linaria > Linaria vulgaris. The sequence goes on along the minus strand of OX415249.1, from coordinate 145,483,855 downwards.
ATACTTCGTGACCGCTGGGCGGTCACGAAAGACCCTTATTCGTGACCGCCCGGCGGTCACGAATGAGTCTCATTCGAAAGTTTTGATTTTCGTTTGTTTAATTAAGTTGCGATGTTTGTTAAATTGATAAAATACTTACTACTAAGTTAATTAAAAGAGAGTTTATCACAAAATTACACATTACATCTAAAACAACTAAGTGTATATGATGATTAGTTGTAGAACATAAAATAGGTTATTCGTTCATAACTCGCCTTATCACATCTAATTCGCTATTTTAATATGTTAATTACTAATGTTGTACTAATTTATTACTTCAATTTACATGTAGTAATGAGACTTATTGTTAAAAATCATAAACATATCAAGATGAATCCATAAAATCAAATTTTCTTTTATGAATATTATTCGTGACCGCTGGGCGGTCACGAATGAGGGTCTTTCGTGACCGCCCAGCGGTCACGAAAGCCAAAGGCTAGTTGGCATTCGCGACCGCTGGGCGGTCACGAATGCCAACGGCTAGTTGGCATTCGCGACCGCCCGACGGTCACGAACTGCCAGATTTTCATTTATAAATATCATTTCCCTTACTTTTCTAATTCACAACAATCTTCACCATTTCTCTTAAGGTATTCTCGTTTTTTTCATTTAGATGGTCAACTATATTTTTAAATACTAAATATTGGTATGATATGTTAACTTGTTTATTCATTTCTTGATAGATATTGACGTAAACACATCGAGGGTACTCGTAGAGGACACAAGATTCTTGAAGATCGTTTTTTTACGCTTCAAGAAGTAAGTTGATCAATTTATCACTCTTCAACCTTATCGTGCATGATAATTGTTACATTTTAAATTGTTAATTATTAATTGTTTGTAGTATTAATTGTAATTAATTATTTCCTTTAAAATTTACATCTTAGATAAATAATGGACTATCAAGTAGATAGGAATTGGATGTACGATAGATTCGAGAGCAGTGGTTATTTGCGAGATAGTTTTGTGGTTGGGGTTCGCACATTCATAGAATTTGCTTCGCGACAAGATGGCTATTTAGATCTAGGGGGGCGTATTAGGTGCCCGTGCAAAAAATGTAACAATTCAAAGTTTTTTGATCGATACCAAGTCCGTGATCATCTTCATAAGTCGGGATTTACGCCTGGATATTTTGAGTGGGTTTTGCATGGAGAGCAGTTTACCACCACTTCTATGACGTTTATCGACGAACCTCTCGAACCATCACACGCCAATATTCCTGACAGCCCTATTCGTGCTGACGATTCGTTTAGACAGATGGTCGTGGATGCATATGGAGGCCGATTTGATGAGGACGCTGTGCGTAACGAGGATCCGAATCCCGATGCAAGAGATTTCTACGACTTGATGCATCTAGGTCAGGTGAAGATGCACCCTAAGAAGAGCAAAACCGTCCTGCAGTGGATTGGAGAGTGGGTGAATTACAAAACTATTCACAAGGCGAGTAACATCGTTTCTGACCATTTTTTAAAGATGTCCAAAGATGGGTTCGACCCTGAGATTGAGAAGTTGTTACCTAAAGACACGAAAGGGATGCATAAGATGGAGCGAACCTTGGGGTTAGGGTACGAGAAGATCGATGTTTGCACAAATCAGTGTTTTCTGTTTTACGGGTTTGCGGCGAGCAATGACTTCCTAAAATGCCCGATATGCGGGGTTGATAGATACGAGGAAGGTAGGAAGTCAAAGGTCGCAAAGAAGCATTTGTGGTATTTCCCCCTAGGTCCTCGTCTTCAGAGGATGTATTATACCGTAGGTACTGCAAAGCATATGACTTGGCATTTGAAGTGTCGAGAGGCTACGGATCGAATGATTCACCCGGCTTCCAGTGAGGCATGGCGACACTTTGATCGGACACATCCGGATTTTGCAGCTGAGCCTAGGAACGTACGACTCGGCTTATGTACGGATGGATTCACACCGTATGGCTCATCTGGGAAAAAATACTCTTGTTGGCCAGTGATGGTAACCCCATATAACCTCCCCCCCGATCTTTGCATGAGGCAGGAGTTCATATTTTTGAGCCTTATCATTTCCGGTCCAGATAGTCCCGGGAAGAACTTGGATGTTTATCTTAGACCACTAATTAACGAGCTTAATGCTTTATGGAGCACTGGTTTGGAGACGTTTGATAGCTCAAGGAAGGAAAACTTTCAATTACGAGCGGCCCTGATGTGGACGATTAGCGATTTTCCAGCGTATGGAATGTTGTCTCAGTGGAGTACGCACGGGAAGTTAACGTGCCCTTATTGCATGGGAGATACGAATTCATTTACGTTGAAGAATGGTGGTAAACCGTGTTGGTTCGATTGCCATCGTCGTTTTTTGCCCAAAAATCATAGGTGGCGGCATGACAAGAATTCATTCAAAAAAGGGGAAAAGTCACTAGAAGAACCTATTTGCAGGAAAATGGGCGACGAAATGAGGGAAATTGTGGAGGGACTTGGGGATGTTGGTTTTGGGGCCAAAGTGAACAATCTACCGGGTTTTGGGGCCAAAGTGAACAAGCCAAGGGCAACCTATTGTCTCAAGCGGGATGAAAAGGTCAAGGTCTTGAAATGGTTGGGCGATCTGAAATTTCCGGACGGATACGCGTCAAATTTGGGACGATGCGTACAAAAGCAACAACATAGGCTCTTTGGTATGAAGAGTCATGATTGTCACGTCTTCATGCAGAGATTGATCCCCATTGCTTTTCGCGACTTCCTGCCCACCAACATTTGGGAAACATTGGTGGAGATTAGTTTATTCTTCCGGGCAATTTGTGCTTCAGAGGTTTCGGCCACCGATATGAGAAGTCTTGAGGAATCCATTATAGTCACGATGTGCAAGCTTGAGAGGATATTCCCTCCTTCCTTCTTCGATTCTATGGAGCATTTGGCCATACACCTACCATACGAGGCTAAAGTAGGCGGCCCGGTTCACTACAGATGGATGTATCCATTCGAGAGGTACACAATGTTTAATGAGTTTAATTCGCTACTGTTATTCTATATGTTATTGACTTTTTGGTATTCCCAGGCGTATGTTTGATTTTAAAAAGTCAGTGATGAACAAAGCAAGGGTAGAAGGATGCATAGCGAATTCCTACCTCCTTTCAGAGCTATCCAATATGTGTGCACAATATCTAGGTATCTCCGCGAGTACTAGATATAACCGTCTCAATAGGAACGAGACTTTTGAGAGTTCAGAGTGGGATGATGAGCTGATGTTATTTCGAAAGAAAGGGAAGGCCCTTGGGCCACTAAACAAGAAGAGGCGGTTGTCGTCCGAAGAGTTGGAGCAAATTGAACTGTACACGCTTCTTAATTGTGAAGAGCTGGATGGATGGGTCGAGTAAGTCAATATTCTTTATTTTACGTGCAAACGCTCTTTATTAAGGATAACTTGTATGTATCACGTATTTCTAACTTATTTTGTGTCTAACTCACAGGTTGTTTATTGAGGAGGAGTGTAATGGACTTACTCCCATGGAGGTACAAAAGAAGAGAAACTGCGAGTACGTGGCATGGTTCAAGCAGACCTACTCGAGTGGCAAGTACATGACAGACGATCGTGTTAAGCCGTTGCTCGCAGGTCCTCTCAACTCAGTGTTGTACTATGAAGGGTACATTGTGAATGGGTTCCGATTTCACACAGATATGCGTTTGGGCCCTAAGAAGAGTGATTGTAGTGGGGTTTATGTGGAGGGGGACATGGGAGGATCCCACGCCACCAACTTCTATGGGACATTGAACGAAATCATAGAGGTGGAATATTGGGGGCACATAAGACCGCTATACATTGTATTCTTCAAGTGTAGGTGGTATGATATTAGAGCTCGAGGGACTCGTGTTCACGAGACGTACAAACTCGTTGATATTAACCCACGATGGTCTCTCACAACCAACGAGCCTTTTATTTTTGCCAATCAGGCCCTTCAGTCGTACTACGCCCCGTATCCACAACTTACGAATGGTCGACCAGGTCAAAATGGATGGATGGCTGTATCTACTATACCGGCTAGGCACGTGATCGACATGTCGTCACTAAGTGATTCCAGCGACACAGAAACAGAAATAGGGATGCCAGCGGAAGTGTTCCAAGAGAACGCATCTGTAGGAATTAATATGTTCGTAGACTTTAGCGCATTTGATATGGATATACAATTGGGGTGGGCAAATGAGTTTGAGATCGTCGAAGATGTACAAGATAGAGGAGAAAAAGAAGCTGAAGAGGAAGACGAAGAAAGTGAAAACGTGGAGCTAACTAGTGATACTGAATAGTTCAAGTGTTTTGTAATAATTTAAAACATTACTTTGTGACGCACTTTAATTGTAACGATTTGGTAGTGTTGTAAAAGACATTACAATAATGAAAAATTAACAGTCAAACATTACAATAATGAAAATTTAACAGTCCAACATTACAATAATGAAAATTAAACAATCCAACATTACAATAATGAAAATTTAACAGTCCAACATTACAATAATGAAAATACAACTAATCATCATCCGAACTATCATCCAACCCACATCCATTCCTGTCATCATCCTCCCCATCATCCTCCCCATCATCCTCCTCATCATCCTCACCACTCCCAACACCATCCTCAACACCCAGTTCCACATAATCGTCAGTCTGCAACGACGCCATAATATCATCGACATCGACGTCATCATCGTCATCAGAGTACTCCTCGATATACGCAGGCCTATCGGAAGAACTGGGAGCAAATGGATCTGGCCTACGACGCGGCATACGAACCGGTGGAACCACAGCTCCGTTCCTACGTGCATGCCCCATGAATATAGAATCTGATATCGGTGGAAGGTCCACGTTCACCTTCTCATTAAGCAAGCATCTCCATAGCTCCATAGTGGCTTTCATATCAGTCATCCTTTGATCACTGCGATAGATAGTGCGGTCATTCTGTGTTTGTAATTCGTCGATGCAGGCCTGTGAATAATCTTCTTGTTTCCTGTATTTAATGCTGAACGCCTCCGGGCGTGCATCCCTCGGCAAGCCTTTCGCCTTCCCCTTCTTCACAGGACCAAATGCCTCGGTCCAACAGTCGGGATCGAACACCGGGAGCTTAGCTGGGCGGGGATATCTTTCGCCTTCGTTTCGTAGGCCCGTTGTACTGCGTGTTTTTCTCTCTCACGAACACCATATATTTTCTGCCAAGTAATAAATTTCGATTTATGAATATATTAAATTAAATAATATGATATAGTTGTGAAATAATTCCTCACCGTAAATTTAACAAACATTTTGCCTCGCACAGTTTCGGGCATCGTCAAGTAGGTAGGCCAGAACTCCTTCATGAACAGTCTGATCAACTCCGTGATCGTAGTCGCAACCTCGTTGCTAGAGGGGTTCATAAACAGGCCACGAGGACACAATTTAATGATCTGCCTTTGTTTCGGGTCATTGGGTTGTTGTGCACCTTTGGAGGTGCCTCTTGTTGGGCGCTGTTTCGTGACATTGAATACTCCCGATGCTGGAGTATCACTCGGCCTCTCGCTCGGGCCAGCTCCGGTGGAACCAGCGGAAGATGGTGCTCTAGCCCTAGATCCAGATGCAGTCGGTGCGGCATCGGGCACGGCATCGGCATCAAAAGAAAGTCGGCGCTGTAGTAAAGGCGTCAACGATGTAGACGCGTTGGGGATTGCGGCATCGCAACTACGACCGCCACGTGTGATAACTATACGAGGTCCAAGACTACCTCGCCCACTAGCAGTAGGGGGAACATCGGGAACATCAGGAACATCCGCATCATCAGGAACATCAGAAACATTTGAACATTGTTGACCACTGCCAACCCGACGACGACGACTGCCTGCCATATCGAATATATGCTAGAAAACTACGAGAAATTATCTAAGTTAGATGATTCAAAGAGATTCTCTAAAATTCAGTCGTTACTAAGTTATAAAGTTCCCTAAAGATCATTTGTACTAAGTTATAAAGAACCCCTAAAGATTATTTGTTCTAATATATAAAGATTCTCTAAAGGCATTATTTCTAAGTTATAAATTCCCTAAAGATCATTTGTACTAAAAAACATTAACCAATAATTTGACATGCATTTAAACTAATAGTTTAACATTAAATTACCGCGACGAATAATAATACATTAAATTACCTAAACTAACAATTTAATATTAAATAAAGATTCTCTAAAGGCATCATTTCTAAGTTATAAAGTTCTCTAAAGATCATTTGTACTAAGTTATAAAGAACCCCTAAAGATTATTTGTTCTAATATATAAAGATTCTCTAAAGGCATTATTTCTAAGTTATAAATTCCCTAAAGATCATTTGTACTAAAAAATATTAACCAATAATTAGACATGCATTTAAACTAATAGTTTAACATTAAATTACCGCGACGGATAATAATACATTAAATTACCTAAACTAACAATTTAATATTAAATAAAGATTCTCTAAAGGCATCATTTCTAAGTTTTAAAGAACCCCTAAAGATTACTTGTTCTAATATATAAAGATTCTCTAAAGGCACTATTCCTAAATTATAAAGATTTCCTAAAGGCATTATTTCTAAGTTTGACATTAATAAAAATAAACTTATAATTAAACAATTAAAACTATTACTAAAACATTAAATATAAAACATAATTAAAAAACATAATTAAAAAACTAGAAAGATAAATATTTAAAAGAGAGAGAGGAGAGAACTTACAAATGTGAGAAATGAGAGAGGAGGAGGGGGGTTTATATAGAAAACCCCCCTCCCATCCGCGACCGCCCGGCGGTCGCGGACGCCATGGCGGGCAAAATCCCGCCCACTGGCATCCGCGACCGCTGGGCGGTCGCGGACGAGTGGCATCCGCGACCGCCCGGCGGTCGCGGACGCCACTTGGCGGGCCATAGGCGGGAAGATTCCCGCCTATGGATTCCCGTGACCGCTGGGCGGTCACGGTATTGTTTACCGCGACCGCTCGGCGGTCACGGTGGCATCCGCGACCGCCGGGCGGTCACGGATGCTCGCGACCGCCCGGCGGTCACGAGCCGGCGGTCACGAATGACCCCGGATTCTTGTAGTGCATGTGTTCAACTGATATTGGAACTTGAAGAGTTCGAGAATTGGTGTCGTTGTTTATTTGCTATTGAGAGGTTGCAAATAAGATTATATATAAATGAGTGCCCGAGTGAGAGGTTATTGAGATCAATTGAGGTTTATATAACTTTGAATTACCCCAAGGACTCGTTGAGACTCAAGTTACCTCAAAATTACATATACCTTCTAATTATGAATAGGAGTGTGTTAGCTTTGAGGCGCCCCAGAGCTAGTCAACTGAACAAAATGTGCATGTATTTACACAAATCTCTGTCTTTTACTACTTTTTGTGTTTATAATATTCTACGTCTCATTTCGCAACAATATACAAACGCAAAAAGAACGTCGGCATAGAAACAAAACAGTACGCTCGTTAGTTTACCTCAATGGGAAGGCAGTTATTGGTTTTCCGGTAAGAATCGGCGACTTGTCGCCTTCGGCAATTCTCCAAATGTAAGGTTGACATTTTTTGTAACTAGCAATTGGAACAATAGCCTTGAAACTATCCGGGTCTGTTCTTCCATCAAGAGTACCCCAACTTTCTAGATACTCTGTCTCACCATTTTCTTCCAAAATTTTCTTCAAAGTCTCCTTTTGAACTCTTCCTGCATCTCTGGTCAAGGCCTCAAATTCTTCTATAAATGCCTACAAAAAGTAATATAAATGTCCCCCGGCCTAGCTAGTTTAATTTCTGTTTTGAACTTTGATGTAGCTTAAGATTGTTACTCATTTGTCTACAAAAAAAATAAAAAAAATGAGATCCATATATACGCGCGGATCAATTTATTTTTTTAGTGCGCTTTAGACGCCTCAACCCTTATGAGATACACAGAGTATGGGAAGCAAATTGTTCTTTTTTAAAATAGAATCACTAGGGGCAATTCAGTTTGTATATTCCAAAGTACAGAACAAAACCCGGAGGCATGCAATGTGCTATGATTCTTTCAAGGTCAGAAACTTTTTATAAGTAATATAACATAAATAATCAATACACAATAAGAATAACTTAGCTCTTAGGCAAAGATTTTCATAGGTACAAAAGACATGTGGGTGAAAAAACATATGTAATTAAATTTACCTTGTCCGGGCCATTATGAGAAGTTTTAAGAATTACATTACTCTACATATATATTATCCACATGATGATTGATGACCAGCTACGTACGGTTGCAACACCATCAGGCATCAGCTGCTAAATTTTTAAACGAATTTCCGGCAACGATTGAGGAGTGCATTTCGGAATCTAAGCTGCTATGTTAATTTCCTCTCTTCGCCATGCATTCTTTTGGAGGGATTAGGATTCTGGAATTCAATGCCAGTAGTGTATTTAAAAGTGACAGATATATAGAGTGAATTAAGTTGTTAGAAGGACTATGGGACATATTCAAGGTATATACGAAAAACAAGATTTGTTTGAGTTATACTTTTGTATTAAAATTGTTAAAATATAATAACAGAGAAAGGTGAGGGTAAGATGGGAAGAATATATATAGGAAAACGTCGCGGACGGGATATATATTTAAGTTAACTAAGATACCTAACGGTGATAATTAAAGCAGAGCAAATCTTAGTATTTCATCACAAATTTGTATCTATATTTTGTGTAGTAAAAATGTTTTTTTAGGAAATAATATATTAGAAAAGTATAAATGTTTATTATTTAGGAGTTACGTCCTAGAAAACAAGTAGAAAGACGTATGTCTTGTTCATTATTATGTACTAGAACAAATTAAGTAGTTCACAAATAAAACGACATATACAAGATTCAATTTGTGAAAGAAAAATGGGTTTTGAAACAAAAGCGTAGAATTGTTTTTTGATTATTATTTTTTTTTGTTTTTGGTAAAATAGCTCGGTCCTAAAAAAATCGCAGGTGTTAAGCAAATTGAGTAGAATAAATAGCATGTACTATACGCATATCTTTTTTTTCCTACGTCATATATATATGCACTTGCATTGTAATTAGATAAAATAGTATCATCACGTGACATGATATGAATGTACACATGGCTACAAAATCCAATGGCCCCGGAAACCAAAATTTATTAGAGTACTGAAGTAGTAGTATTGAACCCTTTAACTCATCATAAAAAGAAATATGTTGGAAATTAAAGGATTAATGCACAATGAGAGATTAGTATTCAGAATACGAGAAGCATGATTGGGGCTGTAACTAGTTACTACTACGACGTATTGAGAAAAAAGAATTGTGTGTGACTTTGTACTTTGTAAATATAATCATATATATAGTAATTAGTAAGAGAAGACAATATTAGTCTTGACTCTTGAGCGAGAGAGGATCAGAGAATTGAAGGAAATCGTGGTGAGGGATATATATTGAAATTAAAAGGAAATTATTTGACTCACTTCGATACGGTAGAAAGAAACGGTAAACATGTAAATTATGATATTGATAGTGAAAGTTTCCAAGTAATTAACGCAGTTAAAAAATAATTTCCCCTAACTATCTACTTTTCAAAATTACATAGTACTATTGTTTTAACTTTTATCGTGAATAGTGGGCTACATGTCTATCTAACGTTAATTTGGCTCGTAGACGTTCAAATTGCCTCGGCACTACGACATGTGTGTTTTGCAATAGAACCGATGAAGACCCATTTCATTTGTTTTGCAAATGCCCATTTGTTAATGACATTTGGATGGGAGTGCTTCAATGGTTTGGAATGAGCTCGGCCTTTTCGGACAATACCAAATCTCATTTGTTAACAGGGTAAAAATATCCGTACTAAAAATATACTTACGATGGTTCAATTAACCGATACTACTTTATTCGTATTTATCACGGATTATTACACTATCTATACTCGTAAACAAAGACGTTTTACGCTCGTATCGATAACTTATTTCACGACTCGATTCATAATTAAATATATTACTACACATACAATTTTGTATCCGTTATGGTAAAATAACTCGTATTCACAAAATACCCGTACCGCACAGACCACAACACGTGGCTGCTAATACAACCTAAATAGATAAGGTTACTTACCGTGCTGGTTAAACAGATAAATAACAATAATAGATAATAACAGGAAATAACTAATATTAAAATAATAAGATCCCAAACTTGGAGAGGAAGAATGTACTTCTATAAAAGGGGACAAGAGGAGTAGAAGAAAAAACTTATGTTCTCTACGGGAGAACAACTCTTCCCCTCAGACTCCTCTCTTTCTCTCTTATAATTTCACGAGGGCAACCCCTCCAACAAATACAAAACCAATTCATCTGATAAAATCGACAAACACCAAATAATCAACGCCAAGAACAAGAACTACGAGTGGCTTGATTCCCAATCGGGGGATACGTAGGCATCTCGAAAAATATCTGAGTCTAGCCCCAAATCAATAAAAACCACCAATCCCCTCGGGTCGGGATCGGCGTTCCAACCCAAAAATAATACTCGTTAATTAGGGAATAATTCCCAACCTGTTAACACATTTTATTCAGTTCTCGGATCTCCTTGCTTTCTCTAAATATAGAACGATCTGGAAAAGTATATGGTGCTTTACTGTTTGGAGCATTTGGATGGCGCGAAACAAGTGTTTGTTCAAAGGTGAAACTCAAAGCACGAGCAATATCCTCGATTCCATCAAGTGCAAGTCATGGATTTGATTTAAATCTAGAAAAAATAGTTTCTTGTACTCATATTTTGATTGGGCGAATTGGCCTTTAGCTTGTTTGTAATCTTGAACGGCTTTTAGTTGGTTGTTCAAGATAGTTTCTTGTACAATCATATTCAATAAAATTACTATGTTGATCTAAAAAAAAACATGTCTATCTAACGTGGCACTTTAATCAAAATTTCTAACTTGTGCTTGGATTCAATCAAATTATAGTTACGAGCTATTAATTCAGTTCATTAAACAAAATTAGTATACGTTTTGGTCCGATGTGTTCCATGAAAATGCAAAATTAGTATACGTTTTGGGGCATACTAAAATCAAAAAAAAATGTTTTGGCTTCGTCCGATCCAATACGGGAAAAAGAAGAAGCAAGAATACCTACTAGCTAGCTTCACATGTTGATTCGTAAACATTGAAACAATCGGAACTTAGCTTATATTGTATGTTACAAAAATAATTATTTTGTACACAAAGGTATAAATTCTTGAATAACAAGATGGGCAAATTAAACTGCGAATGTTGTCTCTTAGATCACTAGTTAATATATGTAACTTCTTTGTTCAAAACAAATAATAAAATATATTTAACTTTAAACACAGTAAGAAAATGCAAACATATATAAATGTTAATGAGATGAGATCTCATAAATGTCAAAAAACCAATATTTAAAGATTCGTAATAACAATTAGGAAGTACCTGTAATAATAAGACCCATTCGATCGATCTGCATATTCTTTATATGTGTTTGACGTTAATCCTAAAGATTTTGCTGTACCCCTAAGTATTTTAACTTTTTTTTTAAAATTCTATGAAATTGATAATTATGTTTTAGTCCTTAAACCTTCTAAAAATCTTTTTGGCCCCAAATGTATTAAATAAAATCGATTTATTCCTTTAAGATCTCTTTTACTATATCTAATATTATAAGATATCCTCACTTTTTCACTTCAAAAAGATTTGTAACTGGTTGTTTTAATTCATGTTTAATGCATTCAACTTAATTATTATATTGCTTTTTTGTCGGTTTTCTTGTACAAAATGCAGGACAAAAAAAGAAATAAAATGCAATTAGAGTAATGATGAACTGTTTAATTACATACTGTCTTCTCTATGTGTACACTTCCGCAAACAACAATGTCATGCGATTATATTCTTCTCTGCTCTTTGGGTACGTAAATTAATGATTGCGTGGCACTAATAATTAGTTTTACCATTAGTTAAGATTAGGTTTCTGTTTCCCATAAAGTGAGATATATATATATATATATTTTTTTTTGATGAATAAGTAATGCCATTAGATAAAAAAGAACTAACAAGAGTTACAGCATGAGAAATCCTCCTCACATACTAACAGGAGAAAAGCAGACCTTAGGAAAAGAAAAGAAAAAAAACAAGACAAAACAAATAACTTAGAGAATTTCTGCGTACAGGTTCTCCGGGGAAATTCGACCACTCCAGTTATTTGTCATACTCCATCGCGCGACTTTATGAGCTTCAGAATTTGACGCGCGCGGAATGTATAAAATTTGCCAAAAACAAAATGAAGCGTTGAGGGATCTTGCTTCCAAGATTTCAGCGCGACAACTCCAGTTTATTGGTTCGTTTACAAGATTGATTTGGTGAACCACATCCTCTGCGTCGCATTCAAAAATAACAAGTTGGATATTGAGACGTGCTGCATATTTCATTGCGAAGAGGACGGACGTTGCTTCTGCAGCAGTAGCATCTGTTGCCCATCCAATTTCAGTTTCAGCATGAGTGCAAAGTCCATTATGATTACGAGACAAAAAGCCCATCGCCATTTTTCCCGAATTGATATCAAAGGCTGCATCTGAGTTTATTTTAACCCATCCAGGCGATGGTTCGATCCATTTACTAACGGCATCCTTCTTTGCCGAATGAGGATACTTGTTGACTTGGCAGTGCTCATAGGTTAGGCGGTTAATAGTGTTGAAGAAGGCCTCCTTTTCCTGCGTCTTTGTGTTATGGACAATTTTATTTCTCCTGTCCCAGATTTGATGCATTGCAATGATCGAGAAAGTGGTAAATTCAAACCACTCTTCCTTTGGCACCAGCTTTGAGGTTGGTGAGATGAGAATCTTGATCCAGTTCAAGAACTCAAAATTCTGAAAAGGAGAAAGACGAAAATTCCATTTAGATTGAAGCCAAATTTGTTTAGCCAAATCACAAAATAGAAACAAATGAGCAACTGATTCAGCTTGTGATCCACAGATAGGACAATCTAAACTCTCAACAGAAAACATCACATTAAGGCGATCTTTAGTTGGCAATGCTTTGTAAATAACACGCCAGAGAAACAGTTTATAACGGGGATGAATTGGCATCGACCAACAATCTTTAAGAATGGGAAGCATCAGCGATGTTTCTGAACTGAAACGATGAGATTGATCCGTGAGATAGGCGGATTTTGTTGTGAAGACTCCTTTCCTAGAGGGAGTCCAGAACAAATCCCTATGTTCCACTGCTGGAATAATACGGATTTTGAGGATTGCTTCCTTGGTAGACACTCTAAGACATGCTCCTTTATTAATCAAGTCTCGTACTTTGACAATGCTACGCCACTGTGGAGAACAAGCATGGAATGCCTTGTAAGTATTCCGAAACTCATGACCTTTTAGGTACTTAGAATATAACAGTTTAGACCACAACGCTCCATTTGGGTTTGAAGCCATTTTCCACGCAGCTTTTGTAACGAGTGCTCGGTTCATATCCGAGGATCTTCGAAGGCCTATTCCACCTCTTGATTTTGGTTGGCATAATCTGTCCCATGCCACAAAGGGGATAGATCTGGAGTTGGGATTACTAGACCACCAAAAATTTCTGAATTTTGCATCTAATTCCTTACACACTGCTGATGGGAGTAAGCCTGATGTCATTAAATAATTTGGGGCAGCTTGAGAAACAGTTTTCAGCAAAATGAGCCGTCCCGCTTGAGATAAGTTCTGGCCTTTCCATGCAGATAGTTGCTTGTTAAGTTTGTCGAGGAGTTGTTGGCAAGATTCCTTAGTAATGCTCAATTTGCAAAAGTGAATACCTAGGTGGTTAGCTTTGTGGTTGCACTCTTTGAATCCCAAAATATCCAGAATGTTGCGCTTTGTCTCAATATTCACATTGCGGCTAAAGTGGACAGCCGACTTATCAAAATTGGCTTTGAGACCTGACCACAATTTCAGTTTGTCTAAGCACCGAACCACATCGTTAGCATCATTAGAGTCCGCCCTACAGAAAATGGTTAGATCATCGGCAAATAAAAGGTGGTTTATCCACGGAGCATCTCGAGAGATCTTAATGCCTTTGAGGCATCCACTACTTTCCTCTTTCGCAATAATCCTGGACAACAACTCAAAGTAAATAATAAACAGAAAAGGAGAGATGGGGTCTCCTTGACGGATGCCCCTAGACGGAGAAAATAATCCGAAAGGAGAACCATTCACAAGAACAGAGAATGACGTTGTAGAAATACATTGCTGGACCCATTTGACAAAAATACGATCAAAACCAAGGGACTCAAGGATAGAACAAAGTAAAGACCATTCCACATGGTCGAAAGCCTTTGCAATGTCAATTTTAATAGCCATAAAACCTTTAGCTCCCTTTTTGTGATTCAAGTAATGCATAATTTCATGAGAGATCGCAGTATTCTCCGCAATTAATCTATTAGGGACAAAAGCAAATTGGTACGGGGATATGATCGTCTCAAGGAGGGGTTTAAGGCGCATAGCTAAGATTTTTGAAATAATTTTATATGTAACATTGCAAAGACTTATTGGCCGAAAATGCTCTACTTTATTTGCTTTCTCGTTTTTAGGAATTAACGCAATGAAAGTATGATTCAAAGACTTGAGTAAGAAACCATGTAAGAAAAAGTGGTTAACAGCATTCACAACTTCATTTCCCACTGTTTGCCAAAATGATTTGTAGAACAGGGGAGGAAATCCATCTGGACCAGGAGAAGAGTTAGATTCCATTGAGAAAAGGGCGCTTTTGATTTCGGCACAGGAAGGGGCTGCACAAAGGCTCAAATTATGCTTACTGTTAATAACTCTTGGAAATAAATCGTCCAGGTTAGAAGGGAACGGTAAAACGTTTGAATTAAATTCCGAATAAAATAATAAGCGGAAAAAATTAACAAACCTCTTACCAATACCTGCCCAAGTTGAATCCATGGTGTTGTCAAATCTTTTAATAGCTAGGATGCGATTCCCGTTGCGGTGGAAAACTGTTGAGATATGGAAGAATTTTGTATTCGCATCCCCTTGCTTAATCCATTTGACCCTTGATTTTTGTCCCCACATGTCGCATTCCATTTTTAGCAGGAAATCGAGGTCGGACTGGAGAGATTTTTCATCACCAATATTCAGACTAGTAGGATCAGCAGATTGTAGGAAATCAATCTTGTTGGTGGTAGACAGAATGTGGGATTGAATTTTACCCACTTGGTCTCGGTTCCAGGTTTTTAAATCATGTTTCACCTGCCTATTTTTTGAAACGAGCACAAACTGGGGGGAACCAAAACACTGTTTTTTCCACGCATTTGTAACAACCTGCCGACACAGAGGCATTTCCAGCCAAAATGAGAAAAAACGGAAAGGTTTAGGTCCCGTCTCTGAAAATGGATTAGTGTCCAGGACAAGAGGTTTATGGTCCGATTTGAGAGCCGTGCGGTGTTGAATGGTGGCATGATGGAACATGTTAATCCATGAATGGTTGGTAACCGCTCTATCGAGGCGTTCTTGAATGTTAGCATCACCAATGCGTTTATTGTTCCAAGTAAATGGGCTGCCACGGAAGCCAATATCAATAAGGTTACAGTCCACGAGGCCTTTGGCAAGGTGTGACGAAGAAGTTGATGGAAGGAGTCTCCCACCCTTTTTTTCACTGGGGGATATAACGTCATTGAAGTCGCCAATAATGCACCAAGGTTTGGATTGAGAATTTGCAATAGTCAATAAGTCGCTCCAAAAAAGATTTTTCAAAACTTTTGCTTTTTTAATTTGTATACTTTTAGGAAAAGTTGAAACTTAAAGGATGTGTGTTTTTTATCCATGTTATGTCAGAGCCATTTTGACTTTGGAAATGTAACATGAGCTAATACCGGTAAAAAATGTACCTTTTTATGTCTTTTGAAACCTTTTGGCAATATTATTTTTAGCATACAATCTTTTTTACTTTTCTAGATACTCCTCTTTATCTTATGGATTCAATTTCCATATTTTACTTCTTGTGAAATTTGATTTTGAATATTATCAAGATTATGAAAGGAATTAATTGGACACGGAACAATCTTAGTGAAAAGAAATTAAGATGATATCTCTTGCTGATTCCAGCAATTGCCATTCTTTAAAGGACATATGTCAACCTTTTTTGTTTGAACAAAACAACGTAACACTCTATATATATATATTCATCCATGGAAAACCCCAATAAGTCATAATAAAAATCTAATTTCCAAAAGTAACAAGTTTCAGATTAAATTATGGTACCAAGTAACTATATATTTAGTACTCTTTTGTAGTGTATACCCTTAAATTGGATTAAGTTTCATGATATTTGCTCAACAAGAAAATCTCTAAATCCAACCTTAAATAATATCACTTGATTTAATTTGGAGATCTCCACTGATACGAATTATAAAGTTTTAAATTGGATTAATAAGTAATGTACTTTTTCTTATCACTACAAGTCTACAACTCTCGTCTTAGCTGAACAACAAACTAAAAACACGACTTTAAGAAACTCAGCGACTTTCCTTATTCGGATAGAATTTGAAATTCAGTTGCTTCCAACGGCTTTCCGGATTCAGAAATTTTCAGTTAGTTGTTTAAATTGCTATCGCTGAACAAAACAAGAAGTTGCTTAAGTAGCCATCAATTTACTTATTGAAACCCTAAACACAAAATCATTCACTTTTTTTTTTTTTTTTTGGTAAACAGATAGTGAGACAAAAAGGTTCTAAACCATATCTAAATCTAGCAAACAAGTAATCGAAGTCGGAGGCCTATCCCAAAATACGTCCCGCTCCCTATTCTTTCTTGTCATCTTTGCCAGTCCATCGGCAACTTTGTTAGCTTCGCGCGGTATCCACTTTATTCTTGCATCCACGGTTTGCGTAGGAGAGATATACATTTATCCACCAAGCCTGCAATACCTGCTTGAGGTTCCACTTCCCCCGTGACCAGTTTATATGCCGTAATAGAATCCGTTTCCACTTCAAGTCGCGGTAGCCTACGTTCCCAAGCGTACTCCAAACCTTGAGCGAGCGCCTCTAGTTTCGTTTCGTCGACTGTTGTTGCTGAAAGAATTTTCCCAAATCCCCAGAGCCATTGTCCTTCGTCTGATCGAAGTACTCCCGCTGCTGCATTTGTGTCGCCGCTTGCATCCGAGCTCCCATCAATGTTCAGTTTCTTCCATCCTTGCGGTGGCTTCGTCCACCTTGTTGTCCCCTTGTTTTCCTTCCCTTTCCTCCCCGCTAAGAGGTCGAAACTCAGCGCCTTAATCTGGAACATGATTCTGCTAATATTATCCGTCTTTCCCCGGAATACTTTTTGGTTTCGCTGTTTCCACAACGTCCAGATGGTTGCAACAAAAAGGATGGGCCAGTCTATATTAGCCAACTTATTAACCTTTTGGTTCTTCAAAGTCAGGTTTTCCTTTATCCAAACTTCATCCAAGCTCTGATTAAATTCCCGTGCCTCCATTCCCTCAAGAATATTACTACACACTTTCCTTGCCACTCCACAGTGTCGAAATATATGTATCTCGGTCTCGTCTTGGCATTCACAACTGCAGCAGCGCGCATCACTTGTGAGTTTGCGGACTCGTCGTAAATGATTTGTTGCGAGTCGTTTTTGGACCGCAAGCCATATAAAATACTGTAGCTTCGCACTAACCTCCAGTTTCCACACCCAACAATAATTTTTTGTGGCGCAAAGTTACTCGAGTATGTCTTAAGGAAGGCATTATATGCAGATTGACAGGAGAAAATCCCATTTGCCGTTTCCGTCCAGATTGTCGTGTCTTCTCCCTCGCTGATCCGGTATTGTTTTGCTTCAATTTCCTCCTTAACACGGTCAGGCAATACGGTGTTTATGCCATCCCAATTCCAGATTCTATCTTCGTTCAGTACGTCGCTCACTATGAGATTTGCATCTAAGGGGTTTATATTTAGCTCCTCCTCACACAGCCTACTCGAACCCCTCCAGTTGTCGTACCAAAGCAACACTCTATTAACCTTCCCAATTTTCCATCGAATAAAAGGGCGCATGAGGCTCACACAACGAATCAACCCTTTCCATGCAGCACTATCCCCCGGTTTAGATTGGTACTCCATAAGACTCTTGTCGCGCAGATATTTAGCTTCCACAAAATCGCTCCAGACCGTGTCCTCTCTACAAATAATTCTCCACGCAAGCTTTGACAAGAGGGCTTCATTACTTGTTCTTGAAATTCGAATGCCCAGGCCACCCTCTTTCTTCGGCCGTGTAACTCTTTGCCACCCAACAAAGTGCAGTCGTTTCTTTGAAGTATCCGAACACCATAAAAACTCCCTATTCAACCTGTCCAGTTGGCAGCACACATGCTCTGGGAGCCAAGAAGACTGCATGAAGTATATCGGAGTTGCCGATGCGACCGATTGGATAAGTGTTGTTCTTCCCGCCAAGGAGAGGAATTTTTTCTTCCAATCGCTGATTTTTTGGCGGACTCCATCAAAGATAGCTGCGTGAGTAGCCCGATTGACCCTCCCATGAACAAGTTGGACACCCAAATATTTTCCAAGATTCACCGTTTGCCCAAATCCCAAGAATTCGCTTATTGTCCTTTTTAGCGAAGCCCCCTCACTTTTAGAAAAAAATATTTTGGACTTCTAGGGGCTCAACTTAAGACCGGATGCTCCACAAAACTTGTCAAGGGTTCTTTTGATGATGCGCGCATTCGCCATGGTGGCTTTCCCCATTAATATTAAATCGTCCGCAAAGAATAAGTGTGAAAGTCTAGGGCCTCGACATGGTACAATGGGCCATGGTGGCTTTCGACATGGTACAATGGGTTTCCATTTATTCTTTTCGACTTCCTCGTGAATTAAGTAAGATAGCCGCTCCACACATAGAACAAATAAATAGGGAGAGAGAGGATCACCTTGTCTAATTCCGCATGAATGAGAAATTGGTTCTAACATCGTTCCATTCCACAATATTTTTGTGGACGTATTTCGGACACAAAACATAATAAGCTCCACTAGTTCTTTGGGAAGCCTGAAAGCATGCAGCGTCTCTTCCAAGAAATCCCAACTAACCTTGTCATAGGCCCTCTCGAGATCGAGTTTCATGATCATGCAACCTACTTTGTTCTTCTTTTTGGACCGCATGGAATGTAACAATTCTTGTAGCACGAATAAGTTGTCTTGCGTGCTCCTCCCTCGTATGAAACTCGACTGTGTGAGAGCAATGATACGCGGCATCAAGTTCTGAAGCCTCGAGGTTATGCACTTAGTCACCACTTTGTACAGGACATTGCAAAGTGATATTGGCCTATATTGAGCAATAAGCTCCGGATTCTTAGTCTTGGGGATAAGACACAGAAATGCTTCGCCTATTTTCGTATCAAAACACCTAGTCCTGAAGACCTCTTTAGCGAATTCGAGGAGTGAGTCTTGAACCCAATCCCAACTTCTTTGGTAGAAACCCGCCTGGAGACCATCCGGGCCCGGAGCCTTCAACGGATGCATGTCAAAAATTGTCGACTTGAGCTCTATCAGATCTATATACTCGGACAGCTGACTCTACTCCTCTGCGCTGAATTGTGCTTGGAATCTGGAAAATGGGAGGCAATTGCTGCTGCCCCGTGGCTGAGAGTTGGTCATTTCCGAGAATAAATTGAGGTAGTACCCACGCACGTGTTCCTTAAGGCTGATTTCATCCCCGACCCAACAATTATTTATTTTCAATTGGAAATTCGATTTCTTTTTCGCCTCACAATCGTTGATTTGTGAAAGAAACTCGTATTTCTTTCGCCATCCTTAATCCACCTGACACGCGACTTTTGATACCAAAAGAGCTCTTCAAGTCTCAAGATTTCGTTGTACTCTTTAACCAAAACAAACTCGAGATTTTTAAATAAACGGAGGCTTTCATGCTCAAGGATTTTTGTATACCGTTCAGCCGCGCCTTGAGCTCGTTTTTCTTCTTGAAAATATTGCCAAATCTGTCCCTATTCCATGGTACAAGAACTGTTGGAACCTCCGATATCGCATCAAGAATATTCACCTTTTCTTCCCATATTTTCCTCAACAGTTCCTCACATTCTTTATTTTGGAACCATATTGCTTCAAAACGAAACGGACGCGGCCCCGTATTTCGGATTGAACCATTGCAGTAGGTGAGGATAGGGTGGTGGTCGGAATGCGTTTTCGGGAGGTGGACAACCTTGTTCCTAGGGAATTTGTCAATCCACATTTGATTGGCCACGGCTCGGTCTATTCTCTCACGGATTATAGCTCCTCCTTCTCGGTTATTTTTCCCAAGTAAATCGTGGCCCCGAGAAACCCAAGTCTATCAACCCGCAATTCTCTAAAAAGTTATTGAAGAACTGGAGTCGCGCAAAGGGTACGGTTCTCCCTCCTTGTTTCTCATTCGCATACTTCATCTCATTGAAGTCGCCTGTGACGAGCCACGGAAGACTCGATGTTTGGGCTATATTTACTAGACTGTTGAAGACCCGGATCTTAGCGGTTCTTCGTGGTTGAGCATATATACCGTCACTCTCCATATGTCCACCGAATTCTGCCTAATGATGGCATGAATGGCTTGTTCGTCAACATCCATAATTTCAACATCCACATCTGCTTCGTTCCAAAGCAGCCAAACACCCCCCGCCATCCCGGATGTTGGCGCAAGTTCATAATTTGTGAATCCTAAAAACGGTGCAATTTCTAACGCGTGTTCTTCGCTGACTCTTGTCTCCATAATAAATACCACGCTTGGTCCATGGGTTCGGACAAATTCTCTAAAATTTCTTCTAAACTCTTCGTGCGCCGCCCCTTGACAATTCCATGATAGAATTTTCATATTGGAATTCATGATGTGGGGGTGTATGACTGGATACTCAGGCCGTATCCCTATCCATGTTGCATGGATCTGTCGAATGCACTCCATCACCAATGATATTTGTCGATTCTTCTCCCATATCGTTGTCGCCGTCTTGTGCCACCACAATGGCTGGTTTTCCTCGACCTCCAGTAGGTACATTGAGGTTTCGACTTCCCATGTGGTCACCGGGATTTCGAGGATGTGAATGAGCCTCTCCCAGCTGCTGGTTCGTGATATCTGTAAGTGGCCGTTGAAAAGATGGTTCTGGGTCTCAAACTCTTCCCCCGCTACCCATTGAACCATTAACATCCCATTCACAAAATTTGCTTCCATCGTTATTCGCTTGGGTTTCCTCGGATGGCTCTGTTATACTAAGAGTTTGCTCGGCTGTTTCTTGTCGCGCAAGGATCATAAATCGGTTCGTTACTTTATTTGCGTTGCTCGTGGTCCCGTGATCACTCTACAATTGTTTTTTACCACTGGTGACCATCCCAACTTTATTACTTCCTTTGGTGCCTTTCCTAAGCTTAGGATTCAGCGAATTTGGTAAAATTCTTTTCCATTGGTTTTCTTTCCTTTGCGCAACAAACTGATGAGTAGTATATTCCTTTTGGGCCTCTACTTCCCTTTGATTGCTGCTCCTCTCCATATGGTTTTGGTTCTTTTTATTTATTCCAGCGCTCATCTGTTTCTGCCCGCTTCCCACCCTAGTCTGATTAGAGTTCTTGCGTCGACTCGACATCGTCATCCATACTCCATATTCGTTATTTTTTGCCTTCTCTTTCAGCCAACTAGCCTTATCTTTTTGCCCCCTCGTTTCAGTTTGCTCCTCCACGGGCTGGTCATTTTCCTTATTCGACTCTTGTTTTTTATTATGCATGCAAACGGATTCTAGATGCCCAACTCTTCCACACGCATGGCATAGACAAGGGAGATTTTCATAGATGACTTGATATATTTTTCCGCGGATGCAAACTCCAAGTTCCAACGGTTTATCGGTACTAACTTGGACGCAAAAGCGTGCGTACTTCCCCATTGTGGCGTTGTAGGTGTTACCGTCGATTTTAATTAGGTCCCCAATGCAACTCGCTAAAGCTTTGATGATTGATTCATGTAGGAGTTCCATGGGGAGGTTAGCAATCCTAACCCACGTGATCGTGCTCTCAAGTTTGTCCATATCTGCACGGAAATCCGGGGACCATTGGCGAATCAATAAGAATCTTCCCGCCAATCTCCACGGCCCCTCGGTGAGGATCATCTCCTTTTTCATCGGATTTAATCCCTTGAGGCAGTAGCAGCCGTGTCCTAAATCCATCAACTCAAACTCATTGTGCAACGACCACATGAGATCGAGACGCATTTGTAGTGCTGAAAAGAACCAAGGGCGTCCCATAACACGAATGATTATAGCATTATTCCATTGGCTTGCTAGGAGGGTTTCCCAATCATTGGATAATTCGATCGTTTTGAACGGCATCTCAGTGTTTGCTGGGAGAATCCGAATATTTTCGCTTTCCTCCTCGTTCAGTTTCGTCTAAACCCTAACATCCGTGCGCGTCGGCTTTGGCTTGGCCATAGCGGCGTAGGAGGGCTTCGGGAATTTAGGGTTCTCCGTTTCTGTGGGTTGCTCCGTTTGCACGTCTCTCATTTCAATGTTTTCCTCCATTTGCTTGATCTCTTGGGATTTCTAGTTTCTGGCGGGATCCAGTCGGGTGGTATGAATTCCGTTGACGAGACGATGGTGTTCTCCGGTAGTGGTTCTAGCGTAGGGCTGTTCATTATTCTCTATTTGTTGCAAGCCTTGTTAGTGATAACGAACCTAGTTGCGATCAAAATCATTCACTTTAATAACAACGGTTATATATATATATATATATATATATATATAAATATAATTTCGGCTGATCTACATTATATATGAAACGTTCATTTTTAAATCTGTTTCATCACATGATTTTCAGATTTAAGTTTTTATTCTACCTTTTTATTATTCTTAACAATCAGCAAAGGCAAAATGGCATAATTTAAATCACTACAAGAGAAACGGCCATTTCCGACGGCACAAAACCCGTCGGAAAAGGCCTATTTCGCGTCTGAAATGGTCTTTTCCGACGGTTTAATCCGTCGGAAATTGTCGACGAAAAAGCTTTTTCCGACGGCGCAGTGCCGTCGGAAAAAGTCTTTTCCGACGGTACTATGCCGTCAGAAATAGTGTTTTCCGACGGTACGATGCCGTCGGAAAAGCGTGTTTTAAACCGTATTTTTTTAATTAAATACGTATTATTTCATACGTATTTTTATAAAAATACATATTAAATTTAAGAATATGTATTTAATTATTTTAAAAAATATTTTTAAAATACCATTTCGGACGAAATAGTACCGTCAAAAATAATATTTAAATATTATTAAATGCCGTCGGAAATAATATTCATAAATATTAAAAAAAAATACGGAAAAAAATAATTTTTTGTTAATTTTCATGTCAAATTTTGTCCGAATTTTTGGAAAAGGCTATAATTAAAACATATATATATATATAAACATTAATAATATATATAAATTAAAAAAATGAATTATTTGGTACAAAAAACATAAATAAAAACTAATTTGTAATATATATATAGATTAATAAAAATAGTTTATTATGAAAGTATTAAGAATAATATATGATATGTGTAAGAAAACAAAATATATATGATAAGATAAAAAAATATAAAGAAAATATAAGTAAGAAAAATAATTGAAGAAAGAATTGAGAGAAGAAATGTTGTTAGGGAGATATAATTTGAGTGTTTGTGTATGAATGAATGAATTTTAGGTGTAAAATTTGGGGGTATTTATAGATTTTGGAGGGAGAATGGTGCCATGTCAGCGATCCGCGTCAAAAAGCCTCCGGAGACGCTCATTTCCGACGGCATGGTGCCGTCGGAAAAGACTCTTTTCGGAGGCTTTTTGCCTATAAATATAGTCCGAGAGAGGTTTATAAATTCAAATCACAATCTTCTCCTTTCAAAATTAAGGTTCGTATTCGCATTTTATTATGATTTTACGTAATATTTTTATACATGTACGCTATATATATATATGTTAATATAATTAACTTAAGTTATTTTTGTTTATTGAAGAATAGCAACGAGGCGGGTGTTAGAGATTCTTTCCAGCGTTGTGTCCGACGGATTAATTGTTTTCTACAAGAGGTACATACGCGCTTTTATACTTACAATCTCTTTTAATTGTAGTCTCGAAGTGTAATTTTGTCGTATTAATAATGGTAATAACTATTAATTTTATAGATAATAATGTATTCAAATGAAGATAGAAATTGGATCTACGATCGTTTGGTCGAGAAGGGTCGAGTGAAAGAAAGATTTGTCGAAGGTGTATTCAATTTTTTGCAGTTTGCGTTAGCTCAAGAACGTTATCTAGACGATAGTCGAAATCTAAAATGTCCTTGTAGAAAATGCACCAATAGAAAATATTTGAAAGCTAACGAAGTAGCTGCTCACCTGCATCGCTGGGGTTTTGTAGAGGGGTATCGTGTATGGGTGTGTCACGGGGAAAATTACAACGAGTATAATAGCCTCCTAGGTGCGTCGTCAAGTCACACAGTTAGAAATGATCTGATAGCTGTTCAACACGACAATTCTTTTGGAGCTTTATTAGATGATACTTTCCGATGCCAATTTCAAAATGTCGAGTGCGACGAGGAGCCTAACGCCGATGCAAAACAATTTTTGGAATTGGTGAAATCGTTTGAGATTATGTTGCGCGGCTCGGAAAACATGTCTGTTTTGGAGTGGGTGTCTGAGTTTTTTACTACCAAACTAGAGTATAACTCTAGCAGAGCTGAGTGTGCAAAGTTTTACAAATTATCACGCGAGTGTTTGGGGCCAGAAGATAGCCATTGTTTGCCCACAGATCCGAATGCTGCCGAGAAGTTAATGAAGGGTTTGGGGTTAGGATACGAAACAATCGATGTTTGTGATAACAGTTGTTTCTTGTTCTACGGGGAATTTGCATCTACCGATTACATAGTGTGTCCTGAATGTGGGGAAAATAGGTATGAAACTGTAGGAAGAAAAAAGCATGTGGCAAAGAAAAAATTATGGTACTTCCCGTTGGCCCCACGGCTTAAACGACTCTTCATGACTCCAACAACTGCTGAGCACATGTCGTGGCACTTAAAGTGTAGGTCTTCGAACGATGTTATGATTCACCCGGCATCAGGGGAAGCGTGGAAACATTTCGACAGGACACACCATGAATTCGCTGCCGAGCCACGAAACGTTCGTCTAGGTCTTTGCACAGACGGTTTCACTCCGTTTGGAAACTTCGGATCCCAATACTCATGTTGGCCCGTGTTCGTGACTCCTTATAACCTTCCTTCAGATCTTTGCATGAGAGAGGAGTTTATTTTCTTGAGCTTGATCATATCGGGTCCGCGAAGCCCAGGACAAAACATTAACGTTATGCTTCGCCCCCTTATGGACGAGTTGAAGGGGTTGTGGCATGATGGTGTTCGTGCTTACGATAGATTCAGAAGTCATAATTTCCAGTTGAGGGTTGCATTAATGTGGACTATTAGTGATTTTCCAGCGTACGGGATGTTGTCACAATGGAGCACACATGGGAAGTTATCGTGTCCCTATTGCATGGAAAACACAAAGTCGTTCCCGTTACCTTACGGTGGGAAACCTACGTGGTGGGGTTGTCATCGTTGTTTCTTGCCAAATGACCATGAATTTCGCCATGACAATTCGATGTTCAATGGAAACACAGAATACGATGGCCCTCCACAACGGAGGATCGGTGCTCAAATGGCAGCAATTGTTGAACAACTGCCACCAAGGTCTACGAATCTAGACGCACCAAAAATCGTTGGATATGGGGAAGAGCACAATTGGTCGTACAAGAGCATCTTTTCGGAATTACCCTATTGGAGTACAAACCTGATCCGTCACAATCTGGACGTGATGCATTGCGAGAAGAATTTCTTCGAAAACATCAAGAACACAGTGATGGACGATCCGGGTAAGACAAAAGACAACGTAAAAGCTAGGAGAGATTTAGCAGAGTTGACAAGTAGGGAAGAGCTTTTTGTCACCGATCGAGATGATGGTAGAACCGACAAGCCAAAGGCCAAGTATTGTCTTGATAGGCCTCAGAAGAAACTAGTGTGTCAGTGGTTGGTTGGTTTGCGATTTCCAGATGGATTTGCTTCAAATATTAAACGTTGTGTGCAACGACAACAGTTGAGGTTGATTGGGATGAAGAGTCACGATTGTCACGTATTTATGCAAAGGTTAATACCTATTGCATTTCGTGATTTGCTGCCTGATCCGATATGGGGGGCTCTAGTAGAGATTAGTATCTTCTTCCGAGCATTGTGCACCACAGAGATTAAAGCCTCGGACATGGCAAGATTGGAGGAATCTAACAATTTGCAAATTAGAGACGATATTTCCCACCGGCTTTTTTGATTCTATAGAACACTTGGCGATACATCTTTCCTACGAAGCCAAAGTTGGTGGACCGGTTCAATATCGTTGGATGTACCCATTTGAAAGGTAAGCCGTTTTGTATTTCCAACATTATTTGTCATGTATTTATCCGATACTATTATTGAATTACTGGTTTGTTAATAAGCGAATGCTTGGGTTGAAGAAATCTGTGTTGAACAAAGCTCGCGTTGAAGGATGCATTGCAAATTCTTATATATTGTCCGAGACCACCCATTTGTGTTCGCGCTATTTCGAAAAAGGTGTTGAAACGAGATACAACAGGCTCAGTCGAAATGAGGCTGAATTATGTGGTGATTTTACATGGCAGCTTTCTATTTTCCATCGAAGAGGGAAATGTCTAAAACCAGATAAAAAAGAACGGCGTCTTACTTCCGAGGAGCTGAGGCTT
Organism: Linaria vulgaris; assembly: GCA_948329865.1. Lineage (NCBI taxonomy): Eukaryota > Viridiplantae > Streptophyta > Magnoliopsida > Lamiales > Plantaginaceae > Linaria > Linaria vulgaris. The sequence goes on along the minus strand of OX415249.1, from coordinate 145,457,081 downwards.
ATTGAGCTTTACACGATGATGAATTGTCCAGAAGTCGACGGTTGGTTCACGTATGTATATAGCAATTAATATTTTTACATCTTCTTTTTGAATCTATTTAATACGGTGATGAGATTTACGTTTCACCTGTTTGATAGGTTGTTTGAGGAGTTGTTTTGCGGCGGTCTTACTCAATAACAAATTCAAAGAAAGCGGATAGCTGAGTTCGTGCCATGGTTTAAAGAAACTGTTTGCTCTGGAAAGTACGAAGTAGATCAACGTTTGTACGCCCTGGCCTTAGGGGCAAACACACTAATAAAAGGGTACGCAGGTTACAAAGTGAATGGTTTTAGATTTCGAACAGAAGCGTTCAATGAGGGCAAACAAACAAATTGTAGTGGGGCTTATGTCAAGGGCAGCGGTGAAGGGGTCGAGGGCACACATTTTTACGAGACGCTAAATGAGATCATTGAGGTTTTCTGGTGCGGCTGGAATGATAGGGTACAATCAATTGTATTTTTCAGATGTGTGTGGTACGATATCACCCGTCGTAGTACGGCAATACACCAGGTGTACGGAATGGTTGATATCAATCCTACGTGTGCTCTCACTACCAATGAACCATTCATATTTGCAAATCAGGCTCTCCAAGTGTACTACACTCCATATCCAACACAACATGTGGCGCGGAGGAAAGGATGGTGGGTAGTTTGCCCTATTCGTGCAAGGAACATGATCGATATGTCGCCAATGCAAGAGGAAGAAGAAGCCGCAAAACTCTTTCAAGATGATGAGTCGCCTGGACTAAACTTGTGTGCATATTTGAACGACTTTAACATTGAAGGACAATTGGCAGATGACGTGTACGAGGTGGTTGAAGACGACTATTCGGACCATGACGAGGACGATAACACTTGATACCAATGTACTCGAGTTCAATAATGTATTTGTTACCACTTTGTAATCGTTTCTTCAAATATTTAGTATTTAAGCCAAGTAGTATGTAATTCGCATCAAATACGGTAGCAAAAAACGATTTATATAGTCGAATTACAAAACATTACTTCAAACGCGTAAACTGATTACACACAACATAACTGGTAATTAAAATATACAACACTTAAAATGGTAAGTGAAACGTACAAACTCACACTAACACAAATAACATAAGACATACAACACTTAAAATGGTAATTGAAACATACAAACTCACACTCACACACATAACATCTTCATTCTTGAGTGGCGGGGCCTTTACCTCTGTTACCCCTTGGCCGATATTGTTGATTTCCGGTTTGGAGATTCACCCAATCACTACTCAAAAAGTCAACCTCCCCGATAGGCAAACTTGATAGGTCGGCTATCGTTTCCTTGTTCTGAGTAACATAGGTCGCAACATTATCATGTCGTGTACTTCGGGAGGCACCTGTACGATCCACACTAACGCTATGGCGCCGACGATCCCCACTAACACTATGGCGCTGATTATTCCCACCAATGTCAGACCGCATCAAAAAATCCAAGTCTTGTTCAAAATTAAGGTCGTTGTTTTGGCCATGCGTACTTGGCTGACTCGTCTGACCGATTGGCACTTGCCACGACGTGTTTGTGCCATGAAACTCTTGGTCCCAATACTGATAGTTTTGACCAGGTTGTGTCTGGTTATGTTGCCAATAATCGTTCGGTTGACTTTGCGCTCCATGAAACTGATTTGGAGGAAAGTTGCTTGAATTGTAGTTGTTGGTGTTGAATCTCTGCGGGTTGGTCCATTGATAACGATCCCTCTCTTCTCGGTTGTGAGCTCGCTCCCGCTCTCTCTCCTCTCGCTCACGAGCTCGCTCCTGCCTCCAATCCTCCCGGTCCCTCGCCACTTGGCCCTCCACATCGATAATCTATTTCTCCAAACCCGCAACGGTTTGTTGCAACTCAACAATAGCATCCTTGACTGCTTTACGTGTTCTTACCACCTCAGCAGGGTTAAGATTTTTACCCTGCGACTTACCATAATATGCGAGGGTATTGCACCTATCTTTGCCTTTGAGCCTCCCATGTGTGCCATTATGATCTGCAATGGCCGCGATATTGACGTCAAACTGAAGCGGCCATTTGGCTTTGTCTGGACCAAAATTATCCTCGAGCGCTTCATAATAATTTTCCTACAATGTTCAAAGTAAATAAATGAAAAAGGTATAGACGCAAAACAATCATATACGTGCTTAATTAAGATAACTTACAAAATACTCTTCTGCTTGTGGGGGGTCCCAATAGAGTATTCTTCCATCTGGATCCACTACTAAGTGGTCGTGCATGTATCGCTCGTCGAAGCGTATCACATCATCCGTGCCATACTATAACAACATTTTTTTAAAACAATATTAATGTTAAAGATTAACACAAATATCACAAAATGTATTCTGCAAACAAGGAAATCCTAACATATCGTACCGTTGCGTAGCTCCTCTCTTGTGTACTCACAGATCCACCGTGGTACGTACCTAAGGATCCCTTTCCATCGACGCTCTTTGTCTTTTTGGCCAATCAATTCTCAGTTGCTTTTTCTGCAAGTTTAATCGTCCTTTCATTCTCCCAATGATTACAGTACGTCGATTCAAAGCCGATTGGTAGCCAAGTCTTTTGATACCATTGGGGGTCTTTAGCTCGCTTCCTGTAGAGCTTTTTGCACTCGTATATGGCATCCATCCATTTTACTTGTGCCACCTTATGGAATGCCGTTCTAATGTTATCTGTTTCTTGTAGATCACATTTGTATATATTCTTTAAAATATGATGACATATAAGTAGAATGCAAAAATTATAATGGACATAAATAATGAAAAATCTGTTAAAATAAGTTAAAAGAAGATACCCTGAACCAGTTTATGAATTTTTCTTTTTGTGCCTCGGATAACTGAGAGTAATGTATCGCCGGTTCGGTCACTATGCTTGTTATCGTAACTTGAATTGATCGCTTAACTGTGTCGATAGTATCGTCACATAAATTTTTATCAAATTGAAAATGCTCGTTCACCCCAACTTTGAGCCTCGCATCGTCCGAGTTTGTAGTACCTCGACCCTTCGCCCGTCCCATAGGCATCCTATTGGTATTATTAGAAGCAAACTCAGAAGCAACAGATGTTGGCGAGGGTTGTCGTCCTGACGAAGTTCCTTCGTTGTTGGCTTGTGGAAGTTCGTCCATCATGCCATGCGGAACAACTAAACGTGGAGGAGTAATTCTAGGCGGAAACAATGGATCGGGGTCGTCCCTCAGTCGGGGAGCAGCAGCTCTTTGGCTACGAGTGGTGGGGCGTTGTGGTTGTTCACGAGCAGGACTAGGGGCCTGAGTTGTAATTGGGCGCTGTTGGGTAGCAACCGGAGTATGCTGAGTTTGTGGCGGAGGTTCCTCGAATTGTTGGGTAACTTCGTCGGGAAAAATTGTTTCAGCATCGCCAGCACACCGAGATTTAAACTTACTCGAAAGTTTATCGAAGAGGGATCTCGATAAATTTGTATTGGAAATATAGAATTTATGTTTCCCTTTTCCTTTATCAATATTTAAAATGAAGAGTGATTGGTGTGATGAATAAAAAAATTTGTGGGGGTATTTATAGAATTTTATTTTGTTTTTTTTAATTAAATTAAACTTGACGGGCACCTTTTTCAAAAGGCGCCGGTGCCACGGCCATTTCCGTCGGCACTATCAAAAGGCTACCGACGTCATTTCCATCGGCCAACGGCCGACGGAATGACGTCACGTCAGTCATATTTTTTTTTATTTTTTACTTTTTTTCGTTATTTTCCGACGGGCTTCACCTGTCGGAAATGAGTGATTTCCTTGTAGTAAATGCATCCTGATATTGAGAAATGGCTGGCAATATATATGTTGGTTAAGGATCGCGATATCTGGCTCTCTCCCCTATGCATGCTGGACAAGGATTATGATTTCTTTCATAAGAGAGAAGCATTTTTTAAAACCAAAAGAATTATAATGACTTAGAAAAAGGATATTCATAATTATATGATTTATGAAGTTATGATTTTATTCTTCACTCAATGGATAGTTACAACTTACAATGAGGTAAGGAAAAAAAATCAAATATAAAAAAGAAATTAAATACAAACAATATTTTCCTAAAATACAAAGACTAGGACTCTTGTCTAATACTCCCCTCAAAATCGACGTCTCATTGGCGATGGAGATTTTTGACCGAAGAAGAAAAAAGCGAGACCGCGGCAACGGCTTCGTGAGTAGGTCAGCAAGTTGATCAGCGGTATTCACGTAAGAAACACGGAGAAACCCTTTGATGACAAGGTCACTGACAAAGTGAAGGTTAATGGATATGTGTTTCATCTGAGAGTGCAATACATGATGAAGAGACAAATGGATAGCACCAGAATTATCTCATAGAACACCTGGAGGAGAAGGTAGAGACACACCAAGTTTACCAAATAAGTGTTGCAACCAATGAACTTCAGCGGCAACATTCTCCAACGCCCAATACTCGGACTCAGTAGAAGAACGCAAAATAGCTCATTGGTGGCGAGACGACCAAGAGATCAGATTACCACCTAGAAACACAATGTAAGTCGAGGTGGAGGCAGCGGTGTGCAGATCACCAGCCCAGTCCGCATCCGAATAGGCCGTCAGACAAGTGGAGTTTTGCCGATGAATGAGAAGGTCGTGAGATAATGTGCCCTTCATGTAACGTAAAACACGTTTGAGGGCCGACGAATCAATTTCCTTAGGAGCAGCCATGCGTTGAGCGAGCCTATTGACAGCAAACACAATGTCAGAGTGAGTCAATGTTAAGTATTGCAAGGCCCAATAATGCGACGAAACTCCGTAGCTTCCGCCAAAGAAGACAAAGTGGAGGCCGAAGAGGTAGACGCATTGGGGTGGCCAATGGTTTTGCACCATCCATCTTGTGACAAGCAAGAATGTCACAGATGTACTTGTGTTGAGACAAGAAAAGGGCTTCACAACATGAGAAAACCTCAACACCAGAAAATAAGACAAGTGACCCAAGTCCGATAATATCGTCCACATAGACAATGAAGCTATCTGTGTTTGTTTAACATGTATGTAGAGGGAGAGATTTACCTTGATTGTTATGGGGTATAAAGCCCGTTGTAGAAAGGACAGAGAGGTGTTTTGCACTGGATAAGCAAGACACGATGTATCCTCTTCTTCAAGCGTATTAGGCAGGCCTCTGGCCATTTCAGTGCCATCAGTTTCTGGCTTCGGAGCCACATAATTAAGGGGCATGGCTAAATTTCCATAATGCTAAAAGGTTGATCCTTTTTCAATGTGTTCCTGTAGTGCGAGAAGGTAGACAATAAAGAACAACTTTTGATTTGAGTTCGCAAAAGTAAACTGGCCGATACTTATATATATATATATATATATATGTGTGTGTATATAAGCTGAGAGCCCGAGACTCATAAACTAGGACAACATATATTGCAAGCACCTTAACTCTATGGTGGGATACCACTTTTTTTCTTACGGAACTTTAACAATAGTATAGATCAGTTAATTATACTAATCTCCTTTATATATGCCCGTCCTCAACAAGATTGCCATGAAGAAACGCGTTGCTCACATCTAACTGGCGAAGAGACCAACCACGCATATTTGCCAACGACAAAACAATCCAAATAGTGGCAGGCTTAACAACGGGGCTAAAAGTTTCTTGAAAGACCAACCTCTCCCGTTGATGAAAGCCCTTAGCTACAAGTCAATCTTTATAACGGTCAATGGAACCTTCCAGGTGACATTTAATGTGAAACACCCATTTGGACCCAATAACGTTCTTCCCTAATAGAGGTGGAACCAAATCCCAAGTACCGTGGTGCATGAGAGAGATGAGCTCTTCAGCCATAGCAGCACGCCAAAGGGGGTCTTTGAAATATTGAGAGACACAAGTGGGAGGAACCGAACAAAGGATTGGATGCTTGGTGGCCGAATGGACTTGCTTAGGCTTGAAGATGTTGTTCATCGCCCGAGTGGTCATAGCATGCGTGCGAAGGACTGTTTCATGACCTAAGTCAGTGGGCGGTGCAGTAAGAGGTGACAACGATGCAGAAAAAAGAATAGCGGTCAAATTAGAGCTGGGCGGTGGTTCTAATGACAGGTGTGCGCTGGAACGCGTTCCGGGCAACGACGAGGAGCTTGCTTGACCGCAAGAGAAGATAGAGTGGCGAGGAGTGGTCAACTTTGGACCGCTGACCAGTTGTTGGGCCCCACGACTCGTAGGTTCAAGCCCATGAGAAGGGCGGTCAGGTCGAATGGGGAGAACAAGGAGTGGGGCCAAGAAAGTCATTGATGGGTCGGGCCGTGAGATGGGGGCGCAGGGTGGAAACCATGGGAACTCCATCTCTACAAAACGAACGTGCCTAGATACATAGAGACGACCCGTTTCAATATCCAAACATTGATAAGCACTTTGAGTGACACTATAACCCAGAAAGATACAATCCCGAGAAGGCGGTGTGAGCTTACCTGAAAAGTAAGAATGAAGCCACGAGTAACATAAGCACCAAACGTGTGAAGCTTGAGATAGTTCGGTGCATGCCCAAATAAGAACACTAAACGGGGACTCACAACGAAGAACAATTGTCCGGAGTCTATTATAGAGATAGACTGCAGTATAGAAGGCCGAATCCCAAAACGATAAAGGGAGGGCCGACTGCTATAGGAGAATGCGTCCAAGAGTAACAACATGGCGATGACAACGTACCACAGTGCCATTCTGTTGGGGAGTATGAGGGACAGTACTGAGCCAACCAATGACACAACCAGAGAAGTATGAGCGTAAAGCAAGAAACTCGCCCCATTATCTGAGTAAAAGTTCTTAACAATAAGACTAAACTTTTTCTCAACCAACTTGTGAAATTGGCGAAACAGTGTAGAAACCTGCAACTTGTGAGTCAAAGGGAAGAACCAATTATACTTAGTAAAGTGGTCCACCAATAGCAAATAATAACGATAACCATCCACAGAAGCAACTGACGAGGGACCCCAAACATCACCATAAATGTATTCCAAAAGAGCTGTAGAAACAAGAGATGCAGCAGTAAACGGCAACTGAGTACTCTTAATAGATAAACAAAAAGAACAATATTTAGAATCCTTTGAGCAATGCGAATTACAAGGTAAATTAAACTTGCTAAGTAAAAAGGAACTAATATCCGAAGACGGATGACTTAAACGACTATGCCAATTCTCCCGAGTAGTGCGAACACCAACAAACGCCGTTGGACTTGAAGGTTGTCGAGACTTCATGTCCAAGGGATAGACCCCATTAGTGCATTCCCCTCGCATGAGTTTCGCCTCTGTTGTTCGATCCTTAACAAAGAAACACCAAGGATGAAATTCAAGAAAGATATTATTAGCAAGACAAAACTGATGCACCAATAATAAGTTTCGTTGAGACGAGGGAACACATAAGACGGGTGTAGACAAACAAAATTTGTCTCCTCCAACTGAATAGTGACAAGTGTCAAAATAATTATTAGAAACTAAATTAATTATTTTTATTTTAAATTTGGGATTTTACTAAATTAAATTCCAAAAGAAGATAGATTTATTAATTGATTTTCTAATTCATATTTTGTTGACCAATCAAACAAAGCCATGTAGAAAATATGGAGTATTTCAACCAATGATGTTAAGCCATGTGGAAATATAATGTGTTTCTTGACAAGCAAGTCAAATTAAATCCATGCTTATCTTGAAAATAAAACCGACCAATCACAAGCAAGGAGCTATAGGTTTTTACAACTATAAATAGAGTCCCTCTCATAAAGAAAAAGGACACACAAAATATTCATAAGTTGAAGAGGAAAAAACTCTAAGTTTTTCGCTCCACCAAATTCATCCATCTTCAAGCGTTCTTCGCGGCATTCAAGATATTCTTCAACAATCTTCAAGGTGTTCTTCGTAAAGAAATCCTTTCAATCCTCCATGAAGTCTCAATTCCATCCAAAAACCATTTTTGAAGATAGCACTTCTGCCGAGGAAGATCAAACTCCAAGAAGTTCAACAAATCCAAAACCAAGTTCATACCGTTCTTCATTCGTCTTCAAGTCAAAAATCTGTTTAATCCGAGATCAAGTCCTAAGACCCTCGAAAAACAGTTTTTGAAGATTGAAGTCCATTCAAGAAGATCAAAACCCAAAAAATCCAAAGAACTGAAGACGAAGATCATACCAATCTTTATCAACCTTCAAATCAAATTCCAAATCAAATTTCCGTTCAATTTGAGATCAAGCCGCCAAGCCCTCGAATCAACGTTTGTCAAATATCCAAATACTTTGAAGATCAAGATTCCTCCAAAGAAGATTGACATTCAACAAGTTCAAAATGAATATCAAATTGTTCGTCGCAAATATCAAGTCAAGTAGATGGTCAATTCAAGAACAAGCTCAACGCCCTTGGATTAACGTTCAACTCAAATACACGTGGAAGAGATCAAAATAAAATCAACTCAAGTCAAAATCATTTGAGAATAGAATTAGGGGATCAAATAGAGAGATTGTACCACAATTGTACTTTAAATTAATTCAAATTTACTGAAAGTGTAAGATGTTCTGGAATCAATGTTGGATGGATATTGTGCCAACACCCAGAGAACATTGAAAGCCGAAACATTCTTAACCTGAAACATTGTTCCAAAATTCGAGAACATATTCTTGAATAAATGTTGGATGGATGTTGAGCCAACATCAGGACAACATTTAAACCAGAGAGTATTCTGTCAATCTGTCTTTAACTGCTTTATTTTAGTTTTGCCTTTATTCACCTATTAATCAAGTTCCATGATTTTAGTTGTCTTTGTTTATGTCCAGGAACGTCTCTTAATCATAAGGAAGAGCATTACATGTTTCCTAAGTTGAAGTTTCCATAATTCAAGAGGAGGAGATCGGTCAAGTCAACACGATTTCAAAGATGGAAAGTTTTGGAGTTCAAGTGCAACTAGGAATCTTTCCAAGATCAACTCTGAATTGAAGAATGAGTATTTCCTTATTAGAACTCAATCTAATAAATGGAACTATTATTCAAGAAGGAGATCGAGTTCAAGAAGGAAAGAAGAGTTCAACAAGGAAACAACATAAGTTACCAAAACTGTGTACAACACACCTTGGAGATCAAGTTTGAAGAAACCTATATATAAGGTGTGAAGTACATCAAGATACATAGAGAAACAATAGAGCTTACAAATCCGTAGAGATTATATCTTAAGCATTGTTGATGTGTTTCTTGTTTTGCAAAGTTTGTGAGTTTTCGAGTTAAGTCTAGGATTAGATTTAAGGAGAAAATTCTTGTCTGCTTTGCTGAGTCCAATCTACAAAAGAGCGAGAGTGATTTTGTGGTGAGGAACATCTTTGGTAAAACCTGCGTGGTTATTTTGCCGTAAGGCTAGATGGTTGATTATTTATAATAAACCATTGAAAATTTATCTTCTTGTGTTCTTTTATTCCGCCGCACATTACTCTATCAAGAAGATTGTTTGAGATCAAGTTAAGGCAACGCCAGCTTAACTTGAGATCTGAAACTTTGGAAAAGTTGTATCAATCCCGATCCAACAATTTCAATTGGTATCAGAGCCAAGCACCGATTTCACTGGTGTTTGGAGGTGATACAACGCGATGGACAACATCAATCCCAACTCTGGCAGACTCCCAGTCTTAGAAGGATCCATCAATTATGCCTACTGGAAGACCAGGCTCAGAGTTCACATCAAGTCCATTGACATGAAAGCATGGGATGCAGTCCTTGATGGATATTCTGTCCCAAAGATTGAGAACGACAGAGATGCAGATATTGTACCAAAACCGAAGTCACAATGGACAGCAAACGAGGTAACACTGTACAACTACAATGAGAAAGCTCTTAATGCTATTTTTAGTTATGTTACCAATCAGATGTTTAAGTTAATTCAGAACTGCACCACGGCTAAATCAGCTTGGGGTATCCTTGAACTTCATTGTGAAGGAGATATAGCAGTTAGAAACTCTAAACATAGACAATTGCTTAAAGATTTTGAAAAACTCGAGATGGGCGATGAAGAGAGTATAGATAGTTATTTTGAGAAAATCCTTGACATTACAAATCAATGTGAAAATCTAGGATTTCCTGTTTCAAATCAAACTATGGTTTATAAAGCTTTTAGATCTTTGTCACCTAGATTTGCTCTCAAGAGAATTGCCATGGGAGAGACAAGAGATATTGCCAACATGGAATTTCAATCCTTGTTAAACACTCTTAGAGAATTTGAGCTAGAGTTTCCTGCTAGGACTACCAAACAACAAGCTATTGCATTGTTAGGAACAAATTATCATGAGAGTGAAGATGAGGATGAAATTATTTCTTCTAACTATGGAAATATTAGCAAGAAACTCACTAGGTTGAACTTTAAAGATAAATCTAAAGAGAAACAACCTAGAAATACTTCCACTGGTTATAGAAAATTGTCTCCCAAATTTGTTAAATATATGGCAACAAAATCTAGTCCTGAAGAAATTGAAAAGTTGAAAACTACTCAATGTTATGAATGTAAAGGTTATGGTCATATTGCTGTTGAATGTGCTAACACCCTCCGCAAGAAGGGAAAGTCTCATTGGGTTTGTGTAGATGATTTCAATGAAGAGGATTATAACTCTAGATCAAGTGCTGATACTGAAGAAAACCTTGAAGAGATTCATACAGCTGCGCTATTTACTCATGTCAACTAGACAGAAGAAGATCTCCACAACTACCACTGGTCCCAATGTTGCTCCAACATCCAGGACTCAACATCAGAACATGAGACTTTCTTTGGGAATTGGACTGAATATGATACCCATATTGATCTCAATTCTTTGTCTGATAATGATGAATCTAACTTTGAATGTTTTCATGGCTCAGTTGATCTAGATGAAGAGTATTACTTTGAAGGTGAAATGTCCCAGGAGGAAATCATTGACGACTTGAAGTCTACCTTCCATAATCTTCTGAAAGAAAATCAGAAACTCACCAAGAAGAATGAAGCTCAGAGACTGGAGATTGATGGACTGAAGAAATTGATGAGGATGTATGAAAGAGACCTTGACAAGACAGAAGCTGAACTTAAAGAGGTAAAAGGAAAGCTGGAAAAAGATAATCAGATCATTGCTAAATGGAACTCATGTACATCTAAACTTGATGAGGTACTGAGTATGGGTAATCAAGGAACAAATGGTCTTGGATATATTGAGAAACCTACCTCTAAAGTTGCAAATCCTGTTTTCATTAAAGAAGGTTTTGTTAAGGAATCAAAAGACTTGAGTTGTGCTAATCCCAACAAAAGTAAACCTACTTATATCTGTCAATTTTGTTTTCAACCAGGTCACATAAAACCTTATTGCAAGAAATATTTGAAAGAAAATGTGAAGAAAACAAAAATTGTCTCTAATGTTGAATTGGTCAGTGGTACAGATGTTATCCCAACATTAGGAACAGGACAGAAAAGTAGAACTTGGATTGAAAAGTTAAAGACTCCTAAGATGAAACTTGTATGCAATGTTGTGTTTTCTGCTGTGTACTCTAACCTTGCAGGTAAGGGGTACTTTGACAGTGGATGCTCAAGACACATGACAGGAAACAAGGAAAGTCTTAAACAATTGATTCCTCTCACTGTTGGAACTATCACCTATGGAGGAGGTACCAAGGGAAGAATCATTGGAAATGGAGTACTAGATGTTGAAGGATTTCCACCACTCAAAGATGTTCTGCAAGTTGAAGGACTGAAAGCAAATCTAATAAGCATTAGTCAACTTTGTGATGATAACTTGCTTGTTACATTTGATAAAAGTTCTTGTGATGTATTTAATAGTGATAATGTCCTTGTTATGACAGGTACCAGATCTAAAGATAATTGCTACCTTGCTCAGGAAGAAGCAGATTGCTTTCATGTTAAAATTGATGATGTTGTTCTGTGGCATAGGAAGCTAGGACATGTTCACTATAGGAACCTTGAAAAGTTACAGAAAGTTGATGTTGTAAGAGGCTTACCAAAGATATCCAGCCCAGATAAGGTTGTATGTGGGGACTGCCTGAAGGGTAAGCAAACCAAAGCTATTCATACACCCCTCCAGGTACAAAGTACAATTCCCAGGACTGGTAAGTGTTTTGAATTATTACACATGGATCGCATGGGTCCTATTGAGGTGAGCAGCCTAAGTGGTAAGAGATATGCCTTTGTTATTGTAGATGATTTCTCTAGATATACATGGTTTAAGTTTCTTAAAGAAAAATCTGATGCATTCAACACATTTAGGATCTTACATGCTAGCATCAAAAATCTGTATGGTTCCTCTGTTTGTAAGATTAGGTCTGATCATGGGAAAGAATTTGAAAATGCAAGTTTCAGTGATTTATGTGATAAGAATGGATTTTTCCATGAGTTTTCAGCACCTAAGACACCTCAGCAAAATGGGATAGCTGAGAGGAAAAATAGGACACTTCAAGAGATGGCCAGAGTTATGCTTAATGCTAGAAACCTATCTAAAAGACTTTGGGCTGAAGCTTTAAATACTGCATGTCATATAAGTAATAGGGCTTACCTTAGACCTGGTACAAATATGACACCATATGAAATCTTGAAGGGTTTGAAACCAAATATTGCTCATTTTCATGAATTTGGATGTGATTGTTACTTGTTGAATGATAGAGACTATCTTAGTAAGTTTGATCCAAAAAGTGAAAAGTGCATATTTGTTGGTTATTCTGTGAATAGTTCTGCTTTCAGGGTTTATAATCCAAGATTGAAGACTATTCAATAATCAGTTAATATAATGTTTGATGATTCCACCTTTGATACAGGTACTGATGAAGTTACTGTCTCTGATGTTGCCCCAACATTGGAAACAGGGACTGTCCCAACATCAGGAGCAGAAGCTGGAGACACTGAAATTGGGACTGGTTCTAATGTTGAGCTGACACCTGCTGCTGTTAGGCCAACATCCCCACAGTCCAATTCAGAGGATGACATTGTCGATGAACCTAGGAGAGATCCCCCTACTTGGATTCAAAAGGATCATCCAGCTTCACAAGTGATAGGTGAAATCACTGGACGCATGAAGACTCGCAACAAAGACAGGGTAAACTATAAAAATATGGTAAGGTTGTGTGTCTGCATGGCTTCCACTTGCACTGTAAGTAATGCTTCCTGTTTTGTTTCTAATATTGAACCTAAGAATGTGACTGAAGCTCTTAAGGATAGTAAATGGATAAATGCTATGCAAGATGAACTATTGCAATTCACCAAAAATCATGTTTGGAATCTAGTGCCTAGACCTTCTAATGTGAATGTTATAGGAACTAAGTGGATTTTCAAGAACAAAACTAATGAAGATGGTGTAATTGTAAGAAACAAAGCTAGGCTTGTTGCACAAGGTTATACTCAGGTAGAAGGGATTGACTTTGATGAGACATTTGCTCCAGTAGCTAGGATAGAATCTATTAGATTACTTCTTGCTATTGCATGTTGTCTTAAGATTAAGCTCTACCAGATGGATGTAAAAGGTGCTTTCCTTAATGGTTTGATAGACAAAGAAGTATATTTTGAACAACCTAAAGGTTTTGCTGATTCTAAACATCCTAATTATGTGTATAAACTTGAGAAAGCTTTGTATGGTTTAAAACAGGCACCAAGAGCTTGGTATGAAAAACTAACTCAATTTTTGTTAAGTCTTGGGTTCAATAGAGGAGATGGAGACAGAACCTTGTTTATTCTTAGAAAGAGTTCTGATGTTTGTATTGCTCAGATCTATGTGGATGATATTGTATTTGGTTCTACTAACAAGTCTACTCTAGACAAGTTTGTTGAGTCAATGACAGGGACATTTGAGATGAGCATGATTGGAGAGCTGAACTACATTCTGGGATTGCAAGTGAAGCAAATGGAGAATGGTATGTTCTTAAACCAGGAGAAGTATGCAAGGAACCTGGTAAAGAGATTTGAGCTACATGAGTCAAAACCTTGCAAAACTCCCATGTCTTCTTCTATGAAGATTACTAAGGATGGCACTGGAGACAATGTTGACCCAACATTGTACAGATCTATGATTGGTAGTCTTCTATATCTCTCTGCCTCTAGACCAGATATTATGTTTTCTGTTTGTGTTTGTGCTAGGTACCAAGCTGATCCAAAGCAATCTCACTTGATTGCTGTGAAGAGAATATTAAGATATATATCTGGAACTTCACCATTGGGCATTTGGTATTCTTTTGATACAAATACAAATCTTGTTGGTTTTAGTGATTCTGATTGGGAAGGTGATGTAGATGACAGAAAATCCACAAGTGGGGGCTGTTTCTATTTGGGAAACAATCTTGTTTCATGGTATAGTAGGAAACAGAATTGTGTGTCATTATCTACAGCTGAATCTGAATATATAGCTGCTGGCAGTTGTGTTACCCAGCTAGTATGGCTTAAACACATGTTGATGGACTATGGGTTAGATAGTGATACTCTCCTCATGTTTTGTGACAATCTTAGTGCCATTAGTATCTCAAGGAATCCTGTTCAGCATTCTAGGACTAAGCATATAGATATAAGACATCATTACTTGAGAGACATGGTTGAGGATAAAGTGATCAACATTGAGCATATTGAGACAAATAATCAGCTTGCTGATATGTTTACTAAACCTTTAGATAGTGAGAGATTCTTCAGTTTGAGGAAATCTCTCGGCATGTGCAATATGTGAGAATGTTAGGATCCCAGTGTTGACATAACACCACTGTCTAGCACTGGTTAATGGATGTGGTGTAGTATGTAACTTTTTGTTTTTTTTTTTGTTTCTTTTCTTTTCTTTTTGAGTCACTTTGATCTTTGTTTTGGCATATTTGATTGTGTGGTTCATCACGGTGTCTTACTAATCTTTCTAGCTTGAAGATTCACATCTAAGTTTTGAAAAGTATAAATCTCTAAAGTGTGTCTGAGGTTGTGTTAGCCTAACATATGGAGAAGCTAGGGTACACAAAGTTCACTACTTTGATGTCTATTCAGTTGTGTCTTATTCATATGAAAAGGTTTTACAGGACATGTGGAGAAGCTGGGGTTCATGATGTTGACAGCTTCAATGATATTCAGTTGTGCTTATTTGCATGTCTCTGTTTGTTTTTGGCCAAGGGGTACATAAAAGTGGTTCTTTCTACTAGGGTGTTTGGGGTTTCGATTGCCTTCACTTGGTAGCATTGATCACTTAGCGCTCTCTTGTATGCAGGTTGGTAAACAAGTATGCATAAGGAATTGGGGTATTGGGGTGCATGATAAATGTGTTGCCAGTATTCAAGGCCTTTGTACTTGCCTAACTTGCTGCTGATAATGTTGTTACTGGGTGTGTGGAGTCTAGTGCTGCCCTCATTCAGTAATGTCATTATCCTTTTTTAATCAACCCTCAGTTTTTGTTCTAAAGAGATAATGAAAATAATGAAGATTTGATGTGAAGTGAACTGTTGCTGGCTTGAAAAGTGATTCACTGTGTATACCATCTGTCAATGTTGGCATAACATTGTTGCATTCATGATAGAACTGCATTGTTATTCATCTTTGATTAATGTGTTTGACTAGGTTTGGGCTTAGGGGGAGTATATAGTCCCTTTCATGTGTTGAGGCATACTCTTTGGGTGACATACTGCAGGTGACACACTATCTGTGACCTTCTATGCTGTGGAAGTGGATTAATTCTCTAATTCATAACTGCTTATCTCTGTGTGTTTTCTGTTTGATATGTTGCTTATTCATGATTTTGATCTAAATCTTATGTTTTTGGTACTCAATTGCTACTTTGGTGAAGTTTCAGATATAAGTTTGGATATATGTCACGCTCTCACATGAAATTGCCTTGAAGAAGCCCAGAACCTCAATATTTTGGTTTAGAAAACTTTCTGGTTTGAATGTTACTCTACTCTCTGATCTGAATGTTATCCCAACATTGCCATACTGTCTGCACAACATTAAAAACGGTAACTTATAAGTTTGTTTAAAATTTTAAAAACTGAGTTTTTATTGTTTTATCTTGAACTGCTCTGGTTACTTGTTGTTTTGAAATGACACGTGGTGAAGTTCTTACGTGGGAATAGAGTAGTGGGAAAACTTAATTGATCATATTCCACAATCCCACTAGCATTCATCCCTTCTCTCTCCACTCTGCAGAACTTAAATGAACAATTTGCCCTAATTTTTCTTCACTTGTGCAATTTGTTTTCTCTCTGCACATAGTTATCTAAATCTCTCATATTTTTCTCAATTCTCAAAACTAACATGGTGAGCAAGACTCCTTTAGACACTCTTGCAGATATGGCCTTGAATGTTGAGCAAACAACAACACGCACCAGGGCTGCTGCGCGTGAGGATCAAGAATGGCCTGCTGCTCAAGTTGCTGCAAAACGACCAACGATTCCTTATCAACGACGGTCAAAGCGAGCTAAGAATGTGGAATCTGAGTCGAATGTTGGCGCAACATTAGAAGCACATACTTCTCAAACCAAGGAATCTGAATCTGAGGTAAATGTGGCTAACCTTAAACCCCATGTGAATATTCTTGATGATGTGATTGAGGGGGAGGGATCTGGTTCTGTTAAAAAGAGAACACCAATTGGGTCTATGGCAATGAGTAAAATAGCCTTGCAAAGAGCTGAGGCTAGAAGATCTCAAAGGGAGAGACTTGAGAAGAAAAAGGCTGATGCTAAAGCTAAGGCTGAGGCTGAGAGAGTGAGGAAAGGGAAACAAGTTGTAGATGAGGAAGTTGAGGTAGTTGATGTTGAGGAAGAGGAAGAGAAAGAAGAAGAGGAAGAGGAAGGGGAAACTGCTGCTGAAGAGTTTGAAGCTAATGATGATGAAGAAGAGTACTATGACACTCTTGTGTTATCCTATCATAGCAGGGAAGGTAGGTCTAGATACTATCTTAATAAGGAGATAGAGGACAAGGCTTATGAGTTTAGAAAGAGGGATTTTCACAAAAAGAGGGTCATGGACATGGACGGCTTTAAAAGAAACAGAGTGTTTGAGTTGCTTTCAAGGAAAAACAAATACAGGAGCTGGATGTCTCGGTTAAGAACATGGAGGAGATTTCTTCACAAAAAGGGGGAGAGTGATCTAGTTTTAAATTTTTGATTTCTGGTTTTTATGTTTGTGCTTTGATATGTTTTGAACTGTTTCTATTTTGCTACTAGTTCTTTTTCTTTGTTTTGGTTGGTAATGATAATGCTACTTAGCTTTAACTGGTCTTAATGATTTTGCTTATGAAGATAGTCTATATCTGCTGTTTCTGCTGATAAACTTATGTGCAGATACATTCAGGTCTTAATGTTGAGACAACATTGATGAGTTAAATGTCTGAACAACTTGTTTGAGTTGTGGTGATGACTTTAATGAATAATCTTTGTTATGCCAAGTTAATGCTTGATAGTTTGCATTAAGGGGGAGCAGTTTTAGTAGGTTTAGATTATTATGCTTAATTGATATTTGGACATATTATTTGTTGTGAGAACAGGTTGATTGGTTTTGTGAAGAAAGGCAAAAAGGGGGAGATTGAAAGTGTAAGATGTTCTGGAATCAATGTTGGATAGATGTTGTGCCAACATCCACAGAACATTGAAAGCCGAAACATTCTTAACCTGAAACATTGTTCCAAAATTCGAGAACATATTCTGGAATAAATGTTGGATGGATGTTGAGCCAACATCAGGACAACATTTAAACCAAAGAGTATTCTGTCAATATGTCTTTAACTACTTTATTTTAGTTTTGCCTTTATTCACCTACTAATCAAGTTCCATGATTTTAGTTGTCTTTGTTTATGTCCAGGAACATCTCTTAATCATAAGGAAGTTTCCATAATTCAAGAGGAGGAGATCGGTCAAGTCAACACGATTTCAAAGATGGAAAGTTTTGGAGTTCAAGTGCAACTAGGAATCTTTCCAAGATCAACTCTGAATTGAAGAAGGAGTATTTCCATATTAGAACTCAATCTAATAAAGGGAACTATTATTCAAGAAGGAGATCGAGTTCAAGAAGGAAAGAAGAGTTCAACAAGGAAACAACATAAGTTACCAAAACTGTGTACAACACACCTTGGAGATCAAGTTTGAAGAAACCTATATATAAGGTGTGAAGTACATCAAGATACATAGAGAAACAATAGAGCTTATAAATCCGTAGAAATTATATCTTAAGCATTGTTGCTGTGTTTCTTATTTTGCAAAGTTTGTGAGTTTTCGAGTTAAGTCTAGGATTAGATTTAAGGAGAAAATTCTTGTCTGCTTTGCTGAGTCCAATCTACAAAAGAGCGAAAGTGATTTTGTGGTGAGGAACATCTTTGGTAAAACCTGCGTGGTTATTTTGCCGTAAGGCTAGATGGTTGATTATTTATAATAAACCATTGAAAATTTATCTTCTTGTGTTCTTTTATTCCGCTGCACATTACTCTATCAAGAAGATTTTTTGAGATCAAGTTAAGGCAACGCCATCTTAACTTGAGATCTGAAACTTTGGAAAAGTTGTATCAATCCCGATCCAACAATTTCATTTACTTTGTAATATTTTCTTGTCTTTTAATTTTAGAGATCAAGAATTTGTCGTTACAAATTTGACATGCCCAGGGACCATCTCTACCTCTCATTTCTTTTCCATTAAGTCTCAAATTTGAAATCACAAGAAGTCAGTGTTGCTCAACAATGGACAAGTTAATGGGGGCAACAAGCGGAGGTTCTTCGCAACCGATGATGAAAGATACACTCACACCGGGGGCAAGAAATGATGCTAAAGAAGATGATCAAGCATCCTCATTATAAGAGCAAGTTGCAGCGCTGACAAAAGCCATTGCGAATCTCACAACTCAAGCTCAAAAATGTGAAGACCACTTGAATCGCCTTCACCAAAAGCTAGAGCGCAAAGAAGGAGTTGAAAATTCCGAAGAAGTCACCAACAACATTGGAGTTCAAGGATGCAAGACAACAATAAACGAAGTTGAAGTGTCACCTCATCTCCAAAAGTAAAAGCTCGTGGAAAGCGGCGATCAAAGCATGGCACATGAAAATGCTACTCAAGGAGTTGAAGCTCAAGAGTTTGATGAAGTCATAAGTGAAAGAATCCAGGACACTTCTCTTTTCCACAAGCCAAATTTATCAAGGAAGGAAGAGCAATGTGCCATGATGCACACAAAGTTTGCCGAGAAAAACATTCAAGATGTTGAAGTTGGAGAAGATTCTAAGTCTTCAAGCAAACAAATCCAAGTTTCCCCGCAAGGCCTTGTCTCTGCCGATCAATTGAAGAAGTTGCAAAGGATTTAAAAGCTCAACCTGGAATGACCAAAGCGTACACGAAGCCTTATACTCAAAGAATAAAGCAATTCCAAATGCCAATAAGCTATCAACCTCTTATGTTTCAAAGATTCTATGGGACTGGAGACCCAAGACAACATGTTGCTCACTTCATTGAGACGTGCGATAGTGATGGAACTTATGGAGATCATCTAGTCAAGATTTCGTTTGATCCTTAGAAGACTTTGCCTTTGAATGGTACATTAATCTTGAACCAAAATCCATTGACGGTTGGAACGATCTACAAACCCAATTCTTCAATCCTTGTTATAGCACTCGGCGTACTGTAAGCATGATTGAACTTGCAAATTATCATCAACAAGAAGACAAACCAGTGATTGAATACATCAATATGTGGAGAAGTCTAACCTTAAGTTGGAAAGAAAACTGTCTGAAACTTCAAGATATTTGCATTCAAGGGTGAATTGGAGTCTCTCTTACATACTTCAAGGAATCAAGCCAAGAAACTTTGAAGAGTTGGCAAAGCGAGCGCATGACATAGAGACAAACTCTATTAAAGAAGAAAACTCAGCTCATGGCCTTGATATTGAAAGTGGTGATACAGACGACGACGACGACAATGAAGAGGGCGCACCGTCAATTTTGGTGCCAACCAATATACTCCTTGATACGAGCTTAAACTATCTCAAATCCTCAAATTAAGTGCCAAAACATATGCTCCTTGATACGAGCTTAAACTATCTAAAATCTTCAAATTAAGTGTCAAATCATGTACTTCTTGATAAGAGTATAAACTATCAACTTTCTTCTTAAAATGAGTGTATACCGTTTGCATATTTGAATTCAAAGTAAATTCTTCAAGTCTTCAAAGTGAACATTCAAGTTTTCAAGTCTCCTAGACACGAGCCAAAAAAGTGTGCAAATCCTTCAAATCCAAGTCTTCAAGAAAATCCTTCAAATCTTCAAGTCCTCCTTAACACAATTATAAACTGTTTGCATATCCAAACTCAAAGAAAATCCTTTACGTCTTCAAAACAAATGCACAAGTCTCCTAGACACGAGCCAAAAGGTCTATAAAACCTTCAAGTCCTGAAAGCAAATGTTCAAGTCTTCTAGACACGAGCCAAAATGTCTACAAGTCCTTCAAGTCTTCAAATCAAATGCGTTAAGTCTTCTAGACACGTCGAGAGTCTGCAAATCCTTCAAGTATTCAAGTCCTCCTAGGCACGAGCAAAAAGGTCTGCATGTTCTTCAAGTGTCCAAGTCTTCAAGTCTTCAAGTCAATTGCTCCATGACGCACGAGTCTAAACTGCACGTTACTCCTGGCTTGCATGAGTATAAATTGCACCATCTCTAAATAAAATTTGATGTACTTTGTACTACGTTGCGACTTGATTCATTTGTTAGATACGTAGGCAGCTCGAAAATTCTGAGTTCAGTCATATCCTTTCACCAAGCTATCTTGAGTCGAAGATATTACATGAAGCTCCTTGAGATGTGATGTTCCAATAAAGACGAGTGATTTGACAATAGATCGTATTATATATATATATATATATATATATATATATGTGTGTGTGTCGGTTACAAACGAATAGTCTGGCAATACAACGAGTCTATCTCAAATCAGGCCTACACTAGGTATCTCGCATAGACTTGGTCCGGAACCTGTTGCTCGAGATCGGGGATGATTCTCGATATGACATCGGGAATGAGTATCGATATGACGTCGGTAATGAGTCTCGAAATGACGTCGGTGATGAGTCTCAATATGATGTCAGGAATGAGTCTCGATATGATGTCGGTGATGAGTCTCGATATGACATCGGTGATGATGTCGTTATAGGAGGCTGATTGATGACGTAGGTGAGGATATATCGAATATATATGTCGGGTATAACGTCGAATATTTCTATTCGATGTGATGCGGGAGGACCGAGGTGGAGAATTTACTGTCTCTCTCGTTGTGCGGGGCGGGATATTTATAGGCGCGGCTGGCCTATATCGAATCCTATATTCGATGTCATATCAGGTTTGATCTCCGATATGCTCGTTCATGGGCTGCGGCCCATAATGGGCCCAAATGCTAGAAACCTCCATATCAAGCTTCATCCCATAGTTCTTCATAATGGCAAATGATTCATCCAAATGCTCTATGTGATCTTGTGCCCTCAAACTTTTGATCAAAATATCGTCCACGTATACCTCCATCAACTTTCCTATTAGGCTGTAAAACATCTTCGCCACCAATCTCTGGAACGTTGCTCCGGCGTTCCTCAGACTGAAAGGCATTACACGATAACAGTACACACCCATCTCCGTAACAAAGGCTGTTTTCGGTTGATCCTCCGTTGCCATAAAAATCTGGTGGAACCCGCTCTTGGCATCCATGAAACTAAATAGGGCGCACCCGGCTGTCGAATCTACTAGAAGGTCGATCCTTGGCAACAGGAAAGGATCCCGTGGGAAATGCTTGTTCACATATTTGTAATCCACGCACATTCTCCACTCTGTTGCTTTCTTCTGAACTAGGACGATATTGCTGAGCCACTCCGAATAGCGCAATTCGTAAATATGTCCAGCTTTAAGCTTTTCCACAACCTCTTTCTCTGATGCCTCGTTCTTATCCTTGCTAAAATTCATTTTATTCTGTCGTATTGGTTTGGCCCGTGGATCAACATTCAACTTATGCTCTATAATCTTCGGGTCGATTCCAATCAGGTCAGAATCGCTCCAGGAAAATATATCGACATTCCTTTTTAAGCATTCAATCAACACCTTCCGAATATTAGGCGCCATTGTAGCCCATATCTTCAACGTGTGCTCCGGCTGTCCGGGGTCGATCTCTATCGTGATAAAATCTCCCGCCGGCTCCATTCTCGGTTCTTTCGGATAAGGAATAACCGCCCTTTCCATCTCGGCGTATTGCCCCTCACGATCAAGCCTCGACCTCTTGCTACTCTTCGTCATATTGGGATCTGTCTTGTTCAGTTCTTGCTCCTAAATACTTCGCTGCCTCTTCCCTGACATCTCGCCTGATGAGCTCCCGATCTAGAGAACCTTGGTCCCACAGACGGCGCCACTGATTTGACAATAGATCGTATTATATATATATATATGTGTGTGTGTGTGTGTGTGTCGGTTACAAGCGAATAGTCTGGCAATACAACGAGTATATCTCAATCAGGCCTACACTAGGTATCTCGCATAGACTTGGTCCGGAACATGTTGCTCGAGATCAGGGACGATTCTCGATATGACGTCGGGAATGAGTATCTATATAACGTCGGTGATGAGTCTCGATATCACGTCGGTGATGAGTCTCGATATGATGTCGGGAATGAGTCTCGATATGATGTCGGTGATGAGTCTCGATATGACGTCGGTGATGCTGTCGTTATAGGAGGCTGATTGATGACGTAGGCGAGGATATATCGAATATCTATGTTGGGTATAACGTCGAATATTTCTATTCGATGTGATGCGGGAGGACCGAGGTAGAGAATTAACTATCTCTCGTTGTGTGGGGCAGGATATTTACAGGCGCGGCTGGCCTATATCGAATCCCATATTCGATATCATATCGGGTTTGATCCCCGATATGCTCGTTCATGGGCCGCGGCCCATAATGGGCCCAAATGCTAGAAACCTCCATATCAACGAGTAAAGCTTCCGTCAAGTAGGAAATGAAGAACATCATTGCTTTAAATGTTGATGTCGAAATCATGCTCCAAACTTTTGAGCGCTTCTTGAGTTGATACTGCAAACTTTAATATGTTTCTTTAATGTGTGCCTTGATTCCAATCTTCAACCACTTTGCTCCAAGAGGATAGCTGCAATTATGCTCCCAGCTCACTTGATCATTGACGATACACTTCTGTGTTGTTTGATCAAAGTCGATACTTCCAAACTGTCATTCCAACTACAAAAAGGATATGCCTCGCATGTTTAACTAGAGAAGTCCTTCAAGAAGATGGAACAGAGTTTGACAAGTACGTCATTTGACTACTCCCGTATAGGCTAGATTCTTTGGAAAATCGGGGTGGAGTGCAACAAGAAGAACGCATGAGTATGAGTGCGCAACCAAGTATTCAAAGTAAATATCTTCCATTCGGATGCCTTTTGATGCCAAGTCTTGAAAACAAGTCGACTCCTGCTGAATGTCTTTGACGCCAAGCCTTGAAGACAAGTCCAATCCCGATGAATGTCTTTGATGCCAAGTCTTCAAAGCAATTCTCTTCCTTTTCGGATGCCTTTTGAAGCCAAGTCTTGAAGACGATGTCTTCTACAAGGCTTTTTTAGTGCCGAGTCGTCGAATGAATGTCTCATCCCTCAAGGTTTATTTGATGTCGAGTTGTGACAAGAATGTCTCCTCCATCAAGCTCACCAATGATGTTGTGTTGATTAAGGTTGGAGTGTGCTCTTCATTTGCTTGCAAGAGATCTGGATTTTATCAAGGAATTCTACTCCCTTTAAGCTTTCACAATCTCCAAGTTGCAATTTGTGTGAATATGAACGTAAGGGTTGCCATGTATCTTTGTGGAGGTCGTTGTCTATTGCACCAACAGATGATGTCTTCTTTCCGTAGCATCTTCTATTGGCAATGTGACGCTCCAATGATCAAAGGAAGAATTGTCGTTTGATACTCGATGATGAGAATAATGAAGCACAAACAACGGTAAAGAACGGTTGGAGGACCGCTGATACTCGTTATGTCATTATGTCAATTGATCGGAGTTCGTCAATATTTTCCACAACTTCGGCAGTCCATTGACCGGAGTTCATCAATGTTTGCTGCAACTTCACATGATTTCCAATTGCCAAAGCCACGACTTGAAATTGGTGTAGCAAGTGTCGATTGTACAAAAGGAAAACAAATCAAAACTTAAAATCAATGGGTCGGACATACTAAATATGTCGATTGAAAAAACAAATCTTGAAAGAGCTCGCAAGTTGCGGTCGATAAAGCTGGAGAATTCTTTTGCCTAATGTCTTGCGATTCGTTTGCTGGATTTAACAAATTTGAGACAAAGAAATAAATCGAGGATGAATAAAAGAGTGGCGTTGGTCTCTTATATAGATTTGTCACCGGGAAGATTAAATCCTATTGAAACTCTAAGTGTTTTAATTGGTGTTTTAATTTAAGGAATAAATTAAGTTGAAAAAGGACTCAAATATGCAGAATCCCATGCGAAGGTGTTTGTTTGGTGGAAGATGACTAAGGGAACACTCTAGTGTGATGGTAGGAAAAAAAAAAAGAAAAAAGAGAAAGCCGTATGATGCACAAAGTGATTTTGGTGCCAAAATTTCATTATGGTCCCTAAAGAAATTGCCATGGAGGGCCACAAAAACTTTGATTATTAGAGTAAAGGCACACAATCTTCTATCAATCTCATTGATGCCACAAAAAAAAAGGATATGTTGCAACGTATTCACTTCATGACGCTTTTTTATAATGCTATTTGTGACAAGTCGCAAGGGGGCATTTGTAGACAAACAAAATTTGTCTCCTCCAATTGAATATTGACAAGTGTCAAATAAATTTATTTTGTAATCTTTTCTTGTCTTTTAATTTCAGAGATCAAAAATTTGTCGTTACAATGGGGAAACAATAAATTTACAGCGTGGTGTATGAATCGAAGTAGAACCAACGTGGGTGATAGTCAAACCTAAACCATTAGCAATGGTAACCTAATTCACGCCATGATATTCGGAGTGAACTGAGAGATTCTAAACATTAGAGGTTAGGTGATGGGAGGTGCCAGGATCAACCAACCAGTTGTTGTTATCCGTCGGTGATGGAAACGGGGAAGAAGCTATATTGGCAATAGGTTGCTGAAGGCGACGGCAAATGCAAGCCCCATGACCATAAATACCACAAAATTGACACGTGATGTCAGGACGAGTGTTGGGACCCGAATGATTGTTGTTGTTGCGGTTATTCTGGTAATTGGAGCCACCACCACAGTTCAAATTGTTGTTACAGTAGGTGTTGCGGTTCGAGTTACAACGACCATTGTTCCGATTGTTGATGTTGCCACATTATCCAGAATTATTGGAGTAGGACACTGCATTGACCGAGGCAACGAGCGAGGTGTACTGAGCCTCAATGCGCTTGACATAGATTTCATGAGCAATCAACTTGTCGTAAAGCGCGGGGAACGAGAGGGCATGATCCTGAGCAAGAATATGGGCCGCAATGTCACGATAGGACGCCCCTAAGCCGTTCAAGACAAAGAGGGTAACATCATCGTCGGAGAGACGGTGATCAATCATTGCAAGTTCGTCAATTTTCATCCTGGCTTGTTGAAGGAACTCCGCCACAGATTTGGAGCCAATAGTCATCTGTGAAAGAGACTCATTCAACTGCATGACACACGAACGAGACTTGTTCGCAAAGTGAGCTTGCAAGGTTTTCCACATGGCGGCCGAAGTTTTATCACCAGAGACGAGATGCATGACGTCTAGTGAGAGAGAACCAAAAAGGGTGGATACAAAAAGAGCATCCTGACGCGTCCAGTGAACGAATGCAGCAATGGGTCTGGGGTCTCACCGCAATGAGGACAGAGGGTCGTGTCGTCCAAATAGCTATGAAGGCCATAGACATAAAACAAATGGCGAACCTGAGCATTCCAAGATGTATAGTTTCAAGAATTCAATTGCAAAGGGGGACCACTGGGACCTAACGGTGATTGAAGTGTAGTCCAAAACCCGAAAGAGAGGACTACGTTGCAGGGGTGGGGGCCGACTGCATGATCGGAACTATCGCGGAAGCAGACGACAAAGAGAAGGCAGTGGAAGAGGCCGAGTCACTAGGGTTTGCAGATATCATATAAGATTTATGAAGTGATGATTTTATTCATCACTCAATGGTGGTATATATAGTTACAACTTACAATGAGATAAGGAAAGAAATAAATATAAAAAGGAAATAAATACAAACAATATTTTCCTAAAATGCAAAGACTAGGACTCTTGTCCAATAATAATAGCTTATTATTTTGGTCTTATTTTGTCCGGGTTACAATACACCAGTTAATTGTTACAATGGGTCTGGCTATGCCAAAATAATGCTAATCTATTACAAGGTACAGACTAGCTTGGTCCGGAACACCTATAGTATATTACAAGTATAAAATTAGTCTAGATAACCTTTTAAGACAAAGGAACGGATAGATCAAATGGATGGCGTTTGACCCACAGATCTCGCATTATAGTGGTTGGATGTAGCTCTTTGTCTAATCTGATGAGTCTTGAATGCAGTCGGCTCGACACTGCTCAACCTCAAATCTGGTGAGTCTCGAACGTTCTTGGTTCGATGCAGTTAAATCTCGAATAGGAATAGTTTGATTATGTTGCCCTGAATCGAATCGGGTTAAGTGTCGAATCAAGTGGAAGATCGAATCGCATGAGTGTCGAATTACTGAATTCGATCGATAGGTATGAGACTCCAGTATTCAATGTCCCTGTTAATGATGGGGGACACGTTATTTATAGAACCCATCTCGTAGGGCCCGCCCCAATATCGAATTCAGAAGATCGAATGGGCATGGTTCGATCTAGCATCGGTCGAACAGCCACGATTCGATATTGAACTTGTTGGGCCTTACTAGATTGGGCCGGCCAAGAATGCTATTATGGGCCTTCCTAAAATATCCTCCATCATATAATCCCCCAGTTTGGGACTTAGCATTAGTACAAGAGTGGGTTCCAAACTTTCACATTGGTTACGTTACACCCAATTTTCTGCATCGTACTGCGTGTTTCGTTCGCGGACTTGGTTATCTTTCTTGGTAAAACCCAATCGAATATATTCCCCTATTTGGTAGCCGTAGTATTCATATTCGGGTGGCAAGACCTACCGACCACCATATTGTTCGTTCGTAATTTTTTTTTTGTGTTCAAATTTATGTCGTTCCATCTATCCAACAAGTATAGATCAAATCCATTGAATTCGACATTCCTGTGTCGAATTCGTAGGAAATGCAGTGGTGGGTCTATATAAAGGTTCACTTTCCACCTCATTTTATTTTTATTTTTGCGGAGAAGTTTTCGTCCTCTTTTCATCATCTGTCCGATCGTCTAGATTTGATCTTCCAATATCGAATGATCAGAATTTGGTCGATCAGTTGGGGTCGAATCTTGGCGATTCAACATTGCCTTGGAACAAAATCTTCTTGTTAATCTTATAACTCGTGAATGGCGCGAAAGAAGTTCGGGAGCCGTAGTAAGCCAGCCGTTTCCCTTGACAACATTTATGCTTCTCAAGTGAACGTCAACAGAGCTTATTTTTTGAATGTAGGCCCGTAAGTGGATAACATTGCCCCTGCCGAAGACTCTGCGGGAGTTGCCGCAAGAGGTCGACCTGCTGTGAGGCCCCCCTGGAGCTTATCTGATAACTAGGGTGTTGGACATGCCGTTTCATAAATGTCACATCGCTCTACTATAAGGCTAGGAGGAGTAAGCGCCGAAACTCGAGTTCCCTTAGTGAGCGATTTTGAGAGACATGAAGACTTCGTTCCGCTAAGGTTCCAACTGCTTCTGGATGACGGGTTAAGGTCGGGACGAGTTCCCAAATCAGAATTATGGAAGAGGCTGATGCAGTAGATGATAGGATCGCTGCCAATATAGCATGATTCAATGCCGAGAATTCAACTTTTAGATGTGTGCCACGATTTTCGCCTAGGGCTCCTCCAATTTAGGGGCAAAAATTGGTATGCCGCTGTGAAGAGGCGTGCTCTTAATGCACAAGCTCCTGCCGAGGCCAGAGAAATTCCATTGCCTTTACGCAAACGACCTCAACCATCAGGGAACCCAAGGCGACTGTCGCATGGTAGCATTGTTGATTATGAATGTTTGAATGACGAACATTCAGAATCATTGAATATCAAGTTGATGGGATATCAGTTGTAGGAAGAGCAATCTATATAGATCATTAAAGGGTTGTGGCCTCAACTTGTTCGTGGTGTTGTAGTAAATAGGTTGGATTATCTCGATTTAGCGCGCTTTAGGCGTCTATTTTTTGCTGCTAACGTGATAGTAATGTACCGAGTATGACGGGATTATAGCGGTTTTGTTGAAGTCCGGTAGAAGCATAATGTTGTGGTTGACAAATTGAGCACGAGTGTGCATAGTAATGATAATAGTCGTCGCGTTGCGATTGCACGCGCTTGGAATGCCGCAAAGATTAGTGCTAAAGCTGTTAAGCACGCCCTTGAAGCTGGGGTAACCGCAATAAAGGCTAAGGATAGTGTGGCGGCTCTACGTGCCGAAATCTCCTCTCTGAAAAAGGAAAACGACTCCCTCAACCGGAAGAATAATTCTCTTAAGGCATTGAACGAGGGGGCTGAAACTGTGATAGCCGGATTGGGGCAGAAGGTTTGATATCTAGAATTAGAGTGTTATAGATGCGTGGTTTCTAGATCTTGCATGAAGAGCGGTGTTTATCGTTAGCTCGAACTGTGCCAAGGTGCCGTTGACGTGAAATTCGATATGGAACTTGGGGTGGATCAGGCTGATTATCATTGATTTCTAAAAAAGGTTTCCAGAAAGATATGCTGAATGTTAGTCGCGGTCCTAGGATGGAGATTCCCACGGTCGACGGTGATGATGAGGAGGAGTTTTCTGCTCTAAAAATCGATGATCTTTTTTTCCGTCTGTGGCAAGAACGGAATGGTGGCTTTGTGCCTGACTTGTCTATACCAGATCCGGTTCCGCCCGTGAGGCAAGAGACCATGAATTTGGATGTGGGGATGACTCTCGAGCTAATTTGAACAGAGTGACAGATGCAATTTGTGCTGCTTTTTACAACAGTGATGACGAGACGAGTCTACCTGCTGCGATAGGGAGTGAATCTCCAGTGGTTAAGGCTACATAAACTTTTGTAGGTTCCAAAGGAACTTCTACTTTGCATGAACCTAGTTATCTTGTTAAAATTGTTTTGATCCGTTCTCGGCCAAATATTATCTTTTGTGTTTTACACACAAGACATCTTTTCTCTTTTTTATTCTTAACCTTTGAGTTGATTTTACATCTTGGCATGTCGCATTTCTCCCTCAATGGATGGTTGGGCATTTGGCGTTCAACCTCTTGGGGCTGAACGTGCATTCGGTATGACGCTTTTGGCGGTCTATGCGGAGTTGATCATTTGGTGTTCGACCTCTTGGGGCCGAACATGCGTCCAGCATCACGCTTTTTGCTGTCTATGCGGAGTTGGACATTTGGCGTTCGACCTATTGGGGCCGAACGTGCATCCGACATGACTCTTTTTGCGGTCTATGAGGAGTTGGACATTTGGCGTTCGACCTCTTGGGTTGAACGTGCATCTGGCATGACGCTTTTCGTGGTCTATGCTGAGTTGAACATTTGGTGTTCGACCTCTTATTAATGTTTCAAGAGTTCCAAGGCACCATTTCATAGTGGCTTCACCTATAGTGTCAATCGATAAAAAGATTTTCATTTTTTAGTTTGAGATGGGGCTGAGCTCATTGTCGTACTGAGTTGCCTATGTTTCTTGGATTTTATACGGGACTAAAGCCATCGTAGTTCATACACTTTATATTTTTTTAAGCTTGCCGAATAGACCGACGCTTATGCATAATAGCATCTCAAATGTTGCACATTCCATGGACGCGAAAGCTTGCGACCCCGCATATCCTCAAGATAATAGTAACCTCGCGAGCTAGCTTGTATGACCTTGTATGGTCCTTCCCATTTCGGTTCTAGCTTCCCGACGTGCTGTTTTACCGCGATACTTTTCAAAACCAAGTCGCCCACTTCAAAATTTATGAATTGGATTTTTTTGTCGGAACGTTTGGCCATGGATGCTTTATATGCCACGATACATTGATAAGCTTCCTCCCTCGTAGTGCCTACCATATCTAGGTCCATCTGACGCAACCTAGCTGATTGCTCTGGGTTATAGTCGTGTATCATGCGCGTAGGCATACCAATCTCGGCCGGTAGGACTGCCTCTATTCCATAAACTAAAACAAAAGGGGTCTCTTCGGTTGATGTCTTCGGTGTTGTCCTATAGGCCCACAATATTCCATAAACCTCCTCAATCCAGATTTTCTCGGTATCTCTCAATCTCGTCTCGAGGTAATCTTTCAGTGTTTATTGGTGGATTCCGCTTGTCCGTTCGATTGAGGATGGTAAACGGAAGTCATATTGTGGGAGATCCGTAATTCTGTGAACTAGGATTTGATTTCCTTGACAATGAATTATCGACCATTGTAGCACACCATATATCTGGGAATTTCGAAGTGGCAGATGATATTCTTCCTTAATTCGATCATGTTTTTCTCTGTTTTGGACGACATGGCCTCAGACTCGACCCACTTGGTATAATACTCCACGGCCACTACCAGAAATCACTTTTGGCCCTTGGCCATAGGTGGTGGACCCACAATGTCAATTCTCCATTGATCGAATGGACAAGCTATATCGAGAGGCTGCAAAGGCTGCGCGGCCTATGAATTAGGCAAGCATGGTACTGACAGCAGTTACAACGGCGCGAGAAGGTTGTGGAATCTTTTTGTAAGGTTGACCAATAGTACCCTTGGCACAAACTTCGTTGCGCCAACGCTCTTCCCCTAGAATTATTTCCGCAACTTTCTATGTAGATTTCCTTCATGACATAATCAGCTTGGGATGGGGACAGACAGCGCAGCAAGTGGCCTTCAAAAGACCGTTTGTATAATTCTCCATTGTGAATCATGAACATGTAAGCCTTATAGTGCATTATGCTACGTGCGTTTGGGTCCGTAGGATACCCCATATGCGAGATAAGTCATCATCTCGTCTTTCCAAGATGGAAATTCCCCGGTTGGCAATATGTACACAATTCTCGCGCTCGTGTTATTATACCTCGATATCCTAATCGATGGTCTGTCAGCCTCTAAGAGTGTGACTCGCTCCATAACTACAACTTTCGAGGAACTAGAAAACTTAGACAATGCGTCGGCCTTGCCGTTCTCGTCCCGCGGGATGTGAGAGATATGGAAAAAACTAAATCGCTTCGCCAGCATCTTGACCTTTGCAGCGTATAACTTCATCGTTTCCTCTCTTGTCTCGTATTTACCCCAGAAATAATTCACTACTAACAAAGAATTCGTGAACACATCCAAGTGCTCTATGTTTAGTGTTCGTGCCAGATTTATCCCTGCTATGACACCTTCATACTCAGCTTCGTTGTTGGTCACCATGTAGTTCAGACTATTGAAGAATTCGAATTCTCGGCGATCAGGAGAGAGCAGATGGATTCCAATTCCTCCCTCATGGCTCGTGGCTGAACCGTCTGTGTATAGGATCCACGTAGTGGTTGCTCTACTGGTGTCGGCTTGATCTGATATTGAATAGATGTAATTCTTGGATCCTGCCACACTATTGCCTAAAGTTTCGGCTATAAAATCTGTCAATGCCAGACTGAATAACTCTATTTTCAAATAGTTCCTCTCCGCACCTTCCAAGAATCTGCTCACATAGTGTGTGGGAAGTTGCTGAACCCCCTTTCTCCTTACTAAAACTATACTGATGGCGTGGGATGACACAGCCAAATATAAGTACAACATTTCAACTTTCTTCTGGCTTGGCTAGGAGCGGGGGACTCACCAAATATCTCTTCATTTGCTAAAAAGATTCTTCGCATTATGCCGTCCTAATGAAGTCTTTATTCTTTCTCATAACCTTAAAGAAGGGTAGATTCTTCTCTGTTGAAGTTGATGTGAACCTACCCAGCGCAGTCAGACGACCAACTAAACGCCACACGTCTTTCACCGTTTTTGGAGACGGCAATTCCATTACTGCCGTAATTTTATTGGGGTTCGCCTCTATTCCCCTCTCGTTAACTACATACCCCAGGAATTTGCCCACGGTCACTCCGAATGTGCATTTCTTCGGGTTCATTTTCATCCCGTATGATCTCATGATGGCAAGATGACGGACATGTTCTTCTGCCTTCAGACTTTTGACTACCATATCGTCAATATATACTTCCATGGATTTTCCTATCTGATGGTAAAACATCTTTGCTACCAACCTTTGAAAAGTTGCTCCAGCGTTCTTGAGGCCGAAAGGCTTTACCCTATACAATATACTCCCGTATCAGTTACAAAGGCCGTTTTGGTCTGATCACCCACAGCCATAAAGATCTGGTGAAAACCACTCTTGGCATTCATCATACTTAATAAAGAGCATCATGCAGTCAAATCCACCAACAAATCTATGGTAGAGGAAACGTGTCTCCCGGGCAATGCTTGTTCAAATCCGTGTAATCCACACACATCCTCCAGATTGCTTCCTTCTACAAGACTAATATGACATTGCTCAGCCATTCTGAGAATCTCAATGCGTAAATATGTCGGGCCGCTAAAAGCTCTTGCACTTCCTTTTCGGCCACTTCATTCTTTTCTTTGCTAAAATTTCGTTTCTTCTACCTCACTGGCTTCATATTTTTATCCACATTTAGCCGGTACACTATTATTCTAGGATCTATCCCATGCAAATCAGAATCAATCAAAGAAAAGATGTCTGCGTTGCGCCTAAGACAATCTACTAATGTAGCCTTTATCTCCGAGTCCATACCTGCTCTAATTTTTATGATTTTGTATGCACCCTCCCTGAACAATTAAACTATTTTGAACTCTCTGAGTGGTTCCATTTTGAATTCTTCCCACTGCTTTACTAGTTGATTTTGTGTTTTTTCCCGACCTTGCTCTTGAGGTTCGGATCTCTTTCCATTCTCATCTCTACTCATTCTGGGTTTTTTTTTTTTTGCTTTGACTACTCCGCCTGACGGAGCACGTCGTCTCTTCGTCACTCTAGCTACTTAACTTTAAACATAATTTAAACGGTGTTCCCACAGATGACGTCAATATTTTGATCTTATTTCGTCTGAGTTACAATACACCAGTTAACTGTTACAATGAGCCTGACTATGCCAAAATAATGCGAATCCATTACAAGGTACGGACTAGCTTGGTCCGGAACACCTACAGTATATTACAAATATAAAATTAGTCTAGATAATCTTTTAAGACAAAGGAACGGATAGATCGAATGGATGGCGTTCGATCCTCAGATCTCGAATCATAGCGGTTCGATGTAGCTCTATGTCGAATCTGATGAGTCTCGAATGCAGTCGGATCGACGCTGCTCAACCTCGAATCTGGTGAGTCTCGAATGTTCTTGGTTTGATGCAACTAAACCTCGAATAGGAACGATTCGATTATGCTACCCTGAACCGAATCGGGTTAAGTGTCGAATCAAGTAGAAAATCGAATCGGATGAGTGCGGAATTGTTGAATTCAATCGATAGGTATCAGTCTCCAGTATTCAATTTCCCTGTTAATGCTGGGGGACGGGGTATTTATAGAACCCGTCTTGTGGGGTTCGTCCCGATATCGAACTTGGAAGATCGAATGGGCATAGTTCTACCTAGCATCGGTCGAACAACCACCATTTGATATTGAACTTGTTGGGTCTTACTTGATTGGGCCGACCCAGAATGCTATTCTGGGCCTTCCTAAAATATACACATCACTTATTAATAGTAAAAGTAGTTGAATAATGATCACTTTCCACCATAAATCTTGTTTTTTTTTTCTTTTGTCGATTCGTACGAATTGTTTACCGAATTATTTAAATGAATCCACTATCAAATTATATCAAAATAGATCGAGTTTGATACGATATTTGATTTTATAAGTCGATAGTTGGATCTTACTTGATTACATAACTATTTCATATATATACATATGTGTTATGTTTACTTAAGAATGTGTGACTTCAAGTTTGTGTGTATTTAGTTTTTCACCTATAATATGAGACTTAGTGACTTGATATATATTACCGAATCACATCGAATTGATTTGATTTGTCAAACGATTTGGCTTTTTAAATTATCGAATCAAATTGTGTAATATATCTAAGGGATAAAAGCATCAAAGCCCCTGAACTATACACGTTTTTGCGACTTGCCCCTTAAACAAATTTTATCATCACTTTCCCCCCTAAACTATGCACTTTTGTGCGATTTGCCCCCTCAGTGCATTTTTTGTCGAAATACTCCCCGTTCGAGGTGTTTTTTTCCCTACTTTTGTCATCAACAACTAAAATACATCTAGTACAACACATATGAGTCGGGTAGGAGGAATATTTCGGCAAGAAATTGTCGAAATATACTGAAGGGGCAAATCACGTTTCCGACCATTTTTTGTCGAAATACTCCCCGTTCGAGGTGTTTTTTCCCTACTTTTTGTCATTAACAACTAAAATACATGTAGTACAACACATATGAGTCGGGGAGGGGAAAATATTCCGGCCAAAAAATGGCCAAAAATGGCCGGTAATGCACCGAGGGGGCTAATCGCACAAAAGTGCATAGTTTAGGGGGGAAAGTTATGATAAAATTTGTTTAAGGGGCAAGTCGCAAAAGCGTGTATAGTTCAGGGGGTTTGATGCTTTTATCCCTATATCTAAATACCGATCGTGAATCATTGATACGGTTAATATTGTTTTGCACTCCCCTTATTTTATACTATAAAAAATAAGCTAACATGTAATATGGTTTTAGAATAATTGTAATATGTTATAGAGTTTAGTTGTTTAAAATAACAATAAATAAATCCACAAGAAACAAAATAAAAAATAGGGTTCAAAAGAATTTCAAAAGCTACTTAAATATATAGTATTTGATCGAAGTGTTTGAAGTGGTTCAGAAAAAATACAAGCAAAAGATTTGTGGACCCAAGAAAAGAATAATACTATTTAAGTGGTTTTAACAAGTTTCAGATTAAATTATGGTACCAAAAAACTATACACACATATAGACATAGCCATAAATTATGGTACAAAGTGAACTATACATACAAATAGACATAGTAATAAGTCACTCTCTATTACTTACCTTTTGATCATGACCCTAAAAATAAACCACCATACATACATATAGACATAGCCAAACAACACACACACACGCACACACACACATTTCTTCTAGCTGTTGATCTTTTGGTGTAGCATCATCAAGTAGCA
Organism: Linaria vulgaris; assembly: GCA_948329865.1. Taxonomy (NCBI): domain Eukaryota; kingdom Viridiplantae; phylum Streptophyta; class Magnoliopsida; order Lamiales; family Plantaginaceae; genus Linaria; species Linaria vulgaris. The sequence continues at coordinate 145,421,758 of OX415249.1, read as the reverse complement.
AGCTAAGAAGCTCCAATATGTCGAATGTAAGAGTTTTTTTTACTGTTTTTTGGTCATATATGTCTTAGAAGTTGAAGTGGCATGAAGTCTTCTAGAGTAGTAACTTAACCATGTGCTAAACAATTTTTCTTGTTCATTTTTCGTTTTTTTATGTCCTCAAGCCGATGCTATTTACTAGTGAAACATTTGTGATCCTGTACACAGGAAGCCTTGTTTTTGAGATTGTTAGTGCAGTTTTTTTCTTTCTAAATTAGCCGTGTAATGTACATCTCTGTTAGAAATTGTAAACGTTTGCTACTTGTATTTACCATACATGTACATCTTTGTTAGAAAATGTAAATGTTTGCTACTTGTATTTACCATACATGACCTAAAACATTATTCATGATCTTCAAGTTGTTTATTATTGTAATTTACAAAATGTTAGTTATTATATATGTCAAAAATATAGGTGTGTTTTGATTTAAATAGTTTGGTTACTTACAAAAATGTTATTAATTAATTTTAGGAAATAGTAAGCGCTAATGACGACAGCAATGAGACGATGAGGGGAGGACTAGAGGCAGAAGGAATTGTGACGATCTATCGATCAACGGCGAGGCGGAGCGGAACAGGTGGATGGAAAGCGGGGAAAATTTTACTATGTACGTCTCTCTTAACTTTTAATTTCAATGTACTAATATCATATGGTACATTTTATGAGTCTAATTATTAATTGTTAGATATATGTATAGAATTTGAATATTAATAATGTATAGTTTAACTCAAAATCATGATTTAAGTTATTAAGTTATTTATATGAGTAATATTAAAGATTAGGAATCACTATATATACAGTAAATGCATGGCTTAATATGTTTTTACTATGTACATATTTATCTCTTAACTTTTAATTTCAATGTACTAAAACGCATATCATATGATACATGTTGATTGTTCGATATATTTACAGAATTTGAATATTATTAATGTATATTTTAACTCAATATCATGATTTAAGTTATTAAGTTATTTATAATATTAGAGATTAGGAATCACTATACAGTATATGCATTGCTTAGGAGATGAAAAAAAACATACTAACGTGTTTTGACTTGTATCCAGGGAGTGAAGGATTTGCTGCGCTTGCGGCCACCGCGGTGGAGGCGAACATGGTTGTATTTCTGAACTTAGTTCTAAGGCAAAACAACGCAAAGGCCGCAAAGAGTTTTAGCGCGTGGAATGGGTTTCTAAACCTCAGCACGCTAATTGGGGCGTTCCTAAGTGACTCGTGCTTGGGACGCTTCCGGACATGTGCCATTAGCCAAGCTGCGTTGTTTATTGTAAGTAAATTCTTATCAAGTTGTTATTTCCCTTACTTTTTGGAATTGTATATTACCTTCTTTTGTATGTTGTTTAAGTAGTATGGTCTTTCTAATTGAACAAAACCATATGGATTCTGTGTGAGAGTTAAGATAACAAAACCATATGCTTTAATGTGTGTGTATTTTTCAGGGATTATTTGTTTTGTCGATGTCGACACAACTGGTCATGCTTGAACCTAAAGGCTGCGGGAAGTTTGATCAACCCTGTGGCGAGCCATCAACAACGAAAGTTGTATGCTTTTATATGTCTATCTATTTGCTTGCACTTGGAAGTGGAGCGCTTGAACCGGCTCTAGCCACAATGGGTGCTGATCAGTTTGACGAAACTGATCCTGAGGAAATGAAGTCGAAATCATCGTTTTTCAGCTATTATTATATAGCATTGGATATCGGATCTCTAGTCGCCGAGACAACGCTAGTGTATCTCGAAAACCTTGGAAAGTGGGCAATGGCATTCTGGATATCGAGTCTTAGCGGATTCGTGGGATTGGCTTTCCTCCTATGCGGGAGTCGGAGCTTTCGCCACTCTAAGACGGCTGGAAATCCGATGTCCAGGTTTGCACAAGTGATTGTAGCCTCTATTAGAAAATACAAGGCCGATGTACCATTACGCGGTCAAGGCCTTTACGAGGTTAATGCCACGGATTCAATCGACAGATTAATCCACAAAGACGACATGAAGTGAGTCCATTTCGTATTTATTCATAATCATTTATTGATGATAACTCTTAAGTTGGCTGATTTCTTTCTCGGAACAGGTTCCTCGACAAAGCAGCGGTGATAATCCCGTCCGACATATCCAACGAAGGCCAATCTCCGAATCCGTGGCGTCTATGCACAATCACACAAGTTGAGGAAGTGAAATCCTTCTTGCGCCTGATCCCGATGTGGCTATGCACCGTGGTGGTGTCCATAGTCTTTGTGCAAGAGTCATCGCCGTTTGTGGAACAAGGAGCCGCGATGGACCAGCACCTTTCCAACTTCCACATGCCACCATCCAGCATGACAGTCTTCGACGTCATTAGCACGGCAGCCTTCATCCTATCCTATCAAAAGGTATTGGCGCCTTTATACACCAAGCTAACGAAGAGAAAACTAAGAGCACTCAACGAGATATGGAGAATGGCGATAGGAATGTTCGTTGCAATCATTGCCGTGATAGTGGCGGGCATCGTCGAACAACAAAGGCTAAAGCAAGTGAGTGGAGTAGGTCGAAGTGAGCTTTCCATCTTTTGGCAAGTTCCTCAATACTTGTTGACCGGAGCTTCGAAAGCACTCGTGTCCATCGCACAAATGGAGTTCTTTGCTGCCCAAGTACCAAAAACAATGCAAAGCTTGGGGCTCGGGTTGTCGATGGCTGTGCCGGCAGTGGGAAGTTATTTGTTCACAGCCATGGTTTCGTTGGTTTCAAAGATAACTTCAAAGGACGGTAAACAAGGGTGGATTCCTCCGGATTTGAATGACGGCCACCTTGATAGGTTCTTCTTTTTGTCGGCGGCTTTGATAGGCGTAAGTCTCCTTCTCTTCATCCTATCGGCAAGGCGCTTTAAGCCTATTACAATTGGGAAAAAAGAGGACGAATTGGAGGAAAGGTTGGAGGAAGAGCTGGAGGTGGAGTTGCAATGAGTTGGTGAAGAGAAAGAACAAAGTTCACTGTCCTTTGGGTGCTTATGTAGCTCTTGTAATGTGAACATGAACTTATGCATTCAAAGCTGTTGTGATGTTTGTAATATAAAACTATAATTCTGAATTCTCTTGTAGCTTAGTTGTAATCTGCTCATGGAGTTTTTAGGACCTAGATTTAACTAATTCTTCATTTGGCTTTATGTGGTACAAACTCAATATTCTGTTGTTAATGTCATAGCCAGTCTCTTGAACATATTTGATTTCTAATATATTGATTTAAATAACAGTAATGTGAACAATACAACAAACTGCTATCTCTAAACAGAGTTGAACAGAGGTGCCCTGTTTTCAAGTGGTAATTATGGCATCAGTTTATTTTATTCGCAAAAAGAACATGTAAGAACACCTTACAATGTTACATGAATGTACCCTTAAGAGAAATGATTAAATCTCTAGTACTTCTTAATTCTGAACTAGCACACATTGTGGGATCAAATTCATTGTCTTTGTTGCATGAAATATAACTTTTTTCTTGCTTTCTCTACACGGTTTAAACACACATGGTAACCATTTAACATAGGACATGCATAATTCTGTGTCGTAGCTCATGCTTCTGATATACCGAATTCTTGCAATACTTAAGGCGATTTCCATTAAAGAAATCACACTACATCTCTGCATAGACTTGAGGCGCGTCATGTGCGCGATAAATGTGTACCCCGAGTAGGCCAAACGACAACCGATAGCGCACGCTAGACAACTGACATCCACACACATAAACGTGCCTTAATCAACTTATTTGAGCACCTATCCATCTGAGAGTTGAGGTCAAAGATGATATTACAAGAAAACGACAAGAGATGTCAAACTATAACAACAGTCTCTTCAACAATGGGGACACCCCAAAAGTCTCTTGTGTGTGCAACAGTGACAGTGTTAACTGTTGATTTTCCTTTCTTTTGTCCCTGCCTGGCCTTGTTTTTCCAAAGCCACCTCTCTGTACTGCTTCATCCTGATCCTTTGATTGCCCATTGCACGCTTTCTACCACCACGTGCCGGTGTAGTACTGGTAGTTCCACGAGCGAGGCTGCTTTGCACTTTGGTGCTTCCTTGTGAGCAAGTCTAAAGCAAAACTTTCAAATGGTGTATAGATCATCATATAGATTCATCTATTGCTTAATGAATACACAATCGAATTCTTATTAACTGTGAAACTGTTATTACAAGATGAAGAAGAATGTTTTTCTGTGTATTCATCATTACATTAAATCAGTACATTTATAGACATTAATAACAACTAAAAGGTAAAGGTTTACAACTCATTCTGCCATCATAAGATTTATTATATCAGCTGACAAAAGGAATAAAGCTTTTAATCTTCTTTCTGCTGCGCATGTGCTCCTTGATCAGTTGCCTTGCATGTGTTCATGATCTGGCAATGTTAATGCCTTGATCATGTTGTCGACTGAGTCATCTGCTGCCTTTTGATACTCCCCCTCAACATGACAGTGCATATCATGAACACCTATCCTTCTTACCATAGAATCAAAGCTTGTTCTATCTAGTGCTTTTGTGAATATATCAGCTAACTGCTCCTGTGTTGATACATGAAATAACTTGATTATTCCTTGTGTCAATTTCTCTCTGGTCACATGGCAATCTATTTCTATGTGTTTTGTTCTCTCATGAAACACTGGATTGTTTGCTATGTGGACTGCAGCCTGATTATCACAATATATCAGACTTGGTTTGTTATGGTTATGTCCAAGATCTTTCAGCAGTTGTCTCATCCAAACTATTTCACATACAACTGTAGCTAGTGCTCTATATTCTGCCTCAGCAGAAGATCTTGATACTGTTACCTGCTTCTTAGATTTCCAAGATATTAAAGCATCTCCTAGGAAAACACAATACCCTGTCACTGACCTTCTGGTATCTACACATGCACCCCAATCTGCATCAGAGTATGCTTTGAGATGGACTGTGTTATTGCTAGGAAAGAAGAGGCCTTTTCCTGGACTTCTTTTCAGATATCTAACTATTCTCAAAGCACTCATGTACTGGCTCAATGTTTGAACTACATAGGAGATATCAGGTCTAGTGACTGACAAGTATATCAGTCTTCCTATCAGCCTTCTGTACTTTGTTGGATCCTTTAGATCAACTCCCCCTGAGTGAGATAATTTCAAATTTTGCTCAATAGGAGTACCAGCTGGTTTGGCTCCCAGTAGGCCACAATCATTAATAATTTCAAGAGCATACTTTCTCTGATTCAATGATATTCCTTTCTGATTTTTGGCAACTTCAATGCCTAGGAAGTATTTCAGATTACCTAAGTCTTTCAGTTTGAAATGGTGCTTTAGATAATCCTTCAGAGAATCAATGTCTTGTTTGCAATTTCCTCCAATAATGATGTCATCTACATATACCAGAAGCACAGTGATTAAGCCATTGAGATTTTTGATGAATAAGGAGTGATCTGCAGAAGATTGCTTGAAACCTTGATTAGTGATGATGGATGTCAGCTTGTTATTCCATTGCCTTGAAGCCTGCTTAAGTCCATATAGAGATTTGTGAAGAAGACAGTAATTGTTCTCCCCCTCATTAGCAAAACCAGGAGGTGGTAACATATAGACTTCTTCTTCTAAGTCTCCATATAGAAAAGCATTATTGACATCCAATTGAAAAAGAAGCCAATTTTGAGCAGCTGCTAAAGCAAGGAGACACCTTACTGTTGATATTTTTGCTACTGGAGAGAATGTGTCAAAGAAGTCCCATCCTTCTTGTTGGTTATATCCCTTGGCTACTAATCTAGCCTTGTATCTCTCTACCTGACCTGTGGCAGTATATTTGATCTTATATACCCATTTGCATCCAATTGCATTTTTACCAGGGGGTAAAGAGGTAAGAGTCCAGGTATTGTTCTCATGTAAAGCCTGTAGTTCAGCTTGCATAGCATCCCTCCAAAGAGGATCAAGTTTTGCTTGATCATAAGAGGTTGGTTCAATGGTTGAGGCAACAGATAATATGAACCTTTTGTGAGAATCAGACAAGTGGTGAAAACAAATCTTAAGTGGATGATGTGTACCTTGATGAATATCATTAGTTGTAGAAGCCATGAGACCAGACTTAGATTGAATGAGCTTACACTGATAGTCTTGGAGATGACAGGGAACCTTTCTAAGCCTAGTGGACCTTCTCATTTCAATGTCAGCAACAGGAGGGATGGAATCAGGTGATTCATCAGTACTGGAGGAAGACTGGTGTTCATTTGAGGATTGAGGAGTGAGAGGATTGTGTGAGTGATTTGGTGAAGGAGGTGTTGAGGGATGATCTGATTCCTAAATATGAGTTGGTTCTGATGAATGGATAGGATCATTATCTGTAGGAGGATAATACAAGAAATCCATAGAAGCTGGTGATGGAATGGGTGATGGAGTATGATTAGACACTGTGGTGGATGAAGATTGAAATGGAAATATTTGTTCATGAAAGATAACATCTCTGGAAACAAATACATGCTTATTATGGAGATCAAAAAGCTTGTATCCTTTAATATCAGCAGGATATCCTATAAAGATGCACTTAGAAGCTCTGGGAAGAAGTTTATTATGTGGCTTGGGCAGAGAAGTTGCAAAACAAAGACAGCCATGGGTTCTGAGGTGAGAGTATTGTGGTTGCTTGGAGTGTAATAGATAGTATGGAGTATGGTTATCAAGTAGAGGTGTAGGAGTTCTGTTAATAAGATAGGTTGTTGTTAAAACACAGTCACCCCAAAAGTTCAAAGGTAGATTAGCTTGTATTCTGAGTGATCTTGCAACATTAAGAAGATGTCTATGTTTCCTTTATGCTACTGAATTTTGTTGAGGGGTATATGTGCAGGTTTGTTGATGTATAGCACCTTTAGCTTTAAAGAATTCAGGCATGTTAAATTCTTTCCCCTGATCAGATCTGAAGGCCTTAATATGCTTATTGAATTGTATGAATACATACTGAAAGAACTCTTCAATCAATTTTCTTGCTTGCCCTTTGTTTTTCATTAAATATAACCAAGTAAAACGGCTATGATCATCTACTATGGTTAAAAAATAATGAGAGCCATTAATAGAAGCAGTGCTATAAGGTCCCCATATGTCAACATGTATGAGATCAAAGATGTTATCATTCCTTTTAGGATTCGGAGAGAAAGGTACTCTAGACTGTTTAGAAAAGTGACAGATATCACAGACAATGTTGTCAAATTTATGAGGAAATTCATCATTTATTGAATGAAGAAGAGATAGTCTTGATACAGAAGGATGTGTCAATCTATTGTGCCATAGAATGGAAGAAGATTGAACAGAATTAATATGAGAAAGAATACTGATTGGCTTAGAGAGTTCTCTGTCCTCCACTATGCAGTATAATCCCTTGATCTCTCTAGCCATCCCAATCGTTCTCCAACTGCTGATATCCTGAAAGATGCACAAGTCAGACCAAAAGAGGATTAAGCATTTCATTTGCCAGATGAGCTTGCTCACTGAGACAAGATTGAAAGAGAAAGAGGGAACATATTGAACTTGACTTAAGGTTATGTTCTTGCTAATTCTAACAGTGCCAATCATGGTTACTTGTGCAGTCAGTCCATTAGGAAGCTTTACAAAGGAATTGGTAATAGGTTCACATGAAGAAAATAATGCTTGGTTACAGACAATGTGATCTGTAGCTCCAGAGTCCAGGATCCATGTCTTCTCAATTGGATTACCCCCAATCATATGAGTGTGATTAGAATAACAGCAACTAAGGGTCAAGTAATTACCTGAGTTGTTTGTCATCATGGGATTATTCTTAACCTGATTTGTCAGGTTAGCATTATTCTGAAAAATGTTGTACAAATGCTGAAATTGTTCCTGTGACAAGGGAATGTTTTGTCCTGCATTAGATCCCATTTGACTCAGTTGATTCACACTTCCTGAGGTTTGTTTATTTCCATTGAGATTGATGTTACCATTGTATCCATTGCTTCCATTAGATCAAGATTTGAATCTAGCATATCTGTGACCAGGAGGATACCCAAACACCTCATAGCAGTTGTCAATGGTGTGGTTTGTTTTTCCACACTATGCACATGGAGGCCTGTTCTTCATTCCTCCAGTTTTGTTCAAATTTTTGTTGTTTCTGATAACCTCCATTGGTCTGATAACTTGCATTTATGGAAGCTATCTGTGGTGCAGCTTGCACTTTTACATTCATTGCTGCAGTGTCCACAGGAGAATTAAAAGTAGCAGACATCTCTCTATTTGCCTCTTCTTGAAGTGTTAGACTGAGAACATCATCTAGAGTAGGCAAAGGATTCTTTAGTAAAATTTGGTTTCTTACTAGTGAATAAGTTTCATCTAATCCCATCAAATATTGCATAACCTTTCTGCATTCATTCTTCTTATTCAGCATAGACATCACATTGCAGTTTGCATTAGAACAACTACTTGGTTCTTCATATTGACTGATTTCATCCCATAATGATTTCAGTTTAGAAAAGTAAATCACAAGTGCATTTCCCTCTTGCTTTGTTCCAATGATTTTCTGTTCTAACATGAATATATGATTGTTACTGGATTTAGAGAATCTGCGTTTTATTTCATGCCATACCTTGTATGCATTATCAGAGAACAATGTGTAGTCTCCTAGTTCATCTGATATTCCAGCTGATATCCATCCTAGGACCATGTAGTTGCACCTCATCCATTTTCCATAGTCTGGTTCTGATATGCTGGGCTCCAGGTGAGTTCCATCTATAAATTCAACTTTGTTCTTGGCCAGTAGAGCTACATACATGGCTCTACTCCATTTGTGATAATTCTGTGATGTGAGTTTCTGACTCACAAGTGATTGACCTGGATTTTCTCCATGGTGCAGAAAGAATGGATTTGAGGGATCATCATACATTCTTTGGTTGATATTGCTATGTGCATTGTTTTGAGCATCTGTGGATGCTTGTGCTGTGGAGTTTGAGTCAGTGGAGTTTGTCATTGTGGCTTATGATAGAAGGAGAAAAAATGGGAACTGATAGTTTGATGTACGGAAGCTATGAAAGTGATATTTGAGACAATGCAAAACACTGCTCTGATACCATTTCAAATGGTGTATAGATCATCATATAGATTCATCTATTGCTTAATGAATACACAATAGAATTCTTATTAACTGTGAAACTGTTATTACAAGATGAAGAAGAATGTTTTTCTGTGTATTCATCATTACATTAAATCAGTACATTTATAGACATTAATAACAACTAAAAGGTACAGGTTTACAACTCATTCTTCCATCATAAGATTTATTATATCAGCTGACAAAAGGAATAAAGCTTTTAATCTTCTTTCTGCTGCGCATGTGCTCCTTGATCAGTTGCCTTGCATGTGTTCATGATCTGGCAATGTTAATGCCTTGATCATGTTGTCGACTGAGTCATCTGCTGCCTTTTGATAAAAACCAACACTGTATGGCACAAGAAAAGAGACATATGCCAAAGACAAGCCGAAAGAAATTGTCGAATGGTAAAATGACAAGATTGATTCCAAGATATATCAACCCCTAACTCTGAAAGTGGAAATCAATAATCATCAAATCCTAAGTAGAACACTTTCCGAATTTATTAACAATCACGAAACGTTAACAAGTTGATGAACACTAATCTTTCACCAGTATGATACTTTTCCATCAGCATAGGTCTATTAAAACCATTTGTCATTCCTCACTAATTTCATTATGGTATAAAGGGCAAGAGCCATGTCAAGTTCCTGAATTCAGATCATATCAGGACTCACCTTGCTATTGGTTTGGAGTGAAGAAAGAATTAATTTTGCGAATCATTGTAGGCAATTAATGATTGACCACGCTATGCCATATCTTGGGCTCGAATACAGTTCCCGTAACATACTTCCAGAAACTGCAAAAGGAAGTATCAAATTATCCACCAAGATTCATAACCAAGTAATTGCCCATGAAATTAAAATGCATGCCATCTAAAACCCAAGTACATGGATGGAAAAATATAGAAACGGCAACGTCAAAGTCTCAAACAAATTCACATCTCAGTTGATGTTAAAGATGATTCAGTAGGGAGCCTCAATACCAGTTGCAATATTATTGTCCATCGTTATATATATGAAACTCGATCTGGTACTATACATAAGACAGGCTTCTACCATTCTATGGTTGCTATATACCATTATGTTTCTAGGACAAAAAGAAAAAGCACTGAGTAAAGAATATGATGGACACCACTGATTCCAGTACTAACTTCTTTTTACCAATATAATGCACAAAATAAAAAACTTTTCATCATGCTTTTCTGGCCAACCAAAGGCAACTGGCATCATGCACATATCCCGTTGCAATTTCTTTAGACATAATTGGCACATTACGCCCAGTATCTCGCATAGATTAATAAATGACCATATGATGTCTTAAATTACCTTTGGAAGGTCAACACAGACGATTCCCTTTTCTGCCCCCGTGTATGTGAATCTTTGGACACGATGGTCTGAAGGAAACATTGCGCATGACTCAAAACTAAATACTGCAAAACACAAACATGGTATCCATTAGAAATACGTATCCCTGTCTGTGATTGCAGTATGAAATAATTACTCTACGAGACTCTGAGAGACATAGTAAACAAAGACTTGTATTAGCATGTTGTGTATTCTTCCAGTGACATTTAAGATTAATTCAGAATTGATGCAACAAAGCTTTAGGGGTGCAACGTACCCATCCCGATCAAGGAAGAACCAGTCCAACATTTCTTTTCAACTAAAGAAAACCGATGGGTTAAAATGACACTAAACATAAGACAACCTTTAAATAACCATGGATGCCTCGGTTTAACAAAACGATAATCAGTGACACCTCTCCTTGATTATAAACTAAACAGAAAATTTTCCATTATAAGCATTATATATGATTATATGGTCAAGAGCATTAGGATATATACGAATGGATTAAACAATGAAATGAATAACACAACCATAGTAATCAAGTGTCACAGCTCCCAGCATAGGCAAAACATAACACTGTACATCCCAGACGAGGGGGGTGGGGGCTAACTGTCCGGTTGAAGAAAGGATGCAGAATTCATGCAACAAAGCTTTAGGGGTGCAACGTAGCCATCCCGATCAAAGAAGAACCAGTCCAACAGAGTATACTAACAAAACCAAATTTTATCTCGTCGACAAAATAACTAGTACATCTTTCACTCAGCCATTCTGATTTGTTTTCGCCCAAATGAATATCTTCTCAGAAGACCTTGACATGGAAACTCCAATTCCCATCTACAAATAAGGGGAAATGTTATAAGAAAAAAAAAAAAAAAAACAGTTTTGCTCAGCACCCACAAAACATTCTCAATAGAATAATTACATGAGAATTCCTTAAAAAGGTTTTCGTCGAGTTTGTCATTGCCAACCTCTCACTCAACCTGAACGTATATATGTTCATGACTTAATTAATTTGAGTCACTACAAAGTGTATCTTAGACAATTATGGGGCAAGTTATCAAAATCACTGATAAAAAGAGAATGCCATAGACAGAACTTTAAGAATCAAAGCTATTCTCCTATTGATGAAGATTATGTGTACTGATTCGAATAATAGACAACACAACTACATTACATATATATACAAAAGGTAGTGATGGACATAATACTATAAAAACATTCCACTTGTTCCTTAAGATTCTTCCAGTCGAGTTCTCCTTTCTTCTCCTGAGTTAGTGGCGCCTTTCTGCAGATCTTGGCATCCATGTGATCTTCTTTATTTGCTGTCAAGTCTGGATACTTTATTCTGCACTTTATCAGTTCACTTTCCAGGCTGCCATTGTCTGCCAGTTGCCTTCTATCTCTTCTGCAATGTTGCAGACTTCCATTGGCTTCATTCTTGCAATGTAGCTTCATGTTTTGCCTTCTGATCTTTATTGTTTCTTTCATACTCCCCCTCAAGATGAGAATATATGTTATATATCGCCATCTTGTCCAGCAGCTCATGAAATCTCTTCATTCCTAGTGCCTTAGTGTATATGTCTGCCAGTTGAGTACCTGTTGATACATGAATCAACTTTATTATTCCTTGCTGTAACCTCTCTCTCACTACATGGCAATCTATTTCTATGTGCTTTGTTCTTTCATGATAAACAGGATTGTTAGCTATATGAATAGCTGCCTGATTATCACAGAAAAGAAGCATATGACCACTGTGACCATATCCAAGATCTGCCATTAAATTTTTCATCCATACTAACTCACACACAGTTGTGGCCATGGCTCTACACTCAGCTTCTGCTGAGGATCTTGACATTGTTGCCTGTTTCTTGGACTTTCATGACACTAAGGCTTCCCCAATGAATACACAATATCCAGTTATTGATTTCCTGCTATCAATACAAGCTCCTCAATCTGCATCACAGTATGCTTTGATTGTTACATTGTTGTTGCTTGGAAAGAGCAGTCCTTGTGCTGGTGCTCTCTTGAGATATTTCACAATTCTCAATACTCCTTTCATATGTTCTTCTTTGGGATTACTCATAAACTGACTCAAGGTCTGGACTGCATAAGATATATCAGGCCTTGTTACTCCTAAATAAAGATGCCTGCCAATCAATCTTCTAAAGGCTGTAGGATCCTTCATGTGTTCTCCTTCTTGTGTGAATTTGATATCTTGCTCTTGTGGAAAGCCAGCTGGTTTGGTACATATGAGTCCACTGTCATGTATGATTTCCAAAGCATATTGTCTTTGACATAAGTATATTCCTTTATTACTTATTGCAACTTCAATCCCCAAGAAGAATTTTAAAGGACCTAAGTCTTTTAGCTTGAACTGTTGGTTTAGGAATAATTTCAGATAGCTAATTTCCTGATCATTGTTTCCTCCAACAATTATGCCATCAACATATATCAGAATGACAGTAGTGCTTGACTTTGAATGTTTTGTGAAGAGAGAATGATCACATGAAGATTGTTTAAAACCTTGAGTGAGAATGACAGATGTTAACTTTTGATTCCACTGTCGAGATGCCTGTTTGAGTCCATATAAAGACTTGTGCAGTTTGCAAACTGTGTTCTCCCCCCCAGTAGCAAGACCAGGAGGTGGTGTCATGTATACCTCTTCTTGGAGATCACCATATAGAAAGGCATTGTTGACATCTAATTGTGACAATGACCATTGATTGGATGCTGCATAGGCAAGAAGACATCTGATAGTGATCATTTTTGCTACTGGAGAAAAAGTCTCAAAGTAATCCAAACCTTCTTGTTGGTTGTAACCTTTTGCAACCAAACGAGCTTTGTATCTCTCAACATCACCTATAGAAGTAAACTTAACTTTGTACACCCATCTACATCCTATAGGCTTAATACCAGGGGGTAGAGGCTGCAAAGTCCAGGTTTTGTTGTCTTGAAGAGCCTGTAATTCAGTGTTCATGGCATCTTTCCAAACAGGATTAGTAATGGCATGATCAAAACATGTAGTCTCAAGATTAGAGGCAGTTGACAAGACATATGAGAGATAAGTAGGAGATAAGGCAGCAAAAGAGAAATCAGTGAGACTATCAATACCTGTCATCTGAACTTTAGAACCAGGAGAATGATGGGATGCAGTGGCTTGAGCTATCCTGTATTGGTAGTCCTGAAGATGAATAGGAGTTCTTTTGGGTCTAACAGACCTTCTAAGAGTAGGACTAGTTGGTACAACAATAGGAAGTGAAGAAGGAATGTCCTCATCAGAATGTTGAGGTGAAGCAGGAGGATGAGGATTTGTACTGTCATCTGGGAGTGGGACAGAAGGTGATGAAGGACCTATTTGTGGAGATAAAGAGGTGTCAGTGGTGATGTGAGGAATAGGAGTAGAGACAACAAATTCATCCATGTCAAAATTGTCAGTGTTATCAACAATAGGAAACATAGAGTCATGTTCTGAATCTTTGTTGTAAGGGAAAGAATCTTCATAGAATATAACATCTCTTGAAGTGAAAACATGCTTTGTGTGGAGATCATACGATGTGTATCCTTTAATATTGGTTGGATAGCCTATGAATATGCATTTAGAGGCTCTGGGATGAAATTTATTGTGAGGTTTGGGAAGTTTTGTTGCATAACATAGGCAACCATAGGCCTTTAAGTGGGAGTAATTTGGAGCTTTTGAATACAGTAAGTGAAAAGGAGTAAGATTATGCAGCAAAAGTGTTGGTGTTCTGTTAATTAAGTAAGCAGCAGTGGTAACACAATGTCCCCATAATTTGTAGGACAATTTTGCTTGTAATCTTAAGGATCTTGCCACATTAAGGAGATGTCTATGTTTTCTCTCAACAACTGAGTTTTGTTGAGGTGTATAGACACAAGATTTCTGGTGAATGATACCCTTGTCAGCATAATATTCTGGCATGTCAAACTCCAATCCTTGATCAGACCTTATGATTTTTAAAGAAGTGTTAAACTGATTGGTGACTAACTGAATGAAATTTTTGATAAGTGTTCTGGCTTGTCCTTTGTTATGCAATAGGTATACCCAAGTGAATCTACTGTGGTCATCAACAATTGTAAGAAAGTAATTTGAGCCATTAAGATATTGCACACTGTATGGTCCCCATATGTCAACATGAATCAAATCAAAGCATGCATTGGATCTATGAGAATTAATAACAAAGGGAGTTCTGTGTTGTTTTGCCAAATGACATGTGTCACATGCCACACTTTCAAACTTCTTAGGAAATTGAATTTCTTTAGAATCTATTAAAGACAATAAATCAATAGAAGGATGGCCTAATCTGAGATGCCATAGCATGGAAGGACTGATCACATATGAAACTAAAACAGAAGCTTGTGAATCTTGGTTCATGGACATCCAATACAGGTTCTTCTTTTCCTTAGCAATCCCAATCACCTCTTTGGTGCTGAGGTCCTGAATAAAACAGATATTGGATTGAAAAGTGAGAAAGTTGTTGGAATCAGATATCAGTCTTCTAACTGATATCAGGTTGAAATGAAAATCAGGAACACATAGAACATTGCTCAAGTTATCTTTTCATTTATCTTCACTGGTCCCATATGAGATGCAATGACATTAGTTCCATTTGGTAATTGGACCTGACTGTTTTGCAGAACATATTTATGAGTGAGAAGATTAGGTGAGCATACTACATGATTAGTAGCCCCAGAGTCTAATATCCATATAGATCTTAGCTTGTTGTGTTTATTTGAAAGAACATAATTGAAAAGAATTGAACTGGAAACAGGATATCTACCTGAGTTTTCATTAAGATGAGAAGTAGTAGACTTTGAAACCTGATTGATCATACCATCACCATTGCCAGTTTGGAGTAAATTGCAGAGGTACTGAAATTGTTCTTGTGAGATTTGAGCACTCTTGTTTGCCTCTTGATCAGCAGCATGTGTGGTCTGATTTACATGCATTTTGGGGTTGGAGACATTAGGTTTAAACTTTGAGCACCTGTGACCAGGAGGGTAACCATAGATCTCAAAACAGGAGTCAATTGTATGGTTGTTCTTTCCACACTTAGCACAAATAGGTTTCTGTTTTCCTGCTCCTTGTTTGTTCCATGGCTTGTATCCTTGTTTCTGTGAATGGCTTTGTACAGCAGCAGCCTTTGGAGCTCCATATGACCCTTGTTGTCCCTGTGTAAATCTATTTACATTCATCACAGCCATATCAGTGTTCATAGATTTATTTGACAACTCAAAGTTTGCCTCCTCTTGTAGAACCAAGTTGAAAACATCATCTAACTCAGGCATAGGATCTCTGAGCAGTGCTTGGTTTCTAACTTGTCCAAAAGGCTCATCTAACCCCATAAGGAACTGCATGATCTTTTTACTTTCTGAATAGTGTGAAGTCTGAAAGATCAGATGAAAGAGATGTTGTAATCCATCCAAGGACAGTGTAATTGCATCTGATCCATTTTCCATATGATGGATCTGTGATTGGTGGTTCTGGGATGGTTCCATTGATGAATCCCAACTTGTTTTTGGTTAACAAGGCTACATACATAGCTCTGTTCCACTTATGATAGTTCTGTGTTGTCAATTTTTGACTAACCAGACAATGAGATGGATTCTCACCATGATGCAGATAGAGAGGATCAGATGGGTCCTCATAGTGGCTATTGCTGTGATAAGATGTGTTTGTTCTTTTGTGAGTCTCCTGATTGTGTTTGTTCTGACACAACAAGAGTTGGTATATTTTCAGACATGATAATAGATAGAAAGGAGAATGAAAAGGAAAGGTAAGAATAGTAATGAAATCAAATGATTTCAGAAGCTTTACTGCTGTGGAAATGCAGTACAAATTTGCTCTGATACCATATCAAAATCATGTAACTGATAAAAAGAGAATGCCATAGACAGAACTTTTAGAATCAAAGCTATTCTCTTATTGATGAAGATTATGTGTACTGATTCGAATAATATACAACACAACTACATTACATATATACAAAAGGTAGTGATGGACATAATACTATAAAAACATTCCACTTGTTCCTTAAGATTCTTCCCGTCGAGTTCTCCTTTCTTCTCCTGAGTTAGTGACGCCTTTCTACAGATCTTGGCATCCATGTGATCTTCTTTATTTGCTGTCAAGTCTTGATATTTTATTCTGCACTTTATCAGTTCACTTTCCAGGCTGCCATTGTCTGCCAGTTGCCTTCTATCTCTTCTGCAATGTTGCAGATTTCCATTGGCTTCATTCTTGCAATGTAGCTTCATGTTTTGCCTTCTGATCTTTATTGTTTCTTTCATACAAGTTCTCACTATGACAAGAGTAGAGAATTTGCAATTTCTTACTTAATTAATTAGAAGTGTGGAGTAGTAGTTTCGATAAGTTTACTTTAATTTGTACGTTTTTTTGGGGGGTGCAATGTAAATTAAATTTGATAAATATGGTATTTTTGGTAAAATTAAAATAATTAGGGTGATATGAATTAGTATAGGATTTGCGCTTTACCCCCTTCTCCCATTAAGTGAATGTACATTTTTGTCCTTAAGAAACACCTTACATGCAAGACACATGAGAATGTTTACGAAATATTTGGTTCTTAACCGGTTAAGGAGCATCCGGGGGTTGCGCTATGACTTTAAGAGCAAAGGTGGAGAGTTAGCGTAACGTGCAGAATTTGAAAACTAGAAGGAGCAATGTGTAAAAAGGCAAATAGATGGGGGGTATGTGCTTTTCTCGATCCCTTTTATTTTAATTGGGCTTTGGACCATCATCTCCTACAAAATTGTGCTACATCTCCTCCTACACCATTTCGATGATAGCCATGTAGACAAAATTGAAGATTTCTTAAT
Organism: Linaria vulgaris; assembly: GCA_948329865.1. NCBI lineage: Eukaryota > Viridiplantae > Streptophyta > Magnoliopsida > Lamiales > Plantaginaceae > Linaria > Linaria vulgaris. Next base: position 145,404,435 of record OX415249.1, on the reverse strand, counting down.
TCAGTGTTTGTTTTTAATTAAAGGAATTATAGGAGACGTCTCATCTTACCAAACTTAGACATATTTAATTATTTCCAAACAAAAATTTTATTTTCCTAATTGTTGCTGATTCTCTACTAATTGGAAGAGATTCTAGCTTCCAAAACTGTTTTTCTAACAAATTAAATTTAAGGGATAATTCCATCAAACCCCCCAAACTATGGTACCTTTTACCGGACGGGGTCAGAACTTTCATTTTAGCTTCAGTGCCCCCTAACCTTTAGTCGTTTGTGCGGTTTACTTTTGTGCGTGTTCCGGCCATATTTTTGTCGGAACAGTAAGGCACGTGCACAGCACATGTTAAAGTTTAAGGGCATTTTTTTCCAAAAAATATTCGCTAAACTTTCAAACCCCCCAAACTATACTCTTTTTTGACTTTTCCCCCAGAACTATCAAGTGTGCGATTTGCCCCCTAAACTATGGTGTGATTTTGAGGACTGCCCCTTGAACTATTTTTTTAGTTTCTGGACTGCCCCCTGAATTTTTATGAGTTTTTACGATTGCACATGGTCTTTGAGACGCATTTTGCTGAATTCAAATGGTATTAACTGGAGCAAAAATGTAAGCATCAAAACACCCAAAAATTAACATCAAAACACCAAACAAATATTCATAATGATCATTCACAATCCCATCATCACCATAATAAACATCCAGACCATAATATGTTCCATAGGCTTAACAAAATACCTATACATTGTATCTGAAGGCCTTAACAAAGTCACATAAATAGATCTCAATTCTTCATAACAAAATAAGAAAGGGCATAACATGGTGGTCACAACCACTTCATTTCTTCAAAATCCTGTTTAGTCTCTTGTTAATCAACTTCTTTGTTGTTTTGTCAATTATAAGATCCACAATACTTGAAGTATTCCCACGTTGCCACCGTAGATGTAAAGCTCACCATTCAACTTTGCAACAGAAGCATGTGACCGTGGAAAATTCATTGGGCAAAGTGATGTAACATGGTCCCTAGATGGAGAATATGAATTTAACGCTGGAAGCCATGATGATCCATCAAATCCTCCAACTACAAAACCAGCTTCCTCACACAAGAAATTAGATGATTCAGAATCATCTTTATTGCATATATTCCAATTCGTTATTAGATCTCTTCTTCAACAGGTCAATTACCAGTTTTGAGTTGACCTATATAGCAATTAGAGTTAAGTTTAACCCATCATAATAACAACATCAAAAGAAAAACTAGGAACGCCACAAAAATATGCATCAAATGCAGAAGCGAGATAGCTTACTTAGATATTTTAATCTTAACCAAAAAAAATCTTTCTCTACACTGCTCTACGGCAAAATTTCATTCATCTGACTATGGAATCGAACTTCTAATATCAGTTCTAATTATAAGATACATTATACCACAAATCATTAATAGCACAAGAAACCTTCCTGTACTACATTTAATGCACTCGCGTTTTATTCCGATACCTCCACATTTCATCAATAAACTGAAATACGGAACCAGAGTAATTTTCGACAGACACAGAGCATAACATAAACCTTGAACATCTAACTAACACGGCAAATCGATATCGAGCCACAGAAACAGTAAATCTACACATATAATCAAAAAACAGAATCTGAACAAACACAAAATTCAGAGCAAAAACAGCATTCAACAGCTCAACAAATGAGATCTGAAAAAGACATCAATACGAACCTGTACTACCGATCGCTGGTGAAACTTTGCGTTCTCGTAGCTCACATCTTTCATCAAATACAGCAACATTTTCGACATACTCTTAATCCGAGCTCAATTCAGCGATTGAAATTTAAAAATAAAAAAAAAATAAAAAAAATAAAAAAAAAGCAGAAAAAGAAGAAGAAGAAGAAGCAATGACGAGATTTAACGGTCACGATCTTCTGCTCGAACCTCTTCTTCTCTCGAGGACCGTTGGATTAGATGACCCGCGTGAACTCGCTTGGAGAGAATACAGGGAAAAATCGCCACCCGGCTTTCGCTCAGATCCGATAAGCCGAAAACCCTCGATTAGACAAAATATTGTGCCGACGCGTGTTTTCGCAATCGATCAGCTTATTTTCTCGCAATTGCTGATCATCGGCGTCAGATGAGGTATGAATTTGAGAAATGTCGGAGCTCAATGGCGAAGAGTAATAATGGTGTCTGCGGGTCTATTTTTTTAGTTTTTTTTTTAATTAGTTTTTAATTATTTTAAGTGACGGGTCTATTTTACCCTTTACGGGTCACGTGGGACATGCACGTGAGAGAATATTCTAAGAATATTCCGGTAAAAATGTGACCGGAACACGCACTAAACCAACTCGCACAAACGACCAAAGTTTAGGGGCACTAGTGCTAAAATGAAAGTTTTGACCTCGTACGGTAAAAGTTACCATAGTTTGGGGGTTTGATAGAATTATCCCTAAATTTAAAGAAGAACACTACAAGATCGTGCGGTCAATAGGGACCGCCCAGTTGCGACACAAGTTGAGTCGCTTGCCTTCAGCGACTTCTGAAGGCAACAGCGACTCACTTTGAGTCCCGGAACTTTACGAGGGAAATAGCGACTCACATTGAGTCGTTGTTGTCCTCAAGGACTTCCAGCGACTCACATTGAGTCGCTGAATTCAATTTTATTACTTGGGCCACAATTTTGGGCCAAAATGTGGGCCAAATTATGGGCCTCCACTGTCCTAATTTGTGTGGAAGAAAGCAGCGACTCAAATTGAGTTGCTGATTCCTTCCTATAAATAAAAAAAAAAAGATTTTTTTTTATAAATCGAAAAAGCTGTCAAACTCCACCTTTTCCACCCGTTTCCGCCGCTTGCGACCCGACCCGACGCCATTAGCGACCTATTGTCCGTATTTGCGACCCAAATTGAGTCCCCAACCCAACCAAACCTTACTCGCCCCATTTCTGCCCCGTTTCCTCCCAATTTCCGCCTTAAATCCTCTGTGGTCCCTTTTCATTTTTCGCCCCTTTCAATTTTCCGTCCATTTCCGCCGTCGGTGCTAAGGTAGCTTCGGTTTTTCTTTTTTGTTTTGTTTATTTTCTAATTTTTGTGTTAAATCCGAAAATTGTGTTAGTATTATGTTAAGAAATTGTTAGATTGTTAATTTTGTGTTACTTTTGTGTTAATCTTGTGTTAATTTTGTGTTTTATTGTTAATTTGTTAATTTTTTGAAGAATAATTAATTAATATTGTTAGATAGTTAATTAGTGAAGAATGTTAGATTGTTAGATTAGATTAGTGTATGATTAACGAAAAAATAGATCTGTGAAGATTTTTAGATTGTTAAATTAGATTAGTGAATGATGAAAGAAAAAAAGATTATTGTTAGATTAGATTAGTGAATGACTAAAAAAATATTAGATTAGTGAAGATTGTTAGCTTAGATTAGATTATATTAATTAGTATATAATTAATAAGCTAAATGTTAATTTGTAAGATTACTAGTTTATTAGATTTTTAGATTAGATTAGATTAGTTTAGTTTATAATTACATTATAAAAACTAGATTGTTAAATTAGATTAGATTAGTTTATAATTAGATTATAAAAATTAGATTGTTAGATTAGATTAGATTAGTTTATAATGAGATTGTGAAAATTAGATTGTTAAATTAGATTAGATTAGTTTATAATTGGATTGTGAAAATTAGATTGTTAAATTTGATTAGATTAGTTTAAAATTTGATTGTGAAAATTAGATAAATTAGATTAGATTAGTTTATAATTAGATTGTGAATATTGGATTATTAAATTTTAATTAGTAAAACTATTAGATTATATAGATGTTGAATGTTAGATTAAATGTAATAGTGTTATTTAAATGTTGAATTGATATTTAATTTTTTTTATAGTACATATATATATTTGGCATGTCGTCACGTAAGACCCTTAGCGGTACTGGAGGTCGAGGTCTTGGAGGTCGAGGTTGTGGTGGGGTATCAGGTTCAGGTAGTGGTAGTGTTGCTCGTGGAGGTGTTGGAGGTAGTGGAGGTCGAGGTCGTGGTGGTGGTACTGGTAGCGTTGGGCGTGGTGGTGGCAGTGGTAGCGGGGGTCGAGGTAGTTGTCGACCTATACGTGTTGTCCGATTGGGACGTGGTGCATGGCCGAGCCATCCAGGCGAGCCGTCCGTCCCGCCACTTAGGTCAGGTGACGGATCTACATCGAGGAAACCTTCACCGCATCGACAGTTATTTGTAGACGATGAGGCGGCCGTCCCCGGAGTGGGTGTTAGACCCCGATCATCAGAGTCCACCGCATCCCAGGTGGCACGACCACATACTTCAGATTTAGTTGGGACTCACGTGCCCCCATCAGTCGAGTCTAGCAGACTTCAGACTCCACCACCTATAGCCGACATCGGAGCTGGACCGAGTCAAAGGTCGACCGGGACTCCAGGATTGAGCCAGACTCGACCGGGTAGGGGACCAAATGTAGAGGTTACGGCGGTTAGGCCTGGGGAGAAGAAGCAGCTTATTCACTTGAAGCTGGGTTGTTTTTTTAAACCCCCCAGTCGCGAGATTGCCAAGACGATCACTGCACTCATTCGACAGTTTATGAGTGAGTTTTGGCACTCCTACTTGAAGGTTCCTGAGAAAGTACGAGGAGAGATTTACTCGAGATTTACGGTGAGTTTTTAATGGATTATTAATATTTATTAATTTACTCGAGATTCAAATATTGTTTAATTTAGTTTACTAATTTAGGGTATTAATTTATTGTTTAATATTTATCCTTTTTGTAGAATACCTATTGGATCCGGCGGTCAGAGAAGGATCAGGTACATAGGGCATACCAGTTGAAGGCGAGGGGGCTTTATAAGCGTATGATGAACAAGGCGAAGGAGCAGTACATGAAGAACAAGGACAAAGAGAAGTTTCGAGGGAAGCCTAAGACGTCGTGGATGAGCCAGAGTTTGGAGGAGCAGGCGGCAAAATACTGGGACACGGAAGAACATAAGAAGAAGTTCGTGAAGGGAAACAAGGCTCGGCGAGGTGGTACGTTGGACGGCGATGCGCCCGCCACCTTTTACGGTGGTTCTAAGTCTTACGTTCCGTGGCTCCGCTGCAAAATCAGGGTGCGTCCGGTCGAAGTGGCGCCATGCATCCCCTGAAGCTGGGTGAATCATTTGGTCATTAACCCCATTACACTTCGTATGCCATGTCATATGCTTTGCAATTCCTATTGTATAATACAACCTCTGAAGTCGAGGAGCTATAGGAAAACACCATAATTTCTTCTTCCCAACCTTCGATTATAGTCCATCCACGTATCTATCTGCGAGGCATATCGGGCATTTATCGTAGTCCTTTGTCTCCTCCTCGTAGAACAAGAAACATTATTTTGGACAAACATCATACGTCACGTACCCTAACTCTGACTGCAACATTTTACGGATCCCTTTCGTGTCATTTGGTAATAACTTCCGCTCCTCAGGCGTGAAACCTCTCTTCGCCAAATTAAAAACCTTATCAGAATAAATAGTACTAGCCTTGTGGTGTGTCTTGTACTCCAACCACTCCGACAACCACTGAAGGATACTTATATCTTCACCCGGGTTGGAACCGGATACATGGGCATATTTCCTACGTGCATCAACTTGTAGAACGCATGTGCTTCCGGGTTGGGCTCCTCGTTAGTTTACTCGTCCTCAAATGATCGACCTCCACGTGCATCCACGACCATGTCTACAAATGGCACATCAACATATATTGGGTTGTCGGGAATATCGGTGTGTGACGAGCCGGGGGAATCGGGCACATATTACGGTATATTATCTATTGACGTTGCCCCATGAAAAAATCACTCTAAATATCCGTCCGTAAATCCCGACTTATGAAGATGATCCCGTACAACCTTTTTATCGAAAAATCGTATATTATTGCATTTTATGCAAGGACACCTAATTTCGCCCCGTAGATCTACGAATCTAGGACATTGTTGCGTAGCATATTCAATGAAAGCCCGAACCCTAAACACAAATCTATCGCTCAAACAACCATCACTATCATGCATAGCATACATCCAAGATTTATCTACTTTATAATCCATTATTTATCTAATACGTTGTAAAATATAAAACAAATAATTACAATTAATAGAACAAGAATTTTAAAGAGCTAAATAGAATGATCAACGTACTTCTTGAAGCGTGAAAAAATGCGCCGCAAGAATGTTGTGTACACCACGATTACACTCGGTGTGTGTAATATTACCTATCACCAAATAAATAAACTTAAGTTAGAATAATTAAATAACAAATTACATTTAAAATAAACATTTGGGAAAGTATAAGGAGAAAAAACGTGCATACCTTAAGGATTAGTGAAGGATGGAATGAATTTTAGAGGAGAAGGGAGTGGCCTTTTTATAGGCCACTAACAGTCAATAGGGACCGCACTTAGGTCCCTATTGGCAACGATAAGTATCAATAGGGACCGCACTTAGGTCCCTATTGATACTAATCGTTGTTAATAGGGACCTAAGGGCGGTCCCTATTAACACTAGTCGTTGTCAATAGGGACCGCTAAGCGGACCCTATTAAAAGGCCGTTGTCAATAGGGACCTAAATGCGGTCCCTATTGACATTAGTCGTTGCCAATACGGACCTAAACGCGGTCCTTATTGAATAACCGTTGTTAATAGTGACCTAGATGCGGTCCCTATTGACACTAGCCGTTGTCAATAGGGACAGCAATTAGGTCCCTGATGAGTCAATAGGGACCGCAATTAGGTCCCTATTGACTCAACATGGACCAAATTGCGGTCCCTACTAATATTCATACTTTAAAATCGTTACTTTATGATTATTTGAGGTGCATCGTTTTTTATTTAATTCGTAATTACCACTGTAATAGTTAAAATAACAATAATTACAACGACACATTGTAAATCCAAATATTACGGAACGGTCCGTTTTGAAGATTCTTAGTTTATACAATGACAAAGATCACATTCAATATCTAATAACTAATCACTCCATCACATTCAATAACTAAATCAGTTGTTCTTAACCATTAATTATTTCTTTTCACATTTAGTAATGAGGTTGTTGCTGAAAACCACTAACATAGCGAGGTCAATTCATAAAGTAACGATTTTAAAGTATGAATATTAGTTGGGACCGCAATTAGGTCACTGTTGAGTCAATAGGGACCTAATTGCGGTCACTATTGACTCATCACGGACCTAATTGCGGTCCCTATTGACTCAACAGGGACCTAATTACGGTCTCTACTAATATCCATACTTTAAAATCGTTACTTTATGATGATTTGAGGTACATCGTTTTTTGTTTAGTTCATAATTACCACTGTAATAGTTAAAATAACAATAATTACAACGACGCATTGTAAATCCAAACATTACGTAGAGGGAATGGTCTGTTTTGAAGATCCTTAGTTTATACAACGACAATGATCACATTCAATATCTAATAACTAATCACTCCATCACATTCAATATCTAATATTCAATAACAAAATCACTTGTTCTGTAACCTAATTACTTCTTTTCACATTTAGTAATGAGGTTGTTGCTAAAAACCACTAACTTAGCGAGATCAATTCATAAAGTAATGATATTAAAGTATGAATATTAGTAAGGACCACAATTAGGTCACGGTTGAGCCAATAAGGACCTAAGTGCGGTCCATATTGACTCAACAGGAACCTAATTCCGGTCCCTACTAATATTCATACTTTAAAATCGTTACTTTATGATGATTTGAGGTACATCGTTGTTTGTTTAGTTCATAATTACCATTTTAATATTAAAAAAAAAAAATTACAACGACGCATTGTAAATCCAAACATTACATAGAGGGAACGGTCTGTTTTGAAGATTCATTTACTAGTTTGTACGACGAATGTCATAATGCATGCTTACAAACTAATTGTATATACATGCATATATAAGCATAATGATTAGTTGATCTAATGATTGAAACTCATAATCATATCTATGCTAAAATTAGTGAAGTAAAGCATAAAAACGAATAACAACTACAACTAACTAGTGATGATTAGTTGTAGAACATGAAATATATGTTGAACGTTAATAACTCGCTCAATCTCATTCAATCTATTATTTCCCAACTAAACTACTATGAGGTTGGTTTTGCAATCATTTATTACTTCAATTCACATATTGCAATGAGTTTGGTTGCTAGTAATCACAAACACACCAACATCAATAAAAAAACATCAAATTTCAAGGATGACTATTAGTAGGGACCGCACTTAGGTCCCTAATAACGCAACAGGGACCTCGATGCGGTCCCTATTTAAAATTAGTGACCTAAGTGTGGTCCCTATTAATAATTAGAGACCGCAGCTAGGTCACTAAAATCCAAAAATTTGGAATTTTGGCGAAAATTTTAGGCGGGATTGAGGAGGAAATTTGAATTTGACGAAAATTTGAAAATTTCACCCTCTCCTCTATATATACTCACCACTCTTACACATCAAATTTCATTAATCTCCAAAAAACACCCAACACAAAAACACTATCTTCTTTTTCAACACAAAATCACTTATCTTTTCTCCAAAAATCACCCATCACAAAAACTTTTCTTCTTTTTACCAACACATATCCAAAACAAAAATCACCCAACACAAAAAACAAATCATTAACACAATCTTTCTTTTCTATTATTCTGGATCTACACTTTCTTTTCTTACTTTTTTATTATTTTGGATCTACACTTTCTTTTCTTACTTTTCTATTATTTTGGATCTACACTTTCTTTTCTATTATTTTGGATCTACACTTTCTTTTCTTATTTTTCTATTATTTTGGATCTACACTTTCTTTCCTTTCACTTGTTTTTTTTATTCATTCATCTTTTTGTTTTCATTCATATTTTATTTTCTATTATTAGTCATATTTCATTCATTTTTTGACATTCATTAATACTTTCATGTCATTATATTAACTTTTTCTTCATTATTTTATTGTTTTGATCTTGTTATAATCATATTTCTACAAAGAAAAACAATAATATTCCGGAATATTATTGTTTTTTTTTTTCATCGCAAATTATTAAGGACCGCAATTAGGTCCCTACTAATATTCATAGTACTCTATGAATATTAGTAGGGACCTAATTGCGGTCCCGAATAATAGTAATAGGGACCACAGTTACGTCCCTACTAATATTCATATATACTCTATGAATATTAGTAGGGACCTAATTGTGGTCCCTATTACTATTATTACGGACCGCGGTTAGGTCCCTACTAATATTCATAGAGTATCTATGAATACTAGTAGGGGCCTAATCGCGGTCCCTAATAATAGTAATAGGGACCGCAATGAGGTCTCTATTGACGGAAAAACAATAGGGATCGGCGTTAGGTCCCTATTGTTTTTGAGTCAATAGGGTCCTAATGGCGTTCCCTATTGTATGAAAAACAATGGGAACCCAACTGCAGTCCCTATTGATTCAACAACAATAGGGACCTAATTTAGGTCGCTATTGCTATTAAAGTATCAGGGACCGCAAAGCGGTCCCTGATATTCCGGTTGCTATTATCCTCATCAGCGACCTAATTGCGGTCCCATGATGGCAAGCGACCAAGGTCAATAGGGACCGCCCAATAGCGACCTATGTGTGGTTCCTATTGACCTTCAGGGACCGCAAGGGGGGTCAATAGGGACCTATTGACCCTGTTATCTTGTAGTGGAATTTAAACTTAAGTTAAGGTACACATAAAATAAGCAAACAATATTACAAAAAAGCGAACATGATCGTAATGGTGAAGGACAAGATGTAGCACAATTATGTAGGAGAGAATTTAAAATCGATTGTTCTTCATTTGGAAACTTCCTCTCTTAATTTTATTTTTTTCTAAGGTACCCCATTCTGAGGTATGCTCTTATCTATAATAGAAGGGTAGTTTAGCAATTCGAAAGTTGGAAGCAAGTCCTCGACCGAAGGCTTGCGTCCGTGTTGCACACTCCATCTTTGGGTGTGATTCAGGTCCCTATTGTTTTTGAGTCAATAGGGTCCTAATGGCGGTCCCTATTGTATGAAAAACAATAGGGACCCAACTGCAGTCCCTATTGATTCAACAACAATAGGGACCTAATTTAGGTCGCTATTGCTATTAAAGTATCAGGGACCGCAAAGCGGTCCCTGATATTCCGGTTGCTATTGTCCTCATCAGGGACCTAATTGCGGTCCCATGATGGCAAGCGACCAAGGTCAATAGGGGCCGCACAATAGCGACCTATGTGCGGTTCCTATTGACCTTCAGGGACCGCAAGGGGGGTCAATAGGGACCTATTGACCCTGGTATCTTGTAGTGGAATTTAAACTTAAGTTAAGGTACACATAAAATAAGCAAACAATATTACAAAAAAGCGAACATGATCGTAATGGTGAAGGACAAGATGTAGCACAATTATGTAGGAGAGAATTTAAAATCGATTGTTCTTCATTTGGTAAACTTCCTCTCTTAATTTTATTTTTTTCTAAGGTACCCCATTCTGAGGTATGCTCTTATCTATAATAGAAGGGTAGTTTAGCAATTCGAAAGTTGGAAGCAAGTCCTCGACCGAAGGCTTGCGTCCGTGTTGCACACTCCATCTTTGGGTGTGATTCAGGTCCCTATTGTTTTTGAGTCAATAGGGTCCTAATGGCGGTCCCTATTGTATGAAAAACAATAGGGACCCAACTGCAGTCCCTATTGATTCAACAACAATAGGGACCTAATTTAGGTCGCTATTGCTATTAAAGTATCAGGGACCGCAAAGCGGTCCCTGATATTCCGGTTGCTATTGTCCTCATCAGGGACCTAATTGCGGTCCCATGATGGCAAGCGACCAAGGTCAATAGGGGCCGCACAATAGCGACCTATGTGCGGTTCCTATTGACCTTCAGGGACCGCAAGGGGGGTCAATAGGGACCTATTGACCCTGGTATCTTGTAGTGGAATTTAAACTTAAGTTAAGGTACACATAAAATAAGCAAACAATATTACAAAAAAGCGAACATGATCGTAATGGTGAAGGACAAGATGTAGCACAATTATGTAGGAGAGAATTTAAAATCGATTGTTCTTCATTTGGAAACTTCCTCTCTTAATTTTATTTTTTTCTAAGGTACCCCATTCTGAGGTATGCTCTTATCTATAATAGAAGGGTAGTTTAGCAATTCGACAGTTGGAAGCAAGTCCTCGACCGAAGGCTTGCGTCCGTGTTGCACACTCCATCTTTGGGTGTGATTCACGGCCGCAATGCCCTTTCAGTACAAGCCTACACTTTTGACTTGACTTACTTGCGTTTCTTGGGGCACCTTTTCAAACCCGCTTTGTGTTGATTTGGTTATTTGGTCAGTTGTGGTTGGGCGATCCACTCTTACCAGTCTTGTATAGTGCCCATATTTTATTTATATAAGACCTTTGGTTGTGATCGTGTTAAAGTGATTTTATTTATATTTAACCATATAGTGTTAAAGTGATCGTGTTCAGCGATCTCGGATCAAACCGACAAAAAGAAGCGATTGAATTTTATTGATGAACACAAATGATTACATAGCTTCGAGAGAGAATTCTTCGCTTCCCATTATTGATTGTGAAGAACATAATCGAAAAAGTGATGAGTTAGATGAGCTAAGACCTAATCATATTATAACTAATTATAACGATAATATAAATTAGCTGCTTTCTATATAAGGAATAAACTAATTAAACAAAAAACTAAAAACTTTCTAAAAATGGAAAGTTTTGAAGAATTGTGCAAATTAACACTGGATGTGTTAATTTGCTGGATAATACTGCTAATACACCCCCCCTCCCCCCCGCGCGCGCTCGCAAGAGGGGTGTGGATGTCAATCAACCCCATCTTTGCAATGAGAGTGTTGTAGGGTTGTAGTGACAAAGGTTTTGTGAAACGTCTGCACTTGTTCTTTGCATTGAATGTAGATGACTTTCAGAAGCTCTTGTTGAATCTTTTCTCTAACAAAAAAGCAGTCAATCAAGGTGTTTTGTTCTTTCATGATGCACCGGGTTGTTGGTAATACAAAGTGCACTTGTGCTATCAGTGAAGAGTAGAGGAAGGTTGCAATTGGTGAAGGAGAGATCATGCAGCAACTGTGTGAGCCGAGGAGTTCACAAGTGGTGGCTGCAATGGCTCTGTACTCAGCTTCACATGAAGATTTGCTGACTTTGGTTTGCTTCTTAGCTTTCCAAGAGGCCAAAGCATCTCCCAAGTATATGGCATAACATGTGATACTTTTTCTGGTATTCTTGCAGCCTCCCCAATCACTATCACAATAAGACTTTAAGTGAGGCTCAGAACTTGAAGAATAGAAGATCCATTTACCTGGTGTTGTCTTGAGATATCTCAGGACTTTGTGAGCAGCTGCAAGGTGAGCTTAAGTGGGCTTGGACATGAACTTGGACATGAACTGAGTGAGACATTGAATATTGTAGCAGATGTCAGGTCTAGTGATAGTTAAATATAATCATCTACCAACGAGTCTTCTATAAAGAGAGAGATTAGTGAGAGTAGGAGAACTATCATTATGTAATTTTGTAGTAGAGTCCATATGAGTAGAAGATGGTTTGCAAGCAAGATATCCTGTTTCACTAAGAATATCTAATGCATATTTCCTCTTACATAAAGCAATAGCCTTGGAGCTTCTAGCTACTTCAATGCCTAAGATATACTTGAGATCACCTAGGTATTTTTTAGTAAATTTGTCATCTAAATGCTTCTTGATCTTGTTAATGGCATCAAGGTTATTTCCTGTCAAAATTTTATCATCAACATACACACATAGGGCAGTTATATTGATACCATCATGG